>JAUPFR010000007.1:49175352-50614667 GCA_036925125.1 Oreortyx pictus | reverse complement strand
CCTAACACTAGGTCCACAAAAGGTCGATTTTCCTCCACGCTTTGGGAATATACACTGTGAGGGAATAAACTGAGCAAAAGGAATGAGGAATTCAGCATTCAGTTAGTTGTCTAAATCAATCATTTTGTGTGCATGAGTGTAAGGTTAGTACTGAGAGTTTTCCTTTTCGAAGGATGGTGACAATTATGTTTTCTAAAGCTGAAATCTGAACAGTAAGATGATGGATAGTGAATCATTTAAAAACAAATCATCTTAGTTTGTATAATAGGATCTCATTCAACAGAGCTCCTCGTTAACTCACAAAGGAAATTCAAGTCTGGGGGATCAAAATTGTTTTGCAAGCTGTCAGAAGATAATATGATGTACTGAGCTGTCTTGGAAGCAGGTGTACTTATTTCATTGATTATTTCCAAAGCAAAGCATTCTGTCTATTTTATGGCTTCTACTTCTCTCCCTTAATTTCCATTAATTCATAATTAATACATTTGTATTACTAAGACAATTCTTGTCTCTTTGCATAATTTGTCTTCAGCCCTACAGATTAAAGGCAAGAAAATAAATGAAATTGGAAAAAATAGAACAGGAGGTGGAGAAAGTATTTATTTGAAAAAATACTTTTTATACTGTTGTTTGGACAGTAGTAGATATAGATTCCACCTTTAGACATACAATTTTTCTAAATTGAAAAATTGAAAGTGTTTGGCTTTGTTTTGTGATGATTAAACATTGCAGAAAATGAAGTTAAATTTTATTGACTATGTACTGTCAGAGTGGCTGGATTCTAACAACAGAAAACAGTTATTTTCATTGAGCAGAACTACGAAATGTAAGACATCAGAGAGTTTTAATGATCTTTAAAAGAAATGTAACTCCTCCCAACTCGAGGAAGTAAATGGATGAAGACTTCAAGATAATTTTGCCGCGGATTCAGGGTCCAGACAGATTGCTCCCAGGCGGGGAAGCCCGACAGGACTCAATATGAGTGATCAAACTTCAGTTTATTACCCGGACAGCCTTATCCTTATAGTGTTTAAGACAGAGGCGTACAGAAAATAGCACACAACCATTGGTAGAGAGCCTTGAGAGAAACAACTTTAAAACAACTCCCATCAATTAACAGCAGTGAGAAACACATCTTGGAGGAGGTAACTTTTGATATCATCCTAATCCTAAAAAACCCAGGCAGGAATGCGTCGCAGGTGGATGTGAAAGGCAGCACTGGCAGGGCGTCCCCTGCTTCAAAGTGCACTTTTCCTCTCCCACTCGCCACAGACCATCTCCTGCCTTTACTTTTCTCGAGGTTCACACAGTGTAGTTTCCTTTGAGCACCGTATCAGCATGGCCAGTGCATAACACAGAGCCCAAAGGGAACACCTGCTAGCTAAAGAGAATAGACTGTCAAGGACAGCTTACTCTAAAAAACACCTATGGTTACAATTATCAGCAGTCCTGTGAGGCCTTCTTCGCTGAAGGCAGGCTGAATAACATAATCACAGAAGTTTCCCATAGACGTCTTAGCAGCTTGGGTTGCTCAACTGAAGCAGTTTGTGTCCACCTTGAGTTGTTTCTTGCTTGGCCCAGGGATATCGTGACCTCCTATCAACATCTAGTACTATTCCTTCTGCATAAATTCCATCTTTCCTATCAAATCCTGTCCTATCCTATCGTGTAAGAGGATTTTCTCTGGTAGCACACGAAGTATTACAGCTTATACCTTGTTAATTATTATTATTATTATATGTTATAATTTAGAAGTATTGTTTATGATTAACATTTAATTGTTTCTATTTAAATGTTTAAATGTTTAATTGATATATTATAAAATATAAATTATCATTATAATATAATGTTAATACTGCCACATTGTCTCTCATTTTTCATTCCATTCATTAAGGTCATTTGATTTGCTCTACATAATAATCTAGCTCTTCTTTCTGGTTATGTCTTCCAGGCCTGCATCAGCTGCATGTTTTGTTAGTAGTGTTACATCTTTTTCTTACATTAATGTCATTAAAGAAAAGCTGAATATAGCTTGTCCTACAACCAAAACTCAGGAGATTGTCCTAACAGCTTGCCTCTAGTTTGAAAGTTTCTTATATATCATCCCAATCTATCATCTCCCTTCCTAACTCACCTGGCAATGCCCTAACTAATTCTCAACTTCTCTGCTTTAGCCAGAGCTAAAGCAAAATTACCCCCAAAAATTATCTAAAATGCCCTAATTTAGTCCAGGCAGTTGTTTAGGAGTAGGACTAGTCCAAGATTGGAACTAGAATATTTTCTTTGCCTGCAAAAATCCAGTATAGCCTTGAATAAAAGAATCATCTATAAATGTGAGGGTCTTTTTTTCTGTTCTCCATCCATATTACACTAACAATTATATGTTTAGGTACGTTAGTGGTTCTTGAATTGTTCTGCAAGGAAATTATATCTCTTACTGAGATCTTTGTCTACAGAAAAACTTCACGATAGTGAGAAAGTGGTTTTGAAGTATTCTATAAACAAAACCAGAAATTCTTGCACTGCCCTTAGTACATCTTTATGTTTGTTTAACTACCGAAGTGCTCAGAAACACTGGCACTCAAGCTGTGCTGACACTGATACTAGATCTGAGTAAAGATTACAATAAACCTTTAAACCTCACGTTCCCTAAAGCAAGGAACATGATGTGGTAACAGCGAACTCCATTACTAGGCAATGAAGTTTGAAGAGCTTTCTATGTTCTGTAAGATTTTCGATTTATTTCTGAACCACTGTGAAGGAGCAGAGTCATTCTGGTTTCTAAAAAGGAACAAGGTTTTGATTATCTCTGAATTTTTTAAGTAATGATTTTTAGTGGAAGAGTGGAATCAATGAAGCAAGAAAAAAGAAGGATTTGCCAGTCAAAGACATTTCAAAATAGACTGGCCAGCACTAGAATTTGTTGCTTTGAAAGTCAGTTTAATTTAATATTGGTGGCCACGACAAATGTATAAATACGTAGAAAACTGTGTCTCCAGAATTTTATGCTTTCTAGAGATTTCATTAAAATGTAATTTTAAATTTGTACTACAGACTTTGAAAAGAACTATTCAGTCGACAGTGTTTTATGGGCTGGTTTGACCTGGTTTCGTGACAACTGGGGTGGGGGATCATGCACCTATGCCCCGGGGAAGGGGAAAGGGGAAAGGCAAAAAAGGAAAAGGAAAAGGGAGATGAGCCTAAGAACAAAACAGCGGCAACGATCTGAGGAGGAAAGTTAATTCACTAAAAAAGATATTGGAATGCAGAATAACAAAATAGAATGCAACATAATTAGAATTGAAGCTAACAGATTAAAAAAATAAAAATGAGCAAAAGCATGTCCAATAAACTGAAGGCCTTACGTTAAACACTGAAAGCAAGACAGCTAGCAAGCACCTGATTCTGGGTTGATCTGAAAGGAAAGAGCGTGTCTCATGACATGCAAACAGTTTTTATCTTTCCCTCTGAGCAGAAAACAGAAAAATGCAGAGCAACACAAAGTCCTCTGGGGTACGTAGTTCTTCTTTTCTGAGACAGCTATCGATGATCCATGGAGCTGGAGCATTAACTCTTTTACTCCCAAATGCACTACATGATGTTATGATGTGGAATACTAATAACAAAAATCATAAAACCATGACATCAGTAGAACTAGATAAAGTATGTTTTAAATGCTATTTTTTAGGACACTTGGAAGTCTTTTTCTTGGTCTTGGAACAGATCTTTTTTTTCTTTTTCTTTTTTTTTTTTTTTAATGGTAAATCTGTCTGTGACAAATGAAACAATAAAAACAAACACAAAATCTGAGAGTATTTAATTTCTTTTATCTGAACACAAGCAGTAACAGAACTGAGCACAAACACTAAAAAAATCTTTTCCAGAAGCCATTTGTCATTCATGATAAGAAAACATAGAAAACATAATACCCATCTAAGTGACACAAATACTAAGTCCAGTCAGATGCTCTGTAACAGCAATGAGAATTTGCCAATAACAGATGAAGGCTTTCATTTAAATCTAACCTTCCTTGATTTATTTGTTTTCGTTGGCTCTTTCTGTACTATTTATTTGGGAATTTTGGATATCAGAATATCTATCTTCTTTATACATCTCTGAATCTTTTTAAATTTTCATTTTTGCTGGAGTTTTAGCTTTTGTCAGAAACAGTACAAGAGCAAACAGGTTTTAAAAGATCCCATTTTGCCTCCAGCTACATTCACAAAATGTCAAAGCAAGTGATCTATTTATGTATAAAGTAAAATTGACTCCATTTTCAAACCACTAAGATTCATACTGGGGGAGAGAAAAAAGTTGGAGTCTCAGCTACATGCTCTGTTCTTGTTTTATTTAGGGTGGTTCCCTGCTAAATGTGAACCTGTAGCAGTTTATGCCCCCATACAGCATATAGTTTGACCGAAAAATAGACACATTCAGCCATAGTTTCACAGAATGCTTTTCTAGATTCTTACCCGACTGAAAGTTTTATTGCTGCTATAAGTGGGAGAAGACAGACTTTCAAATAAACATTCTCAGTATTTACTGGCTGATTATTTTATCTTATGCCTGTATTTCCTATGCAATTTCAAACAAGATTTAAATGAAAACAGGAAAAAATGCTCTCAGCTAACCTTTAGTAATTAAATGACAATGCAGAAACTCTTTCTGTTAGGATACCTATCTAAAGAAAGTTTGTTTTTTTTCCTTTTTATTTATTTTTTGTTTGCTTGTTTGTTTGTTTGTTTATTGGTGGTGGTGGTGGTGGGTTATTTTACCTTCAAGAGCTTTCTGTTTTTCTTCACCAAAATCAGAAAGAAGTAGATATGCAGGTGACTTATTTTTCTGTTCTCTGACATTTATAGTAGTTTTTTGTTTTTGTTTTTGTTTTAATTTCATTTTTTAAATTGGATCAAGCCAGGATCATTCAAAGCTTCTGTGAGCAGCCCAAGAATGCAAGATGTTTATTAGGTAGCTGATGTAACCTTGGGAGTAGTAGGTTCAGATATAAAGTGAATAAGATTTAACTTTCATTTACTTCATCAAAAATAACAGTCAATCATAAAATGTGTGTTTGGGATCACTAAGCCTTTTTGTCTAGCGATTCCCTCTTCTCCATCTAATTGAGTACATCCTGCAATTGATCATCTTGGCTCAAGGAACTGAACTAAAAGCCTCGTGTTTCCACGTATAATTTTTTTTTTTTCCAAAAACATTTCTGCAAAATTTTATTGAGTTTTTTTTTTAATTTATTTTTTATAAAGTGGTTGATTGATTAGTTATTTGGGGGTGTTGTTTTTTCAATCATGTCATAACACAAAATGTTTGCATAACCACTGTGGCATTGCACTGAACTGTAGCAAACTTGCTTTTTGTCAATGGTTTACGGGCTGGTTCAGCCTGGTTCCGTGACGATTGGTGCGGGGAACCCACAGACCTACACCCCAGGAAAGGGAAGGAGGACAAGCAAAAGGGAGATGGGCCTAGAAACAAAACAGCGGTAACGATCTGAGGAGGAAAGCTAATTTACTAAATGAGATATTGGAAAGCAAAATAACACAATATAATACAATATAATTAGAATTAAAGCTGTTAAATCAAATAAAATGAGCAAGAAAGTGTCCAATAAACCCAAGGCCTTACACTAAATGCTGAAAGTGAGATGGCAGCGAGCACCCACTGTTGGGTTGATCCCCTAAGGAAAGAGAGTGTCTTGCAACACGCAAACAGTTTTCATCTTTCCCTCTGAGCAGAAAAACATAAAAATACAAAGCAATGCAAAGTCCTCTGGGGAACATAGTTCTCTTCTGAGACAGGTATACCCATAACTATCGATGATCCACAGAACTGAAGCATTAACTCTTTAATTCTTAATGCACTACATGATGTTCTGATATGGAATGCCAATATCAAAAATCATAAAACCATGACACCTTGTTTAGATTCTCACTTCCTTGATATAAGATAGATCCAAACATAAAATCTAATATTCACCTACAATGTGTGAATAAATGATCAAAAAGGATTCATAGAATTGTAACCAATTCATGTTGATGCATTTTTGCCTAGAAGCTGAACAGTGTTTTGATATTCTTTAGTTAATAGTCTGTTCTATCAGAATTCAATGTATAGCGATATATAAAAGTCATCACAAAATGGGTAACTAGTATTTCTTATAGGGGAGAACTCAACTCACTCTTTATTACTTATCCAAAAAGGAAAAAGACTGTTGAAGGTAGATTCTCATTTTTCAGACTTGTAGCTGCTGTGAAAGAGCTCCTCCTACAGAGACCATTCACAGTCTGAATAAAACTTTGACGATGCCTCACAGCAGAAGGGGATGAACTCACCAAGAAAACACATCCATAAGCAAAGCTACCATAGGGAACTCTGTGAAAACCTTTTCAAAGCAGCACAGCAAGTGGAATGGCACAAGTCACTGGGAAAGCTCTTTGTCATTTTTGCAGTTATGTACTGAACTGCACCAAGGCGCATAACAGCCCACAGAAGATGCTGTCAACCATTTACAGGCCAGTTCAGCCTGGTTCTGTGACAAGTGGGGTGGGGGAACCCATGGACCCACACCCTGGGAAAGGGGGAAAAAGGGAAATGGTGGGGAGACAGTGTCAATGATCTAAGGAGGAAACCAATTTAATAAACACAATAGCAGAATGCAAGATAACACAATATAATACAATATAATTAGAAATGAAGCTAATAAATAAAATGAGAGTGTCCAAAAACTGAAGGCCTTATCTAATGGTAAAGGAGAGAATGCTATGGAGCATACATGCTGCAGAGAACAGCAGAAAGGGAAAAGGGGGACATCTTGTGACCTGCAAGCAGTTTTGTCTTTCCCTCTGAATGGAAAACAGATACAGAACAGTGAAAAGTCCTCTGGGGTATGTAGTTGTTCTCTTCTGAAACAGGTATACCCAGAACTATCAACAATCCACGGAGCATCAACTCTTCAACTCCAAGTGCACTACATGATGTTATGATGTGGAATATCAATAACAAAAAATCGTAAAACCATGACAGATGCTCTTGCAGCATGTTGGAGCCCAGACTGACCTCCAAGCAACCTGAGGTTCTAGGACAGATGCATAACTGGAAGTCATTACTGTTTCTTCTTCTTCCCTTGGGCTTTTTTGTTTGTTTGTTTTATGAACTGTTGAAAACCTTTAGGTGTCTTCTTACCTGTATCTGCTGGGAATACTGGAGTACAGAATAAGTTTCTATCATTCTGGGATCTGACTGCATAGTCAGCAGTCAGACTGACTTCTGTTCCTCCACATAAAACGGTCATGAGATACAACTGCAGTAAGGTCTCCTTGCTCTTTTGTCACTGTGCATCACAGTGACCTGATTAGATCATTTGATCAGATGAGAGGAGAGCTTCAGAGATAGTCAAGTCTTTAGGCAGCCCTAAGACAAATTCTACTGCTTAACTACAAAAAAATCTGATGCAAATAAAAATCAGGGCCAAAATTCTTGAAAGCCCATAGTTGCCCAGACAGAATATTCCACTAACATGTTTCTATTTCTTCCCTACTCTTCACCTCTTCAGGCATGGTGCTGGTGCGCCTGTGGCAGTCTGCACGTCTGTGTGCCAACATGTGATCTGAGACACTGATTTCAAGTGTTGCACGTCAGCTGGTTCCACAGTGACTAAATCTAATGTGAAAGCTCTTATCTGGTTGCTTTCCCATATTACTTCTTAAACTGATCTTACTTTCTTCAACACCTTTCCAGCCTGTATAAACCCCCAAGTAGAGGCAGGCAGCTACAGCTATTTCATAGGCTCATGCTTTGTACTGTGACTTTTCCAGTTTTCTGCACTCCGAATACTTGCAAGTATTTACAGTTAACTAGCAGCTGTTTTTTGTAGCTGAACAGTGAGGGGCAGACATTACTTCTGAATTCTGCAAAAGAGCAGCTCTTGTTAGAGGTTGTAGGAGAACCTCTAAAAATGAGCAAAAGGGATATAATCAACTTAGAGGAAGAAAAATCAACTTATGAAGCAAAGGTAAATGGGATAATCAAACTTTCTCTTATTTTCCTGGAATGAACACACAACAGTTTGTGCTCAGAAAAATCAATACTCCTGGGACCAAAACTCTTTAATACCTTCATCAATGACACTGACAGTGGGTATGAGTGCACCCTCAGCAGGTGCGGAATGTGGTCAACACACCAGAGGGACAGGACATCATCCAGAGGGACCTAGACAGACTTTAGCAGTGGGACCAGGAGAACCTCACGAGGCTCAACAAAGCCAGGTCTTGCACCTGAGTCAAGGCAACATCCACTACCAATACCAATACTGGAGGATTAAAAGACTGAGTGCTGTTCTGTCAAAAGAGATGTGGAAGTACTGGTGGATGGGAAGCTGGACACAAGCCAGCTGTGTGCCCTCACAGACTAGAAAGCCAACCATATCCAGAGCTGCATCAAAAGATGCCTGACCAGCAGGTTGAGGGAGGTGATCTTTTCCCCCTAACCCACAGTGCTGAGGCCTCACCTGGAGTACTACATCCAGATGTGGAGTCCTCAGTACAGGAGAGACATGAACTTACTGGAATGTGTCCAGAGAAGGTCCACAAAGATGATACAAGTTATGGTACACCTCTCCTACAAGGACAGGCCAAAAGAGCTCAGGCTCTTCAGCCTGGAGAAAAGAAGTCTACAGGTAACCTGATAGCAGCCTTTCAAGATCTATAGGGGAGCTAAAGGAAAGAAGGGACAGACTCTTTAGCAGTTTCCAAAGTTATAGAACAAGGAGAAATGGCTTCAAGCTTCAAGAGGGTAGATTTAGGTTAGATATAAGGAAAAAGTCTTCTATAGTGAGGGCACTGAGGCAGTAGAACAGGTTGTTCAGAGATGTGGTGAATGACCCATCCCTGGAGACTTTCAAGGTGAGTCTGGATCAAGCCCTGGGCAACCTGACTGAGCTGTGCGTATACCTGTTCATTGCAGGAGAGCTGGATTAGATTAAGTTCCTTCCTACTCTAAGGATTCTATGATTTTATGAGATGAAATTTCATTGGGAACATCACTTCAGCTGTGTTCTCAGTGAGAAATAGTAATGTACCCATAAATAATGTTTAGCTTCAATCTTTTTTACAGTTGTTCCATACAGATGAGCAATTTTTGAAAGGCAACTTTAGAAGATGCACATCTGCTTCTTCATTAAAAATATATAAAAAAGAAATACATTTCTGTATTTATTGAAGTGTATTAGAAACCTTCGTGGTGATCTGATACAGATGCTTCTTTTTCTCTGTGACACCCTTCAAAAGTGATGATATGAAAAGCCCTAGATTTTATGACAGTTTTATTCAGAATACATTATAGCTTCTATATATATGTACTTGAAGCTCTGCTATAAACATTGAATATGAAAAGAAACTCTGAACGTTGTACTCCATTATGAAGTTTATATATGAAAATGAAAAATGTTCATGGATGTTTAAGCAGTTTTTAACAATATTTACATGAGGTGAAAATTCCTTTTTATACTTCACTGCCACAGAAACAATTTATTCTGTGCATTCCATCAATTTTACACTTGCTAGATAAATCTAATTATCAATTATGCAAAAGGTAGTCATATAGATACACTCATTACTCAGTAGTTATGTTTGAAAGCAGAATCATAAGACCAAAGGTGTGAGCAATAGCTGTGAGATGCAGGTTGCCTCTGTAGCTGTAGTGTACTCTGTGTATCAGCTCTTTCAACCTAAGCAAAGCAAACAACGCAAATATTGCTCAGGCTGAGATCCCAAGGCACCTCACATCATTAAGTTCACAATTAACTGAAAATAAGGCCTAGGATAAAGTTGTAGAAAGTAGTATGTTATGCACATCAGTCTGCACATGGTGACGGTTGTTCAGGATGCAGAATTTAATGGACATGAACAGTACGCACAGCTGCAAAGGAACACAGGATAATTTGCAAATCCAACATCATGTCATCGGAGGCATGCCAGGGCATTATCCTCCTATATGGAACCAATTGTGATGTTTCTATCATACAATCACTTTGAGTGCACTTCTACACGCTGTTTCACTGTTTTCAGTGTTGTCATAGGTTCAGCTTGAGCACGGTGCTGAGACTAAGAAAACCAGCCTGAGTCATATTACTTACTCTTCACTGCTGTCTAACAAGATTGCCTGACTCCCAATTGTGTGATGACTCAGGTGAGCTTGCTTGCACCTGCTTATCACCTTAATAACTTTGTGCGGTTTTGAGGGCATTAATATAAGGACAGTATTTGAGTATTAACTAATAGTATTTGAAAACACTGAAAGGAGGGCGAAGGGCCTGGAGGGCAAGACATGAGGAGAAGCTGAGGTCACTTGATCATTCAGCCCAGAGAAGAGGAGACTGAGGGGATGTGTCATGGCAGCCTACAACTACTTTGTGAGAGGAGTGGAGGGGAAGGTGTTAGGACCCAAGGTAACTGCATATAGTTTCATGAGGGACGAGTCCAGTTGGAAAAGCTTCTCAAACAGAGAATTGTCAGGCATGGGAACACGTACCCTACAGAAGTGGTCACAGCACCAAGATACTGGAGTTATAGAAACATTTGGAGAACTTGATACTTGATTTACTGTGTTTTTTTGTTTCATTGTTTTTTGTTTTTATATATATATATATATATATATGTGCATACAGCCGCAGTACTAAGGGGTAGCAAAGACTAATTTCAGGCCACCTGCCACCACTATCTGCTGGAGGAAAATCCCAGGGCCCCCAAAGCTCTTTCAGCAGGGCTGCCCTCCTCTGTGTCATCCGTCCGTAGGTATAGCGAGGGTTGCCTCACCCCAGGTGCAGAAACAAGCAGTTGCATTTGTTAAAATTCATGCTCTTGGTGTTCGGTCAGCTCTCTAATTTGTCTAGATTTCTCTGCTACTGCCAAGAGTCAACAGCTCCTTCCAATTCAGTATCATCAGCAAACTTTCTCAAAACACTGTCTAGTCCTACATTCTAGTCATTTATGAAAACATTAAAAAAAATGGCCTTCAAATGGAGTCCTGGGGAACCCCACTAGTGGCTGAACATTATAGAATGATGCAGAACCATTTACTATAACTCTTTGGGTCTGATTCATCAGTCAATTGCTCACTCATCACATTATGTTTTTGTCTAACTGCATGCTGAACATTTTGTCCAGTAGGGTAGTGTGAGAAAAATGGTAAATCTTTACCAAAATCCCAAGAGATAACATCAGCTGGCATTCCTTGGTCAAATAGATGGGTGACTGTCATAAAATAAAATTGTTAGTTAAACAAGACCTTCTGCCCATAAACCTTTGTTGGCAGTGATTAATTAGACCACATTTTCCTTCGGGTGTTTTCAGTAAATCTTAACTTTTTTCATAATTTTACCAGGCACTAAAGTGAGCCTGACAGGTCTGTAATTACCAGGGTCTTTCTTCTTACCCTTCTTGAAAATTAGAGCAATGTTTGTCAGCTTATATTCAACTGGAACCTCTCTGGTTTCCTAAGAGCATTGAAAAATAATTGAGAGATGTCTTACAGTGACATTGGCTAGCTCTCCAAGTACTCTGGGAGCAGCAAATTTTGTACAAGTTTGGGGTTGCCTGGGAATTGATTATTAACACAGTCACAGACTCTGGGCACTTGGGGTGCTGTAGTCCATCAACAGCGTAGAAGATATTAAACAAATACTCTGCAACCTGTAAAAATGAATTCATTCTTATAGGTGCATTAGGCTTTTCAGCAAAATCACTCATTTGTAAATTTGAGCTGTAACACAATAGAGTCAGTGATCTACAAATCCATAATCAACAGAGTTGATTACTGTCAAAGCTGATTTCACATAAAAATCTGACAATTATGATTTATTTTTTTTCGCTTTATTTTCATGTGTGCTTTACTTTATTCATTAAACTGCTGTTACATTTGCCTGTGAGCTTTTTCAATTTACTTCTGTCTTGCTGAGGTAAGGGAGTAAAAGAACAAATCAGTGGACACTCGCCAGCCAGCCAGTGTTAAACTACTAAAATTCTTTTTGACCCCTAACTCAGAGGCTCAAGACAACGTTAGTTTTGATCTGAGTGTGCTATGGCTGTAGCAGTTGTTTATTGTCAGGCTACTGTATAGATCACAGATTTTTTCTTGCTAGACAGCTTATCCTTTTATTTCTCTTTGTCTAGCAATATTTTGATACAAACATTGGATGTATGCTTGGTCCTTGCATTAATGCCTTTCTTGTGCTAGGGGAGCTGTTCTATGGAGAGGAAACCTCCTCTGAGATTGATGTGGACGACTTTGTTACACAGGCTCCTGAAGTCATTGTGCATCCTTATGCGACTATTTTATACTACAAGCACTGTTGGCTTGTTGTCATGTTTGTAGAATCTGGTTTCATCCCAGAGTAAGACTAAAACTTACTGATGAGGTGATACTGAAACACGCTCTGACATGGCCCGGTAAGTTGAAGGATTTTTGTGGATGCCTAGCTATCTTGTTGGTTTTTACACCTGAATGGAAAAGTACTTGTGCTAAGTTGCTGTGATACCTAACTGAGGGTGCCTTGCCTGCTCCAATGAAATCCAGTATTGTGTGGGTATTTGGCATAGCATCAAGGCCTTCTCTTCTTCTTGCTCTGCTCCTCCAGTGAATAGACTGGAAGTAGGCAGGAAGAAAATACAACCAGACAGATGACCTAAACTAACCAAAGATGTTCAATACTGAAAAATATCATGCTCTACAAGTTGGAGAAGATACAGTGTTAGTCATCTTTTGCTTGGAAACTGTCTCAGAATCTTTCTGACTGTGAGAAGTGGTAAGTGGTCAAGTTTGCATCAATTTTATTTTCTTTCTTCCATTTCTCACTTACTTAATAAACTATTTTTATCTTGAATTTCATACTTTCTTGCTTTTGTTCTTATGTTTTTTCCCATCCCTCATCTGCGGTGAGTAAGCATATATGTGGTGATTAACCATCTACCAGGGTTAACCTCCAACAACATATTTGTGTCCTACGTGATTTTTATTATTTCTATAGAAATATTTTTTCCTCTTTGTTTTAAAATTAATACCTCAACTTAGCTAGATGTGAGGATTTTTATAAAAATAATCTAGTTTGCAGGAAACTCATTTATACATCTGTGGCAGTCTGAAAATAAGAGAGAACTCTTCAAACCTACAGCCTCAAGCCTAAGAACTTCCATGAGTATTTACTGAACTTTTCTAACCTAGTGTATTTATTAAAAAATGGCCATTTTCTTGTGATACAGTAACTGAGAACAGATTTTGAAAAGGATGTATTTCCTCTAACTATAGAGCAGTAGTATGTTATAAACCTCTGTATAGCCTCATCTTGACTCTGAGCAAGATTTTTGAGTTGTCAACTATTCTCAGTAACAACATAGTAGGCCCACAGGTCTCCTATAATTCCTTGTATGACTGAAAAAATGTTACTTATGTGCAGGAAATTCTACAGGAGTCTATGCCAAGTTTATAAATTCGGCACAAAGATATGCAGAACTTGAAAATTTCCTAGGTATAAGTGAAGGATTTATTTCTGCTAAAATTCCTATCAAACTTCTAACATCTGCTAGAATTATAAGTTAAAGTTCTATTGAATGTGGGGTCTACCACAGGTTCCAGACATTTGTTCTCATCAGTTCTTTTCTCACCTTTCTGATGATCAGAACAACTATATCCCAAATCACTTTTTTTCATTTCTGGCCTTTCTCGTATCCACAAACTGTGGAGCCTTCATAAAATCTGGATCATCTATTTAAAACCTTCACTATAATCTTCCCAAGTATTCAAAGGCATTACACAGGGTGCTTTCTAATAAAACCATTCTCTAGTCAAATCTAAGTGCAGGCACCACAAATAAACAATAAAACAACTCAGCAGTTGACAAGCTAATCAGATATTTTGTCATTGTCCAATGCAGAAACTGGTAAATAACAGTGGTGAAACTCAGAACTAATCACAGAATCACAGTGTTGTAGGTGTTGGAAGGGACCTCTAGAGATCATCTAGTCCAAACCCCTGTCAAAGCAGGCTCTGTGGACCAGTGTCATGGTTTTATGAGTTTTTGTTATCGATATTCCACATCATAACATCATATCAGGTATTGGGAGTTAAAAAGCAGTTCAAGTCCATGGACTGCTGAATTTCCAAGTACCTGGCTCTCATATGAGAGCTACACACCCCAGAGGAGACTTTGTATTCCTGTTTTCCATTCAGAGCGAAAGATAAAACTGTACGCACATTCCAAGACTTCCTCTCTTTTGCTGGTCATCTCAGTAGTGGAGGTTCCCCAACCATCTTCCCTTCACCTCTAGTGTAAGGCCTTCAGTTTTTGGACACTCTCTCATTTTATTTGTTTGATTAGTTTCAATTTGAATTATATTGTATTATACTGTATTATTTTGCATTCTGATTACTTATTTAGTAAATTAGTTTTCCTCCTCAGATCATTGCCGCTGTTTTGTTTTTAGGCCCATCTCCCAACCCTCTCCCTCTTCCCCCTGCCCCTGTCCCAGGGTGTGGGTCCATGGGTCCCCTGCCCCATTAGTCATGGAACCAGGCCAAACCGGCCCACAAACTGTTGACAACCAGGTTGCACAGGTTGGCATCTAGGAGGATCTTGAACATCTCCAGAGAAGGAGACTCCACAACCTCTCTGGGCAGCATGTTCCAGCGCTCTGTCACCTGCACTGTGAAGAAGTTCTTACACACGTTTGTGCAGAACTTCCTGTACTTCAGTTTGTGGCCATTTTCCCTTGTCCTATCACCACACACCACTGAAAAGAGTCTGACCTTGTCCCCTTGCTTCCTGCACCTTGAAATTTATAGCCATTGATCACATCCCCTCTGAGTCTTCCCTTCCCAAGGCTGAACAGACCCAGGTCACTCAGCTTTTCTTGTACAGGAAATGCTTCAGGACCTTTATCATCCTCGTGGCCCTCCTCTGGAGTCATTCCAGAAGATCCCTGTCTTTTTTGTACCAAGGAGCTCAGAACTGGACACAATACTCCAGGTGAGGCCAAAGTAGGATTGAGTAGAGGGCAAGGATTGCCTCTCTTGACCTGCTGGTCATATTCTTTTTAATGCAACCCAGGATACCATTGGCCTTCTTGACCATGAGGGCACACTGCTGGCTCATGGCCAACCTGTAGTTCACCAGCACACCAAGGACTCTACCTGCAGAGCTCCTCTCCAGTAGGTGAGCCCCTCACCTGTACTGTTGCATGTGGTTATTCCTACCTAGGTGCAAGACTCTACACTTGCGCTAATGAAATACTCTTATGAATACATACATTATATACACTTCTGTCACGCTCCAATATAAAGGAGGGAGACGAGGTTCTTTGATTATGTGTATACCCAGCGTGAGATTAAGAAACAGTGGTTCAAATGTTGGTCCGACCAGTTTATTACCAATATTGACCAGGGAGATGGGGAAAGGGAACACTGTTACCAATAAGGGTGATGGGGAAGGGATGGCGAGTGATAGGAAAGATAGGAAAGAAGCAACGGTTTATATAACGCAGGGAAAATCACCAGCCAGGATCCTAGCCCAGTTGCAAGTGGCTCAGAAGAGGCAGGGGAAAGAAGCGGCGTGGGGTCAATCCAGGAACAGCGTCAGTCAGCTCCGGAGAAGCAGCGAGGGGTCATCAGTTCATGAGGGTTCAGATGGTAGAACATCTCGAAGGAGCGGCAAGGTCCAGGAGAAAGCAGCATGTCTCAGGCAGCAGGCCCAGGAGCGAGTTCAGCAACAGGGAATCAGCTCATGAGGTTTCCGATGGAAGAACACCCACCAACAACACCAACCAACTCATGGTAGTTGATCCCTCTTTTGTCCTCCATTTCTCTTGCTTATGTAACAAATCCCGTGCTAGTGTGCAAGGCAAGCATCTCCTGAGATGTCTATCTCCCCACGGAGATGAGTACCACACAAAAGAGTGTTAAGCGGCGGCTTATCTCTCTTTCGTTGCCCCAGGACGTGCCCATCTGCTTGTCCCTTAGACAAAGGATTTCACAACCCTTGCCCAGGACTTGCTTGGACATGTTCGGACATGTTCATCAGCAAACTTTGAGGAATGGTATAAAATAATAGTCTCTTACAACTTCATAATGAAATACGCTTATCCTTACAGTAACGAAATATTGTGTGTCTTATGTATTCCAGAGTCCTTTCTGGGTAGATGAAATCTTTGAAAATAAGTTTCAGAAATAGAGGAACTTCAGTAGGTAACTAGCTAGATTTAATCCCAGACTCCTGTTAAACAGTTAAGGACAAGACAGGAGCTTCTGTTTACACATAGAATTTATATATTTTGAATGGAAATAAAAGAGATTAGTTATTATACTGCTGTATGATACCAATTAAATCAAATAGCTTAGTTTGGAAGAACAGTTATTGGAAAAACAATTAGATAGTACACTGTGACAGATTCTCAGTTCTGAAATGCCTTACTTAATCACTTTATCTCAAGGCTATTTACAGTATCACTGGTGCTACCTCTGATCAAAAAATCTATTGAGCAGTATGGATACAGTAAGGAAACTAACAATTCATATATGCATACCTATGTCTCTCATACAGATTTGTTTTTGAATGGTGTGAATGAATAATAAAAGTGAATGCACGTAATTACTCCTTATTCAAGGTGACTCATAAATCAAGAAAAAGTAGACTACTTTAAATGACATATTCTCCTGTAGTATGAAACATAGAAAGATCAAATTATGTTGTTTTAGAAAGCATATTTTTGTATGTGCAAAATATGTTCTTGCAGCAGATTCATTCTTTCAATATGAAAGCAAAAAAATAAAGGAGTAGACTCTAATACTATTCCAAATAGTTATAGACAGCCAGCATTGTTTGTTTTTCCTTTGAAGTACAGGGGCTGTTCCAAAAGTAACACCTTCTATCTTATTTGGTTGTCCCACAATGTCTGTGGCAGATGTTGGTGGTATGGTATCTTCCTGACAATATTCTGTTATGTTTTGTTGTTGTGCAACAGAGGGGAATTTTGAAGAAAAGAAAATAATTTGACATAGAAGTGCGTATAAAACATGTGAAAACAATTGCACCCATTTGACATTCATCAAAGCCTGCTGAACATTTAGACCAAACAGTGGATAATGAAGCAGTGGGTGGTGCATTTCAGCAGTGGCAACAGCGACGTGAAAGATAAGCAACATGAAAGACAAGCCAGGCGAAGAGCATTTCTATCAGTTTATCTGTGTGAATCAGCAGATTATGACCAGGGAACTGTGTACAGAGCTAAGTACTGGGTTCAAGGCATTGGAGATGATGGCAACAGTGTTGAAATATCACAAAGTTTGCACCAAATAGGTCTCACAAATGCTCACACAGGAGCAGAAAGAACACCACATTTATCAGAACATGATGAACAAATACAAGGCTGAAGGTGACAGTTTTCTTGATCACACAGTTACCAGTGATGAGATATGTGTCACCACTGTGACCCAGAGTCAAAATGACGTTCACAGTGTGGTGGTGTGACTACCCCGTTGAAGAAAAAGCTCAAGATAGAGTCCTTTAGTCAATGAAGTGATGATCACTGTCTTTTAGGATAGGAAAGGATTGATCCTACAGGATTTCCTGAAACTCAGGCAAACCATCAACTCTAAACATAACACTGCAATGCTGATAAAGCCTTAGGTTTGAACTTCCAGAGTCAGGCTAGAGAAGATAACCTTGCCCTTTAATCACAAGAGAACCGGGCCCCATACAAGTTTGAAGACCATGGAGCACACTGCCTGTCTTAACTGTACTGTCCTGCCACATGCAATGTATTATCAGGATTTGGCACCTCCTGTCTTCCATCTGTTCAGGCCATTAATAGATGGACTGCATGGCCAATATTTTTGCACAAATGACACCATCAAGCAGCTGTGAAACTGTGGATCACTTCTGCTGATGCAGGTTTTTGCAAGCATGGTATGCAGGCTTTTGTTCATTGCTGGCAAAAATGCAAGACTAATGTTGGTATATGTGTTGAAAAAGAGTGGTTAGTAGCTAAGAACTTGCTCTATCAGACAGGGTAATTTTCTCTTTGTATCAGTTGTAGTTTCTATGGAAATAAATTGTAGGCATACTTTTGGAGTGACTTACATGCTTGCAATTACTTTAGTCATGTTCAGGTATTGCAGATCTTTTTTTATTCCTCATTTCATTGTAGCACCTTATTTTAAAGTCCAAAGTAATGAAATTCATCTTCTGTACTAGAAGTATAAACTAAGAATGATTGAAGACAACTCTGGAATATTTTGGAAGTGCTTTCTAGTTATGTCTTGGAAAGCAATATGAGTTGGAAGTATTTCTCTATAAAAGATGATCTCCAATGACATGACACTCCTTCAGAGTTAGTGCAAATGTCTTTACAGAGTGCTGTGCTGTGCCGATAGTTCTGTTCACAGCTTTGAACACATTTCACGTCATGCCCCTTTTTCTGTTCCTGTACAAACCAATCTTTAAAGTTCAAAGGAGCAGGAGGAAAAAAATCCCCATGTGTAGCCAGGTTATTCCTGAAAGTAGATTCAAATAGAAGCCTTAGTTTAGTGTGAGTAAAGCAGCTATGCTATGTGTTTGTGATACATGCAGTGGCATCTGTAATGTGTGCTCACAGACCATCAGGAACCTGATACTACCTGCACCACATAATTTGCCCCTATATATCATTCAGTTACTATTCCTGAAGTTTAGATTAAGGATCTATAGATTGCATGAGAGACTGCCTGACAGTCGCAGAGCAGAAAAAGAGGTTTCACAGATAGATTTTAGCATACCTGTCATAAATGCTCGGAGTCCAATTGGAGTTCTTGGAATATTTTATTACAGTCAAAAGGTGAAAAGCAATAAGCAAGCACCGCTGGGTGTGCCGGCAGTCTCCACTCCACCAACAATACACCCCAAAGAGAGAAACGAATACCTATTTAAAGGTATAACTCATGCATATTCATCACATTCCAAACTCTGGTTATGGAGGGGATTAAACCAAAGGGTCAATTTTGTTGTGAATTTACAAACCTTGAAGGAGGAACTCCTTCACCATTCCTGTGTGTGTTTTGTTTAAGAGAGACAGGATGTCTGTCCTGCTTTCTTATCAACAAGGTTAGCTGCCTCCATGCTCTTGTATTAGTTTGATTTATGCCCACCCCCATTTCTCTGGCCCAACAGATAAATCAGCAGTTGCCATGCACAAGTATTATTGTCCTTTGCAGTGATCAGCTTCTCCAAGCCGTACCCCAAAACAAGACTCCTTGCCCCTATTTCTGCTTATCTTTACAACCATAAACAGAGACATTGAGGCGCCGCGACAGCCATCAATGATTTGCAGTTGTCCTTACTGTAAGAGAAGCTGTTCTCATGATTCAGTATCTTATTTAAAATTCCCTGAAGCCCCTTCCATCTTTTGGTCCATCAGTTTCACTAGAGGGTCGTACATTCCTTCCGGTGGTCTTTGGGATGAAGGCTGTTTCTGATTGGTCCCTCGGTGCATTCCAGGCCCGTCTTGCAAGGTCTGTGTTTGAGATGCTTATCTCTGTCACCCTTTGGTTTGAGGAATGCGCCTTCTGTGCTCCATTTTGCAGGGTTAGTGTTTGAAATGTAGATAGAGTTCTGTTCTTAGTTTATCCTTCCATGCCTTACAAGGAAATTTTACTCCTTTAAGCAATTTTATCTGCCGATTGGAATTAAAGCCAGTTTAAAGGTGTTGTATCAGCATCTTTGACTTTGTATCTTTTGACACCAATCACATTCACATGTTTTGCAATACCCATTCAGGTACATTTTCTTCAAAGTTGTTTTCTTCAGCACTGATCAACTCAGCTGGGTCTAGGACTGCTTTTGCCAGGCTCTTAGTGCAAACAGCCTTAGTGCTGTGAAGAATTGGTCATTGCAAACTGCAGTGAGAATACTGCACTTCCTATACGAAAGAGTCTAATAAAGTGGGAATGCATAGTTTTCTGGCAGACCTAACTGTATACAGTGTCATTCATGCTTTTCAGAGCATAGCATGGAGTGATAATTCTTGCTTTTGAGAAGTGTGCAATCTTTTCTGAAGTCATTTTTAAATAGGATTCGTGTGAAAATTGGCACTTGCAGGCTTTTCCTTCATTTGGTTCCATTTTATAAATATAAATTTAGACAGTAATAAGAAAGAATGCTGAAGGGTAAATAAATAGAAACAAATTTGCTTCTGAGAATAACAGGGATCCAAGGGAACATTTTCTTTTTACATTTGAATCATGGTGGTTTTACGTTGACTACTTTCTCTGTCTAGTTCCATATAGCACATAGGAAGTGTTCAGCTTGCAGTATCTTCAACTCCTGCTTCGAAAACATTGATGATCTTATATGAATATTCTGCTATCCAGATTCTCTCTCATCTGTATTGCCCTTCATTTTTCCAGTGCTTAGAAAAGATAGTGAATAAAATACACAAAAGTCCCAGTGAAGAGCCAGGCCAGCAAGGTCTTTCCATGTGTCCAGATATGAGTCTACTGTATGCTGAAACTGTGAGGTGGAATCAAAATATTCTTATATGAATCTGACTCAGAAGACTGACATATCTCCTTGCTATTCCAATAAACTTAGATATTCTCCAGAATAAAAACATGCTTTTCAAATGGATCCAATACTTTACAAAAACTTCTGCCCCAAACCAAAACTCTGCCTTATTTTGTTCTTTTAACTCACTCCAGATATTTTATCCTAGGTGAAATACAGAGATTTTGGCTAAAACAAAGTTTAAACACACTAAGAAATTTGTGCAATGAAATTCAAAATGAGTTATTACAAAGGAAGAATTATAAAAAAAGACTATGAAGTCTCTAGACTGTGTGTAATTAACTTCTAAGAGCAGTATCTTGGGAATTAAATTTTCATCAAAACAAGTTATTCCTTTAACTCTTGTTATATTGTTTCTTCCAGAGTTTATAAGCACATGTACTGCCATTCAAATTTAATTCACACCAATCTTAACGTTTCCATTACAAATCTCTACAATTCAAACTCAACCCTAATTTGTCTGATGAGTATATGGCAAATCTACCATTCTTTGATTCACACGTGTATACTCAAAATCAGAAGAAGACAACATTGTCAACTATTTACTGACACTCTTGTTCATTTGGAGCTGTCTTTAAAGCTCTGGAAAAAATAAGCAAATGTCTTTCTTTCTGTTGGAAGAAACCAGTTTTATATGACTAGAGTAAAAAGTATTCCAATCAATAACTGCAAATTATGGCCTAATTTGTAAAATACATTTTCTCTCCACTAAGCTGTTTCTAACATAAGTTACCGAAGAATTAGTAATATAAACATATTTTATTTATCTTGTTTAATCCCATAGTGCCATGAAACTGCTGCTGTTTTTGTCACCTTGAAATATAATTCCTTCCAAAATTCCCCTAATTGTAATAATTATTTTTAACTCCTCTTCTAAAAATTGGTTAGAACAAGTTCTGAAGATAAAACAACATAATAACATTTTTTTAATCAGTTTGAAGATTAGCTTGAATCCAGTATGCTTGAAGATCATGTTACTCTGTGAACATTCAGAAAATCTATATAAATATGTAAGTATATAAATATATATATGTAAAATAAAATCTTATCTGTCACATTGGGAGAGAGAACTTCATTATATAATTTTAATAGAAAGCATTATTAGCAAAGAAGATTACATTAATCTACTGAATTATGTCACAGAGTGAATAAATAATAAAATATTTTTAACTACTTAACACAAAGGTCCAAATATGGAAGGAAATCATTGATTTAAGGAAGACCAAAATTCTTCAGAAACCAGTGGTTATCTGTTTGTTGAATGAGCGCTTTAATATATACGCTGAGCTATTCTGAAATGAAATGTAAACATACTTCATATGTATCACTAGTTAGCAGACTGAATAGCTTTTAGAGGCCTACACTGGTGAGGGATCAAACAGAATGGATTAATAATTCTTTAATATGTCACTGTATTTCATCTCTCTTGTATAATTAACTTGTCAGTCCCTACTTGTGCAAATCACAGGGCAATCACTTTAGTAGTGAAGAGCAAATTTCAGCAGTAAAATACCTGCTTACACAACTGTTAGTTTCACATACACACTAAAGTCATTTTCCTTGCCTCCACTTATTCTGATACAGATCAGAAGCCTCGCCCTTGTACAAGCATCAAAATCTACATTGCTGAGACTCTAAATTACTCGCTCTCCATTTGGTAAAGTGCTTAGTGGAGATCAGATTTTTCAGTGCTCTGCCTAAGGAAATCTTGAGGCTCCTTTAAACTAACAATTTAATGTAATGAAAAAGAAAGACAAGCTTTTTGAGCTGCATGGTTCACTTCTAAATTTGAGTTACAGTTGAATGTGAAACCAATGTTGCTTCAAAACTAAAAGAGGAGTAACTTAATCTTTAAATTTTCAGAGGAGAGTGTTAGATGCCACTGAAATATCAGTGTATCATACTCATGAACAGTGGTCAACAGCAGAGGAAGAAACAAACAAACAACAACAACAACAAAAAATCAGTGTGAAGTCCTTGACACACCTGAAGTTTCTATTATAAACTTTTAAAGCACAGTGGTGTCTCCTTCCTCATGCTTTCCACCTCTTGGCTTCCATATTGCCTGTGGAGAGAGTTTGAAGCAGACTTTACCTCAACAGGTGACTGGAATATTTTATGTTTTCCTAAAATTTTTTCTGTCTCAATTGGCTTAAACAGGGAAGTAAAGAGGTGGTGTTGTGTTTATTATTTTTTTCTGAGCAGAACCATCAGAAGTCTTCAGAAGATATTATAAAGCTGGGAAGGCTGGATAATCCAGCCTTTATCCTACTGTTATCTTTGCTGTGGATATACCTCACGTAAACACTTCATTTCCCAGGGAACTCCATCCATAGCTCACTGTCTTTTCTCTCCCTCCAAATTCAGCCTAAGCTCTGAGGACCACAACTTTGACCTGAAATTATGTCTGCTCATGTCTATCTACTGAAGAGAAAACCAATAGATTTTTTCTTGTATGAGAGCTGTAATAAATTACCTTGAATATATCATCGTAGGGCTTTATTTGATGCTGTTCACTGAGCGTGCTGCCTCCACTCTCAATTAATATGTACTCTCTTTTTTTTTTTTTTTGGAAACATATGGTATCCCTTCATGCCTATGTATAATGAAGATTGTGTGGCATTTGCTGTTTTTATTTCATTAACTAATTCAGACAAACATTCAACTTTTAGCAGTACTTCTTGGTTTTGCATTGCATATTCTGTGCATTCTCACAGAAGAGGTGAAATTTCCTCTAAACTAAATTTTTTGTATGTATCAGTTAAAAGCTACCTGAATTCTGAGATATCGCACTAGTAAACTTGTTTCTTTCCTACCTCTTATTACCTCATCACTGTTTTCTATTTTTGAGGCAATTTTTGATCCTGAAACCATTATTTTAACCTATGTGTCATAACTGTGTGCCTTACTCAATTATATTCATTGTCAAACCTTATTATTCTTTGAAAAGCGTATGAAATCCTGACATTCCCTTCCTCCTGCTGCAGCAGTAATTTCTCTAAAGAATGAAAGTGCATAAGACTAAGCAAAACTTATGACTCCACACTAGGTATTTAGAATCAAATTATTCACATCAAGGTCTTCCATAATGTTCTTCAAAACATTTCTTCACCTGTCCCTTTTCTTCCTTAACTAAGCTAACCAGGCTGCTGAATTTGTTTGTCACAATATATAAAGTAGGCTTTCTTTTTTTTTTTTTTTTCTATTCAGTAGTGGTTGTACCTTTCCAGTTTTCCAGCCCTTTAGGGTATGTCCTGTGACTTTAAAATAATGGTAACTCTCTTTATCCTCTGAAAGTTTGGAACAAAGTAACTATAAACCTTCTATCTTCATCCTTGTCACCAATTCCCTATTATCACTTTAAGTATACCAATTTTCTCTTTTATAGTCTGTTTACTGTGAACGTATATGAAGAGTCTTTTATTCTCAGTTGAACATTCCATGGCAATTTTGATGTTAAGTTTTCTTACACCTCAAACTTGAAAGAAATATGAAGATGGTTTGGTCTGGTAGCAAAAGTAACTATTATAGAATCATAAAATCATAAAATCTTTGGAGTTGGGAAGAGACCTTTAAAAGTCATCTAGTCCAGCTCCCCTGCAATGAACAGAGGTATGCACAGCAATTCTCCCTTAGTTAAGCTAAACAATCATGTTCGACATAGTATATTTCATGGGTTTTGTTTTTGCTTTTGTTTTTCTAATTCCGTAGTGGTTGTACCTCTGAGGTGCACAATGACAGAACAAGTGTCAGTCATTACACATTGCAGCAAGGAGAATTATGAGTTGTAATGGAAAATTTTCAAAAGAACAGTCACCAAATACTAGAAAACTTGAAGATGTTGTAGAGCTTAACAGAGCTATACTGGACAGGGTCAGAGCAAAAAAAAAAAAAGTTGTCTTTACTTCAGACAGCAAGTGCTGGTGTCATGGCTTTATGATTTTTGTTATTGATATTCCACATCATAACATCACTTGAGGCACTGGAAGTTAAAGAGTTAATGCTTTTAAGTCCAAGGACTGTTGATTTTCCACTTGGCTCTCAGAAGAGAAGAATCACAGAATTGTTAGGGCTGGAAGGGGCCCCTAGAGATCATCGAGTCAAACTCCCCTGTCAAAACAGGCTCCCTAGACCAGTTTGCAAAGGTAGGCATATCCAGGTGGGTCTTGAACATCTCCAAAGAAGAACATCTCCACAACCTCTCTGGGCAAACTGTTCCAGTGCTCTGTCACCCTTACTGTGAAGAAGACCAGAACTGGACACAATACTCCAGGTGAGGCCTCACCAGGGCAGAGTAGAGGGGGAGGATCACCCTCGACCAACTGGCCATGCTCTTTTAAACACACCCCAGGATACCGCTGGCCTTCTTGGCCACCAGAGCAAACTGGTGGCTCATGTCTAACCTGTCATCCACCAGGACACCCAGGTCCCTCTCCTCAGAACTCCTCTCCAGCAGGTCATAAGCCAACCTGTGCCAGTGCATGCGGTTATTCCTCCATAGGAGAAAGACTCTACACTTGCTCTTGTTAAACCTCATCTAGTTCACTTCTGCAATACTTTCCAGTTTGTCCAGGTCCCACTGAATGATAGAACAGCCTGCTGGCATGTCAGCCATTCCTCCCAGATGGGGGAAGATGTTGAACAGGAAAGGACCCAGCACCAACCCCCGAGGAACACCGCTAAATACAGGCCTACAGCCTGCACTCTGCACCACTTATCACAACCCTCTGAGCTCTGCCAGTCTTCCAGTTCTCAACCCACCTCACTGTCCACTCTTCTATTCCACACTTCCTCAACTTTGTTATAAGGATGCTGTGGGAGACAATGTCAAATGCCTTGCTGAAATCAAGGTAGACTACATCCACTGCTCTCCCCATATCCACCCAGCCAGTAATAACATAATAAAAGGCCACCAGATTGGTCAAGCATGACCTCCTCCTGATGAACCCATGCTGACTACTCCTGATAACTCTCTTCTCTTCCAGTTGCCTGGAGACGGCATCCAGAACAAACTGTCCCATCACCTTTCCTGGGATAGAGGTGAGGCTGACTGGCCTGGAGTTCCCCAGATTCTTCTTCTTGTCCTTTTTGAAGACCAGAGTAACATCGGCTATCCTCCAGTCTTCAGGCACTTCTCTCATTCTCCAGGACCTCTCAAAGATGATAGAGAACTACATATTCCAGGGTACTTCGCATTCCCGTTTTCCACCCAGAGGGAAAGATAAAACCATGCGCAAGTCCCAAGACTCCCTCTCTTTTGCTGTTCATCACTCTCTCATTTTATTAGATTGATAATCCGCGACTCCAATTATATTGTATTTTATGTATTACATTGTATTATGATGTATTATTCTGCATTCTGATATCTTATTTAGTAAAGTGGCTTTCCTCCTCAGATAGTTGCCACTGTTTTGTTTTTAGGCCCATCTACCTGCCATCTCCCTGCTCCCCCTTTCTCTTTCCTGGGGTGTGGGTCCATGGGTCCCCCAACCCATTAGTCACAGAACCAGGCCAAACCGGCCTATGCACCACTGACAGCTGGACAGCATTTTTACTTCCTGATATAACTTATTAAATGAGCCATTGATACTGGCACAATAAAACAAGTGCATACAATCTAGTTATTGTTCCATTTTCAACTCAGAAACTAGAACGTAATAAAAGAGATTTGTTGGAAGTAAGCTGGTTAATATGTAAAATACAATAAAAACCCTCTGTGTGATAAGTCAAAAAGACTTTCTTCTGTATTGCTTTAGAAAATATGTGGAGTCAGCATGTTTCATTCTTCCACCATGCTGTTGACAACTTGAAACGGATATACATGGCAGTATGACCTGAAATGACAACTGGAAAACGCAAATCACACGAAGTTCTGAGTTTGCATAAAAAGGCATATGCTTTCAGCTGTTGTGAGCAGTATATGGCAAATTAATAAGCATATCACTGAACCATAGAATGGCCTGGGTTGAAAAGAACCTCAATGATCATCTGCTTTCAACCACCCTGCCAAGGGCAGAGTCACCAACGACTAGACCAGGCTGCCCAAAGCCACATCCAGCCTTCCTTTGACTGTCCCCAGGAGTGCAGTATCCACAACCTCTCTGGACAACCCGTTCCTGTGTGTCCCCACCCTCTGAGTGAAAAAACTTCTCCTAACATCTAACCTAAATCTCCTGTCTTAGTTTAAAACCATTCCCCTTTGACCTATCACTGTCAACCCAGGTAAACAGTTGTTAAGCCTCCTGCTGATGCACTCCCTTCAAGTACTGGAAGGTCACAATGAGGTGTCCCTGGAGCCTTCTTTTCTTTAAGCTAAACAAGCCCAGTTCCCTCAACCTTTCTTCATAGGAGAGGTGCTCTAGCCCTCTGATCATCTTAGTGGCCCTCCTCTGGACCCATTCCAAGAGCTCTGCATCTTTGTTGTGCTGGAGGCCCCAAGCGTGGACGCAGTACTCCAGATGGGACCTCACAAGAGCTAAGTAGAGGAGGACAATCACCTCCCTCTCCCTGCTGACCACCTCTTTTTCAATGCAGCCCAGGATATAGTTGGCCTTCCAGGCTGCAAACTCACACTGTTGACTCATGTCCAGCTTCTCGTGAACCAGGACTCCCAAGTCCTTCTCCACAGGGCATGGAGTTCTTCCCCCAGTCTGTTTAAATACCTGTCCATTTAAATCTCAGAATGTTGTTAAACTGTTTTAGTAATGGATTACTTACAGAATTTGTTCTTTGATTCTATGTTGCAATCTTACACAGAACAGAGAAATCTCACAAGTTATATTTCCCAAAGCATGAGTTGGTATATATATTTTTCTCTCTATATATGAGTGTATACAGTAACAGATAGAGGTATGCAGTACCAAATGTTATTAGTAAGAATTTTGTTAATTGAAAATTGAGTAAATTTCAAACAATGCTACTTCTGGTATTGGCTTCAACACAGAGTTGTTAAAACTTTTGTGATGAATTCATACCGGCAATATTAAACCAGTGATATGTATGTATATTGGGATTTATTTGTTTTACAACTACAGTGGCACTTTCCCTTGTATGGACAATTAGTGTTTTTGTGAGAAGAAGTCAGTTTGCTTAAGGCAACACAGAGATGAGACAAGATAAGTGAATAAAGATAATTATGCATGTTTATTTTATATTTGAGGGAGAGGCTTTTGACTTTACACCCACATCTTAGAAGTCAGGTTTTATTCTCTCCTCTGGTCTCTGGAAATACAGTTCACCCATGAAGTTATGAGCAGGATAGTTTTAAATTGATGTGTCTCAATAACAAAAGTGTAAATATATTTTAAAGGCAATTGGAACAATTTAATAATGCAATGTTTTGGGGTCAGAAATGCTACTATAATTCTTGATGGTTGTAGAGTTTTTCACTGCTGTTTGGATGTCATTTTTGCCCTTTTTCTTGGCAGTGAATTTTAATTTGGGGAGAATGTTTACAGGACAGTGTGGGATAACATAATGTGGTAGGAATGTGATTGAGGAAGGAATGTGATTGAGATTTGTAGAGATCAGATAATGGCCTTCCCTGACTATACTGTGTTCTTTTCTGAAGATGACTTTTTAATTCAAGTGTTAATTTGTCTAAGAGCCGTGAAAATGTCTAAGCTATTTAAGCTCAATACAAAAGACAAAACACTGACTCATAAGGTATGGGATACCAATACTGAAGTAAAAATATGTTATCTCATATGCAGTAGCTCTGCAACACGTATGATTGCTTTATGAAACACAATCTATTTCTTTAATAAGGAGATAATAAAAATCAGGTTAGCTGGGTTTGAGAGAATAAATGTTGTTTCTTCTGGCTGACTAGGATCATAAAAGTGTTTTTGAGAAGGATTTTGAAAAGCCTGGGCTAAACAAGGTCATATAACAGACAATAGGCTTTCTGAATCCATGTACATATCTGACATGATGATTCTACACTTGAAGAAATGTCAGAAGAAAATCTTGTGGGTTATTTTTGTTACCGATTTGACAGTAACTAGTGTCTTGGGGCACTAAAATAGCAAAAGTGAACCTGACAGAACAGGAACTAATTACCTCCATGGCAGAAGGATACTGCCTTATGTAAGGAAATAATACACAGGTGGCAGGAGCAGTAAGATAATTAAGAATGCATATTAGGACACAATATATTTTCTCTACTGAGTGTCTAAGGGTATTAGTCCTCCTTTCACTTTCTCCTTTTGTTTTATACTTCCTCTGTGACATACAGAAATGTACTTTTTTCAAGTTTGCTTTCTCATGATTTAAATTGTTTTTATTATGCATATATTCAGTGAACATTGTCTGTCTCACCATTTTGCATATACATCCTAACTCAATACACCTCTTTGAATCTTACACCTTCAGATGTCCCTGAGAGGTTTTTTTAAATTGATGACATGAGTATAAATCCATTATGCAGTTTACCGGAATCCTCAGAAAGCCTAAGCTGTGGTTTGGTAGCCATGTTCTCTTATTATTCTATAATGTGGGCTTGGATTTTAATGTCTTGGATGGAAGACTCCTTATGTGATTCTGTTTGGTTTATTCAGCTCTGTAGGTGTTGTTTAGAAAAAGGCAAAGTCTTGGTAGGATTGATATCTGATGATATTTGAAGGTAGCTAGAAGTTAGAATTGTGTTTAAAAATATACTGTTCAAATAATTAATGAAGACTATTGTTAAAATTATCTGTATGGTTTTGATGCCTTTGTAGTAGCTTTGATTTTCTTTTTGGCATCTTCTTTACTATGGCATCTGTACTTGAATAATATTTATTTCAAAACATAAGTCTAAAAGAATGCTAAAACATTTTTTCACAAGGAAATTAGCTTGTGAATAAGATTACTTAATTGGTTTGTGGTTTAACAATAATGAAAAAAGCAGACATACAGATAAACAGATTAACAGGTTTCAAAGACAAGTTTGTATTTGAAATATGATTTATCTACGCAAATGGAAGATTTTAAGAGTTTAAAAATAGATGAGAAATAGGGGGGAAATGAAAAGTACAATCCTATGTAGGGCAAGTACAGCTTAGATTAAATGAAAATGTTTTTATTACTACCATTATAGAGATCTTTGCAGTATTATGTCTCAAATGAAACTTGTCTAAGTATGCTTAGGATGTCAGATGAAAACTGATTTCACAAAAACTGGAGCAGAAAATGGAGTTAAAATTGTCGTGTTTTGTTTTGTTGTGCATTTTTTTTCTTTTTTCTCCCAATTTTCTAAAGAAAAACAAGACTTTTTAAAATTAAAATAAACTATTTATTACTACTATTTGTAATATTTTGATGTTTCAGCCAAACCAGTGCAACATGAAAAAAACCTTGAACTTGATGATCTCGTGAGTCCCTTCCAACTCAGGATCTATGACTTTTTACACTGTAATATAAGAAGAATAAGATATGATAGAGGATGAAGACACAATACAAGTAGGTGTGTGCATGGCCTCAGCAGTGACTCAGTAGTATTTTGCCTGCTTTTGTCTATGGAGATGTGATTGAACAGAGCTTATGAAACAAATAAAATCACTAAACACTAAATGGAAGAATAACATTCTAGAAATAAACCCATACCTCATTGGGAAAGGAGTGTGTTACAAGGGCAGTAAGCTGGCTGAGTTAGAAATCAAAAATAGTTCCCCTCTGGAGTACAGACATATTCCTATGGTGTTTCTCTATGGCACAGGAATTGTTCAGAAACTTAAATGCACAGAAGAAAACAAACTTTATCTATTTTTTAAGTCTGTTGTGGTCCTCTTCTCCTCCCTCTCAAGAATCATCTTGACACCTTTTGCCTATAAAACTGTCTGCTTAATTAGAAGGTAACACACTTTTAAAGGGCTATCATCACACCACACCTAATTCCCTCCTTCTTTTTCTCTTTTTTTTTTCCTCTATTTTTCATATGGAAATTATCTTTCTAATTCAGTCTTAATACTTGTTCAGATGTGTGGGAATAAGACCACATCATTAGGAATGACTTACCTTACTTGGACTCCATTGCACTGATTGATGTACTTACTACAGTCTAAAGATGTTTTCATTTGTACAACTGCATTCATATAAATTATAACATAATTTATCAGGGAACCTAGATAAAACATTAGCTTCACCATCTTCCTTCTTGTCACCTTGTCACTCTCAGTCAAATGGCCACAGAAGGTGTTAATTGAATATTTTCATTTTCTCCTTTCTGGCTGTTTTTCTTGCCTTTTCTGATTGCTATGTCAGTGTTGAAGAAAAAAAAAATACATCTTAATCTCAAGAGCTGAAACTGTGAAGTGGCATTGAGGCAAGACCACATCAGCTGTGAAGTGGCAGTGAGGAATGTATACTGCATACTTAATAGCACCTGCGGAACATTAGATTGATTGCCTCCATGGCAAGCACTGTACAAACTCATTATAAAGGAAGATTGTCCCATTCTCACAAAAGATACATCCAAAAGTCTCTCATGTCTTTCTTCTGTTCACTTTTCTGTGATTAGTGAATTAGGATTCTCCTATTTCTATTTTCTGTTATTTTTCCACTCTTCTTCTCAGGTTCCTTAAAATGAACAGGAAAGGATACCTGTGGAAAGCTTTGTAATGGTTTTTGCTCCATGGAAATCTGTTAGAGACAGATCTGTTTCCATGGAATCTGATGTAGTTTGATCAGTCAGAGATGCATTGTTGCAGGTTGCAAAGTCTTTGTGTTGTCCTTTGCCAGGTAAATAAAGGTAAATGAGGAATAAAGAATGAGTGTGCAAGCATGTATAGCTAAAAAATCAAATGAATCAATAAATAGGATTATAGTCAAGAACAAGGAAGGGGCTGCCTGTAGGTTACACCTAGGCTGTAATTTCAATCATGTGGATGTAGCCGTTAGTCAGACATTGAGTCTCTGTCTATAGTTACAGAGGATGTAACTGTCGCAGCTATAAGAGCTGTTAAAAATCTAATCTCCAGAAAGTACATAATTGTTGATATTGTAGATAAGGCTTGATGAGTTCTTTTAGGAATCAAGCTTCTTTTGGTCTTCTTTTTTTGTATTAAAACAACTTCCATAATTGCACCTCTCTACCTTGCCCCTCAAAAACAAACAAGCAAAAACAATCAACCAACCAACCAACCAACCAACCAAACAAACAAACAAACAAAAAACAGCAACAATAACAACAACAGCAAAAAAAAACCTGACTTCAACTATCTTTGTGACTTCAGAAGAAGAGTGAATAGTTAAATTTTGCAAATCCAGCGAAGTACCTCTTCAGGGAGCCATTGGCAAATAAGAGACTAAACATGGATATTTTCAGTAGTAAAAACATCTAATCAGTTCTTCAATCTCAAAGCCGGCAGATAAAAGCTTTATCATTCAGGATGTGAAGGAAAAAGATGGAGGTGGAAGTGCAGGGCTTTTAGTTCATAAATGCTTTTTGATTGAGATTATAGGGAAAAAAATAAAAAGGTATTTAAAGGTTTTATCATTTAGGATTTTGCAGCTTTTAAGCTAATCTCTGGGAGCTACATTCAAAACATCATGAATGTAGTGACCACTAGAGATATTGCAGGCTAGCATATGAGAGAACAGACGACCTCATATGGTCAGTTTACGTTATTAAGAACAATACAGCTTCATCTCTCTTGAGCTCTGAGATATCCCACTGATGACAGTTTACATATCTGGAAAAGATCTCAGCTAAGAAAAGCATACTTGAAAATAAAAGGGGGTATAATGTAGAGTAGAGAGTAATCCAGGTAATGGATACTAGAAGAGTAAATTATAGAAAAGCAATGAAAAAATTCTAAGCAGCTCATTTTGAGGTACTTAGCATTTTGAACTGCTATACAGCAGTACAAAACTGGAACAGTGAATAAAGAGGAAATGGAAGATGGCAGCTTTTATCTCCTTATATTAGCAAACTGCAGAACTGCAGATGCAGAAGTCTTGCATGGTAATACTGGTCTATGAATACTCTGCCCTTGGAAAAACAGGTCTATAAATATCTTCGGAAAAAGTTTTCCTTGGGAATTTTTATTTTGTGTTTAATTTTTTTTTCTACATCAAACAAAGCATATACAGGACACTTTTGTTCAGGAATAAACAATACTTGGCAGCTTAAGAAACATGTTTTAATTACCTTTTGATTAATTTTCCCATTTTACTGGGCATAGTTCACTTTTCTATAACTAGGAGCAAATGTGTTATGGGAAATTTTTTGTTTCCTCATAGATTACAGGTATTCTTAAATTGAAAAAATAAGTAATTTAAAAGCTGTGTTGCTAGTATCAGATTCTGTCTATATATGCATGCCATTCAGTTACCTGTAAAAGGTACAAAGCATATTTATCATGTACAGTTTGCATATGATGTCAAGCATCTCTTCAATAGAAGGAAAATTTATTGTGCCTGCATTTCATCTCACTTCCCCATCTCTGTTTATCTCTGCTCAATGTGTTGCACTATGGTGGCTTTTCTTTTAAGCACAGCATATGCCTCTATGGCAACATCCTTAAGAAACAAACCAAAAAAAAAAAAAATTAATGACAGTATTAGTCAAGAGTTCTGATTGAATGCAGTCAACTGTGGGAACTTTTGATATCTTGCGAAGAAGTTCCTGGGACAATACTCCTTCTGCCTAGGAAAACGACATTGTTCACTTAACAGAGATGTTGCATGTTACATATTGACCTGTTTTGGGTAAAAAAACATTATCTTGAAATACTGTTCTGAATCTCAAACTTTTAAGAGTTGTCAAAAGAAAAAACATTAAATTCTGTCGAATTCTTTCAAGTGCCACTAGAAGACTGAATGAAAGGATCTGTTAAAACTACCTTAATAACACATTGCCATGATAGAACTGAAGCAAGCTTTGGGTCTGATTCCCATCTGCTCTTAAATAAAAGGAGGTTTACCAGGGCTCACTGTCTATTGTTCCAAACTGGGTATTGTGACTTACGTGTTTCCAGAAATAGTATCCTGAAAACAACATTCTTAATCTGTTGACAAAAAAAAAAAAAAAAAAAAGATTCATTTATTGAAATCAAATCTTGAAGAAAAGTTTCAGTTGAAACTCCCTGATTTTGAGAGCAATTTCCAAGTAAAGCTCCATGCTATTGTTTTAAACCTTTTAAAATCAAATCACATCAAGTACTTCATAATACACTGTGGAGAACAATGTTACTTTGCCAAAGGAAGGAACATAATGCAATTAAGCGTGCAGTAAGTCTTATTCATCTGTAATATACATATTTTTAGAAACTGTAGAGAGTTTGACTTTCTCAACACTTATTCTTTTCATTTCCCAGAATTCTACCATTTTAAATATAAAGTAGAATATGCCAGTTGATGCTTCAGAAAAATGGATTAGGAAAAATAAAAATGGAATTTTATGTTAAGATAGAGGCAGATTCAGTCTTTGAAGGTAACAGTGGCACTTCTACTACTAGGGAAGCAGCAGAACTCTGTAGTATTTCTTGCTCTGTACTATCACCAGGGGAATGCCAATCCTTTAAATCAAACTCAACTTTAACTATAACTCCTTCTCTGGGAGAGCCACTCTCTAACATGCCTGACAATGAAAAGAAACAACAGAGGGCAACCTTCTTGGATCCTTCTGTACAATATTATATCATTCTACTCAGTCAATAACATTTTTCTTTTTCCCCAGTAAGATAAGCATACATTTCTAAATACTGTTGTCGTATAAGGAACATATAATTTATAGTGGACATGGCTGAGAACTCATTGTAATAGTATAATATACCACCAAGAGTCATTATTTTTTATGTATGGAAGTCAGTATTTTATTAATTCTATTGAGAAGCTTTTGCAGTCTTCTCTGATGTACAAAACATGCCTTTAAGCTAAATCAAGAAATGCTTTTAATATTTTGGCAGTACATTTCTTCTGAAGAAACTAGATGCAGCCAATTGGCAAGCACATGCTCCTGTAGCAATATAATTTGTAATCCTCATGTTGCTTAGTATATGAGTTGATGTTGTAATGTAGGTCCCAAAACACATAATCACTGAGTACATACACTTTGATTTCAGAGTATCCTTTCTTTATTTTTTCCACTTTTTCCTTTGCATAGTTGTGCTTTTGGGAGTACGCAAACCTGTTTTGCACATGTAAATTCTTCTTTGTATTTATTATCTTGGATTCTGCTTGTGGGTAAAGCTAAAGGATATGTGTAGTATTTTTCTTGGAAAACAGACTATGAAAGTTTATACTGTCTCTGACTTGTTTCAAGATTATCATTTGAAATGCTAAAACACCACCCAAACAACAGTTAACTAGCTATTTTGTGAAGCCTGTTAAGTCTAAATACACAATACTTCATAGCAGCAGACTAATAGATAATCAGTCATCTGGTTATTTGTCTTTTGTAGCCTGTGAAGATAAGCTTATTTCTCCATGTCAAATGAAACTTTAATCACAAGCATGGAAATGCTAATAATCTATTGGCAGATCTTTGCAAGAAAGAGATTAGTGGACATTAGTTAATTTCCATTGATTGAAAGAAAGAGATCTCAGTATGACACTGAAATTCTTCAGCTGCTTTCATGTTCAAGCTTTGTAACTGGAGAGAAAGCTAAAAAGCAGGACAGAAGATTTTCTCAGTAAAGTGTCAGAGAAATTTGTAAATGCTGAAGAGGTTTTCCTGCCAAAAATTCCAATTTCAGAAAAGAAAGAAATGTTCATCCTGAACTTTCATGGGGCTACTTTGGAGGAGTTTCACAATGAAATCTACCTGTCCTCCTTCAAGATACAGCTTTCCTAGGCATTTGCTTTGATATATCATTCTCCCCCATCTTTCCAGCACAAGATGTTCAATAACTGCTTGGCTGGAAAACCTGTTTCTGTAGAAGAGACTGGATGCTGAAACAGTAGAACTAAGAATCCTCAGTAGCACAAGGGCAGCTTATTCTAACCAAAAATGATGAGACTTTGGATGCTCTTTTTACTTGGGAAAGCCTCCACTGAAAAGCAAGTGTTTTCATATTCTGCTTCAAAGCAATTTCCGAAGAACACTTAAAATGTCCTTCTTAGGAAATGATAACTGTTAAATATGTTATTCAAAATTACTATACCTAGAAAATAATTTACTCTTTGCCTTAAAATTCAATTCGAAATGATATATTTTATTTTATTTTATTTTATTTTATTTTATTTTATTTTATTTTATTTTATTTTATTTTACTTATTCTTAATTCCCTGGCTTACATTCTCGACACTGATATGTTTTCATGTAAAATACATATCTACTTCAATATTCTTATATATTTCATTGTTAAAAGTAATGTCAGATGAATCTCTCTTCATGTTGGCAAGCAACAATAATGTTTGACAACAAACGCACACCATTATCATATAAAATTGCTGCTTATAGTGAAATGCAGCCTTTAATAAGATCTTACTTTGCACACTGAACAGAATTCTGAATTTCTGTGCTCCAATGAACTTGTCATGCATTTTCTCTCATTGTTAGAAAAGTCATCTTAATTCCTCTAGTATGTTTTGGATTTATCAGTGAAGGCATGCATGTGTATATACATGCTGGATGGTTTGTATGAATTGAACAGTTATTTTTATTTCCTTCCATACAGAGTAAAAAGCTACTTTCAATCTGACCAAATTTTAATTCTGTTTCAGAGAAAAACAGAATGGGAATGCATCAGTTAGACTCAGAGAAAGCATGCTGTGGGTGCAATATCTTTTTGACTGAATGTGGAACAATTTGAGCTTAGCTAACAGAAAACTGGTCTGTCTCATAACCTTGCCCATTTAGTGTTTGATGATTTTATCAGTTATAAACTTCTTGAGTTAGAATATTCTATGTTGCATGTCTGTCTTCAACTGCTTTCGTAATGATATCATGAGAACCACAAAGCACAATCTTCACTAAGACAACAAGAGGGAAACACAGTGTTTAACTCATCTGAAATAATAAATTTGAAAATATTTTTAAGACTCTCCAGCAGTGTTATCTCTTCCTCTCAACCCAGCAAACCCATTCTAGCATCAGTATTTGAAGTGGCATATGTGCTAATGTTCTGATATTCTCTTTGCTTATGTGAAAAATAATATGTTTTAGCCAAGTTTAAGCTTTCTGAGAATGATCAGGCAAAGCTTATTTCAGCAGGGCACCAAAATTCTGTGGGGTGATCCACCTTCAGTGTATCCTGGCCACTTTTTCATGCCTGTTCTTGTGATAACTAAACTACCTACTCTGGTGTCACTAAGTGTGATATCATTTTGAGCGTATGTGACTCTGTCACAAATGAAAGATATACACCACTCATAAGAGATAAGCAATAATATATTTATCGATTAGTACAGAGATTTAACACAGATTAATAGTAAATAAGACAGCAACTTAGTAAGATTGGAGATGGCAAGGAATTCTTAATTATGTGCTACACTTAGGGTAGAGTTAAACATGATCATCCAGGATATCCTCCCACTGAGACACAAGACTCAGAATGGAACGCTCCTTTTCTAAACTGCAAGGAGTCTACATGTGGCTGAATCTGCCCCCTAGATCCAGTTTAATCTCAGATGTAACCCTAGCAAAGCTAACAAAGCTTGACAAATTATTCGTCACTTACCAAGGATCTGTATCAGCGAGAAATTTCCTGACATCAAGGCATAGGGAACCACTGCAACAGGTGTAACCTCAAGAGGTACACCTTTCAACAGGAGATCCTGTCATGTAGCCAGCTCCCATGCAGGGGAGCTTGAGGGGCTCTTGGACTGTTCACTAATTATAGGGTAAGATGATTGATACATAGTCACAGCTTTTGGTGCATGCTTAACTGGACCTCAGCTGCTCAATCAGGTGTCCTCCATCAGTTCTTTTGAGCACCCAGACTGAGATATTATTGTGGGTGTTGTCTGTCTTGGTAAGACCTTTAAAAATCACCAGTCTCTTATTCACCTCCCATCCTAATAAATGTAGGAGGTAGTAAGCCTGTTGAAATTATTATTTCCTCATGTCAACTAACACCCTTCCTCCTCAGACAGTGAGATGAGCTGGAACTTTGTCTCTAGTAGCATGTTCTGATCTCCATTGCTGTATCTGTCATGGTTTTATGATTTTTGGTATTGGTGTTCCACATTATAACATCATGTAGTGCACTGTGAGTTAAACAGTTAATGTTCCAGCTCCATGGATCACTGATAGTTATGGGTATAGCTGTCTCGGAAGAGAAGAAGAACTATGTACCCCAGAGGACTGTGCTTTGTAGTTTTACATGTTTCTGCTCAGAGGGAAAGATAAATACTGTCTGCGGTCACGAGACACTCTCTTTCCTTTGGGACTGACTCAGCAGTGGGTGCTCGCTGCCGTATCGCCTTCAGCGTTAGTGTGGGGCCTTCGGTTTATCGGATACTCTCTCTTGCTCATTTTATTTGATTTGTTAGCTTCAATTACAATTATATTGTATTATATTGTGTTATATTGCATTCTGATGTCTTACTTTGTAAATTAGCTTTCCTCCTCAGGTCGTTGCCGCTGTTTTGTTCCTAGGCCCATCTCCCTTTTCCCTTTTCCCTTTCCCCCTTCCCCTTCCCGGGGTGTGGGTCTGCGGGTCCCCCACACCACTTGTCACGGAACTGGGCCAAACCAGCCTGGTAACCATTGACAGTATCCAAGACAGCAGGAGGAAAGTATTCTCAACATGAGAGGTATGGTAGTTTGTGACAATCCAGATTCCTTCAAATATATGGTCAGCTAGTAAATTGGACTCTTATTGGATCAACTGCAAATAAATTTCTGATTTGATGTCAAATGTATTGTTTCCTCTTCAGTCTAAATGAATGACAGGACAAGGGGAAATGGTCTCAAGTAGTGCCAGGAGAAGTTTAGGTTGGATATAAGGAAAAACTTATTTACAAAAAGGGTTGTGAAGCACTGGAATAGGCTCTCCAGGGAGATTGCTGAGTCACCATCCCTGAATGTGTTTAAAATCCGTTTGGATGTGGCACTCAGGGACATGATTTAGCAGTGAGTTGTTAGAGTTTGGGTATTACAGTTTGGCTGCAATTGGACTTGATGATCTTGAAGGTCTTTTCCAGTCTGAGTGATTATATGATTCTATGAATGTACCTTTTTAATTAGACTGTTGAAAAAAAAAAAAATTGCTTTTCTTACCATATAGACTACTTCTCTGCATATTACCCTCCCTGTTGTCAACAGTTTACAGGCCAGCTAGGCCCAGTTCTGTGACTAATAGGGTGGAGGACCCACGGACCCACACCCCAGGAAAGGGGAAGGTGGAAAAGGGAAAGGGTAGGGAGATGGGCCTAAAAACAAAACAGCAGCAACGATCTGGGGAGGAAAACTTATTTACTAAATAAGATATTGGAATGCAAACTAACACAATGGAATTGGAATTGAAGAAATAAATCAAATAAAATGAGAGAAAGAGTGTCTGTAGAAACCAAAGGCCTTACACTGAAGCTGAGATGAACAGCAAAAGAGGAAGTCTTTGGGACTTGCATGCATTTTTATCTTTCCCTCTGGGTGGAAAATGGGAATGTAAACTCCACTGGGGAATGCAGTTCTTCTCTTTTGAAAACCAGGTACTTGGAAATTTGGCAGTCCACAGACTTAGAACATTAACTCTTTAACTCCCAGTGCCTCACATGATGGAATGATGTGGAATACTGATAACAAAAATCATAATACCACGACACTTGTGCCTTCCTATTACTTCTGTGAGGTTTACATTTGTCATTGAATTTGTTTGCCTATACATCCCTGCAAAATTAGGGACTGTCAGCTTTATTTATTTGCATATATTATTCTTCTGTTCTTCTGTCAGCTTTCTTAACTGATGATTAAGGCCACTCTACTACTCATTCCTTAGCTAGAGTTTTTTTTTTCACCTGTCTCTCTTATGAAGAAAATAACTCTACCTGTTTTCTTCCACTGCCGCCAACTAAAAATCTATTTCTGTACTGATTCTTCATCTTCAGTATACTCAGTTTTAGTTTTAGCTTGCTTATGCCATTTTCATTCAGCATTTTAACCAGCCTTATCTACTTGTACTCCCTGGAGCAGTACCTTCATGTATACTGGCCAATGCACAAGATCTGTTTCTCCATACGTGATTGCTCTTTTGTCTACTTCTGTGCAATGCGTATCCCATTTTCAAGTGTGCATTATAAAGGAAATACTCTCTGCAATCTCTAATGACAACACAACATCTTATTAAGCCTTTAGTATTGATTTTCATCAGCAGATTTTAGGGAAATATCTTTGCTAATAGCCTCATATGATGAAGGGTACAAGCAGATATTAAAAAAAACAATGTGATATTTGTTCAGCAGGTGGAGGGGCCTGAAGGTCCTGTGGCTAGAAATCCAAAGTGCTATTTGATGTTCAGGTTTATTTCAGGAATGATTGTAAAATTTATCTAAGCTGATCTACACCATTATTTGAAGTTATTCTGGGAAAAAGTCTTCACCACTATAAAACAAACTTTACAGCTTTGTATAATTATCCCCAGAAGAATACAGGTGAATGTTTCTAGAAACAATTAAGTAAAACATTTGATGCTCACATATTAAAAAATAAATCAAATACATATTTTATTCCTTCCCATGCAATTTCTCTTTATGTAAGTCATATTTGTACTCAAAGTGTCAAAGTAGAAAGGCCCTTTTACAGGAATATTCTACTGAAATACATTTTTAAAATAATTTTCTAAGATTCACATACTTTATATGAAAAATCTTCCCCACAGTATAATCTTTTATTTGGAAGTCCCAACAACTCTACACATATAATGTTGCACATAGCTGTAGTGGTGGATGAAATACATCATTGCAGACTACAAATAAAACACGAGTGGTTTCACAGGTTAGCCTGGTTTGGCCTAGTTGTGTAACAAGGGGAAGAAGGGGCCCACTAACCCATGCCCTGGAAAAGGGGGAGGGGAAGAGAAAAGGTAAGGGAAAATCTTAACTCAGTAAATGTTGCAGAGGAATGTGAGATAATACCATATAATACAACAAGAGTGGAATTGAAGCTAATAAATCAAATGACAGAGTTTCCAAAACTGAAGTCCTTACTCTAATACTGTAGGGAAAACAGCCAGGGAGCAAAGAGAGAAGTCTCATGGCTCTCAATCAGTTAAATCTTTACTTCTGAAAGGAAAACAGAAATGGAAAATGAAGATTTCTGGGAGTAGCAGTTTATTCTTTTCTTCTGAAGCCAGAAGATTGGAACTTTTGACAATCCATGGATCTGCAGCATAAACTCTTTAACTCCCAGTACACTGTATGATGTGGAATACTGACAAAAAACCCTCAAACCATGACAAGTGGTTATGCAGTGTCCAGGTGAACACATTTTCAGGAGTTCTGAAGGCAACGGCCCAACTCATAGCATGGCCCTGTTGTTCATCATTTCTAGCACCCATTCTTTAATCCTCCAGTCAAAGGTTAGTGGAAACATGAATGTGGATGTCAATGGCTGAATTAGAATTACAGAAGCAGTATGAATATTTGTATTTCATGATTTATATGCTTAATTTTGTGGCCCAATTCTTTACACTTTATATGGAAATATACACTATAGTATTCTGCTTAGTTTATTTCAGCATTAGTACAATCATTAAAAAAAAAAAAAAAAAACATAAAAAACTTCAAAGTTTTACTTAAAAAAGTAAACTGGTATCAGAGAAATGCCTTTGAGTGTAAACCGTGGTGCTAAGTTGTCATATTTAGAGTCTATAAAAACTGTATGAAATGTCTAGGTTTCATGTATTTAAAGTCTCTATAATTTAAAGTTCATTAAAAAGGCTGCTTCCGCAAAAGAATTTAAACTTTTGTTTAGTTTTAATTTTAAAATAATTTGATTTTTAAAATATGTTAGTAACTTCTGGTAAGTTGAGGATTTTTTTTACTGTCTGCCACCAAATATTTATGTCCGTGCTTGAGTGCCATAGACAGACAAATCTGTCATTAATTTTAAATTTGTAATTGTGAGAATAATTTTACTTGAGGGGCATAACTCTACCATTTGGTTCAATTAGACTCAAATAGACAAAGTAATTTATATTTTCTGGAGGAAAAAAAAGCATCCATTTTAACAACACACATTCAAAGAACTTTATCTCCAGAATGATCTCCTAGGGTGCAAATTATGTTCCAGATCTTAAACCTTGTTCTTAATCAAGAAAAATCTGTGACAAAATGTATTTGTTCTGATTTCTCAGGGTCTGCTTTTCTTTTTAATAGGTTTTAAATATCTGATAGGAATCAACAAATAATAAAATTATCTTTGGGATCTACCAGCAGCTTAAGTCTTGGAAATTACAGAAAGTGCAGGTATATCCATTTCTGTATCTTTGTGTATATAAGCATACATGTGGTTGTAATCATTGAACTGATATTGCATGAATCCCTAAAACTCTGCATGTTAGCTCTTTCCCCAGCCATCAAGCATATATTAAGTTATCTTGAGGGAGTAAATCAGCTAAGATTATTCACCTAGTCTTAATGCATATCTGAAATATATTTTATGCCAAAATATTTGTCTACTTGAAAACATCCTGACAGCCCTTCCAGTGACTTTCAGACTTAGTAGTGACATAGAATTAATGTTGACTATTTTTCTGCATCCCTGCAGCTGCAGCATGTTTGCTGGAAATCCAGGATCGTGCACAATTTCTCCAGCAGTTCTAATAGGGGAGGAGCTGAGCTCAACCTCCTTGTCTTGTGCCCCTCATCTACCACGGCTGTCACCAAGAGGTTCAAGTGGCTTAGACTACTTGGCATTGAGCTTGCCACTCTTCCTTCTGTTTACCCGTCAGCTCTTATGGATTTCATTTTAGCATCACTGTTACAATGCTACTATTAAGGGTGATCAAAACAGATAAAGAATCAGGCTAAAGAATTGTGTTCAGACACAATGGCATATTCGTTTCTTTCAAGACCTAGTCCTATCATAGCTTACTCCTTGATACCCCTGTGCTATTCTACTCACAAAGAGTAGTACTGAAAGACTGAAGCATGCTTTCTTTTTTCTTGATAAAAATGCTATGCCATCCTCACCTCATTTTTCATGTTAAGTGATGCACTCGTTGGAAGCCCGGGAGGTGCATCCTTAAGATATGTAAGAAATATATATATATATTTGTAAGTTAAACTGGGCAGTGAAGATTCAGGAAGACCTTAAGTTGCCTGACAAAATCCATCTCTTCTGCAGAAAACGATGACAAGGGACTCACTTTGGGATGAGAGATACAATATTGTGTAGGATAGAAAGCTCTACCATCCAGGAGGCTCTAGAATTACTGCATTCTACAGCATGAGTCATAATAAACTTATTTAATGTAAATAGTAAATATTTTTTCTCCTCAGACTTTGTGTCACAATTGGATATAAACTTCTCACTTGTCAGTATACATTGTCAGTATAGGAATTTGGAAAACGTAAAGGCTGCTGGTGTTTGTCAGTTAAGAAATCTTAGACATGAGAAGTATTAATGTCAACTTTTTTATCTTGAAAAGTCTACACATTTTCTCACTTAATGTAGTCTTGTACAAATTTACACATAGAGAATAATGTAATGTTGTGAACATAAATCATAACTAGAAATCATGTGTCTTCCTTAGGAAAATTTAAATAAATGAAGAATGTATATGAGTCAACACTTTTCTGACTTCTGTTTATGTTACTCTTCTAAAGAGTAACCACAAAAAGATCTGTTTTTAACACAGAACTATTGTCAAGAGGCCAGAAATGAGATATTTCTGATATTTTTCAAGTGAAACCTAAAATCTGTCTGACTTCTAATGAAAGAGTGAATGCATAGAACTCTAACCTTCCTCTACTGAATGATGCTTGAAAACTTTGCTATTAGTAGGCAACTACAGCATAAATGTTCAGTTAATATTACTTGTCTAAGTACAGTTCTATGCAGTTCAACAACTTGCAGAGTTGCCAGCTGTTACATAAAATGTGAGTGTCAAGACATGTAACATAACTATTGAAAGATCAGCTTGTGGAGAATCTGGATTTTCTTACAAATAAATGAGTGAGTTTTCTGTTTCAGAGAGGCATTGGGAGTAAGTATCTAAAAGTTCCAGCATTCCAAGCAAAAACTAACTAAACGCATTTCTGCAGCCACATCACCTATCTGCTTTTTCCTTTTTTAACAACATTTTGACAGCACTGATAAAAATCCATTACTCCATTGAGTGACAGTTTTATTTTGTGCAAAATAAAGGAAGTTGGAATTAGTGTTAGTATTTTTTTTATTATTATTTCATTATTATTATTTCTTATCTGTGAAACTTCTCTTGCAATTGCTTTCGTAAATGTTATATTTTTGAGCATGCTAATGTTCCACAGAATCAATCCAGCACCCAGTCCTGTTTCCCACTAGGCATTCTCCAAACGCATAAATAATCTGCTCTAGTGTGCCACTTGTTGCCAGTTTTTTTACCAGGCATTGTTCTCGCTGTAGCACTTTGCACGGTGCTGAGAGAGAAGTTAGCAACTCCTGATCTAAAGGGGCAAAATGTTTTTCCTTTGAATGGTGACAACAGGTTGATCAAGGATCTAGCATCTGTGGCTAGTGTCACAAACTTCCTTGGGAGCAAGAGTTCAAGTATGTTCTTTGAAGAGTTATCATTACTGGAAAACCACTCCCCTTTCAGATTTTCAGAGATGTTTCCAAACTTGCCTGTGCAATATCTGTGGAGGCCCACCTGAATCTGTGGGTATCCTGGAAGGGACAGTAATGTGAGTGTTAATGAAGATACTGAGGATATATATGTTAAGACTCTGTGACTTCAGGGTTGCCTTCTTGTGATGTTTAGAGTGCTTCATTATATATCAGTAAGTCAGGCTCACATTATTTTATCTACCAAAATCCTGAAGATGAATGAATATTTTTATTTTTATAAACATTATATTCTAGACAAGAATCAGTGTTCCAAAACAGACAGCAAATATGTTTATTCCTCACAAATATTCAGCTTGATTGTTTCAGCATCTAGGTAGCTTTCACTTCTCTCTTAGTCGAGTTAGAGTATCTCTCTATACTAAGTTAGAATTGCTTTTTATGGGAGGAAGGGTTAGGTTGAAAATGGATTTTCCTTCTTCCTATCCACAGGTAAGGTATTTGCACATGACAAAACCAAAGACTCATCTGTAACATTCAAAGAAACACTGCTTTTGATTAGTGCTGTTGTGTTATTTAACATATCCTTGGATTCTGGTTACCCCGCATTAAAGGAGATGAATTAAACACCACACAGATCTCTTGTGAGGTGCATGAGTTCCTCTCTTCCTTGAGCATCAAATCAGGAATAAGCACAATACCACATTGATAGAGCTAGTAAGTTGTTTTGCTTTGAGCAACTATGTTCTGATGTCCTGTTTCACTCTTTCTCCGAAAGATTTCTTCTGAAGGACCCCAACATATGTAGGATAGAAAGAACGGATAGAAAAACACATGTAGCCTGGTCTAAATCTTCCTACTCTAGTGGCTTCACACTCACAGCCAGCTAAGCTCTACTACATCATTCTTTTACTCCTCCTCTTCAAAAACACAAAGAGAGAACATGTGTCTGGAAAAAAAGCTCATGAGTTGAAATAAGGATGGGAAGATCACTCACCAAATACTGTCATAGGCAAAATAGACTCAATATAAGTGAGATTAATATAATTTATTGCCTATTAGTAACAGACCAGAGCAGTGAAACTGAACTGCAGTGAAACTGAACTACAGCGAAAACACCTTCCCGTTTTCCACCCTCTCCTTCCTCCTCCCCTGCGCAGCACAGGGGAACAGAGAATGAAGGAGATGTTCAGTCCATAACACTTAGTCTCTGCCATTCGTTCATTGTCACTCCTTTCCCATACTCCAGTGTGGGTTCCTGCCACAGGATGCCATCATGCTCCAACTAATCCTGTGCGGGCTTCTCACAGGTTGCTCCAACACGGGTCTGTACTTCCCACCCTTCAGGACTGAATTGCTTCAGAACAGGTCCCCTACTCTGTCATGCAAAGATGCTTTCCTAGAGCCAGATTATCTGCTGGAATTTATTGCTGACTTCATAGGCTTATGTACTGTGTGAGTGGCCTCATGATATTTTTTGCTAACAAATAAGGAACTGCCTACTGTAAGGTGTGTTTTCACTGCTACAATAGAAGAGGCTGAGTGTAAATGAGAACTCTGGTAGGAACAGTTAATGAGTGAATTCAATGACTGTTTCTTTTTTCATAGTGTTAATCAGCACAATATTAATAATCTTCTTCCATTAATACATCCTGCTGATAACAAGTAAGCATGCAGCTTACTTTTTCATACCCTGTGTCCATAGTATTACTGAATTGAATCTTGGCTTAATAACTTTTCTGAAATAAGTGACTTGTACTAAATGAATTCTTTCTGAGCACTATTACTGAATGAGATATTTAAAAAAATGTGGGGCAAGGAGAGCACAGCAGGATTTAGTACTTGAAATAGTACCTGAATAATTATCTGGGAAGCTAAAGATGTGTTCAAGACAAGGCCAGCTGCTTCCTTAGTGCTGGTGCATTACCTTATACAGCCCACTGCTAGAAATAGCAGTGTAATTATCTTCCACAGTAGTTGTCATTTTAGACATGCCATTAGGAATGCATAATATTTAATAATCAGGACATGCAAAAGGATATTTAGTGTTGTTCAAGATCAAAAGATATGACCTTTACTTGACAAAGAAGTGTGTTTTCTTAAGATTTTTGTGAAGCAGTGTCATTTTTTGGACGACATATGTAATCGAAATGGTGATTAATAAAACCTATGTACAACAGTCCATCCTTTCAAGGAGCAGCAGCATTCATGCATCTGAATGCTTCTCCTGGATTACAGTTTTTACTCTGTACATGCAAGTGAAATTAATAATCCAGGAGTATTCACAAATTTGAAACTAGATGTTGTGCTAGCTACTCAGGTTGTAAAGCAGGTTATATATAGGTAATTGAACTGAAGCTGAGATCATGTCTTGAAGATCTCATATAAGGCAGAATTTATCCATGAAAAAGTACAACATAATTCTCTTGACAAGAATATCTTTCGTTACCTAAATATATAATTTAAATTACAACTATTTGATAGGATTTAAACAGCCCTGAGAATAGGTTTGTTTGTTTTTTTTTTTTGTGTCATGAGGTCTATCTTATTTAAATTCTTTTTATCTAAATTCTTAATAAAGATACCTAAACAAGTAAGGACACTACCTCACAAGTTCTTCCTTCAAATTTATTATGAATTTACTATATTCTGGTGAGAAAAAATAAAAAGGACGTTTCCTACAGATCAGGCAATCTGTAATGTTCAGTCATACATACTCCCCCATTATCTGGTCTCTAAGCATGATTTAATGAACTGTTTTTAACTGGGAACAAAGCAATAGTCATGCTGAAGTTCTCTGGTACCCATTGGAAATGGATGCTTCATATTCTCTTGAAAAAGTCAGAACGAAAATAATGTGTGTATCCTTTGCTTTTATGGAAGTCTTTCAAGGCTTTCATTAACTCTCCTCAAAAGATTCCACACACAGAATCCATACGTTAAAATTCTTTTAAAGCAATGTTGCTGGACTGCAAGGGTGAAATAATTAATACCTATGTCCAACAGATCATTCTTACAAAGACCAAATAGAGTTGGATAAAACACATTCAAATACTCAGGCCTGTTGACAATTGTTTTTTTAAGGCTTGTTTAAAATTATACATAGTTAATGATGGAGGAACTTACACTAAAAAAATGTTCATGTGCATCATTATGTAGTGTTTGTAATTTACTGTGATAAGAGATCAATGGGAATAGTTTTTTTAAATTATTTAAGCAACATACAAGGGCTACCATGAAGGTAAGCCCTCCTATTTTATTATTTTGGCCCATAACATCAGAGACAGATCTTAGATAATAGAGGTTGAATCTTCCCAAGAGCATTCCGTTAAATTTTGTTGCCATGGGATGCATAGCAGCAGAGGGACAGTCTGACAAAATGGTGTCTGACATGGAAGTATGTATGAAGCAAAGGGGTGGAATTGAATTCCTCCATGTAGAAAAAACGAATTGATTGACATTAATTAACACTTGCAAAATGTTTATGGAAACCAAACAATGCATGTGAGAAGAGTGAGGCAGTGGGTAGTGCATTTCAGCAGTGGTGATTGTAACAGTGACAAGCCACATTCCAGATGGCCATGGAGGTTTTTTTGAACACAACATGCAGGCTCTTATCCATCACTAGTGAAATACATAGTAACGATGGTAACAACACTGAAAAGAAATGTTTTGTAGTGCTGTAAAATAGCATTATTTTTGCTCTTTGCATCTGCTACAGTTTCCATGGAAATAAATAGGAGACATTTCTTTCAGAGCAACCTATGTATTTTAGCAGCATAGTATTAATAGTCATTTATTGTGGTTTAACCTGGCAAGTGACTCAGTACAGTTGTTTGCTCACTCCCCTGCTTCACAGTGGATTGGGAGTGAGAACTGAAAAAAAAATAGAACTTGTGGGTTGAGATAAAACTATTTACTAAGATAGATAAAAGGAAAAGGATACAGATATGTGTGCACATATATATATATCAAGTGATACCCAAAGAATTGCTCACCACCATCTGATGCCCAGTTTCTCTTCAATAAGGGGAAGAATGAAAGATGAACTTCTCCCCCTTCAAAACTCCTTCTAGTTGATGTCATATGTAGGACAGTTGTCCTCATTCTGTTCCCTCCCAGCTCCTTGAATAGCCTTGGCCCTATGCAATACTGCTTATCAGGCAACTATAAACACTGGTGTGTTATCAACATTGTTTCTCTCCTAGAACCAAAACATTGCATCACAACAGACACTGTGAAGAAAATAATTATGTCCCAACAGAAGCTAAGACATCTTTCTACATGTATTTATTATGAAACAGGAAAAGAAGCTGGAGATCGCTCTCTTTTTTCTTCCTTTTATTTTTTCTTAAAACAACAACAACAAAACATAACATGTAAAAGCTCAGATCTGTTGTTTGGTTTTGGTTTCTTTTTAAAAGACATATGGCAGATGTGACTTGCGGAATCAAACTCTAAAACCCAGAGTTAGGATGTAAAGCAGGTATGAGTTTATGCAGCAATGCACTGAGTGCAAGGGGGATCGTTCCACCTAACTTGCACACCAACAGGTAAAAGCTCATTACATGTATAAGTCAAGCTCATACATATTCAGTAAATGTCCCAGAATTTGTATACATATTCATTACATTTCCGAGAACTCCTTTGCATACTGTCCCTCCTCCTTGTGCTTGTGTCGTTCACTGTAGGAGGCTTCTCCTGGTAGTTATTGGATGAAGGCTCACCGTCTTCCTCATATCATAGAATGGCCTGGGCTGAAAAGGACCACAATGACCATCTAGTTTCAAACGACCTGCTATGTGCAGATATGTCAGCCACTTGACCAGGCTGCTCAGAGCCACATCCAGCCTTGCCTTGAATGTCTCCAGGGATGGGGCATCCACAACCTCCTTGGGCAATCTGTTCCAGTGTGTCGCCACTCTCTGCGTGAAAAACTTCCTCCTAATATCTAACCTAAACTTCCACTGTCTCAGTTTATGATCATTCCCCCTTGTCCTACTTCTATCCACCCTCATTACCAACCGCTCCCCCTCCTGTTTATATGCTCCATTCAAGTACTGGAAGGCTGCAATGAGATCTCCCTGGAGTCTTCTCCAAGCTAAACGATCCCAGTTCCCTCAACCTTTCCTCATAGGAGAGATGCTCTAGCCCACTGATTATTCTAGTGGCCCTCCTCTGGACTCACTCCAAGAGCTCCACGTCCTTCATGTACTGGGGGCCCCAGGCCTGGACACAGTACTCCATATTGGGGCCTCACAAGAGATGAGTAGAGGGGATCAATCACCTCCCTCTCCCTGCTGGCCACTCCTTTTTTAATGCAGCCCAGAACACAGCTGCCTCTCTCAGCCGCAAGCACATACTGCTGGCTTATGTCCAGCTTCTCATCTACCAGGACCTAAAAGTCCCTTCTCAGCAGGGCTGCTCTTAAGGAGATCTTCCCCTAGTTTGTATAAATACCTGGGACTGCCCTGAGCCAAGTGCAGCACCCTCCACTTGATCTTAATGAACTTCATTAGATTTTCATGGGCCCACTTGTCTAGCCTGTCCAGGTCCCTTTGGATGACTTCCCTTCCTTCCAGTGTATTGACTGCACTGCTCAGCTTGGTGTCATCTGCAAACTTGCTGAGGATGAACTTGATGCCATCATCCATGCTGTTGATGAAGATGTTGAAGAGCACCGGTCCCAAGACCAACCCCTGAGGGACACCACTCATGACCAGCCTCCACCCTGACACAGAACCATTAATCACAACCTTTTGACTGCGTCCAGCCAGCCAATTCCTAATCCATCAAGCAGTCCATCCTTTAAATCCACATCTCTCCAATTTAGAGAGAAGGATGTGATGAGGGACCATGTCAAAGTCCTTGTAGAAGTCCAGGTAGATGACATCCATCACCCTTCCTCTGTCCACCAAAGCCCTCACTCCATCATAGAAGGCCACCAGATTGGTCAGGCAAGATGTGTCCTTGGTGAAGCCACGCTGGCTGTCTCAAATCACCTCTTGATCTTGTATGTGCCTTAACATAGCTTCTAAGGAGGATTTGTTCCATGACCTTCCCAGGCACAGAGGTGAGGCTCACTGGCCTGTAGTTACCTGGGTTGTCCTTTCTCCCTTTCTTAAAAATAAGACTAATGTTTTCCTTTTTCCAGTCACCAGAGACTTCATCAGACAGCCATGATTTTTCAAATATGATGGAGAGTGACTCAGCAACCACATCAGCTATCTCTTTCAGAACCCAAGGATAGATATCATCCAACCCCATGGACATATACACTTTCAGTTTCATGAGGATGTCTCGGACTTGTTACAGTGGGACACTGTTGTTACAGTGGGACAGAAACCACACCCAACACCTTCACCTAGAGGCTCTTGGTCTTGCCAGACACAGGAAGCCTGACCACCCATGAAGACTGAGGCAAAGTACCTCAGTTTTTTCTACACCTGAAAAAGCCAGCTCCCCATTACCTTTCATCAGTGGGGGAACACTTTGGCCTGTCTCTTCCTGCCTATGTACCTGTAGAACCCCTTCTTGTTATCTTTCACATCCCACGACAAGTTCAGCTCCATCTGCACCTTGGCTTTCCTAATCCTATCTCTACACACACAGACAACAGCCCTGCATTACTCCCAGGCTGCACAACCCTGCTTCCATGTTCTGTACATTTCCCTCTTTTCCCTCAGTTTAAGCAGCAGGTCCTTGCACAGCCACAATGGTTGCCTGCCTTCCCTGCTCAGCTTCTTCCGCTAGGGGATGGAGAGCTGTTGAGCTCCCAGAAGCTTCCTTAAACAGCTGCCAGCTTTGTTCTGTGCCCATGCCTCTAAGGATAGTTTCCCAGGGGATCCCACTCAGCAGTTCCTTAAGCAACCAGAATTTTGCTCTCCTGAAGCACAGGGTCCTACCTCTGCTTTTTGCCAGGCCTGCATTCTTCAAGATCACAAACTCCACCAAGGCACAGTCACTACAGCCCAGGCTGCCTCCAATCTTAACCTCTCTAATGCTCTCCTCTGCATCAGTGAGCACCAGGTCCAGTAGGGTTTCACCTCAGCTTGGTCCATCCATTACCTGGACCAGGAAGTTGTCCTCAACAGACTCTAGGAATCTCCAGGAATGTCTGCCACCCGCCATGCCACTATCTCAGCAGATATCTGGGTGGTTGAAATCACCCATCAGGACAGGAGCCCATGTACAGGACACCTCCTGCAGCTGAAGCAAGAAGGCCTCGTCAACAGGCTCCCCCTGATCAGGTGGCCTGTAGCAGACCCCAACCACTAGATGCCCTTTCCCAGACTGATCCTTGATTTTTACCCACAAGCTCTCAACCTGATTGTGGCTGTTCCTCAGACATAGCTCTTCACGATCTATCCACTTCCTGACATAGAGGGCAACTCCGACACCCCTCCTACCCTGTCTATCCCTTATGAAAAGGCTATAGTCCTCCATCAGGGTATTCCAGCCATGGGATTCATCCCACCATGTTTCCATGATAGCAATTAGGTCAGACTTTCCCAATTGCACCACAGTTTCTTAGCTCCTCCTGTTTATTTCCTATGCTGTGTGCATTGGTATAAGAGGCACTTCAGTTTAGCTATTGTCCTTGTTGCCTTCTCAGATGAGCCCTCCCTAGTATCTCCAGGACACATCTGGGACTTTCCCTTACCACCTCCCAAGGTGACAGCACTTCCACACGCTTCTCTGTCACCTAGTATACCCCCTTCCCCCATCATATCTAGTTTAAAGCCCTGCTAACAAGCCCAGCCAGCTTGTTCACAAGAGTATTTGTGGCCCTTCTAGTCAGTCAACTCCTGTCTGCTATCAGCCTACCCCCTTTCTCAAGGCTGCATCCCAAGAGATAGTACCCAAAGCCCTGAGTGCGACACCATTCACAAAGCCATTCATTCAGTGTGTGCACCCTCCTCCTTCTGTGAGAACCCCAGTCACCAACTGAGAGGACAGAGGAGAACACAACTTGCGCTTCCAATCCCTTCAGAAGTCTTCCCAGAGCCCTGAAGTCCCTTTTGAGCACCCGAGAACTTCTTTTGCCTACATCTTCATTTCCAATGTGGAAAATCAGTGATGGATAATAATCAAAGGGCTTAACCAGGCGAGTGATGTTCCTAGCAACATCTCTAACCCAGGCACCAGGCAGGCAACACTCCTCCCTGTGGGATGGATCTGAGCAGCATATCAGGCCCTCAGAAGGGAGGCCCCTATGATAACAGCCCTTCTTTTTTTCCTGACTGACGTTGTAGCAAAATGGGGAGCAGACTGAGTAGCATTGGGCAACCTCTCTTGCAAGGACAGACTTTCACCAACATCCACACGCCCCAGTCCGTCTAGCTCCAGAGCCTCATACCTGTTATGTAAGGACACCTCCAAAGGTAGGACAGGCTGAGGGGCAGTCCGCTTGTTGTCCCGAACAGGGACTTGTTTCCATCCCTCGCTGTCTTTGAGGTCACCCCTTCCTACCTGACTATGAGACAGCAGAGGATCCCCCCACTGCTTGAGGAGCATCTCCACCACACCCTTCCTGTAGGGATGGCTGAGTGCAACTCCACCAATCAATCCCTTTCCCACAATCCCGGATGTTCCTCAGCCTTTCTATGTCCTCCTTTAGTTCTACAACCAGGTTGAGCAGATCATCCATCTGCTCACACCGCACACAGGTGGTGTCCCTGCTGCCCTGCTGTAGCAGTGACAGGCCTGGGCATTCTCTGCAGCCTGAGACCTGAACTGCAGCATGGACATTCATGCTTTGAGTCTGAGACTCCATGCTCCTTTTAGCGACCTGTTAAGTGACCTGTTAAGTGCCAAGTGCTAACCTCCCTCCCATATGGCAAGGTGCCCTGCCGTGTTTGTTCTCTGACTCACTCTGGGTTTGCCCTGAATATTACTCTCTACACAACGAGATAACAACCTGCCTCCCTATGCAGTTGTGCAAATAAATAGCTTACCGTTTCACCTCAGTGATTCACACACCCTGACTCCTGATCTTAAAGGTCTCTTCTAACTCAAACCATTCTGATTCTACGATAATCCACTAAAGAGGGCTCTGACAGGCTGACGGTAAATACCATTGCCTAAATATGACTGTTACTATGTGAAAAGGGTTAAGGACCATCTGTGACTGAAGAAACAACTGAAACCATTTTGCACTGGCCTGGATGGTTTCTTAATTAGGAGTAAGTTATTCCTTAGTCAATGCTGTGCTGACTCACACATGAAGTGGGAATTAAAACAATAGATGAAACATTAGCAAAAGCTATAGCAATATGAAAAAAGATGAAAAAATATTATTCACTATTTATGTTTGCATTTTAAGTGAGTCTGAGTTTTTCAAATTGGTCTCATATGTCAGTTACTTTCAATGGCAGATACATATATTTTATCACAAGAGCCAGTTTGTTTGCCTAATGCTGTACTGCAGGGAGTAGAGCTTATCAGGCAATATCCTACACAGAAGTGAGGAAGCAGTCCACTGGAGTTGACCCAGGTCTTTGCCATTCTTAAGCAGATAAACTGAATTGTATGCTGTTTGCTGTGTGGCATGTTTCAATTGAAACATAAAGAGCTATATTGACTTTTTTGGAAACTATGGCCCACATCAACCTATCTAGGCAAATGAACTCAAGTTTTCTGCTAGGCTGATGTTGACGAACTTACTTTCTCTTTTCATTGGAGAAAGAACCACAGACTGTCTATGCTGACTGCAGAAACTGCCCCTGCTGACCATATACTTAATGTTGTCTCTCCAACATATTTTGGGGAATCATCAGAGCCGGAACTTTGTAAATAATGGGGTAGGCACCCAAGAGTTCCTGATCACAAGTTACTTTTCGGTAGTTGTTAGCGGGCCTGTTTGATACTGCTCACCCAAGGAAGAGCCAGCAGATTCTGATCGTACCTTGCGTAGGCTGTGTACAATTCAGTACCCTGAGCAGCCTACATCCACTCTGAATCTCTCTTATATCTGCTGACTTTTGTGCTCCAGCCCTGCACCGTTTTGGGGAGTTTGGCACTATCTCCTTGACAACACCCTGGCAGGCATAGGATGACTGTTGCCAGTTCCCCCTGAAGCTGAACCAGCCCTGGTTCCACAGCTACTCCTCACAGGGCAAGTGCTCTATCCCTGACATCCCAGGTGCCCTCTCATGAACTGTGCAGTACACTAATATCTTTCTTGTATCAGGAGGTCCAAGACCAGATGTGGTCTTAGAAGTCCTGAATAAAGATAGATATTCATTTTCTTTGTCAGTGTTGTTGTGAGCAGAGCCAGGGTGCTGCTGGTCATCTTCACTACCAGAACATACTGCAGGTTCTTGTACAACTCACCTGACCACCAGGGTTGCTCCCAACCAGTATCCCTAGCACAGTGCAACCTGTGCCAGCTGGCAGATATAGCTCCACACTCATGATGCAGCTTGCCCATCAAGTAAGTTCTCTTTTGGCGCTCTCTCCTCTACCCAGCCATTGATTTTTCCTAAAGCAGGTGAACATGATAGCATCATGTAGTGCATCGGGAGTTAAAGAGTTAATGCTCCAGTTCCATGGATCATTGATGGTTCTGGGCATACCTGCCTCAGAAGAGAAGAATTACGTACCCCAGAGGACTTTGGTGCTTTGCATTTTTCCATTTTCCACTCAGAGGGAAAGATAAAAACTGTTCCTGTGTCACAGACACAGGCTCTTTCCTTTTTGGATCAACTCAGCAGTGGATTCTCCCTAGCCGTCTCACCTTCAGCATTAGCATAAGGCCTTCAGTTTTCAGACACTCTCTCTCTCCCATTTCATTTGATTTATTAGTTTCAATTCCAATTATATTGTGTTATATTGTGTTATTTTGCATTCTGATATCTTATTTAGTAAATTAGCTTTCATATTCAGATCACTATCACTGTTTTGTTTTTAGGACCATCACCCTTTTCCTTTTCCCTTTCCCCTTTCCCCTTGTCTGGGGCATGGGTCTAGGGGTTCCCCTGCCCCAGTCATCACAGAACTGAGCTAAACCAACCTGCAAACCACTGATATCTCCTCAAGTATTGGAAGGCCACAATGAGGCCTCCCCAGAGCCTTCTCTTCTCCAAGCTAAACAAGCCCAATTCCATCAACCTTATTTTGTAGGAGAGATGCTCCAGCCCACTTGAAAGTGTGGCAAGTACATAAGATACTTTAAAATCTCCAGGACTCATAGTGGCCCTCATAATATATTTCAAACATGATCAGAAGTAATGAAGATAGTTTGTCCTTCAGATTTATAGTTACTGTCATTATTTACCTTTTTATGGCTCGTTATTTAGAAGATCTTGATATCAGTGTTTGGTCCCCTCCATGTTTAATTAGCTGTAGACCAGCCAATTGGTTTTAGAGTGGATATGAAAGGTCTGAGGACTGGGCTCAAATCCCACACACAAAATTCCTTCCCTACATTTTGTGAGTAAATTTAACTACCACAGATCTTGCAATGCTTTGGAAATTTTCCCAAGCTAGTTAAGTATCAAGAAAAGCATTGCTATTTATCTGGAAATACTTAACCCATAACTGAGAAGGGATTTCATTCAAGCAGGAGTATCTGTGCTTCATGTTGTACTCAGTTTGTAAACATCTCTTTGAAGTTCCCTATGCTTCAGCTTTTATCTACGAAGGCCTTGCTCCTTGATCATACATTTTTTGATGAACTGCAATGAGGTGTTTTTTCTCAAACTATGTTGGGATGACACCTAACAATGCATGTCATAATCTCTAGCCAAAGCTGCAATACAAATAAATAGAAATAATTCACTATTAATTCCCTGTACTGTTCTACCAGCCAGAGTTGGAAAGCCAATTTTGCACCCTTCAGAGTGAAAACAAAGATAAGCCTTTGGGTAAATGATAATTTCGTTGGTTAAATTAATCCTTCAAGGAAAGCAGAATCTGTTTCACCTATCAGACAGAAGTGCTCTTGCTCAAGTAACAGGATAAATTAAAGTAAAAAACACAAGGAGGAAAACCAGACAGAATATTACAAGTCAAACCCACTGGCTATCATTCTCCTTCCCCAGAGAATCTGGCTGGACTACAGTTCTCTTCATTAGCTGTCACAGGAAGGGAGCAGGAGCCAGTGACACCGCCTGGCATATGCCCAAGAAACCTTTGCAGCCTGGCACTTCTTAACAAGGAAATAAAGCAGGCAGTACTGCCTCTTCCGTGAGTCACCACCTTTATCTTGCTGATTGTTTTACCCACTCTTATAACCATCTGACTTCCCCTCTCTCCAGTGGACTGTAGTTATTCCCCATTTTTCTGAAGGAAAAACACTTTAGGTGAGACCATTTGATGCTGGTTCAGAAATTTGCATGACATCCTTCCTGGACTGTGCAGCTACTTGTTTCCCTGTCTGCTTTGCAGTACTGTTAATCAAGTATTTAGGCGGTATTGAATCAAAAACACAACAGTAAATCAGAAGGGGAAGAGGTTCACCTCTTGTCTTCTCAGCAATGACCCACATAGCCTAACAGATGGTAGAGCATATTCCTAAACCCAAACACCCTTCCACACATTAACTGTATGGCGCTCTAACCCTAGTATTCTCTGAGGTATGCTGGAGTTTATATACAGTATCCTAATCTTATTTTATGCTCCTCTGAATTATAACCACGATTCTGTTGTTACACTATGGAGCCAGAGGTCACAAGGGCATGCTACAATTATGAAATATTAATGAGATGCTTCATTAAAGTTTACACTTTTAATTACTTGGAAATAGCTCAACTGTGTTATATTCAAGGGGGAAGAGAAATTAAAACATTAGTAAAAGGAAGTTTTAAGAACTTTGTTATTACTGGAACAGTTTTGTGTCAGAAGTTACCACTGTTTTTGCTTTGTCTTCTCAGTGTGCTCATGCTTTCCATAATGTTTTCCATTCCTGCTTTGTCCTTTCTCTCCATTCCTGATTGCACACATGAGAAAAATGCAGTGGTGGAGGGGCAGCCTACCAATAAAGACACCCACAAATTCATATTTCATTCAGAAAAATTGCATTCTCACAACTGTGTTTTTGGTCTTTTCTTTCTTTTTTTTTCAATTCTCCAACACCTCCAATGATCTAATGGTAATTTTAGAGGAAAGTTTAGTGAAGATAGAAGGGGAAGGGTGACTTCTTGCTTACCTATCTGCTATGACTGCTCTAAAGGAGCATAAAAATAACTCTAAAATACATATAAGAAAAGTTTACTTTCTGAGACTAAATATTCTGTACAGCAGGACAGTTTTAGTCTACATTAGAGATATGACTGTGCTGAAATAAGGGAAATGACTATGAGAAAATAAAACAATAATTACAGCTTTAAATGATTTTTTTTAATGTGTTCAGATTTTGCTTTAGACAACTCCTTACCTAGTTCTTGACATACTATTCTTTGTAATACTGTACTTAATTTTTTTTATGAGAATTAAGAGGATCAAGCACTGTATACATTTTTTTTCTGAATTGCTAATTTATTTTTTCAAATCACACTAAAGCCCAGTAAACTTCAGATTCCTGAATCACTTCAGTGATGCCCTCTGGTTTACTTTCTTTAGTGGGAGTTACAGTTCTTGCTCCAGAAGCTAATAGTTTAAAATTAGACTAAAGAGCAGCCTCATTTCATAGAAGGGATCAGTCACAGACATATTAAAGGAGAATTTATTTTATATGAGTAAACCCATCATTAAAAACCAAGCTCTGTGTGTGGAATACTCTCCCCACTGAAATTAATGAGTAAATTTTCCATGAGATGGGGACAAGTCAGGCTGAGGTCTCATCTCATACAAATCGACAGAGGCTGAGAGTCCTTGTCAGTCTTTTCATTTCCTGGATGAAGTCCTAAACCGGTAATTTCATTAAAAATCTACACCTACACATAAATTTGCATTTTAGTTAGTACATGAGGCATGCAACATATATTTGCTACAGGATCATGTTGTCTGAAGAAAGGCTGGTGAAGTCAAATGTTTGCAAATTACTACTAAGTGAGCATCAGCCCTTATGCTGCCTTGTCAAGGCCTGCTTGAAAATGCCCATAAATTGCCTTTAACTAATATGCCTCATTTCCCACCTCAGCTCTGGGGCTTTATGTCATCCTTTTTTTCCTTCCTTCCTTCCCTCCCTCCCTCCCTCCCTCCCTCCCTCCCTTCCTCCCTCCCTCCCTCCCTCAAATAAATCAAATAAATGAGAAAGAAAGTGTCCAAAATTGCAGCCCTTATTCTACTGCTGAAGGAGGGATGGCTAGGGAACTGCAGAGATGAGCAGAAAAAAAAGAGCACAGTCTCATGACTCCAAGTCAGATTTATCTTTCCCTCTGAACGGAAAGTGGAAATATAATTTTGAAATCTTCTGGGATCTATAGTTGACACTTCTCTTTCAAGACTGGAGCTGCAGTATTAACTCTTTAACTCCCAGTAAATTGCATGATGTTATGATGTGGAATACCAATAACAAATCATAAAACCACGACAACTCAGTATGTTTAAAATTAGTAGGATTCCTGAGCACAAAGTTCACAATTTAAACTAGCAAGCAGAATTTACAAAAAAGCAAACTCCTGAGCCACATGTCCTAACTGGGGCATTGAGAACTCAGAACCTTGGTAAAGCTAAGGATGTGAAAAATTTGTTTATGTGCAGTTATTGTTCTTACATTGCCCTGCTGTAAAATCAGGTTTCAGAAACATAACTCAACTCCTTTATGATGGACATGAGGTAAATTGAAGTAAGTCCTTGGGTTTAATCCATCCAACCCATGGAAACCACACCCTTTAGGCAGTTGTATTACTTTAGTCAAGGGGAACTCCTGAGAAAGTGCTACCAGCAGTTACACAGCTCAACAAGACAGTCTGTACTGAATCCTGCATAGAACCTGGTTTCAGCACAATTTCAAATTCTGTGTTCCTGGAGTATCAGAGAAGGGAAAAGGTCTTAACGGATTACCTAGCTGGACAGATCAGACTTTTAGTGTGTAACTCATTAGTGATTTCTAACTTTCTCTGTAAGGGCGGCTTCTGTGCGATCTTAGATGAAGCTGATGTAAAGGAGTTAGCTCAAGTTCCAGGGTGGATGTCCAGCAGCAGAATCTGCTGTCTGACGTTGTTTCACCCTATGAGAAGTGTTGCTCATTGCCATGTCTAATGTCATGATAGTGACTGTCTTAACTACATTCTTGGTCAAAATTGTCTGTGTATATATATCTGTTTACATAAATACCTATATAAAATGCAGCATGCACACCTATACTTTTTTGTGTTATAGTACAAGTGTGCCATAGGGAGGAAATTTTGACCTTTTTTATTTTGAAAGAACAAATACAGCCTTTGCCTTGAAGTATAAATGGATGCTTCCCAAGGTCTGCCCTCTTTCTGAAACAGGCTCCCCTTCCAAACTGCAAATCTTCTGCAATACCCCAGGTAGAAAATCTAGCCTGCAGGTGAAAGGAAAGGCTTTAGCTACAGCTTTCAGATACTGGTGATAACAGTACAGTGTTTTGTAGAAATGAGAGACATGGATAGAACAGAGATCAAGAGAGCTGTAGGCTAAAGTTTCAGTTATAGGATGTGCCTTTCTAGGACAATGTACCCTACAGTCTGCAGTCACTTTATAAGGAAGTAATTAAGTCATAAAGCTTTACTGTGAAGTATGTAAAAAAAATTCCATCAATTTAACAGATGTCTGAATGGAAACAAAGCAAAGCAATAGCTATTAGTCCCCTGGAGAGCCAGAAGACTGGGTTCATTTCTTATTCTTCTGTATGTTAGCCTTTTTCATAACATAGCATATTCTTTTCTAACTGCATTGTTGATGATTATTGCTCATTCAATGAACTTTCTTTGAACTACAGCATTGAGTGGGTGTTTTATTTCATTCTCTTTATCTAACAAATGAATGCTAGGTTTTTCCTCTTTGTCCTTGCAGATTTTCTCTTCTGAAACTGCAATTTTTCCCTCAGGCATCAACCTCAGGAACATCCTACTGACAACAAATGGCAGAATGCCTCACTCACACTCCAAAAGAGACGTGGATGTCACTGCCCTGATAAAATGAGTTCTCCACTCTGGACAAGCGAGAAAGAAATCTTTGGAAAATATTATTAATAATTAATAATTAACACTATTAATATTATGAACAGTGGCAAGTAACTGTTCCGTTACCTATAGTGCCTTGCTCTTAGGCATTTGCCGTGTCTTATTTTGATCATGCTTCAGATATTTTCCAATGCAGTATGCTAGCTTTCAAGAAGAATCAAAATGCATTTTTTCATTTTCCTGTATCTATAGCCTGTATTTTACAATCCAGTTCCATTTTACACATCTAATAAATCCTTCCCTTCATCTGAAAACACTATTTTTTGTAATTTCACTGTGAAACTATTTTAACATCACACTCATTTTCAGAGGCTTATTTTTTCCTGAAGAGAAGTTGTCTTTTATGCATGGAGCCTCCAACTAGAAGCTGTCTTTATCTGCATTACTGTAACTTCCTCAAGTCTCTTAAGAGATCTTGCACTAGCCTCCACATTACACAGATATTACGGGTAAACAGTAAGATGCCATTTACCATTTTTATCCCTAAAGATTCTTCAGCCTTCTTGTTAGTTGCCTGACAACTATGCACCTTACTTTTTAGTTTTTATTTTTTCCCTCTCATCCATATGCAGTCAATTTTAATTTTTTTTCTGTTTAGTTATTTTTTCTTGTAGGATTCATTTCTGTTGTGGTAGTTTATGAAAGCAGCAGTTATGTTACTCTGGAACTGTACAAATCTCACAGTAATCAACCTGAAGTATTTACAGCTTAAGATAGAGCCTTGTTTCCGAGGTGATTTTATTTAAATAGGGAATTGTGCCTGAATATGAATTGAAGACAGTAGAGCACGACTATTTTTGTACTATTTGACCGTGAAATCAAACTTTCAGACTCATTCCCATGTCTATTTACTTCCTCGTTATAGCTGTGTAATTTTACATGCTTTGTGAAAATGAATTTTGTCTTATGCTATCATCAATGATAACAGAAATAAATGTGAACTATGTATTGCACAGGTAAACACTACAGGGTGTGATCACTGGAGGACATGCTGCAAAGCAAGTTGTATATTTCAGATGCTGAAAAAATTGTAACATCTTCAGGTTCTTATTTTGGCTGGTTTTTTTTTTTTTTTTTGCTGTTTTGAGGTTGGGGATGGGTTGTTTCTTTTTTTTTTTTTTTGCTTTGCTATGCTTTGCTTTGCATTCATTTATTCATTCATTCATTTATTTATTTATCTCCAAAGAACTTAAGATGCTTTGGGGGTCTGTTACTCTTAAGACAAATTATGTTACTTTAGTTGAGAGAAGCAGTTTCCTGAAACCATAAGGAAGTAAATTTCATGCAATTTAATTTGGATTTCAAAACCAGACTCTTACATATGACACACATCCTGCCTCTTTTGTGGGTGGATGCAGTAAGTGAGACTCCTAATTCACCTGGGATGTGAACTGTAGCAAGGACTCTCCACTGCAGTCTGTGCTGAGAAGAGGAAGGGAGATTTGCCCCCGTGACAAACGTCACAAGGGTGTTATGGTTAGTGCTGTGGGTTTTGCTAACGGTTCCACAGGTAATTGTAACATCAGCCAATAAAAGCTTATTACTTATTAAGCAAATGCTAAGCAAGCATGTACAAGACAGGAATCTTATATGGGTTATGTGATCCAGTAGTGGATCACATAAGATGAAAACTGAACATGAGCCAGCAGCGTGCTCTTGCAGCCCAGAAGACCAATGATGTCCTTAGTTCCATCAGAAGAGGGTGGCCAACAGGACATGGGAGGTGATTGTTTCCCTCTACTCTGCCTTCGTGAGGCCCCAGTTGTAGTACTGTGTCCAAGTCTGGGGCCCCCTACATAGGAAGATGTGAAGCTTTTGGAGAGGGTCCAGAGAACCACGAAGATGATCAGAGTGCTGGAGAACCTCTTCTATGAACATAAGATGATGGAACTGGGCTTGTTCAACCTGGAAAAGGAAAGTTTGTTGGTGGACATCTTCATGGCTTTGCAGTATTTAAAGAGAGTTTATAAGCGTGAGGGAAATCAACTTTTTACAAGAGTAGACGGTGATAGGACAAGGGTGAATGGTTTTAAACTAAAGGAGGAAAGATTTAGATTAGATGTCAGAGAGAAGTTTTTTACTGTGGGACTGATGAGATGCTAGAACAGATTGCACAGTGTGGGTATGTATGCCCTCTCCCTGGGCGTGTTTAAGGCTCTGGGCAACCCTGCCTGTGACAGGGATTTAGGAACTCGATGATCCTTGAGGTCCATTCATACCCAAGCCATTCTATGACTCTATGAGAACCAAGCTGAGGAGACAGGAGTGGCTTAGGTTTTATTTTATTTTATTTTATTTTTATTTTTTTTAAGAGATATCTGGTTATATTTATCTAGCAGTTAAAATTACTTGTATTTTGTAATTCTTTTTCATTGTTGTTTTAAAGAGATTTTTTAAAACAAAACTGCAAAGCTTTCATTAAAGTAAATAACTACTGCCTCAACTTTTACTAGCCTTGATATACTTTTACAAGTATTTACATAGCCTCTGCAACTACTTCTAACCCAATCAGATTATTCTGGCTGCTGCCATTTGTTATTACTATGTGGCCCAGAGTTAATCAGAAGAATAGAAGTGGCACAGCCACTCTCAACTCTCTACTACACCTACTATCATAGTTAAAACAAATAGTGGTACTGTGAAATGTGGGAAATTTACAGAAAGTTGTCACGAGAGTGTAGCTTGAACTTGTGCTTCTTCCTGAGATGTAAAATGGGAATACCTTGCTGAACTCGTAAAACTCAGTTGAACTTATAAAACCAGTATCCCCCAGGAATTATTTATTGCCTGACTACGAAAAGTGTCATTCAGTAAAAACAACATAAATATGAGAGGCTCTAAATATTTGTATATTTTGAAAAAATAATGATGAAATCAGAAAAGGTAAGCTATTTAACTTAGTTATTGGAGGAGACAATCTGGATTATTAAAGAGTCTTCTTGCAGAGAAAAAATAAACGAGACATGCTACATTTTGTTTGACACAGCTCTACTAAAAAAAGGAAAAAGAAAAAAAAAAGATCCTGTTAGCATGAGTTCTTGACAATCCTGCTTTATAACACAGACATTGCTGGGAGGTCTCCAGCTTCCAGACCATTTCCTTGTCCGCTGCATGGACAAACATTTGATCAGAAGGCTTTCATTAAGAGGTTATACTCATTTCTGTATGTAAGTTAATTGTAGGAACTCTGTACATTAGGGCACATGTTCTCTGAACATCTACATATCCCCTTTTTCTGTGTTGTGCCTAGCATGTGCCAATTGACAGTAAGGGGATGTTCCCACTTCAGAGGAAAACACTGTCTTGAGAAAACATGATTTCTGAGGGCAATTCAATGTATTTTCTGTAAGGGGACTGCACTTCCTAGAGGCAAGTTCACAGTCTTAGACAAAGGCTCAGTCTGTAGCCATGGAGAGAGACTTCCAGAGGGCACATCTGAGCCATGGAGAGGCATACATTTCCTCTGAAAATGCCTCTCTGTTCCTGAGGACTGTAGCAAGAACCTACGATGATCAAAGGGACAGCACAGTAGCAAGGTAGTGAAACAACTGAAAGGGATTGGATTGGCAGAAGAGCTGCAAGGGGGTAGTAGCAGAGAGACAGCAAGTTCTGATCACTGTTTCTTCTTGAAGCAGTCATGGGCAGTCCAGTTATTCTGTGTGAATGTGAGGAAACAGGGATTTCTCTAAATCTTAACTGTTAATGTGAAGAAAAATACCTCTTTAAGAATAGAACCAAAACGACAAGTACATCCTAAGTTCCTACCCTCCATTCTTCCAGGTCACAAATTTTTGGTCACTAACTTTTGTGCGTTGTTCTGGTAGCTGACATTTTCAGAGGAAGAAGAAGGGAAGCAGGAAAGGAGGATGGGAAAGGCAAAAATACTGCAAACCTCCAGAAATTTGGAAAGTGATAAGTGACAGAAGAAGAGAAGAACTCTGAAGTGATCAAATTATTTTGATCAAATTTGATCAAGTTAGTTTCCTATCCAAACATGAGTATGCATAGGATGCATGACGTGTGTGCATGTAGGAAGGATAAAATCATATAAAATAGTCAGCCACATCTCAAGGCTGCATTAGTCGTGCATAAACATTTTCAGAGAAAGTATTTGTTCTTTAAAACACTTGGTGAGAGCTCTACTCTTGTTTGGCAGCATATTATACTGTTTAACCATCATTATTTGTTTTCCTAATAGTTAATATAAAACTCACTTGAGGGAGTTTAAATCCACTCCTCTTCGTTCTATTCACTGCAGAAAAGGAGAAGCAAGCTAGACTTCCCATCTTTTAGCAGCCTGGTAGATATTTGAACAGTTTTCATGCTAACACTTAACTTCTCCTTTCTCCAAAATTTGCAACCCTCACTTATTCAGATATATTTCCTAGACTGCTATTGTGCCCAACAGTTTTCTATCTTTCACAACACACTCAAAACTGCCCAGAAAACACTTGAGACAATTGCAGTATCAGAATGCTACAAAAACATAGAACCAAAGAATCATAGCATGGCCAGTTTGGAGGAGACATGAAAGATCAGCTAGTTCCAAATCCACTGCAATTGGCAGGACAGCCAGTTCAAGCTGCCCAGAGCCCAGTCTCTAGATCTCTTAGGCACTTGACAGGACAGTTATTGAGGAATGCAAACTTTAAGGGCTACAAGCCTGAAGTTACAAAACCCAAAATTTTTGATTCATCTAACATGACAGGGAAGTTCAAAATGTAAAGGCGTGCTGCCTGAATTTTGAAAATTTGCGGCTTATAACACAGAATCTTAATGATGATGCATCATAAACCACAGAGCAAGACTTAAGAGAGACAAAGGACACTATCCTTTCTTTCTTTCTTTTTGACAAAGCAGATTTCCATCATTAACTTGTTTTGTTGAAGTATGTTGGAGAAATTTGTCAGATGTCGTTGACACTTTCTTTCAAAAATCGTAATAAATATATGGTTCCAACTTCAGTAGTGAAACCCTCTATTTAGACATGTATCATAAAACTAAATGAAGGATACTTCAACTTAATACAGACTGTCCAATGTAACAGGTCCATACCTTGTTGAAACCAAGGGAAAAATATGCCTTAACTTCAGAAACACCTTGACACTGTGACTTTACAAGCAAACGGAAATGCACACCAACTTCCCTGTAAGGAAACCATTCTTCAATAGGTTCCTCCTGGAATCTACTCATTACATTCAGTATCTGACAAGATTATGCTAACAACTGTTTTTCAGGGTGCAACAGTGCAAACCATCGTGCAAATGTTTAGTTTAAACTTTTTGCCTTGTAAAGGAATGAGACGGAAGAATGCATCCACATGGAACTTCACAGACATCTGTTCCCAAGGTAGACCCTGAACAAAGCGACACTGAAGAACCACAAGCTGGCCAGCTCTTTGAGAGCAGACAGATGAGGAAAAGGTGTTGTTATTAACCAACTGAAAATAGAATTTTACCCACTCTATCCTATTTTTCTGCCTGTTGATGTTTAACAGCACAGCTGAGATCTGAATTAAGGTCTGGTTTTAGAAGGTTTTAGAAGCACAAACTCCATCAGATGGACACAGTGAGGATGTTTCTTCTAAGGCAAGTGTTAGGCAGCTGGTGGTTATGTATACTGCTCATTAGCATTTACTGGTTTGACGGCACTTAGCAGTTGTGTGTGTGTATACATACAGGTACACATATATAAATGTATATGTGTATGTATGAATGTATACATGCGTTTTTTCCCTTCAGCTGGAAACCCATAAAAGCTTGACTTTGTAGCAAGCCCAAAATAATCCACAATGATGCTTTTCACCTTTCCAGTAAGCTGCAAGCACAAGACATTAATCAACATTCCATACCAGGGCTTTTAAAAAAATCTCATGTGTAATACAGGCAAGTAGAAGAAAACATTGCAAGCACCTCCCAGGAGCAGAGGAGAAAAAAGGATTTACATCTTAACTTGTTAGAACTAAGATCTGTTATGCTGTAGTCCCAATACAAAAAGACAACTGCAGAGAAATTAAAACTCTGGTTTATACCACTATGTTGTGAAAAATGAAACCAGGAATCATTCTAAAATTATTTCACTCTTCTGTTGATAGAAAGGTCTGCTTACTATTATTGTGCAGACAGAGGTGACGCAAGCACTGTGAGTTTAGAACAGAATATAAAATAGAGTTGACCACTACTGATCAGAGTGAAGTTTTATAACGCTTCTATCAATCCAGCAAGGCTGGTTGAGTGTTTTGCCCTCACCAGTAAAAATAAATACCATTCTAAAGTTCACCAATGGCAAAGTTTATTAATTGCATTTACAGCACTTTGACATCTCCAGGTGAAAAGTACAGCACAATTTAAGATGCCATTGATCCGACTGCCATAGATGTCTATGTCTATTTCTGGCTCTACGAGAACATTATTTTTGTTACGCAGAAGTGCCAGTTATTCTGTGTATGATTTACTGATCCCCAAGAAACTACACAGAGACAAATTAATATTCAATGATTTAATAGAGAAGTACTCACATTGCCAGGGGTGGCTGGCAAGTAATGTTCACACTACTCTTTAGTGCTATGACTTGGTATATAACAGCAGGAGACAATAAAGCAACATGTATCAGGATCATAGAAACATAGAGTTGGGAGAGACCTTAAAGATCAGCTAGTTCCAAACCCCTAACCATGGGCAGAATAGATAGCTACCGGATCATGTTGCCCAGGGCCCAGTCCAACCTGGCCTTGAACAACCGCAGGGATGGGGCTGTCCACAACTTCCCTGGGCAACCTGTTCCAGTGCCTCAACACCCTCCGAGTAAAGAATTTCATCCTAACACCTAGCCTGAATTTCACCTCTTTTAGTTTAAAGCCTTTCCCCTTTGTCTCATCACTACTAAACTATGTAAGAAGTTGGTCCCCCTCATGCTTCTAAGCTCCTTTCAAATACTGGAAAGCTGCAATGGAGTTTCCCCAGAAGCTTATCTTCTCCAAGCTGAACAAGCCCAACTCCTTCAACCTTTCTTCATAGGAGAGGTGCTCCAGCCCGTAGATCGTCTCTGTGGGCCTCCCCTCTTTGGTCCCACTCCAACAGCTCCAACAGCAACATCCTTCCTGTGCTGGGGGATTCAAGCGTGGATGCAGTACTACAGACAAGGCCTCAGAAAAGCAGAGTAGGAGGGACAATTACCTTCCACGCCCTGCTAGACTAGACTTTTTTGATGCAGCCTATGATACAGTTGGCCTTCTGGGCTGCAAGTGCACACTGCTGGCTCATGTCCAGCTTTCATCCATCAGAACCCTGAAGTCCTTCTCTGCAGAACTGCAGAAAGAGCTCTCCCAGTCTGTATGCCTTTGAGTGGAAGTTTTTATAAACAGTCCATTTATGGAGACCATGTCAGAGGCCTTGAACAAGTCCAGATAGACGGTACAATTTGCCCTTCCTTAGTCCATGGATGCCACCACTCCACCGTAGAAGGCCATCAGATTGGGCAGGCATGATCTGCCCTTGGTGAAGGTGTGGTGGCTATCTTGGATCACCTCCCCATCTCACATCTGCCTTAACTTCTCTTCCAGGAGGATCTGCTCCACGATTTTCCCAGGTGCAGATGTGGGACTCTCTGGCCTGTATTTCCCTGGGTTTTCCTTTCTCCCTTTCTTAAAAATGGCAGTGATGCTTCCCTTTTTCCAGGTGCTGCGAACTTAGCCTGATAGTCACAAAATTTCAGATATGATAGAGAGCAACTTGGCAGCCACTGTTTCCCTCAGAACCCTGGGATGCATGTTGCCTGGCCCCATAGACTCATTCAAATTCAGCCTCATGAGGCAATCTTGAACTTGCTCTGCTTTTGTAATGGGAAGAATTTTGCTCCCATCCCCCACCTGTCGATTCATGAATACAAGAGGCATGGAAAGCCTGACTCATTCTTTTGTTCCTAAGCAACACTGCCATTTTCATGTCCTGGAGTAATGTTTTCCTTATTTCTAATAGAAGATCACTAATGATTCAGCTCTTTAATATCTAATACCCAGACTTGTTTCCACAATTCATCACATGTCCTCCCATTTTATTTGTGAAATTGTTCCTTACTAGGTGTATTGTGGAGATCCAGTTAGAGAGCAGGACTGGAAGTTCTGCTCAGCTTGTAACAACTGGCCACCATTGTAGGCCACAGGCTTAGCAAGAAAAAGGATCTTGAAGAAAGAATAAGAGAGCTTCTGGTATAAGGTGTACTGTATGCACCTGGCTTGCTTGTAACAAGGCATTGATCAAACAGTGTCACTTAATCATGTTACTTTGTTACATACTAAAAACTACAGCCTCCTTGCATGAATACTATTGTGTAGCTATAGCTCAAAAAGGTATATAAGCTTAGCCATGTGTATTGTTAAAGGGATTGTTCAAGATTGCTAAAAACCGCAATAGTGATTGTTAGAGAATAGATATAGATTGTAAGAGAATGTAATAGATTGCAATAGACTGCAATAATTTGTAACAGCTTCAAGAATAAAAGGGCTTCATGCTTGCATCAAGGACACCCCGTCACTTTATTGCCACCGCCATCAGCGTACCTTCTTGTTGTCTAGTGTTTAGTTTTTTCTAATTCTCATTCAAATCTGTAGTGCATCTGAGCACATCTGAAAATTCACTATGCATCTCCTGTATTTCAGCATTCCTTCTACCTCTGCAAATATCAAATAAGCTCAGGACAAGCCTCTGTAGTACTGATGCATTGTATCTTTAGCAGTCAGCCCCTGTGATGACTTTCCTTTTTCACCAACCTGTCTGTTTATCTTCGAGCAGTTATATTACAAAGAAGTGATGGATCTTGCAGAGCTTTTTTCAGTCTCCCCAGTTTATCTTCAGCTGCATTTCATAATAAACACTGGCATTTATACGGCTGCCTTCAATCTTCCTGGCTGGCTTGAATAAGGGTGTGATTATTTTCCAACAGCTTTTGAAATTACCCTCAAACAAGTAAAATGCAATCTGTTAGGTACAGTACATCTATCTGTCATTATGATAATTGTTCCTTTCTTCGTAATATTTCTACATAGACTTTGATTGTCACATTTACTTCAGTGGCTTGGCAAAGATTCCTTGAAAACTGTCTGGGCTTTGAAGAACAAAAAAAAAAAACTTCCAAAGGCAGGAACAACTCCCATTCCCCAGACTCTCTCACTAACCTCCTCTGGGATTCCTGAGGGAGAGCTTTTTCACTGAAGACAGAAGCAAAGAAGGCACTGAGTATTTCCACCTTCTCAGCATCCCCCATTACCAGAACACCCCCCTCACTTAGTAGGGGGCCCACATTCTCCCTAGTCTTCCTTTTACTGTTAACATACTTAAAAAAGGCTCTTTTATTATCCTTTATCACTTTTGCCAGATTCAATTCCAGATGTGCTTTAGCCTTCCTCGTTGCATCTCTGCAGGCCCTGACAACCTTTCTATGTTCTTCCCAAGTGGTCAGACCCTTTTTCCACATTTCATGGACCTTCTTCTTCCCTTTGAGTTTGTGTATGAGCTCCTTGCTCATCCACGCAGGTTTTCTGCCACCCCTTCCTGATTTCTTGCTCACAGGGATGCACTGATCCTGAGCTTGGAAGAAGAGCTGTTTAAATGCTGACCAGCTCTCACAGGCCCCCTTACCTTCTAACACTCTAGCCCACGGGGTAGCTCCAAGTAGGTCCTGGAAGAGTTCAAAATTGGCTCTCCTGAAGTCCAGGGTAGCAATCCTACTTTTTGCTTTGCTCCTTCCACTCAGGATCTTGAACTCCACCATCTCATGATCACTACAACCCAAGCTGCCCCAGACCTTTACTTCTTTAACAAGTCCTTCCTTGTTAGTGAGAATAAGGTCCAGTAACACCCCTCTCCATGTCGGCTCCTTTACCACCTGCATCAGAAAGTTGTCTTCAACACATTGCAAGAACCGTCTGGACCGTGCATACTTGACCAAGTTGCTCATCCAGCAAATATCTGGATAATTGAAGTCCCCCATAAGCACCAGCACCTGGGAACGTGACACTACTTCTAATTGCTTATGGAAGGCCTCATCAACCTCCTCTTCCTGATCAGGGGGCCTGTAGTACACACCCACAACAATGTCACCCTTACCAGCCTGCCCCTTGATTCTCACCCACAAGCTCTCCACTGCTACATCACTCTCCTCCAAGTGGAGTTCAATATGTTCTAACTGCTCTCTCACATAAAGAGCAACTCCACCACCTCACCTTGCCAGCCGATCTTTCCTAAAAAGCACATAGCCCTCCATGACAACATTCCAGGCATGAGAGCTGTCCCACCACATCTCCGTGATCGCAATGAGATCATGGCCTTGTGACCACACGCAGATCTCCAACTCTTCCTGTTAATTTCCCACGCCACACGCATTAGTGTACAGACACTTAAAGGAAGCAGCATCCCCCCACATCTCACCATGCCTAGGAACTCCACCCTCTTCACCCAGCAAGCTCTGTTTTGAGCCTTGAACTAACCCCTCAGCCCCAGCAGCCCTCATTTTGTCCACTTCCCTCTTCATACCTAGTTTAAAGACCTGTCAATAAGTCCCACCAGTTCCTCGGCTAGAATCCTCCTACCCCTCAGAGACAGGCCGCTTCCACCTGCAGCCATCATGCCAGGTGCCGAGAAAATTGCCCCATGGTCAAAATAAATAAATAAATAAATAAATAAATAAATAAATAAATAAATAAATAAATAAAATTAAAAAATCCTATGTTTGCACCAACTCTTAAGCCATTTATTTAAGAGGTGGGCTTTTTGGGTCCTCCCAGTATCCTTCCCTGCCACTGTTGGTATAGAAGAAAAAAATCACCTGCACACCTGTTCCTTCAACTACCCGCCCTAGTCCCCTGAAGTCATCCTTGACAGTCTTCAGGCTTTTCTCAGTGACTTCGTCACTGCCAGCCTGAACTGTCAATAGTGGGTAGTAATCAGAAGGGCGGATCAGTCCGGAAAGTCTCTTAGAAATGTCCCTGACCTGTGCCCCAGGGAGCCAGCACACCTCCCTGCAGGTAGGGTCAGGCCGACATACAGGACCCTCTGTTCCTCTCAGCAGGGAGTCACCTATGACAACCACCCCTCTGTCCTTCCAGGTGGAGGAAGTCTTGAAGTGTGGGGGCAACTGCTTCACTTTGAGGCACCCTCATGGGTGGGCCACCCTCCACACCTGCACTCACCTCTCCCTCAACTTCCAGGGCCTCAAACCTATTCCGCAGAGGCACCTGAGGAGCCGAATTTCTGTTTGGTTACTGTTGAAAGTTCAGGTGTGGCTAAACTGAGCTAATTTCAAATTATCTCTGAGAACAGAATCTGGTTCAAGGTTTGGTGGCTATAAATAAAAGGTATTAAAAGATAATGGTTGGAGAATTAATACCTGCCCAATAGCCTTTGGCAATGACATTAGTATTCATAAGTACACACTAACAGAATTACAACTTTAGGCTCACTTTTCATTAATGTGTGGACACTACTTGCTGATGAGAAGTCACTGTGGAAATGAGTAATTATCAGGAACTGACAAAAATTGTTTTCACTTGAATGGTGCCATGATCCAATTTACACAGCTTCAGTAGCAGGAGACAAATGAGCAACGATTATTATTTATTTTGTCAGAAGCAACAATGGTATGGATGGCTATGTCCAGAATAATCAGAATTTTGGCTATGCGCCAAAGTAAAGAGCAACACATGGTCTTTGATGCATTTAGGCAGTTGAATAGCTTCTGATTGAGAAAAAAAAATGAAATGAATGGGATGGAGGGTAGAGAGGGAAAAGGTTTTCTGTCATTTTAGAAGACAAATAACTGTGAGATCATACTCACTGGGTACATATATCTTTAAAACACCAGTAGTAATATCTTCCCATACAAGAGAGATCTTTCTGTAATTAGAGGATCTGCGTAGCACTTTGCAGCCTTTTTGTCTGCTTGAATTAAACACTCTCATTCCTGGACTGTGAATAGAAGATCGGTCCACTGATCATATCCTGCTATCATCATTTTTATGAGATAGTGGTTAAAGAATGGAACGTTTTCTGAGAGCATGAAATGGTTTCATACAGGTTTGTTATGGTTAGCTGCCTCTTTTCTAACACACCTGTTCATTTTATCTGATGGGTCTGATACTTGGAATTTGTATTGAAGCTCCCCACTGGACACTGGACAGACAAATAAACGTTATCTGATCTTGCAGTGCTAGTGGCCACTTGATAGATTCTATGCATGCTCTGATAGGTGCTAGATAAGCCCAGCAGGCATGCTGAATTTTCTTCTCACCATCATGCACCCAAAAGGAAAAGTAATGTTGTCTATGTTCTCTCAGCTGGAACACTGGCAATGACACACTTAAGTTTGAATGTTTGCTATGTGCTAAATTCCCATTGGATTGACAGCTGTTGCACTTGTTTTTGTCAACAAAAGTGGACTCATTTTGAAGCTTATTTTCTTTATAACTAACCAAATAATCATCACATTTATTATTTAGTGAGCTATACAAGATTTGTTGATGCCTTATTCTAACAGTTCCTCAGTTTGTGAAGCTTGGGAAGCCTTCCAGTTCTTTCCACTGGCTTAGATAGTAGTACTGTGAGGACTCAACTTAAGCTCCCCAGATCTTTCCCAAATCCAGTGGATTTCTGAATAACCTTGGATTTCACACATCACAAGTCTCTATGACCTCCCTTCCATCTTCAGAGCTCTGTTGAAGCTTTCAGTTTGTGCTACCATTTTAGGAAAGGCTCTGAGAAATTCTGATCCAGCCTGAGGCGGTACCCATTAAACAGCCTTGTGAACCTTGGAATTAATGAAGCCTGCTTTCCTACTTCATTGAACTTACTGCTTACTGAAGTTCTTATTACTAGCTTTCGTTTTCAAAATTAGTTTGTTAGATTTGTTATATTCATATCTCTACTGAGTTGTAGATTAAGAAGGAAGCTGTGTTTCCAACAGAAAAGTCAAAACAAACAAATAAACAATGAGACTCTTTCTTTTTATAATCAAAGTTAGCTGTAAGAAGAGGCAGGCTTACTGAGCATAACACCTGCTGCACTGCAGAGATAATGTGAATGACAGCTGTGGTAGAATCACCTTGGGAAACAGCTCCAAACAGCCATTCTTTAACAGCCATGTTAAAGAATGACTAATCTACATGCTGTCTGATTTGTACATTAATTAACAAGATATGGCATAAATCATAACATAGTAAAAAATGATTTGGGCTATTTTAGGACAGGGAATGCCATTATATTTTACTTTTCCTATTACAAATAAAAGGCTACATGCTTTGTGTCAACCTCAGAGTAGAGTCTCAAGACGGATCTGAGTTCACCTTATCCCAAACTGACTGTAGTTTGGTTAATGATTGTAGTTGTCCCCCTGATCAGGCCCTGATCTGGCTGAGCTTCAGTTTAGTGAGTGTGTGGGACAGAAAAGAACAGACAGGCCACATGGCCCTTGTGTACACAACAACTACTACCCTGTGGTTAGGTGAGGATGTTGTGTAAATATTAAGCTTTCAGTGGGATCTCCTAGAAATGAATGAGACTGGGATGATAAAAGTTTATAACAGTAGTTCTGAACAGACCAGAGCAGAAACCTTGGGTTGTTAACATGTAACTCCCTCCCCCCACGATGCTGAAGGAAGACTGAAGTGGTCAGCCTCAGGACCAAAAGATACAGATAAGCAGCAAATATAACACCAGAGAGCAGGACTGGTACCTGGCTTTTCTGTATAAAACAATGCAACTATATTACCAATTGAATTTTTATGTATTGATGAGATCATTTTGGATTACTGTACTGCTAAAACAGTACTGAAAAGAGTAGATATGGATTCTTGGCTCTACAGGTACCTTTAGTCCATAATAAGACTTTGAATGTAAAAATAATAAAAGTAAATTTGGTGCACTATATTCTGCTGAATTAGCTTAGCTGTCTTTGCATTCAATCGCTGAAACTACAAGTTACCCTGCTGAACTGTACAAACACATCAAATACACTAGAGTAAAAAGACCAGTTTTGCAACATATATTGTCTGCTTAAGTACTAAGGAAATTTTAATTCTTTCTAGTCAATTGAAGAGTGTTCTGATACCAATAAGCTGGCAGACTACAAAGCTTAGCACCTTGTTCTCCAATTAGTGAAAGACAGATACTATCCTTTTCAATAGGGAAATGCTAAATTAACCTTCCTCTACATTTTGTGTCAAAACTTTAATCTACTAGGCCTCTGCCAAACCAAAACTCCATTCTGCCATATTTGAGTGGAGTGAGAAAATTCTCACTTACTTATAACTAAATTGTGTAATGAAACCTGTTGTAAATTCTTAAAAAATACTTTCCACTGTATAATGAAATTTAGAAAGTGAGCTGTCCAAAGTAGAATCTCCAGTGTCTCATAACATGAGAGCTTAGATTTTCCTTCCTTCAACATAGCTTTTCTTATGAACTGGTAGAAACTGGTAGAAATGTATCTGCTTCCCTGTCAACAGGGTTGTAAGCAGGGCTGTAAATTCAGCAGTTACTAGGGATACCCTGATTCTCTTTCTTTCTCACTTTCCCATGTTATTTCACAAACATAGTTCCGCACTATTTACTTCATTTCGTCTTGCAAAGTAGACTAAGAAGCTGTTTTAAGCTACCAGGAAATAGCACCGAGCTTGTTTATTGTTCACATATTCTACAAATGAGGTTCCTTCATGAATAAGGACAGAAGGTTGCTGAAGTACTTTCATACTGTCGCCTTTGTTTGATTTGCTTTAGACTCAACATATTACGCTCTGATGGCGAGCTTGTATTCCCATATACAATATGCTTCTAGATTACTATAGGCATAAAGAATGTAATGACTTATTGTCATCTGTCATCCACTTTGTAGTAGCGTATCTGATATTTATCATACTTGTGGTACTTACTTCTTTCTCACATCTGCCGTGCTTTTATCACCTTAATGAACAAAGTAAACATTTTACACTATAGTACAAGTAGTAAAATATACTCTATCGTCAGAATGAAAGAAGTAAACCTATACTGCTTCCTTACTCTCCAATTTTTACAGAATCGAGATTTTTTCAGTTTTGGTCTTAAATCTCAGAACATTACTGTGAAAAAATCACTTTCAATTAAAAAAAGCCAAAAAGCCTTCTCCTTGTCCTTATAAAATATTCTTAAGTAACCAATTCCTCTGTTTGGAGGAAGTAAATCTACTACACTTATGAAATCAATTTCTCTAATGATGTAGCTGTCAGAAGCAAAAACATAATTTACAGCCTGCAACAATGTGAGATTTTTTTATCATCCTCCCAACATATTCGTTAAAGCAGTTTCAAGGTCATTGTTCCACTGACAGATATGCCCTAAAAAAAAACGTTTGTAGTAAAAGCCTGAGTACAACTATATAATAAAAATGGACAGCAAAGGGACAAAACGGAGAGCACCACACCCTTTATAACTGTATTAAAATTATTTTGAAGGGGATTCATATCCCAGATTAGAACTTATTGGGAAAGAGTTTCATTAAAAGTAAGCAATTTATTTCTTCCCACAAAGAAGTTTAGATTTTTGAGAGATAAACCATTTGTAACATATAATGTCAACTATAGCACAGATTTCCTTGGCTTAAGTAAGTGGTACGTGCATAACTATTTCCTTTTCTATTTCTTGTAAGGCAGAAAATAATGTCAATCAGTTTTACTAAAAGTTATTCTGCTCCATTATTTTGGTATTTGGTATTATTTTCTGTAACAACAAGGTTAGAACTCAACAGAAGGGAAGAAGAATTCAGGGTTCAGTAAGGAGGAAAACAAAGCAAAGATGGAACAAATATTAAAGCCAGAGAAAGTGAGGATAAAGGAATCATGGAAAGCAAGGAGATTCTGGTTAGTTGCAGCATTCAGGTAAATCATTAATTTTATGTATTTTAAGGCATAAATATTTCAGACCATTGAGCTAAAGGAATTAACTAAGTATAATATTGCTCTGGTGTAAATAACATCTATCAGTTAACCAGTTATAAATGAGTAGAACATGGTTTGTCAACATACAATACTCTAAAATTTTGGTTGTTTGTTAATTTATCCAACTACACGGTACAGATCACAAATAAAATTAATAAGCCAGTAACGGCCAGGCTGAAATACATGCCATGTACAATGAGTCCATTGGGTGAGATAAACTTTGGTTTACTATATGAATATATGCTAATATCAACCTACTGCTGAACTAGGTTCACCAGAATTTAACATTCTGTAGAGCATTTGCCATTCCACAGTGGCAAAGCCATCTATTAGGCTTGGTTTCCCTGCCTGCTTCTGTTCCCACTTGCAATTTCAGCTATACTAAGGGAAAAAACTCCCTCAAGCTCTGTGCTACTAACTTAATCCAGCTCTTCATTTTTGCATCTATGCTGTCAGTCTCCTCTGTGTCCTTAGGGTTAGCAAGCAGAATTATTCATAGATTCATAGAATAAGGGACAGGGCATCTATTTATCTAGGCAGTCTCTTCCAGCACCTCACCACCCTCTCAGTGAAAAATTTCCCAGACTTCTAATCTAAATCTCCCCTCCTTTAGTTTAAAACCATTTCCCTTTGACCTATCACTATTTATCCATGCAAAAGTTGATCTCCCACATGTTTATAATCAGCCTTTAAATATTGGAAGTCCATAATGAGGTCTCTCCAAAGCATTCTCTTCTCCACGCTGAACAAGTCAAGCTCCCTCAGCCTGTATTCATAGGAGTGGTGGTCCAGCCCTTTGACCATCCTCATGGCCCTTCTCTGGACCCTCTCCAACAGCTCCATATCTTTACTGTGCTGGGGGCCTTGGACCTGGACACAATACTCCAACTGAGGCTTCATGAAGGCAGAGTAGAGAGGGACAATCCCTTGACCTGCTAGCCACAGGCTTGGACCACAAATAATAATGTTACTTCAGCGATCTTGAGTAATTACACACCATGACTGGACTGATAACTATTGAACTTCAATTTGTATTTTCCTCACTGACACTTGTATATCACAGTGAGAAAGCTCTCAGCACTGTCCCAACAGATAGAATATTTTCACAGTGGAAGTCTAGGTGTGTCTTGGCAGTATTGGGGAGGGAGAAACAAAAGTCATATGGTGAGCCTCAGCAATTAGTGAAGGACTAAATGTCACTAAGCAAACATTCCAGGCATTGTGAAATATCCAGCACAGTTTCTAAAAAAGGAGGAAGGAAATACAGAAACATTGCAAGAACAGAAATTCTCTCCATTTCATCGCATTCCCAGGCAGCACAGCTGAACACAGGAGTCTGTCTTAAAATACAGGAGCCGGATTTTCTAAGTTGTGAAAGGATGAACACAATCAGCTACAGCAACAATCTCATAGAGTGTTAATCAGTGTTTAGGCACTGATCTTAAGCCTAAACTAAATAACTAACTGTTCACTCATGAAGTAGGCTAAAACAGACAGAAAGCCCTAACTTGGTGAATATATTCAATTCTGAATGCACTTTCTAGAAATTACTTTGTACATTTATACACAGTGTACTTTTTTATTATTATTATTATTATTATTATTATTATTATTATTATTATTATTATTATTATTATTATTATTATTATTATTATTTCTCGTGCATGAAGCAGCTTAATGAAGTACTTTGCTTTAAATTTTCAGTGCTTTTAAGATAATGCCATGTATGTAATGCTGTTGCAATTTCTTAGACTCCACAGAATATTTATTAATATGTTTAAGGTAGATGTGGAATCACAGACAATAAAGCTGAGGCTGCTATATTAAATTTGACGTGGATACTACTATAAAAATAAGCTCATTAAAGATAATAGAATGATCCATTTGCAGGTCTCCAGCTGCAGACCTAGAGGTGACAGGCCATTTGGAGAACAATTTACTGACTGTCTTACTCTCCCTTCTTTTTAACCACGGGCATTGTAAGTTCATTCTATTGACTTTAATAGGTTTGCTTTCAAAGTCTTTTACTCTGAAGATTTAAACAGGTACTCTGTCTTATGTCAGCCTGCAGATAACCTAAGCAACTAAGCTAAAAGATGCAACATATTTATCTATGCACATATTCTGCATGTTTATACTGGGCCTGTAAGTCCTAATACAAGCAGTAACATCCAGTGCACACAGTAAAATAATGTATATGATGCTCTTCACTGCAAGTATTTCATTGTTCCACAGTGTATCCAGGGAATTATTCTTTCTGGCAGTTAAGGAAGCATTAACATCAGGCATCCCACTTCAGTATGCAAGAGCCTTTGCATGGGCTAGCTGAAAAAGGTTTGCATTGGCAGGCAAGTCAGAACAGCTTTAGCACTGAGTTGAGAGCAGGCTCAGTCAACTCTGTTCACACTGATGGAATGGAATAGCAGCCATCATCTTTTATCCCTTAGTATCTTTTAAACTGCTTGTCATGTGTTGCATCCACTCACGGAATACGACAAAGCTCCTGAAGCAGCTGGGTGCCTTCCACCCTGGAGATCCAGTAGTGTGGCTCCCTCTCACCATGACTTTATTCCTAGCTTCTTCAACTCGTTGCAGGACTCAACATTTCTTCCCTCCCTTGGATGGCTTAAAGCAGTGGCTAGGAAAGGGGAGCACAGCTGGCCCCACTCTTCATCATCTTGGCAGTCATTCCTACAAAGAACATCTCATGAGCTTTGGTCAAACTTAGTCCAGACATGACAGAAGTAATGTGAATGATCTGTGAGCAGACACTAGCTCTGCTCTCATTCACCTTCTGATAGCCACAGATTCATGCTGACCTCCATGAATGCTCAGATGACTACAGGTAAATGTTTTCTCTCTGTAGTTTTAGAAGACCACCTCATTACTGCAAGACGAATGAGAACTGATGAGATCATCATGAGAAACTACTGCAGTTTGCTTCCTCTCACTCTGGATACAGTAGCACATGTCCAGGGACAAAGAAGCAGCAAAGTATTCATTGCACTTCAACACCCCATGCCATCCCATTTGTTCTCACATTCAGTCCAAATGCATGGTACTGATTTTCCAAGTGGATGATACTGATTTGCTAGATGCTGCCTCTTTGTGTCATCTACTGAGAGAGGTGAGAAGTGTAATTTCTAAGAGTTGGGGTAAAAAGACAGAATGAGAAACATGTACTTCTGAGAGCTGCAGTACTTATGTAAGAAATTCAAGTTTGCTGGAGATCTGGTCCTCAGAAGAAAACACAGAGTGGTTATCTGCAGTACTAAATCCTCTGAGCTGGAAGACAGGAATGGGGAGCAAAATAAACCCCAAATAATTCAGGAGGAAACAGTTAATTAACTCCATTATACCAGTTGCTATATTACCTGGACTATTACAAGTCCATGGGGCTGGATGGGATCCATCCGAGGGTACTGACAGAGCTGGTAGATGTGATTGCTAAGCCACTTTCCATTATTTATCAGCCTTATCCTGGTCAACCATGGAGGTACCAGGCAACCGGAGACTTGCTAATGTGTACTTTTCAGTGGGTAAAGAACTGGCTGAGTAGCCAGGCCCAAAGGGTAGTGGTGAATGAAGTTAAATCCAACTGGTGACCAGTCACGAGTGATGCTCCTCAGAAGTCAGTATTGGGGCAGGCCCTGTTAAATATCCGTACTGATGATCTGGATGAGGCAGCTAAGTGCACCCTCAGTAAGTTTGCAGATGACTCCAAGCTGGGAGGAAGCCTGAGAGAATCTGCTTAAGAGTAGGAAGGCTCTTTGCAAGGACCTGGATAGGCTGGATTGATGGGCTGAGGCAAAATACATGAGCTTCAACAAGATAAAGAGACAGGTCTTGCTCTTTGATCACAACAACCCCATGCATTGCTACTTGGGGCTTGGGGAAAAGTGGCTGGCAAGCTGCATGAAGAAAAACGGTTGATAGCTGAAAGCTGGCTGAACACAAGCTAGCAGTGTCCCAAGTTGTCCAAGAAGGTCAGTGGCATCCTTCTTGGCTTTTATCAGAAATAGTGCAGTAAGCAAGATTAGGGAGGTGATTGTTTCTGTATACTTGGCACTGGTGAGACTGCATCTTGAGTAATGTGATCAGTTTTGGGCCCCTCACTATAAGAAAGACATTGAGGCCCCGGAGCATGTCCAAATAAAGGCAGTGAAGCTAGTGAAGGGTCTGGAGCACAAGACTTAAGAGGAGCGGCTGTGGGAATTGGGATTGTTTAGTCTGGAGAACAGGAAACTCAGGGAAAACCTCATCACTAAAACTACCTGAAAGGAGGTTGTACTGAGACAGGCGTTGGCCTCTTTTCCCAGGTAATTAAAGATAGGATGAGAGGTAATGGCCATAAGTTGTGTCGGGAAGTTTTGGTAGGATATCAGGAAAAAAATCTTCTCAGAAAGTGGTGAGGTATTGGAACAGGCTGTCTGTGGAGGTAGTGGAGTCACTATCCCTGGTGGTGTTCAAGAAAATGGTAGATGTGGCACTGAGGGACACAGTTTAGTGGGCATGGTGCTGGAGTTGATAGTTGGGTTAGTTTGATCTCAGTGATCTTTTCCAATCTTAATGATTCAATGACTCTTACACTGAGAAGACAATTACTTTAGAACAAGAGTTTCTGTAAATACCAGAAAAAACAACACAGTTCCTCCTAGCAGAATATAATGCAGCATTTCTCTGTTCTTTTCTTTTTCTTTTTTTTTTTTTTTAATTCTTATTTTGCTGCAGATGAAACATGCACTTGATCTGGCTGGGATGCTGTTCGGTCTCACAGCAGCTCATGCAGTGCTGTGCTCTGTAGCCACAACAACATTGGTATCATATCAATGTTTAGATATTGCTGAACAGCGCTGACACAAGTCAGGCCTCCAATCTCCCTAGGGCAAGAAGGCTGGGTGTGGGCAAGAGGTGTGTGGGTTGACACAGTCAGAGCAGCTGGCCTGTTCCATATGTAGTAGCATCACACTCAGCTGGAGAAGGGGAAGAAGAGAGGAAGCGCTCCTTGTGAAAATGTTTGTCCTCTTGTCCTTCTGAGTAAATGCATAGTGATGTCCTGCTGTCCCAACATTGTTTGCTGATAGGAAGTAGAGCATAACTGTTTTCTCCCATTGTTTTTGCATTGCTTCTGCTTGTTTGTTTGTTTTTCTTTTAATTAAACTATCCTAATCACAACCAGTGTGCCTTCTTTTCCATCACATTTTCTCCCTTTGTTCCTTCTAGAAAGAGTACAAAAAAAGTGCCGTGCAGTTTGGCTGCCCATCAGGGTTGACACCACAGCAAAGGTTTCTGAGAAGCTCCAACCCAGGCTAGTCAAACAATTTTCCTAGTGGCTCAGCAAACTGAGCAGTTACATATGTTACAAAACTTAGTGCACTCATTTCCAGATATGGATCCATGTGGTTTGATTCTGTCTACATGTGACCATAACAGAGCATGGGTTAAAATTCAGGCCTTCCATTTTCACTGCTCTGCCTACTAAGCCACAGAATTGTTACAGCATGATTTTCCTCTTCTTTATTGTACCACTTAAAATAATCCATAAGGTTTACCTTCAGCCTGCTCTGCACCACAGAGAAACAGACTGCACTTTACGTGTATCTATCCATCTATCTATCCATCTATCCATCTATCCACCCACCCACCCACCCATCCATCCATCCATCCATCCATCCATCCATCCATCCATCCATCTATCTACATATTACTGTATTTTAATCTCTTCAGGACTAGAGAAAAAAAAAATAAATAAAAGCTATGTTGGCTGTAATAATTATTCCAGGACATGAAAAGATTGTATGTGGTAGATACTGTCTGCAGCTTTTTTTATGCCCCCCTCAGTGATTTACCTGTGTACCTTTCAAGTTCATGTTTGAGTTTTAAGCAGGTTGTAGAGACTTGAATTTTTGGCACAGGAGAATTGTAAGGATATAATTAAGCACTGTCTATAATTAAGCACTGCATTTCTCTACTGGTGCCTGCATTTTTTTGCATTATAAAGCACATGGGGATGTGCAGACAATCAGATACCTGTGCTACTTAAACATTTCCAACCTTTTTATTCAGCATAAACACCATAAATGCATAAATGGATACCAGAATGAGCCCTTGCAACCTGCTAGTTTTAACTTTAGGTTAATATTAATATTAAGTTAAGTTGTGGAGGAAAGATAAAAATATTCTTGCCAGAATCCTGATAGCCAGCATTACACAAAGTGTGGTGGATTACCAATAGTTACCTTCTTACAGACAACATGCGTCATATATCACTAAGAGAAACATTTCAAGGTACACAGGTAAATCTGGTTCCGTATACTTTCAAATAAAAAGGCTGTGACACATGTTGCCAGTAGTAACTGAGATCTGCCATAATTTCTGAACCCAAAGTACCCAAAGTACTTCGCAACCAAGCTTGAATTTTGATGTCTGACATAATTAAACCAAATCAACTTTAGCCTTGGGAGGAGTTGTATGTCATTAATGCTGGAGACAAGTTCTCATGGTTTGTTGGACAAGGTCCAAACAAGGTTTCAGTCTCAACGAGACTGGGCTAATTTAAAGAAAATCCTGACAGTGATTAATGCTACCGTAAATTAATCTGGGCCACCTAACAAAACTGGGGTAAGCAGGGACTGATCACCCTAAAGAAGCACAGTAAACCTTGCACATATCCCATTTAACCTCTGGCAATTTAGGTTGAATCCCCTCTGCTTTTCTTCTAAGTCTCAGGAGATGTTCTGAGTAAATAAAAGCTGCTACCTTCCTCAGCACCCTTCAACTCTTCCCATCTGAGTGGCTTTAGATCTGCTGAAATGTAGGACTAGCCTTGGCATAACTGGTCTTCATAGAAACTGGCTGACTAACTGCTTCTCTGAATAATTTTCAGAAAGATGAGGCTATCTAGAGTATCATAACCATAATGTATACATACATAATTAGTTTCATATGTATTGTGCTTTATACTATACGTATTTATATGTAAAATACATATTCATAGCATATACATATGTGTGTGTAGATAGATAGATAGATAGATAGATAGATAGATAGATAGATAAACTACAATTTCTCCAGACAGACACCAGCTATTTAGTCTGTTGAAAAACAGGAGAACAACAGATGAGGTGAGAGCCCTGACCAGCTGACTAGAGAGCAGAGGAAGTTTACAAGGTCTGAACACTCACTCAACCTTACCTGACTGCCTCTCAGAAAATTCCTCTGTCAGACATCTTCATCTGTCACTCAGATACTTCATCTGCTGGCCTGTTTACTTATGCACTTAGGGTTGAGATCACTTGCCCTCCTTTTAACTAACCAGAGGAGACAGCAATAATCAAAGCACAATAACAGTGCTTCTATGATGTCTTTTTTTCATAGCCTCTCTGTATGCTCTTCTGCAAAACATGGCAAAATCAATTAAGGCATATACAAACAGAGGAAAAGAACAGAGGAGAGAGTTTTTTTTTTTTTTTTTTGCTTCTACCAGTTTTAAATTTGAGATTCAGATAGAAAAAAAAAAAGAAATACTGTTAATTCTTACCTGCTACCTGGAAAAGCAGGTGTAATATTTACTGGGGCATTCCCTAGGCATGACTGGGAAAACTGATGCTATTTCCTTGTGTTAGCTCTTCTCAGGAAAATTATACTGATACCCCAGAACATGTGTTTAGAGTGCAAGGGGCTGACTGAAGTGCTTATTCTTCAGTAATATAAAATGGACTCCTGCCAGTTTGATGTCCTTAAGGGACTATCTGTGAAAGAAATGCTGAGGTGGGTGGAGCTATTTAATTGCCTATTTGAGACTTCCTACACTATATACACCATTGCTAGGCTCTACTATGTGCATTAAATTGTTGTTAGGTCCCATCTTAGAGACCTGTGCATTTCAGCACTGACTGAGGTTATTCCTGCACAGCTGACACTTTTTAATAGAGCTTTATACTGTGGATGAGCCATTCAAAACCTTAAAGAAAGGACACTGAACAGAAGCTAGAATTAACAGAAAGAGGAAAGAGCATCTGACATGCTTGCCCATCACCAACTTGTTGGTGGCAAGCACTTTGCCTTACCTTACAGACTCCTGAATGTTTCAAAAGGATTTTAAGGATCCTGGTGTCAGCCTGCTCTCTCAAGGCTGATTTCTCTTTGTAATACTATTGTTACAAATCATGCATCATTATGATCAGCAAAGAGACTGATTTTTTGCAGTGGCTGGCAGAGAACTGCCTGAACTCCTAGGTCCAATAGAGCAGAAAAAGCTCCTCAGAGCACAGAAATGAAAAACTGCTGAATTTCCAGAAAAAAAATAATAAAAATAAATAAATAAAAAAATAGAAAGGAAAGAGCACAGAGGAGAAAAGAAGGAAGCCTTGTAACTGAGCACGGCAGGAATGGAGTCCTAACTAGGACAGACCTCCAACCTGAGCAAGTACGGCAGTCATTAAGAAGCCACTGCTGCTCATCAGTACTTTTATCAGAAAAAAATAACACATCAGACTAAATAAAAATTACAGAAAGACTGGCAGATACTTTAGAAAAATAAGCTATATCGCAGAAGATTTAATAAGTTTACCTAGTGGTTGGAAAAAAATTAACAAAATTGAAAGGAGAAAAAAAAAAAAAAAAGGGTAGAAGACAGTGGAGAGCCATCCACATGGTGGTCCTTGCACGGTTAGCATCTTTCGTTGGCTGCTCTTACCCTGGTTAAAGAAAGATGCTGAGTTGTTATCTAAGTTCTGTGTAATACTGTTTGAAATGCAAGTTCTCAGTAGAGAGGAAAGAAAACTTTTAAATGACTCAAAAGTGAAACATTTTCAATTTCTATAGTGTAAGCAGTGGATAATCTTGATATCCAAATTTTCCTTGAGTTTCCCAGGAGCTTCTCACTCCACACTTCTCTCATTGTCAAGACACACACACTTCCAATTCTTCAGAACTTCTTATGATCTTTGTGGCCTAGAATTCCTTGTAGAGCGCAATCTCCCACAGGGGGAAGGACACCTCATCTGAAAGAGGCAACATGAAAGCTTACTGCTTGCACTGTTCACATCAAATAGGCACTGTTAGTCATTGCAGACTCACATCATCATGAAGGATAAATATGGCCCAGGCTTACTCAAGCACCAAAGCCAATTAAATCTGCCAATTTGGCTGTAAACCTCAGTCTAACAGCATGGACTGCGCAAAGGGCTGCCTTGTGGGTCCCACTTTCCTCTGATTTGACTGGAGACCTTACCTGGCTGCTGTGCTCTCTTTACCCAATTATCTCTAAATCCAGACTATGTCTGTCTACCTCATCCTACCCCAAAGTGCCTCTGTCAAGGGCACGCTAAGAAGGTGGCTGGTGGCTGTTGAGAGACACTCTGTAGATCTCCCACTTGCTCAAAGATTGTTTCCTGGAGAATGAGTGACAAATCGGCGAGCTTCTGAAGGCAGGAGCCACGGGCTGTACTCCTTTGCTGCCCTCTGCTGCAGCATGGCTCCCTTGAACCAGAGGAACCGGGTGAAGCTTCAGATAAAGCTGGAATTGAGACCGAGGTATCCGGGCAGAACACAGAGACAACAAAGGGCAGTGGGAGACGGCTTGGGGCACAGCTGCATGGGGAGCAGTAGGTGAGCTGTGGGGATGGCAACAGGCAGCACAGCAATGCCGGACATTATTCCGTTGGGCAGAACACGCCAGTCACAGCCTGCGGCCTGGTGCTGACCTGACCTTCCTGCACCTTGCACAGAAAACTACGTACTCCACGCCTCAAGATTATTTATTTTCTAGTTCGGAGTTTACGAGCAGCTAAAACCTATCTATGAAACAAATTCCGTGATGACACCACAATAAAATGCTCTCCATTGAGCATTAAGCAGCACGTAAATGTCACAGTTCTCCTTAGGAGCTGGAAACGGGGAGGGACAACTACGGAACACAAGCACACCGTGTGCCAGCTGTTGCCCCTAATTCAAGGTCTCGGGAGAGAGTTAAGCTTGCATCCGAAGCAACAACAAGAAAGCCGTGTTATCACTAAAGCCAGCCTGTAAACCCTCAAACCGAAGTTCTGCTGCTCTGATGCAGCGAAGCCGCATGACAGCGGCACAGGAGCTTCGCGAGGCGCTGAGCTCTCCCCGCAGGACGGCTCGGCTCCCACAAACACCCACCACACCTCCCCTCCCACACAAACGGCCCGCGCCGCCCCGCAAAGCGGAACCGCTCCGCGCGTAGCCCCACCCCTCCGGGCTCCGTCCTCCGGGCCCCGCGCCTTCCCGCTCAATCAAGCGCCGAGCGGCGGATCGCGGCCGGGCTCGATCCTCTCGGCACTGCCGTTACCGCCTTCCGCTCGTCTCGCCCGCCGGGGCTGCGCGCGGCTGCTGCCCGTGCTCCCGCGGGAGGAGCAGGGCGAGTCCCGGTCGCCGTTCTCCGTGCTCCTCCGGCGGAGGCTGCTGTTAATCGGGCGCTCGGCGTTCCGTGCTCGTATCCGCGGCGGGCAGCGAGGGGCTATGGAGCGCGTCTTTACGCCGCTGGACTGCCTCCTGCCCGCCGGTACCGTATCTCCCGTAGCCGTCGCCTGCTGTCGGAACGGGGGCAGTCCCGGGGTGGCTCGCCCCGGCTCCGCTTCACGGGCGGGTATCGGCCTCTGTGTGGGGCCTGGGGCCGCCGTTTGGGGCTGTGGGACGCTGCGGCGCGGGCAAAGCACGCGTCTGACTGGGTTCCTCTCAGGGAGAGGTTGGCGTGTGCCAGTGAAACGGCATGATCGGTTCTATGGGTCCAACAGTGCGCACAACTTGGGTTTAAAGTAAACTTCCTTATGTAGGTATTCACTGCTGTTGAAACCCCTTCAGGTTTAACTGATGTCTTCACGTAGTTTGCTGCAGCTGTCTGGTATTGGCAGGTCCCAGTCCTCCCTTGGAGTTGGTGGCTTGGCAAGGGGATGTGTGGGCCTGCTTTCTTGGTGTGCCTTTGACTTCAGAAGTTCTGACTTCAGGTGCTGAGTTGAGCCTTTGCTGTCATGTGAAACCATCGTGTGCATCCAACTGCCTGCTCAGTGCTGCCTGGCAAAACTTTGAGGGCTGGGTATTTTATTATTTCCTATATTTATTCATTGTTTTCCTAAGCTGTTACTCAGTGTTTATTTCTCTTTAGAGAGAAAGAACTTGCGTGGTAAGGAGATTTCAGTGAATTACCTTTGATTCGTTGTAATGTGATGTCTTCTTGCCTGAAATGAGGAATAGCTACTTATTGAAAATACGCTAATATTGAGATAAAGATATCTTAAGAATTTATCCCTGGGAAAGAACTGGCATCTCTTTCTTCTAAAATATTTGCTGTTGCATTTCTCGGATGTTAGGCCTAGTATGTGTTTCCTGGAGATGTTTCTCTTTTTTGTCTTTATTTTATTTTTCCTCTTTTTTTTTTTTTTTATCCGTGGCTGGTGTTGAAGATTTAGGCTGCTTGTTCAGTTTACAGGTACCCCACAGCCCTGTCAGAGCAGAGCCTTCAGCTGATCTGCAAGAATTGTGCTTCTTCTGGAGAAATGTCTTCTTCAAGTGTATGAACAAATGTGGCTATGCAGGACTGTGCATCTGTGAAATACGGTGATGTTGTATCTGGAGCGTCATCATTGTTAGTAGTCTTCCTTACCCATGGCAGGAGGGCTTGCACTTTAGTATCTTTAAGGTCTCATCCAAGTCGAACTCTTCTGTGATTCTCAGCATTTCTGATTGGTTTAACCTCCGTAAAGCATGCAAGGCTGAGCAGAGTTGTTTATCAATTCAGTAGTTTTAATGTATTGACATCCCACTTTAGGATCTCAGAAATACAATTTTCAGACCACATAGGTAAAGTGGGGCTCCTGAATCCTCAGGAAAGTACTGGTGGATCTTCCAAGTACTGTTGACTTCAATACTATATACTATACTTCAATAATATATAAGTGCAGCAATATACAGAGTGTTTCTGGTCACTTTCTAAAGCCCTGTGCAAACCGAGTGGCATATATGACAATATGAAAGGTTTGCCTGCAGTGTTTGGAGGCTGTTACTTGACTTTTGTTTGTGAGAGTGTTCACAAATTACAGTGCTGATACATAAACTACAATAACACTTAGAGGTTTAGGAATCTAGTATTATGTACCTGAATTAGAATTTCAGGGCCACCTGCTCTTTGTAAACTTTTTGTGTGTATGTCACCCTGTGTGGCACCTGAGTTAGGAAATGGGAGCAGAAATTTGAAGCTGCTGTGCTGAACTGATGAGCTGTGAACCTCAGAGGCTTAGAATATTATTTGGTCATAGAGCTGGAGCACAGCTGGAAAGCACTGTGCTACAGCTAGAGAGTTGTGCTTTGCCTTTCAGAGCCACGTTGATTTGCTTAACATAGTTTTGAATGGATAACAAGGTGTAATTTCAGAGTGGGATTAAGCTGAATATTATGTACTGAAACAAATGTGTTTTACTTTCTTCTAGAAATTGTGAAGAGGTTGAATTTCTTTCCGCCTGGTGTTCTGTGTGCTGCTCTGAAAGGATCAGGTGGAAGCCACACAGGGTGAAGCTGTGACACAGCCATTGTAGGAGGCTCATGGTAGATGATGTCATGCCTGTGCATCATTATGGCAGTAGCGTAGTTTCTTCTATGGCATCCTTTGAGTGACTGGCTGTTTCCCTCCTGCTGCTTGTCTTGCACTGTTGCTTATCCCAGACTGTGTTTCAGGCATTTCTGCAGAGAGATAAATGTTTCTAATTTGTTTTATTTCATAGCATGAACTTTAGAAGCCAAGTCTACTAAGTATTCTTGTAGCCACTTGACAGTGTCATAGTATGGTAGCATACTCTGAGGTTGCCCCTGCATACCACGTGAAATTTTTCAGTAGTGAAGAATGCCAGTTTACTAAGTTAGATGTTTTCGCAGGGAGCATTTTACTTTCCGTACCATATTGTGGCATGGATTTTCACTCATCTGCAGATGTGATTGGTTATTTCTTGTCTTAAACAGTCCTTAAAATGCAATTTATCATGAGTTATTTTAAGTGGAGTGGAGTAGAAGGCCATCCTCTTCTCTTGGCAGTCTAGCAGCTCCCAGCAGTGGCCTCTAGCTTTGTAGGGTGTTCTGGTCCTTACCAGGGGCTCACTGGGCTGAGCCTCTTTTGCCTATCATTTTGAGTGGTTCCCCATCTCCTTGTCTACCCTGCACCAAGTCCTGCAACCAAGGGCAATCGTGAACTGTGCTGCAGTGAGAGCTGCTGGTCTGAGCTTCTGGGACCTCCAGCAAGGTGTGTAGGTAATGGCAGGGAATACAGTTTTGGGTGTTACTTGGGAATATTGAATGGTTAGAAGTTAGGACTTGGCTGAATACCAGGATGTGTGCGTCAATGGAGGGAGAAATAGTAGGAGCAAAAGCATGATGAAGTGATGGGAATTCAAAGTGTACGTCTGTGTTGCTGAAGTTTTTGTTTGGGGGCAAAAGTACATGCTGAGCTACTCCATGTTGTGGTAGTAGTACACCTGCTCAAGAGGAATCAGGAGGGCAGCTTCTAACATTCAGGTCCTGAGAGGAGATTTGAGGTTGGCTGTGGGCTGTAGTCAACAGTGAAAATGGAAAAGTGATTTTGTACATCCTTATCCGGAGTACAGGAATGGATCAGTATCGTGTAGGTTTCTTCTCCCTGGTAGAATATTCTTCAAATCCTGGTTAGCTGTGAAACTGAACTGTTCCTCAGCATGTAACTGCCATCTGGAATCAAATCTGGTTACCCTGGTCAGGCCTGAGACAAAATGATCTACCTGCCTGCAAATTCAACTTTATTTTGTAATTAAGTTGTCCTCCTCTTTCCTCTTCCAGAGTTCTCAAACTGTAGCTTCATTTCACTGAAGCAAGGTCATCTTCATGTTGTGAGAGAGTCACGGCTAATAGGATAAAAACTTTCAGAGTTGTATGGAAATATATAGTTGTCCTTTTGTGCAAATGTGCTGTAATATTCTGCATTGAATGTAATGAGAAGGCAATGAGAGGAAGCAACAACACACTCTGAATGCTCTTTCTTCATTCTGCAAGCCTGTCTTTTGCTTTAATGAATGTCTTCTTGGGGAAGTGTTACTTACTGTAAACCTCTGAAACGATTGTATCACTGTGCTTCTTTTTAAAGGCTTGAAACTTTCACTCTTCTTTTGAAGATTCTTTTTTTTCACGTTGAGGGCTGGAATGTAATTGTGAAGCAGAAACATGTTTGCCATTCACTGAATGACCTCCAGCCCAGTACAGGAATCAGTAACCATCTGAGTGTTCCTTTGCTGGGAGGTTTGTCTGGTCTCTAAAATACACTGTCCTGCAGGTTAAAATACAAAATTTTGTGGCAGGAAGACAAGGTGCTCATGGAGTTAGAAAATCAACCAGCTTGTTGGCTGTTGAACGCATACATATTGAAGATGATGGAGCCCTATGTTATTGAATAGCTTCATAATTTTACAGGTTTTGTGCCACTGGTGTTGGGTTAAACTAGCAAAGGTTTTTAGGTGAAACAGATCATTCAAAGGCTGTGTCTGAGTTCACAGAAGTTGGAAAATCCTATCAGGGGTTTTAGTCCTTTAAGTTTATTTCAGGAATTCCTTAGTGAAGTTAGCAGGTGCTTCCGTGTGGCTGTTACATTGTTGGGTTTTTTTCAGTTGATATGATTTTTGAAAAGCTTCGTTCTACATGGATGTTGCTGACCTACTACTGCAAGAAGTAGCTCCGTTTGTCTGGTGAAGTTACTTGGGGTGCTCCAGCTTGTTCTTGGACTAGTTTTGCACCTAGCCTCAAGCCCTGCTACTTACTACTCCGCTCTGCTCTGCTGGATCAGCAGTTGTTCTGTGGGCTAATTATTGGATACATTGCTTACAGGGGCACTTACAAGTAAGTGAAGCAGTATAGAAGGCTCTTAGCAGGAATCATCACTGTTAGCCTCACCACTGTCTATTGGATTTTTTTTCCACGTAGTATTTGGTTTTGGAGTTCGTGATTCCTTCAAAGAAGAACTTAACCAAAAATACGTTGTTTGTTTTTAATGCTTTGTGTACAGGTATAATGAATTGGGCAGGAAGCCATCTTTAACCATTAGAGGAAGATGAGTACTTAATTATTTTTGTACACTAGTACACACAGTTCTGGTGAAATGAGATGACACACAAACCATTTGCTGTTTGTTTAGATGATGGTAATTCTAATCTAGTGTATCTTGTGTATCAGTGCACTGACAGCCCTGGTCTTGCAGTAACTAAAAGGAAATAGCTTTGTAGACAAAACTCACGTTCATTACAGCTTGCAGAGATAATAAAGCTCTTAAGGCTGTCCAAAAGGAGTCTATTTAGTATTTTCTAGCAGTTGAGGATTTCAAGCTTATGCTCTCTGAAGGAGTTGCCTGTAATTTGTATTCTGAGCAGGGAGGCCCAAGTTGTCTGCACCATTCTTGAAGCACTGGGTCTGCCATCTCCTGGTCTCATTCAAGTCCTGGCGGGTTTCATAGATTCTCTTGGTCCACGCCTGTAAGGACTGTGAATCTGCCTTCAGAGCAGCCTTCAGGATCCCATTTTAGCTTTCTATTAGCCCTGCTCCCATTGGATTATGTGGCAGGGGAAACCACCATTCATCATTGTTGTCTTTGGCCCACTTCTGTATAGTTGTACCCATGAAATGTGTACCTCTGATCACACCCAGTGATTTGAGGAGTCCTGGGTGACACCATCAGCCTGGTTAGTGCTTTAATAGTATAGGCTTGGTTCACCTTTGGTACAGGATAGGCTTGCATCAGTCCACTTGCTGTATTGACACATTAGGATGTATCTGGCCCCGTCAGATTGAGGAAGGGGACCTATATAATCAATCTGCCATTGCTATAATGAGTTGTGTCCAATAGTGAGATGGGCTATTGCTTCCAGTAGAGGTCTTGGTCTCATTCATGAGCAGGCATCACTTTCCTGACATGCTCGGGCAGTATCTCATATCTGTAAGGGCAGCCCCTGTTCTTTGGTTGCTGCCCACATGGTCTTCTGTCCTGCATGTCGTAGTTTCCAATTCAGCTAGTGGGTGATGTCTTCTGCTGACATATTTTCCAGCCGTCTAACTTGAGCCAGTGTGTTAGCTTCAACATTGCCTGGCAACTGCAATTCATGTTCAGGGTTGAAGTCCAAAGATGCAGAATGGTCATACAGTCCTGTGTCTAACCATGTTCCAGTTATCAATCCAAATATCTTTGTCCCACATAGGTTGGGTTTGGATTGTCCAATCCTATGTGGCCATCTGTGCTATCCAGAGTCTGAGCCCTCAGTACATAACCGACCTTATCTGAGCAGATATTCAGTGTGCTGTTGCCCAACTCTTGAGTTATAACCATCCACTCATATGGTGATCATAGCCCTGTCCACTGGCTACTCCATCCGTCCCCCTCTTTGCACCATATTGTTTTGGTTAAGGGATGGTACGTGATGATTCGCCACTTACTTAGGTACCCTCTTCTGGATCCATCCATGTGCTAGGCATCTTTTGGAATAGGATATTTCCCTTCCTGTACACAGCTCTTCTCTGAGCAACCAACAATCATTTCCTCAGGTGTCTCACTGTCATGTGTTACTGGACTGAGTATCTTCCGCAATTCTTCCTCTAATAGAGATGATGACAGGTGACTTCTCTGTCTAAGATAGGCAACACAGCGTGTCACTCTTTGTGATTGGGCCACCCCTGTCTTAGCAATACCCATTAGTTCTTTTTACCCACTCCTAGACTGGCAAGGTGGCTTTAACAAAAACCTCTGCAGTCTGAGTTTGTTTCTACCACCTGCAATGCTGAATAGGTACTCAACAACTGCTTCTCTGTATCTTTCTTCTGCTTGATGCCAAACCTGATTGAGATTCAAATGGAACTGTGGTACTGCCACAACCCCCAGCAAAATCGTTGAGTTACATGCACATCTAGTTCGTCTGGAAGGGTTGGATCAAATATACCCAGTGCATGGGCCTGTTTAACAGCTATTTTTGCCTGTTGGAAGGCTTCTTGGGTTGTTCCACCCTAATCCCATACTTGTCCCGTTTTTGTTGGTTGATATAGATGTTTCAGCGGCTGCACTAAAGGGTTATAAAGGATTGCAAGTGTCTTAATATACCCCAATACTCCTGCAACTGCTTCAGTGTTGTGGAAACCAGGAACTCTTGGTCCTTATCTATGATTGTGCTGGGTAGGCCTTGGTCTTAACCTGGCCAGGCAGCACCTAGAAATTTGACTGATAGCCCTGGTCCTTGTACTTTCCATGGGTCTATAGCCAACCCTTTCTCCTGTAAATAGACTGTTAGTGAAGTTACTGCCTTCTCTAATGCCTGTTACTGAGTCAAACATTAACGTTAGCTCATCATTATAGTGGTACATTTTGACATCAGATGGTTTGTTCCATTTCGCCAAGTCACGCACCAGCAGGTTATGACAAAAGGTTGGCGAATGCACGTACCTGAGGCAGGACTTGAAAAGTCCACTGTCTACCCTGCCATGTGAATGTGAACTGGTCTTAAGATTCCTTAGCAGTTAGAATGCTGACAGATGCATTTGCTAGATCTAGAACACAGCGATGTATTTCAATTTCTCTACTTACGCCTCTCCATAAGAGATGTAAGCATATTGGGTATGACTGCATGGATTGGAGGTCTGACTTTATGTAGTTCTCTGTGGTCTACCGTCATTCACCGCATAACATCTGACTTCCTGGCTGGCTGTTTGGGGGGTACACGCAGGTCTTGTAATCCCTGCTCTCTCCAGTTCCTTCATATTTTTGGTGATGTCTTCAACTGGGAGTCTATGTTGTTTTATATTTGTGATCGATCTGGCACAATTGCAGCAAACAAATAGACTCAGTTTTTCTGTGACCCCTTAAAATTGCCTATACTGCCTGAATGCTAATATATCTTTCTCTTAGTATGAACTCTCCCACATTGGTTTGGAGAATCAGACCCCACAGAATGTCTGCCCTCAATATGTTCTCTGGAACTGGGGCAATAAACACCCTGTACACCTGGGGTGGGAGACATCCAGCCCCTAATTTCAACCATATGTGGGTTATGAGGATCATCTGTCCCCCTGAACCCACCTTTAGGGACTGATTTGGTTCACCGTATATAATCAGTGTTTCTGTTCTAGTATCCACTATCAGCATAACCTGCCAAATATTCTTTTCAGTACCAATGAATTGTTAGTTAACTTAGGGCCTACAGTCCCCTCTGGTTCTAGTCCTGAGAGTTCTGTTACACCATTAGCTTGGCAATCTCCAAGTCTTTTTTCTCTGATGGCTCAGCTGCAGCTGCATGGTCTGCCTGAGGAGGTTTACAAATTTTTGATGGGACTATTAAATCCTCTAGGTCACAGGTTTCTCATGGAATTTGTTCTATGATTCTAACTCCTTCCCCTTTAGGGGATGATTTAAATCTTTGTTAGTTAATTGCTTACATATTATAACAGGACCTGATTAGGCTGTCTGACAATCTTCTTTCCACCAGTGGTCACACTTAGCCACAGATAAGACTAACATCTTAAGGCTTGTGGCTTAAGTTCTTCGGTAAGATACAGCAGTGCTGGACTGCATGTATTTAATTTATGGAAACAGGTTCTCCTTTCCATTCAACTCTGACCTTAAACATGGGGAATGTGGTTAACAATGTTTAGGGTTGCATTTGCATAATTAAAAAGAGAATTGGAAATTTAGAGTTGCTACAGAAAGAGCTTACATTTAGTTAAGTTTTACACAGAATGTACTGTCATGGTTTTATGATTGTTGTTATTGGTATTACATATTGTAACATCGTATAGTGCATTGGGAGTTCAAGAATTAATGCTCCAGATCTATGGATCATCGATAGTTCTGGGTATACCTGTCTCAGAAGAGAAGAACTACATACCCCAGAGGACTTCACGTTGCTTTGTGGTTTTTCCATTTTACAGTCAGGGGGAAAGATAAAACTGTTCATATGTCACAAGACACAGGCTCTTTTCCCTTTTGGATCAACCCAGCAGTGGGTGCTCGCTAGTCGTCTCGCCCTCAGTGTTAGTGTAAGGCCTTCGGTCTTTGAACACTCTCTCATTTTATTTGATTTATTAGCTTCAATTCCAATTATATTGTATTATATTGTTATTTTGCATTCCGGTATCTTATTTAGTAAATTAGCTTTCCTCTTCAGGTCATTGCTGCTGTTTTGTTTTCAGGCCCATCTCCCTTTTCCCTTTCCCTTTTCCCACGTGTGGGTCCATGGGTCCCCCGCCCCAGTTGTCACGGAACTGGGCTGAACCAGCCCATAAACTGTTGACATGCATGTAGCAGCTTCTGAATTGTTTTTGCAATGAAATTCTTGATATAACTGCAGTTGTTGAAGGTGCTGGAAGGTTCTTCATGTCATTTTGCAGGTCTTGTTTTGAGTGAAAGCTAAGTATTCTCAACAGTAGAATCATAGAATCACCAAGCTTGGAAAAGACCTCCAGCATCATCCAGTCCAACCACCCACCTATCTTCAATATTTCCCATTAAAACATGTCCTCAGTACAACATCTGAATGTTTCTTGAACACCTTCAGGGTCAACCACTTTCCTAGGCAGCCCATTCCAGTGCCTGACCACTCTCAGAGAAGCAGTACTTCCTAAAGTCCAACCTCAGTTTCCTCTGGCGCAACTTGAAGCCATTCCCTCTCATTCTGTCACTAGTTATGCGAGAAAAGAGGCCAACCCCCAGCTCACTACAACCTCCCTTCAAATAATTGTGAAGAGTGATAAGGTCTCCCTGAGCCTTGTCTTCTCTAGACTAAGCAATCCCAGCTCCCTCAGCTGCTTCTCATAAGGTCTGTGTTCCAGACTCACCAGCTTCATTGCTCTTCTCTGGACACACTTCAAGACACTTCTGTGCGTCTCTTGCAGTGAGGGGTCCAAAACTGAGCACAGTACTCAAGGTGTGGCTTCACCAGTGCTGAGTACAGAGGTACAATTACTTTCCTGCTCCTGCTGGCAATGCTGTAGCGCTCTGTAGCATGTACTACCCTGTAGTTCTCTGTAGCATGTGTTGATGGACTGTCTGCCAGCATCCTCTGTCTGAACAGAAGCTGAAGCGATGTGTGCATTTATGAGGCCATGCAGAGTAAGTGGGAAGCTAGCCAGTGAATTCAGTTGGAACAGGACCTGTTCCTGCCCAATTTATTTTGTAGTTAGTGACTACTGATGCGTGTTCTGTATTTTATTTATTTATTTATTTTTAACTTTTCATTGACTGTAGCCCCTTCTTTTTCCTTATATTTTTCCCCCAAATTATCTGATCCATGTTTTCATGCGCAATAACAGCAGTAAGAGTAGTTAAGAAATAATTAATATTCTGGTGTTCTGGGTGTTTACCACCCCTAAAGAAGCTCTGACCTCTCTGACAAGAGGTCAGAGTGTGTGTGTGTACTGCTTGGCAAAGGCATATCAAAAGTTGAGTGGAGGCTATCTCTCTTCTGTTTCATCCCGTAAGCGTACCTCACAATGATATGTTATTTAAGCATATGTAAATAAGAATATTTTTGTGCTTCTGTAGCAGAAGGTTGCTGCTGTATCAGTGAAGTCTATATATGTGTGAGAGAGATTTATTTGCTGTTATGCTTGCAGCTGATTTGGCTGTGCAAGCCAGGCATTGAAGTGCTGAGCAGATCCAGCTTTTCAGAGGGAGTTAAAAGGATGCTGAGATGAAGCCACACCTAGACAGCTGCTCAGCAGGCGGTGTGAGTTAATTTACTTATAACCTCCCTGAGGCTGGTTTTCATGGATCAGCTGTGCAAATACAGTCAATCTCTGGCTACTCATTTTTGAGATTTTGTACTTTTGGTTAAAGTTTGAATTGCGGGGAAAATCCTGAAGGCTAAGAAGTTTATACAGGATTTGACTTGTGAATCAGTAATTTTACAGGTATCAAGATTTCTTTTTGCTTTAATGGTGCAACTGGAAGCCTAATCTAGATCCTTTTAGTGTCGGCTTGCATTTGGTTTGGAATGAGTGCCCTGTAAGCTGTTCACAGTAAAGCACAGCCTGCCATGTATAGTCCCTGTATAGATCACTTTACCTGCACTATTTACTACTATACTTAACCATTTGAACAGAGCTTTGCCACGCAGAGAAATAGAAAGAAAAAAGATGTTGAGGATGGCAGCTTGCAAGTCAGGTACCTAAGGGTTTGCTGCTTGGACACTGGGACTGCTGAAGAATGTGGTATGGTGGCTTCGCTGCTGTGGAAGCAACTAGAAGAGCCTTGGGCAGCGTATGACAGCCTCATTTCAAGGTGAGTTCACCTCGGTATCCTAGGAATGATTAAACCATGTTATGAAAATGTCTCTCTCTGTATCACTGCTTCCCACTACAAATGGAAAATTTCCCTTTCAAGTTCTCTAAAGGAAAGACAGCTTATTAGGTTTGTTTTTAGTAATTTTTTTGAATATATAATTAGGTAGATATTGAAGAAACTTTCATTAAGAGCAGCTTATTGTTTGGTTTCCAGACTTTTGACAGCAGTGGTCTTGAAAGGCCACTGCAAGAAGAGTCTGTACAGACTGGAGTAATCACTTGCACAGGGCTCAAAATAGAGTGAGGGGTGTTACTCTTTTTAGGGTGGTGGCATGTTCCTGCTTTTTCTGATAGTGCCTTCCTGTTAGATCTTCTTTATTTGCCCAAAATCTGCTCTGGGCATGGTGTTCAGAGACATATTCACAGACTTTGAGCTTCCTCATGGTATAAGTGGTTCTTCTAATAACTTCTGTAACTGTGAACAGAGAATTTAAATAGCCATTTTGTACCTCTGTGGAAAATAAAGTCACTGATACCAGATGTTCTTCCTTGAATGAAGTTGTCTGTGGGTTTTCTGTTGGAAACTCAACTAGTATCCTGTGTCTCAATTTATTATGTAAGAACATTAATACTGTTCTGATGAACTGATCGGTATTAGTGCTGCTACTTTATTAAACTGAGCTGTTTGTCATTTGAGCCTGTGGGAGAAGTTTTTCCCTCTGTCTTAGTTACCCATGTTGTCGTAATGTTGTAAATTAAATTTTTTTAACAAGAGAATGCTGCAAGTCAGTAGGAAAGTACATCTACTATTTATTGTTTTGCTTTGTTTTCTCTGACTTTTGTGTTGTTTTTTGTTTTGTTTGTTTGTTTGTTTTATTTTGTTCTAATCTCAAACCCTCAACAACCACAGAAGTGCTGACACAGCCTCCTTCCTCAGGTGCGAGGCTGGTTATGCAGAGTGCAAGCAGTTGTCAGTTGGAGGAGTGACGGCAGTGTCGGAAGAAAATCCCTTTCCTTAGAGCATGGTGCACTTCCAGTGGAAGAGTTTTTCTGGCATGCATGTGGGCAATGTGTACCGTGTTTGAACCCTGTGTGACTCCTTTCCCTGCAGTGGGCTGTTTCTCGAACTTCCAGAATCAGGCCAGAGTAGAATACACCTTTCTCTTGCAACGTAAGGCCAGACCACATACCAGTTGGAAGACCATGGTGCACGTTGCCAGTCTCGGATGGACTGTCCTATCACACCCACTGCATAATCCAGATTTGGCACCTTCTTGCTTCCATCTGCTCAGGCTGATGAGAGATGTACTGTGTGGGCAGCATTTTTCTAACAACGATGCCATTGTAGCAGCTGTGAAGTAGTGGATCACCTCCTCTGGTGCAGATTTTTGTGAGCATGGCATGAATGCTCTGGTTCATTACTAGTGAAATTCCATTGCTGATGGTGATGACTACGCTGAAAAATAGTGTTTTATCGCTGAGAATTTGCTCTATGAAATAGTATGGTTGTGTTCTTTGTATGTGTTGTAGTTTCCATGGAAATAAATAGGAGGCATTACTTTCAGAGAAACCTTCAAAGTTAAGTAGACAGGAGAGGCTAGTGGGAAAAGAAAGGGAGTATATCTTGTTGTACTGCAGCGTGCAGCAGCAAGTGACCAGTCCCATGTCCTGAAGGAGGTCTCTGAGAACTGGAAACGGATTTCAGAGCTATTGAGATGCAAATCAGAAATTCAGAGGATTATATCTCCTCCATAAATTTTGAATACGTGATACATTTTAAGTAATAATAACAATGTAAAATTAAAGAAAAAAGCAAAACAGTGAGCTGTATTAATTGGCTGTAGGTACTAGGTAGCAAGAACTTAATGTAATAAAACTATACTATACAGTGTGCTGAATTTACTGCTGATAGCTGTGAGCTATCAGAAGCTTTGAAGTTTTTCCATCAGTCCTATTAAACAATAAATATAATTGTGAATTCCACAAGGGAGAACAATAATAAGCAGTCATTTTCCTTTGAGAGCAAAGCTGGAACTGAATAAATATAAGATTCTGAAGTACTAACAAAAGGACTGAACTCTGAAATAATGCAGTTATGCAGCTCGAACAGTGTAAATTAGGACAGCAAAGAGGAATTAGGGTCCAATGGAAAGGCTGGCAATGTCGTGTTTGAAGTTATAAATGTAATTTTGTAGTCTAATCCTGTGGTGTGTTTTCATTCCCCCCCCCTCACCCTTTTATTTTCTCCTGCAGGTAAATGCATATGGAAAAATTCTTTTAGTTACTGTTACAGTAAAAAATAAGTTCCATGTTTTGTTAATTTTCTAAAGGGGAAGAACCTGTCAAAAGAGGATAATTTGTCAAGGAAATCCTGCTGTGGGAGAGTGGCATGCATCTGTAGCAATGAATCAAGTAAACTCAGATATCAAGGAAAAAGTGTAAGTAGCAGGAGTAAGCACTGGAATACTTTGCTTGGGAAGATGATGTATCTCATGTCTTTGGGAACCTTCTTTGACTGTAGACTAAGAGAACCTAATCTAGTAATCTAGATAACTGATTCTTTGTTGAGGCAGAGGAATGGGCTGGATGATCTTCCGAAGATCTTCCTGTACAAAAGTGTAGGAGATTGAGTTATGAATTTGAGTTAAGAATCATGTATGTTGGGTCAGAGAGAGCTTTATGTAAGGGTGTCAAGCAGGAAAGGAAATGACCTGCCATTTCTGCAGACCTTTTCTCTTAGTTCATTATGGTTTGAGCTGGCATTCTCAAACAAGCAGCCAACACCCTGTTGAAGTTCTTGGTTTGTAAATTGCTAACGCTTTCTTCTGCAGTATGCTAATGATATTTATCCAAAGGTGATTTTTAGCAAAATTGCATGACACTGAAAGCACACAAGTGTGTGAAACATGGTATGAGGAGTGGAGCTCTGTAACTCTGAAATAAGAGGACTGTGTGAAGCAGTTAGAAGAACTGACCACGCAGTGAAACATGTCTCTGAGAATGTACTTCGTCAGTTACTGTACTATTGCTAATTGGCATTTGAATTGTTACAGATGTGAGAGAAATTATCTTGAAAAAAATCTATAATTTTTCAGGTTCTCTTTCTTTGCAGGTTATTGTTTGTATTGATGAGAAGCAGATGTGTCCCATAGGGATAGAGATGGGAGACTTCTAGGAACCTACTTTTGATTGTAAAAGGGGCAGACGGTAAAGGAAACTTTCCTTCAGAAAGTGGGTCCTAAATGTTTTCAGAGGGTAAAAATGAGCAACAGAATGCATTTACAAAGTGTTCGTAGTTAACTCATCTACTTTATACTGATGGAGTTAGCTATTCAATTTCATGTTTTACCATAGAGACTTAAATCTGTTGGTGTAGTTATACGGTTGTTATCTTCAGTGGGAATGCATGCCTCTAGTTACAGCATTCCTGATGATTTGAGGTACAGCAGTTACATAAACTGCAAAATGAATTCATGTGCTGCATTAACTAATTCCTGAGGTGAACATCCAGTTTCTTTTATCTTTGAAAATTCAGCATCAGTGGTACCATTGTCAAAACATGTCAGTGCTTGAATAGTGGTTTGGAAGCCGGTGTTTTGCTGCACAATGGCTTAGTACATTGGGTTACTGATGCTTTTACTATGCAACTCTTTTTCTTCTTTTTTCCAGTTGCTTTGTACTTAGTTTGAGCTACTAATCTATGTTTTCCTTGATATCTCACAATGAGAAGCAGCTGGACTTAGACAGTGAATTATACTTCACCTATGATTCTGTTTGGAAATCTGATTTATTGTGATGGTCCTAGTGCTTGGTAGTTCGGAACAACAAGCAAGGTAAGAGGGGGCAGGGACGAACCCTTCGTAAACTGCTCTGTCATAACTTACTGAAGTCTGGAGTAGCAAAAGCTACATGTTGTTTTGTTGTTGTTTTTTTTTTTTTTTCTTTTTCCCTAGGGAAGAGAATAGGGCTCTTTCTGCTGGCATTCTAAAGTAGGCTGTAACTACAGATGTCATGTTAGGTAATAATAGCAAAAAAGCAGACAGGAAAGAAATGGAACAAGATGTAGAAATAAATACAGTTAGTTACTAAATGATACATAGATTTGAATTTATGTGACAGATGTTGCAAGCCATTTATTTTTGGAAAAGACAACACCATGACTGAGAGGAAAAGGAGACATAATTCTTTAGAGGCATAAAACTTGATTTCCTATTTGTGACATTTTGTCATTCATCCGATGAACTGTCTTACATGGTAGAAGTTAATAGCCAATCTCCTGTGAGAGTGAAACAGGAAATGAATGAGTTTAAGGTTTGACATGTGGATTAGAAAGGACCATTAGGATCATTTAGTTCCAACACCCCTGCTATAGGCAGGGACACCAGACCAGGTTGCTCAAAGCCAGATTGAGCCTGGCTTTGAATGTGTCCTCGGGAAGGCATCCACAACCTCTCTGGGAACTTGTTCCAGTTGTCTCACCACCCTCACAGTAAGCAGTTTCTTCCTGATACCTAGTATAAAATCTACCCTCTTCTAGTTTAAAGCCATTTCCATTTGTCCCATCAATATATAACTTCATAAAATGTCCCTCCCCAGCTTTCTTGTAGACTCTCTTCACGTACTTAAAGGTCCTCCCAGAACCTTCTCTTCTCTTGGCGGAAAAGCCCCTTTCTCAACTTTCTCAGCCTGTCCTTGTAGGGGAGGTGCTCAAGCCCTCTGATTATCTTTATGGCCCTCCTCTTGAACTGCTAGAGCATGTCCATGTCCTTTTGTTGGAGGCCCCTGAAATGGATACAGTACTCCCAGGTGAGGTCTCACAAGAACGTATCAGAAGGGCAGAATCACCTCCCTCAACCTGCTGGCCTTGCTTCTCTTCGTGCAACCCAGGATACAGTTGGCCTTCTGAGCTGCACATTGCTGGCTCGTTTTGAGTCTTTCATCACCCAACAGCCCCCAAATCCTTCTCCTCAGGGTTGCTCTCAGGCCATTCTCTGCCCAGCCTGTGTCTGTGCTGGGATTGCCCTGACCCAGGTGCAGGACCTGTCACGTGGTCTTGTTGAACTTCATGAGATTGGCATGGGCCCACGCAACCTTTTTAGGTGTCTCTGGATGGCATCCTTTCCCTCTAGTATGTCAGCTGAACCACTCAGCTTCGTGTCATCTTGATGAGGATGCACTCAATCCCACTGTATCACTTTTAAAGGTGTTAAATAGCACCAGTCCCAGCACTGATTCCTGAGGAATGACACTTGTCATTGGTTTCCATTTGGATGTTGAGCCATTGGCAGCAACTCTTAGTGCAACCATCCAGCTAATTTCCTTATACAGTGAGTGGTCTGTCCATTAAATCCATTTTTCTCCAGTTTGGTGACAGGATATCATACAGGACAGTGTAAAATGCTGTGCATAAGTCCAGGTAGATGATTTCAGTAGCTCTTCCTTTATTTGCTGATGCTATAACTCCATCATAAAAGGCCTCTAAGTTTGTGAAGCGCAATTTACCCTTGGTGAAATCATGTTGGTCACCACCAGTCACCTCATCTTAATTTTCTCTGTGCGTTAGTAGGGCTTGCAGGAGGATCTGCTTCATAGTCTTGCCAGGCACAGAGGTGAGACTGATGGGCCTGTAGTTTCCTGGATCTTTTTTTTCCCTTCTTGAAAGTAACGGTTATGTTTTCCCTTTTGCAGTCACTGTGAAGATGATGGGGAAACAGTGTAAGATAAGTACAAGTTAGAGGGACAGACACAGTAAGACAGAATTGTAAATGAGGAATGGATTTATATGCAACTTCATAATTCTGAAGCTTAATTTTCAAGATAAAGGCTGAACTTTGAGTGGATTATTGCTGTGTTATTTTAGCATCCTCAAGTCTTCTCAGGGTATTTGTGATCGAGGATGGAGATGACAATGCTCCTCCTACTTTGCAGTCTCCTCAAGTCTAATCCTGCAAAGAGAAGTCCCCTGGCTGGATCTGGTGTTTCCATGAAATCCTGCTCAGCATGGAGGTGTTTAAGAGTCGTACAAAGGTATGTCTATCTGAGAGCACTGACAACCAGAGAAACAGTCGCTAAAGAAGCACTAATATTTGCCAAAGAGATATTTTGCAGATCATTACATGTATAGATCATTACATTTATCTGAGATTTAAAAAGTAGATAAAGGGATATTGCTTGGGAAAGACTCCAGTTCTGTTCTTAAGATCTATGAACTCGATATTCATTTTAGTTTTTATTGCCCTGGCCTTCTACAATATTTTCTGTATACTGGAGGAGTCTTTTCATTTGAGGATGATGCTGTGCTAAATGACAAGTGCCTTTTCAAGTGACCTTTATATTAGCATCAATATTTCTTAACCTGTTTCAGGAAGTTGCATTATCTGAATGCCTTCCATCTTAGAACTTTTTACACTTTTCTGATAGATCCTAATGTTATTAAATTCTTGATGTAGTTGTGGTCATGACTGCTTTTTTGGCATATAAAACCATTTTATAGTTTTGATTAAAAAAAACAACAATATAAACACTGCTTGAAAGTTCTGTCAATCACAAGTAAAAATTGTATTGAAGAGCTGCGGTCAGAATTGCTGTATTAGAAGCCATGGGTTTAAATAATAAGAGTATAGGTGCTGTGAGAGGATGCATTAGCAGAACCTGTGGTGTCTTTTGAAGGTTCTAATTCCCAGTCCTTTCAGAGTGAGGCAGCATATGTGGAGATAATTGGAAAATAACCTTTGTGCCTATTTAAGAGTGAATGGATGCACATCAGACCTAATTAAGTCTGCTGAGGAAAATGTAAGTTTCAATTGCATTCTACCAAACACACCCATCTATGTTTCAAGTTGTGAATGAGGTCCAATGAGTATATGGGCTGTTTAACATCACCTTACTGTGTTATGCCTTTTGTTTCTGTCTCTTGTGATATATGGCATTTGATTTTTCTTGAAGATGAAGTCAAGGAATTGGAAAGTATGCATTGCATCTGCAAGTCCTTGCTTTGCTAATGTGTCCAGAAAAGCTGATGTAACTATTTCAGAACATTTAATTAAAAGGGTGGTTATTTCACCTTCCAGTGGTTTATAGGGTTTCATCTGTTAGACTTTACAGCTCCTTCATTTGTTAGAAACTTGACAGCCTCTTCAGTGTCTTGCTTAATCTGTTTTTAACTGAAAAATTCTACTGGAACTGTGAAATGCATGACTGTTTTCAATGCTGATTTGATGTGTAAGCATCTTTCTTGCACTTGGGTGTACCTGTTGTGGATGCCCCAGTCTTGGTGGATGACATTCTGCTGGCTTAGGGCTATCATGAAATGTCTCAAATCTTTTCAGTCTGGGTGGCTTCTTTTAAAATACTTCTAAAATTCCATATGTGTGTTCCTGAAATCATACAAGGAACAAAAAGATTATTGCTTAGGAATTGGATCATCAAATCAAGAGAATCCTTGCGCTAGAAAGGAAAGATCTACCTTGCTTTTAAACCTGGGGAATTTGGAGACAGTAACAGTTTGATACAGTTTATTTAAAGGTGTGAGCTGTGCTGTGTAAGTAAACTATCATAAATCCCTTCACAAACTCTGTTTAGTGATATGAAATCAGCTTACTCAGTCTGACTTCAATACGTTCTTAAGGAAAAAAGCTTAGTAAAACCCAAGTAAACATAGTGGGAGATGCAGCCAGAGAGTATGCAACTTTCTGTACTAGTATAGTTAAATATCCAGATACCAATTGAGCCTTTTCTTGGAGACAGTTCTTTCCTGGAAGTGGAGAGATGAGCGATAGGTTTTTCTTCTTACAGTGTGAACATTCATGACATGGAAATTGGTTGCAAAATCATTTAAGATTTCACTTTAGCCCTAGTTTGAACAGTGGAGCAGAATTTCGGTAACTGTACATTCATGGCAGCTTATGATTTGAGGAGTTGACTTCCTTCTTTCCATTTCTTTTTTCCTGTGAAGTAGAGATCCTTTAGAACATCCTTCATGCCTTGCAATGCTCAGATAAGTGCACGTGATTCCACAGAGATGTGGTTAGTGCATGTAGCAGCACATGCCCCTGAAGATGTCACTGTAAAGTACACTTCTGTTCTTAGAGTTTATCATAATGTTGGTTTAATTTTAGCCATATTCTCTTTCTTCATACTTTTAAAACTTGGAATAGTTATTTTCATTACCATAAATATAATAACTTCTTTAATATTTAAATTACTTCTTAAGGGAACAAGACAGAATTTTTGTAGTAAAACAGATGTGGCCCTTTAAGGCATTTCTTGGCAAACATTTTACGAGCTTTCCTAGAGCTACTCAATGTGTTCAGGGATTTTTACGTACAATCCAGGGTGTTGTTCTCTTCTGATTTGATGGGAATTAGATTTATAAGTCTCATTACATGTAATGGGACATGTGGGTTAAAATGTTGCATGTTGTTAACATAGATATTGAATAACTACAGTAATTGTAGCATTCAAGTCCCTGTAAATGTTCTGTAATTGGAAATGCTGCCGATCCATAACGTGCTGGAGATAGCCCTCGTCCTGATTACTCTGGGGCTGTTATACCACAACCATACTGATAGAGCAGTGCTTCTCACAGGACCTGATCCTGTGTCTTTAGGTATCCATACCCAGTACTGGCTTGGCAATTAGTACCTTGCTCCGAATTCTGAGTGTACTGGTTATTGTTCTGTAGATGTTAGCTAAGCACTACAATTTGCACATGATTGAGATTTGCAGGATAATTTTTATACTTGTGAAGAGTGACACTTTATCCTATCCAGACCTGATCTTTATAATGTACAGGATAAGTGTGTAGGCTGTTCAGACCTGGTCTTTATAATGCACAAATAAGTTTATAGGCTGGATAACTGAGAGAGCTGAAAACTAATTACTGAGAAAATGCTTATTCCATTTCTCTTGAGAACACACCATTCAATACTTTATTATTGCTTGCTGTTATGCAGACAGTGCTCCAAGTTGTTCAAAGCCTTAATGAGCTAAGAAAGCTTCTGAGTAACATGAGCAGGTATCTTTTTTCTCCTAGTATTGAATGCTCTGTATTTAAGGAATGTCAGAAAGAACTTGCTGGCAGCGTACACTGAGTCCTGGGATGTGTCAGCACTCTCAGACTCTTATTCAGATGCTTCTGAACTGGGGACGTTTATTGTGCCGTCCCAGCACCCCGTGGCAATGAGCAGGAGATTCATATAGTGTAAATTGCCTTGTTGAGTATAAATGCCCAGATTTGTCTTCAAGTTAGGTTGGTATAGAGTAGTGATGCAAGAAAAATGACATGTCACCTGCCACGAATTTGTAGTCTGAAAAATATTTTGCAAAATGATAGACGACGTAGATATCAACCTTTATTGTTGCATGTGTCAGCAATGTTTTTGGTAATAACCTACCCTCTTTAAACATCACAGATCTTTAAGAATGATTAGCTAAATGACATAGAAAGCTTACTGCTTTTTCAGCATTTGCTATTCACAGTTAAACCCTTGCCTTTAGTTTTGTTTCTGGTGCTCATAAAATCTCTCCTTATTCTTACAGAAAGCACTTTTAATTGGCTTCATTATATTTGATGGCAGAATGTTTCTTTTATCTTTACTGTTGATAGTCTAATTGTTTTCACAGCTTAAGTACCATCTTGTTAACTGTATAAACCATCTTTTCCACATCATCTACAGGATGAATTTCCTGTGCACGTAGTTGTATTGTCTGCACCATCTTTTGCAGAACTTTCTGAATTAGCATTTTTATTGTTATACTGGGTTTTATTTTATTTTTTTATGGAGCAGTTAACCATGAATAAAATTGATAAAAATTAGCATTATCAATTTGTGATATTTTCAGTTGTCACTAGAAGTCTGTGTATCCATATTGGGGAAATCTAAAGGTTTAGAGGTGATAACATATTTAAATATTAATGTGTAGTAATGGAGAGCTATTTTCATGAAATTGTTAGGATTTTTTTTTGCTTTTAACAACAGATGTGGATGATTGTTTTACAAGAAAAGAAGTGTGTGCAATTATTGTTTCCCTTCGTAGGTATTTTATTGTCATTTTCTGTTTGGTTAAAGGTTTACTCCTTGTAGGCAGCAAACAGATGTTGCAAGCAGGTATGTTGAGGGTTTTTGAATACTTTCAGTATTTCCTTCCCTTCCTTAAAAGTACTCAGAACAAGCAGAATGGTGTATTTTTGGTAGACTAGCACAACTCCTTCAAGCACCTTTCTTTTACACCTTTAATGGTAATACTGCTTTCTTGTGTATGTGCATGCAGCTGTGCCAGAAGATGTATCTTAGATTGTGACACTCTGATTGTTTGTTTCATAGTCCAGTTATTTGTTTTACTAGCATGTATAATTAAGCCATGTATCATTTTGACTAAGATAGATCTACTGTTGGATTCTCACCTGATTTGCCTCAATATTTGCTCATTAATTTTGATACTGTTGTGCCCAATCACGCTAGCACTGAAAGTATTTTCTGGATTAATTTCAAGCTCAGTTGTTAGGATATTTCAAATGTGTGCAGTAAAGAATGAAAGCAGTTAGGAGTTTGACTTGGATCACTGAACTTTTTGAGAATTTTGTTTGATGCTGGATGGACCAAACTGAATGTACGGGTAAAATACTGTCTGTTGGTGTGGATTGTTTTTGTACAAAGAAAGTAAGTAGATTAGAACTTAAGCCTGGAAAAGAGAAGGCTGAGAGGAAATGCAGTACAAGTCTACAGAATCATAATTATTAGCAGGGAGGAAAAGGCAAACCAGGACAAGTGCAAGAGCTGAGTGTAAAATGAAGTGGCTACACAGATTTGAAGCAAATAAAGTATTTTTTGTGTATAACAATTAAATTACAAACTTACTGCCACAGATATGGGGGAAATTGTAAGTATTAAGAGTTTTGGAAGGATTAGAAGAATTTGTGAAGAAGTAAATAGCAATGGTTATTAAAGGCACGCCTGCAACCTCTGGGTCAGGAAGATCCCTGGTCACAATGGCTAGATGATACAATAAGAGAAGCTCTGCGTTATGCAAGCCTGGTTTCTTCTGCTGTTCCCAAAGCTTGTAATGTTGTAATGTTTGTTAATTGCAAAAGTCAGAACAGTGGGATTGATAGATGTTTTTTATGTATTTACATTTAAATATTATATATATGTATATTTTATATTATATATAAATAAAATATAAATTCTTCTGGTGTCACTGTTCCTGCAAAGATTGTCTCACCATCATGTTAGCCAATTCATACAACTTCATGAGATAATGGGGAGAGCAGGAGGGAAATGCAGTGGCTGAAATGAAGGCACCCACTTTACAGGTTAAATCCTGTACCTTTTGAAATCAGTGGCAAAGATCTCATTGTATAAAAGGAGGCCTGGTTTTACAGTATTTGTTTAGTCAAGTAAGTACAAGAGCATGTGCAGATCTCTTGCACTGTGAAGTTGTAATTGCAGAAAGGAATCTTGTCAGATTTCTACTGCGTTGTTCTTCATAAAGATTCTTATTCTGCATACTAATTTGTGTGGAGTAACCTAGTAAGTGACAATACAAGAGGCAGTCAGTGCCGGGACAGGAGGTAGAGGGCGCACACGGAGACACAGGAGGTTCCATCTGAACATAAACAATTGCTTACAGCCCCATCAAGTGGGACCAGATGGGCAAGATTCCTTCCAACCTCAGCATTCTGTGTGAAGTATGTACTATATGTTTTTTTCAGCAGACTTTGCTGCCATTTTCAAAGAACACATAGGAGTGCTGTCTTCCAGATATCAGTGAAGTCTTAGAGTTCTTTTCAGTGCAATGAGTTGTGTATTTTCTTCTGTCACCAGACCCACTGTTTGTTTTATTTCTCAACATTAAAAAACAATATGGTAGTTCTTAAAGTACATTTCTATAGTACAGTAGATTTCATTTCATTTCTTAACTATTCCTCATGATCAAAAACACATCTTATAGTTAGAGGTTAGAAAAGCTTTGCTCTTATCTGCCTTGTAAAGTGCTTGAGCTCACTGCATGAGAAACTATACAAATGAAAACCAGTTATATTATATGATTATGACAAAGCACTGAGGAAAATGATGCAGGAAAGTGATTAGATCTCTAGCAAAAAAAAAAAAAAAAAAAAGCCTGAATAGTTTATTACGTGAAAGCTGTGTTAAAACAAAGGAAATCTGTTTTTAGTGTGGCTGTTTAATTTGCAGAAATTCAGTATACTTGTAGAATACCTATTTTATTATCTGAGCTCAGGAAAAGTGCATCAAAAAATGCGCTGCAGCATGCAGAGTATTCAAGAGTTATTTAGGGACGGGAAAGAAGGTGTAATTAGTTACAGACCTGTCTTATTTTTAGTCGTAAAGAATTATGGCGTACAATGCAAATTTCCCATCAGAACAGGGTGGTTAAAAACTTGTTTGAGGACTCATCTTCCACCTAAAGCAGAGTATATATTCTCCATAACTATCTATCAACACTGTGGGCCAACTACAGGAAAAGTCCTGTTAACTATAGACCTCAAGAGAATTAATCACCGATCAACACATTTTCTTTAGTTTAATTCTTCTTCAGAACCTTGTGAAGTGACACCTAGTGAAGAGTTCACTTGAACTTTGGAATGCAGTGGTGGAAGTGTGGAAGAATCTTTGTTTTGTGTTCTTGTAGCAGTAATGCTTGGGAGAGGCTGCCACTTTTGTAGCAAATAAATCATTTTTTTTTTACTCTATTTTAAAATGCTTTGACTATGTTGAGAAGCAGGGAAGTTACTGGTATCTGGCACCTGCCAGAACTGTCTCTGTGGCTGGAACACAGAATTGTTGTGGAACTCGGCTGCTCCAGTTCCTAGTCCCTCCTCCTACTTGACGGTATGGTGAATATATTCCAAAATGAAAGAGAAACAATAAGCTGATAAACTGCTTTATGCATTCCAGTATTAGATGATGTAATCATATAACTTCATAAGGGTAGCACAGTTTTTTGCTTTTCAAATGAAATGCTGCAGTCCGGCAACAGAAGATGATACTACCCAGTGAAGTAAGTGCAACTCCTTCAGTTTATCAGATCATTGTGAAGGTAATAAAGAAAACAGTTGACAGGGACATCTAATTGATGATAGATTAGATCACTGTATTTGGTCCTTTCTTTGCTTTTAACTACCCTCAGTCTTTCCATGTTAGATTTGTTTCTGGTTTTCATCAAATGGATTTATTAAATGGTTTCTTAAGATCCCTTGTCTTGATTTTTTGAGTTTGCGTGTGTGTGTGTGTGTTTCTTCATGCTGGAGCTTTTATATTAAGATATTTCTTAATATAAAATTAAATTGGATTTCTATTCTTACATTTAAAGTGTTACCTTTCAGTAAAATGCAATGCTCAATTTCTGTCATACTTTCCCCTGCTAGAACTGGGTAAACATAGCTCAGTTCTTTGTCATTAGAATGACTAATACAATGGAAAGCGTTAGAGCAAATTTGAATGTACTAAAATTCTTTGAAACACTTAATTGCTTTGTTAATTCTCCAAGAGAAAAAAAAAAAATTATTCTTCTGGGGTAGTTATTTTTGGTTACTTCCTGCGGAGAATTAGGAACTGCTTCAACCTTTAGGAGAGTCTTACTGCAGTGCAGTTAATCTGGTTATGAGCATACAGACTCAGCCTTGCTGTGACTCTTCAAATAACTGTTAAGCAGATTGCCACAAAAAGCTTGGGAAGGATTTGCACTTAATCACTTATTTTAATTTAAATCTTCTCCTCCTGCATAAGATTTTGTGAGGGACTAAGGAATCACAAATTTATGATATTAAAAAGGTTTTTTTTGCTGTATTTGTTGTATAGAATCTAGTGTCGAGTTCTTAAAAAGTATTATATAGTGCTTTGAATTAAAGCCTCTGAAATGGCCTGCTCTGTTTTGTTTGGTTCATTGATTGTTTGAATTTCTTTTGAAGTGTGTTGTCCATCTGTAGCATTTTGTTCTTTTATCACTGTAAAGTTTATCAAATAACAAATGTCCGTGTTCTGACTGCATTGTCTTGTAGAGTTGTTTTTTTAAATAGTTTTAAAGATAGTTTTAAAGAAATCCTGCTTTTGCGAGACTGCTTCCAAGCAGATACTGGAAGTCAGTAAACAACTATCTCTTGTTGTTTCAGCAACTTCTTTTATCTTTTTCCTTTTTTTTACTCTTTCTCCATCTTCAACTTTTAAAGTAAAGCGCTATATTGTGGCCTGTAGGCCCTTGTGCTCACATGCAGACCCGCTGGTGTCAGGTACAGGAGAGCAGTTAGTGGTTCAGAGTTTCTTCCTTGAAAAAGCAACAGCAACGAAAAAGAATGTGAATTAATTCTGCTTTCCTGATGTGAGTTCACTAGCAGCTCTGTTTGGTCAGTGGGTGCCACCAGCAGTGACCAACAGCAGCGAGTCCAAAATAAGAAAGGGTATGAAAAGCATGTAGGATGGCAGCATGATAGTGACTGATGATTCACATGCTCTACCATTGCAGATAGTTTCAATGCTGATGTGCACTGAAAAAATGTGAGTAATCATATGTGCATTATTTATGAAAGCCTTCTGATTTCTCAAAACGTTTCTACAGTGATTAGGGTTGCAGGTTTATATCACAGGCTTCTGATGTCAGTAGGAAAAATGTATCCACAATGTTACTGTAGCAAAGGAAAATTTGTTACTCAAATGACTAAGTCACTTAAAAATTTACTTTTTACATTTCGAGGAATTTAAAAGAATAAGTCTTAATAATAGTATGGATGAGAACTGCTGTGCATTGACATTCAAATTATACTTACTTAGGGAAAAATTGATTGAAAAGTGGTCCATGAATTAGTGCAAGTGTTTTGAACTCATGTTTCTGTTTTAATGACTTAACAGAAAATGAAATGACATACTTTTTTCTTCTTCCCTCTTTTTGTTATTTTTTTACACTAAAAAAAAAAAAAAGATTGAAATTAAAAATAAAGTGCTTTAAGTAGAAGAGTACAGAGTAGACAAGTTACAATTAAGTAACAACTGTAATAGGAATGTGTATTTTGCACTTCAGGAATGTAGTGTGTTTGAAACTGTTATCACATTTGCTTATACGCTTAGCTAGGGATATGTCAAAATGAAATACGAATTGCAAGACAGTGTTATTTCAGTTTCATCATAGCTGACGCGGAAATTCTTTTTTTTTTCTTTTTTTAATTTTCTGGTAGAAGTTTGCTGCTATAAAGATCTGTACTAAGCCCAACCTAAATATAATCATAGAATCATCAAGGTGGAAGAGACCTGTATGATCATCAAGTCTAACCGTCCATCTGCCAGCAGTTTCTCCCCAGTAAATCATGTCCCTTAGTTCATGAAAAGTTTCTTGAATATCTCCAGGGACAGTGACTCTGCCACTTCCCTGGGCAGCCCGTTGTAACGTCTTTTTTTGGAGAGGAAACTTTTCCTAATGTCCAACTTGAATCTCCCTGGCGCAAGTTGAGGCTATGTGTATTATTGTGATTTTTTTTTTTTTTTTTTAATGATGAAAAGTGAATAAGTTACAGAACATGATAAATAAGCTTGGTGTTGATGCTGGCTTCAACTGCTGTAGGTGAGAATTTCTGCGAGGCTTCATATTGGATGAATGTATTTATGTAGATAATTTAATGCATTTTTTTTCAGTATCGATGAATAAAACATAGCTGACTGTAATCAACAGAGTTATTACAGCTGATTTCTGTGAACTAGGGATAAAGTTTTTAGAGGTCTCTTTCTTGAAATACACATGCCCCATTCCCTTCAGTGGAGTACGTGCACCTCTTGCACTCAGACTTGGATGAGGAGGGAGAACTGAAGTGTGTGCTTCACATTAAACATGAATTTAAGCATGTGTTCCCCTCAAGAACAGTTTTCCCTTCTCAAGGATCTTACAGTTTTCTTTGAAGTAGTATTTTACTTCCTTGCTATTGACCTACTATGGTATGCATTGATGGTGCTATTTAAAGGGATGCATCTTTCTAAAAGCTTGTTTCATGGGCATCTTTGTACTGAATAACAATTGTACAACTGTAGTCTTAATAACTGATGAATGTTCTGTATCACAATGGCTTTCCTGTTTTTTTCCCTATTTTTTTTTTTCAATTAAACAAGACTAGCTTGATGTTGCATCAATGCATAATACAGATTGAATAATGTAATTTTAAAGTTGGTTGAAGATGATGTTGTGTATTCAGAAAACAAAAAGCAAGCATTTAATATTGGTGCTGTTTGTTTGTTTGTTTTTGCAAAAATAAAGGGAACAAAAATTAAAATGTGTAAAGTCTGTTAAAAATGGAGGAAAAAAGCTATAGTTCTTCAGTTCATTTGAGCTTGCAGTAATTTATTCTGTAGTGCAAGAACTTATTTTAGAACCTTCATAATGCTGCAGTGCATCTTCTCTATTACCAGCGTGTATTACTTTTTATAAAACTGTAGGAGAAAGGAAAACATGTAGAGACCTAAGCGTAAGTAAAGAAAATGGGTGTTTTTTGAAGAATAAAGAAAAGGTGGTAGAGTTAATTGTGTGCAGTTCAAAGTAGCTTTAGAACTAGCAGGAGGAAATAAGCTGCTGTGTGAAAACAGCATGAAATGTAATTCAGAGCAGCTGTCTAATTTATCAGTAAGAACAAACTGCTCATGCTCTTAAACTGTACTCAATTACTCTAAACAGTCTTCTTTGACCGGTTCAGCCTGCTAGTGTGTGCTTAAAACTAAAAACTAAGGAAAGTTTGCCAACCTTTTAAAGTAAACTGAAAGTATCCCATGAGTTTTCTTTGCAGTACATATGCACTGATTTTTGAATTTGTATAACCGCATTCACAGCTTCTCTGAAAGAATTCTATGACTTAATAGCTAAGACTCAATAAGCATGTGTTTATGTGACTGATTCAACAATATTGCTAGACAGAATGTAAAATCAAGTGGAGAGATCCTTGCTATCAGAAATTACTACAAAACCTCAAGATAAAAACTCTAATGTACCTGCAGTCTGTAGGAAGTGCTGTTCTGTTCCATGACTGTAACAGCTCCTCATGCACTGACCAGTGCTCTGGCTGTGCATTTTTTCAGAACAACCTTTTTACTGCTATTTCCTATGTATTCAATTCACAAACAGAATGTAATGTATAAAATAACACTGGAATAGAAGTTCACTTGGAATAAAACATGGAATTTCACAGAACCACAGAATGACAGAGTCTGGAAGGGACCTCTGGGTCTATCTCAGGTAGGGTACCTGGGACCGTGTCCAGGTGGCTTTTGAAGATCTCCAAGGAGACTCCAGAGCTCCTTCGGGAAGCTGGTGCCAGAGCTCCATCCCCTCCACAATGCAGAAGTGCTTCCTGGTGTTCAGGAGAACCTTTTGTGTTCCTGTTTGTGGCTACTGCGTCTTATCCTAGAACAAGGCATCACTGAGAAGCGCCTGGTTGTGTTCTCATTGTACCCTCTCTCCCTTCATGGATTTGTAGCCATTGATGAGACCTCCCTAAGCTGCCTCTTCTTCAGTTCTCATCGCAGTAGAGGTACTCCTGTTCTTTCATGATCTTGGTAGTCCCTCACTTGATTGTATGCATTATGCTCATGTCTCTCTTGTACGTGGGAATCTAGAACTGGACCCAATACATCAGGTGTGGACTCACCAATGCTGGACAGAGAGGAAGGATTGCTTTCTTCTTTGCCTAATTCAATCAAGAACACCATTAGCCTTCTTTGTTGTAACTGCACGTTGCTGACTCATGTTCGGCTTGGTCTCCCCAAGTACTTCTGGGTCGTTCCCTTTCTGCAAAGCTGCTTTCCAGTCATTCCACTCCCAGCATGATCCTGTGTGTGTTATTATTCACTAGTTCAGATTATTTATATAGTTATCTGTTTTTTGGTGAAGAAAATTCTTTAGGTGGTTGTGTTTTCTCTGCGGGGAGATAAATGCTTTTTCAAGGCCTCATGCTGTTTAGATGATTTAGCAAACGCTGCTTATTATTATTCTAATAGATTCCATGAAAAACTTGTGTGTCTTTATTAATACTGATGGCACTAGAGTCTTTTGGTGTTTGACCAAAAAAAGCCTTGCAGATGATATAATTTTTGTAAGTGGAATGTAAAAAGTATCCTATAGTACTTATAAATATAGTGCTTTTCAGTTTTTCCTCTGTAAATTAAAGATTCTTTTTGCAGTTGTGAAAGGGGGTGACAATTCTGTTGAAAAAATTTGGCTCAGAAACTTTCATCTGTATTAGTCATATCACTTAGACATTTGGGATATTTTCTAGAATAATTTTAGGGTCTTAGTATAATTGAGTTCTAAAAAAACATAGTCATATATACGAGTGTGTATATATGTATACATATAGACAGGTTTTCCTGTATGACAGACAGAAATATTGCCTAAAGGTTGTGGAGATTTTTTGTTTTATTTGTTTAATCAACATCTTGGTACTAGTTAAACCTTGAATCTAACTAAACCAAATGCTACTGAGAATATACTGGGGCTATAGAAAAAAGTATAGTCAGATGAATTAGAGTTTATAAGAGTGTGCAGTATTCCCAGGGTTCCATAAGATATATAAAGTTCCTTTTCATTTTAAAAGCTGGAATGGTATAAAATCAGCAAGGTATAGCTGTACAGGTAAAAGAACAACTGTGACACATCTCAAAAAACAGTAGTATACAAGTGCTTCTCGAGAAGTACTTCGGGTTTTGTACTTGGTCACATTTTGTCTACAATGGGAGAAATTACTAAATCATTACTGGGGGTGATTATAGACAAGAAGATTGGTAGAACAGGACGTGTAATGGAGAAGATCAGTAGCAGATGAAATTGTTCTTGGATTGAATGTACCATTCTTGTGTTGTTAACTGAAAGAGCACTGAGAATTAAGGGACGCTAGGAGAAGTATCATAGTAAGGAGCATAGATTAAGAGCTGTATTCATTATTGAAAAAGAAATTTGAGAGCATGGTTCAGTGTAACGGTCAAAGGTATACCAAGACGTGGTGTCTGTAAAGCAGGTGTGTTCAGCTTACAGGCCGCATATGGCCCAGCTCAGCTCCCACTGCAGCACTGCTGCTACGTTATCATGCTGGCAGCCAAGCGGCATGGCCTGGTGTCAGTGGTTTACAGGCTGGTTCAGCCTAGTTCTGTGACTAATAGGGCGGGGGTCCTATGGACCCATGCCCCAGGAAAGAGGAAGGGAGAACGGGGAGAGGGTAGGGAGATGGGCCTAAACAAACCAAAACAGCGGTAATGATCTGAAGAGGAAAACTAGTTTACTAAATAAGATATCAGAATGCAAAAATAACAATATAGTTGGAATTGAAGCGAATAAATCAAATAAAATGAGAGAAAGTGTGTCTGAAACCCAAGGCACTCCTCGCTAAAGCTGAAAACAAGATGGCTAGGGAACCTCCACTGCTGATATGAACAGCAAAAGAGGAAGTCTCCAGTACTTGTGTGCAGATTTATCTTTCCGTCTGGGTGGAAAACAGGAATGCAAAGTGTTCTGAGGTATATAGTTCTTCTCTTCTGAGAGCCAGGTACCCAGAAATTCAGCAACCCATGGTCTTAGAGCATTAATTCTTCAACTCCCCGTGCTTTACATGATGTTATGATGTGGAATACCGATCACAAAAGTCATAAACCTGTGGCACCCAGCCCAAGGACATGGGGAGGGCTATGGGCAATGCTGACAAATGATATGGCAGTAGGCTTAATTTGCAAGGAAATTGTGTCAGTTTTCAAAGAGTACAATTTGAGAAGACATGATATGAATAAATATGCTGCCAAATTCAATGCTTATCAAAGAATGGTTAGTAAAAACAAAACAGAACTGAGAAAAGTCTGTCACCTCAACAAAATATTTTTTAAAAAGCTAAAACTCAAACAGACTCTTTTATAAAAGCTAGTAATGTGATAACAAATCTGATTGGAAAAAAAAAAATCAAAACTATTTCCTGATGGTAAGTTTGTTAAGCAATGTATGGAAAGCATGGCAGATAAAATGTATCCTGATAATAATAATTAAAGCAACCAAACAGATTTTGATAGGATAATCTATCGAAAAAAAAGATTTGAAGAGTAAAGCTGATAATTTCAAATATTATGCCTTGGCAATAGATGAAAATACTGATGCTACACATACGGCTCAACTTGATATTTTCATTAGAGGTACTGATAAGGAATACAGTGTCACTGAAGAATTGGCTTATTTGGTGCCATTGAAAGACACAATTAAATCTCTCGTTTTGTATGAAGTGGTAAAAAAAAAAATACATTAAAGTTATTTTCTTTAACTTTTGTCAATATATCTGGTGTGACTACTGATAGTGCCCTAGTGACGGTTGGTTAAAAAAAAAGAAAGTTACTTAGAAAATTAATAGATGATGATGCAGTTTCCTCCAATAACTCACATTTAATGAAATATTACTGCGTCATGAAGAAAATTCATGTACAAAAGCTTTAAAAAATGGATAGCGTCTTGCAGATGATCATCAAAACTATGAATTTCATAAAGTCCAAGTGACTGAATCATCACCAACTCTCGGAGCTCCTTAAAAGTATGGATGCTGATTATGGGGTTATCATTTACCTTTCTGAAGGAAGGTGGCTAAGTTGGGGTAAAATGTCAAGTCTTCTATGGAATTGAAAGGAAAATTTGTGCCAGAACATGAGTATTAAAAATGGCTCACTGATATAGCATTTTTTGTGGATTTGACCGTACGTTTAAATGAGTTAAAGATCTACCTTCAAGGTGAAAATAAGCTTATCTATGCTATGTTTCAGACAAAAGCAGCATTTGAAATGAAACTTAAATTACTAGCTAGCTCAAGTTATGGCAAATAAATTAATACATTGAGGTACATTAGCTAGAACAGTGGAAAAATATGCAGCTTTGCTTTCCATTTTGATAAATTTGAGAATAGGTTTCAAGATTTAAAAGAAAATCATTTTTGCATATTTGCAACTCTGTTTTCAGTTGTCATAAATACATTACTTGCAAATGTATAGAGTTGCAATCAGACATTCAAAGAAAAATTGTTCATGTCTCTTTAACAGATTTTCAAAAGCCCTGTTCTGAGAAAAATATCCCTCCCTTCACAGTCACATGGTATTCATGTAATCACTTTTTGGCAGTAGGTACATTTGTGAACAATTACTGTCAAGGATGAAGCCCAGGAAGAGTAATATTTCATCAAAAATCTCTGACAAACACCTTGAGAACTCACTAAGAATGTCAACCACTGCCATCGAACCAGTCTGATGTTTCAAAAAACAAGGTCAAACATTCCACTAGTTTTATGTTTTTGTTGCTTCCTGTTTTTCACGTTTTAATAAAAATACATTAAAAAGTAAGCTTTGTTACTTTACATTAATTTTATTATAAATTTTATGTGCAGCACATGATAGTTCCTGTTCTCTCAAATCAGCCTATACAAGTCAAAAAATGGAACAACCACGGTGTAAAGGCTATTCAGGATTCTGTGTTGGAGTGGAAAAGATTTCTTCTTTCCTAGCTTAAAATTTTAAGTGCCTTCACGCCCACACAGCTTAAGTTTCATGTTTGCACCTCTGTGGTTGTTTCTGTCTGAACTCATGCACCATTGGTTTCCTAACAGCTTATTTCAGGCACTGAGCATTTTTGCATCTGACTGATACTCATGCTTGCAGTATCCTTCCTTGCTTAAGCTCCCTCTCTGCCCATTTCCTTTCATACACAAGTTCGTGTGTGGGGACCCACAAAATATAGTTCTAGACTAATGTGATAAAAAGCAGTGAATCATCTTCAAGGAAAAGCAGTGTTCTTCTGTACACTTGAGCATCACTATTTTAAATCTATTTGCTGCTTGATTCTAGTTCACTGTGTACCGCACTGCATCATTATTTTTTCCAAGGTGCAAACTGTGCATCACTTTTAGCTCAACCAAAATTATTCTTTGTGTACTATACTGGAGATGCTGAGAGGCATCAAACAGCTGTCGGCCTTAATGGAGATGACAGTGCTGAGCAAAGATCATCCTTACGTGTTATTCCCATCTGTGTATATGACATTCAGGTGGGAATTTTGATATCATTTCTGTATCTTGACTGGCTGAGGCCTGCTGAAAGCCTGCAGAGATTGTGCTGTACAGGAGGGAAAAAAAAAAACAACAAAATTGGGCAGCAAATTCCAAACATCCTGGATCTAAAGACTGCTGTTTGAGATGACTGAATCTCACAAATGAGCTTGAACAGTGTAATTCCAGATCTGTCTTCCTCACTCAAATAAGAGCAGAATGTGTTCCTTGTGTGTGGTTTTGCTTGTTGAACCATCTCTCCTTTATAATCTGTATTATCCATAAATTGTATGTAACGTGATTTGACAGAAAAACAGATTGCCTTACTATGCGGTAATGAGTACACTAAGAATTGTGATTGTTTGGGAATCTGTGCCAAGAAGCAGAGTTTTGTCTTCAGTCATCCAAAAACATACACTATAGAGCTCTTCTTCACCTTTGGCACCTATCAAAGAGCTTGTCAGTTGCAGCAGAGGTAGCAAACAAAGCCCATGAGGGGAATAATTCAAAGCCACAGTGAAGTGTTGTTTTCAGAAGACATCAAAGTGCATTTCCATAGAAATATCAGACATATGAAACGCATGTGTGTTGGAGAGCTCAGGTTTAAAGGGGCTGCTGCTTCTGCATTCACTGAAATGCTCAACAACTCACGTTTATCTCAGTATCTCATCTTCTGGCTCTGTGCTGGCCTGTAGTGCATCCACCAATTTGTTAAAATATTATTTAAGACATGACAATAATTTTCTTTTCTGAATTTTCTTCTTTAGCAGTCTGTTTCATATGTACAAAAGCAGAGGCAGATAAGTAGATACAGGGATTCCAAGAAAGATATGTGTAAATGCAACCACAGCTTTTTGATTTGTTTACTTGACAGCAGACTCTTGCTTAGCTGGTGACTGCATTTGGCTGAGGCTGTGAATGGCCTTACCTGAAACCCAAAATCTGTCCAGAACTCTCAGCAAGAGTTGCTGCCTTTTCCAAGTCCAGCCTCCCAAAAAGTTGCAGTAGGAGTTGCTGGAGGGTGGTTTTAGGAAGAGAAGGAGGTGGGCTGTGGCCAGATTTTGCACTTTATCTTTCATAGGTACTGTTATAGTCACCCTTCATTTCACTTGCTCAGCAAGAGTGAGTTTGGTGTGGTGAACTGCAGCAAACCACTCTGAGCTTTTCAGGAGTATTCAGGCCATTGTTCAAGGTAAAATAAAGCTCAACAAAATAATTAACAGATTGAACTATTGGTGAATGGAGAGCTCCCATATTTATCAGCCATAATTGTAAAATTCCTTCCTCTTAGTAATGACTAGAATGTCTCAAAGAACTAGGATAGCATTATTAAACACCCAGCTGTGTAAGAAGCCATATCCACCTTGCAGTCTGTTTGAACAGGGCCCTCACGAAGTTGCTTTTACTCTCCCCTCTCCTGCGTGCTGAATTCTTTCCTGCTTCCCATTCTAACTCCAGCCCCATTCCAGCACTTTCTTTCCAGAGCTGGTGGAGGTGCTGCTGGAGCCCAATTGGGGGGAGCATGGTGTGCTGGGCTCAAAGTACGTGGAGGGCTATACTCCACCAAGTGCCCTGGGCAGCAGGTGAGGCAAATGCTTGCTGTCAGGAGGGATAGGGCCCACCCTGTACAATGTGTCCAGGGCTATGTCGCACAGCAAGCAGGGCTGGGTGCAGGCAGGAAGGCTGTGCCATGCTGTGTGTGGCAGGAGAGGCCAAGTCATGTGGGGCAGGAAGGTGGGGAGGGTCTTACCAGGGCTGCTGCGGCTGCCAGAACGTTTCGGCCATATGGCCATGTTAGCATGAGGTTCTGAGGAGTGGAGTGGTCTGCTCCTGTCATCCTTGTGTTTGGCTGCATGGCTGGAGGTCTTGAGAGCTCAGAGTGTTCCAGAATGTGTTAGAGCAGCAGCTGTGTCTTATCAGAAGTGTTAGGGCTGCTCCTCATTGAGGTTTTGCAGCTCATGTGTTAGTCAATCTGTGACATCGCAGTGATATTTGAAGTCCATGACCATAGTGTAGCCCTACTTGAAACTGTTACCTGTGCAATAACAGCTGCCTCAGCCAACCAGTCTTATTCCCATGGCGCATTCAGTTCATCTCATGAGGGATTTTTGTGGTTTATTTTGGGATTGGGTTGTTTTGAAGATTTTGGTTTGTTAATGAAGTAATATGCTGCCTCAGTCACTCAAAAACCCCTTTACCTCCTCTTTGTTTTTGTTTTTAACTTATTTAGCTTGTTAGCCCAGTTCACTTTGTGAGACCGTTGCACCAAGTTTCTTCCTGTTAGCTGTCAGCTGCCAGATTTCCAGTCAGCGTGTGCATCCATGCGGCAAACAAACAAACAAACAAAAGTATGAGAGTTTTTGGAAAACGTGCTTTAAAGAGGAACTCGCATTTTAGTGTTTTCTAACTTTTGGAGGTCACAGCACATTTGGGGCAGTTTTTATATCGTCACTCACAAATGTTTGTCTGGGTAATAACTCTGTTCAGATCTACTTTATTTTTAAAGTCAAGGCTTTTGGGTTCAAACTGAGTACTGAAGAAGAGGAAATGCATTTTGGATTCTCTCATTTGTTTTTATGGTGATAGCATTTGGTGCCAAATGGGGCATTTTAATTACTTCTTTTAATGTTGAAATTACATGATTTTTTTTTAATCATTCAGCATAAGATAGTTGAGGTAGTTAGAAGAAAAGATTCTTTTGTTTGCCTGTAGAGGTACACTTAATGGTCTAGTGAATAGTCATTTGAATCTCGGTGTAGAGTCATACAGGTTTATACTTAAAATAGGAGGAGAAAAAAAAGAGAAAAAGGACTCATCAAGAAATTTTTTTACAAGATGAGCAGCACACAGTTTTAGTGCGTGGTGCATGGTGGTGATTTTATCTTTCTAAGGAACAGAATTAGAAGCAAATCTGCATCTGCCCTCTGCTGCTTTGTTTTTCATCGTTGAAACTGCATTGATTTCAAAACTAGGGGTGTGAAACTTTCCTTGTCAAATTGCCTACAGTTGATAGAGCATATCAATCTCAACCTTTATCTTGGCTCTGAAAAATTAAAAAAAAAATCTGAAATGTTGTTGGCAAGAGAAGAAATGCTTGTAAAATATTAAAGATAGCAGAATTACAGGCATCTTTTTAAAAAGTAATACTTAGGGAGACTGAAAAGGAAGAGCTCTGTATTGATATTTGAAGTTTCTTACCAGCGTGTCTAAAGCAGCTCTCGAAGGTAACTGTAGTCAGTGAGTACTCTTGTTTGTATTGATTATTCCAGTAAGATCGAAGATAGTCCACCTCCATTCAGGAGCAATGGAACAGAGGTTTGGGGGATAGAATAAGCTTAAAAGTCAGCGAAGGAAAAACTTGAAGAGGGCGTGCAACATAAGAGCTGCTTTGCTGAAGCTTTCATTTCTGTTTTTACCTCGTTGAAAGTGAAACACTTGTGTGAATGCTTAATATCTACTGATTCTCACTAACTCTTCTTGTGATCAAAGCAGTCTGGTTTGTTTGCTTTAGGTTGTGTCAGGCAGGACAGCAGGAAGATGCAAGGAACTTGCCTGTGCAATTTTTGCAGCTGTTGTTTGAGGTGAAATGGTGGCCCTCTTGTGAGAGTGGAGGCTGAGCTCCCATCTGGGCCTGCCTTGTCCACGGAGGACTCAAGCTTAGCAAGTCTTTCTGATGCTGTGGCAATCCTTATGATAGGGCTGATGCTGTTCTCACTGAGTTTAGGTCTGACAGCATGCCAGTGAAAAGTATGACAGTATGCCAGTGAAAAGCTATCCTGATAGAGTTCTTCACTAGGCATGGATGCCAACTTGTGTATGCCCCAGCGACTGCATGTGTCACACCAGTAAAGGCACAGATAGCAAGGCCAGTACTGGTCAGCCACCTCTGTATGGGCTTAATTTTGAAGAGTTGCTCCAAGCTTTGTAACCTTTGTTATTACTTAATGAGGGTCTCCAGAGATGCGATAGTATTTGGCTATTAATTCGTCTCAAAAATGTTTATGCTTGTTAATGTTTATTGTTTTTTTTTTTTTACATTCTTTTAAATAAATTATTCTTGTAGTTAGAGTTTTATCTGATTTAAAGATTGTCTTTTTTTTTTCTATGCACATAGTCAGACTGTTACAGGTAGCACCCATTCCTTTTGCAAGTAGGATTCTCTGTGCTTATTAAAAAAGTCTCATTTCTTTTTAAATAAAGAATTTTACTCTTTTTTTTGTATTAGACCTAAAGTCTATTAAGTTTTAAATGCCATTTGTTTTTCATTAAGAAGGGTTTTCTGTTTTAAATCCTTGGCTTATTTTTATTAGAAAAGTAATATTCAGCTTTTCTTTTCTGTTATTTCAAAATTATTGATGCTTTATCCCTCAGCTAAATACAGGGCTGTAATCCCATATAGCCAAATCTGCCTTGCTGTTAAGAGTGTGTGCACAGGTGTGTACATGGCCACTTTGGCACTTTGGTAGTTCTTCATTTTGTCTTCTGACTTTCATTGCTTCCCCTAAACTTGTCTACCACCTTGGTAGAAGATTTCATTTATATTCACAAATACCATCCTGAGAGGACTAATATTCATCCTTCTTTCATTTCAGTCTCATCGTAATTAGAGATGCTCTTTGAATGTACTTTTTAGAATAAAAACTTGTACTTGATAGTTTTCCTCCGTTCCTCTGCATACAGAATGCTGCCTCCTGCTCTGAAATCAGACCATGAACCACCTGCTGGAAGCACAGGAGCACTGAGCGCAGTAGATAGGATCAAACCTGTCACCCATACCCTTGTTAAGCACTGCCGTATCAGTCAATAAAGATCTCAGTGGTGACTTCAGGTGGGAAGGGAGAGGTGGCATAAGGAGACTGAAAGCTGTTCACCTAAAAGTAATGTGTATGTTCCCAATAGATCTCACTGACAGGAATCTTTGATTTGCTTGTAGTGCAGTTACAGTGGAGTAGAAGCAGAAGTTCTTAACCGTGATTAGCAGGCTGCAACTTCTGTGACTTTTCTGGTGAAATTTTACACCAAATTCAAGGCTCCTACCCCAACCTATGAGCCTCACAGGCAGTGTTTCCCAGCATGGAGATCAGTAAAGCCCTTGGGTGAGGGAAGGGGCTGCAGGTGGACCTCTGGAGGAGCAGGGACTGGCTGGACCAGGAACTGACACCTGTACCTCATTCACTTGCATAGCATGGTGCAGGACTGATCAAAAGATTTGAGGCTGACTGGCAAACCAAACAACTTTGCCTTAAAGGTATGACCCCACATTTTCATTTTTGTCTGTTGCAACCGTCAGCATGCATTTGTGTTCGATTTTGAGTAACTGTGGTTGTAATCAGTGAATTAACATTCCTATTAATATACAATTGTGTAGAGAAGCAGGGCTGTAATCTCTGAATAATATAATATAACAGTTATCAGAGTAGATGCAAATGAGCCCAGGGATTTGCATCTTGACGCAAAACTGTGACACATAAAGAGAGGTGATGCAGTCCTGAAATAAACTACAAGTCCGTGGTGACTTTTTTAACTGTTGATGTTTCTGACCGCCTTGAATAAGTCTCACTGTGCTTAATAGAAGTGTGAGTTAAATAAATTGCTCTGTTAAGCAAGTTAGATTATTTAATAGCCTTTAAACCTTCTGTTTATTAACTGCACATTCCAAAAAATTGTAGGGATTAAAACTCTGTTGAAAATCTTGAATTAGTAGAACCGCAGTTTAGGATCTTCTGCTCTTTGACAATTTGGGACTGGAAAAATCAGTGTATCTGTGTATTTCATACTCATTTTCTGCATAAAATTTATTGAACTGTTATTGAGTTAAAACCATCTAGGATTTGGTTGTTGTGTTTTGATGGTTCACCTTTGATTACTCTTTCATCCTTTACCCACAGAATTGTTTATCCTTACTGTTTTCCCATGCACTGGTAATAAGAGATGAGAAAAATAGTATGAGTAAGCAGATTGATTTCAGTGCCAACTATTGTTTGTTTGTTTGTTTAGAAACCAGTTTTGCAAATACTTCAGGTCTCTGTAAATTTCAGCGTAGAAATCTGCAAGCAAACAAGGTTTTGGCTTAATGCCCTAATTCTTCAGATCTATGTAATGAGTTTCAGGTGTGCATTCCCACACAGAGACCCACCAATTTCAAGTGGACTGTGTCTATTTTTGTCCCATGGTTTTCAGCACAGTCTGAAGTTTACAGCTTATCTGGGAAGAAAACCCTGGGGAGACAATTTCAAATTCTTAACTTATTCACTAAAGAACACTGCTTCTCATACAAATTGCTGCAAATCTCTTTACTTAGTGAGGCCAACTGAGAGATGATAATAATGCTTATGCACCTTTCTAAAGTGATTTCAAACCTAGAAATGGAAATTAAGTTTAAAGCATTATTATTAAACACATTTTTCAGATGGGATAATGAAGAAAAGAGAGGATTGCTGTTTTGTGGGTTTTTTTATTTGCTTGTTTGTGTTTTGTTTTTTCTCAGCATCTCTGCCCATAATGCATTAACTCACTGGTCATAGTCTATTTTCTGTACCTCTCTGGATATGATAAATAGTTGACCTAAACGTTGCTTTTTTGCATAAAACAGTGCTTGTCAAGGGGTCTGTAGAACCTGTTTCTTTTTTAATGTAACTTTTATTCTGTGGGGGGATAGCTGTGGTCTGACAATTAGCCAAACGGCAGTTGTACATAGGTTGCTCCAAAAGTAATGCCTTGTATTTTATTCCGTGGAAACTACCACATTGTGCCAAGAGAACAATAACACTATTTGATAGAGTAAGCAGTATTTTTCAACATAGTCCTCACCATTAGCTATGCATTTTCACCTACACTGAAAAAGAGACTGCATGCTGCACTCATTAAAATTTGTACCAGCAGAGGTGACCCACTGTAAATTTAGCCACTGCTCAAATGCCACAAGCACCATCTCAATGTGCTCACATCCACTGTTTGGCTTCCATAAAAGTTCAGGAAGCTTTGATGAATGTCAGAAAGTGCAACTTTTTCTTCATTCATTTCTACACCTCTGCTTCAGCTCTACTTCCACGTCAGATGCCATTTTGTCAAACTGCCCCTCTGCTGCTGTGTGTCACATGGAGCAGATGAAGAAAGACAAAGGTTTCTTTGGGCAGTCATATTAGAAAAATGATTAGAGTGAGAAATAGCAATGTGATAGTGCTTTTAATCATCCTTTCATTTTTAAGCCTTTAGGATTTGCATTTTCAGGTGTAACTACTTACCTGTAAAAAACAGAAAATTGCTTTACATAAATGGAAGTCAGTGGTGAGACTGTAAATAGAACATTTTCAATACAGGAAATGGCAAAGTCCCATTGATCTTTATATCCGTCAAACACTGGATGGGTATAAAGCCTTTAAAGCTCTGTGAGCAGTTGTCTGTTACATTTCATTATCTTTCGAAAATACAAATATGCGTCAGACTATGTTGGTTTTCTGCTCCATTCTTATGCTCACAAGAATGTTGATTTGGCAGGGGTTCCAGTAGAGGACTGAAACACATTTAAAATGAAAGCAGGTGCATAGCTCTCCTGAAATGAATGATTGCTTTAAGGTTTAAATCAAAAGCTGTTGTGAATTTGGACAGGACAGAAGTCTAAAGAGTAGAATAAGCATTGAAGGCCACTTGAAATAGTCAAAGAAACCAGAAGAAATCGGTATGAAATTATTTTGTGATGGTCTTTTATATTCACTGCAGGAAAATCAAATAAGATATTTACAATATAAAGTTGAATATAGGGAACCTAAATTAGGTCTCAGAAAGAGATATTACGTATTTAAAAAAGAGATGTTGGTTAAGGCAGTCATGTTATTTTTCTGCTGTATGGATTTACGGTTGTGAAATGGTTATGCCCCGTAACTCTTAATGAAGCTTGACAGTTTTAGTATTGAAATTGAAGGAGCTGGTTGGAAAGACACTTTGCAAACAGGGACCTCTCTTAATGATCCCAGAGCTCATCTTTGCTTACAGGCTTTACGTGGAAGGAAGGAAGGAAGGAATAAACAGTTGGCTTTAACTGTATATGATCTGCATCATATCAGAGAAAAGGAAAGTTAAGCACTTGTGAATGTTGTTATGAATTTGCAGTCACTGCCTTTACTCCCTACATCTGTTAGAAGGATTCTTAGGATATTCACGGAAGACTTTATCCCCTTTATCACTCCTTACCAGAACCTTGCTCCTACCACCACTTCCACCATTTCTGAGGTAGACTGTTGTACTGAACTTTGCAAAGGCCCCTTATGCCTCCTGAATGTTCCAGGTGGCACTTCAGATCCAGCATCAGATCTGCTCCTTTCAGAGTTTAGAAAATTCCACTTTGGAAAAATTTGAAGACTGAGGAGGAGATATGAGCTCTGGCACCTGGCTGGCATACAGCCAGAACAGGCTGCAGATGTTGCAGACACCACTGTCTCAGCATGGATTTACATCAAAGCATATGAGGTGAAATACTGAGAATCAGTAGGTGTTTTCTCATTGATCTCACCGATAATTCCCGAGGAGTAAATAATTGATGGTTGCAGAGATCACTTTATAATTTAAGTAACTCATGTAAACTCAAGTGAACCTTCTGAATATGAAGAACATCTGACTCCAGAGTCCACATTGGTTGAATTCCTGCTCTGTGCACGTGCATAAGTGCTTGATTAGCAAGCAGGAGTTCAAGACAATAAGGGATACCCTATTTCCTTGAAATGGCTAGGGGAAAATGGGAAAACACAACTTCATAAACTTACCTGAACTAGAGTTTGTCCAGAATCCACATTTGATTTTTTTTTTTTAATATAAAATCATTTCAAATAGTAAAAGGGAACTTTTATTTTTAGGTATTTGCTCAGTTGATGAGTAGAAATGTGATGTTCCTGCAGCTACATCATTGCTTTTTGCTCTATTTCTGAGCATGAAATGTTACTCTCTGAATTCACAACACTGTTCTGGAGTTTAACCTGAGGAATATTCATTGAATTCCCACGGTACACTTAGCCATAGGGACTAGCCTTGGGTGTGATAGACTGTGTACACAGGGCAGTGGGAGAGTTTGGTATACAGAGAGCATGTTCCATTAGAAAAAAAAAATGGTGCTAGGAATCTAGCTGAAGTCAGTGGGAATACTATGAAGGAAGAAAAAGAAGAGGCAAATAAAATATTGTTCTGTATGGGAACTGTTGAATCACGGCCTGAACCACTGATTGATCACCTGAGGCGAGCACTGGGTCAGCTGCAGGGGCACAAGTGGGTGTGATTGGAAGGGGTGGAGTTTGACTCCACCTCTCCCAAGACCCCATTTAAGGGCTGACCACCACCAGGGAAGGATCTCTGGTTGGAGATCCCTCCCTAGTGGAGTTATCGGTGAGCCTCGGCCATCTTTAAAGGTGAGCAACTCTTTTCTTATTTACCATCTGTACATCATCTACTTAAGCCTATCAAAAATATACCAGCTTTGGCACTATTTCTTTTGGGTCCTATTTTTGGGGGTTATTTGCCCTACATGTTCTGATGAATTTAGTCATCTTTTGCTGTGTTGCAGAAAGTGAATTTCTCCTTTTGGAACTCCATGTACCACATCTGAGGACAGAACCACTCTGTTCACCTGAAAGATACCTTACCAAAGCAGAGGTTGTGCTTTTGTTTGAAAGACTGTCACCATGGTACAAAGAAGACAACAGTGAATATAATGTTCTTGTAATAACCAAGAGGAAGTTTTATATAAGTATTTACTATGTAATATAATTATGAAGTTTTTGATCAGTTATTTATTATGTAATACCATGATGAGTATTTTTTCAAGGTGTGAAAGGGAAGTTTGGATAGAAAGACACTGGGGAACAAACCGCATCCAAGCCAGCAGACTGCAGAGTTAAACTTCCACATATTCCAAGCTCTTTTCATCTGAGCTCTTCTATTAAAATACTTCTAGAGTAATTCATTGAACTTTTGGAGCAGAGAGAACAGTCTGCTTCCCTGAGGTTAAAGGTGTTTGACTGAAGCAGGATTCGGATGTGAATTCCCTCTGACAGAGGAGGAACCTGAATGGGGGGAGGAGTCATCAACCTCCTGAAGGACTGCTCCAACAATTACTCTGTGCTGGTAAAATGTATAGCTCATTCCCAGTTTTTAAAAAGTAAGTAGTTGATGCTGTTAAACCAGATCTCTGAGGTATGCTCTGAGAGCAGCCACTTAAAGTGTGCCCTTGAAATCAGATCAGCAGAGAAACACATAGTTGGGGGGTAACAGCAGTTCTGAGATGAAAGAAGGTATCAGTCTGCATCAGCCTCTTAAATGTCAGGTGCATCTCAGTGCATTTAGAAACCAAACAGTTACATACCAGGGAAACATTAATGCCAGAAGTGTCAGTGGAGTGCTTTGTTGCACCAGAGCGGGGGTTTCAGTGCTAAGTGCTAAGCACCTTCACATGGATCTTACTCTTTATTCAGCACCCTAATATGTAAATCAATAATTTTTGACTGTATCTTGCTATTGCTGTAGCAAGCACAAAAAAAAAATACCCTATATAGGTAAGATAAGGTGTTGATATGCTGTTCACAGAGCTATGCTTCTGAGTGTTTGCTTAGGCTATCGTGTTTTGTGCCAACCTGCAAATAGAGACTGCTGAATAACATCATCTTCCTTCTGTGCCTTCTTATTCCTTGATGTCACCTTACTCTTACAGTGTGCACATTGAGCTGAGGCAGTACCTGAAGTTCTCAAGTCATTTGAGGAGTTATATGCTGAGTTTTATTCCTGGAAATGCAGACATCATAGATAGCAAGTTCTGTAAGTGCAGTATATTCAGACAACGTGACAGCGCATTTTGAAAATGCAAGGAGAATGTTATATTTCACATGACTATTGATTAGCTGGAATGCGAGCAAACTCTCTTGGAATTTCTTTATGTTCGGAACTTACTTGAATAGTAATAGTTTCTGGAGGCACTGAAGCTCAGCAGTTCCTAAAGTTTCTCCAAAGCAAAGAGAGTTTACTGTCTTGTAAAGAAAAAAGGGTTAAAACTGTTTTATAATAATTGGTGCTTATTTTTTAGCTTGAAGATAAAATGAATATTCCATTAATTTTCTCTTAATCTATCTGCATTTTCACTTTAATGTAGACTCTGGGCATCTAATTCTTGTCTTTTTGAACCTTCAGCAAGTTTGCTGATGATACAAAGCTGGGAGGAATGGCTGATGCACCAGAAGGTTGTGTTGCCATTCAGCAAGACCTGGACAGGCTGGAGAGCTGAGCAGTGAGGAACCTTCTGAGGTTCAACAAGGATAAGTGTAGAGTTTTGCACCTAGAGAGGAATAGCCAGACATATAAGCACATGTTAGGGGCTGACCTGCTGGAAAGGAACTCTGTGGAGAAAAATCCAGGTGTCCTGGAGGACAACAGGTTGACTATGAACCAGCAGTGTGCCCTTGCAACCATGAAGTCTGATGCTATTCTGGGGTGCATTAGAATGAGCGCAGCCAGTAGACTGGGATGTTGTTCACCCCTTTTACTCTACCATGGAAAGACCACATCTGGAATAGTGTGTCCACTTCATGCTTTTTAGTTTAAGAAAGATGGGGAACTACCAAATGGAGTCCAGCAGAGGGTCACAAACAGGCTGAAGGGCTTGGAGCATGTCCCTTGTGAGAAGAGGCTAAAAGATCTGTGACTGTTTAGTCTGCAGAAGAGCAAGCTGAGATGGGATCTTATCAACGCTTTAAAATATCTAAAGGGTCTGAGTCAAGTAGGTGGGACTGGGCTCTTTACAATGGTGCCCAGCAGAGGGGGCACCACCAAAAGGGCAATGTGCACAAACAGGAACGCAGAAAGTTCCAACTGAACATGAGGAAATACTTTTACTTTGATCGCAACAGAGCCCTGGAACAAGCTGCCTAGAGAGGCTGTTGAGCCTCCTTCTCTGGAGACATTTGCACTTTCTTATGAAATGTACTCTAGGGAACCTGTTTTATAAGTAGGAATTGACTATATAATCTTCAGAGGTCTCATCCACACCCTATAATTCTGTAATTTGTATCAAACGTAGATGACTTATCTCAGAAAGTATCTAAGAAATAAAAAGCTTAATATTTAGTGTGTATACTTTGAATAAGGCAGTTGTAGAAAAATATCCATGCTCTTCACAGAATCCTAGAGTGGATTAGACCAGAAGAGACCTCTGGATTCATGCTCCAACCCCTGCTCAAGTAGGGTCCAAGGCTCACATCCAGGTGGCTTTTGAAGGTCTCTAAAAAGGAGACCCCACAGCCTCCATGGGCAGCACGGACCAGGGCTCTACTACCCATACCGCACAGAAGCACTTTGCAAGTTTGCAAAGCATAGTACCCTTCAGTGAACAGAAGTGGTTGGTAACATACCAGTGTTTGTGGCTTAACGTGAAAAACTGTTTTGAATTCATACATGTAATTCTTCTAGAGGAGTCTCAGAGTCTCATGTTCCAGCTTTAAAATAAGACAGTTTGCACAATTCCCTTTTCTTCCTAGTAGAATTCCTTTCCTTCAAATTCCTTTCGTTCCTTCTCTTGCAGCAATTTTTCTTGAGAATGAAGAGCTGTAAAATATTTAAAAATCAGTAAAATTCACATGAAAAAAATTAACATTGAAGTGCACTGACAGGGATAGCAGCACTTGCACAAAAAGCATCTGGGTATGCATATTTGATTTATTCATACAATAAGTCTGAGAATGTGTTTGTAAGGTCTGTGATCCCTTTGCCTAATTTATGCTGGTTTATTATTAGTTTTGTCTCTCTAATGAGGAAAACTGAATGACTTGTTTGGATGCTAGAATTTCATTATTGTAGAACACAGTTGCCCAGTGTTTTGAAAGTAGTAGTTAAAATTAACACAGTAGTCCAAGCTTTAGGTCTTTGTTTGAATTAAGGCTGACAACTACCTTGTTAGCAGGAGCACAGATGAAGGGATTGTTTTTTTTTTTAACTGACTTTAAAGATTTTTCCATTTTAAATGTAGCAGTTCTGCAGGATTTGCTGTGAAACTTCTTTTACATGAAGCATTTACATTTCAGAGTATTAATTTGGGATGTGTAAGCTTGAAAATATCCTTTTTGGATTCCCCTGTGACACAGATGTGCTCTGTTTTTTGTGGTGAAGTCAAGCACTGGTAAAAGTTCAAACAACGAGACAGCAGAATGAGGAGCTCTTTTTTATAAGGTGCATTATTTGTTCCATAGTAAGTGAGTTTTTATTCTGAAAGATAGCCTTAAAAATGTTATCTTAGTTTTTGACATTAAGTGATTTTCCAGGAGTGCGTAGACAGATAATGTAATGTTCTGGGTTAAGCACCTCCACAAATTTATCTCTTCCCCCACTTAAAGCTTAGACTGGAGCGTGAGGTTGACTTTTAAGTATTGCAGTCTACATGTATAGTGTAAGTGTACTGATTACAGATACCTAGTGCTCATTTAAAGTCAGCTGATCCTATGCCATCTTTCATCAAGACATTGTAAAAATAAAGAAAAAGCCTTGATAATCCAAAAGCCATGTGACTGTCAATATATTTACCACAGAGTTTTCTTTCAGATCAAGAATATACTGTTGAACTGAGTCTCCTGTCTTCGTACTATGGTTTGCTTAACATTGCATTGTGACTTTGTGTCAACGGTTTACCAGCCTGGATCGGCCCGGTTCCATGACGATTGGTGTGGGGGACCCGCAGACCCACGCCCCAGGAAAGGGGAAGGGGTAAAGGGAAAAGGGAAAAAGGGAGATGGGCCTAGAAACAAAACAGCGGCAACGATCTGAGGAGGAAAGCTAATTTACTAAATAAGATATCAGAAAGCAAAATAACACAATATAATACAATATAATTGGAATTGAAGCTAATAAATCAAATAAAATGAGCAAGAGAGAGAGTGTCCAATAAACCGAAGGCCTTACGCTAATGCTGAAGGCGATACGGCAGTGAGCACCCACTGCTGAGTCGATCCCGAAGGAAAGAGAGCGTGTCCCATGACCGCAGAGGGTTTTTATCTTTTCCCTCTGAGCAGAAAATACGTAAAAATGCAAAGCATCGCAAAGTCTTCTGGGGAATATAGTTCTTCTCTTCTGAGACGGGTATACCCGGAAAATATCAATGATCTATGGAGTTGGAGTATTAACTCTTTAACTCTTAATGCACTACATGTTGTTATGATGTGGAATACCAATACCAAAAATCATAAAACCATGACACTTTGGTCTATGTAAACTAATTTCCCTAGGGTTGAAATTGAAATTGTGCTCCAGAAGCTACTGTAATGCTCTTCCCTACTACTAACGTGTATTCATTCTACAGGACTGGACTAGACTAGGAGTAGTCTTCCTCCCGTTTTTTCCTTCCCAAATACGTATAGTGTAAATCACCAGTTTTGTTCTATAGAACTAATTTTATTCTGTCATGCTACTTGCTAATATAGATAGTCTTAATTCACTGAGTTGCCAGAGAAACTCAGTTATTAAAACCAGAATCTGGTTTTATGAGGCAGAAGTGAACTTTCAAGTCTAATTCACACATCAGCCAGTAAATTGACTGCTTAGAGCTGCCCCAGTATGTCAGGTTGCTACTAGAATATTTTGTTTCAATGTTAAAAAACAAACAAACAAAAACTTTGTGTTGTTTTGCTTCTCTTCTCTTTTTTTTTTTTTTCCCCATAACCATTGGTGGAGGGTTGGTTGTTCCATTTGAATATGTTTCTGAAGCAGATGATAAATGCTATTTGTAAGAGCTCTGAGTGCAATGGCCTCTGAATTCAAGTAGTTCTTCCCAGAGCATCTGTTCTGGAATTAACACCTGGGGACTGATACTTGTGTGGCAGAAAATGATGCAGATTTATTGCTGATCCCCCAAACTCCTTTATTTTAGTTTTTAAATTTCCCATTCTCGGAGTTCAGGTGACATCTGTGTATGTGCTAAGCATCTATTTGCTTTTTCATAATGGCTAGGTTAGAAAATTAGATAAAAAATCATCATGCATTTAGTGGAAACATCTTTTGAATTATGTAGCCCTTTATGACTGCGGTAAAATCGCTGATGAGTTTCAGCATTTTTCAGTGTTAAAGAAAGAGTCAATCATGTTGCTAGGAGAAGTACGACAGAATGACAAATGTTTTACCTTGAGGCTTTCTAAATTGCAATGAGCAGTGCAGTGGAAATGCTGAATCACTGTGGAAAGCAGTGGTTGAGCACTTAGTGGGGAGGCAGGGCCAACCCATGAGAGTCCTGCTGATATCTGACACACTGGAGGCATTAGAAAAGGTGGTGAATTCATTGACCGCCTATTGATAAGAGAGATAGTAGTTCACAGAAAGTACATGAACCAGGCCTGTCAGTGAAATTCCTGGATGTAGTTTGGTCAGAAAGACTAAAGTACTACCCAGTAAAATAATAGATAACGTTCAGAGGCTCCCAGTCCCTGCCATGCCAAGGCAGGTGCAAAAATTCTTGGGTATATTGGCAATCCTTTATACCTCACGCAGCACAGCAGCTGAGGCTTTTATATAGATTCACAAAAAAAAAAAAGGGCCAAATATAGGTCTGGAGGAGAAGAGAACAGAAGGCCTTCTAGCAAGTAAAAACAACTGCTAAAAAGTCCCAGGCACTGTGCATATTCAGTCCTGCCCTAGCTGCCAAACTAGACGTGTGTAATTCAGGATGAGTTCGTCTGTGAGTTACAGCAGCTCCAGAGTTCCATGTGAACCCCAGTTGGATTCTAGTCTCAGGTCTGGTACAGAGCAGAAGATACAACATGGTTGAGAAACAGTTGTTGTCTGCCTACTCCACCTGACAGGTGGTGGAATCAATTATGCAAATATCTGAAGTTATAGTTTAAACCACCTTGCCAATTCAGGGGTGAGTCAGAGACCTAACCCTCTTTCCTAAGACAGGGGTGGCCAAAGCACAGACTGTGGCATGATGAATTGGCTATTTCAGCCAGAGAAGTAGTCTTTCTTCATCACCATTGAAATAAGAACTCCAGAAGATCTTAGGCCCGGTGACTTACCACAGTGATGCACCAGAGGAGACAATGGTCACTCCACTGGAGTAGAGTTTCATTCAAGAAGGGAAGTATCCCATTCTTGAAGATGCCTTGTATATGGATGGGTCCAACAAAAGTAATCCAAGCAAGTGGAGAACAGTGGCATACCATCCCTCCACTGAAACAGTTTGCTTTGAAGAGGGGGATGGTCAGAGTATCCAATGGACAGAATTGTGGATAGTTATAACCAAGGTGACCTGGTGATGGTATCCTGAACACCAACACAAGTAGCTGGGCTGTGTACTGGGTGCTCATTCTTTGTACTGCACAGTGGGCCACCCAGGAATGGACTGTTCATGCCTGACCAATATGGGGCAGGGACATGTGGATGGACACAAGGAACATAGTTAAACAGAGTTCCTTACACGTCTACCATGTTTCTGGCCACCAACCTATGCAGTCTCTGGGAAACTAAGTTAACACACTGACTCGAGTCAGGTGTCTGATTCACCCTTTGAGAACATTGTTCCTGATTACATCCGAAGCTGCAGCATGCCGGACAAAAGACAATGTGGGCAGCTGCTAAAGCATTAGGGCTGCCCATACAACTCTCTGACATTGTAAAGCCATGCCAAGACTTGCCAAGACGAGACCGAGACCATTACCCGAAATGACACTCTACCTTGCTAGAGTACACAATCCTCACCAGTGATGTCAGGTCAATTAAACTGGGCTCCTCCCTCAGTCTGAAGGGGTGAGATATGCCCTGAACTGTGTCAACACAGCAAGTGGGCTAATGCAGGCCTTTACAATGCCAAGAGCAAACCAGACATACGTCATTAAGGCACTCACCAAATCGATGGTCACCTACAAGATGCCTCAGATCATTGACAGTGACAGTGACCTAGGGACTCACTTCCCTGATGGCAATGTTGCAACACTTGACAGAAGAAAACAACACTGAGTGACTATTCCACCTGCCATATAATCTGATGGGGGCAGGCAGACCCTTATTGAACAATATAATGGCATTCTCAAGACTGCTCTGAAGACAGACTCTCAGTCTCTGGAGGAGTGGACAAAGAGACTACAAAACCCTGATTTGTTCAGTGTATGCTTCCAGAATGTCTAGGTTGTTTTTTAATTTTCATTCAAGAAAGTCCACCACTGGGTGCCATTGAAGAGCTGAATGTTATGATGACTCTTCAATGACTGGAGCATATCAGAGTTCAATGATGTTGCTCCTTCTGGTGGTCTTGTGGGCCACGGATCTCAGGGAGAGTAAAACGAATGTTTAACTGGTACTAGAACAGGCAAGTCTGCCCTCCAAGGAAAAATACATGTGCTGTTACAGTCCTGAGCTGTCATTTTTGCCTGATTAGAGGCATCCTCAGGCTGTTTGTACCAAACACTTTGGCCTGATATCGATGGTTATTAGGCAGCAGAGAGGGTAGGGGAGTGGATTCTAACTTGTCAAATGGGCACAATCAGTGCTCCCTTCACAACGAAAATCTGTGCTTGTGTTGTAATTTCTGGGATACATGTATCAGTTACTTGCAGAGTTGTATTTCCTGATTGATGGTAATTGAAACCAAGTAACTTTTTTTTTCTAAATCGTGGAAGTTAGACCAATTTGAGAGCATCAGTAAGGGAAGGAGTTTTCAGAGGAGTCATTCTGTGCTTTTCTCTCAAAAGCCTATTGTATATCTGATCTCTCAACTATGTGATCAGAAATACATAAGTCTCTGCAGCATCCTTTACAAGGGTCTTGATAAATACCTTGATGTATTTCAAGAAATGCAGGAATTTTCTGAAAATATTTAACTATGTTTCAGCTTTGTACCTATGTAATTCATGACATACTTTACTAGTGGCAAAATTCTTCTGCCTCCATTCTACCTATTTCCTCTTCCCTCTGTGCTAAATCTGCCTCTCTTTGTGGAAGATTCTTGGCAGATCATTAGAAGTGTGAGGAATGCCTTTCCTACAGGCAAGCAGTAAAACACAAAAAATATTGCTTTGCAGAAGGTCCTTTTTCTGTTTGAAGTCTGGCTATAGGAGTCGTATTTCGTTAGCACCTTGAGGCATGACAGTGTCTTGCACAACAAGTTCCCTGTGGTGTGTTGCTGCTTACATCATTTCACAAAGAAAGCATCTAGCAGAAGTCTTTCCTAAAGGCTCCTTCATTAGAAGTAATTAAAGCTTTTTTCCCCCTGAAAATTCAGTAGCCAGAAGGCTCAGAGTATGCAGAGTAGCTTCTAGTGATATTCTAACACTGAAGGGAAGCAAAGAAGAGGCGTGTATTATCTTACTGACTCCCAGACAAAATGCTGCATTTAAGAATATACACCTTTTGAACATTACTGTGGCAGACAAATGGCTTGAAAACTGGCATGTGGCAAGGGGGCACTAATAAAAATGCATAATGATATTATATATATATATGTTTACAATAGCTAGATGAGTGTAGTATGACATAAGTAAGCCACAAGGCTTTTATAAGAGTAAATGAGTGCTCTAAAACCTATTAGAATTCTTGTAACTAATTAAAGACACTAAATAGTCTGTTGGGGAGGTTCACACCACCTTTGAATAAAATCCTTTCTCAGCAACTATGAGCAAAGCTTTGTCAAAGAGTGTGGCTGAACAGAATCAGAAAAGAAGAGAAGGGAAATAGCAGTTTTCAGAAAGAATGAGTCAGGTCACTGACTGTCCCGCAGAATCACAAAGGAACGTTTGGTTGATTTGCGATCTTGGAAAGTAAGGAAACAGCTCTCTGTGTTGAAGCAGAATTAAAATGATCAACTTTATCCAAAGATTAGGAGTTTTCCCAGACTGCTAAAAGACTATAGCTGAGATGAACAGGTTTTTTTTAGCTATATTTTTTGCATATAACTGTCTGTTGATGTAATTGTGCGCCTGTTATGTCTGTAAGTTAGGCATGTAAGACTGCAAGATATATATGCAGCCACTAGGACAAGAGGTGGCTGAGACTGGAGATGAACAGATTTGGTTCCTTGAATGCGAGCAAAAAATTCCTACTGCTGTCTTCTGTCTTCCTGTCCTGTAAAAACTTGTCATCATTGTGTAGCACTTGCACATGTCAGACACTACAAGTGGACACGCAGTACTCATTCATTCCCCATGTTGATGTAAATATCAAGAGTAATCTAGAGACTTTGTGTGGTGGAATTCATTGTTTTCTGCTTGTGCTGTAGGTGGCTGAATTTGTTTAGCCTGTAGAAGCTTCAAGAGAACTGCATAATGAAAGAGAAGTTTATACTAAAAATTGATGAAGCTATGTAAGAGACCAACTTGTTCTTCCTCTAAGGAAAAGCCAACAAAAGCTAATTCAGTGTAGATACCCAGGTTTGGAGACAGGTTGGGATTTACTGCTGAATTCTTGTTTACAGAGTTCTGTCTCCCATTAGTCCAAACTGAGCACAATTTTGTCAGTGATTGGGTCAGGTTGATAATTATCTTGTTGAAAAGGGTGGACAGTTCAGGAGATAGATGTTTCCTAATTTGTTAAGGGCTTGAAAGATAAGTGGTCTTGAAGTACATTTGCTTTCAAACGAATAGCCAGTAGAGTGCTCAGAGCACTGGCAAAGTGAGTTCCTGTCAGGTTTTCTCAGAGTAATGTATGCTGCATATTCTGTCCATTGACATTGTCTTTACCATCAGAAATCCCAACTTCTTAAGAGCTTTTAAGATAATGGTTGTAAATTACTGCAGTCCAATTTTATTACTGTTTCATACCTACCAAGGACTGAGTCCTTTCTGTGACTTTATATTAGCTCAGTAAACACCATTAAAATATTGACATTTGGTCTCATTTTGGTAGCATCAGTATCATTTTATCACACATCAACTGCAGTAATTTGAAATGATGAGCATGATCCCTTTTTCTAAAAGCAGGAGAAACAATAATTCACATTTCTCCCCTTCTGCAACCCATGACTTGGCTAAAAAAGAAAGAAAGAAAGAAACAAACAAAAAAAAAAATCCTCAAAACTGTAGTGGGGGTATCTAGCTCTTTGCAACAACAGAACAAATAAGAATCAGCAGCTTTTACAGGCCCCTTTGGGAGCTCTTGGAAGTATCAACTTGGAAAGTCAGCCTTTGAAGTCTCAGGGTGGACACCTTCAACCAGGACTCTGACTTCAAAACTGTATCTTAATATACTGCAAGAGTTCTCCTAATGTGCAAGAAAAGCTAAAGTCTTCTGCATTTCCATATGCTGATATGATGTAAGGGTTTAAATGAGACACAGAAATGCTTCATGATTCAGCAGCAGGGGCAGGTTTACAGTACCCGTCTTGTTTGGATTGTATCAGCATAAGAACCTATGATTTTGCTGGCTGTTTTCTGAGAAGGGCACCACTAGATTAAGCTTAATAAGCTTAAGCCATCTCCTTCTGGAGATGGCAGCCTTTCTTACTTAAGCATTATTAGAAGATCTGCAACTGATTTTGTGAGGCAGCTGGAAATTGACAGTTTGAATGTATAGTTTTCTTCCTTTCTCTTTAAGTTCAAGGGCAAGGCAAAACTGTTCAGACTAAGCAAAGAAAAAGGTTTTCATGCTCTCCTTGGTTTACTTGGTTCTCTCACCCATTCATTCTTTTCAAAGTGAATTTATTCCCCTAGTTAAGTAGCAGAGTGGACCTTGTTGGCAGAGAGGCAAGCGTAGGACTTGAGAAAGATATTTAAAAGGACCACACAGAAGTTAGATGTGGTAAACATGTAGATTTGGAGTAGATGGGAGTAAAAATTATCATAGAATCATAATACATACTGAGCTGGAAGGGACCCACAAGGACCATCAAATCCAACTCCTGGCTGCGCACAGAAAACTGCCCAGAATTCAAACCCTGTATTTGAGAGCGTTGTCCGAATGCATCTGGAACTCTGATAAACTGGGGTCGTAACCCTGAGGAATGCCTGACATTCTGACCCTCCTCTGATGCAGTTCCATGACATTCTCTCAGGTCCTGTCATCATCAGAAAGAAGAGTTTAGTGCCTGCTTCTCTGCTGACCTCATGAGGAAGCTACAGGCTGCCATCATACCTCCCCTCACTGTCCTCTTCTTAGAGCTGAAGAAACCCAGTGATGTCATCGCTCCTCATGTGTGTTGCACTATAGACAATTCCCTGTCTTTGTAGTCCACCTTTGAGTGCTGTATAAGTTTTATGTCCTTATATTTTGGCATCCAAAACACACACAGTGTTCAAGGTGCAGCCACACCTGCATAGAACAGAGAGGGACAATCCCTTTTCTCACCTGGCTATCAGTGCTGGGCCTGATGCACCCCAGGCATCTAGGACTTCAGTACTGTATCTTTACTCCACAGTGGAACAGTATTATTACTTCTGTTTTACAGGTAAGGGAATTGGAACAGAGGGCACCACTGGGGAAGCCCTAAAAGCGATATACAAAATAGTAGCACTTCGGTGTCCTAGTCCTCACTTCCTGCTGCCATTTGTGATTTTGAATATTGTCTCTTTCCACCCTCATCCAAAGGTCTTCCTTCACGTTCAAGAGTTTCAACACCTTTATTTGCCCTTTATTTGCCCTAGCGAAGCTTTGCCTTAAACTGTATGATTTAACCTTTAGCCTTTCTGCCTCCTGCTCAGAAGTCTGAAAGACTTCGTTGTAATGGAGGTTTTCTTTTTAGTCACTGTAACTTCACATGACCAAATACTACTTCATTAACCTGACTGTCTAAGGATACGAAGCTCCAGGAGAAACTGTTATCCCTATATGATAGGTAGGATAATTAGGAAGTTTGCTTTTGCTTTTACTGACCTTGATTTTAAGCTCCTTGATCTTGACCTTTTGTTCTGTATTTGTCAAGCATCTACCACAGTGGATGTACCATGGTGATTAGAGCTTCTAGATGATAGAAAATGTATGTACAGAAGCCACTGATGTCACTAAGAGTTCTCCATTTAGCTGGGGAATGGATTATTGAACATAAATCAGCGACAACTTCAGAGATAGCCACATCCTCCCATCAGCAGAGGACATGGCAAAACTAGAATCGGCTAATGCTGCATCTGGGTGACACCAACAAGCATGAGGTTAAATGGGAGAGGTGTGTAGATGGTCATTCCTGTTAAGGGTGCCCTTCAGTGTATAACAGTGTCTCATAAATGAAAAGTTTGTCAGTAAAACCTTGCAAAGTAAAAGGTGTCTAATGACATTCTGGCAGCTTCTTTATCTTGAAAAGGATGAAACCTAAGAAGCAAAAAAATGAGAGGAGAAGCTCTGAGATAGCTAGACTAAAATTAAACATAGTGAAAAGGAGGGGAAAAAATCAATACTTACTAATAAAAGTCAACATTTATCTTACAGGAAACTTGAAGTTTTGCCTTCTGATTCTGAACCAGCCTTTCAACAGAGGTCATTTTCATTGCCTGTGGAGCAAAGGTAATAATAACTTACAAATGTGTGTATGTAATATGCTGATTTACTTGGCTGCTACCCGGCTAATAAACTTAATGTCTGTTGAATTGCACTGTGGCAATTTCCTCTAACTAGGGCAACCTTCTAGTAAGGGTGTGAATTGGCAGAATGTGTCCCTCATTGCTGAATGCAGTGAGTGAGCATGATCGTTGATTTGCTGACAAAGTATGGTATATTAGTGATGCATTTAAGTGTCTAGAAGCAAGCATTTCTTTAAAGTTCATTAGTGAAATGTGTAACTTTTAATCAAAATAAAATGAATTGGGTAGATATTATGCTGTGGAACATATGTGGGGATTTGTGTACGTATCAGAAATAATGCAAATGAAGTGTTACTACCCTATTGCTTAATGTGCATTGCTAATCATCATCTCTGGTACGATAGATGCAGATTTACTGACACTGTGTGGAAATACGTAGATCTTAAAAAACCTGGAGCTATTAATTTCTCCTGTGCAAAAATGATTTGTGGCAAATGGCAGGAGATGTCTCTAACTTGTTACCAGTCTGGGAACCTTGCAGTGGGATTCCTCCTAACTAAGTGGGACGGATAGAACTATTTGATTTCACTGTAGACATGGGGTGTCTGCACAATCAGACATAATTGGAATAAGAGATGAAGTTGGGAAGATGTATTCATATGCTGTCTAATTCCAGCAAACCCCAACTAGATGCCTGTCTAGGCACAGCAGGGAGAAAAGAAAAGAGAATTGCACAGGGGGATTCAAAGAATCTGAATTAGTGCTGTACCCCTGTAGGCTCTTCTTGAACTGCACTATCCTCCAGAAATACTCAGTGAAAGGACAGTCATGTGTATTTGAGGAATCTTCTAGATGTGATTTTAAGTACTTTTTTTACTTGAGAAGATGCACTGAAATGGCATATGCTCTATTAAATGCTGAAAAGAAGAAGGATGTTTTGACCTTATTAATTTGACCCAGTTTCCCTCTGCTTCGGGGGCTGAAGTAGAAAAACAGACAGCAAACCAGACTAGACATAGAATGGCAGTATTTCTATGCTCTGCTTTGTTAAACCAGACAATTTGTGTCCGTCCTTTGGAGGCTTAGGTCTTCCTCTTGCCATAAAACTTGTGCAGAGTTTAGAGGGCTTCTTACTGTAACACTAATGGATCCTAAACCATAGTGCTTCAGTGAAGGGTTGGGATGAGAAGCTGAATAAAACTGGGTGGACTACAAACTGTCTTTCTTGAGTTTACTGCAATGGGTTCCTGTCCTCTGAGCATGTCTGCATTGGATGTATGTTGATGATGCATATAGTTTTTTCAGAGTGTCTGGGAAAGTTAGGAGCAGAAGTCTTAATTAAGCTGATAGAACTTCTGTTGGTAGGTTGTTTCAAGAGGGAGGTGGATATTTTTTGTCAATAGAAAAATGAAAGAGGAAGGTAGTGACATAGTGAACCTAAAGGACATCTCAGCTTTAGTAAGCCTCAGCTCTGAACCCAAGACAAGGTTCTGGTAACATCTGACTAGAAGATTACTGAAGGCATCAGCAATCTTGTGCCTCCAGGATCTTGATTCAGAGAGACTGTTGCAGGACTAGGAGGCCCTCTGGATTTTCATATGCAAAACGAAAGGAGTTCTGAAGGAATGAAACATCCTCAGGAACAGTGCCAGATCAGCAGCTTGAGGTCTCATAAGAATTCTACTGTGTCCAAGTAATGAGAAGGAAACACCATGGCTGTTGATCCACAAGATATTGCACGAATCAGATAAAAAGAGAGAGAAGGGCAGGGGGAAAAAAACCCAGAAAATATTGACCAACTTTTTAAAGTTATTGCAGTCTTGTCATACTGAGTACAGAATGCTGAGGCAGAAGTGTTATTTTCAAGTAAGTTGCTTCTTCCTATCTAAATAAGTGTCCCTTAATTTTTTCACTGGTCCCATCACTTTAGCATCAAGAAAAATGAAGGTGTGATGTGCCTTGAGTTTCTTTGTGTTGATAAAATTTGTGGTAAAATCATTCCAGGTGTAACTTTGCATGACTTCAAGAAAAGTGGTTGCAGTTAATTAGCCTTTGTTTTTAACAGACTTATATGAAATCTATTTTTACTGACATACTTTGAAAAGTACTACTTCAATCTTTGCACATGTGCAAGAACATCCTTTCTTGTGTTTCATGAATGACACAAAAATCTAAATTCTTTGCTTACAGGAGACATGCAGTAGTTTTTACTGCTTGTAGTGAAGTAATGCATGATTTTCTTTTTCTATATATTTATTAAAGCACCTACCAAAGCTACATCCTCTTCCTTTTGTGTTGAGTAGAGTCATCAACTCCTAGTATAAGATAGCACTGCCCTAAAGACAGAATAGATTAAATGTTGGAGAAGGATATTGTGGAAGAGAAGAATACAGAGTAAAATGGTAGAAGACACCCATGGTTTATTGAAGATTTTGTTCTGTTGGGTGTAGTAGTGGGTGTAGAGAGTGGACAAACCATGCAGGGAAACTGAAGAGAACATGTCACTAAAGGGGAATGGGTGAAGGAAAACAGCCTCGTGATAAGTGAAGCTAATATGAAGAAACAGAATCACAGAATCACAGAATTGTCGGAGTTGGAAGGGACCTCTAGAGATCATTGAGACCAACCCCCCTGCCAAAGCAGCTCCCTAGCCCAGGTTGCAGAGGTAAGTGTCCAGATGGGTCTTTAACATCTACAGAGAAGGAGGCTCCACAACCCCGCTGTGCCAGTGCTCCATCAGCTTCACTGAAGAAATTCCCACGCACATTTGTGCGGAACTTCCTATGCTTCAGTTTGTGACTATTTCTCCTCATCCTATCACCACACACTGCTGAGAAGAGTCCAGCCTCATCCTTTTGCCTCCCGCTCCTTAGATATTTATAGAGGAGTATCAGATCCCCTCTGAGTCTTCCTTTTTCAAGGCTGAACAGACCCAGGTTTCTCATCCTTTCCTCATAAGAGAAGTGTTCCATGCACTTTATCATCTTTGTAGCCCTCTGCTGGACTCTTTCAAGGTGATCCCTGCCTTTTTTGTACCAGGGAGCCCAGAACTGGACATGATACTCCCGGTGAGACCTCACCAGGGCAGAGTAGAGGGGAAGCGTTGGATGATGAAGCTGATAAAGCGTATTGAAAGTAGTCTGTGAGTAAACAAGGCTGGAAGCATCAATCAAATCCTTTAAAAGTTCTCTGAATTTATCTATTAGTGTAGCCATTTTTAGTGATGGAAGTTGTATGACTTTCCTCAGAATCCTTATCCTCATTGTGGAAAACATGTGGAAGAGACTGGGCATTTATTATTTTGTCCCATGGAGATGTGCATTTTTGTGTCTAGGAAGTGCCTATAAGGAAGACTTGATTTAGTGAGGCCTTACCTTCACCCTATCAAGTACCATAAATTTCTGCTTGTGGCCAGCAGAGTGAAGGAGGTGATTGTCCCTCTTTACTCTGCCCTCATGAATCCCCATGTAGAATACTGTGTCCATGTCTAGGGACCCAAACTCTGGAAAGATGGGGAGGTTTTGGAGAGGAGTCCAGAGGAAGTCAATGAGGATGATCAGAGGGCTGGAGCAACTCTCCTATGAAAATTGACTGTTGGTACGTGGCTTATTCAATGTGGAGAAGTGAAGGCTCCAGAGAGACCTTATTGCAGCCTTCCAAAAGATTATGATCAGGAGATAAATCAACTTTTTACATGGGTAGACAGTGATAGGACAAAGGGGAATGGTTTTAAACTGAAGGAGAGTTTAGATTAGATGATTGGGGGAAGTTCTTACACAGAAGGGGTGTTTACGTGCTTGAACAGACTGCCTAGAGAGATTGTGGATGCCCCGTCTCTGGAGGTGTTCAAGGTCATGTGGATTGGACCCTGGGCAACTTGAGACTAGTGTTTGGTTTGGTGGCCAGGAACACTGTCCACTTCAGTGGGGTTAGAACTAGATGATCTTTGAGGTCCCTTCCAACCCAAACCATTCTGTGATTCTATTTCAGTGGTGTTTGAATGTCTGACGTTGTTTCTGTGTTAAGTTGGAAAAGTAGTGAAGCCCATATACTGAAGCTGAAAAAAAGTTAGTCTTATGGAGTAAATGAAAGTTGCCAAGATTTTGAATCTGCTCTTTAAATTCTTTTATCAAAAAATAAAAATAAAAAAATAAAACAATTACTTATGCCAGGAATTTCATCAGTGTCTATCAATTGCAGATTTATCTGTGTTTGTTTTTTTGTCTCCCTAGTAAAGTTCAATGTAAGGGGCAATATTACTACAATTTTAAGACCTCTTCTGTGTAACGTTTTTCTCAAGTTGAGGACCTGAATCTGTTTCTTGTTTCTGAAAGCACTGCTGTGGTTCCTAAATGGTGCAGAGATAGCTGCATGTCCTCACTTGATGGTAGAATCCTAGTTGGCTATCTGCTGTGCAGTACTTTCCATTTTTGAAATTCTGACAGAGACAACTGTAAAGAATAAAAAGTTATGCACTGAAATAAATTATTTCAAGAATTGGAGTAATATGACAATGTTCTACAGCAATCTGATGAAGTTCCCATCCGTGCTGTATTTCCAGAAATGGTAGAGTGCTTTTAAAATAGCATCTTCAGTTTGCTAGTGGGAAAAGATATATTACAGTAGTTTTTCTCCTTAGGTTTCATTTCACCTCTGGTTGAGTATTCTTAGGTCCGTGGGCTTACTGATAAATTCAGCTGCAGGATTAAAATACTGGTTAGTCTAATGCTGCTTAACTGAAGAGCAAGGCTATTACACTTGTGCATTATGATAAGAAAACATGTCCATGGTATCTTTCAATATTTCCAACAGCTGTGACATATTATCCACTGTGCTTTCCTCAAAAGAATGATCTTTTCTGCCAATAAAGGCTGTCTGAAAAAGCTTTAAATCAAACAGAATGTTAGCCATTAATATTACAGAATCTTCCTGACCACTGTAGTGGGATAGAGTACCAAAATCCTTTTGGAGTAGGCTTACTGACTTGCAGAATGCTTATTTAATGTTGGATGAGCAGACAAGAAGAAGACAAGATTTTATCCGTCCTTTCTGTTTGTATATCTGTAAGACTGTAACGTCTGTTGATTTTGGAGTATTTCCCTAAATACTCTCTTTCATGGACCTTTGCTTTCAGTTAAGGAATTTGAGATCTAGCTGTCTCCTTACTATGCTGCTCTCCCAGCCACTTCTCTTAAGGCATAGGGATTTTATGTCACCTTATGGACTGTGGATATGGAGGAAGTAGAGAAAGAGGTGTTTTGCTCACCATAGAGATTTCAGCTCTTTACTATTGGAAGTCTGTATTTTTAAATAGCAGAATGCAGACTTGTACAGCAGCGGTGAAATATACCCAAATTTAAACTTGCTTTAGGTCCTCTTCAGGTAATATTTTCTGACACTACATCTTTGTCAGTGCTTATCCATGAATTTAATTTTTTCACATCTCCATCTCTATCGATACACATTTTACAACAAAATTACTGTTAGATTTTAAATATTATCTTGATTGTGAGACAACTTTCTGGTCAAGGTTGGTCTATTGTTTAGTGAAAATATTACTAATGAATGAATTGTTAGCACCTGGTGGTGACTATGAATTGCAGAACACTTTCTGAGTCATCGAACAATGAAAAGTATTAATTTATATCAGAGTCATCTGTCTTTGAATACCATGTGCTTCTGTGTGTGCTTAATGCTCCATATGCTTTTGTCTGCGATATAATTGGTGACTAATATTTTGAGCATCTGCTGTTGAGGTCCAAGAGCTGTATATCAAGGTGTAACCCTGTGTCCCTGGAATTTGTTTCTCTTTTCCATGATTGATACCTTTTCCTCCATTTTCTGTAGTGACTGAGCTCACCTAAACTTCTAGAATTCTTGGTATATACAGCAGTTCACTCACTCCCTTACTTGTTAGCAACAAACTTTTCTTGTTACCATATGCTGCCCTTTTTTTGCACCTTTATTTCATTCTCGATGAATTGTAATATATCTCAAAATCGTGCTAGATCTAGAATTGGCAGCTGGCATAAAGCTTCAGTGAATTTACAGCATCTACTATTAATAAATAGGAAAATGCTCATAAAAATGGTGATTGGGAAGTCTCATAGACTTGCATTCTTTATTGCCGTATCCAGCAGGTATTCCAGAGAAGCAGTAATTCTTACCACTGGCCTCAGCTAAACTACTCTGTTTTCCCCAGAGCAATATTAGCCTCCTGGTAAGTCATCACTGAAGTTCATTTTTCCTAATATAGATTGGAACAGCAATCGAATTTCTAGTTTGCATCTAGTAACTTATATTTGCTGTTCAGTGTCACTTAATGTAGATTTAAGTGTTTTCTTACAGTAGTGTAACTGGTGCTGGACTGTATGCACTGAGTTCACGTCCTTCAACTACAGCAGCCTGAGGGCAGTTATTTCAAGTGCCCCGAGGGTAGGGTATCGAGGTTATACTTAAGGAACAACTCTGACCCTGAAGAGGACTGGCTAGCACCATGCTTTCAGCTCAGGAACTACGTAATCTTAGTACATGCAGTGTGTCAACAGTTTACGGACTGTTTAGACCTGGTTCCCTGACAATTGGTGTGGGGTACACATGGACCCATGCCCTAAGAAAGGGGAAGGGGGAAAGGGAAAAGGGAAATGGGCCTAGAAACAAAACAGCAGCAACGATCTGAGGAGGAAAGCTAATTTACTAAATAAGATACTGGAAAGCAAAATAACACAACATCATACAATATAATCGGAATTGAAGCTAATAAATTAAATAAAATGAGCAAGAGAGAGAGTGTCCGATAAACTGAAGGCCTTACGCTAACGCTGAAGGCGAGACGGCAGCGAGCACCCACTGCTGGATTGATCCAAAAGGAAAGGGAGTGTCCCATGACACACAAACAGTTTTTATTTTTCCCTCTGAGCTGAAATAGGTAAAAATACAAAGCAACGCAAAGTCCTCTGGGGAACGTAGTTCTTCTTCTCTTCTGAGACAGGTATACATGGAACTATCAATGATCCATGGAGCTGGAGTATTAACTCTAACTCTTAATGCACTACATGATGTTATGATGTGGAATATCAATACCAAAAATCATAAAACCATGACAGTGGTTTCATATTACCTGATATTTTGGGCAAAAAGCTTTTACCGGGCTTAGCTTTGCCCACAGATCATTATATAAATTTTTCATTACATAAAATTTTTAGGTAAAATTTGAGATTTAAGAGACTGCCTTTTTTTTTCCTGATTTTAGTTCACTGTAAATCTATCAACAGGAAATGCCAAGATCTCTTTGTTTAATGTATTTGAAATGCTTTTAGAGAAATGAAAAGAGTTAGTAATTAAGATTCCCTTCTGTAATGCTTTGAAATGCTAAATCCTGCAGTTCACAGTAACAGAACAATAGGGGATTTCTTTGAAGTACTAGGGAAAAGTTTAACAGATGATTACAGTAGAAGAAAAAAAAATGGTAGGTTATTACAGTGCTTTATTCTATCGAGCTGGGAGGCAAATAACGTTAGGGACTTATATTGTCAATAGTTTTGCTATATAAAAGCCTTTGGTAGCATCAGATGATATATTTTGTTACCGTGATGTTTCTCAGAGAACCGTTAAAAGAAGGAACTTTGGAAAATGATATCAGGAGGATGCTATAGTGCAATCCTATGTATTGAGTGAAATATAAAGCAATACAAAAAAATATATATCATATTTGTTAGAGACTCAACAAGAGAAATGATCCTGGGAATGAACTGAAGAACTATGGGTAAATGCATGAAGTCAGTACAAGTAAGACCCATGAGAGAAAGAAGAAGGTTCTTAACTCCTTAGAAGAAACACTTGGTTTTCTGTTGCCTCAAGCTACCCAAGTGAAAAGTGTTTAAGAACGTATGTTTTCTGGGAGTCACTGCAGGGCAGAAGTATTATTTTCATAGCTAGAACCTGGAAATATTCCACTACTAGGCAGAAGATCTTGTAGACGTTTGAAGTCCTCTAGGGTTGCTGATTTTAGAGCCTTCTTACTGTTTGCTATGGTCTTTGTATCAAAGTGTTGTTTTATAGATTTTTTTCTCTCATTCCAGAGTTGCCTTAGGGCAGACAAGCATTTAAACAAAAACAAACAAAAAAAGAATGATAATTTCTTCTTAAAAACAGGCATGCTCATTTCACTTTGCCTGAATCTAGTTGTGTTTCCAGCCTTTGAATTTCAAGAGTTTTGATTCCTTAGTTACCATGATAATAAGAATGAGCAACACAGCCAGTGAACAGCTTAGCTCTTCAGTACTAAATTGAGACTGTGCTGTTATTTATATGGGACGCTGTGCTGATTAAATGTACATCCTTCAGTGTTTTAACTGCCTGAAGTGACATCAGTAGTCTGAGAAGATGGCTGTTGTGTTGCTGGTTTTCTCATCTGTCTTGAGTTCACACACATTATCAAGTAAGAAAACTGGACTATAAATAATACAAGTCAGAAAATACTTAACTTTTCTGCTCTACTCATTGCCTCTGCTCCTTTGTTCAGGTGGACTGTTTTGTTAGATTATAGCTGCACGTAAATATACTAAATGTGATACTGAAAGTAATATGGATTCTACACTCTAAAAACAGCAGAGCTTTTTGTTTTGTTGGGTTAGGTTTCTAGGGTTTTTTTGGTAATACATAACTGTTTAGATTGCTGCACAATTTCTATGTGACAAGCTCTAAAATAATTGTTGGGCTTACATCAAAGGAATTTTTCTTTGTTTCTTCTCTTTGTTACTTACTTCCTGTATTACCTCTGCTTCTAAGCATTTATTTTGTTAACATTATTCCAACACATTCACAAGTGTGTTGTGTTTGAGTTTGGGATCATGAAAAATTTCTCAGTGTTGTTTATTCTTAGACAAAGATCAGACTTTTGGAAAGGTTAGGGGAGAGCTGGATTCCTCAACTTAAATGTCTAGTTGGAGATGCTAAGAGTTTTGAGTAAGAAAATATTGTTTTTACTGACGCCAAATAAATAGCTAAGTGTGATGACTGTTCTTGTCCTTGTCACAGCTACAGTATGTAACCAGATAGTTGGCAGGATCTAGCATGATCTGCTTCTTGATGAGGTGAGCCACAAAAGCTCTGCACAGTATTAATTATGAAAAATATAATAATTATTTTAGGATCTAGTGAGTTTATGGCACCCTAATTTTTTTCCTCTGTCATGTGTTACTCTATGTAACACATAGAGCATAGTTGTTCAGGTGTTCGTCTTTTCCTTATTAGGATATTGGAGTAGTTTTTTTGTTTTTTTTTTTTTAAATCTTGGCTTTTTCTGATTGCAGCAGAGATTTGCTTAAGTAAATGAATGAAACTCTTTTTGACTCTTTTTAATTCAGTTTCATGTATTTCCACCAGGCAGAAATATAACACATGACCATAAACCTCATATTAACAGCTTTTCTCTTAAAAATTTACAATTCTTTATGTAGTACACTGATGAGAGATGGTAACAGGGTAGCCTGACTTCAGATTCATTGGCAGTGAATCACACTGAAGTGGAAAGAAAAATTTATCATAGGTTTTCATTCTGGAAAATTCCATTGACCTCAGAAATAGCAGACACAACTCATCATTTCTAAAAGTGTTTTACACTGTTGGAAGTTCTATGGCCGATGTAAAAGCTCGTGATGTCAGTGTTCATTTAGTTACTTGGAATTAATTTGCTTCAGACCTTCATAAATATCTTGCTATAGAAATGGTCTGGTCCTACTTTTACTGAAATCAATTTCAACATTAACTCAGGTGTCCTTGATAAGATGTTATCAGCACAAGAGTGGATGTTGGTTCATTGTAAGCTGAATTAAAACTGAAGTAATTTGATGCTATAGAATATGACCAATATTCTATTAGAATTTCTTTTAAAAAACTCCAGCCATTGTGAGCTTCAGACCCTTAGTGCCTGTGTTCAGAGCCCAAGGTCTGAAAGATAAAATTGTTCTTAGTTTTGTAAGGTGTGGAAATTAGGAGTGATAGATATAACATTTTAAGAAGTGTGTCTGGCTGTTTCGATGTGGACCTTTTCATTGCTAAAAAGATGTTGAAGTAATTACAGATCTGGAATGTTATTTATTTATTTTTTTCTTTTAGGTTTCTAGAGAAAGTGATTTGTATTGGGAAATAGTCTTGGGAAGTCTCAACATCTGTTCATTACCAGGTGTGCAGATCTAAGATTGACATAGCTCATCAACTGTTTTGCTGTAATCCTTCTGAGAAGTGCATGTAAGGCTATTATCTGACATCAGGAGTATCTAAATTACAGGAACGTCAGCAGGAACTAATGCCTCTTCTGATGTGAGCGTCACCAAGAACTGAGCCCACTGAAACTTCTAAATGTCTTTCAGAACTGTTGTTCTTGGTTCACTCTACCTACCTGCCTGATTTTCATACTCTAAGGATTTTTTCTTGCAGTTTCTGCTCTTTGGTTTGTTTGGATATGTATTTCAAAAGGTACGGTGAGAAAAAAAACAGTGAGTATATAGAAGGCAGGGAGAGAAAAAGAGAGAGGAATGCTTCGAAGTACACTTAGCATTGCTGTAGATCCTGTATTTGTGTTTGACCAGATTAGGTCACTTTGGATTTCAGGAAATATTGTGGAAGAAGACTGGCTCATCCATTTTGTCTATTTGTTGTCCTTGGTGATTGCTGTTGTAATATAAATAATCATATTACTTGCAACTGTTTTGCAAAACCTGTATGTTCTCCATTTTAATTTGTGTGTGCGTGTGTGTGTGAATCTCTCTTTCACTGTGCTTCCTGAAAGAAAAGAGAAAGCATAAGAGGAGCAGTGAGGTGCAGTAAATGCCCACTGAAAGTCATACAGACAAGATTTAAAGTTGTACGCTCCATTCTGTAGGGGACCTCAGTTAGATCTTGTCTAACTTGGGACATCTAGCTGGAGTTTCTGAGGTCAGTTCCAGTGTTTTCAGTCAACGCAGAAAGAGAAGAAATATCTCAAAAATGTAACTTAGCCAACCTTAAAATCTGAGTTGTCTCATTGTTTATCCTCAGAGAAGTTAGATTTATGTGTCACGTCCCTAAACTTGAGGGCAAGGGGCAGACTGAACAGCAGCTCAGGTGTGAGGTTATTTTCTCTTCTGAGTTTGTTTCCTTGGCCAGTTTACTGCAAAAACACGTCAAGTCAATTTTGTGGTAGCTGGTGTCCATAGTTAATCTGTGATATTTTGACTCACTGTTATATGCACTCTACCTCCACTCTTTTCCAATTGACCATCCCGAACTTTTCTTTTCTACTTAGCGTCAAAGGAAAGACAATGAGGTTAAGTCTTGCGAATGCAAAGCTATAAGCTAATTTTGAACTTTTTTTGACTATCTATCTCTTTTCTGAAGGCTTATTCATCTTTGTCATAGAGTAACACTGTCAATAGAGTTTGGCAAAACCTAGTTATATAATAACAAGACATATGAAATTGACCTTTTGTCTGGAATGGAGATTGCTAAGGCTCTTGGCAATGATTTGTGAAGTTTTCTTCCCTCAGTGAATTTAAGATCAGATTAGTATTTAAACTCACTTCCAAATCATGCATTTAATTTTACTGCTTTTTCTTGAGCTCTGTAGGTTAAAGTGACCATTAATACATCAGCCATGTTCCATTCAGTGATTATAGTACTTGATATCCTTTGTATTCCTCTTCTAGAAGTGCTTTGGCAAGTAGAATCATCTATGCAAAAATGTATAAGAAAGGGTTGAAACAGTAAATGCATTATCAGTTTGGCTGACACTGTTCAACTATTAAGTTTTGTTAACGACCCCCTGTTCATTATTTAATGAGAATGGTTATCTTACAAACAGGGCCACAGGCAAAGGAGGGAAGTTTAATGCCTTCTTTACCTGAGTTCTGGCACCCCAGGTGCCCTGAATTGTAGGACTGTGGCTGCAGTAACAATCAATTTATAGAATCACCATGGTTAGAATGATCACCAAGATCACTCTGTCCAACCGTCCACCTATCAGCAATATTTCCCAGCTAAACCATGTCCCTTAGTAAAACATCTCAATGTTTCCTGGACACCTCCAGGTTTGGTGACTCAGCCACCCCCTTGGACAGCCTGTTCCAGCACCTAACCACTGGTTTTTGGTGAAGAATTTTTCCTAGCATCCTACCTGAATCGCACCTGGCCCAACTTGATTCCCAGCCAGTCCGAGGCTTGTGCTACACCTGAATGCATATAGGTCCAAGGAGCCATATGGGATCTAACCCAGAGTACTCATCTGGATCATGTCATTGTGAGACTTCTCTCAATTATTTTTTAACAGTCTTAGGAACTTGGAGACGTTCCAGATGACTGGAAACTGGCAAACATTGTCCCAGTTTTCAAGAAGGGCAAGAAAGAACTATAAAACTGTCAGTCTCATTTCAGTGCCTAGCAAGATTATGAAGAAAATTATGCTGGGAGTTATTGAAAAACATGTGAAGGAAAATTACTCTCATTGGTCGCAGCCAGCATAGGTTCAGAAGAGTAAAGTCTTGTTTAACAATTTCCTTTTATGACAAGGTTACCCATCTATTTGACCAAGGAAAGCCAGTGGATGTGATCTTTTGTCGTTTCAGCAGTAGTCTTTGGGAAAAAACTTCCAGAATACAGATAATAAAAACATAACACAGGGTGAACACTTTACTAATGGGTTGTGCTCAAGGAGTTACAGTAATTGGGGGTTACATGTCATTGATGGTCAGAAACACCTGATGAAATTCCTCAAAATACCATTTTAGGGCTAGTTCATAAATTTCTTGGATGTGAGACTAGGAATTGCTTTGAACAAGTTTGCTGATAATACTGAATTGAGAGGAGCTGCCTACTCCATCAAAGATGGAAAGGCCTTTCAGAGAGACCTTAGACAAATGAAAGAACTGTGCAATCAATAACTGCATGACATTTAACAAGAGCACGTGCTGGATTCTGCACCTGGTAAAAGGTGACCCTGGCTATCCATACAGACTTGGAGACTGGAGAGCAGCCCCACTGGAAAAGGTTTGGGGATCTTGGTTGAATGTGAGTGAGTGAGTGAATAGCATGCCCAGGAAGGCCAACTGTATCCTGTAGTGTGTTGAGAGGTACATTACGAGCTGGTCAAGGGACTAAACTCACAGGAGTTTAGGAAGCATCTAGACAGAGCTCTCAGTCATATGGTCTAATTTTTGGGTGTTCTTGTGTGAAGCCAGGAGTTGGACTTAGTGGTCCTTATGGGTCCTTTCCAGCTCAGGGCATTCAATGATAATATTATTCCAAAGGAAACTGAAAAAGTTGTGTTCCCACATTTCATTTAAAAGTTTCATCACATTTTTACCAAAATCCTGTGATCACATTCATCTAAAGGAAATTCAGATATTTTCTTTTTACAGAATTTCAGGGATTGGAAGGGACCTCAAGAGATGATCAAGTTCAACCTCCTTGCTAAAGCAGGTTCTCTACAGTGGGTCACACAGGTAGGCATCCAGGTGGGTCTTGAAATCTCCTTAGGAAGAATCTTCACAACCTTACTGGGCGACCTGTTCCAGTGCTCTGTCCCCCTTACGTAAATAAGTTCTTTCTCATGTTTTTGTGGAACTTACTGTGTTCAAGTTTTAGGCCATTGCTCCTTGTCCAGTCACTATACAACACTAAGAATAGCCTGGCCACATTTGCCCCCCACCACCTCCTTTAGGTATTTATAAACATTAATTAGATCTTCTCTCAGTCTTCTTTTCCTCATGCTAAACAGACACAGGTTACTCAGCCTTTCCTCATAAGGGGAGCTCCATGCTCTTTATCACCTTTGGGGTTTTCTGCTAGACTCCTTCCAGGAGATCCCTGTCTCTTTTGAACTGGGGAGCCCAGAACTGGACACTTGCTATTCATCTGGTGGTTGATTATCTCTCTCAAATTTGGAGCTTGGTGAAGGGAGATGCAGTGATACTGCTTGAGTCTGGTCAGCCTGAGCAATGTGTTCCTTTTCAGACAGTATGAGTGAACCTGTCTTCCATTCATTGCAAAAAGAAGTCCTACCATGATACATATAAAAGCACTTAGTATTCAGTCTTGATTACTAATTGAAGACTACAGCTGCATGGGTCCGCAGACTTTTCCCAATTGCAGCTTCCCCCCTTCTGTTTGTTTTGGCACATGCTGGAAGCTCCTCAAGAGACCAATGTGGCAGAGCCCGCTATAAAGCAGGTACTGTTAGGAGCTGTCAGAAAGCTGTTGCTGGATGGTGAGCTATGTGAGGAACTTCATTCTTTGTGCTGGTGCTCCTTTTCTGAGGTCCTGAACTGGACTGCTGTGGCAGGTCTTCAACATGGGCATGTTCCCTTGGAGCTCAACTACTTCCATGTCTTGAGAAACAAAATTGAAAGGATATAAAGATGTTTGGCATCTTCTATGTCTTTTTCAGTGGTATTCAAATCACTGCCTAAGTGTTATCTATCAGTTCCTTGGACTAGTTCCTCTTTGCAGTTCTCAAAAGTCACATGTTAGTTAAGACATTTTACCTGAGTGTTTCTTTAAAAGTCTCCTGGCAAGCCAGCAAAATTAAAGTGCTTAGTTGATCTTGTGTGAAAAGTAAAAGAGTGCAAGCACTCAGCAATTACAGAGAAGCTGGCAAGAATTTTTAATGTGAATGCAAGTGTCTGAGTGACAAATTAGTAATAAAAATGCTGCTAATTAGACTGTAGTAGAATCTTGATAATTAAAGATACTTGAGTGAGGCTAAATATATTCAGATGACAAGGAATTCAGATAATGGGAATGAGCTGAACAGAGCAGCAAACTGGCAGCTTGTAACAAAGGAGACTGATGGAGATGGTGGGTGTTTGGAATAAACAAGTAGAACACAGTGCGAAAGTGGTAATGAAAAGTCAGCTGGATCAAAACTTTTATCTAATAGGAAAACATCAGCTCCTTTGAATGAAGGAGAAGAGAGGCAGTACTACAACTTCTCTCTGTATTTTTATTTAGGTAAACAAGCATGGGAAGATTGGCTTAAACTGTGTGAGTTCTGATGACCAGCCAACAGCACAAATTCTTGTCATGGGATGCCAGTAAGAGGTCTGAGTCTGCAACAGGGTCAATTGCATTTTTAAGAGTGTTATAGCCAGCCTATTTCCTTAGGTACCAAGTTAGTTCTGTGGTGAAACTAATGACACACACTGCAGGGAAAGGGATGAGAAACTGTAAGGCTTTTTATCCTTAGCACAGCTGGTTTAATAGATGCAGTTCAGTAGAATGTATGCTGAAAATGTTAGAAGTTGCCCTTTACAGGGAGTAAAAGTTTGAGAGAGTGGGAACAGGATGGCCTTAGAAGGATGGAGTAACAGCTATTAATAGCAACTGTTGTAATGGGGAAGAAAAACCGTCACTGTGGCAGGAGAATATCTTTAAGCAAGAGGTTTTTGATTCATTAGTTGGTAAATTGAACTGATGTAGAGGAACACTGTGATACTTGATAACGCTTTTATTTTGCTGGTTCTAATGCTGCATGTATGTCCCCTTCCTACTCCTTCTCAGGGGGAATTGTGGGAGAAATGAAGTCTTAAATACATTAGTATTTTCATGTGTAGTAAACTTAAAGCATGAGGTGAATGGTCCTTCTGTATGGAAAAGAAAATAAGCAGGGCTATAAGAAATGTAGACTAAAATGACTGCTGAGTGTGAAAGAAAAGAAGAAATTGGCTGAAAGTAGCCTTCCTTTATTTTCAAAATAAAAAGTTGTTTCTTGACTAGTAGGTTCTAAAAGAACTCCTGTAAAATAAGCTGATAGAAATGTAAATTCAGAGTTTATTTGTTCCTTACTGATCCTCCTTGTTTCAAGTAGTGAGACTAAACACAACTGTTTCCCTTTCTCTTTTCTGTCTTATTGTTGTCATTAGTGTAATGTGGGCTTACCAAGCTATCCCTTATATGGTGCAGTAAGATCAGTGATGACAAGGGCAAACAGGAAGCAGATTACTGCTGCAGAAACACTGGTCAAACTGTTCAGGAAAATGCCACTTTGGAACACCATTTGCAACCCCTGAACAGAGGGTTACAGGAAAGGGAGAGACAGAGGTACTCCCAGAAGGTCATGTAGAGCGCCTGTGCTGAGGTCCTCATCTGGATCAGTGTTCTGCCTTGTCAGTGGTTACTCTGCAGAGTTTAGGATCAGTTAGGAGGGACAAATGAAGGTCCGTAAGACCTGAAGTCCCCTTGGTGCTTCTAAGCTTAGTGTCTTTCTGCTAGAGCATCAGTTTTCTGACATCTAGTGCTTGCCCTCAGGATAGAGCTGGGCTTGGTTTCTGATCCTACACCCTCCTTGCACAGGGCCTGTGAGGGAATGGGCACCACCCATTTCTTCCCATCCTGCTTTGTAAGCAGTCAATATCTGAATATTTCAGACTTCCCTTGGAGAACTGTGTTCACTCACCAAGAATGTACTTGTAAATTGCTGATGATCATGCATGAGCAATCACAGGATGCTTACAACAGGAGTGGCTTCTGCTAAAGGTCAAACACTCATACCCTCGCTGATCATTGGAGGACAAGGTGGATTTACCAGGAACATAGTTAGCTTTTCTATCAGTTAGTAACTTCTCAATCACTGTGTCAGTGTCAGGACTATGTATTAATATAGATGCTTGCCTTAGTTCCATCTCTAAGATAATGCTTCTGGGACGAGGCAGAGCTTTATTTCCAAATATTAAAAATTTTCCCATGGGGAAATCAGGAGAGGAATAATTGGACTGCTGTAGTTACGTTGTTCCACTATGTGCTGTTTTTGTATGTAATCACAATGATACACAAATTCAGTCTTCCTTACTTCCAAGATGAATGAAATGGGTGTAGGGGATTATTGTTGCACCTAAATGAACTCAGGAAAATGTTAAATGAGGTTGTCTGATACTGGTAGTGGAGATAATGAAAGACAAATCTGGTTGAGTTAAAGCTCGATAGTGCCAAAAGATTGCTGCGAGTTTACAGATCCTGTTAGTATTTCAGTTCTTTGTTGCACCACTATTGCAATTAAAGAATCAGGTGCAGATTATTTGTGGAGATGCTTAGATGACTTTACCAGCATGCTTTTATGCTACCAAATCAATTCTTGGGCAGGTATTTAACACAGCATCTCTTATAGCTGCATTTGTAATAAGTGTCTCTACGATGGGTGTATACATGCCAGCCCAAAAGCTTTTCCATGTATTTTAATAAGGATTGTGGTAATTTCTTGGAAATTTCTTAAAAAATAATTTATCTTAATCTTAAAAAATAATTTATTTCCAATCAACAATGCACTGAGCTACCCATTAATAAGAAATCATATATTACAGTGGATAGAATTATATTGTTTACATCTTTATTTCCTCATAGGTCAGTCATGTGGTGGGACAGCACAAGCTCTGTATACCAGCAAACATTATCATGTCACAGAATCATAGTGTTAGGAAGGGACTTCTGGGGGTCATTAAAACCAACTCTCCTAAAGCACGTTCCCGGTAGTAGGTTGCACAGGAAAGCATTTTGAAGAAGTGGGTTTTGAAGCAAGTAGGTTTTGAGTATCTCTGGAGGAGGAGCCTCTCTGGGCAGCTTATTCCAGGTCTGTCAGTCTCACAGTAAATAAGTTCCTCCTCACATTTGTATGGAACTTCCTGGGCTGCAGTTTTTGCCTGTTGCACCTTGTCCTGCCGCTCCACACCACTGATGGGAGCTTGGCCCTGCCCATTTGACTCCCAGTCTTCAGATGTTTATAAACCTTAGATACTCTCTCATTCTTCTCTTCTCCAAGCAGAAGAGTGCCGGGCCTCTCAGTCTTTCCTCATACCGAGGTATCCCAGGACCCTCTAATGTGGGCTCCTCTTCATGGCCCTTCTCTGTACTCTCTTTAGAAGACCGCAGTCTATCCACATGAGCCACAGTACCCTGGTGTTAGCAACTTTTTGAAGTGCTTCTTCAGTGGGTCTATGTCATTTCCATTACTACGCAACTTTGAGCCACAGGAAATTTTTACATTCTAAATATTTAAGCCATGAAAGAATATGGAAACTAATGAAAACTCCACATAAACCAAGAACTAATGATGCTACGTTTCCTTGACCTGGAAAAGCTAATAATTTAGATATGTGTTTTATTTTTATATTGTCATGAGACAATACGTAGAAAGATTCTTATTAACATGAAAAGAAAGTTGCTATCTGATACAAGCTACAGGTAACTGCAGTGAACTAAATGAACATGTTGCAAAGGAACCTAGCTGTTCTATTTTCTGGCACAGGGCTTTTTCCTTACTTGAGCAAACCCTTACTGGTTGCCCATGAAATTAGAAGGAAGCAGCAGGAGTACTTTTTGGGAAGGGGATTACACCCTATGATATGTCTTAAAGAAGAAGAAGTAAAAAGAAATCGTGGCAGAGCAGGGTGTGCCGAAACATAATTTTAGGATGCATAACACAGCATTGGGCTGTTCTGGTTGTAAATTTCTCACTGCAACTTCCCCATAACCACACCACAATTAATGTGTTCATACAGACTTCACGTCCTGAATTTAGTCAGGATGCATATTTGCACAAGAAGAAATGTGTGTGCTGACAAGTTGGGGACGTTAGAACTCAGTGCCAGTCCATGTGAACTGCTGAGGGTAGCCTGTCTGCTCCTTCTGTACCTGTGCAAAATTATATCATGTAAGGGAAGTGTGAGGGTGCTGTTTTACTTCCAAAATACATTTTGAATTGTTTGACCAATTTGTACATATTTGGGAGAAGCATGAAAGTATCACAACTAATAATGTGCAGTAAGCTTTGTGGTTAGAGGTAACTAGGTGAAAGAGAAAATAATGTTCCCACTAGTTCCTGTTCCAACTTCTCATTAGAATTGCAGAATAAGCTTGCTATTAGACACCAGAAAACTCACTTATTGCAAAACTAAGATTGCAAGCCACAGAGAAGAGATTCAGGGAGTTTGGTTACCAAAGAGAATTAACAGTGTTGCATGGTTGCCTTATTCCCTCCCTGCTCCTTTCTGTACCGTATACAAGCCCTCTTTTTCAGGCGTGATGTATGTTCACACCAGTATTGTTTCAAGTAAACGGAAGAGAACTGTGATAGCTAACACGGCTTTAAAAAGGTGGAATAAAAATGAAATAAAAATCTGTGTGTGTGAAGTGCAAGTGAACAGAGAGAGTGGCAGAAAGAAGAAATTGTTGGTTTTTGTTTGTTTGTTTGTTTTTTAAAGTCACCTGCAAGCACTTCTCTCAGTTAAAGGTAGAACATAATAATAATTATTAATTTTAAATAAAGTTTTATTTAACCTGAGAATAAAACCCTACCATTGTGCACGTGTTCTCTTCAGAAGTAAAAGGAGGAAGTGACTTCTGTTCCAGAGAAGCAAACACCTCTTCTAAAAGGTTTTCAGTGTAAAAGGAGGCTGATACACCTTGTAGTGAATTTTCTATGCACCATTTTTGTTATAGTCTCTGAACTCATTAGTGGTTGCTGGACATAATTAAGGCCCATAGCAGAAGATTATAATGGAAGGAAGAGCAAAATAATATAACTGAGTAATGTAGGCCTTTAGGTATTGTAGCTTATTATAGTACATTATCTGATTTTTTCTTCTGCTGTATAAATGGCTGTCTTAGCAACATAGAACCCTGTAGTATTAAAAAAAAACACCTGTGACTAGACAGGCTCATGGCTTGTTGTTAGTCTAATACTACAAACAAAAGTGAGAATTAAAGTTAGAGTGCAAATAATGACTTAACACAGTCTTTGCTCAAGAAATGCCCTGTATGGTGCAACGGTTGCTTTCATAGTTGAACTGAGTATGCCCTCCTAACAGTGGGACCTGGATTACCTTCTTTTTTTCCTCTTCTGAATGAAAAAATAGCTTTTCCTTTTTCTTCATTCATATGAAAAATTGAAATGCTGCCAGCAAACTGTATAGGAAAGATAGTAGAAGTCTTGCCTTACTCATTGTCTTTTTAGGAAGCTGGGGGGAAGTCATTTTACATGGCAACACGGTGCTGGAGATTACAAAAAGCTATACTCATCCAAACTATAGGTCTCAGGCAAGCTAGTAAATAAGTAGTTGCTCCCTGGGACGATATCTGAAGATTGTTAAGTGCAGATCAGTGATGGAAATGAGTTCTTGAGTTGAGCATTTTCTGTTTATAATACTTGACTCTGACCATACCATTAGCCAAAGAAGTCTCCTCTGTGAGTATTCATTGATTAAAATGATCTTCTTCCCTTGTTGAAGACTAGATCTTGAGTCTATCTTTGGCAGCTGCAGCTGGAAATCTAACCTCTAAGCAAGACTTGTTTTTCATGGCATTGACTAAGCTGTGTGCAGGGTCCTGCACTTTGGCCAAAGCAACCCCAGGCAGTGCTACAGGCTTGGAACACCTCGAGTGTTCAGTGTTGCGCCTCTTGCTACGAGAAAGATATTAAGTCCCTGGAGCATGTTCAGAGAAACACAGTGAATCTGGTGAAGAGTCTGGAACACAGATCTTATGAGGAGCGGCTGTGGGAACTGAAGTTGTTTAGTCGAGAGAAGAGAAGGCTCAGAAGAGCCCTTAGTGATCCCTACAACTACCTGAAAGGGGGTTGTGGTGAGGTGGGGGTCCACCTCTTCTCCTGTGCAACTGTCAATAAGACAAGAAGGAATGGTGTCAAGTTGTACCAGGGGAGATTCAGATTGGATGATAGGAAAAACTTCTCCATGAGAGTGGTAAGGGGCTGAATTGGGCTGCTCACAGAGGTGGTGGAGTCACCATCCCTGGAGGTGTTCAAGAAACATTCAGATGTTGTACTGAGGGGCACGGTTTAGTTGGAAATATTGATGATAGGTGGGTGGTTGGACTGGATGATGTTTGAGGTCTTCTCCCACCTTGGTGATTCTATGATTCCACGTAAAACATATCATGAACCGTTAAGTGTGCAATAGTAAGGCTGTAGCTTCTGAAGAAACTTGGCTTCCTTAGGAAGACTGGGAACAGAATAATCCTTTTCATGTTCTCATTTTGTCTCAACAGAGTGGTGGTGTAAGGTGGGCAGTGGTGGCTTTGTACTTAACAGTAGCTGATTCCATGAGTGAAAGAGTTCTTTAAAAGGTTGTATTTGCACCTTCATACTAGGAACATACCAAACCATTAGAAGCAGTCCTCTGCCTGTAATGCTCATATATACTGTGGTACAGAAACTGTCCATAAAGATATAAAAAAAGGACTGCTCTGAAAGTAATGCCTCCTCTTTGATTATGGTGACCTGTGACATCGTAGGTGGATGTTAGTGGCATGGCAGTAGAGGATGAACTTTCCTAACAATATTATGACAATATAGTGAAGACAACTAGCAATTTCTTACTTAAAGCTGTAGATAGGATTGAAATCTGGGAACACATAGAAATGATTGCTTTTCTATCTAATTTGAAGAAAACATAAACTATGTAGAGGTACCCAGATCTTGAATTTGAATTTGCAGTTCATCTTGTGTGTCAAATAGCTTCCCAGCAACTAAAGAGGAAAGCAGAAATCTTTACAGTCTGCTGTTAAAGAAGTTGTCATTGAATGTGTAGCATCTCTGGCATTTCTAAGATCCAAGAGGATGTGTTATACTGAAGAAACCCAAAACTTGGTTTCTTCTCTAATGTCTTTTGAGAAACAACCCTAGCAGATGTATAACATTATCAGAGAAGTAGGTAGAGTAAGGGATAGAAAACATAACTGTTGAAATTAGAAAAAGAAGTGGAAACTGCTGTTCAACCCAGAATCTGTCCACTTGGCAACTCCAGTGCAAAAAACAGCTTGACTTTGAGGACTTGAATGTTTTCACAAAGTACTGAGGACGGAAGCGGAATGATGTTCCTGCTCTTACAAACAGCTTTTCACTTGCTCCTCAAGTCTTCATCAATGTTTTCCATCCTCAGGGACAAAAAAAACAACACCCAAACATGGATGAAAAACAGTTCTGGAAAAGCTTTCATCTTAGAGACTACCTGTCCCTTAATGCGGAAAACACATGTAATGACAGGAGGCTGTCTGCAGACAAAAAAGTAGGCCTGAGATTAAAACAAAACAGGAGACTGGGGGAATTCAGTGTGTTTGAAGCAGGAGGAAGCAGGCTGCAAAGCTGCATTTATTTTGTTTTACATCCACACATCTTCCTCCGTGGGATTCCAGGAGAGCTAAAAATGTTGTAGTCTTGGCATTTGATTGTGTCTGTTCATAATTATTATGTGTTGATATCGCTAATTAACAATAACAGATGAATTTTAAATTGTTGTCTGTGAGTACCTCACAGAAGCTAAGAGGGGTCCGAGCCTGCTGACACTCTGCAGGCAGACAAGGGAAGAACGGTCAATGAATCTCAAAATATCCTGATCTGGAAGGGATTCTCAGGGTTTGAATCCAACACCTGCCTTCCACCAGGACTGCACACAATTCAAACTGTATTCTGAAGAGTATTGTCCAAGCCCTTCTTGAACTCTGTCAGGAACCTTTTCCTAGTGCAGAATCTGACCGTCTCCTGACAGAGCTCTGTGCCACTCTGCCAGGTTGTGTCTCTGGCATCAGAGAAATCAGTGCTCTCCCCTCAAGGGGAAGCTGTAGGCCTCCGTGAGGCTTCTCTACCCTTGAAGGAGTCAGCAGCTCCTCCCTGCTTAGCATTTTCTGCAAATGTACTTAATATATCTTCAAGTCCTTTATCAAAGTCGTTGATGAAATCATTAAAGGGATCTGGCCCTAAAAGAGCCCTGAAGAGCTCTATCACTGACTCTGGTTGCCAGCTTGATGTAACCCCATTTACTGTAACCCTTTGAGTCCAACCCATAAGCCACTTGTTCACCCGCTGTACTATGTTTTCACCTAACTGTGTTCTGGACATTTTTCCTGAAGGGTATTGTGAGAAACAGTATTGAAGGTTTTGCTGAAATCCCAAAGATTACATGTACTGGCTTCCCTTGGTCAACGAGGTGGGCGACCTGGTCATAAGAGGAGATCAAGATTGTTAAACAGGACTTCACCCTTCTGAACTTGTATTGGGTGTGACCAGTGACTGCATTGTGCTTCAGGTGTTTTACAGTAACTCCTAGAATAATCTCCATAAATTTGCCAGGCACTGAAGTGAGACCACCATGTCTGTAATTACCGGGATCTTCTTTCATGCCTTTCTTGAAAACTGGGGCAATGTTTGTCAGCTATCAGTTGACTGGAACCTTTCCAGATTCCCAAAACCGTTGAAAAATTCTTGTGAGACATCTCATGATGACATCAGCAAGCTCTTTGTGTACCCTGGGACAAATCCCATTGGGCCCCCAGCTGGAACAGCAAATCCCACAGCAATTTGGCATAGGATGGGGTTTTATTATAGTTATGACAACAGTGGTTTTACAGCTCCACGTAGACAGTAGCCACAGCTTTTCCCTCATCTATTAAACAGGTGATCTTGTCATAGGAGATCAGATTATTCAGGCATTGTATAAACCCCTGCCTGTTGCTTCTGGTCAGTCAGTTGCCCTGTATGTGCTGTGTGATGGCACTCAGGATGGTCAGCTCCTTGACATTCCCTGGGACTGAGGTCAGAGTGACAGTTGTGTAATTCCCTGAATCCTCCTTTCTGCCCTTCATGTAAGCTGGAGTCACATTTGCTTATGGGAAGTCTAATGGGGCATCCCCAGTTAGCCAAGACTGCTGATTAATCATTGAAATTGGCTTGGCAAGCACTTTTAACATCTACTTCATTACACTTAGATGAATCCCATTTGCCCCTGTGGATTTATGAATATTCAAATGCTACAGTAAGTCACTTAGGTTTTCCTGTAAGACTAGAGGAGCTTCATCTCCCTCTGTCTTCACCTAGTTCGGGGATCTGTTTACATTGGGAACTGTTACTAGTAAAGACTGAGGTTAATAAGGCGTTAAGTACCTCAGCCTTATCCTCCTCCTTCATAGCTGTGTTTCCTTTTGCATCCAATAAAAGATGGAGAGTCACCTTAATCCTCCTTTTGCTGTTGACATTTCAAAAAGCATTTCTATTTTTCTATGCTAGCCAAATGGAGTTCCAGCTGGGCTTTGTCTCTCTAGGTTTTCTCACTATACTGCTTGGTAGCAGTCTTGTAATAGCCCTGCAATGCTTGCCCTTTTTTCCTGAGTTCATGTGTTTCAATTTGGGTAATGAAAATTTCAGTGTGTGTTCTGCCATTTCCTTTCCAATGTCATCACTTTTATCCCTTCTGTAGTATCCTTTCTTTTCACACGTTAGAGTCCATTAGTGTAGCATGTCATTAAATGTGGGAGCACGCAGCTGTGTGTCAAGAGACTATCAGACCATGTTATAATAGCCCATAAGGGATTGGTGCATAAAAAACCTCTGTAATTTCTCCTAAGTAAAGCATTCACCAGTTACGCCTTACATAAGAGTAGATGGGAGTTAGAAAAATGATCTTTCCTTGTCTTCTTTCCTTTCCTCCATTTCTGGAAAGGAACAACATGAAAGAAGAGTTCTTGGGTTTGAGGTCAGTTTCACTCTTGTGTCTTACGTGAAATGGAAAGAAAGGTGTCATGGAACAGCTTGAACTTGGTTTGTTTTGCGTAGCTATGGGATCAGGGATACTGAGAAAGAGTAGATACCTAGCATCCATGTGGTGAGATGTTAATGTTACACAATTTCTATTCCTGATAGTCTTGGATAGGCAAAATAGTACCGAACCTTTATTAATTCTCCTGACAAGTCAAAACACAAATTCTCCAGGCAGGGGGCTAAGAGATACATTATCATTGCGTATCTGAGAAAGTTAAGAGATGAGGAGACTGAATGTAAGTGATTCCTTGGTGGCTCTACTCCTCATTTTGGAGACAGGACTAAGCAGGTATGTAGCCTGCTTTCAGGATGACCTAGGAATTTGGTTTAAGAAGCTACCACTCCTTTCTTTTGAATCTGGGAGTAGCATGGCCACACATTATTGGTATGATATTGCTTAAGCACAGAGCAACACTGCATCTTCCATGGCTTGCAACAGAAACTCAAAAGTGTGAAAGAAGGAGCTGAATCTCTTACTTTTCCTGACATCTGTCATGGGATATGACAGAAAGAATTGCAAACTGGAATTTATTTAGCTCTTTCCTGTGCAGCATTTGTTTTATGCTATTAATCCTTCATGAGTTTCTGGACAGTAGGGACTTGTCTATGAAATGTCATACATTAAATTCTCTGACACAGGTGTCATTTCATGGATAATATTTCCTACATAGGGGAGCGTGATAAGTAACAGTTCTAGTTTCTGATTACAAGATAGGATAACATTTAACAGCTTTGAATTGGGTACAGAAGAAAAGGCCATGTGACTTGAAGTTACACAGGTAGCAACACATCTGTTAAAGAGTTAAAAATTATACCTCAGTATTCTGTCAATTTAATTCTAATGCTGCAAAAGCGAGATTTCGCCTCTGCCATCTTTTGCCATCTTTTCTTCCAGAATCCCCAAAGGCTCTTGCCTAAAAGCCTAATTACAATCTGAGTGCGTATGTGAATGGCAGTGTGATTCCCTCCCAGTCCTGTGGTGCTGAGCAATGCCATGTTACCTGTTCATCTCAGCTTGGAGCTGGGCAGGTGTGCATACTAATTCTAAAGCTAAGAAAGTGTTTCTCTTTCTTTGTAGGAATCTAAAAAAAAAAAAAACAGCAAACAACACAGGTATTATTTTTTTACATTTGTTCATAGTCCTAAATACTGCTCAAAGACAGCTTTCATGTTTTCAGTCAAGTCATGCCACTTTGCCTTCTGACATCAGTAGGAAGAAGTGGCTTTCTTGACTCATGCTGAGATTCATGCTTTCGCTTCCAAGGAACCTGACCATTCTGCTCTAGAGTGCTCCAGGCTCACGAATTGACCCTCGACTTAAGGAGTTTGAGAATCATGTGGTTTTTTTGTCTTCTTGTGGAGTTTTCACAGTTAGTTGAAAATTCACATAGAAGTTAAGTAGAAGTAAACTTGCTGAATTATCCTCTATGTTGTACATATTGTAAGAGCAGCCATCATTAAAATGATGTTACATGTCTCTGATTTTCAGTGTTACCCACAGCTATAAAAAAATACTGCATCAGAGTGTGGTGTGAAATAGACTCATAGGGGGTCTTGTAAATAGGAGCCTGATGTTAATTTTCTAAACTCATTTTTATGTACTTAAGGACTAATGATTTGTTAAAGACAGAGATGCTGTTCAGACTGACAGATTAAAGTAGTTTTTATGATCACTGAAAGAAGCTTACTGACTTTACTTCAAATGCATTTATCTGAAACATTGTTGAAAGAGCAGAACTTTCATTTGAAGCTTTTCTTGTTTTATTGCTTTGAAAATAACTACTACTCTATTAATATTCTACAAATATTACCTTGTTACCTTGAATATTAGCATAGTTGATATCTAGTTCTATATACTTTAAGTATTAGTCAAAATACTTTTGAAACTGAATCTGGTAATGATAAGATGCTGTGTAGACTGTAGATTCTGTTTTCCTGCTTCTAAAGGAGGTTTACATAAATTACAAAACAGTTTTTTTTCTCTCTTTAAAAACACTAGTAGAAGTTTTTTGCTTTAGTTTCCCATGTGTATATTGTTTTAATATGCATGCAGTCAATTTTTATGTGCATATATAAATAGTGTTGATCTTTGTTTAGTTGTTGTTGTTTGTTTGGTTTTTTTTATGTTTTTAAGGCAGTCCCTAGAGATTCTAGTAGATTCAAAATACTTATCATACCAAAAAAGGGGATTTTGGAATGAAAGTAGGAAATCCCAGTAGGGACAGCAATGAAATGCAATATGCTGATAGATCTACATGAGCTGAAAGAATCATTTTAATTTTTTTTTCACTTTTATTTGGATATCCTGCTTGTTTTGGAAAGAGACTTAACTGAAATTCTGCTTGAATTAGTTTTTTTGAAGATGAGCATGTATTTTTTTATTCTTCAAATGCTTGTCTCAAGTTTATTATCTTAGAAGCTGCAGTGGAAATTGTACAGTAGACAAGAACTAACTAATATTTAAGTCTGTGGGAAATAAGCTTGTCCAGTAGCTATGCTAATAAAAATAATTTATGTATATAAATGTGCACATAGAGCTTCTCCCAACTTACTTCTCATTTCTTCTATTTCCATTTTCTAAGTTCAGCATTCCTTGAGGGAGTTTATTCTGAATATTCTGCAGTGCTATCCTCAGGTGGATTTGTGAGCAAATTTCAGATGGGTTTTAAGTTTGTTGATAACTTTTTCCTTCTGTGATGAGATTTCCTTCTGTTAGTTAATGCTGACTTTCCTGCATTTGCACTGCATTCTCTGCTGCTGTTTATGAATAACAAAGTAACAACCACCATAAATATGGAGAGTGTGAAGGAGGAGCTGGAGTAAACAATTTATTTTCATGCGTTTGAGATTACCACATAACTCTCTAATGGCAGAAGAAAGTGGAGTTTAATGGTCATCGTTATGTTACAGAGGGGGAAAAAGTGCACAAAATAAAATTGCTTCCTTAGACGACTTCTGTGTCTTTATTACTGTCATTCTTTGTTCAGACACATGATTAGATGGTGCCTTTTTATTTATTCAGATTTGATTATTGGGAGAGAGATTGAAATATGTATTTTCCTTCTGCTTTAAGAGTAGTTTGGCTAGAGAGATTCAAGGCAAGCTGAATATTTCAAAGAAGAAAGACACGTGGAGACCACCTTGTGAAAACCAGGAGTGCAGTGTGGTTTATTCTTGGATATGTTGAGGTTTGAGATATGTTTGTATTTGAATGGGGAGGAAGTGGGAATGTATGAGTTTGATTTGTATTTTATCCGGTCACGTTCTTTAACTATCCAAATAAGAAACTGCATTACTTAGATTACCAGAGGAAGTAGAAATCTGTGGATGAATCTAGATTCTATTAGTTTTCCAGATATTGCTATTCAGTTTTCTAGTGAAAGTACGAAAAGTAGGTGGTCTGACCTTGTAATAAACAACTGTGCATTCCTCTTTTAGACATTTCTTTATCTTATCAGCAATAATAATCACAGAATTGTAGGGGTTGGAAGGGGACCTCCAGAGATCATTGAGTTCAACCCCCTGCCAAAGCAGGCTCCCTACACCAGGCTGTCCAGATAGGCATCCAGGCAGGTCTTGAGTATCTCTAGAGGAGGACACTCCACAGCCTCCCTGGGCAGCCCATTCCAGTGCTCTGTCACCCTTACCATGAAGTTCTTTTGCATCTTGGTGCAGAACTTTCTATGCTCCAGTTTATGTCCATTTTACCACAGACCACTAAAAAAGGTTGGCCTAATAAGTGGTACCAAAATAATACTGATGATTTCCATTAGCTTTTATGAAGGGAATAAGGGAATACAGTGTGACATGCTTGAATCGTTAGCGAAGGGGACTGTTTTAGAATGATTTGATGCCAATAAAAGTGTAGCATGAGAACATCACATCTCTCAACCCAGCATTCTCTCCTTAAAAACCTGAGATCCTGATAAGTGGTATTTTATTAAGAGATGTTGCTGTGCAGAATATATGGTAGGAAGCTCTGTGAGCCCACCAAATGCTGGTGTCATACGAGAAGTAGTTCATGCTTTCTTCCCCTACACAGCTAACTGAAGTCAATAAATCACTGGAGTTTATGCTTAAATTTGGGCATCTGTGTAGATCTCTCCTGCTCTGTAATTATTATATGCATGTACATGGAGACCAATTTAGATTTCATTAGCACTTTAACTCATAATTTCCCTAGGGCACTAAATTCTTATCCATGCTACCTCCTTCCAAAGCTTGAGATGCTTAGCATGAAGGACAACTTCCTGCCTGGATACTTTCCTGTGCAACCTACTCTAGGGAACCTGCTTCAGCAGAGGGGTGTGGACTAGATGATCTCCTCAGATTCCTTCTAACCCATATGTGAATCTGTGAGATTCTGTGTGACAGGCTTTTAAGCAGACACAAGACTACACAGCAAAGAAGACCCCTTCCCATTCAGGCTCCTGCTGCTGAGATCTGTAACTAAAGTTCTCAAATGCCTACAGTGTCGGAGAGAGACAGATCTGGAGTAGTTATACTCATCTCTATTATGTGCTGACAAAGAAAATATCCTCTAGTTTGTCCTTTAATTGTTTGGTTTCAGTTGAAAACTGAAGGAAAATTTCTGCAAGAAAGTTTAAAGCAGTTAATGTTAGTTTTTAATCACTTTCAATCTTACAACTTGCTTTAGTTGTATTTTGCTTCCACACTCAGCTCTCCTGAACCTTAAGGTGCTATGTCTTTATAATATGATTTAAAGATTAAAATGAAATGTTTCAATCTGTAGTTTCTCAAAAAAGCTCCCTCTGAAGTAATGATTGCTGATTCTTCTCAGCTTTTGGCTCAGGAAGCTCTTTAAGTAGACTAGTTATAACACCAAATGTTGCAGCTATTTGAGAAAAGCATCTGAGTTGTGTTAGCATTGGCCAAAAGAAGTATATGCTTGCTTGGGAGACTACTGAATGTGCGCAGAAGGCTCAATTTAAGTACCTGATATCAGTGGAACATAGGGAGTTTCCTGTGTGATTCACTGAATAGGATACCTTGAAGAAGACACTTTGATCTTCATATCGTCAAGAAAATAGCAGCTTTTTGATTCAGATAGTGTTCTCCCTCAAACAGGGCTGATAAGAAAGGTTTTTTTTTGTTGTGTTTTTTTTTTTAATGTATATTTGAAGATGATTCATGGATTCAAGGTAAATAACTCGGTGTGCTTTTGGTTTGGGCCTCACTTTTGCCTGTTAAGATGTAGATGGCAGTGAGAAGTGCTTGCAAGGCTTGGGTGGTGTCTGCCTTGACCAAACCTATCCAGAGCCTACTAGTCTGACCTCAGGCTTTGCTATTGACCATAGCACACCTGGCCTGATTCCAAGCCTCACATCCAACCAAACCTCTACTAGCCACAGAGCTCCTGGCCTGGCCCCAGGCCTCTCTCCTGGCCATAGACTGCCTGGCCTGCCGCCTCCTCCATAGCTGTCAGGCACAGTTGGCTGGCTACAGTCTCCAGCAAAATACATCATCTTGGAACATTTTTTTTCTGGCCTTTGACCACTCAGTTCTCCAAAGTCTTCCCCGTTTTCCCCACTTCAGCTCTTGGCATGTCAGTGGTTATAGGTGTTATTGGAGTTCCTTAGCTATGCTATGCTTTGTTTGTTGTTGAATAGTAATCTGTTTACAAAACTGAGTCCAGTTCAAGATCTGTGTCTGAATTCTGCTGTCAGGATTTTGGCCTGGAATTGTGCAGAGATCGGGTTCATTGCTTGAAATCTTCATCAAGCTGGTAAACATGAAGAGGTCTTGCGAATACAGAGGATGAAAGAATATGATGAGGTTATTTCTCAGAGATATTTTACTGAAGATATTCTATAGACACAAGTTAGAGAGAGGTGCTGCACTTGAAATAGCAACTTACAGGTTGCTTCCTGAGGCTATTGTTTGTTTTGTACATATGTCAACTATTTACTCTGTGCTTCGTCTGACTGTTTTATTTTTTTTTTAAGATAGTGCCTGGAGAGGGCCTGCAATGTGCCAGTTATTATAAGCAGAAAACCTCTTAAGCTAAGACCTGTTCATATTAAATAAAATAAGTAAATAAAAATTAATGACAAGGAAAAAAAAAGCATAGGATTCACTGAATAGCAGTGAAGTGTGTAGCAAGTGATGAGGATTCAGTAAGTAAACTGTAGTGAACAGAAAACCACACATAATGCCATTATGTAAGCTGTTAACCTGTTACCACAGAAGTAAGACTTTCCATGTTTTTTTTTGTTTGTTTGTTTTAAGCCAGCGCATACTAGCATTCTGCTGCTTGATTGTGTTTGCAGCCAAACTACTTAGCACAAAAATATGCATAGCTATCAGCTGTCAAGCTTTTTCCACTTTCTTAGTGTGTATCACAAAGCATCTTTGCCTAATATTATTCTGTTTGTGCCTCAATAAATTGGTAATTGTGATACCTCTGCCTTACAGTGACACTTACTGTCACAGGCAGATTGTCACAAAGCCAGTTCTTACCTGAAAAGGGAAATATTCTTCCACCAGACTGACTGCTGGTTGCTTTTCTAAAATATTCTCTTTTTTCTTCTTGAGGATAATTTTTTCACTAAAACAAAACAAAACAAAAAAAAGACTTTCAGACCAGCAGCTGGAGCCCACATGGAATAAATGAGCCAATCCCAAATCTAATCCCCATACTACTTTTGACACCATGTATATGATAGTTTAACCTCTTTTCATCAAAGCTCCTTTCCTCTTCAAGTGTAGTTTGGTGTATAACTTCAGCATAGGCAAGTGTATTGGTCAGCCTCTGAAAATGACATGAAATGCACTGTAAACTGTGCATCAGTGATGGCAAATTAGGGTGCACATTTGGAAATGTACATGCTGATATGAAGTAATTTCGTGTTTAACAGCTGAACTTTACTAAACTACCAGCATTGCTAATGATGCTTTTGATCCGTTAATGGGGAGCTCCATTCAGTGGTTACTGGGGCTTAATAACAGGCCTGTATCTGAAAGCCTCCCTAATTCACATCTAAAATTGTTTGCAGTTTGTCCTTGGGACAGATTTTATCAGGTAAGGTAACTTGTCTTCCACTGCTTTTTAGAGTCATTTCTCTTATGCTCTAGAAATAAGAATCCATCTACAAGAATGGTCCTAAAGAGGATCTGGGGAACTACAGGCCTGTCAGCCTGACCTTGATGCAAGGACAGGTTATGGAGCAGGCTGTCCTGAGTGAGATCACAGAACATGTGCAGAACAACCAGGGGTTCAGTCCCAGCCATCATGGCTTCATTAAAGGAAGGTCCTCCTTGACCAATCTGATCTTCTAGGATTGAGTGACCCAGCTGGTGGATGAGGGAAAGGCTGTTGACATAGTCTACCTAGACTTCAGTGAAGCCTTTAACACTGACTCCCACAGTATTCTCATGGGGAAGCTGGCATCCTGTGGCTTGGATAAGTACATTCTGCGCTGGATAAAGAACTAGCTGCATAGCCGGGGCCAGAGAGTGGTGGTGAATTGAGTTAAATCCAGCTGGTCATAAGTGGTGTTCCCCATGGATTGCTACTGGGGCCTGTCCTCTTCAATATCTTTATTGATGACCTGGATGAGGACATTGAGTGCACCCTCACTAAGTTTGCAGATGACACCAAGTTGGTTGGAAGTGTTGATCTGCCAGGTGGTGGGAAGTCTCTACAGGGGGATCTGGACAAGCTGGATCTCTGGACTGAGGGCAATGGGATGAAATTCAACAAGACCAAGTGCTGGGTACTGCATTTTGGCCACAACAACCCCAGGCAGTGCTACAGGCTTGGAGCAGAGTGGCTGGAAGACTGTAAAGAAAACAGACCTGAGGATGTTAGTTGATGCTTGGCTGAATGTGAGTCAACAGTGTGCCTGGGTGGCCAAAAAGACCAATGGCATCCTGTCTTGTATCAGAAATAGTGTTGCTAATAGGAGCAGGAAGATCATCATCCCTCTGTACTCAATACTGGTGAGGTCACTCTTCAGGTACTGTGTTCAGTTTTGGGTCCCTCACTACAGGAAAGATATTAAGGCCCTGGAGCATGTTCAGAGAAGGGCAATGAATCTGGTGAAGAGTCTGGAACACAGATCTTATGAGGAATGGCTGAGGGAACCAGGATTGTTTGGTTTGTAGAAGAGAAGGTTCAGGAGAGACCTTATAGCTCTCTACAATGACCTGAAAGGAGGTTGTGGTGAGGTGGGGGATCAGACTCTTCTCCTGTGTAACTATCAATAGGACTAGAGGGAATGGCCTTAAGTTGCACCAAGGGAGATTCGGGTTGGACAATAGGATTGATACCTGTGCAACCTGGTCTAGGGAGCCTGCTTTGGCAGGGTGGCTGGACTCAATGATCTCTAGAGGTCCCTTCCAACTCCTACAATTCTGTGATTTGGTGATTCTGATGGGCTGCTCATAGAGGTGGTGGACTGACCATCCCTGGAGGTGTTCAAGAAACGTTTAAGTGTTGTACTAGAGTACTGGAGTACTACTGGAGAAGAGAAGGCTCCCAGGATACCTTATTGTGGCCTTCCAATACTTGAAGGGAGCATATAAACAGGAGGGGGAACGATTGTTTACATGGGTTGATAGTAATAGGACAAGGGGGAATGGTTTTAAACTAAGACAGGGTAGATTTAGGTTAGATGTTTGGTAGAAGTTTTTCACTCAGAGGGTGGTGACATACTGGAACAGAGAGGTTGTGGGTGCCGCTGGAGGCGTTCAAGGCAAAGCTAGATGTGTCTCTTGGCAGCCTGCTCTAGTGGTTGGCAACTCTGCTTGTGGCAGGGGAGTTTAAACTTGAGCTTTGAGGTCCTCTTCAATCAAGGCCATTCTATGATTGTACTAAGGGCCATGGTTTAGTGGGGCAATATTGGTGGTAGGTGAACATTTGGATAGGCTGATCCTGAAGGTCTTATCCATCCTTGGTGATTCCATGATTCTATGATACTATGAATAAATAGCTGAGTTTGGGCTAGCTGGGGAAGGTTCAGTCGTACTCTGTGTTAGGAAAGATTAACGGAAACCAATGATCCTAGAGCTTTAGAAAATAGCACGATGCTGAGAACATTGGAAAATGTCAGTAAGTACAGATGTGTTTAGATGTAAGCTAACTGTGATTCCCCATTTCTCCCTCTTCCCAGGCCTCTCCAGGGCTTACTTTTAGGGTAAGGGTAGGCAGGGTTGGAGAGGGGATTGGAAGAGATCCTGGAATGGAGACAGTTGAGTTTTTCTCTGTAAGACTTAGATCTGTCAATCTCAATCTTCTTTCTTCTGGTGGATTCCTCAATAGTTTGGTCAAGGACTGAGGAAAGATATTAACTTTAATATATGGGCTCATAGGTATGCCACAAATCAAATGTCTTTATGCAAAAAAATGAGCAAAATGGCAGCTGGCTAAAAATTGGAAGTGCACAATATGAGAATCTTTACTGCTGTTCTCTTAGATGACAGTTTTTTTTCAGTTTGTGAATCACTAGAATTTATTTTCTCCTGTCAAAATAAATAGTTTATTTCAGTAATAGAAAAATAACATCTTTTTTTTTTTTTCCAGCATGAAGGCAATCTCAGCAGGGATATGCATAACCTACCATACTAACACAATTCTACTTTAATAATAAGTAGAAACTTAATGTAATTCCTGAGATGTTACTACTGCATTATAAAAAATGAGTTTCAGCACAAGCAAAATGGCTGATGTTCCAAACAGTATTATTGAAGTTTGTAGCAGACCTTTATTATTATTTATTATTATTAATAATATTTTATTATTATTATTAATAAATTAATATTTATTATTATTATTACAGACTGCGAGAATAAATTTAAAGTTAGTTTTAATTATTGTGGGGTTTTTTTTCCTATAGTTACTTTGAATTATCTCCTGTTATACAATAATTTATTTCTCAATATATTTGACTGTAACAGAATGGCAATCTGGGGGGTTGTTTTTGGACTATTTTTCCAAAAAACGTGCTACACAATTTTATTGTTGAATTGGTTGTGTCATTCCTCTTTAGAAGAGGAAATACTGGAAATGCCTTGGTGAATTAAGCTGCCTCAGAAAGTAAATGTTTCTTTAAACAGTGTTGTTTTCATTATAGGTGAGGAAATCTTCCACTCATGCCTGGGCAGAAAATTAAGTTTCCTATCAATCCTAAGTAACAAATCCCTTTTTATTCTTGCTTCTTGAATGAAAGCCTGTCCTCTTTTATTCTTTTTATGAATGCGTTTGTACAAATATGCCGGAAAGCCTTATGCACCCATGCATTTATAACATGCTTTCTGCTTTGTCTAGTCTCTCAACTATTAAATACTAGGTGAAGTAAAATGGTTATGAAGTTTGTAAAATAGACCCTTTAACAGAAGGCAAGAGGTGGAGAGTGGGACTGGAAAGAGTAGATGAAAAGGAGGTTAACTGCATTTGGACCCAACGCAACATGTGTGATGGGAGCTGAGGATAGCAGTGGATTTTTGTGTGGCTGTGAATTGATGAGATGCGTCTTTTGAAGACGAGATGTGTGAAATGGGTAAGGGGAAGTTACTGGGGCTCAAGCTGGACAGTGAAATGAGAAAGAGCAAAGATGCGTAGCATTAGGGCTGAATTGTTATGAACTCTTTCTATTGGGACATAGTGGTAATAACACAGTATGGTTTGAATTCTGTTGATCTGGTGACTCCACTGAAATCAGAGAACATTCCAGAGGGTGTACGGGAGCCTCTCAAAGGATGAATAAAAACAGATGTGTCCAAACCATGCAGCTGTGTGCAGCTAGCAATGTGGCCCCCACAAGATTATAAGCTTTTATAATTATTGTGTGATTTTTAGCAATTTTTTTTCATGAATAGTGAATCAATTGCATATAGCATGAGAGTGGACTACATAGGTGACAATGAAACACTTTGAAGGGAAGGGCACAGTACAGTACTAACTCTGCTTCTCAGTGACCACCACACAGTCAAACTGAAATTGACTTGTATTACGTGCATTTATGCCACTTGACTATTAAAAGGCAGTGATTGCCAATATAAAATATTATATATTTCATAATATTAAAATTAATAAATGTTTCAAAATTAGAAATAATTTGAAAACATTGTGTAATCCCAGTTTAGATTTACGAAAGGAGTAGTAAATATAAAATTGCCCAAAAGAATAACCTATCAGTAAGACTTCTGAATGCATACTAATAAAATATCATCTTCTAATGACAAAGGAAAGATGTGATGTGTAGGATGGGAACATTTAAATGTAATTCTTAGAAGGTTAAAAGTGACTACATCTCATGGCTTTCTGTTTTCTGTTATTGGTATTCCATATCATAACATATGGGGCACTGGGAGTTGAAGAGTTAATGCTCCAGTTCCATGGACTGCCAAATTTCCAGGTATCTGGTTCTCAGAAGAGAACTATATGCGCCAGAGGACTTTGCATTCACATTTTTCACCCAGAAGGAACGATAAAACTGCATGCAAGTTCTGAGACTTCCTCTTCTTGCTGTTTGTCTCAGCAGAGGGAGCTTCCTAGCTATCTCACCTTCAGCTTTAGCGTAAGGCCTTCAGTTTTGAACACTCTCTCTCTCTCATTTTATTTTATTTATTATCTTCAGTTTCAGTTATACTGTGGTGTGCAGCAACAGGACAAGGAGAAATGGCCATAAACTGAAGCACAGGAAGTTCAGCACAGAAGTGTGTAAGAACTTCATCATGGTAAGAGTGACAGAACACTGGAAGAAGTTGCCCAGAGAGATTGCAGAGTCTCCTCTGGAGATGTTCAAGACCCACCTGGATGCCTACCTGTGGAACCTGGTCTAGGGAGCTGCTTTGGCAGGGGGTTGGACTAGATGATCTCTAGAGGTCCGTCCAGCCCCTACAATTCTGTGACAGACCAAGGGAAGGCAGCGGAGGACATGGTCAAGAATGAAGGAAGAGACCTGAGCTTCTGAAGAAGCCAAGAATGTTCTTCCTATAAAGAGGGAGATAATAGCTGAGTGAAGAAACTTACTTCAGTGTAACTCTTGCACTTTGAAACCCAAAAACTAATAATAATTTGGGATGCTAGTCCTACTAAAAGATGAAGAAGAGATTAAGGAAGGTGAACATCTTCTAACATTTTACCAGCAGTGCCTGTTTAAACCAGAGCAAATGCAGGAACACAGTACTTTAGATAAAAACGTCATATGTACTATTCTGTTATCTCCTGCGCATTTGGTAGCTAGAATAGTGAGGGATGGGTGCAGTAACTTGAATCATGTTTGAACATCCTGTCTTCTGACATTTTCTGTTACTGTCACGGTTTTATGATTTTTGGTATTATTGGTATTCCACATCATAACATCATGTAGTGCATTAAGAGTTAAAGAGTTAATGCTCCAGCTCCATGGATCATTGATAGTTCCATGTATACCTGTCTCAGAAGAGAAGAAGAACTATGTACCCCAGAGGACTGTGCGATGCTTTGCATTTTTACGTGTTTCCACTCAGAGGGAAAGATAAAAACTGTCTGTGGTCACAGGACACACTCTTTCCTTTTGGATCGACTCAGCAGTGGGTGCTCGCTGCCGTATTGCCTTCAGTGTTAGCGTAAGGCCTTCGGTTTATTGGACACTCTCTCTTGCTCATTTTATTTGATTTATTAGCTTCAATTCCAATTATATTGTATGATATTGAGTTATTTTGCTTTCTGATATCTTATTTAGTAAATTAGCTTTCCTCCTCAGATCATTGCCGCTGTTCTGTTTCTAGGCCCATCTCACTTTTCCCTTTCCCCCTTCCCCTTTCCTGGGGTGTGGGTCCATGGGTCCCCCACACCAACTATCACAGAACCAGGCTGAACCAGCACATAAACCTTTGACACTGGTAAGGAAGTGTTTATTATGGGCAGAGACTGCAAATTAAATAGAATATTGGTATTATTTTTGACCAATATTTGTCTGAATTAAAGATATACTAGAAATAGATTTATTTTTTCTCCCATGCTTGTGAGCTGTATTTCTATGGGAAAACTGAAAGGGTGACAAATCTCATTTAAGCAGCAACATTTAAAAGAAATGATTGCTTTAGGAAGATTCACAACTGCTATGTAGCTGTTTGGGTGTTTTCATCTAATTATTGAACCATCTGGGGAACAAAACCCAGCATAATATGATGTGTAACATATTTCTGCTTGAACAAGGTTGTGTTTTATTGTTTTGTTGATTTGTTTGTTTCACTGGGAACGTGTTTCTTAAAGGAAATTTTCAGAATAAGCTCAGCTTATTAGATCTATGGCTTTATTTTTTGAATGAACAACCAGAAGGAGCAAACAGCCCACCCAAAAAAGAGGCCAAAATTTTTGTTCCGTAACGATTACACACTTTGACTTATGATCACAGAATCATAGAATCTTCTGAGTTGGAAGGGACCCTTAAAGGTCCACCACTAGATCAGGTTGGTTTGAACCTGGTCTAGCCTGATCTCAAATGTCTCCAAGGACACATATCTGGGTGAACTATGCCAGTGTTTCACCACACTTTCTGTAAAAAACATCTTACTTATATTGAATCTAAATCTCCTCTCTTCTAGTTTTTCCCCTTAACCTATCACAACATACCCTGCTAAAGAGTCCCTTTTGTTCTTATAGTCCTCCCCTTAGATATTGAAAGGCTGCTATCATGTCTCCCCAGAGTCTTCTCCAGGCTGAACAGCCCTACTCTCTCAGCCTATCCTCACAGGGTAGGTTTTCCATCCCTTGGATCATTTTTTTGGCTTTCTTCTGGATGTGGTCTTACAGGTCCACATCTCTCCTTGTCATGGTTTTATGATTTTTTGTAATCGGTATTCCACATCATAAGATCATGTAGTGCACTGGGAGTTAAAGAGTCAATGCTCTACTTCTGTGGGTTGTTGATATTTTTGGGTACTTGATTCTTAGAAGAAAAGAAGAACTACATATCCCAGAAGACTTTTACTGTTCTGTTTCCATTTAGAGGGAAAGATAAAACTGCTCGTGAGCCACAAGATTGTCTTTTCTTTTACTGCTTATCTCTGCAGTGTGTGCTCCCTAGTTGTCTTGCCTTCAGCATTATAGTAAGGTCTTCTGTTTTGGACGCTCTCTCATTTTTATTTGATTTTCAGTTTCAATTATATTGTATTATACTGTGTTATCTCACATTTTGCTATCATATTTAGTAAACTAATTTTCCCCCGTTGGTCATTGACACTGTTTTGTTTTTAGGCCCATGTCCCTACCATTTCCTCTCTTTCCCTTCTCCATCTCCCAGGGTATGGGTCCTCAGGTCCCTCCACCAGTTTGTCACAGAACTGGGCTGAATGAGGCCTGTAAACCATTGACACTCCTGTATTGCAGACTCCATATCAGGATACAGTACTCCAGGTGAGTTCTTACCAGTGCAGAGTGGAAGGGATCACATCTTGACCTGCTGACCATGCTTCTTTTGATGCAGTCCAAGACAGAGTTGGCTATCTGTGAGGGCATATTGCTGTTCATGTCCAGCTTGCCATCCACAAGATCCATCAGTACTCCCAAGTCCTTTTCAGCAGGGCTGTGCTCCATCCTTACATCCAACAGCTTGTACTGATGACAGGGATAGCCACAACCCAGCCACAGCTCACAAACACATTGCACTTTGATTTATTGAACCTCACTAGTTTAACCTGGGCCAACTACTTGAGCCTGTTCTTTTCTCTCTGAATGGAATCCCATCCCTTGTGTATGTTGACTGTACCACACAGCTTGGTGTCATCCCCAGGCTTGCTGAGAGTTCACTTGACTCCCTGTTGATGGCACTGATGAAAATGTTAAAGATCACTTGTCTCCATACTGACCTTTGAAGAACACCAGTTGTCATTGAGCTCCATCTGGGCATCAAGCTTAGCTGCAATGAAGGGGCGGGAATCTAGCTTAATGCAAGCTAATGTTCTTTTATTAAGCAACAACTCAAAGCTTATATACACAGAAGGGCAACGTGTGTTAAGATCTGATTGGGCGAAGGTTACATTCCTTAAACATCATTAACAATACAAAGCACTCCTAGTCGTCTAAATGAGCAGTGCCCTATTGCCTTCTGTTGCAGTATCCTGTTTCTTTTCATTCCTCAAATGTGGTTATGTTAACCTTGTCAGCTTATCCTTACACAGCCTGCATCCAAGGCTTGTGATCAAATTGTTGCATAGCCAGCAGCTGTCTGGCTCGCACTCTTGCCATTACCCGCAAAGCTTTGACCACCACTCTCTACATATGACCTCACAAGCAGTTCCTCTAACATCAAATAGTCCACCCATAAGGGTATGTCAAAATGCTTCCACGTTAGTTTTACTTTAATAGAGGAAATTATACAGTTGAGACAGCAGGCAATTTAAACAGAACGAAGAATATCTACACAGTTACCATTAATTCATACCTGAACTTCAGAATTCAACACATGCCTAAACCCAGTGTCTTCTCTTTGAAATAAAAATGTGACCCAGAATGAGAGCAGGAAGTCTTTCTGTAGTGCAGTGTTAAAGCTATGCAATTTAGGCTATCATCTTTGTAGCACACTGAAACCAAAAGCATAAAGCCATAATGCAGTAGCATTTTGATAAAAATCACATGCAATGTACTGATCATTTTTGTAAATGGAAATGAGATATGCACAGATCTGGTACTAAAAGTAATTTTTGAATCATTCAGAATTTTGCAAGTTTTCCTGAAACACTGAGTCCAAAATGTGAAGGCTGACCTCTCTGCTCATTTTAAGCCTTTCTCCCTGTAGTAGGCCTCAGGGAACTGCCCAAGATGCTGATCCAGGGTCAGGGAACAAGAGCTGTGTCTGCTTAGCACTAAGACCTATAAATGGATTACCTCAGATGATTCTCTTGATGCCAGTAATTGAACAGCATCCTCACAAGTGCCTTTCCTATCACTTGCTGCAGAAGAATATCAAAATTAAAATTTCAGCATTACAGCAGTTTCCATGGGAGACTAGAGAGATCTGTTGTCTTAGTGACATTATATTGTTCACTAATTGTATGACTCTCTAAAAAATATCTGAATCATATGTCTCTGAAAATATGGTGTTAAATTATGACCTTCTCACTGTTAAAATTTTTTGTGAACGGCTGGATTTCCCTCCAGTAAAGTTATGTTACAGTTTAACCTTATATTTTGCTTCTGCTTAGTGTGACATAAGCTTTCAGGTCCTCATCAGCTTTTTCAGTATAAATACCAACTCATATAGGATTTGAACAGGGTCCTAATAATAGCATGCACAGAGCATCTACTTTTCTCATTTTAGTGATCATCCATCTCAGTACTCTGGTGAACTAATGGAATTGTACTCCTCATCTGTATCACCACCTGGAAATCTGCATCTTAAGTGTGTGTCCTCAGGAGAACCCCGACAAAAAATTTTCAATGGTGGTGATCCTTTTCTTATTTTAGAAGGAGGAATAGAGGACATCTTGACAATTGGTACATCCTGCTGTTTTTCCCATGTGCACGTTCTGAATTTTACAAAGATTGGGTTTTACATGACTCTGATGCTGTGTACAGCCTTGCTATGAAGAGAGATACTGGGCAGAAGTTTATTCCCCCTGAGATCACAGTTGGTTCTTTTTTTCAGTAAATTCTGGATTGTTTCCTACAAATATTTATATTTGGAAATTTCACATTAAGGGTCTTTTTTAACCATAATTATATCAGTGTACTTGTTAATTAATCACTTTTATGAACCAAGAAGCAAGTGCTAAGCCATCTTCATTCATAACTGTTTCTACGTAGATGTCGGTTTTTCTTTCCAGGAAGAATGGTTATTGTTTTTCCATTTGTTCTATTTAAGAAAGTCATAGAATCATAGAATATCTTGAGGTGGAAGGGACCCACATGGACCACCGAGTCCAGCTCCTGGCTCCACATCCAGAATTCAACTCAATATCTGGGAGCGCTGGCCATACTCTGAACTCCAGCAGGTATGGTGTCATGACCACTGCCCTTGAGAGCCTTTTCCAGTGCCATCCCACCCAATGCTGTGTTTTGTCTTTCATATGGACCTTCCCACTTTTCTTAAAAATATGTATGACAAAAGAAATACACATGCAATGAACTTATACCATGGTTCTGGTCTGTCATGTCCGTCTACTGGTTTATACTAGTTGACCTCCCTTCTTGACCACTGCTCAAGCTGGCAGAAAGGAAGGCCTAACAAATGTTATTTCAATCTGAGATTTATTCTTTGTAGAAAGATTTTGGGGATCAAGATTAGCCCTGATGTGGAACAGCTAAAGCTTTTTTTTCACCTGAAAGGAGTACTTTTAAATATCAAAATAATGTTCACGTTCATCCTTAGAGATGTATTTAGGTGCTAGCTCTAGGGTTATTTTAGTGCAAATCCAGCAATTCCCTGAAACCATTCCAGTTTATGGTAATTCAAGTACCTGTGTGTATGTACCTCCAGCAATTACTAATATGTAATGAACCAGGTAAGAATGAGTTTACTTTATAGCTGATTTTATGTTTCCAGTTTTTTGGGAAAACTTCCACTGCCAAAATGTGAGTTAAGAGACAGGACCAGGCACATGGGTCAAACACAAAGAAGGGTGAATCTGTCATAAATAAAATAAATAAATAAATGAAATTATTTTCTTATTATCTGCAACCAATGTTTTAGACAAGTAATTCCAAGATATGGGCTTATTTTCTGTTTCAAAATATTCACTTAATTTGAGCTAGTTTCAAAATGTGTGTCCATTTCTGAAATTAAATTGGCTTTTGCTGCCTGTAAAGAATTCCACATAAAGCTTTTCCTGTTGTTATTCAGAGGGAATACTTGCTTCCTTTCTTGTTCATTTGTCTTGGTATTTTTTTGATTAGTTTACTGTTGTTTTGTTGAAAATGTATTGAATAGCTTATCTGCTTAGGGAAAACTGAGTAGGGAAAATATCTGTACACAAAACTACATAGTATGAACATAGGGCTACTGTATATTGTGGAGACCTTAGAAAATACATTACTGAGAGCAAGTTCATATGGACTAGAAAATTGCATTTGATGTTTTATTTTTCCATCTCTGGTTCTGTCTCTGTCTCTCTTTTTTGATACCTATTTTCAAACAGCATTTAGACCAAATTATTCTTTTGAACAGTTGAAATAATTTTTCAAGGAAGTGTTGATACTGATTTGATTTGTTTAGAAATTTGCACAATATGATATTCTAGTTGACTTTTTGAAAAAAACGGAGTTTCTCGTTTTTATGACCTCAGAAATCCTGGCAAACAGAAGTTTTACTAGGCTGTGATATAAATGGATTTATGGAAATGCGTACTAGGCTGATAAGAAACGGTGTGTATTTTAGTAACCTGAGTTACTAAAATAACTGCTGCAAATCCAATTTAAACAAACAGAATTTGAAATATATATGTGTTAGTTTAAAATGTTTCATCATAGTCATGAACGCGAACTTACTTAATCATGCACATTCCTTTATGTTTGACAGTTGGCTTCAGTGGAAGCAGAGCACTCACAAGCATGGATGCTGGTTGCGATGAGGAACCTTGTCTTGCCGGTTGTCTGTAGCAGTATGAGATGGTTTCTCCTTCTCTCCTCCCTGCCACAGTGCTTCCTACTGCCCTCTCCCCCTCAGGCCTCAGCTGTGCCTGTCTCAGAGCAGGATCATGTTGGGGCCAGCCCTGCTCAGCAGGAGCACTTCCCAGTCAGTCAGGAATGGGACCCAGCCCTGCCCCTGGGGCTGCCATGTGTGGATGAAGAACTTTGTGACTCCAGGCAGCTTCTGGCATCAGGGGCCTGCCAGCAACAGGATGCAGAACTGGGATGGTGGAGACCTTTAATTCCTTTCCTCTCTGAAAAAAAGACAGTACAATTTCCTTATGTTTCAGCAGCGTAAGGCAAGAAGCTGATTACACTGTTGGTTTAGCTGCCATTTTTCAAGCAGAGAGCGTAAAAAGGTAGAATTGAAAAGAATCAACTTCCTCCTGATTCTGTCTGCAGAGGCATGACCACACAGCCTTGTCATGAGAAGGTCACAAAGCTGTTAGGGTAAATGAGGGCAGTATGTATTTCGCTTTATGCCTGGGTTCCGTCCCCTTGATCTAGCACCAAGACAGCACAGGGGCACTCCCACAGCTGGTCCTGTAGAGCGCGTTTCAGCCAGAGATGCAAGGCAGCTTGGTGGACATCAGAGCTCCTCATCTGACAGACTCTCAGAAGGATGGCAGGGAAGAAGAAAGTCAAGCACTATGTGGGAGTTGTTGGAATATTAAATCTAGTACTGACATGAGATTGCTTCAAACTTGGCAACCTTGAATATGAGTAATTGTAATGAACTCTGTATGGAACAGTGCCTAAGACAGTCCAGAAGCTTAATCTCGTGAAAACATAGTTGCTTTCTTGCCTCTTTCTTTGACTGCACGTTACTCCTGGTATGCTTACAGATACTTGGGTTTCTTTTTGCTTGCAGTTGTAGTTTTTTTGGTACTACTTTGGAAAAAGTGTTGATATAATCTTCTATTCCTTTTTTATACAGTGAGATTTCAATTTTTGTTCAAATAAGATTTTGATTTGTGGACTGTATAACCTAGTTTTTTGCTGAAATGCAAAGGAGGCTATTGTCTGTGGGTAAAATTGATTCATTTTCCCTTTGTTTCATTTCTATTTCCCTTTGTTATCATAGTATTGAATAAGTGGGCTGAGAAAAGAATAGTATATCCTAATTCATCAGCACATTGTTTCCTTCTTTGTGTTCCTGTATTTAATTGCTTTATGAATCCCGCCTTTGCTTACCTGATATTTCTGTGATGCTTACAGTTCCAAGTGAGTGATTAAAGATGTGCAGCAATTTTGTAGGAAAAGTATAGATACCATACTCTCTGGGCAGCAGATCTTCAGAACCTGTTCCATAGAGAAGAAGCAGTCTGTCAGCTCTGGCATTGGCTAACTGTTTATTTACACATAGTGGGCCTTCATGTTCACTGACTGATACAGATTGTATGGAGGTCAGATATGAAACATAATCAGTAGATTAACCTTTCTTGGGCATGTAGTCAATTTAAGAATAACAGCCATTGCTTTCTACAGCATTTCTACAAATTGAAAGTTACTCCTGGGTTGGAAATGTATATGTAAAACCATAAATCACCACATGCATTAGAAGAAATTTTTGAAGAAATTTCTATTGGGCACAGTCCTAGAATGTGCTGTGTACTCCTGCAGAAGGTCGACTCCATTACTACTGTCTTTCAACAGCATGAAAGTTCACCTGTAACAGCAGCTTGACGAGCACCTGTATATTTCTTTAATTAAAGAATTAAATTAAAAATTCTTAATAAAAGTTGTCTGCCAGAAAGAAGCTGCTGTACACAAAACTACCCATGTGATGGATAGTAGCATTTTGCTGCTTTGCCTTTTTTTCTTTTTTTCCAAGAAGCCTCAGCCGAGGTTGCATTGTACCGGGTAGTGGTTTTAGCACAAGGAACATTCCCTGTGCTGAGTATTCAGCTGCCAAATAAAAAGGAATGGCTTAAAAAGGATAGTAAATAGAAAAGTGCAGTCAGATGAACTCTGTTGTCCAAATTTGTGAAGTCTGGCAATGCTGATTACTAAGCTAGAGAGGTAGGCCAGATTTCCTACTGAATGAGTATCAAGAGGAAAAAACTAGGTCTGTATCACTGTTGAGAGGTCATTCTGACTGAGAAACTAACACCAAAGGAAAATAGGTTTAGATGAAATATGAATTCTTAGCCGCAGGAAGTACCTGATCTGATTATTTATGGCTTTTTTCCCCCAAGCTTTGGCAGACTGTTCCTATTCTTTGTCTCTCCTTGATTTTTTCCTCACCTTTTCACTACCACCCCCCAGATACTACAACTTTCAGCCCTCTCTGATCTACCAGCCCATCTCTCTGCTCCCAGCACTGTAAGGATATCTCTCCACTAGCTGCAATTATCTGACCTGTTCATCTTTGAACAGAGCTGATAAAGACTATTATTGTCATGGTCGTTTTCAGTCTTTATTAGCTTATCATATATAAAAGTTCTTGTCTAAGAACTGCAGGTCAGCTCAGTAATCCTTAATGAAGGCGCTCATGAGTAAAATACACTAATTTATATCTGATTGTGTAGTAATAGCATTAGAATACTTTATTCCCAAATCTAACTTTGTTCTAAAATCCAATAAAAGAACCAAAATACATATCTGTGTTTAAGCCAACTGGAATTAATGGTGCATGCTCTTTTCAGTCACAAGTTGTGTAAGCAGTAGAAGTGATTGTGGTTTTGTTCCTTTTGCACCAGGATTCTTCAAGATTTAATGTTCAGTGTTAGCCCCTGTCTTTATTTCTGATAATTCAAACAGTCTGTAGAGCAGTCTGGGAACTGTAGTGGAATTATCACTTTTGTGCCATTTGGGAGATAGTAAACAACATTTATAATGCCTTACCTTTTTTTTTTTTGCTAGTTTTTATGCAACAAGTCTTCAGTAACTTTTTGGCTGAGTGAGGATTGTTAGATAAAAGGTGCAAGTTTCAGCTTCTTTCGACAAGTATATGCCCATATGTGGTGGATGCTCCCTTTTCAGATTTTGAATACTTGCCCTCCCATTCGGTTAAAGCTGTGTGGGCACTAGGTTAGGACAGACTGTAAGCAGCTATTTGGAAAGTGCAGTGACATAGTTGGGTGAAGACTGGCATTAGGCTGATAAAAGCCATTAAAATGTTTTTTTTTTTTTTAGGGAGAAAGAAGAGAACAAATGAAATATAGAAAGTTTGTGACGCTGAGACTGAAAAGTTTATTTCCTACTATGCATGAGATTACACAGAAATGTCAGCAAGTGAGGAAACAAAAGTATGTCAGATTTTTTGTTTCAAATATCAATATATTGATGATCTCTTTCTTCACTTTCAGCTGCACTAAGAGCTTGTGCTGATGGAGGTGCTAATCGTCTCTACCACATCACAGAAGGAAGTCAGGACAGGTATGTTAATAATAAATATGAAGTAATGAAAGTCATATTCTCTAAATATTCACAAGTAGCCTAAAACACCTTATTTTCTTAAGACTACTGATCTTTCTTCCTCTGATTTGTAGCTTAGCTTTCAATCTGTCTCATTTTAGGCCTCCATCAGAGCTAAGACTTTGCTCCAGCCTCTTGAAAAACTTACTGTGCTCCTGGGAGAGGCCAACAAGGAATAATACCTGATGCCTCTCACCAAGGGCTGAAACAAACTGTCCTCTTTATTCCTTAGGGAAAATCTCCTTGCATTTTTGAAGTGGGATGAGTAATAAAAGAGGGTGTCTACTTTTAAATTATTTCTGTGTTAGTGGTAGGACATCATACATGACCAGAGGCAAATACAGAGGATATTTAGAGTTGTATCTGTAAGGTGAGGAAATAGGTCTGAGGGAGGAATAGTGCTTGCTTCCTTTAATAGCATTTAAATCCATAAAATCCTGGGTTTCTGCCATAGGCGTGTTTATGCAGCTGGTTGTATGGTGCAAAATAACTGCATTCCAATGGTTTCTCATTTTCTAGTGGAACCATCAAACACAGTGTAATTACGGGTTACTAAGCACCCATTGTTACTTGCCTTCAGGATTTCCAGTTGTTGTGAGCAAGGATTCATGAAAAAAAATAGTTTAATAAATGCAGTAAACAAGTGAGACAAAACTTAGAAATTTATGAACATTTTTGTCTATAGAGCAGAACTTGGCACATATTTGCAACTAGATGAGCAACAAAATGTATAAGGGAGGACGTGAGAAGCTTGATTTCCTCTTGTCCTTCACTACAAAGTTCAGCTAGAAGGGAAGACTGTAGCATTCAAGTGGGAGTTAACTTGGATTTAATTCCTTTGTCATCAGTGAAGAGTTTGATGTCTGAGATCTATGACTGCTAATACTGGGACTGAAGTCTGACAAGCATTACTAACTGTTACATATATTGCTTACAAAACTTATGTATTTTCTACTAGTTGCTTGCAGAGTTGTGTATGCACACTTTATACCTGTGCTACACATACAGTTTCTTTCTGCAACCTATGCAAGCATAAGAGTAGCAGTGAAGCTGAAAAATGACTGCATATTTTGATGTAGCATTTAATATGTAGAAAACATACATGCTAACTTTGGTGATACATGAAAATGCAATTGCTGCTACATGATTCATTTCTGGACATGCAGTGAGGCAGTTCCAGGAAGCCTTTGAACAACTTTGTAAGTATTTCCAGTTGATATAGCTGCTAAACTTCAAGCACAACCCTCAAAAAATTCTTTCTAACAGCAGCTTCCATTCAGGGATACAGATTTCTGCATATACAGTGACATTTTCTCCCACCTTCATCCAACTTAAATAAACAATTTATTGAGAATGAATCAAAGGTATTGGCTGTACGAAGTGCTGTTACTTCTTTAATTCAGATTTAATAAACTCTTTGAGGTACTACATTTTGTATTGAAAAGCTAGAATTGGAATTAGAAGTCTTACTATACAGCTGTTACAACTGAAATATAGAGAGTTTTGTACCTATAAGTAAGTTTGGACATATCATAAACTCTTCTTCAAACTGTGGCTGCTGGTAGTGGATATGGGGTTTTTAGAAAAAGTGTAAGAATAAAATACTATGTTTAAAAACAAACAAAAAACCCTACAGATGCTGTGTTGAAGCAAACCATGTAAGCAACATGGCCAGAAAAATGAAGATAAACTCCATTCACAATTGGTCATTACTGACTAATTTTCTAGGGAATTATTTTGCCTCAAAAGTTTGAATAGAAAGCAATAGTCTTAACATCTGAAGAGCAGAACTAGGATGGCATTTTACATGAGGAAAAGCATTTGCATATTTGCTTCTCCGAAAAGTGGAAAGATAAATCACAGTTAAATTTATCTTTGTTTTGATGTCCTCATGTATGTATAGTAAGGGTTAATAATGGCAGTTCACTACCCATCCTCACTTCTTTTTGTTGGATTGCTCAGCTGGCTCCTTCTAGTTTACACCAAATTTGCCTAATCTTAGAAATTACAGTCTCCATTGACAAGATCATCCAAAACAAAAAAATGGAACAGCTAGCAATAACCGTAAGCGAAATGAGATCTTTCGTTTTCTTTTCTGAATATCTTCTACTCATGGAAACATGGGTCCTGAATGAGATCCTGCAGTGAGAAATTCGTATGTATGTCAGTGTGTTCTGTATTGGAAATGGGATACTTATGGAAGTAATTAGCCCCTGATGTAGCTTAGTGTAGAGTTGAAATAAATTATTTTCTAGATCTTTTCAGATTAAACTGGACATTATTTTAAAGCTATTTTACAGTCAGACAGAATTTACAGTATGGGTATAGAAAGTGGTGGATGAGATTTTCTCATGCATAGTTGTACTAGAGCAGTACAGTGACCTTTCCTTGTCTTTAAAATTTGTTAATTTTGTATTTTGGAGGGGAGGTGTAATACATGTGAAGTTTTTTCTTTGTTAACGTTGATGTATGTTTCTGTAATGTATATAAAAAATGATAATATTGTCATTTTGGGAACACTGGGGTCAAAAGCATTTGAAGTGGCTTTCCTTTTGCTGCTGGCGGTGAACAGTTCTTTGAATTCAGGGATTATCATCTGAAACCAGGCAAGTTGTGAACTGAGGCAGTGCTTTTTGCTATTTTTTTTTGCTATTTGTCAGATGGCTTAAATAAATGTTTTGCATCTACATTTTTGCCTGACCCAAAAGGCTGGAAGAGTTTTTAAAGAACAAAAAATCAGAATCTTGAATTTATCTAAATAAATACATCATGAATGTTCAGAAAACCCATTGGTATGTCTAGTCTACTGCTTAAGACTTGGAGTCCACCTTTAGTTCCTAGATTAATTTAGAAAAGTGCCAAGCATTAAAAAAATAAAAATAAAAATCCACTGCTGCTTGCCTCTCAGTGTTTGGAAAGATGAGTCCATTTGGATACAAGGTGTTTGTTTCAGGTCGTGGTTGCCAGAATTTTTCAATATCTAGGCACATTAGGATTATATATCTTTTAGCCTTTTTCATCAGTATCTCCAGTACAATTTCACTCACGTTAACATTTTTATATATAATTTCAAATACAAATTTCATTTTTTTTCCCAGTACTTATGTGCTTTGTAGTTCAAAGTTTTGTAGTTCCGTGTTTGTTTAAGAAACTATGATTCACCTCAAGAGATGCACATAGTACTCAAGTTAATATTAACTTCTTATAATAGTGGGTACCTCTTGAAAGTGTTAGGGCAATAGTATCACTACACTGCATAAGCTTATTGGGGCTCTGAATCCAATGATCAAAGGAATGATGAGGGGTGAAAATGATGGTGCTTTTGGAAGGAATTTACTACTGGGTTCCTTTTGATATTAAACATCAATATAAAGCAAGTCTCGTTGCTTGTATACTTTGGAGTTATTAATTCAGTCACTGTAGTGTTTAACTTACTTATATTCTCTTAATCATCAGATGCTAAAAAAGAAAAATCTGGAAGTTATGTAGCCACGGTTCAGATTCACTTCAGAATTTTAGGAAGCAGAGAAGTACTGTTCTGCAGATCACACATGTCTATGTTTTGTAGGAGACGTTGGTGCTGTTTTACAATTATGTTTCCTTGAAGATGCCTCTAATTGTAGTTACTCCTCTGTTCTGTAAACTATAGCAGAAACTGGGCTTGGGCTTTTCCACCTTGTCCTCAACCTGAAAATCAAAAACAGATTATCATCTGATTTAATAAAATATATATCAATGAAACATTATAAATACTGCCAGAGTTTGATTAAGACAGAATTATTTTTATGTTAAATTTTGGATGTTCTTGCTATCATACAAGATGGAAATTGTACAATGAAGTAATATTTTTAAGTAATGGTGAGGGGAGGTTACAGCGTTGCCCATTGTTGTGACTCCCTGAAATTAGGTCTTGAATAGAAAGGGCACTTAATCTCATCATTCTCTTGCAAAAGCTGTGAAGGAGCTAGCTTTTCATCCTTGATGTACACATGTATCACAGACACATGTGTGTCTTGTTTCATTTCAAGATTTTTTTTGTTTGTTTGTTTCAGGAGATGGCTGTTAACAACTTTAGTGTAGGACTGTGCTTTCTTTACAAAAGAAAGAATGAAAGAGCCCAGCTAGGTAGAACTTCTGAATGTGAATTTTGAAATGGGTTTCTTGAATTCATGAGTAACAGAGGTAGGTGGACCTGACATTTTTCCAGGGCAAGAGTGAGAGTATTATTTAATGCTTGAAAGAGAGAACTGAGAATAGAACTTTGCGATAATTAAGAACAAAACAGTGTGATCCAGTGAGTTACCAAATGATCTCAGATTCTCGGGCAGTCTTAAAATGAGGACATTAACCCCTTTGGCTAAAAATCTATTCTTGTTCCCATGATCTCATCAGAGTTTCTGAGATTCTGTGTTACATGCTCAGTCTATAAAGAGAAATCAGAATAAATAAGGAATTTAATAAGGAATGGTAGGATCTAGGTGGAGATGGACTTTACCCACAGTAGCATTTCAGGTACCTGCACGTTTTGGCTTAAATCCACGGATGTTTCATGTTTGATATCTCAAGACATTCAAAGAAGACATTGGGACCATTTTGTTTTAACCACATCAATGGACCTAAGCATGAGATTCTGCTTTTTCTGAGTGGTCCTGATTATTAAGGAAGGAAGGACCAGAACAGAAGTGTGAAAATGCGGAATGATAAACAAACACAAGGTGGACTGACTTAGACTTAGAAATCTGGCTATCAGTAAGTTGCTCTGCCCACAGAACTGTGCTGTTTAACAGTAAGAGTACATAAGCCAAGTTGTAATTGCCAACAAATAAAATAGATTTGTAATTTGTCCAGAACAGTAATTCTGGAAAAAGCAGGTGGGAGGAAAGCGAATGAGGAAAGGAGAATATGGGGATACTTTCAGTTAATCCCAGGTCTCTCAGTCAGCTTTATCTGGCTTCAGTTTCTTCAAATAGCTGCACCTGAGCGTCTAATGTACTGTAAGTAGAGCAATGTAATTGCTATCTGGATGATTTCAGGGTTTATGACATGATAAAAGTCATTTATGTCCACACTGATGCTAGAAGTTAGAACTTTGTAGTGATAAAATATCTGTGCATTGCGTCACCACTGGGAAAAGCAGTTCAGAAAAGAGTCTTGAGCTGACCTAGGACCACTCTGTACTTTACAGTGTTTTGGTTTGCGGTGCCTAAGGTGCAATTTGAGGAGCCAGGCAATGCTGGCTCTGGGTATAGTGCTAGGGTGAAATATATGCCTGTGTGACTCTGTTTGGACATTTGAATTTCCATAGAAATTTAGAATTAGGTGGGCAAGGCTTACTTTTATGGAGCAATACTTTTTACATGTGTGTTGGGGTAGTAGAGGAGTTTTCCCTTGTTTGAAACAAAGCAAAGCTAGGAAGATCATATAAGCCTGAAGCTATGCTGTATCCTTGCAAGAATAGTGCGATTTAAAAAATGCATTTCTATTGAACATGACAAGAGTGATCTTAGTTTTGAAATAAACTCTTTTAAGACAGAAGAAGTCCAAATGAGTCAGTCTCAGAGCACAGAAATACATATGCTATCAGTGCCTTAAAATAAATGTTAATAAGTGACCTTGAAGTTGATTGATCTGTTCTGTTGCCCTTCAGAGATGTATGGAAGGATTACCAGTGTTACAGTGGCTGTTAACAGTCTAGAAATTGAAAGGAGAGTGTTCAGTCCCTTAAGATGTCTTCAGATTACAGAATTTTAATTAGAGAGACCAAACACAAATAGTATCCATAGATAAATTATTCAGAGTAGTTTCTGCTCTCTAAAATGCTCTTTCAGTAAAATTATTAGTGATTGTTGGAGCATAAACATATTCTGGCTGTTTCTTTCTTTTTTTTTTTTTTTTCCTAATTCTCTTTCTCCATTAGACTGTGCTCCCTTTTTATAAATATGTGAAAGATCAAAGTTCTTAATATTAACAATTTGCATTCAAATGGACACTCTTATTTTGAGAAGAGATGATTGTGCACTTCAAATCCAGTTAAATTTAGTGTTAGTTAAGCCAGCATCTTGCGAAAGGGGACTTAATGCATTCTAGAATGTAATGAGAAGTAAGCTTTAAAATATAAATCCATTTATGCTTTAATTATCTTCCTAGTTCCTCTGTTTTTAAATGTAATTGTATTCAAAGTATGTTTCCTTTTTAAAAATTGTCTCTTTTAGGTTTTCATTTTAAAGCATTTAAAGTCGCAGTTGTTTTCCTGCAAAGTGCTATCAAGAATGAGGAGCTATGCACTCATCCTATGGTTAAGACCACTTAAAACCATTGAAAAATGTGAATGAGAGGCTTATACTTCAATGATTTGATGTAATGTTTGCGGTGCCTAAGATGCAATTTGCCAAGTGTACAACATCATTGAATTGGATAAACCACTGAGTGAAAAATACAGAAACAGTCACAAAGCCATGTGAAGCGGTGGGCACCAATTAATCAGTTTGATAGGGTTTGATATGGTGTAGCACCCATCTAGTCTTAGTGTGATCAGACTCATACTGATTGGTGTTTTCCAATTGCTTCTTGAATTCAGTCAGGAGACTTTTCCTAATACCCATCTGTTCCCTCAGGTTCTATGAGTGTCATCAAAGGAAGGCTTATGGAGGTGGACCAAAAGCATGTACATAGACATCACCTGACCCTTGTGTACCTCAAGCAGCATGAAAATGTTCAGAAGAAAAGGAGGTGTTTCCATTTCCTGTGCGGAGACTAAATGGCAAACAATGTCCCATTGTTATTTTTGCAGGCTTGTTTTTTTTTTTGTATTGTTAATTTTGTTTTTATTTATTATTAGAATCATTTATTGTCCAATCTTGAGAAAAGATCCCTCATATCATCAGCCTTCTTCCTGTCACAACCAGAGTCATCTTCTCCACAAGAAAAGCCGCCTCTGTAAATTCTTTGGCAGCTTCTAAAAGTCCCATGCCGCTTGAATCCCTCTGATGGACTCTTCCTCTTGCCTCAGTGCAGCAGCTTGGAGGATACCAGTCTCTCTTCTTCCTTCTTCCTCAGGGCTTCGATGAAGAAGAGATGACAGGCTTTGGTGAGAGAGGGTGAGGGATGGGAAGGATGGGCACGTAGGAGCCTTGACTGTGAAAGGAAGAATTCCCAGGAAATTAATGGTATTCAGGACATTCAAAGACATCAGGACCATGTTATTTTAACTACATCAATGGACCTAGGCATAAGGTCTCTTTTCCTCTTATTCACAGTCTCATTTCCTGCAGTTTCTTCTCACAGCAGTTGTATTCCCATCCCTTTATCAGCTTCACTGCTCTTTTGCTCAAGCAATACGATATATGTACAAGCTAATAATTTCATCCCAAGTTGTGCTGGTCACACTATTTCTGATGCAGGCCAGGATCCCCTTGGCCAACTTGGCACACTGATGGCTCATGTTCAGTCACTTGTCACCCAGCACCTCCAAGTCCTTTTCTGCCAGGCAACTTTCAAGCCTGTCTTCTTGAAGCCTGTACTGTGGTGTGGGGTTGTAAAGAACAAAGCACAACACTGGGCATTTAGTCTTACTGTGACTGGGCTCAGTGTACTGATTGAGGCTATCTAGATCCCTCTGCAGAGCCTTCCTGCCCTCAGTCAGATCAACAGTCCTGCTCGATGTGGTGTTTTCTGCAAAGTTTTTGAGGGTGTAGTTGAATCATTAGGGTCCAGTGTTAAAGAAAAGGCCTTCATGCTGAACATCAGCCTATTTCCCGTCAGAACTGACGTCTTCTGCTTCTCCACAGGAATAGCCTCCTCTGTAAATTCTTTGACAGGTCCTTGAAGCCCCAGGCAGCTTGGGTCCCTCTGCAGGACGCCTCTTGTTGTACCAGTGCAGTATCTTAGAGGATACCAGTCTCTGCTCTTCCTTGTTTCTCAGGGCTTGGGGAAAAAGAGATGACAGGCCTTGGTGAGGGAGGAGGATGAGGGGAAGGAAAGATGTGCTCATAGGACTGTCAGAAGAAGAATTCTCAGAAAATTAATGTCCAATTTGAGCCTGTAGAGTGGTCCTGGAATTGAGTCTTGCCTGGCTAATTATAAATGAGAAGTTCTGCCCTGGCATTGAGGTGGTATTGTTGCAGTCTGATTTTCCTCCGGCACTGCCTGAGAGCAGTGGTCTGGTGGTTCTTCCCTGATGGGGGTGGATCCACTTCCATCAGCTTTTCCTCTTGCTCAGGATCCACCTCTCTAGGCTCTTTATCACACTCAAGCAGGTCTACCTCCATCAGTTCAGTGATATGGAGCCTCACTCTTTTCAGGAGGGCAATCCATCCTGCTTCCTCTCAAGATTCACAGCTAGGCTAACTCAAAAGGAAAGCACTTGCCACTGGCATCACTTGCTCAACATCTGGAGTTCTGGTTGCAGAGTTCCTGTATTTATGGGGTCCAGAGCAGGTGGCTGTGAGGTGGCTGGTAATATAAAGCAGCTATAAACATGTTCTAACAGTATCACATGGTAACCAAAACACAGCAGTGTGTGGAGTTGGGGCCTGTGGCCTGTGAATTGATGCAATTTTGAAGGAAGGGGAATGGTGTGGTTGCTGAGGGTCCCTTTCCTAGGGGCAGCTGTCTTGCACAGCTGGGCATAGAGACCTGCAGGGGTTCCAGCTCCCTCTTCGTCTACTATCTCCCCTTCAGCTGTCACCAAGTTAAACTAATGTGGTATGATGCTTCTGCTGTCACTGGTGCCTCACAGAAGCTGAGAGGGTTCCCAGCCTAATGACACCCTGCAGGATCTGGAAGGGATTCTCAGGGTTTGAATCCAACACCTGCCTTCCACCAGGACTGCACACAATTCAAACTGTATTCTGAAGAGTATTGTCCAAGCCCTTCTTGAACTCTGTCAGGAACCTTTTCCTAATGCAGAATCTGACCGTCTCCTGACAGAGCTCTGTGCCACTCTGCCAGGTTGTGTCTCTGGCATCAGAGAAATCAGTGCTCTCCCCTCAAGGGGAAGCTGTAGGCCTCCGTGAGACTTCTCTACCCTTGAAGGAGTCAGCAGCTCCTCCCTGCTTAGCATTTTCTGCAAATGTACTTAATATACCTTCAAGTCCTTTATCAAAGTCATTGATGAAATCATTAAAGGGATCTGGCCCTAAAAGAGCCCTGAAGAGCTCTATCACTGACTCTGGTTGCCAGCTTGATGTAACCCCATTTACTGTAACCCTTTGAGTCCAACCCGTAAGCCACTTGTTCACCCGCTGTACTATGTTTTCACCTAACTGTGTTCTGGACATTTTTCCTGAAGGGTATTGTGAGAAACAGTATTGAAGGTTTTGCTGAAATCCCAAAGATTACATGTACTGGCTTCCCTTGGTCAACAAGGTGGGTGACCTGGTCATAAGAGGAGATCAAGATTGTTAAACAGGACTTCACCCTTCTGAATGTGTATTGGGTGTGACCAGTGACTGCATTGTGCTTCAGGTGTTTTACAGTAATTCCTAGAATAATCTCCATAAATTTGCCAGGCACTGAAGTGAGACCACCATGTCTGTAATTACCGGGATCTTCTTTCATGTCTTTCTTGAAAACTGGGGCAATGTTTGTCAGCTATCAGTTGACTGGAACCTTTCCAGATTCCTAAAACCGTTGAAAAATATTTGTGAGACATCTCATGATGACATCAGCAAGCTCTTTGTGTACCCTGGGACAAATCCCATTGGGTCCCCAGCTGGAACAGCAAATCCCACAGCAATTTGGCATAGGATGGGGTTTTATTATAGTGGTTTTCCAGCTCCAGGTAGACAGTAGCCACAACTTTTCCCTCATCTATTAAACAGGTGATCTTGTCATAGGAGATCAGATTATTCAGGCATTGTATAAACCCCTGCCTGTTGCTTCTGGTCAGTCAGTTGTCCTGTATGTGCTGTGATGGCACTCAGGATGATCAGCTCCTTGACCTTCCCTGGGACCGAGGTCAGAGTGACAGTCATGTAATTCCCTGGTAAATCATTGAAATTGGCTTGGCAAGCACTTCTGCCGTCTCCTTTGTTACACTTGGATGAATCCCATCTGACCCAGTGAATTTATGAAAATTCAAGTATGAGACTAGAAGAGCTTCATCTGTCTCTGTCTTCTAGTTCAGGACCTTCTGTGTACCTTGGGAACTGTTACTAGTAAAGACTGAGGTTAAAAAGGCGTTAAGTACTTCAGCCTTATCCTCCTCCTTCATCACTGTGTTTCCCTTTGCATCCAATAAAAGATGGAATGTCACCTTAATCCTCCTTTTGCTGTTGAGTATTTTAAAAAGCAATTCTATTGTATTTCATTGCACTATCTAAGTGGAGTTCCAGCTGTGCTTTGGCCCTTCAGATTTTGTTCCTGCATAACTTGACAACAGCTCAGTAGTCGTCCTTTGTTGCAGCAGACATATGTGAAAGTGAGGACAAGGGCTATCATTCCTGAGAACTTCAGAGAGATGACAGAAAAGAGCAGTCAATGAATAGATAGGTAGTAATTTCAGAATACCCTCCAGTACCTGTCTGGTGTGAGACACAATGTGATCATGACTGCTTTTGGAATGACCACACATCTATCGTGCAATAATCCTCTTTAATTCAGATATGCTTTATGAATGCACTGCATAATAATGAAAATAATGAAGCAGATTTAGAGTTGGTTTAAAAGAAACATACATCTCTTTTTTGGGGGGGACTGATATCCAAACTGAAGCATAGGAAGTTCCATACAAATGTGTGGGAACTTCTTCACAGCGCAGTGATGGAGCACTGGCACAGGCTGCACAGAGAGGTGCTGGAGTCTCCTTCTCTGGAGATATTCAAGACCCACCTGGACACCTACCTGTGCAACCTGGGCTAGGGAGCTGCTTTGGCAGGGTGTTTGGACTCGATGATCTCTGGAGGTTCCATCCAACCCCTATAATTCTGTGATTCTGTGACTGCATGGAAGATTCTCATATCACATATGTTCCCTGTAAAAGCCCCTGCATTTCATTAAGCCTCAGCTTGAAGGGAATTTTTTCCTGGCAGAGCAATTTTCCATCAGTGTGGTACAAGTGTGCAGAAGGATCCCAAGGTCAGAAACTCCTTTCAAAGGTTAATTAATTATGAAAGAAAGGTGTTCTGTTGTAATTAAATAGTAATGACTTGAGAGGCCAGGAATATTTGATGTATAATTCAGTACTACACGGCAAAGCCAGAATCATCTGCAAATTTATTATTTTATATCATACGGTATTATAAAATACCCTTGAGTGTTAATGTAATTTTTATTCTCTAACTTGCGTTTGACAGAAGTCTTCAGCACTCTCAGGCATGTGTGTGAATACAGTGCACAGGAGTGTTCTGAGGCTGCCAGCAATCCTGGGGTACTTTAGTCAGGAGGTGCTACCTTTATAGCTCTGCAGAATCTCATTTTTAATGAGAGTAGGATGTGCTTCTCTTCCTGTGTTCACACAGGAAGGGAAGTTTTCCATTAGTATCACCAACAACAATACAGACTTGTTTGTGACACTGTTTAATAGCCTCTCAAATTTTCTCTTCTTTCTTGCGCTTCTGGGGTTTCGTATTTCAGAGTGTTCAAGAGTATTAGGCAGGATCTTGGCACGGGGACACAGTAGAGTTGACAGTAGATTTAAAAAAATAAAAATTCCCAACCATCATTGTGAATCGGCCGATTCTGACATTCATACTCTGTTATCTGTGAAATGAATTATTTTAGTGATTGAACATGTTATATTTATCTAGAGGATGGGTTACCAGTAGTTTGTAGTTTTAATTTCTCATTTTTGTGCTGTAAAAGTGATTTTATTTTTTTCTTTCATTGTACATCAACATGTCAAAGCTGCATTTGTAACCTGCTAGTGACATGAAGTAGTGGGGGAACTGAACACACCTAATCCTACTTGTGCTGTATAAAGCAGAAATGGGAATCTCAGAACCTGAGTTCTGTAAAATTCTATAGAGCATGAGAAACTTTCCGCAGTACTTGGACCCTTCCATTTATCAACATCCACCAGGATGAACAGAAATCCACCAGCTGAACAGAAATGGCAGTTTCCTCACTCAGCCCAGCAGCCTGCCCTTCTGTTTGGGCCTGCCTGCCATCCCATGACTCCAGTAGGAGTTTGTTCTCACTGACTGCCCTTGTTGCAGGCCTAGGTAAGCAGGTGAGCTTCTGATGGCCAGGGAGCCATATTGCCATGGTAGTGGAGTGGGATCCCCAGAGGTGCTGCAGTGTAAACCTCACCAGGCATTGCTGATAGCAGATGGGTCTCACTCACCTCCTGAGACACCATCATCAAGTTTGGGGATGGGAGCAGTCCAAGCTTTCTGCATTTTTGGCTGTGTGTCATTGGCAGTTCCTGTTTGTTTCCAGCTGGTGCCAGCTGTTCTGGTGTCTGAGCTCACAGAGTTGTCTGGCTACAGAGGATTCAGGTGGTGGTTCTGCTTTTAGTGAAATGTAGCTCTCCATTGATCTTCAGGAGGGCTTCCAGTTTGTCTCAGAGAACCATAGAAAAAGTCACTTCACTGAGAGTTTTTCTGTCATTCCAGTTAAATATGGGGCTTTTTTCTCATTGTCAAATTGGATAATTCCTCACACCTTTACAAACGTTTTGAGAACTTACAAATCACAAACGAATGGTCTGCCAGTGTTAAAATGTGTGTAACAAATTGCCTAGTAGTGAGTTTTACACTACAGGAATGGGCTATGCTGCTGTCCAGAGCCTTCCTTCTGGTACTAAATGATATCCTCAGCACAGCCTGGTAGCTGGGGGGAGCTTGAACTCTTCAGCATCTCAATGTGCGGTGACCCAATGTGTGTTGTTCCCAAATACCTGTGCCCAATCATTAGAAAGCAGGCACAGAACGCAGCTGCACACCACCATCCTACTCCCTTCTAGAGGTGCAAACAACTGCACCTTGTCATGAGGAGCAGTGCCCAGTCCATACTCTGCATGACTTTCCTGAGAAGAAAATGCTGTTTACCATATATAAAGGGGACAGCTTTTTCTGAGAGCTCAGCATTAGATGTGGTGTATTTATGGGCATATCTCTGACCTTAAGATCTAGTTCTGATTTGATGAGAAAAGTTAATTAGTGATTTGAATTTTAATAAAAGATAAAATGGAAGTGGTAATGATGGTAATATAACAGGGTCATAACTATTTTTTTAATCATAATAAATAGTGAAGTTGATATGGGGGTTGCTGTTAACATTTTAATACAATAAGTGAGGTATCAGCAGCATCAGAGTTTACATAAAAAGTTTTTTCAGCTTCTCTTTTTCAGAGAAAATTGCTTGTACTGACCCTACTGTAGGTGCTCTTTGGATGACTGCTATTTATCTGAAAGATGGTATTTTCTAAGAGTGTTTTTGACACATGTAGACAAAAAGAGGCAAGGGAAATAGTGAGGGGGGGGAAATGGGAGTAGACTTTGTATGCAAATGTGCTAATAGGAAGGCCCTGCCTTTGTACTAGGTGCTCAATTTCTGTTTCAAGCCATAACTTGCATTCCCACTATGCTCCACTCTTTCATGGCATGAACCAGTGATTAGTCAGGTTAAAGGTAAGCTCTTTCCATGTTGGAGATCCAGTACACCACAGTGTTTGTACAATTTTCCATTGTGATGCAGATTGACAAAACATGAGACAATTGATTGTTGATATCAGTGTTCCATCGTGGGCCAGTACTCGATGGTTCTCCTGGAGACAAATTGGACAAAGCAAATCCTGGAGTTGCTTGGACAAAAGAAGATTCAGCTCGTGTTCCATTAGTCCCATATAGTTGACTACCAGATGTCTTGCTGATCTTACAGTGACTCTGTAGCATCTTGATGCCATGTTACTCCCCCTGGAGATCCTGTGGACAAAAGGAGACTCACGGGGAGTAGTATAGATGTTTCAGAGGTACAACAAGGGGTAGGTCTGCCCTCCACGGCAAGATACAGGCCATGTTCCTGACCTGGGTCAACACTTCGACTTGCACTGGGGCATGTCCTGACTATCTGTACCATACCCTTTAGCCTGATATCTGAGGCTGCACAACTATAGTGGGTACCAAAGAGGGGGGTCCTGATTTGCCATAGGGACATGATTAAGGCCTCCTCAGTGATGAAAACCGGAGTGTCAGCCACAGTGTCTGCAGGCCATATAGCTATTACTGAGGAACTCCCAATCCCCCACCCTTCAATAATCTTCCCTAAGGTGCAAGTAGACCGCACCACTTTGATCCCATGTACATCTTTCAAGGTCATTCTGTTTTACGGGTACCTTTTTTCAGGTTCTCAGGGGCAGGGAGCAGAATATTACTTTCATTGCCAACCTGAAGTCTTACCCGAATATCGGTGCCCATAATTTTGATTCTAAGCAGGGTGGCCCATGTTATCTTCAGAGCTCTGAGTCTGCCAATTCTGGGCCTGTTTGAAATCTAGTTTTACTTGCTGGAAGGCCTCTTGTTCCATTTCCCCCCTGTCCCATTTTCAGCCTTTCTTTGCAAGTCAGTATAAAGGCCACAGCAGCTGCGCTAAGTGCGGTATAAAGGAACACCAGTATCCCAATACAGCCCAAAATTCTTGCAGATGCCTTTGCACAATAGGGACTGGGAATGCCAGAACCTTGTCTGTTGTCACACTGTGTAGTACTTTGGTCTTTCCCGACCAAACTACACCAAAGAAGGCAAAGAAGGATGACACCTTCTTAGTGTCTGCAGGACAGCTGGTGCTTTGGTGTAGAAAAGGTGCACTCAGAAATGAGAAGGACTTCGGGTTCTGTCACGGTGCCATGTCTAGTGTGAATTCATTTTTTTTTTTCCTCCTAAGGAGCTTTTCCTACACTTACACTGGTTTCCATGTCCGTGTATCTGCTGTCTCACCTTTTCAGATCATCGGTCCTGAGCATTTGGAAGCCCTCCTGTCTGCAAGCAGGATCAGTCTGACTGCAGCAAATCAAAAGGAAGATGTTATCATCAAGATTAGGGTGTTCTCTTTCACTCAGTAGTCAGTCTTCGGGAAAGCAGACTGCTAGGGACCAGAGAGGCACTACCATAGGCCTCTTTTATGTTTTGTCCCTTGTATGTTTGTTCACTAAGGAACAGTGGAAAGAAATGAAAATGTAGGTTCAGAAGGTCACTGCCAACTGGAAATCATTTTGCATCCAGTAAAATGTGAAGCATAGGTATGAAGTTAGCTGTTCATTTTAAAAATCCAAACATTTTTACAGAAGAGATATCTGATATTTCTTTAGATGAACTCATTTGGTCAATCTCCCTGGCTTCATTCCTCTAAAAAAAAAAAAGAAAAGAAGAATAAATAAAACAGTGATTCAAATAAATAAATAAATAAATAAAATTCCAACCACACATATTGGGTTGTGATCAAAAAGTGTATTCGTTTATGCAGGAGAGTTGCAGCTTTATTTTGTTTCTTAATTTCATCCATATGCCAGGTAACTATAAAAGGTTTATTTTCTTTTTTTATTATTCTAGTTTTATTAGAGTTTTATTGGAACCATTGAAATTGCAGCTACTCTCACCAAAACAGTTGTTTGAAATAGTTGTAGTCTTATTTGAGGGAGAGGCTGCTTGTCTGTATTCAAGACTGCAAACCTGCTGACCTTGCTAACTGAAATCTGTTCTGGAACTTTAACTCTGTAGAGTCAGTGGCACTGTGAGGAAATACAGAAGGGATTAAAATGCTCAGGTTACTCTGTCAGGTGCAGGCGCCTTACTCAGTTGTGATGCTTCTGCCAACAGAAGACAAGGTTACAGATATATTAAACACTTTTCCACCAGTTCCTTCAGACCTCTTGAAGCCAAACTTTCATCTTGAAGTTAGCACTAAGTAATTCTAGTACTAACTAGAATTTCTGTTAACTTTTTCAGTATCCGCTTTTCTGAATTACAAGTCCTAAAAAAATGAACTATGGCCACACATTATATAGCTTAATTGTGTAGAGGTACTTAGCAGTAGTCTCTAGACAAGGAGTACCTTGTCCTGTGTGCAGTTCTTTTCTTTTCCAAAGTACTTTTATGTACTTGAACACCATGAGTGAGCATTTCTTAAATCATAGAACCATAGAACCATTTGAGTTGGAATGAACTCTTAAAGGTCATCCAGTGTAACTTCTCTGCTGTGAGCAGGGACACTCATAACTACATTTGTTGCTCAGAGCCTGGTCCATCCTGGCCTTGAATGTCTCTTGGGGGTTCCTCTGCATCTCTAGGCAAAATGTGAAGTGTCCTTATTGTAAAATATTTTTTCCTTGTATCCAACATAAATCTCCCCCTTTCCTAATTTAAAATAATTTCCCCTTGTCCTATCACCACAAACCCTCCTAAAGAATCTGTTCCCTTCTTTCTTATAGATCCCCTTTAGATACTGAAAGGTCACTATCAGGTCTTCTCAGAGCCTTCTCTTTTCCAGGCTGAACAGACCCAGCTCTCTCAGCCTGTCCTCATAGGAGAGGTGCTCCATCCCTTGGATCATTTTTGAGGATCTCCTGTAGACATGCTCCAATAGGTCCGTGTCTCTCTGGAGTCCTGTACTGAGGACTCCACATCAGGACATAGTACTCCAGGTGAGGCCACACCATTTCAGAGTACAGGGGCAGGATCATCTCCCTCAGTGTGCTGGCAATGCTTCTTTTGATGCAGCCCAGGACAGAGTTGTCTGTCTGGGCTGTGAGGGCAAATTGCTGGCTTATGTCCAGCTTGCCATCCACCAGTACGCCAGTATATCTCCCAGCTTTACTGATAGTGGGGGTTGTCATGACCAAGGTGCAAGATCTTGCACCTAGACTTGTTGAACCTCATGAGGTCTACCTGGACTCACTGCTCGAGCCTGTCTAGTTCTTTCAGGATGGCATCCCATCGCTTTGACATGTTGACTGTACCACACAGCAGTCGACACAGCACCAGAGTAATCTTGCAGCATCCCTTCAGTTTATCCAGTACTGACTGCAGGTAAAGAACAGTCAAATATTGACAAGAGGAATAATGCAATAACTGTAGCTGTTGTGAAGACTGCCACGAAGGAAAAGTTTTAAAGCAGGACTTTAATTGTGTCTTTCATGTTAATAATAATAGGAGCTCGTCAGCTTTCCCCTGCAGAAAATGTTCCCCTGATGTGTGTTGGCATAGCACTTTGAGTGGAAGGTAGTATATTCTGCAATTTATTTCAGAAACTTTTTTATTATTTGCAAGGTGACACTGTCAAGCATAAATGAAGGTATTATTACCCTCATATCTTTACCAAGTTTAATCTTTTTCTTTAAATCATAGCATTGGCAAATAAAATAAAACTATTTTGCTCTGTAACACCAAGCTTTTTAATATTTTATTCTTCTCTGTCTCCTGTATTGGGAAAGGACACAGAAACAAACCAAAGGATTGTATCTTTAAATACCTGACTTTGTGGCCATAGTCAGAACTTTTGTTTTCTTTGTCAACTAATTAACCTACATGGTACCAGGTTTGCAGGCACTGGATGGAATTTGCCTTTCACAGAGTCACAGAATTACAGAATTGTAAGGGTTGGAAGGGACCTCCAGAGATCATCAAGTCCAACCCCAGTGCCAAATGCAGCTCCCTAGCCCAGGTCGCACAGGTAGGCGTCCAGGTAGCTCTTGAACACCTCCAAAGAAGGAGACTCCAGCCCCTCTCTGTGCAGCCTGTGCCAGTGCTCCATCACCTGCACTGTGAAGAAGTTCCCACACACATTTGTGCCGAACTTCCTATGCTTCAGTTTGCGGCCTTTTCCCCGTGTCTGTTACCACAAACTGCTGAGTCCAGCCTCATCCCTTTTCCTCCTGCTCCTTAGATATTTACAGTCATGAATCAGATCCCCTCTGGGTCTTCTTTTCTCAAGGCTCAACACAGGTCCAGGTCACTTAGCCTTTCCTCAAAAGAGAGGTGCTCCAGGCCCTTTATCACCTTTGTAGCTCTCTTCTTTCCAGGAGATCTCTGTCTTTTTTGTACCGGGGAGCCCTGAACTGGACACAGTACTCCAGGTGAAACCTCACAAGGGCAGAGTAGAGGGGGAGGTTCACCTCCCTCAACCTGCTGGCCATGCTCTTCATAAAGCACCCCAGGACACCACTGGCCTTCTTGGCCACCAGGGCACACTGCTGGCACATGGCCAATCTGTTATCCACCAGGACACCCAGGTCCCTCTCCTCAGAGCTGTTCTTCAGCAGGTCATCCCCCAGCCTGTACTGGTAGGTGCGGTTATTCCTCCCTAGGTGAAAGACTCTGCACTTGCTCTTGTTAAGCCTCATCCAGTTCCTTTCTACCCAGCTCTCAAGCCTGTCCAGGTCTCGCTGAATGGCAGCACAGCCTTCTGGTGTGTCAGCCAATCCTCCCAACTTCGTATCATCAGCAAACTTGCTGAGTGTGGACTCTATCCCATCATCAAGGTCATTGATGGAGATGTTGAACAGGGCCAGACCCAGCACCAGCTCCTGAGGAACACCACTAAGTACAGGCCTCCAACTGGATTGTGAAGTTGTGATCACAACCCTCTGTGCTCTGCCAGTCATCCAGTTCTCAACCCACCTCACCGTCCACTCATCCATTCCACACTTCCTCAGCTCTGTTATAAGAGTGCTGTGGGTCAAATGCCTTGCTGAAATCAAGGTAGACTACATCCGCTGCTCTCCCCCCATCCAAGCAGCCAGTGATTACTTCATAGAAGGCCACCAGGTTGGTCGAGCACAACTTCCCCTTGCTGAACCCCTGCTGACGACCCCTGATAACTCTTTTCTTCCAAATTGCCTGGAGACGGCATCCAGAACAAGCGGTGCCTGTTGATGAGGCCTTCTGCCTCCAGCTGCAGGATGCATCTCTATCACAAGTGCTTTCCTGGTGGAGGACTGCAACCACCCAGACACCTTCTGGAAAGAAGCTCAACAAGCTGTAGGCAATCCAGAAGACTCCTGAAATGCACGGAGTATAACTTCCTGAGTCAAGTAATTGGCTCCCCCACCAGGGGGTTGCATTACTGGACCTGTTGCTAACCAATGCAAATGAGCTGATTGGTGACATCAGGATTGATGGCTATAGTGACCATGCTATGGTTGAGTTCATGCTCCAGAGGAATATGAGACACGCACAGAGTAAAATTAGGATGCTAAACTTCAGGACAGCTAGCTTACAGCTCTTCAGGAAGTTAGTCAATGAAACACCATGGGAAATTGTCTGTATGGGCAAGGGTGCAGAGCAGAGTTTGCAGATCTTTATGGAAGCTTTCTTTAGGGTGCAAGAGCTCTCCAACCCCACGTGTAGCAAGTTAGGAAAGGAAAGCAAGAGACCAGCAAGGGTGAACAAGGACCTTCTGGTCGAACAAGAGCAAGAAGAAAATGCACAGGCAGTGGAAACAAGGACAGGTACCATGGGAAGAATAGAGGGTAGCTTTTAGGATGTGCAGGGATGAAGTCAGGAAAAACAAGGCCCAGCTGGAATTGAACTTGGCTAGGAGTGCCAGAAAAAACAAGAAAGGCTTCCACAGGTGTTGCGGTGACCCCAGGAGGATGAACCACGGCCGCGTCAGAACGATTTTCTTAAGATGCCGATGCAAGGACTCAGAGAGACATCAGTATGATTATGCAGCTGAGCCAACTTTATTGCGCAGGTTACAATACTTTTATACCCCTGAACACATGCTATTTTTAGAGTAATTGCTAAGCAGTGGTCCTTGCTCTATCCTTGTGAGATAAGCAGTGTTCAATTAGTTGCTCTTTTCCCACACATTCCAGGGCCACCTGGTTCCACCTCAAACTTACTCCCTCATCATTACCCGGTCAACGGTGCACCACTTCTCAAATCCAGTGATCTGAATGTGCTGTTCTGTTCGCAGTGCTCTGACGATAAGCAGCATGACCTCCTTCTCTAAGACAGTCCTCTACATACAGGTACCTGAATCAGAAAAGGAAAGTCCCCCTCCCTCCCCCCCCCCAGTGAGTGACACAGGCAGGCTAGCAACAACAGACAAGGAGAAGGCTGAGGTACTGAACAACTTTTTTTTGCCTCAGTCTTCCCTGATAACTGCTTGTCACACAGCCCTCAAACATTTGGTTTGATAGGAGGGGATCGGGGAGCACTTTCCCTTCCACAGTAAGTAAAGATCAGGTTCGTGACCACCTAAGGAAACAACATCCATAAGTCTGTGGGTCCCAGTGAGAGACCCAGAGCCCTAAGGGAACTAGCTGCTGTAGTCACCAAGCCATTCTCCATGGTATTTGAAAAGTTGTGGAAATCAGGTGAAGTTGCTGGTGACAGGAATAATGGTGACATCACACTTATTTTTAAGAAGGGTAAAAAGGTTGACCCTGAGAACTACTGACCTGTCAGTCTCACCTCTGTGCCAGGGAAGATCATGGAACAGATGTGAGTGAGAGAGTCTCCTAGCTGAAAAGGAGAATCTCTGGGAGAGAGTATGCACTGAGTGAGAGATTCTTGGCGCTGAAAAGGAGAGTTTCCAGCAGTCTGAACTGAGAGGGAGAATCTTCGGGTCCAGAAAGAGGAGAGAGAATCTCCAAGCCAAATGAGACCTCTTCCAATCCAAATGAGAAACTCTCCAATCCAAACTAGACTGTTTCCATTCTGAACAACACACCTTCCAATCCAAGTGAAACAGTCTCTGAAATTCATTAATTCTGCTGTGTTTGGCTTATGAACTTCAGGTGTGACCTTTATTTGTGGTAACTTTGCAGGTAATTCCAAGAAGGTATTTACAATTTTAATAAGAATTAACTCTGAATACATCTTGCAATCTGACATTTCTCCTTTCCCCAGGAATGTTCCTCTGTACAGTTAGATGGGGCATCTGAATGTGCTGCTTTGAGACAATAAAAATGACATCTACCTGTGCTGTGCCTGTCCCTGGGAATTAAAGAGAGGCTTTCATTTTCACAGCAGACAGAAGCATTCCTCCAACATATTCGAACAGACTTAGCACCTTGCTGACCAGGACAACCCTTATTCTGCTGGTTAATTCTGCAGTTAGGAAGGCAAGCTGAACCCACATCTTAGCAATTAGAAAATGCAGATTTGGAGACATTTATTGGATTATTGAATCATAGAACTATAGAATATCTCATGATGGAAGGATCCCATAAGGATCATCAAGTCCAACTCCTGGCCCAAAATCGAGCCATATTTTTGAGATACTTTGTCCAGGTACTTCTTGAGCTCCAGCAAGCATAGTGCCATGATCACTGCCTGTGGGAGGCTGTTCCAGTGCCCAACCACCCTCTTGATGAAGTACCTTCTCCTGATGTCCAGACAGAACTTCCTCTGTCACAGGTTCATGCTGTTGTCTTGGTTTCTGTCATTGGTCACCAGAGAGCTGTAGTCAGCACCTGCTCCTTTGCTCCCCCTTGTGAGGAAGCCATAGTCTACAATGAATTCTTTCCTCAATCTCCTCCAGGCTGAAGAAACCAAAGGTTCTCAGCTGCTCCTGATATATCTTCCCCGCTAGACCCTTTACCATCTTTGTAGCTCTCCTTTGAACATTGTCTAAGAGCTTTATCTCCTTGAATTGTCCTTTTGAAATTCCCAATTCCATGTTGCTTACAAAAGTAAAAGCTGACTGTCATGACTTTGTTTGTGTTAAATCAGAGTTTTCTAATCTTCATTTTACTTTTCTACCTGGAACTAGATTAACTGTATCTATCCAAGGCAAAAATCACTGATTTAAAATTTATTTTTAGTACTGGAAGAAAAGCATGTGGAACCTACTCCATACCCTTAAGTAATACAGCTGTGGCACGTGCAGCTTGTCTGTGGAAGATTGCTTTCGGTGCTGCAGCTGAAGGAAGCAGTGTACCACAGATACTGACTTTAAATGTTCGTGTCTCTAATGTCAACATTTGTTTCAAAAAGGTTAACTGCAGACCGTTGTGTGCTAAAGGAGATACATCACAAGAAAAGTCAGTAGTACTAGGTAACTTTGGATTAATGATAGAACCGAACAGATATACCAGAGCAATTTTTTAAGGAGACAGCACAGGGTATTTTTTTATTTTAAAATGCCATAGTGTTATGTATTATTTTTTCTTCTATAACTCTAAATGAAGGCATACTTACCACTCCACACTGCATTCTTAAAGCAAATGAATAAAGAATCAAGTTTTCATATGTTTTAAATTTAATGAGATGTTCATTTGCCTTGAATATTTGAAAGTTGCGCTGCTTGTTGTATTAAACTGCATCTAGTAGATGGGTTTCTAGATGGGTAAGGGCACAGTAATGCTTACTTAGCATGAGAACCTCAGAGTTTAGATAGTTTCTGTTTGCTTTATGATCTGTATCTGTGGTTACAGTTGATCACTATTTTAAGGGACTGATGACCAAAGTTTTGCTGGTATATTTTGACATTATGACATATGCACTGAAATTTGTTCTTTTTTCTTGCTCTGAGGCCCAATGTTCTGCTCAGTCAGCGCTGAGCTCTTATCTAGTTTGGATAAATAAACCCATTTGGGTTGGTCTCAAGACTTACAAGAAATAAATAGTGCTTGGTTTTTTTTGGTAAGATAGTTGAACCTTTACGAGATTCATATAGAAAATTTTCTTACTTATTTTTCTTAGCTTTTTTTATAAATGTACCATAATCAATCTGCTATGAAGTGCCTTCAGGTCCTTAGCTGAAAGCAATTCTGGCAGTCCTAAATCCTAACTTATTTTAGGTGGCTGCTGTATGTCTCTGTAATGACCTGGGACACCAGGAAACAAACAAACCAACAAACAAAAACCTAAATACAGGAAAAAAAGTGAAGAGAATCAAACCTCTGAAGTTTTTCTGTTGCTTAGTACTTGGTGTTCTGCTCCATAATAGCTCAAGGAATAGCTCAGTCAACTGGGCTGACCTCAGGTGAATGTCACATGTTCAGTCCCATCAGGATTATGGAGTTGGCTTGGTCCTGATAAATGTCAACATAAAGCTGTAGAGAATCAAGCCAGGTGAGCTGATCATAGCCTAATATGCAGAGTGTTAATTTATAGCTAAATGAGACTGTTAGCACATGGTTCCACAGTGCCTTAGAACGCATCATCGGGACTGTTTAGATAAGAAAACTTTAACAAGAATTTTGAAAATGAATTACAGACATCTTTTTCCATCTTAGGCAAAAAGATAAACTCCTCTACTAAAGGATATGTACTACATATGTCACTGTGAGAAGTGATCTTACACACAGTTATGATGCAGAATAAGAATTCTTCATGAATTTGAGTTCAGAGGGAAAAGACTGATAAAATACGTGCTTTTAATACACACTTTCAGTAAGGGATAATGTTACAGATTTAATGGAGATACCCTTCTAGTTTCTTTTCACTGGTATCATTTCTTCCACCTCCCTGTTGCAAGCTTGACAGAGTGATTCTTCAGGGCCTGTTCTGGACTATTCTGTATTCTGGAGTAAGTACAAAACTGTGCCAAAAGCAAAGAAGTGAAAACTATTTATTACAAAGTATTCTTTGTAATAAAGTCATTTAGTGTGGTTTGTTGTTTTCTTTTTCAACATGTACCTAAAATATTTCCCCTCTTTATTTGTTATCTGGTGCTGATGTTCTCAGAGGTTAGTTAGCCTGGGACAACTCTGCACATGGCGACTCCTCGTCAGTCTGGTTAATTGCAGGATGAAAGAGCTTTAAATAAATTCTGTTCTCCTGAACCAGGCAATCGGTTCCACAGACCTTGAAAGGACTAAATCAAACACTGCTTTTGATTCTCTGCTGCACACTGCTTGCTTTTGTTGGTTAGCACAGTGAGTGTACTACAAAGAGCAACCGTCATCCCTTAAGGTAAAGCTGCGATGTTTTATCATGTTTATGAACCAGATAGCACAAGTTGAGATTTACTCAAGATATTTTTTTGAACTCATCAGGAATTTCTTTTTTAATTTTCCTTGTTTCTGTTTTTAGCCAAAGGAAAGAGGAAGAGAAGAAAGAATTGATGGTATTCTAGAAAAAGGCAGTGTTTGTTAAAGATGAGGCCTAGTCTTTCTGAAATTCTAGATTTCCCAGCCAGGATTCCTTACTGCCTGTTAGTTGTTTCTGGCTTTGTGGTGGCTGCAAGTGAAGTACTTAGAGAGAATTGTTTTGGGAAGGGAGGTAGTGCTTCCTAATAGGGGAGACCCATCTACACCATGTCAACATGAACAATGGCAGAGCACGCAGGAGGCTTAGCAGAGGTTCTTGTTGCTTTTTCTCATAACAGTTTAGATAGAATTTCAGCTACCTTTTGTCATGGGACCATCAACTTGGATGAGAGCAAAAGCAGTGCAAAAGCATTTGATTAAGATAAGGCATATTTTTCTTCTCATTCTTCTCCCATTTGTGCTCTTGAAACACAGATTACTCAAAACCACTGCAGTCTGTGGTGACTGTGGAGAAAAAAATCACAGACACTTTGGGATTTACACATAGCATTTCACTAAGACAAAAAAATCTGGACAAATCAGCATTTTGCTCAAAGTGGATATGTCAAGTCAAGCTGGCTTCCCATGACAGTTCAGTACCCAGTCCACTGGTAGGCGACTGGGGTTCTCATCCAGAGGCACCACAGCAATGCCAAATGTGAGTTTACTTTGATGGCTTTGCCGTCACATAGGAAGTAAACAAAAGGAAAACAACAACTCAAAAGCATCTTGATGTAGGTTTTTAGACATGGTATAGCCAGTAATTATGTCATCGGGCAATTTGTAGAAAGTTAAACTGGTAGCAATCTTAAATATAAATTTTGAAAGTTTGAAATTTCCATCTATACATTGAAGAGTTCAGTCTTACAAAGTATTTTTTCCTGGTTTTGAACAACACAGACTTGGGCATATAAAGCAGAGCCCTGAGGTATTTGATTGACTTTGAGTTCCTTTCTGTGTCCTCGATAAAATGTGACGCAGAAGGGGAATGCCTTCCCCCACACTGAGTGTGGTAGTGTCACTTTGGTGTCGTTATTTTTGGAATAAATCCATTTAAAACAGCCGTAATAATAACAGAGGACAGTAAATTGAAAAACAATAGTTGCACAGAAACTAATTCATGATAGCTATACTTACCAGCTCCTGCTCTAGCAGCTTTCATTGTTACCTAGTTACTTGTATATCTTTTGAAATCTTCGAACAGAGCCAGGACACAAGAATTCTGCAAGTTTACTATTGAGGAGTTTGTAGACCCAGTAGCATTTGTTTAAAATCATGCATCCTTATTTGCTTTGCCCTATTCCTCATAATGCAGCTTGAGCCCTTAATGAATTTGCTGTTGAACTCTCTTAGCTGTGATAAGGTATAGCAGACATGAAGATGAGGAGCTATGTATTTTGTTCGTTAGAAAGTACTGGAGTCACAGCTTTAATTTTAAACCTCAGTTCAGCCTTAGCTATGAAAATCTTCAGGTTGCAGGTGTCTATCACAGGCCGCTGGATCAGGATAAGGAAGTTGGTGAGACCATCTACAGGCAGCTGGTAGCAGCCTCACAAAAACTTGATGTACAGCACAAAGATAAACTTGTTTTAGGCACTGGAAAAAGCTGCCCAGGGAAGTGGTAGAGTCACCATCATAGGAGGTGTTCAAGAAACATGTAGGTGTGGTACTCAGGGACGTGGTTTAGTGGGCAATATTACTGGTAGGTGTACAGTTGGACTCGATTATCTTAGAGGTTTTTTTCAGCTTTAATCATTCTACGTTACTATGATTGTTCTAATAGTTTTCTGGTATGATACATTAAAAAAGGTCTTTGAGGGAACTTGCAGGTACGAGGCTCACCTTGGGGACTTGGGGAGATGTGTAAACATTTTGCCAGTGTGCAGCTCCTTTAGCAGAGAAGGGACAAAGTTGTTTGCCCGTAACATTATTTTGTGTCAGCTGCTCTTTTAACTTTCTTGTAACTGTCTCATATTTCCTTGAGAGATTAATGCTTCCACTTCTTAAAACTCTTGAAAAAAATAAAGTTGAATGCATTTTTCATTTCATCGCTTTTTTCTTTCCTTTCAGCTTCTTGCCTGATTATATCAGTGGTGACTTCGATTCCATCCAGCCTGAAGTCAAGGCGTACTACGAGGTTAAGGTAAAGCACTATCCCTTGGATGTGTTAGTGTGTGTTAGTGTTAATGTTTTACAGGCCAGTTCAGCCCAGTTCTGTGACTAATGGGGAGGGGGGATCGAAGAACCCATGCCCTGGGAAAGGGAAAAGGGAAAGGGCAGAAATGATCTGAGGAGAAAAGCTGATTTAGTAAATAAGATATTGGAATGCAAAATAACACAATATAATACAATGTAATTGGCTCTGAAGCTAATAAATCAAATAAAATGAGAGGGTGTTCAAAGACCAAAGGCCTTACTCTAATGCCGAAGGCAAGGTGGCAAGGGAGTATGCACTGCAGTCAAGCAGCAAGGGAAAAGAGAGATGTCTAGTGATGTGCAAACAGTTTTATCTTTCCCTTTGAACAGAAAATGGAAACACAAAGTCCCCTGGGGTATGTAGTTCTCTTCTGATATAGCTATACCTGGAACCATTGACAATCCATGGAACTGGAGCATTAACTCTTTAACTCCCAGTGCACTGTATGATGTTATGACATGGAATACCAATAACAAAAATAATAAAACCATGACAGGGTGTTGTAGAATCCAATTCCCTGGTGCCTCCTTTGGTTATTAGGTGTTTTTAGCTCCCTTTGATGTCTTTGGGTCTTTGGGTGTGAAGAGCCTTACAGGCTTAGATGTTGTGCTCTGCCTCTCACCGTAGTGATCCTTAAAGTAAAAAATGGGAGCTGTATTACTGCCTGACTCCTGTGTTAGATGAAGTTTCATAGCACCAGCTTGAGAAATAGAAGATGTATTACTGGGGATTATAGCAACAAGAAACTATGGTAAAACGTCCTGAAAAATATGTGCCTTCCTTTGCCCTGTGGTGATACAGAGCAATAAATAAAAACTTTCAAGATTTCCAAATGGCTGGCACCCACAAAAACTCCCAGGAGAGTTTATCTCTGTGATTTCTCTGAGGGTCACAAAGATGTTCAGAGGGCTTGAGCCATCTCCCCTACAAGGACAGGGTGAGAGAATTGGGAATCTTCAGCCTGGAGAAGAGAAGACTCCAGGGGGGACCTCATAGCAGCCTTTCAGTATCTAAATAAGGCCTACAGGAAAGCTGGGGGAGGGGGGAGGGTTTAAAGCCATGTAGCAATGGGACAAGAGAAAATGGCTTTAAACAGGAAGAGGGTAGATTTAGACTAGATAATTAGGAAGAAGTTCTTTACAGTGAGGGTGGTGAGATTCTGAAACAGGTTGCTCAGAGCTGTGGATGCCCCCTCCCTGGAGGCATTCAAGGCCAGTCTGGAGGGGACTTTGAGCAACCTGGTCTAGTGAGAGATGTCCCTGCCTATAGGAGGAGGGTTGAAACTAGGTAATCTTAGAGGTCCTTTCCAACTCAAACCATTCTATGTTTGATTTTCTGATTTTTGCATGATATGGCTTTACTTTTTTAGCAGGAAGCTGAAGACATCTGTTTCTTTCATCAGGCGCTGAAGCACTGAATTATACCCTTTCCGTTTCTGTGCTTCAGTAGTAGAGTGCCTTTTTTAATGAAGTTTTGGAGTTTTTATTTATTTATTCCACCAAGTGTAGCCACCAAGTTTCCAGTGAGCAACATAAGTGTAAACTCATGTTTCTTAGGTTGTTAAGGCTCATTGTTGGCTACGCTTCAGTCAGGCTTAAAAGTTCTGGTTTTAACTTATTAATTCTTCCTTTATAGTTCATCTGCCTACACATGTAGACTTTTGTGCTGGGACACAGTGATTTATCCTTACTCCTTGGCCAGTAGATTTCTGAAAATTCATGGTTTGCCTTAATATGCTGACTGCAACAGGCTGCACTTGAAAGAGCTGTTTGATCCTCAGGAGCAGGTGGACATTGAGGTCTGGCTACTGCTGATGCAACATGTGAGGCTAAAATTTGCCTATAATCTTCCCTTCTTGTGATAGAAGAGAGCAAATGGTTTCAAACTGCAAGGGGATGGCTGTCCAACTGTGCAAGATACCATTCTAGTCCTTCACTGAGCACTATGGGTCTTCCTATATCCTTGTTTGTTAAAAGGCAAAAGTGTGTGATGACGGTCTGCCTTGGGAGAACAGCATAGGAAAAATGCAAGGGAATCCTTGGATTGTAGCTTGGGAAGTGAAATAAAAAGCTTTGGATTCATCCTGCTTATTATAGACTGGAAATTTAGATCTGTGAGTAAATGGAGAAACTGTTCTGTTTGTTACAGACGTTAGTATTAATGCTTACATAAACTGCGTGATGGTAATCAGGTTAGACCTACCAAAGAATACAGTTTAAGACTTGTTTAACAGAGGGAGAAAGAAAGGAGATGGAAGTGGTAAAAGAGGGAGGAACACAGTCAGCTATTGAACTAAACTACAGTGGTGTTACACATTTCAGCAGTTTACTTTTCTGGCTGTAGTGCCTCAGTTGCTGGCTCTCTGAACTGACTGTTCAGATTACATATTTTCTGTGAACACACCGAACCATTCCATTCTGTCTCACAAATTTTATTCACCCCTCCAAGTGCTCTGCTGATAAGAAGCAGTGTTTCTTCAGGATCGTAGAAATACAAGGAGAAGCGTAATCTAGTCTACAACAGCATATCATGAGATCCTCATATGAGACTAAGGAAAAACCAATTTGACTCTATGATTTTGATTGTACATGGTAGGAAAATTTTGTTTTGCCTTTTTAAACTAAACTTACATAGTCCAGAGCTAGAGCAGTAAATAGCAGTGGATACTTAAAGGGACCTGATTTAAAAAAGACAGAACAATATCTGAGGAGACGTCTGTATTTCTTTAGTGTTTGTTTGTTAGTTTGATTGTTTTTTAAGTGTTTTTTCCAGTAAATGCAGGTTTGTGGTCCAGGCAATTTCCAAAGTCCGTGTCATTTGCAGGCATATATGTTGGTTACTCAAAATAGGTGAGGTCTACATGAAGAAGGCAGTGAGAGAACTTTATATGAGTACCTCAGCTTTGCATCATTGCCTCCAGGGAAGTATGGTATTGTGCTCTGAGTCAGGGTGGCTGTCTGTGTTCTCCTACCTCCACTGAAGCATTCCTTGACTGACACGCAGATTTCACTAAGAGATGGGGTGAAACAATGCCATTAGGTACTATTGCTACAGTTTCAAGCATTCTTATATCAGTCATAGATGATAAAAGTGGAAAGAACTGTTATAGCAAAGCTTGGACTAATATGATGTGGCAGTTGTGAGCAACTGGATGAGAATCTGTAGAAATCTGCCTGTAAACCAGCTGATCATTATTTCCTGGTACAAAATCAAGCCCTCTCCTATTCTAGGTTTTGATATTCAGTGCACCATTACTTCAGCTTTGGAATGCTCCTCAAGTCTTACCCTTCCCCAGGCTTGTTTTTAAATACTCTTGCTTAAGTGGAAAGCCTGAACCGTTCTTAACACACATAATGACCTGAAAGCATAGACATCCACCATACAACATTGCTCCAGTTTCATTTGCCCAGGGCTGTGCCAACCATTTCAGTAGTCAGCTGAATGTTTCTGAAGTTGAGGATGTTACTTTTGGACAACAACTTATCTATTTTTCCCTTGAAATGTGTGTCTAGATAAACGTATGCAGATAGTTAGGCTTTCCCAAAATAACAAGAATATTCTATTTGCATTGCTAATACTCCTTTTCCCACTCACTGCTGAGTTACCTCTCCTGTTCCAGCAGGCAGAAGACTGACCTGCCTGCTCCTGAACTTCCCATCACCTGCAACTGTCTTGAGCTGCTGCCAGGCCAAGATTATCAGTGACGTGCACTGTAGCTACAGCTTGAGCTTCTTCAGCATTCATACTGTGTATGCAGAATGTTTTGTGCATAGATTTTCCATATATACCTAATGCAACTTATTCTCAACGCAGAAAATGAGGGGATGGTATACCAGATGGAAGGTGGAATACTCCTTTGCACGTGTATAACTAATTCATTATGGCCAGCAGAAATGATCTCAGTGAGAGGGGGAAGCTCAAATACTTAGCAGTTTGGATAGAGTGTGCATGGAGTGAAAGTTAAGGAAGGAGCAAGTGCCAAGAGGCGTTCATCCTTTGCAATTCCCTCTGCCTTTTAGTGTGATGTGCAGTGAAAAGCTGCGCCCACTGTTCTGTCCTTTCTAACTGCTTACTGTAGATCCAGCTGCCATGTGAAGGGCAAATGGTGCTGAAGCTTCCTTTGGTATTTCAATTGCAGTGATTTTTTTTTATATGAAGAAATAAGGTAATGTTTTTTCTTTGTGTTGTGAACCTTTTGTATTTTTTATAAATGTGCTGTACAGTTGTATTAAATTGTATATATGCAATGGAGTGCCATTTTGACATAAATTAAAGCATCATAACTTATTTTATCTATCTGTTGTCAGCAAACCAATGGTTAAGAGATGTTACTTTTTCATAGTGAATCTCATGGATGTTAATTATTGGGTTAAATTCACTTATGAGCAATTGTGTCGAAGAGATTTGTGTAGAACTGAATAAGAAGGGGGAATATTAAACTCTACATGAAACTAACTAGGATTCTGCAAAGCAGATGTAGGTCCTTTCAGCAGTTGTATCATCGTGGTGAAATAATTACAGGCCTGACTCCCCCATTACACCAGCTTTTGTTACTATGAGACTCAGGTTTTCTGCCTCATTTAAGTGATGAAAGTGAGGGCAGATCTATGTCATTGCAGAAAACATGGCTTACATATTCCCAAAGGAATGGATATTTTTAAGTCAATTTCTCTGATGTGCTTAGCTGAGCAAGGATTAGATGCCAAGTGTTTCCATTTTCCTTTAAGAATTGTGTCAGGGAACTTTATTTACGTAAAGTCTGTAGAATGGATTCATTTGTTCATCTCTGTTACGTGTGGCATGCCATAGTAAGTGAAGGGAAATGACACTGCACTGCAGAGAGAACTTGTGGTAGTTCTGTTGCTGCAGACTCATCTGCTTCTTGCTTTAGCTGGATGTTTCTATTATTGAAACCTTTCAAACATCACTCTGAAGATCAGGCAGCCGTTTATATTGTTATATCTCAAAGAAGACTTCGTTTTGGAAGGCTTTTAGATCAAAGACTATCTAAAATTATGCTAAATCTCTGCTGATGGAAACAGAAGGTTGAATGCAGTGCCTTCATAAATCCAGATTGTGCAGTTTAGTGAGAATTCAGTTCACCTTTTATATTGAGCAAACTGCATTCGCTTTTGAAGGCTTCTGTAGATTATTAGGCGCTACTTCAGATCTATAATTAATTACTGTGAATATATTTACAACTGCACTCTTTTTCCTATTGTCATTCTTTTTTAAACCCCTCAGAACTACTGATATTTACAGGCAGTTCTGTAGCTGTAGCATTTTCTCTACATTTCTAGGTTTAATGGTCATCAGGGCTATGAAAATGTTTAATAGATATGGTACAAACAGGGCCTTTCTGTTTTATGATGACCTACTTATAGTTAGATTTATGAATGGATTTGTATGGTAGTGCTGGTACATCTCTAGCTAATATACTGTCTTGCTTAACTGCAGGTTTTGATGTCACGTTCTCTGCTGACTTTCTGACCAGAAAATTTATAATAATTTTCAAAGTTGATTTCCCTCTGTTATATTATTTGAATATATGAGAGTATTTTTTTTTCTCTGACTACTTTACTTTTTATCTCTAAACTTTAGTATGTTTTCTAAGACTGAATTTTGTATACAAGATGGGAATTAGACTATTAAGAAGTTTCAGTCCTAGCATTTTTCTTGAACAGGTTTCTAGGAAAGCAAGTTTCATTTTAGAACTTGATTCTTCTGTGGAAGGTTTCAAGGCTTCAGGAGGAGATGTAGAATTGTGAGGGTGGCTATAAAGCAGTTCTGTCTTGCTGTAGTTCTGTATTGCAGTTAATATTTCAAGCGATCACGTGCTATGTATCCTGCTGAAGACACGTCTGACATCACTATAAGAAGTGCTGTGCCTATCTCTGTTGAGTTTTTGACGTGATAAGAGTGATCAGTGCCACCTGGACTTAGAATCTCCACTTTTGTTCTAAGGTGCTGAAAATTTCCTTTTGATGCCCAGGTCCCCTGAACTTTGCTCTAGTGAGTGAGACCAGCAGGCTGATCCGGTATAGTAGGATCTGGCACACACACACTATCTTTTGAATTACTTTCCACCTCTAAGTGTACTGAGGCCGGCAGTGGGGAAATGTTCCTGCTGCACCCCATATCTCCAGTTGAGCTGTGCATGAGCTGCAACCCTCGTAACTGCAGTTACTCATCATTATGCTGTCCTGTCACTTTCTAAGGAACCTCGTATCGCATCCCACTACTTATCTCCAGAGTGCAAAAGAGAAACCAGCATTCAGAGAGTCTGCATTGTATACAGTTTTCCCTCAAAACCTGTTCTGTGTTGCCATATGGCCGGGGAAAGACAGCAGAAAATTCTTTCTTGGTGTGCGTGACCAAAATCTAGGTCTTTTCCATCACAGCACTGTGACTGGCTGTCACCTGCACGACAGCTCTTACCACAAGCACAGGCTTGTCAGCAATGTAGCCGAGAGGTATAAATTTCTGAGCCTTCAGAGGGAATTAGCTGCCACTCTCTCAGTTCACCAGACACAGCTGCCAAACAGCTGACAGCCAAACATCCCTTGCTTGCTCACTGAAAGACCCTCAGTGTCTCGATGTAGATATAGGTTCATCAGGTTAAAAAATGTTACAGGTTAATAGTTCAAGCTGTGTTTGTGATTTAGGATTTGGAACTTTCTGTTCTTGAATAGTATTTCAGAGATCTTGTCAAGATTGCATTTCCAAATGAGTTGTGTGGGTGATTTGGGTTATGTGGCTTTTTTATTCATACCAAACCAAAGTAATACTGTATTGTTCCAGAAATGTTGGAAATTTTTAGCAAATGCTGTGCTCAGTGGCACTTCTGTAGAGGTGTACATGGCAGACAATCCCACCAGGTATGACCAGAGAGCATTCAGTCAGCTGCTGGGCTGATACAGAATGCCTTTGTAAGTGTGCATATGCACACTGATGCTGCTGTAATAAACTTTTTTGTCTTTCATTAATATCTAACTTAAAAATATCCTGAGACAGAGTAGTATCTTAGTGCTTAATAGCTTCATAATTACTTTCTCCAAAAAAGGACACATTTTTCTTCAGACCATGAAGTGCAGATTGCAGTAATCCACAAAATAAAAAAAAAAAACAACTCTGGCAATATATTCCTCAGTTGAAGTGCTAATTTTTTAGGCATTGTCATCTGAAATTTATTTTGCTTTTGAATTTGACTTTTGATAGTCATGTTTGATTCTCCTTAATTTTTATATTATGGTGAAGAGTAGATAACCATGACTGAACCAGCTTTTCTGTTTTCTGTGTTCCTCTGGGTACATAGGTGGGTGTGCACAACTAAACCAGCATTATATATGCTGGCCTAAAATTTTGTTCAACCTGCACAGCTGTTTTATGTCCTACCATGCTAATGCAAGTAGAATGGCTAGGCAATCCTGTTGGAATAGATCTTCTGTAAAGCAAAGGGTTTCAGGGCTTGCACTGTGATGTTCTTGTGTGCCAGGTAAAAACAAAACAAAAAATACACTTCTCCAATTCTTTTACTCTTTACGCTTCCACCAAGGTGGCAGTTTCCTGAAATACTAAAATTAAGCGTAGATGAGATTTGTGACAATCAATAATTCAGTGCATATTCTTTAACCATGAGTTCTTTGTATTACGTCTTGGTTTTGTACATCACCCCATTGAACCTGGATAAACAGTTATGTCCCACTTGTGTGGTAACATCAACTTAATGCTATTGAGATTCAGCTGGTTTTTAGGTCATTGAGAGCCCCTGTGTGTTTGTAGTAACGCCTGAGTCGTTCTTTAATTTATCAAGTATAATAAAGAATGTAACATTTTCAAGTAAATAAAAAGTTTTACTCTGTTTTCATTTGCAGTATGTATATGCTTGTTGTGTGGCTTTGTGGACCGTATAGAAATATTAACAGATCAAGCTCTTAATAGAGCTGGTTTGTCTTTTGCTTAGAATCTAAATATCATACAGGTTACAGGCTATTTTCTTTGTTCTATCAAGTGCCTTAGCTGAAGATAACTGCCGGGCAGTGGAATGTGTAAGAAAACAGTACACCGTATTAAAAAAATACATGGTGGAGATATTTTAGTCAAGCATCCAATTTCAATTTAATATTATGTTGCAGTGAAATTTACTTCTTCCTCTCAAGGGTTATGGCCGGAGGAGGGAAAAGGGTAGAATCTACATTGCATTAGACATTTGAGTTACTTCCAAGAGTTCTAAAAAAATTAATCTGCTGTTAAACTCAAAAATTATTCGTTACTCTAATCTGTCAGTCTGTGATGGAGAAAATGAGGAAAAAAAGTTGAAAAAAAATTTAAATTCAAGAATGAAGAAGATGTTTTAAACAAAAACAGTTTTATCTAGAGAAGGAAATTGAACAGAGTTATTTTGTGATTAAGCTTTTTCATACAAAAGAGAGAGATTTAATATGGTACTAGTGGTTGAGAACTCAGATGATATGCCTTTTTAGATGTAACCAGGGTTTATATATCAATTTTTTCTTTTTAGAGAATTTAATAGCACATTGTTCCTGTGTTCAGAGCTCAGTGCCATGCTTGTGGAGTGCGAATTAAAGTGGTTTCCAAAAAAAGTGCAGAATCCAGAACTTTGCAGCTCATGAAACGTTGCTGCAAAGTCCAAGTTCATCCAAAATGCTCTGTGGGATTTGTAAATTGCTTCTGTTGCAGGGGAGCCCATTAGGTGGCAAAAGCACAGCAACACAAATGCAGTCATTAGCATGGGAAAAGATCCCCAAGATCATGGTGCTACACTTCTTGAGTAATTCTAAAAGCTTGTCAGCCTCTGCAAATGTTTCTGTTATTCATCTTGTCAAAGAACATGCAGTTCTCATTTCAGAAGCTGAGGAGTGGGTGAATATGCAGACCATTCCTCCTTTTAGAGTAGGAAAGGTGGACTGGATAGAAGAATGAGAAGTAGAGCTCTGGACATGATTTCAGGGACCTGTAGTGAGCATTTGTTTGAGTGCATTCCCCTGCTTTGAAAGAGTGCATGGATTGTGAAGAGTCACTCTCCATAGCCTCCAGACTCATGAGGGAGATTCACTAAGGCCTCCACAAATTTCTTCATTTTTGACACAATCGTCATAGAATCACAGAATATCCTGATTTGGAAGGAACCCTCAACAATCATTGAGTCCAGCTCCTAGCTCTACATAGGACCACCCAAAAGGCAAACTCTGTGTCTGAGAGCATTTTCCAAGCTCTTTTTTGAACAACAGCTTGGTGCTGTGACCACTACCCTGAGGAACCTATTCTAGTGCCTGACTCTAGTGTAGAACCTGATTCTACCCTGATGCAGCTCCATGTCATTCCCTTAGCTTGACGCAACTGTGAACTAAAAAAGCACAATAGATTAGCATATTATTTCAGAGCTACTGTGTATTTCCCATAGTGTTTTCGTCATTGTGCTTACACTTCACTTGGAGCAATGCAATTACAAAACTTCAAGGATGATAATCCAGACACAAGGAATCTGTTCGGTCTGTTTGTATTTTTGCAGTGCTATACAAGTCTCCAAATGAAAAAGATAAAATAGATGTTGATAAGATAGAAAAGTTGAAAGTCTTTTGTAGCTTGTCAGTGAAACAAAGGATTGATTAATGCTGCCAAATTTGAAGTTGTTTGTATTAATTAACTGTGAAAATGTAAGGTAATTTGGATTTATGACATGAAACACAGAAGAGATGGAGTCCCAACACCTCAGAAAAGTTCAAGAGCAGATTCTGGAGAATTATTTTTCCTTACTGAATTTTGATTTGGTAAAAAAAAATTGCAAAATACACTTGCTTTTATAGCTGCACTGAGAAGGTGCAGGATGGTAAAAGTTGCATTCGCATATATTTTGAATATATATTTCATCCAATTGAGACAAATAATTCAATATTTACTTTGCACCTAATTGCTAGTAGTCCATGTGAAGAGTTGTCACTTCACCAAAAATTGCTGGTTAATTTTACCATACTTTTATTTGGTTGCAAAAAATGTGGCCTTCAAGAGGAGTCTTCTATTGCAAGCTTCAGAGACTTTCATCCTTTTAAGCTCAGCTGTGAGAGGACACTTTCAGAGAACAGGTAGGGATTAAATAAGGAATATAATTGGTTATTGTGGCCTTGTTCCACTATTTCTGGCATTTAAAACACAGAACCGTTTGACTTAGCAGTGTACAGGTACCGCTTATTAAAGCCCTCCATTTGTTTTGTTCACCATCCAATGTTTCAAGATACACTGATAAAGAAAGAAGTCACTATAATTTAGTTGCTTAAATACTTTCTATTTTAATTAGGATAAAAATTATATTTGTAGGTAGACGTCAGAATTGGAGACCTGCCTCTAGAGGCATCTCAAGGTTTGCAACAGGCTGATAATTGCATTGGTTGCCTTACTATTACTGTCCAACAGGCACAACTGTTTCTAGCACTGTGTTCACTCTCTATGCTTTGATCTGAGAGAATGAATAATGCCTGTAAAGGTCTCTGTGGTACTATCACTTATCTGTATATCCACTACTTGGATCCTGCCACAAAAATATGTCTGTAGGGTAACAGGTCAACTTTTGCCTGGACAGTGTACTGGTGATCACAGGGGGACCGTATCCCTTCTGTCATCTAATCAAACACAGGCCTGTCTCTTGGGACTATTTATTACTACAGTTTCCTGATGGAAACTGTAACAGGGGCAGAAGTGAGGACTTATCTTCAGGCGTCTAAACGTGCTCTGCATCCTTTATTCACTACAAGCTTTAAGAGCATGTAAATGTACTCATCAAGTATTAGCATGCTTAGCATAGAAGCAGAAGTGTGTTTCTGTTCTGGTATTAACAGTTGCTTACACAAAGAGATGTGTCAGAAGTGATTCAGAAAAGTCTTTGCTTTGTTAAAATTGTGTTTTCTATATCTTGAGCATACTTGGGCCGGAAGTACAGCATGTGCTGTGAGGAAACTGGGAATCTCACAGGTCAACTTCTGTTTTATTCTGCTAGTGATCAGTTAAAATGATAGGGATGGTGGGGAGATTCTGAAACTCTCTGATGTATTTTTCCATGATGAAAGCTTCATTACTGTCCCAAAAGAGTTCAGATCCCACTGGACCTTGAACAACTGAGGCAGGGTGTTGTATGGGATTTTTTTGTGAACAACAGCAGAATCTACTTTCATGTTCTCCAGTAGTTTTGAATAAAACACATTTGGCTTGATCTTGGAAAGGGTCTTGGAGAAGTTTTCAAATGCTCTTTATGGTTTTTGGGAGTGTTTGGACAATCTGTGTCTTCTTGGATCCAGGCAGTTATGGATTCAGGATATACAGGAGCATCCTATCAGAAGGTGCAGAGGTTATGAGGTTATTTTAGTGGTAAAGATTCAGGGGTTGTGTCTTCCTGTACAAAACACTGGATAGCTCTGTGTAACATATTTTTTTGTAAGTGCAGGCCTGAAGCTCAGTAAATATATCTGCAGAAAAATGAAGCAATATGAGAAAAAGAATAACTGCATTTGACATTTTTGACAAGTTGTTCTTGAACTTGGTTTTATAAAGTGTGGAAAAAGTAGGTAGCAGTTGACAGCTAAGAAATGCAGTGGTAATTCAGAATTCTCTGTGGCAGGAGTAAAGTGGTGGAGCAGGAGAGAGACCAACATAGAATGCGTGCATAGATTAAGGAAGAAAACACTAGAAAAGGTTTAAGGATCCTTAGGGAAAAGTATTTGTTGCTTGTGTGATGCAGTTTTTGTGATGACTCTAGATGCTTTGGAGAGTTGGGGTAAATCAGATTTGCATTGATAAAAAAAAAAAAAAGTGAAAATGAACAGTCCATAAATCATCTTACTGGTGCTTACAGTGGCTCTTGTTTAGTTAGAGAGACTTTCATAGAAGTTACGCAGAAGGAAATGTAAGCAACAATGACCTACTACTCTGTTATCTGTCCATAGATCCTTTACTTATTCCCAGAGCAAACCCTGCCAGTGTCATCATGTCGAGGGAGGTGTTCATGCCCCTCTACTCTGCTGGTGTGATTTCAAGCAGTGTACTGTGTCCTGATGGGTAGTCCTCAGTACTAATGGAGGTGGGGACATGTTAGACTGTGTCCAGATGAGGACCCCATAAATGATCCTAGGGATGGAACAGCTTCCTACAGGGATAGGCTGAGAGAGCTGGGGCTGAACAGCCTGTAGAATAGAAGGCTCTGGGGAGACCTGATAGCAGCCTTTCAGTACCTAAAGAGGGGCTATACAGAGGAAGGGAACATACTCTTTTCAGTATCTGTGGTGACAGGACACGAGGAAATGGTTTCAAACTAAAAAAAAAAAAAAAAAAAAAGTGAAATTTAGATTGGATATAATGAAGAAGTTTTTTACAAGAAGGGTGGAGTTGCACTGGAACAGGTAGCTCAGAAAGATAAAGGAAGCCCTGTCTCTGGAGTCTTTCAAGTCTAGGCTAGGCCAGTCTCTGAGCAACCTGATCTGGCAGTAGATATCCATGTTCATTGCAGGGGAATTGGACTAGATGACCTTTAAGGGTCCCTTTCAACTCAAGATTTTGTGATTCAATGAAATTTAAAAATAAAAATTGAAAAACAAAAGCACAGTATTAAAATTTGACTTCACTAAATGTATGTTTATTTTGAAAAGTAAACCTAATAATAGTGAAAATTGTGATGCTTTGTTTCCAAATACCTCAATTTAGTTTGAAATCATTCAAATTACTGAATGTTTAATGGGAACAGACAGTGCTGGCAAAAACCTCACTGGCTGAGCTTGAAGCTAGTGTACATTGATAGGGGTCTGTATCATAAAGCTAGAGAATTTTTTAATCATTATTTTAATGTAGCCATTTGACTTCAGTTCAATGCTTAGGTTTGAAAAAAAGTAGAATGGTTTATTTTCTCCTTCAACGTGTGAATAAAAATGAGGTTTGAGATGATGAGTACTATTCATGAACTGTGGAAGGGCTTGGTGATGAGAAGTGATCAATTTTCTCTCCAGCTACTGAGTTCAACTGCATGTCCACTAAATCAGTTCATTTTTAAATGCAGAATGTGCTTAGATAAGCATATCTATGTCTCCATAACATATAAAATTGCTTTAGTTACTAAAGAATAAAGACAGAACTGGGGGTAGAGAGGGGAACAGAGGGAAGAAGTACAATTTAATGTGGACTGGAGCTGTAGTTATATGATGTACATAACCCATCTAGAAAATTGGATAAGGTCAACGAAGGGTAACTGAAATGGTGTGTTTTGTAATGTGCAAGAACCTTGTCAGCTAAAGAGAACTAAAACAACTGTCACTGATATGCAGGTAGGATTTTACTGCTTTACCAGAAATATGACAATGTGGCGGGCAAGTATGGAGTAGAAATTTTACAAGACATGCATGAGTCAGGAATAGAAAGAATAAAAAGTAAAGGTTAATCTGAAATAACATTGTAAGTTTGTAATGAAACTGGGAACAAAAGCAGCCAATTTGCATTCACTTTTTTGAGCATGGGGGTAGATGACAGACTTTCAGCATACACTTATTGAACAGACAAGAAGCAATGGTGTTTTCAGTTCAGTTTTGTTAGACCATGGCACAGTATCTGTTAGATTTGGGGCCCAAAAATAACATTGAGTAGAGTGATCAGAATTTGAATTGTGAATTGTGGAGATGAGCAGGAAGTCACATGTTTTGTTTTATTTTGTTTGTTTGTTGGATTTTATTTCTTGACTGATGTGGTGGTGGTGTTTTTAAAAAAAAAAAAAACACTTGAATCTACAATAATATTCCTTCTTTAGAAGTAAAAACAGATTTTACAAACATTGGATTAGTATTAATCTGCATATTTTTAATGGACAATTTAATGACCTGAAGTTGCAGAGAGTGTATTTGATTTAATGACGTTATTGGATAATTTGAACACTGATAAATTAAATCTTGTTAAGTGATTTAGGACGGGGATAATGCTGATATGCAGAATGCTGATAACATCATTCTTTTTCAAAACTGTAAAACTAAGTCCATTATTGCCACAAATATTCTTCAAGGATTTTTTCCCGAGTGTTTAGAAACCCAGGGATTTCTAAGCAACCCAGTAAAATCACACTTGAAAGCCAGAGTTAAAAGAGCAAAAACATACATCATAAGTTTCTTGTTTCAACTTACATCTGATGCGTGGATGAATTGTTTTCTAAATATTTAATGAACTAAGAGCATTCAAGTATTGGTATTTATTTCATTAATTGAACTGTATTTTTATAACTGCTATTAAGTGCCCTGTAAAATGTAACACTGGCTTTTTCAGGGAAAACAGAATCTTCACACATGCAGAATTGAAGTATGCTTTTTGCTTCACTAAAATTAATAATCCAGTAAAATGACTATTGCAACGTGTAATGCAATGGAAAGAACAACACTGAGAGCAGAGCAGCAAGATCCATAGTGAGTGAGGATTCGCTCAAACACAACAGCACGGGGCACAGAAATAAGGGAAGACAGCTGCTTTCCTTCACAAGGCCTCACACATACAGGAATTTCCAACACAAATGAGCAGAGAACCAGAACAGCTGATATAAATTGGCCAAAGGGATATTCTATACCACATGGCATCATGCAAAAATAGCTAGAAAAACTGGGGGAACTAGCTGGGGAAACAGCCTCTGCTTAGGGACAAGCTGGGCATTGGTCAGCGAGTGGTGAGCGATAGCACTGTGTATCACTTCTGTATACATACAACATGTATAATCATTGCTATTAATTTTTTTTCTTCTTTTCCTTCATAGTAAATAGTTTTTTATCTCAAGTCATGGGTTTTACTTTTTTTTTTTTTTTTTTTCCTGATTTTCTTCCCCTATCCCTCTGGGTGGGGGAGTGGTATGAATGACAGCGTGGTGTTAAACCACAACATCCCTGCACTTAATCTCGAAATCCAGTTATTGATGTTAGTGTTGTATACAATTCATGGTGGCACAGTACCAGGTAGCCACACATGCTTGAATCCTTTTGTTCCTTGCCTCTCCTCTCATCTTCTGCCTCCCTCATGCCCTGGTCGGAGTAGAGCAATCAGTAGGTCTATGCTCTGTGCTCAGGGGAGGGCCCTGTTGGTGCTGCCAACTCCAGCCCCTGCTTAAGCCACCAGCTCTAGGCTCTGTTGTTTCCACTGTGCTGCAGTCTCAAGGCCTTGCCATCATGTCAGCTCTAGGCTTTGCTGTCCACCAGCTCAAGGCCGTGCTGTCAAGAGGCACTGAGAGACTTAAGGACGCTGCCTTCCCTGTGGTGTTTCTCAGGTCATGGGCTCAGACCATTCAATGGTAGCAGTACTAATGAAACATCAGATCCTGCTGAAGAAGCTTTTCGACTAAAAGGTTTGTGCAGAGACAGTAAGCTGTGCATAGTGAGAATCAATCACTCTTGAATAGGAAAAGGCCACTGCTGGGAGCATGGGGATGAATTATATGGGTTGCTACTTTGCTCACAATTTATGTTTTACATTGTCTTCTGCTTCTGAGCTAGAAGTCCAGGAAAGTGATTAGTGAGTTGGAACATGGGAAATAAAATAATTTCGTATTTGTAGTGGTACAGATGAATGTGGAAGCTGGGTGGTGTGGGATGAATATCCTCTCAGATCATTAATTTATCTTTGTGTCCCTAGAGGTTTACTGATAGAGGAATTCAGAACTGAGTAGCTATTAAATGCATTACTTTTAATGGAAAAAAAAATGAACAAGAAGGAGGCAACGTATCTGCCTTCTCAGAGATGGTCTGTTCACCACATGGTGATGGTCGGGGCTTGCAGAATTCCCACTGAGATGAGTGTGTGATACATAAAAACAAATATCTGTGTCAATAATTCAGTATTTACTCAATGCAAACAAGGTACCATGGGAAATGAAATGGAACATAAGCATACAGAAATCCCAATAAGAAGTCCAACTTCAGTGTTTGGGAATCTCTTACTGCCTTCATACCTTCACAAGTATGTACTCTGCTTTGCCAAATGTACAACAATCTGCACTTCAATGTCTTCTAGCATACATTTATATTTTCTGCTTATCACCTCCCAGTTTTTTTCTCTGCACTTTTTTTCTCATCTTCCTTGCCACAAAAAGAAACAGCTGGATCCCTCAAAATGTAGTCATTGGGCCCTCAAGTCTAGGAGTGTCTTTCAAGGAGTGTGGAGTTCTCCTGTTCCTCAGAATGTGAGCCCTGCACCTTACAACAGTATCAGTGTGATAGCAATGACAGAATGTAACCAGAATTACTGCTTCCCCTTTCCACTGGTCTGTAGGCAAAGCAATTGTACCTTGTCTGCTTAGTGCACTTGAGGAAAATAGCTTATTCCTGAAGCAAAGGGAGACCTGACTTTTGGTTACTCCAGATCAGAAGAATGGGGAAGCTTTGTTCAGTGTACTATCATGCAAAGTATAAATGTTGGTTGAGTTCTGGTTGCAGATGCTGATGATGGAATATGCTGAAGGTATGACATAAACTAGTCTGTATAGATTTGAAGACTCATTACCGATTGCTCACCACTAAAATGTGGCTTGAAGTTGAACATTGCGTGATGCAAGTAAAAGAAAATCCTTTCCCTTGCTTCTCACTTAAATTTAACTTTTGCAGGAACACTTTTTGTTTTTACATAAAACAAGTTTGGGGAATGGCAGCTCTACGCACCTACATCAAACATCCCAATGTTGACTTATAACAGCAATCTGTCTTACAAACATGTCAAAATAATTGGCTGTGCTACACTGGCAACTCTGATCAGATTGTATGACAATACCTCTTATCTCCAAAATGATCTACAGTAAATGCACGAATGTTATTTACAGTGACTTACTAATTCTTCTAGAAAGAGGGACTGTATTTCTTCTTGCACCTGATAATCTTAGGTCTTTTTAAAATGTGCTCTGTTCACTCTCAGCTAAAATATCTGTAAAAAGTAAGTATTTAATTAAAATGTGTGGTGCTATTACACTCTTGGAAGTCTAACATTAGCAGAATTTTGGTTGGGCTTACTAAGAACAGAGGAAAATGCTCCTACTATCAGAAGAGGTGTTATAAGGTCTTTTGCAAAATATACCAAACCCAAAACTTTTACTTTATGGTGTATTATTAACTAACTTTGTATTGTTTTCCACTTACGTTCTACCAGTTTATTCAAGTTCTTTATTTGCTTAATAACAATTGGAATGAAATGGTCAGAGTAGTTTTCATTTTGGTGGGGTTTCTTTGGTGAATCCATCTAAAACTATGCATTTTACATTCTGCTACCATGCATTCAGATACTAATTTTAGTAGCTAACTGTCACATTTAAAAAACTATTACTGAAAGCTGCAGTTTCACACTTCCTTTGAGTTATGTTCATGAAAGCACTGGAAAGAGTTAAAGTACCTAGGGAATAAAAGTATTGACATGATATATAAAACAGAAATGCAACAATTCTTTCTTTCCGTGAAGGAAGTGTTAAGTATCTGTCTTCTTTTGCTTAGATAAAAGTATAATTTGATTGGAATAACAGCTCTTTCTTTAAATCTGTGGGGGGAAAAAAAGAAAAAGAATTCCGATGTGAATTTCCAGTGTGATTCATTCAAATGATAAAATAAGCAAAATAAGCTAGCTGTGTACTTCCTCTGTAGTATTTCTACTACCATTTGATGCAACATGTAATTCTAGAGTGCTAGTTTTTAAAAGGAAAAAATTCTACTGAGGCTAAAAGGAAGATACAGAGTAGATGGTAATTGATACATTTTTATACTGATTTCCTTTTTATTTTTTTATAAGTCAAGATGAAGAAACTATGTGTTGTAAGAATTTCAATATAGGAGAAGCAGAAGTGTTAATGTATGGCAATGTCATCAAAAACAGGAGGATGGGTTACAGCTCTCCTTAAGTAGCCACTTATGTGATAAGAATGTTAGCGTCATTCTGGTTCCTGTAGCCTTACAGAACACCTCATGAGTGCTTGCTCATTTCTTTGCACAGTACATGCTAGAAGCATTGATTTGTTGTACACTGGTGGCACCAAGAGAGTCCAAAACCAAAGCCTAGTGCCCACAGAGCTGGGAGCCACGTTGTGCCTTGGCATGGCTGTGTAGCTGTCCAGGCCATAGAGGACTCTCAGAGCAGCCCCAGTGGCTGAATCCCAGTTTCGTGAACATTGTCTCAGTGCCTTCATCATGAGTCAGTTGGTTTCCAAATCGCTTGAATAAATCTAAAGACTGGAGAAGAGAGATGTCTAATTCACAGTGAACAGTGAAAGTTGGGCATTGTCTCTAAATGCCAGGGGTGGGCAACTCGTAATTAGACAAACATGAAATTAAAAGGTTCAGGGGAGACTTTAGTTAAGAGAGAACTATTAACTGGAATCTCCTGGCATTTTGTGGATGACCTTTAACAGCAAAGCCTCTCATCACGAGTAATTTTTACTGACAGGTTTAGGCACAGGACAGCAGCCCCATCATATGAGTACAGTGAATTTCTGCAAGAATAAAAGTAAAATAAAATAGCAGCTCTAATGCCTTCAGTCAAAAAAAAGAAAGACTGCTTTGTATGTAACTCCCATAATGCTTGTGTATTGGCTTTCCTTTTGTTTCCTTTGGCCAAATGCTAGGGATTTTGAAACATGAGTTTAAATACAGATGGGGAAAGAGAGATAGCGTTACTGGCACTTGGAGAGACAGGGGATTTATCAGTATACAAAGCCTATACAGAAAGTGGAATATGGTTTTATAAGAGCACATTTAGTAAATATAAGGAGAAAAATCTAGTGGGATCTGTTGCATTGTGTCATGATTTTCTGGTGGAAAGAAGTAAAACCTCAGAGAAAATAGCTTATCTTGGTTTCTTGCTTGTCCCAGTTAACTCTGCCCTTGTGTAAACCCAGCTGCCTCTAGTACTTGCATTCATACCTTAGGGCAATATATACCAAGTACAATGTGTACAGTGCAATCTGCTTTTTTACTCTATTCAGTTCCAAACAAATTGCAGCTCTTTTCACTTTAGCTTTAATTTGTATATTGAATTATGAACGTCCCCTGGATATTCCATAGCGCTTTACACAGGGCCAAGCTCTGCTCTCTGTTATGTTGGAGAAGATCACTGAATCTGATCTTTTAAGATACTCTTCAAAGTAACTTCAGGCATACACTTGAACATTAATAGGCATTAGACCAGGAGCCATGCTGTCCAGAGACAGGCACATCCGTGAAGTGTAATCCATCAGACTGGCCATAGCTTGTGGAATGGTTACTGGAACGGTTTCTAATGGATCCTCTCAGCACAAGAAGGTAACAGCACTGCACATCCTGTAATGTCTGTAAGTATTGTAGTGGATAGCTCTCTGTAGAGAGACCTAGAAAGGTCATTGATAGTCATCAGGAAATCACTGATAGGCGATATCCTACTAGGAGAGACCTGGGATGTACCAATGCAGAGTCTCTTTCTGCAATGCTCTGTGTAGCTCACAGAGCACTTAGTATTAGCTGGCTACATGTTATTTGGTTTGTTCAGCATACTTTTTATCACCTGCTTGAAACTCAAAACATTTTACACACAAAATGCCAGTATTTCTAGTTCAGTAAGCTGGATATTTATACCTTTATCTAACTGAACAGTCCCTCAGTACTTTGGTAATATATCAGGTGGAAAAGAGAGGTGAGGAGAAGGATATACCACCCAGTTAGAGGATGTTCTTTGCCACTAAACATGCAGCACCTAACTGTTGAACAAGCAGGCACTGAAGTATGCTTGGAAAATTAACTTGGTTTCCAACTTACAACTTAATCAAGCTTTTTCAGACCTGAAGACTTGTTTGTTCAGTACCTCATATTTCAATTAAAAGTAACTAAACCCTTCCACAAATGAAAAGGAAGTACAGCTGTGTGGATATTGTGTGTGAATGTTGATTTTTCAAGAATCTAGCTTTTTATGTGGAAATAATATTTACATATTTATGTATATATATATATGTGCTGAATTTCATTTGGAAATGTGTTTGTACTCAACAGTTGCTGACAATGAAGTCAAAATGCTGTGGTGGGCAGTGGTTTTCTTTTCCTGAGCTTGTCATTCTGTCTGTCAGAATATCAACAAGTGAGTTCCTTGAGCTCATTCCTCTCAGATGGTTTGGTGGTCATTAAAAAGTATTATAAAGCTATGTTTGATTTTTTATTTGTTTATTTATTATTTCAGTTGTCATTCCTTGCATACAACTTGTTGCAATACAAAATGATTTCAATTAATTTTCTTTTGACTTAGGGAAATGTGTTTCTACTGGTCCATGTGAAGACTAGGCATTTGCAAAATCTATTCAGTCTTTATAACATATTCTCGGACTCATCAATGATCATTTCAATGTTGTCGCTAAATAAATAGGAATTTGCCCTTCATAGAGAAGGAGAAATGTAGCTGGAAAGGAGTTTGCAAAAGTAAAGGAAGAGAAGGAGGGGTTGTGCATTTGAAATGCTGGGTACAGAAGCTGATCCATGAAATTGAGGTATGGATACATAGCAGCTAGCATTCTCCTGATCTGTATGAGATGATCCTGAAACAGTAAGAAACTCTAAGGAATAATCTTGCACTAGGCAAAGATATTTTCTGCTGCTTGGCTGAGGCTGAGAGAGTTTTTAGAAACTGTAAGACAGAACAATACAATTTTTAAAAATTGGTGCTATCTAACAATATACACATCTCAAGTAGAAGTTACACATTATGGCAGGAAGCTGTTCATAAAGGAAATATAACAACTTATTGGAAGTAATCAGTGACTTTCCCAAAGGTTTCAGTCTTGGGTCTAGACTTGCTATTTTCATTAACACCTCAGTACCAAAGGAAGAATGTGCTGATGAGTTGTATTGATAGCACAAATTTTGGAGTTCTATCCTTATGTAGCACAATATTTCTCTTTTCAATTTTCTGTCTCTAGGGATTTAAAATCTTTGAATACCTTTGTACTCTTTTTGTACATATAGACAGAGTTGTGTAAATAAGCACTGACTTGTGACCTTTTTGCACATTTGGGGCCTGATCCTGATCAGTTCCATCCAGTGATTGATGTTTGAGATACAGGTACGCTCACTCAGTCCAGAGTCTTTTCAAATCAATTCTATACTTCTGAAAACTAGGGAAATACTGACTGATAGTAGTAGCTAAGGAGCAAAATCTGACCATAAATCTGAGTGCACAAGATAGAGATTAGCTGCTCTGGCTTTGTGTATTCTGAGAGGTCCCTTGGTCTCTTGTTTGACGAAGTAGATAGTGTTCAGTTCGGCTAAAAATTGCCAGCCCAAAACCTTGAAGACACCTCAGCAAGAAGCCTTACTCTTTTCTCTGTCTAACCTTGATGTGAATAGTGAGGACTGGAAATCAGTCTGGAATCTGAAGTTAATTCACACACAATGCTTACTAATTAACTTGAGTTCTTCAGAATGTCTGTCAGACCACAAGGTGTTAACCTTTTAACTGAGAGAAAAAAGAAAAAAAAAAAGTCACTGTGCACTTGTTGTGGGATTTGGAATTCAGGAAGCCTCTCTCTCTCCATCCCATCTCATAAAAGATAGCTCAAATAGCTGAATTTCAAGGAATGCTGCATTCCCCACTCTTAAGCTTTGTGGTTGAGGCAGCTTTTCTGCTTTGTTGCATGCAAGTGCTTTGTTTATTTGCATTGTCATGTGTATGGAGTGCCAAAGAAAATGTTAGCTTTAATGTGTGCTTAGTCATAGCTACAGCATTTTAGAAATAATAGAGTTCTGAGTTTTGGTTCAAAGTGCCTTCAAGTCAGCAAAAAGGTTCTCATTGATGAGTCCAGGTATGGTTTCTGCTGCCTACACTTGATGGAATGTTCTTCCCATCTGTCAGAGGCTGCTGCTGTTCCAACACTCTGGTTCCCCTTATATGAGCTGCATCCTGTCTTCATAACATAAATGCACACAGTTAGAGCTGCAGTTTCTTTTTACACTTAACTTTCCAAGGAATAAAAGGTACCATAGTCAACCCTATCAATAGGATAGTGCCCAAAGGGTCTAATCAGTGCAGTTGACAGAATCTTTTCTCAGCACTGATCATAGAGTCAGCCTGACTGCCAATTAAAACTCCTCTCTCTGGATCTTTGTTTTTCGGACAAGGAAGAGCACATAAGGGAAAATTTGAAGAAGATCTGAAGATAGCAGATGGCTGTCACTGTTGTGCTGTATGCAGTTCTAGAAATCAGATATGAGAAATTGTGTATCTGGGTTGCACAGAGACATACAAATGCAGGTCTACTGTTTATATGCCAGAAATGGATGTGGTAATGCGAGGGCTCTACGTATGAGACTGCATCTTCTGATAGGCCCTTCTACTTCAGGTTTTTACACAACATTCTTACCATCTTGCTTGATTATTCAAAAATTTTAAAAGGTGTTAGTGGTTTTCTGATAAAGGCGTTGTGGTTATATACATTTTATTGCAATTCTTGGCCTGTGGGTAGTAAATCCCTAAGATGTTTGCTTTTATTCATTAAGCTTAATAAATCAGAATTTGCTGCAGTACAGGTAATCACTTGAAATTTACCCAGCAACTGGAATATAAACAATGCTCTTTGATCTTCTTTTTGTTTGTATTTCTCCTTTAAGAAAGGGTTTTTGGGGGTTTCACTTCTGTCATTATCATCTTCAGTTTTCTTACACTTCATTTTTTTAGAGGTCTCAAAGAAGGCATGTTGACTTTCTTTGTTGTTACTCAAATACCAGATAAATTGATTCAAATATAGTTAATTTCAATCAACTGCCATGATTTCATAATCCATTGACTTTTCTTTTGAAAGGGGGCAACCTAATTAATACAGAAGAACACTTTTGTTTTTTGCTATCTCCACATCAAATATATGGTATGAAAAAGCTGCCCTCTATCAGAAGCCACGTGCTGCCTCGTTAAAAACTAAAACTGGAAACATTTTATTTACTTTGAAAAAGACCATATCAAAATAGATAAAAGAGGAAGGAAGAAGAGGCTGCAGCTGTTGCAGTCTAACTTTCAACTACAAAGCTCTATTTTTAACACTTGTCAAATCTGACAAGTTCATGTAGCTTTTGTTTTGCAGAGATGTGCAGATGTTTACATACACTGGTTTTGTTTCATGCCACCAGGCAATACTTGCTGATTAAAGCAAGTAGTGTTGTGTAGAGTTAGAAATAATGGTCAAAACTGGACATTCTTTGTTTTTCAGTAATGAGATTTTCATTTGTGTGCACATCTCCATTGCTTGGCTTCCTGTGCATTCGCTTCATCATGATTAACAAATTCCTTTAGTTAATCAGAGCGGCAGCACCACTTAATGTGCAGTGGGATGAGTCAAGTGGTCAGCCACATCAGAACTGAGGGCCAAGCAATCTGTACAGTATTAGTTTTGCACTGATGCCAAGCATTCAGCCAAATTTGAGTCCAAGAACTGAAAGAAAATGCATTTCAGTTAATTATGTAGTTTTGGCTATTTAAATATCTGACGTCATTTTCAATTACATTTTATTTGTCGTATTCTTTATTACACGAATCAAAAGGCAACTTATATAACTAACTGATCAAAAGATTAATGAGGTTGTGTGCAAATGGACTTCTACAAACTGCAGTCTTCAAATGCATAACATGCTGTCATGCAACCTATTCCTAAAAATGGGAGAAGGACTAAGATATTCAGACTGACATTTCACAGACTGTCTGGTTTCAGTGTCTGTCTGAAATACAGCGTTCAATAATCCTATTATGTGCATCTGGCACATTGCACCTCCTTTAGCAATGGGCCTCCTGTAACTGCTACAGTGAGGCAGAACAGCCAAGATTTAATATTGTGTGCAGCAACCTATCACTCAGCAAAGTTGTATTGTCATCAAATACGATCTATTGTTTTCTTTCCTGCTGTGTGGTATTGATTTTTCTAACCCTTCTTAATGTTACTTGTGCTTGGCTTTTTAACTTTCTTACCAAAGGTTAATGTTATTAAGTTGAGCAGATATCTATAAAACTACAAGCATTATTGCCTATCTTGCAGTTACTGAGGTGTCCTTTCATCAAACTCTGGCTACAGCAGAGAGTTCTGCCGTGAAGATTTTTGTAATTTGTGAGTAGTATGGTGAAGGTTGCCGAGAACTGTGCCTGAACTGTCTTCCAGTCCTAAGGTGAAAAGCACTAGGTTTGGTAGTCCATAGCAACAGATTTATCTAAAACTCTTACCGTCTGTGAGCATGAGCTGCACAGTCATCCACTCCAGGAAGATCAAGAATAGGACCCAGGAGGATCTGAGTGCTGCTTCTCTCCTCCTCCCCTTTGGTTCTGACTGTGCCTGTCTCTTCACTATTGTGGCAAAAGGAGCAGATCTAAAACCTCTGTCCTTTCCAAAGCTGGATGTCCATTTGATGTAAAAAGAGAATGAAGAGTCACAGTTTGATCTGACAGAACTGTGGCTTTACTGGTGGCACTCTGACAACATTTTTTTCAGTATGATCTCCAGCATTACTTATATAATGTGTCAAAGGTGCAGACAGGTGAGTGAACAGTTTATCACTACTAGGTTAGGTTTTGGTTTTATCGACTGCTATCACAGCAACATCTTGGTACCAATATAATGGTTCCAGGGACCTGCCTTTATAACTAAGAGTGCATTTGACATTCACTTTACAAGTTTAGAAGGCCTCATTTCTGTCATCTGTCTTGGAGACCTTTCATTGTGAATGTGTGAAAAAGACGGTGGCAGAGCTGAGCATAGGACGTCTGTGTGGTGCATCCCAGCTTTCTTCTGGAGCTGCTGTCAGTGGCCTGTGGTGCTTCCCAGCCACTCCACTGAAGTTACCTGGCTTCTGAGGTGCCAAGTAGGTTCTCCAAATACATACTGAAGAACATCCTGAGAAGCTAGTCCAGAAATGTACTTAATAGTAAAGACATAAAGTAATAGATAATAATTTAAGTTGTTGTAGGTCATCACTTTTAAAACATATGGACAGTTAAATAAGTTTGGTCTTTCCTGGCTGGAAAGCAGAATTGCATTCTGTCTGCGGTTGCCAAAACCTAACTGCCCAAGTAGAATATTGGGCTCATTAGCACCCACAGGAAGGGAGATTTCAGAAGTGCTGGTGGAGGGAGGGGGTTACTCTATTATTTACAAATCAGCACCTGTGAACCCCTGCTGCCAGCAAGGAACGGTCCTGGCAAAAAAGTTCCTTCTCTTCTGCTTGTTTAAGAGCTAGTAACCCAGGTTCAACCTCTTCACCCACCCCCAGCAGTACCTGTCTCTGCTACTGATTTTGTCTTAATCTAACCAAAAGCTGTTTGTGCAAGTCTGTTATAGTTTCTCACATGTTACTCAGTGCTACTGTCACTGCCAATAATAAATGCACCTGAGAGCACCCTCCCGTTCATTACAGACCCCACACCTTGTGACCTTTCTCCCTTGCCAGTGGTATGTTGTGGCCATTCCTTGCCAGGAGTGAAGACGCAGCAGCTCTTATATTTTTTAACACTTGCTCTGTATACAGGTCTTAACTGTGTTTCTTAGCCTCTCCATGGCAGTAGCACTGCCTCTGCAAAGGGTGCCTCTGATTTCATATACTGATGCATCTGTGGCATGCTACACCTCATTGGGAATGTTACTACTGCTTGAAAAGGCATTTGGAGCAATAAGGTGTACCAGGAAGGTTTCAGTTTCACCTTCGACAATTTTTCCACAGGAGGAAGGGTTATAATAAAAAGCATGCTATTATCAGCTGTTTGTCCTTCTCTCTTCATCCAGATCCCCTACTGCACAACAGCTTTGATTATTTCTGTGTGCATTCTGATAGGGCAGGGAAGCATTTCAGGGACAGTGTATATCTTTCTGCTGGAGACTCATTGTTTTGTTGCATGCAATCCTCTGAACACTGTCCATGCACTTATCTGGGAAATTTTATCTTCTAAGTCCTTTATTTTCACCACTTAGATAAAGGCAATGTGAAAGTTCTGTTGTTTTTGTTTGTTTGTTTGTTTTTCTTGTGAAACAAAACAACATATTTTATATGCAGGAACACACAGACAAAGATTCTGTATTCTGCGTGTTTATTTCTTGTCAGTTATTACAGTATACAGCAGAAACATAAAATCTGTCAAATGAAGAAAAAAATTAGGAGTCTTATAAAGCGACCTTGAAGAGGTAGGAGAGGGAACCTCTAAATCCAGCATATATGGTTCTTATTGTAATTTACAGTGGTATAGGACTATTTTGAATCTTTGAAATCTCTTTGAATAGTGACTTTATGTGGCAGGTAAGTTTCACTTTTCCTTACTTGGTTCTTTATCAGAGGATTAGGAATTGCTTTATCACTCAATTAAGAACTTTGACCACCCACCCTTCTCCACTTTTACATGTTCTCATCCATATTCATGGAGTCTGTTGAGGATAACTTCCTGGTCCAGGTATTAGACGTACCAACCTGAGGTGAACTCTGGTGCTCAGCAGTGCAGAGGAAAGCATCAGAGAGATTAAGATTGGAGGCAGCCTGGTCTGTAGTGACCATGCCCTGGTGGAGTTTGTGATTCTGTGGAATACAGGCCAGGCAAAAAGTCAGGACACTGAGCTTCAAGAGAGCAAACTTCTGGCTGCTGAAGGAACTGCTGGATGGAATCTCCCAGGAAACTGTCCTTAAGGGTATAGGAACAGAACTGGTTGGCTGGTTACAGCCAAAGTGTTGTGATCAATGCTTCTATATTTGAGTGGAGGCTGGGCACAAGTGTTCCCCCAAGAGTCAGTCTTGGGACCAGTGCTCTTCAACATCTTCATCAATGACAGAGACGATGGAATCGAGTGCATCCAGAGCAAGTTTGCTGACAACATCAAGCTGAGCAGCACAGTTGATACTTTGGAGGGAAGCCATCCAGAGGTACCTGGACAGGCTGGAGAAGTGGGCCTAATGAGGTTCAACAAGGCCAAGTGCAAGGTGTTGCACTTGGGCCAGGGCAATCCCAGGTATTCATACAGACTGGGGAAAGAACTCCTGGAGAATTTGTTCTCCCTGCAGAGAAGAACTTGGAGGTCCTAGTGGGCAAGAAGGTGGACATGAGCCAGCAGTGTGTGCTTGCAGCCCAGAAGGCCAACTATATACTAGGCTGCATTAAAAAAGGGGTGGCCAGCAGGGAGAGGGAGGTGATTGTCCCCCTCTATTCAGCTCTGGTGAGACCCCATCTGGAGTACTGCATCCAGGCCTGGAGCCTCCAGCAGAAGAAAGACACAGAGCTCTTGCAATGGACCCAGAGGAGGGTCACTAAGATGATCAGAGGGCTGGAGCATCTCTCCTACAAAAAAAAAAAGGTTAAGGGAACTGGGCTTATTTAGATTGGAGAAGAGAAGGCTCCAGGGAGACCTCACTGTGGCCTTCCAGTACTTGAAGGGAGCATATCAAAAGGAAGGGAAATAATTGCTTAAATGGGTTGATAGTGATAGGACAAGGGAGAATGGTTTTAAGCTAAGACAGGGAAGATTCAGTCTAGATGTTAAGAAGTTTTTCGCTCAGAGGGTGGTGTTGCGCTGGAACAGATTGCCCAGAGAGGTTGTGGATGCCCCATCGCTGAAGGCTGAATGTATTTATATGCAAAGGCTTTAACAGTGGATAATGTCATGCAAATGTTTGTCAAAGCTGTGTTTCATAAAGTCCAAATGATCGAAGCATCACCAGTTCCAGGAGTTCCTTAGAAATATGGATGCTGTTTATGAGGATATTATTTACTTTTCTGAAGTAAGGTTGCTAACTATGGGTAAAGGTTAAAAGAAATATATGATTTGCAATCTGGAATTATGGTAATCAAAGGGAAAATTTTTGACAGAACTTGAGGATGAAAAATAGCTCATATTCATTATCATTTTTGGTGCATTTGACAACTCTATTTAAGGGAGCTTAACATTGATCTTTAAGGAGAAAATTGACTTATCTCCGCTGTATTTCAGACAATAATAGCATTCAAAATGAAGCTTAAATTATGGCAAGCTGAAGTTACGGAAAATAGTTTTATGTATTTTGATATATTGGCTAAACGTAGTTCTATAACAGTGAAAAATACACAGCCTTGCTTTCTATTTTGATAAAGGAATTTGAGAATAGATTTCAAGATTTCTGAAAAAATGATCAATTTTTTGGTATATTAATGAATCCATTTTATGTTGACATAAATACATTGCCTGTGAATTTTCAAATGGAATGTACAGAATTACAATTAAACTCAGTTTATTTCAGCAGAGAGAGCATTAGTTCTCAAAATTTAGATTTGAGGAAAATTTTTTTCTCTGAAAGAGTGGTCAGTCACTGGAATGGCCTGCCTAGGGAGGTGGTTGAGGCACCGTCCCTAGTGCTGTACAAGAAGCGTTTAGATGAGGTGCTAAGGGATTTGATTTAGTAGCTTGGTGGGTAGGGATGGTGGTAGGAGGATGGTTGGACTAGATGATCTTGTAGGTCCTTTCCAACCTAACGTATCTATGAATCTATGAATCTATGAAAAGAGAAAGATGTAGTAAATTTAGTATTTTATCTCTGTTTTGCTGTTTATTCGCTAGGGATGTGAGTTAATTGAGACCATGGATCAAGATTTCACAGACTTCACCAAGTGCCTTCAGATACTCCAGAAAAAGATAGAAGAGAAAGGCCTCCAGGTAAGGACACGTCTTTGTTTCTTGTTGTTACTATCTACTCTTCCTCTCAGCACACTTAGATTTATCTTTTAAGTTTGCACTGAAATGAAGCAATATTTTCAATAGCCACTCTGAGGTTTTGCCGTATTTTCTGCAGACTTTGTGAACACTGATGGTTCTGTTGAATAGAATCACTGAGTGTGTCAATGCACAGGTGTTGGTTTTCCTAAAAGGTTGCTTCTGTTGATTTCTGTTAACGAACAACTCAAAATGCAGACGAGCTGCTATGGCTGGTGTTCAAAGTAAGAGCCCTACTTTAGCATGGCAGTATGTTTTCAAGCCTTGGCATGCTGAATCATGATGATATCTCCTTCCTCTCTATTCCCAAAGATTAAATGGGGCGGAAAACATTTTTCTGCCAGCATTACATATGGTGAGCAATACCTCCTTCTGCAAAAGGTTCCCCTGAAATCCAAGAGAACCAGAGAAAGCAGTGCACTAAACTTAAAATGAGCCATATGGAGTTGTCAGCTGCTCCTTTCACTGGAAATGCAGGAGAGGCACCACTTCCTCTTCCCTTCCATAGTTTGGTTTCATAAGCTCTCCTGTTTCAGTTCTCGGAAATGCAAAGTTACAATTTTTCAAGAATTTCCAACAGGACGATCTGATAACAGGCATGCTCTTGGAACTGCTGCCTCTTTCTCCCCGTGGAGCATTCCTCCTTAAGGGCTGAGCTCTTTTTCCCCCTCTCTCAATAGGGGAAGCAGCTGTCATGATTTTATAGTGGATAATCAATGTGTAGTTAAAATAAAAACAGTGGGAACATGACAGCTACAGTTGTTTTTCAAGAATAAGTAGCCTATTTGTAAAGTTTGAATTCTTTGAATACTCTGCTTGTGATAACTCTATTAAGTTAGCTAAAGGATATTGTACTGTAATCCCTTGTGATGTTTTGTGAAGTGTAAGCCAGAGTATAATTGCTGTGACTGTGTAGATTTCATGCCAAAGCACTAAAGCTATGACTTCTTATATTTTCATGTTGTTTATGCTTAAGATATAGTTGAGACCTGCTTTAAATGCAGTCTGAGCTTTTCAGAGGTACGAGAAGTAACATAGATATGTTAAGTATCAAGGTCTTTAAAAGCTAGCTGCTTCTTTCTTGCAGTTCCTGTTCCACAGTATGTAAGAATATGCCATCAGCTATTTCAAACACACCAGACAAAGCATATATATATTTTTTGACCCTTCTATATTTTCTGACATTGATTTTAAGAAGACACTGATTTAGCTTAACCAATTAAATGCACAGCTTAAGCAAATAGAACACAAAACTGTATCATTACTTATAAAGTAATAGGTTCAAATCTGCCCTTTGTTCAGAAGTAGTAGATATACTTCATTAGTAGGAAGACTGGTGATGTTTTTGGATGTCCTCATGACACAGAGCTTACTTTGATGCCTGGTTCCTCAACAGTACAGAGATTCTAAGCACTTGCAACATTTATTGGCCTCAGTCAACCAGTAGGCTTCTCTGAAACAATAGCCATTATAAGTACCTAAAATTGGACTTAATTTAGGAACCTTTATGGGAAGTATTTCGGCATAAAAAATGCCAGGTGGCAAAGAAAACACACTATTCAAGTCACAGATCTAAAACCTTTGAGGAGAATACAGATTCCTTTGAGAGAAAGCTGACATTGAATTCTGTGGTTATTCAGGAAGTTGATACAGAGAAGAAAGTTCAGGGTCTAGAAATGGAGAGAGGAGTTCTTCACCTACATTTCCATTTATGGCTTGAAATGCAAACTTAGATGTTATGATGTGGATTTTTTTTCTTCTTCAGGAAAAATTATCATAAAAGCTTTTAGCTTGGAATATTATTGAGGTGGAATATGTTTTCCTGGTTCCAGGTGAACAAAGTTATATTTCTGCAGCTTTGACTTTTACCTACTATATTATTCAGAGACACTACAGGCTTGTTTCCAATTGCTGATAGTTGAAATTACTAGACAAGGAAACTATCTCCCAGTGCATTCTCTGGATCTGTAAACCAGTGACTTATTTTCTCTGGATGAAATTCTACTGTAAGATGCTGAAGTATTTGAAACTGAAGTTCTTTATTTTGATAGACCATAAGGTATCATTTATTTGCTACACCAGATGGATAGAATCTCTGCTGTGATATATCAGTCACCTCTGTTGAAGTTCTTCACACAGTAGATTTTTGAGCTTTTGGGGACTTATGGGGGAATATTTTGTTCCAAACAAATTAAGTTCTGGTAGTTTGTTTTCCATTTCTGCACCTCTGTTCTCCTGCTCCTCCTCTTTGTTCTCACTCATCCAAATTACTTGTGAACAAATTACATGTGAACAGAGGAACAGCATGCTAAAAGGTAATTACGTTGTACAGCTTTCTTGCATGTGCTGACTTGAATGGGAGACAAGGTGAGACAGATGCTTGGTATCCCCTCAGAAGAGAAGGCTGCAAAGTGAGTTCAGATTTCAGTAGTTATTGGAGAATTCAGTTTAGGAAGAAGCCTTAAAAATGCTTTTACCACGAGGAAGAGTGTAACTGGATTTGACAGTTTACTGAGACAGGTCTGGTACGAAAAAAAACACCTTGTTAGTTCTTTAACTGCTTGTTTGATAATAAACAGTGATGATTCTGTCTTCTAAAATAACTTGCCCAGTTCATCATTACTTTTTCCCTTTTTCAAAGGAAAACTCTAAGAAAGTTTCTGAATCCTCAAAGTCATTCATTTCTGGTTTACGTTATGAAATGTAGTATTATTTTGTTTGCTTAGCCAAGACATGCAGGAAGCAGTACTGGGGTTGTTTTATGATAACTGAGCTACCTAACTGCGTACATTTATACTCACATACTGCATCGAATGCTAGAACAAGCAGCACCCTGTATATATGCAAGTTAGAATCAGTCCTAATTTCCCCTCTTCAGAATGCTAATTCATTTGTGAATTGAATTGTGTTGGATGGGTGAGGCAGTGAAGTACCACGACCAGAATCTGACTCCTAAAGTTTCTTTCCAGCATAAAGGCTATTATACAGGGGCTGCTCTGGAAGTACTTCCTCTTATTTTATTATGTTGGTCTACGTTGTCAAAGGTAGATGTCGGCGGCATGGCAGTAGGGATTGAGCCAGTACTCCATTAAATTTTGTTGCTATGCTGCAGATGGCAGCAGAGAGGCAGTCTGACAAAATGGTGTCTGACATGGAAGTGAATATGAAACAAAGGTGTAGATCTGGATTTCGCCATCTAGAAAAAATGGTATCCATTGACATGCATCAACACTTGCTGAACATTTATAAAGACCAAACAGAGGGTGTTTGCATAGTGAGGTGGTGGGTGGTGCATTTCAGCAATGGCAACAGCAGTTTGAATGACAAGCCACATTCCAAATGGCCATGTGCAGCAGGCATGCACTGCCTGTTCACTGCTGGCAAAAATGCATAACTGATAGTGATGACTATGTTGAAAAATATTGTTTTGTAGCTGAGAATTTTCTGTATCAAACATTGTTCTTGTGCTCTTTGAATCTATTGTAGTTTCTGTGGAAATAAATGGGAGGCATTACTTTCAGAGCAGCCTACATATAATGCTTTCTGCATGACTGTATGCGTGCACATCAACACGCATATATGTTGTGTATGTACCCACAACTTTTCTGACAGCTTACCTTCTTGTTCCTTTGGTTCTGTTTATTTTTTAATGTCTCAGTAGCTCTTTATTTCTGACATTTGTTTCTTCTACCATCTTAATTGTCTATTTAATGTTATGTGTGCATATTTTGTTTTACTGCTTTAATCACTATCCTGTTCATTCTATGTTTATGTGAATACTTTAGTATCTTCATTACAAGACCTTCAAGTAAACTTATTTTCAGTAATTTCAGTAATGTCAGTAACTTTGTTCTTAGCTTTTTCTTCTGTAACACAAACTATTTCAAAACACCATCTGAACTGGTAAACGGGATAGATTTGCTTACAGTATCCTTTCAGAGATAAACAGATCTCAAGAGTGAGAATTGTTACCTGTGTTCTGCAGATTGAAAAGCAGGGCTCTAGAAGCAACATGTCTGCAGTCTCCCAGTGTGCCAGCAGCACAGTCAGGGATGGTCTTCCAGTTCCCAGTCTTCACAGGCTGATCTTGCCCTAACACTCCCAGTCTCACAGACAGTTGCAGCAGCATTCTTCATTAGGAAGTGAGAATGTGTTTAACAATTATGCAGCCCCAAGGAGAATCTGCATAACATAATGATAGGTTTAAGCTATTATATTAATCTCAGAGTTACAAACTCTTCACTGTTTCATCTAAAATAACACTTAGTCTTAAAGCTAAGCTCCAAGACTCTAACTTTTATTATCATTTCTGCTAGAAAGTTAAAGTAACTCATTTGCTTCTGTGAGCTGAAGATAAAAAAATTAAAAATTGATTTTATTGAAAATTAGTTGTTTTTTAGTGGTTTAATATGATTATAATTCAATTGATTGAAGCATCAGTGTCAATATGAAAAGATGAAAAAAATCCTTCTCCAAATACTATTTAGGATGCAGGGCTAAGAGTAAACCTGTTCGTATTTGGTGGCACTGTTGGGTTTTTCTTCTTAATGCCTCACTGGAGGAGAATAGAAAATGCAAATGATAAATATTTTAAGGGAAGTTAAATACATTTATAAAAGGCTTATGTGCTGTCAACTGCTGTATCAAAAGGTTTTAATACGTTATTAATAGTAAAATCCTCTTCATAAACCTCTCTTGTGAGAAACAACCAGGTCTGAAGATCCTATTAATTCGTACTTCTAACATGTGTAATTTCTTAATGACTTTCAGCAGGGGTAAATCTGTCATGTAGGATACAAAGACCTATCCTTGAGCGCTGACCATTTCAAATCTAAGGTTCAAATCCGCTTTCTAGAAAGGCATCATCTAACCCTTTCTACCTACTGCTGAAATATTTTAAGGCTCCATATTGTGAAGGTATGGCAAGGTTCATTTCCTGCAATTAGGGATATCAGAAACACCTTAATCCTAGGGAACAAGTAGATCAGGCTGTCTGTGTGTTCAGCTATAGGTGTGGACGTGAAAAGACACTGAATATCTTAGTCATCTGTGTTAAAGAATGATGTGTAAAATGGACGTCAGCAGGAACACACTACGTCATATGTACTGTGAATCTTCTTTACACAATTTCTGTATTCTCTACTGGGCTAGTATTTGATCTTTGAAGATAAAGCAGAGTGAGATGTATATAGAATGCACTGATTTCCATTTGTTGAAAACAAAGACAAACCCCACGTCAAATTTTGGTGACAGGAAGAGCAAAAGAGGAAACTACAGTTTATTAGGGTGATTCAGGAGATGGAGAGGTCCGAGACATTCTCATTAGTAGCACTAAGGTATGTTTGTAGCACAGCAACCCTGTTGAGATCAGTTGTTCAGTGCTGTTCTTTTCTTAATCAGTTATGTTTTAATTTGGCTTTGTCACTGCAAAAGGGGAGGCCTGGGTAGTGTTTTTTTCAGCTTGCTTAAGAAACCCATTGAGGTTCCCTTTTAAATTACTGAAACACTGACAAATTAGATCTTGATATTTATGCAAATTAAATGTGAGCATAAAATGTTTACAGCTTCAGAAACACCTTCAGTGTAAAGAAATCCCTCTTCATTTCTTTTTGAGTGCATGGCTGTGTTTGTCTAAAGGACTATACAAAGAAAACAGATTCTGTAATGTATGTAAGCTGACTTTGTTCAGACATGTTTAGCTTACCTGCTATAAATCCTGAACCTGCTCTGAAGAGGAAAATTGGTGTCCAACATCCTAACCTACTTGCTTCCTTCAGTTTAAGAATATCTCTGACCTCTCTGAAACAAATACATAAATTTAGGACTTCTTCCTTTAAATCAGTACTTCTATGAAAAAAACAAAACAACAAAAAAAAAAAACACCTGTATTTCCTAACTATTCCAAAGAGGAGCCATTTGCACTGTAGGGCATGGAGCCATTAGGAAAATTTTCCATCTTTACTTTCAGGTCTTGTATCTGTTCCTTGAGTATAAGACAGGCTATCATACCCTTGTTCATCATGAAGATTAATGTTGAGACCAACTGAAAATATTACTGTTTTGTTGGGACCTATCAGGACATCCTCAGACCTGTATGAACCCAGCTTTTAAGTCTATGAATAACGTAACTAACATCTCTTCCCAGTTAGACACTCTCCCTTATCTCCTGTGTGATGTTGCTATAAGAGAGCAGGGACGCAATGCAGCTTTGTAGTATTTATAGCAACTTCTATTTAAACTTCATTGTTGAATGTTAAAATGTGCAGGGAGAATTCCTGAGCCTTGTTAGCCTAAGCAATGAAATTTTACTCAGATGAAGTGAAAGAAAAGCAGAGCTCTTTAATGGAAATGAACGTTTTTATTTATTGTCTGTATTTTGTGCAGAATGCTTTCCATTAAATATATATTATTCTTTCCTTAAATTTCTGTATCTAAATTTAACGTGACAAAATGAAAACTAAAAAAGGCAAAAAGAAATATAAATATAAAAATAAATATAAAAATAAATATAAAAACAAAAGACTTAGATTCATTTTTCATAGTGTGAAAGTTGGCCTTCTCTGTTCATGTGACTTCAAAAAGGGCTTCTAGGAGACCATTTCACAGAACAACTTTCTTCCTGCCCTGCTGCCTAAGAACACCACATAGTGGTTTACCTCCTTTGTAACCCCTCCAAGGGTCCAGGGCCAGCATCCAGCCACGAGCTGAAACAAAAACAGGAAAGAGTGTGCCAGGAAAAGAAAGGGAGCTTTGCAGTGAAGAGGCAAAAGAAGTCTGAAAGGTGTCTGTGAACCATTAGGATTCTCCAGGAGGTCAGGGTCCTTCCTGCACCAGAACATCCCTGCCGGAGTGCGCAGCAGGAGCTGTGGTCCAGGAGAGGGGAAGGAGACTTTTTTGGATAGTATTTGTTTTGTAGCTGTTGGTCGATTGTCATTTTAAATATAAATTAAGCGCACTCAAGTGTACTGACAACTTTGGGCAGTAATCTGAAAGAAAATAAACAACAAAATTAGATATATATATACTTTTGGCTTTATACACAGTCAACTGAAAACTTTGGATTATGCTCTGGATTTCTTTGGAATAAAGACTGACAATCAGATACAAGTGAAATGTGTAATAACAAGCTCACGAAGAACAGATTCCTTAGGAGTAAATGGGACCATTTTTCTTCCTCTCTTGAGTTGTTTCTTGATGGGAGGTTTTAGTTTGTTTTTCTTTTTCTACTTCTGGATACAAAGAGATTAAAAACACAATATGTACCAAACACAGCTTTTGGTACTAAAAACATGTGACTACGGGATAATGTAAAGTGATTTTTTAGACTATTTCAGCATAATTTTTTGAGAGTCGCTTTCATTGCTGCTAAAATCCAGGGCTCGCTTTCTTAGGGGTGGTAGCTTACAATGATGAATTTTACTTTTCCATGGGGGTTACACCACATTGTCACAGTATCACCATGACTGAACTGTAAAAGCAGTGAGGTGATAAATCAAGCTTGCTTGGTACTTGTGAGTGCCTTTCCTTACTGTTTTGAAAGAAGAGTGTATAGTGTTTGCAGAAGACACATGATTGATGGTCTTGAAATCCTTGTTTCTGCACACAATAAATATGTCAGGGTCAAAACCAGAACATGTTCTCCTCCAAAGTCTCAGTGAACAGGTTGATCTTGAGGCTTTAGCACACTTTTGCCTGCATGTAACAGCTTGGAAGGGTGTGAAGTAGAAACGATCCCTTCACACGGAAAGTTTAAGGTAGTGAGGAATTCTGATGACCCCAATCTCATCTGCAGTATGAATTGTAAAGCTTCACTCCAACTGAGCAGCAGTAGTGGAGCAGGAATAAGTGCTGTTTCTGCTGTCCAAGAATATCTTCAGGTCAATGAGGAAGATTCTCTCCCTTGCTTCCTTTTTCTCTCTTTCTCTTGTACAAACAGTCCTTTATACTGTCCTGTCAGGCTTGGGTTCCTAGGTGATGGCTCATGTTTGTATGTGCATCCCTTACAGTGTGAAATTGAATAATAAATACTGTATTCACACCACTATTTAATTGTTAACTTTTCATCATAAAATATGCTTCAATATATGCATATTGCTACAATAAATTTATTCTCTTTCAATTTCCTCCGTTATTTTATATTAAAGCAATAGACTTTTGAATGCTAGGAAATGAAGTAAGATTGTGAAGGTGACAAGATACCAATGAAGTGTGAAGGTGATAAGAAGTGGTGTTCAAATCAAATGTAATATCTGATCTGTAATTGGCATAGAAATATATTGGGTAATAGCAGTGGATGTTGTTCTTGGTCTCAGAGGGAGGAAGGTTTATTTATGGCTCCAGAGCTTTCACAACATGTTGTTCTTGCCTTCCCTGTTTCTCTTAGGGTGGTCTTTCTTGCTGGCTGTTCCAGTGCCACCAGTTGCTGTCAGGCAATGGTTCCCTCTCAGGTAACTGATCCTCTGAGACTCAGGCAGTTGTTTGAAAACTGTCTGCCTGAAACTGAGGTTGAATGTAAGAAGATCCCTCAAGGTGTCTGTACCCTGGGGAGAGAGTTTCTTATCAGAGATATGGAGCATGGTTTCAAAAGAGTGGGCATCCTCTGCTGTCGATTTGAGCCTGAGACTTGGCATGTTACAAAGCTGGATATGAAGCTCTTTTTACCTGCCTCAGGCAGTTCCCAGCTTCCCAGCTTCCTCTGTCCCTTCACCCTTCTCCTTAAATAACTTGTCCATCACTTTTATAAGTAAAATCTTCTCTATTTAATTCACCCATACCAGAAAGAGAGATGTCTGCTGGGCCAGTTTTCCATGGAGAAAGAGTATTTAGCAAGATAGCAGACAGTTTGTAGCAAATTGTGCATTTCTGTGGTCTATGTGGCAATGGAACCAGGGAGCTGAGCAGACTCACCCTGATGTGGCAGCCTCAGCAGCTTCAAGGTTACAGCCTGCTCTAAAGTACACCCTAGGGGAGAAGAAAGAAGTATCCAAATTGCCATGTGCAGTCTTTCTTTATGCTTCCCTTCTCCTTTAACAGCCCTTCTGCAGCCCCTAAAACCATTTCTGGAGATGTTGATGTATAAATTTAATTTGAAGATGACTGAATTCCACCATTAGAACTTCAACTCTTTATGAATTAAAGCTTGATTGCACTTAAAAATGCTGTAGAATGAATTTAAATCAGGCTTTATAAAGTCTAAGAGAATACAGTCCACTTCACACTGCTCATGCAAGGATCTCAGCTATTCTTTGTATTTATTTAGGATTTTATACCTTTTCTCAGGAAATTAATAGCACTATGTGAAAACAAATTGACTGGTGACAGAACATTTAAGTGAATTACGAACATTTCAACTGAAGTGCAGTGTTAGTCAAGTGCTACCTGCTAAGCTGATTAGCAAGAGCTGGGTATAATTCTCTAGCCACATACTGGAAAAATGAATGGCCTTTCCTCTGTAGTAGGCAAATCTATAAATAGCCTGTGCTTTGGTTTTCATTTTGTCTTATACTCTGGGATGACCGAGATCCTTGCATGTGCATTCACGGTCCATCCAATTTCCTTGGATGGAGTGAGAGAAGGGAAGAAACTGATTGTCTTGTTAGCTTGTAGATTTGCTTTTTTGTTGTTGTTGTTTTGAATGGAGGTAATAGCTTTAGGATAAAAAATCTGTGGAGATTTTACTGCAGTAAGCCTCTTTGTCTGTTTGTTAAAAAAACAAAGTGCGTATCCTAAACCTTCCAGCAGCGACTTTACGTCCCACAGTGTCTGAATGTCCATCACTGCCTCCACAACTCTGCAGTGAAAGTCAGACTGTCTGCTGCCACCCAACTATGGAATTCAGCTTTTCTCTCTTTCCGTTCCTGGGGTACTCTAGCTTCTTTTTTCCCACACCTGTCACAGATGTATTTTTCAGTTTTACGGGAACACACAAACCTGGAATAATAGTTATGTTTCCTTTTTTAGTATCTTTTTTAGCTTTCTCCAAACATGCCACAGTGCCAAACCTCAGTTTTGCCAATGTGTTTGTACAAGCCTGTGGGGCCTCATAGTATGCATCCCAGGGTCCTGGAGGAGTTGGCTAATGTACTTAGCAAGCCACTCTCTACCATATTTGAAAAATCGTGTCTGTCAGGTGAAGTCTGACGGGTGACTAGAAGAAGGGAAACATCACTCCTGTTTTTAAAGGAGAAAGGAAGAACCAGGGAACTACAGGCTGGTGACCCTCACATCTGTGCCTGGGAAAATCATGAAACAGATTCTCTTGGAAGCTGTATTAAGGCACATGGAAAATAAGGAAGTGTTCCGTGACAGCTATTGTTGCTTCACCAAGGGTAGATTGTGTCTGACTAATGTGGTGTCTTTCTATGATGAGATTATGGCATCAATGAACAAAGGAATAGGAACTGATGTCATCTACCCAAACTTGTGCAAGGCCTTTGACATGGTCCCACATCACATCCTTATCTCTAAATTGGAGAGATAGATACAGATATGAAGGCTGGACTATTTGGTGGATAAAGAATTGCTTGAACAGTTGCAGCCATAGGGTTACAGTCAACAACTCATGTCCCTCATGTCCAGATGAAGTCTGGTCTTGAGTGGTGTCCTCCCAGAGATCCATACTGAAGCTGGTACTCTTTTAACATCTTTATCAATGACATGGGCAGTGGGATTGAGTGCACCTTCAGCAAGTTTGCTGACACTAAGCTGAGTGATACAGTTGATAGAACAAAAGGAAGGAATGTCATCCAGAGGGACCTGGACAGGCTTGAAAAGTGGACCTACCTGAACTAAATAAGGTTTAACAAGGCCGAGTGCACGGTGTTGCACTTGGATGGGTGCAATCACAGATACGTGTGCAGACTAGGAAAAGAACTCACAGAGAACAGCATTGCAGAGAAGGACTTGGGGGTCATGGTGGATGAAAAGCTGGATATGAGCCAGCAGCATTTGATTGCAACCCAGATGCCAACTGCATCTTGGGCTGCGTCAAAAGAGGGGTGGTCAGCAGAATGAGAGATTTGATTTTCCCCCTCTTCTATTTAGGGGGTGATGAGGCACTGGAACAGACTGTACAGGGAAGTTGTGGATGCCCCATCTATGGTGGTGTTCAAGACCAGGTTGCAGAGGGCACTTGGGAGCCTGATCTGACTGTCAGCAACTCTGCCGATAGCAGAGGGGTTGGAAACAGATGATCTTTAAGGTGCCATCTGTCCCAAGCCATTATTTTCAATAGTACTCCATGCTACACTAGTTTTATTTTTTTACATTTCCAGCTCCCAAGATCACTGTGCAACTGCTGCTGAATAAGGAGTGGGATTTCTGTATCACTTATGTGTGTCAAAAGAAGGCAATGAGAGTGCCTTCCAGTAAGATACAAGCGCTAAGGAGAATAGCAGGTAATAAAAACAAAAACATTTACTCATCCCACCCAGCAACCAGTGACAGCTCAAAAGAAGTACAATCTCTATCCAGAGAAATGCTGCTAAACTTTAAATGAGGGGTGAAGAGGCATGGATCCAGCCTCCATCCCTTCCTGTCACTCAGATGCACTGCTTGCACTTGAGCTCCCTGGGTTAGCTACAACTTCTCACCTGGTACTCAATTATTGGTTCAGGCTGTGACCTGGCAGTTCCACAACTTACATTATTACACTTCAAATTATAGAAGTATACATACACATCGCCTGTGGCTGTAGATTTAGGCCCTATAAAGCAGGAAACTTAACCAGATGGCTATTGTCAATGTAGCTTCTATTCTAAAAGCTTTAGAGCTGCAGTGTGTCAGGGTTCTGCATACTACTTACAAAACAGTAGCTTTTTAAATTATAATTACTGAACATAATTGACCTGCATAGTGGAAGCAATAATAATATTTTACACTTTACTTTATCTGAGGAACTGAAGGCTCTTAAATGCTCCCTCTCTACTTGTAAGAAGTTGAGAGTGTACAGAGGCTTGATGGAGTGTTTGAGGCTCAAAAGTAAGAGCAGCAGCTGGGTGACTGCATGACCTGAGGCTAAAGTGAGGAGTGCTTCCGTCCCCAGCAGCAACAGCTGGGAGATACGGCAGTTATGTGGGGTGCACGCCGTCTCTTCAGAGCAGTAGTGTGTTCAGTTTGAGGAGAGCCAAGCTGTGTGTGGGTTTGTATGCTAAAATGTTCTGTAGAGGGAGCAAGAATGGCATACAGTGTACCAAAGATTTATTTTCTCTGTAGGCTGAAAATGATGCTGAAGCAATTTTAAGATGTTGAGATGAAAGATCCAAAGGTGTGAAGGGATTTCTCTTAGGCTCTATGTAGTCAAGCCAAACAGATAGGTGTCTGCCGTGACTGGTCTGTGTTAGGCAAAGCAATTAGATCCTTCATTAAAGTACCACATGTTGGCCGTGAATTCATTGAGCTTCAGTACTCATCTTCAAAAATTGCATAATGATATTTATTAGTAATGAAAGGAAAAGGCTGTGTTTGAGATTTGCTGTCGTATACTCAGTAGTTAATGTTTTTTTTTTTTGTTACTATTATTTTTCTCAACGAAGTGGTTCAGTTTTTTTGTTTTCAGGATCTAAAGATCATATGTAAAGGTATCTTGATGATAGTTCTCTTTGTGACTGCTTTTATTTTATCTTTTAGATTGATTTGATTGTGACTTTGGGTGGACTTGGAGGACGTTTTGACCAAACAATGGCATCAGTGGAAACGCTTTTTCATGCAACAAATATCACTCCTTTTCCAGTGATAGTTATCCAGGAGAGCTCGCTGATTTACCTCCTTCAACCAGTAAGTGCTCTAAACACCTGACCTTTCATCCACCCTGGTCCCGTAGGTCTGCCATCTTTAATTGCTCATTTTTTTAGTTGTAATCTGTAGGGACAGAACCTAAATTGAAAATATATTGCAGGGAAGTAGACAGAAAATTACATGCTCTGCACTCCTGCCTTGAAAAAAGATTGGTTTTGGTTTGTTGAAGATAGATTTGTTTAAGAGGGGAGGAATGCAGAAATCAAAGAGATATGAAAGCTAAACTTCAGTACTTCTGGAAATGAAAAAAAAAAAAATCTTTAAACTTGTTAATTAGATTCCAGTAAGACTAAATTTAACACATAGTCCATGGCATGTTGAGTAGAAGGATGCCTGCACTATGAGGAAAAAAAACAAAAACATAACATGATATGAAGCAGTTCCAGTCAAAAGTGTCTGGTGGAGTTCTTGGGTGGTCTGAATGGCACAGATCATTATGATGGGGATCCACCTAGGATCATCAAGATAATTTAAGATCTATTATTTTTTGAGATTTTTCAGGTCTTCCTCCATTTATTGAGTCATAAAAAATTCACATGAAAGATCTTGCAGGGTTTCTGCCTCCAAGATTTAAAGGCAAATCTAAGCATCCGAGTCTTCTCTAACAGTAGTGATTCCTTTGCTTGGAAATAGCTTTTCCTGATATAGGGGTTTTTATAAGCATAACTAACTTCTCAATTTTATCAAAGAAGGCTTCACAGAATCCCAGAATTGTAGGATTGGAAGGGACCTCTAGAGATCATCTAGTTGAAGCCCCCACCCTAGCCCAGGTTGCTCAGGTAGGCATTCAGGCAGGTCTTGAACATCTCCAGAGAAGGAGACTCCACAAACCCCATGGGCAGCCTGATCCAGTGCTCTGTCACCCTTACTGCGAAGAGGTTCCCACATGCATTTGTGTGGAACTTTCTATGCATGAGTTTGTGACTGTTTCTCCTCATCCAATCACCACACACTGGTGAGTAGAATCCAGCCTCATCTCTTTGCTTTCCGCACTTTAGATATTTATAAACATGGATCAGATCCCCTCTGAGTCTTCGTTTTTCAAGGCTGAATGGACCCAGGTCTCTCAGTCTTTCCTCATTAGAGAAGCGTTCCAGGCCCTTTATTTTTGTAGCCCTCCACTGGACTCTTTCGAGGAGTTCCCTGTCTTTTTTGTACTTCTTTCATTACAATAAGTAACACTCACAAATAAATTTCACAAAGCCCTGCTCCATGCATGCTTCATTTTAATTTGAGTAAAGCATTAGTAAGGTCTGAGCTTATAGATTTAAATCCACAGGGGCAGATGTTGTATTAATAACTCTGAAGCACTGTGCCTGCAGGAAAGACTATGGGTGCAGGAGCTCGTTTGCCAATGTGACTGATCATTAATTGCATGACTAAATGGATAGAAGTGGCAGCAGAATGCAGGGACAACGTGAGGGGCTAAAAGGTAGCTGTTTAAAATCTGGTTGTGAAGAGTGATTTACTTGTGGTGGGTCTGTGGGTGCAGCACTTATGCTTGCCACGGTAAATTACTTTCAGCAGAGTTTTGGAGAATACCAAATGTAGCTTACAAAATATTTATTTGGAAAGACTTTATCTGGAAAGACTTTTAATTCTTTTAATTAAAAACGTATAAGAAGTTAGCTATATTTTTTTTCTTTAAAATAACATTAGCCCACTCTTCACTGTGGCAGGAGATGAGTATTGATTCTGTATCATGTGTACCTAAGCAGAGACTAAAATTCTTGGATATGTCCATGAAAAATGGTAATCCCATAACAGCTCTAGGAAGGATATGAAGGGAAATAGCAAGTCAGTCTCCTGAGTTTATAGCTGCTAATACAGAAACTAATGTTTCTGTATTCAGTAAGTTTCTATCTAAGTACAGCACAAAAAAAAAAAAAATAATTACTAACAATTTCACATTATTGTAGCACATCAAAAGAAATATGTCAATATGTGATACACCCGTGAAAGTGAAAAGTATTGTAGATTTGCCAGAAGTGTTCAGGGTGATAGAGAAAATACAACAAGGACAATTACTAACTTGGAATCCAGACAGATTACCAAGCAAGGTGGACCAGATCAACAAAGCCTTATTTGATTAGCCAATAAAATTACCTCAATACTGAATGTAAGGGTAAATGGCTTTTTATGTGCTGAAACATCTCTTGGGAAATGGATAGACAGTGCAAGATGTTGAAACCTATTCAGGGAAATATTTTCGCAATATAAGAAAAGAAAGCTACAAGGAAGAACAGTCTTTTGTATTCATTTCTGACCTGTAGGAGTATACTGACAAGTACTAAAGAAGAGAAAGAAAGAAAGACGGGAAGAATTATACCCCATAAATGTCTGTATCCATTGACACTATATGGAATAAGGTTAATACACTGAGGTCTAGGTAGACACTGTAGGTACCTCAGTTAAATGAATTCCACAGCAGGTGAAATTACTGAATAAATAATTATTATAGCAATCTTAAAGTGAAGTGAAGCTAGGGAGAGCAATAAGAACATAGTCTGTAACTCTAGAAGTTGTAAGCTCACAGAGAAAGATTTTCCTCAGTTCTGAAAGGAGAAAGAAAAACTAATGATAAAAAGCATACATTAAATGCATCTTTTCTTCAGTCCTCACTAAAGCAAATATTAATTTGAACAGATAACTGACGCACCTATCAGTGCCAAAGTGAGAAGACTTTAAATTTTCAGAGAAAGAACAAATAAGAGATTTTGCCAACTTCAAGGGTTGTTAGTTTTTGTGTGCCATACAACACTAGGTAGGGTGAGAGTCAGAAGTAAGGAGACTGTGTAAGAATTCTAGGAGGTGATGCTTGCTTTGAAGCACGTTCTAGTGTGATGACTGAAATTTTGAAGAGAAAAAAAAAAAAAAAAAGGTGAGGGGAGGGTTTGGGTATCCCTGCAGTGCATAGTCACTGTATTTCTTTCTACAGTTGAGGGGAAGTGGAAAGCCTGGATTCTTGAGATTTCATTCTTTATGAACAGGATATTTTATGTAATGGTCCATACATTGTATTCTTGAAGTTTTAGTAATATAAATTACCATTATAATATACCTTGGATGAAGAGCATTAGGCCATTAGAGTTACACTTTTCATGCCACATTCAAAATGAACGGCTTGAGGTTTCATAGTATTGTAGAGTGGCCTGGGTTGGAAAAGACCTCCAAGATCATCTGGTTCCAATCCCTGTGCCGTGGGCAGGGTTGCCAACCAGTAGATCAGACTGCCCAGGAACCTACCAAGTCTGGCCTTGAGCATCTCCAGAGGCGGTGCATTCACAACTTCTGTGGGCAGCCTATTCCAGTGTCTTATCACTCTCCAGTTTAAGAATTTCTGCCTAACATCTAACCTAAACCTCCCCTCTTTCGGTTTAAATCCATTTCCCCTTGTAAAGCAAGCGAAGGCGGTGACAGAGCCTTTATGTGAGGTACAGGCGCTACAGAAAGAGATACTAGAGATAAGGGGTATGAACTCACCCCTCCTGGTGACCGTTTAGGTCAAGGAACGCAGCCACCTCTCGATCGAACACTGGCGCTCCAGAAGGAAGAGAACCAGGGAGGAGGGGGGCAACCCGCGCAGGCTCTGAGCGGATCTGTGCTCCCAGAAGCACCACTGAGAGGGAGAGAGCGAGAGGTCGGGTGGACCTGGGCTCCTCCGCTCCGCTCACTCAGATGCTCATTCACTGGTTCAGGCTGTGACCAGGCAATCCCACTACACCCCTTGTCCTGTCACTATCTACCTACTTAAAAAGTTAGTCTTCCTCCTGCTTGTAAGCTCCTTTCAAGTACTGGAAGATTGCAGTTTTTTGTTTTTCTGGTCTCAGCCTCATGTGGCCCAGCTTGAAAGACCAGAAGAGGATAGTAGCCCTCTGGCTGATACCTTCTCTATGTCCCCAGGGCAGGCCCCCAGCAGGCAGCAAATCTCTAGAGAAGTTATCTGGGAGGCAGAGAGGTGCCTCAGTGCCCCTCAGCAAATAGTCTTGAATTACTAAGACTCTTCACCCTTTTTTAGTGGTACTGGTCACGACTCAGGTCCTCAGTTGGATCTTTTTCTCGTGATCACCCCTTCCTGGTACCAAGCTGTTCTCCATACATTCTTCTGGAGATCTTTTGGCTAGTGGGACTTCAGGAGCAAGAGGGAGAGTTCTTCTTTTGCTCTAAGCAGAGACCAGGATCTAGTCTCCCTCATCCTGCATGAAAGGGTGAGGGAGATTGTCAGATCCCTCTTAGATCAGAATTCTGTTTATCTTTCTCCTCTAGCTAGGCCCCAAGATAGAGTTGTCTGTCTGCCTGTGCCACTGCATGATACCAGGCATCAGTCTCTCTCTCTGACTGCTGAACACTTCTCAGCCTGGCAACTTCTCGCAGCCTGGTCAGCTGTTCAAAAAAAAAAAAGTTGGGCACTCCTGGACCCATGACACCCCTCACGTACCTCCATTTCTTAGATGACCTCCAGATTTCAGAGCTCCCCACAGCCAAGGATCTGTGTAGCCCTCTCCTCAGGAGGCCTGTCTGGGTGCACACAGCAACCCAGAAAGGTTGCAAGCCCTCCATATTTCTTTGAATGAAGTCCCAGATGCTCCTATGTATATTCATGATTGCACAGGAGTTATTTCCATGTGTTGCAGGTGTATGAACTGTGGCATGCAACCTTAATCCACCCATGCTTCCTGAAATGCCATAGAGACTGTAGGGAGTTTGGCGTAGTCCTGTTATGTAAGATGAGTGACAGAACTTAAGGAGCAGCCTGAGTTATCAGAAACAAACAGAGTCACTCCACTGCACCAAGTTATGTGTGTCAGAAATGAAAGTGTATGTCAGGACCTGTGGAATTATCTCATCATCTCTTTTATGCATTTTATCAATTTTCTGTAAACTCAACAATAGCAACTGAATAAATAATACTGTTTACCCTGTATTTCTTCTTGGTTTTTCATGTGTCTGACTCGTGGATCTCCTTTCTTCCATATTCACAACCAATCAGTGACACTGCAGAAGCATCGGGGAAGCATGCCTTCTCCATTATCATTTATAAATAGTAATCAGATAACCTCTTTCATTAAAGCCTTTTGGTTTTTCATACCTAAACTCAGTTGTGTTCTGTGTCTCCTTGGGGAGGTATGAAGCTGTAGATGTAGAAAATAGATTTTCCATGTTTTGTGTTTATCCTGGCAAGCAATTAGGCATCACACAGCCATTACTCACTCATTCCCCCTCAGTGAGACGAAGGAGAGAACTGAAAAAGAAATAGAACTCATAGGTTGAGATAAAAGTCATTTACTGAGACAGAAATGAAAGAAATAATAGTGATGATAATAATATATGTATATAATATATATATTTACAAAATGGGTGCTGCACAGCGCAATTGCTCATTACCCATCAACCAATGCCCAGCCAGTCCTCAAGCAGCAACTGAACCTCTAGCCAACTCCCTGGCTTTATGGCTTTTATATAATATTAATATATTATTATATTATATAATATATTATATAATTATTATTTTTATTAATATTATTATATATAATATATATAATATATATAATATATATATTATATATAATAATATATATTAATATATATATATTATATATATTATATATATTATTAATATAATATTAATTATATAATAAAAGCTTATGGCTTTTATTTTAAGCATGATGCTATTAGACATGAAATATCTATTTGGCCAGTCTAAGTCAGCTGTCCTGGGTCTGTTCCCTCCCAGCTTCTTGTTTCCCCCCTCCCTGACAGAACAGTACGAGAAGCTGAAAAACTGGAACAGCCTTTGCTCTGTACATCACTACTCAGCAAGTACTAAAACATTGGTGTGATACCAACCTTGTTGTCTTCCTAAAGCCAAAACATAGCATTATGACAGATACCATGAAGAAAATCAATTTTGTCCCAGCTGACAGGAATCTTTAAAGTGCTTCCAGCATGGAAGTACATTAGGCTGTCAAACATATCCCTAGAAAATTGTAAGGGGATAAAGTATTAAAGCATTAAATTTTTTATGTCAGATCACCTCAGAAAGTGATTAGCTGTTTAGCATCATCTGCTAAAAGGCACTAAATGGTCAGAAATAATTGTGAGCACTATGGTGAGCTGACTGACATCAGTAGTACAATCCAAATGTGCGGCATAGAACTCCTAATGTATACTCTTTTGTGTCAAGAACAGCATCATTCACACTAATCAAGCAAAGCCACAGTCTTCAGATAATGAAGCAAATATAATTTCTCATTTCTGGAGCGCTTGGAAGCCTCTGTTTAATGATATTAACATCCCTCATCTTGAAAGATAACAGAAGGCTGTGCTTTTCAGACAGAGAGAAATGATACTGTTAAGTGTAGCTGACACTGTGCTAGTGTTTCCTCCTAGGAGCCCAGAGATATCTCCTGATGAGAGTCTGCACCTGGTCATTCCCATGCAAACTTCCCTTTCAGCTTAGAGAGAAGGAACAAGATTTCTCCGTACACTTTGACAGTGTTTCTCCATAGGATTCTGGAATTGTGAATAGATTTTAAGGGCACAATCTTATAACTGAGCATATTTTCTATTTTGAGGGATAAAATTCCAGTGGTGAGTCAGCTATAGCCTATCTCAAGATGCTTTCTCTTAACTGATTGTTTCAGTAATTCCACTTTCATGGTCATCATAATGAGGGTGAAACAAGGGTGAAATAAATCTGAAAAGAAGGCTAAAATTTAGACCTCTATTACACTGGTCTGCACAGTTTTATACTAGGCTATGATAATGCTGTGGCTTTTTTTTTTTTTTTCCTTCAGCAAACAGACTGTACAACTAAAATCAGTTTATTAGAACTTTGTGTATTCTCAATCTTTCTTATCATGTGAGGCAGCTGACACACAAAGTCCTTGGTGGAAATTGTTATTTCTTAGAAGAATCTGTAAGATGAGGAATAGTAGCATACCTCACTTTTCTTATAGTCTGTGAGCCTACATTAGAGAACTTCAGATGTGAATCTCACGTAGCACTCTTCAGCTAGATCTCAAGGTGTATTACTCTGACGTTACAGATGGAGCAAGAAAAAGGCATGAAGAAGTCAAATGCCTGGCTACCTAGGGAGTCAACAGCATTTTGAGAATTGAATTCAGTGTTTCACATTTCAGTCTCCATTGACCTGCAAGCTAGGACCTTTTGTCCCTCTTCTTGATGCTTTGATTTGATTAGAAGTGACCTTTAGAGATTATTGAGGTTTTTTACTGAAAGTGTTTATTCTCCTAAAATCACAAAAGCTCACTTTTCTACATTACTCAAAAGTTCCTTAGAAGATATTTTAGAGAGGCTGAGCATAGATAAATTAATTGATACCAGTACTTAAAAAGCATGAAAAAAAACTCTCTCTGCTGAATCTAGGAATGGATTAATTTGGCCAAATAAATGCATGCCAATTAAAACAAATCCATGGAGAAAAAGAAAAGAAGAGCTAGTCAGGATCGTGTGCAGACGACTATTGGAAATCTACATCATTTAGCTTTTTGTACATGCATAAGCAGTGAGTGTTGTGCTATCCAATAAAATATTCTGTCTATTCAGCATATTACAAGTTCTGTTTTGCTTATCATAACAAACAACAGTTCACAGGAGACACTGGAGAACAGATGTTCCTCCTGTCTTTTTTAATTTGTTAGAAATATTTAGGTTAGAAATGCATAAGATAAAATGACTATAACTGTGACAGTCTGTCATTGTTGAATGAGCAAAAGAAAACCCTAGGATATCATGTAACAGAGCCTACAGCAGGATTTGTTCTTGTTCTGTGAAGTTTCTAGGAAACTCATATATCATGTTCCAGTGCAATAAACTGTCATGAATATGGACCTCTCAAGCATAGAGGTATGTCACTACTGCTTTAGTATACAGTCAGATAAAGCTTTGTGGTTGAACAGGCAAATTTCCTCCCTTTCTTAACCTAATCTCTAACTGTAAACTTTGTATAAAGCTCTAAGCAAGTAACTGATCCTTTCCTTTTTACAAAGAGCTGGTGACCTATATTTTTAAAGAGAGGCCAAATCTATTTAAATATGTTTTAAAATAAAAAATTTGAGCAATAATTCTCCACAGTTATATAGAGCTAAATTTCTTTTTTATGAAATTATGGTAGGGAATTAATTACTTCTAAAACTTGAGTGTTATTCAATGAAGAACATATTACCAAGGTTGTAGACCCATGTGTTCTCAAAAATGAAACAACTTTTGAAGAGGAAGTTAGTAACCATGATGTTATAACTGTGTTTTTGTTCTTCATTCTTTATATATGTTTTAAAATTTTATACCTCTCCCATGTCACTTTTGTCTCAAAATGTGAGGGATTTTGCTTGTATGTGTATGGAAGGTCACCTATAAAGCTACTTCAGAACTTTCTCCAAGTTAGGGGAGGTCATATTGGAAGTTTTGTCTAAGGCCATCCTTACTCTTATTTATGAATAAGAGGACTTTTTGTAGTCTCAAATACATATGATAACTGCAGTTTGAATAGCTAAATTCAAATATGGTTTAACTTGTATTGCTCTCAGGAGGTTCTAATCGAGACAGGGAACAAATAGAAAAGTATTCAGAGGATAAAGAAAGTAAAAATAGAATAGAGAGTAAACATCCTTAAAAAATAAAGAATTGAAGGCAGAAAATAGTGGGTTTGGATAACTATAGTCTGTGTACATATGTTGAGATTATGTGCTCAAGTAGGGTCTGACAGCAGTGGTTAGAGATCATTTAATGTTTTATACATGTCTCACTTTGGAATAAGTGCCTATTTCTACAGAATAAACTAACATTTGATTGTGTAGTTTCTTTGTTTCTTAAAAATAAGCTCTCTAAGTAATTCTGAGAGTCTTCAGTCTGGAGTAGAAGTAGATGAGGTAAGACGGGATGGTGAATCATGCCTTTACAGAAATACCCTATACATACAGCATTAGTTGAATAATGTAATACAAATATATATACATATATTTCCATTTGAGTCTAAAAATATCTATTTTTATAGCCGTATTCAAATAATTTTGTCAGTTCAACAGAGAAACCAGTGGTTTAGGCAGTCAGCTAATGTGACGTCAGAAAGAGAATAATGTGGGATAAGGCATGGAGGTTGGTGTTATAAAAATGAATGCTTCTGTTTTTACATAGTGTTGTGTAAGTCATTGCTAACATTTTCTCAGAAAATGTGCACTTGAATTATATAGCTTTCACTGGGCCACTGTAAGTTTTAGTGTGCATGTTAGTGAAAAGAAAGGCAGGTGAGTGCAGTGTGCTTGACAACACTCCTCCAAGATTTCTCTGATATGCAGCTGAAACGGTACAGGAGCATAACCTACAACAGGCTTTCTTTCCAGCAGTCTGGAAGTTGCAGAAATTTAAGCTTTTTTAATAAGAGTTCTTTCTCCTTTTCTCTGAGGGACTTAGTCCTAAAATAAATATGCAAGCAGTTGGATGTCTTTACACTCTGTAAAGTAAAACTTAATTCAGAGGTAAAAAGCTGTTTTTACTGAACCCACTGGTGTCGGTGACTTAGGAGTATTCAAATGGCTTACATTTTTATTATTATGGACAGAAACTAAAAGCATTAACTTTCATTTTGTACTTGCCTGTGCCTAAGGCAAATTTCTATGGTCTGGTTATGTTCTCTTGAAGATAGGTTTTTATAAGTAAATACTCACGGTTGATTAACCATCCTGAAATAGAACAGTTGTCAGATGTTTAAAATGTGTGGGGCATGAGGAAGAAGGTACATGTATGAAAACTGAAAAGCTGTTGAAGAAAAAAAAACTGGAAGCTAATTTTTACATTTCAGTGCATCTGCAATGGTTAGTAATACTGGGGCACCTACATATGTACCTCCAGAAGCATGAGCTTGGGGGAGGCTTGTCTTTCTTAATTTGGTTGGTTCTAGTGTTACGGATCAACAATCTTTTTGGCATGGTGAATTGGCTTCCTAATTTTTGCAGAGTAAAGGATGTCTTAATCAAAATAGATCTCTGAAGACCGAAGCTAGTTTTTTGAAAGTTTAAGCCTAACAGCCATCAACTGAGGAGCCCAAAGAAACATATGGAAAAACCTTGTAAATGAGTCTACAGAAAGTATTTTTGGGTGTTTGTTTTTTCCGTCAATTAAACACCAACGTACTGCTCACTAGTTACTTGTCACTGTAAGAAAAAACAAATGGATTTTGGAAATAAGTTGTCTTACAAAAGCATGCAGAAATCTTATTTTCAGATTTATATTTCAAACAGTAATTTGGCTTTTCTCACTTGTTCTTATTTTAACTATAATTTACATGGCAGTATAGAGTCCGTAATTAATGCAGTGGACTCAACTGAATAACTTTATAACTGACAAGAGACAGTCCTTTTCGACCTTCATTTCAATATTGCAAAACCAAACAAAATGAAACAACTTCTGCAAGATAATGAATAAAGATGGTTCAAGAGGTGTCCTGTTTCTATGAAATAACAAAATGCAGTTTGGCTGCCTGTTAGTGACTGACAGTTGAATTCCTTGGTGGGAAAAGCAAATCATTTTTTGTGTCTTTTTCTTGCTGCTTGATTTATAAGAAAGACCTGAATTTTTTATTAAATCTTTCTTCCACTTTAAAACTATTAAATCTCACTGTAAGACATAAGTCTAATTGCAAACTTCCTCCCTCTTTCCTCCTCATCATATCCTGGTTTCACATTCCCTTTATTTTTTTAATTAGGAGGATCATGAAAGCATAGATATTTATGGTGTGTCGGTTTGTGGAGAAACCAGGAGCCTACCTGGCTCTGCGGATTTCCACAGTCCCACTGGTGCAGGGCTCAGGAGCCAGGGTCTACCCCACAGATGCAGCCAGGAGTCAGGCAGCTCCAGTCATTGGGCCTTTCCCTGGGAGCAGGGACAGGCAGAGCCTGGGCCAGGATAGGGATCTGGTGGCTTGGCAGGCCATGTTCCAGAAGGGCTGGAGATTGTTCCTGACATGGCCTCACTAGACAAGGGGTCCTGGGCATGGTCATGGGAGCACCAGGGAAGTCTGGACAGGGACAGGCAGGGTTAAGAGTGCCCCTGGGGCCATGGCAAGATTATGGGAGTGGGATTTAGTTATTAAAATTAATGACGTGTATAATCAGATAATTTGCATGAGAGGGACCTTCAAGTTACTTCTAGTTGCTGTGCAAGTTAGGTCCTCCCCTCTTACCCATGGAAGAGCTTGTTCCTCCCTCACACTTCCTACTGCTCTGTGCTGGCACAGTCACAGCTGTCTCCTTTGCTCAAGCTTTCTAGGCACTAGAGGACAAACCTAGAAGCTCTGCATGAGAGATGAATGTAATATGCAAAAACTTCTGCCGGTAGCAGAACACCAGACTGCAGGTAGAAGATGTTGCATTACTTTGAAAAGTACAATTTAAATCTGCCAATTTCCACTTTACTTACTTTGCTTATAGTTTTATAAAACCTGCTGATTTTCAGACAATGGAAAGAGATTTCCTCAGGAATATGAGCCCTGGACCAAGAAAGTTATTTACACAATGGGGAGAACTGAGGAAGCAAACCTCCACACTGCATGGGAGTACAAGGTTCATTAGTGACAGCACATTCATAGTATGCAAAGACAATTACTAATAATCTTGCTTGAATATGAGAATGAAAAAAGTCCTTCTTGTTGTTTGTGGTAGGTTCCATTTTTTTCCTTTCTCTTTAGAGTGGCTAAAGGATGCTCCCCTCATCAGGCAGGTACAGCCACAAAAGGCAATATCTTCTGGTACCTTTTGCAGCCTTTTCTTAATAACAGAAAATCTGAAAAACAGGTTACTGCACTTGCAAGCTGGCTTCCTTATTTATATAAGAAACCCTGTGAGGATTTCTGGAAGGGGAATTTTGTGTTTTTAAATTCAAAAACAGTAAGCAACTCTCACCAGGGGCTGCCAGAAGTAGAAATGTAATGACTTTCAAGGATGTAGGATGCACTGATTTCCTCATTCTTCTTTCAAGTTTGCTGAAACATCTGCAGCATATTTTGGTAGTGATTCAAATCCATACTAGTTGAATCAGTATGTGAAGGTAAAAAAAAAAAAAAAAAAAAGTCCATCTTCTAGACATTGAAATTTATGATAAAAGCTTGTCTTGGAGTGGAAAGAAGATTTGGCCTGGAGCCTGCCAGATTTTAGTTTTGTTGCATAACTGCCTGCAGTACTGCTCACACAAACTGAATCTGACTGTATGAAAGTATTTTGCACAAGTGATTAACAAGGCTTTAAGGGAGGTGATGAGAATTAAACATTGGCAGCTGATTGGTTAACATGTATTTGCAGTGTACAGTGGTAGTCACTGAAACAAGTCTTTAAATCACAAACTCAAATCATTTTTCTTCCAGCTCAGCATATGACAGTGTTAAGTGATGTTTTTTTTTTTTTTGTTTGTTTGTTTTTGAAATGTCTTGAAATGTTTTTACATGATTGTTCTGTTCATGAAGAAGAAAAATATGCTTCTCACAGGTTCATGGCGATACCAGGCAAAGTAGGCCAATAGTCATATACAGAAAGATAAAGAAAGAAGAGTTGAACTCAACTACCTGGTGAAGAGAATCTCTGACTATGCAGCACTCCTCAGAAAGCAGCCTAGGTCCAAGAGATGCTATCCTTCAGTGACCAAGCCTAAAATGATCCCGTGGTAGCTTGGAGAGCACAGGGATGAACAATTTGACATCCATATTCCCCCTTCACCAGGTGCTCAGTCACCAGTTCAAGCCATGACTTAACAGTTCCCCTACACTCCACCCCTTCACAGCATGAACAGTGACTGGCCACATTTGGAGATGAGCCCATACATTGCAAGTACAAAATACACAATCAACAGTTTCCATGCTGAATACACAGAAGTCCATAAATCTGTTCACTTGTGTGTGCAGGCTTTGTAGTTGATGCAGGATCACATGCAAGGTTCATATTTGTCACAGGATATACTCAGTAGATGCTTCCAGAATATCTATTTTTATTCTTTAAGACTATCCACCACCAGGTGCTATTGAGGAACAGAACATTATGATGACTCTTCAGTGGCAATGGAGTATATGAGTTCATTGATGTTGCTCCTGCTGGTGATCTTGTGGGCCACAGATCTCAAGGGAATAAAACAAATGCATAACCGGTACCAAAGCAGGCAGGTCTTCCCTCCAAGGTAAAATACATGCATTATTGTGGTGTTGGGTCAGTATTCCTGCCTGAACAGGGGCATGCCCAGGCTGTTTGTACCTCACACTTTGGCCTGATATTGATGGATGATTGATTATATCTGGGACTGGGGATGAGGGGTTCTGACCTGCTAAAGTGACACTATCTGTGTTCCTTTCACAGTGAAAATGAGGATTTGTATTATAATTTCTGAGATCCACGTACCAATTACTTGCAGAGTTACAAATTCTCCCTCTTCTAGTAACTTCCTCCACAGAGCAAGTGGGCTGCACCATTTCAGTCCTACCTGCACCTTCCAAGGCCACTTTACCTTATGGGTCCCTGGCTCAAGGTCCTCAAGGGAAGGGAGAAGATGATTATTCAGCATCCCAGGATGGGACAAGCATACTTCATTTCCTTTACTTTGGATCCTAAGATTGGAGGCCCAGTGGTTTGTAATATATGAAGGGCAATGGATCAACTATCTGTGGGCCTTTCATTTAAATCTCTCATCATCTCATACAGCTGTTTGGTCCATCCCTGCAGAAACTGGGAGGGAGTCTTCAGAGTAGCCATTTATACTATTCTATCAGACCTGCTTCCATCACATTATAGGGCAAATGAAATCACCATTTGATGTTATTTTCCTCTGTTCACTTCTTGTGAACGGTTTACCGGGCTGTATCGGCCCAGTTCCGTGACGATTGGTGCGGGGGACCCACAGACCCACGCCCCAGGAAAGGGGAAGGGGGAAAGGGAAGAAGAAAAAAGGGAGATGGGCCTAGAAACAAAACAGCGGCAACGATCTGAGGAGGAAAGCTAATTTACTAAATAAGATATCAGAAAGCAAAATAACACAATATAATACAATATAATTGGAATTGAAGCTAATAAATCAAAGAAAATGAGCAAGAGAGAGTGTCTGATAAACCGAAGGCCTTACGCTAACGCTGAAGGCGATACGGCAGCGAGCACCCACTGCTGAGTCGATCCCGAAGGAAAGAGAGTGTCCCGTGACCGCAGAGGGTTTTTATCTTTTCCCTCTGAGCGGAAAATATGTAAAAATGCAAAGCATCGCAAAGTCTTCTGGGGAATGTAGTTCTTCTCTTCTGAGACAGGTATACCCGGAAATATCAATGATCTATGGAGTTGGAGTATTAACTATTTAACTCTTAATGCACTACATGTTGTTATGATGTGGAATACCAATACCAAAAATCATAAAACCATGACACTTCTGTACAGGAGTACCATATGCTTCCATCAGGTTGCTGAGCACGTTGATGATGTAGGATTGATTTGCTTGAGGTACTGGCTATGTCTGCAGCAGTCCACTCACTGTATCAACACAGGTCAGAGCATACCTGTCCCCTTCAGATGGGGGGAGGGGACCTAAACAGTAAACCTGCTATCTCTACAAGGGGTTGTGTCCTCTGGCGAGGTGGGTTTTTGTCTTCGGTAGTAGCCTAAGTCTCATTCTGGTACAAGATTTGAAGTCATTACATATCTGACATTAAGACTGGGAGTCCCCTTGCATTTACTGATACCCACATTGTCTTTTGTCCAGCATGTCTCCACTTCTTTTGCAACCAATGAGCAATGTTCTCTGCTGGCAAGTAATTCAGTCATCTGACCCAAGCCAGTGTGTTGGCTTCACTGTTCCCAGGGGACTGCATGAGCAGTTTCCAGCTCCCTGTTCTATCCATCCAGGAATGTGGCAGTGTTGAATACTGCAGCACTAATGGGCAGGGTTACTTGGTTTAATTCTCTGTAATCAACAGAGAAGCACCTCGTTCCATCTGGTTTCCAGATTGGCCATATAAGATTTTTGTGGCCTATATGTTGGTCATATAATTTCCTACTTTTTCTAATTCCTGTATTGTTTTTGTAATTTCTTCTTATCCCCCTGGGAGTCCATATTGCTTCATATTAGTGATGCGGTACAGCTGGTGTAACAGAACAGGCTCATGGCAATGAGCCCCAGTTGTACCAAGGGAAGGTTGAATATTAGAAGAAATTTCTTCTCCAAAATTATGGTCAGGCACTGGAATGGGCTGACCAGGGAGATGGTTGAGTCAACATCCCTGGAGGTGTTCAAAAAACATTACGATGTTGTACTAATAAACATAGTTTAGTGGGGAAGTACTGATAGTAGGTGGACAGTTGGACTAGATTATCTTGGAGGTCTTTTCCTCATCGGTTATTCTATGCTTTGTATATCCCCACAGAAATCAATTGTGCCACTCAGACACCAATACTTCTAATCCATAGCCTGAACTCTCCAGTGTTAGTTTGGAGAATCAGTCCCCATAGTATATCTGTATCTAATATATATTCCTGAGATGGGGCTACGGAAACTTTCTGCTCCTAGAGAGGGCAGATGCCCAGTGCCTAACTTCAACAAAATTTGGGTTACTGAAATCATTTTCCCTCCAAACCCTCCTATAACAATACACATGCCCAGAAATCATAATCCATTGTCATAAATTATATGTTTCAGCGTCAGTATCTACTAGAGTGATGATCTGCTGTATATTCTTTCAGGACCAATAGATCGTCAGTTCAACATATGGCCCAAGAGGGCCCAAACTCTAGGAGAACCTTGGCCCTCATTTTATACCATTAATGTATCTAGACACAGGTCTTGTTCCAAAGAAGCCCCAGCAGTAGCCAACTGAGTCACCTGGGGCTGCTACCTTCTCATTGCAGATTCAAGGACACCTAGTAAATTCCGTGGCTCTATTCTGCTTACACCTTCTTTTCATGTAGGCTTAAAACATTGATTGACATTAAGTTGCCACCATAAATACATGATTTGATGGTTTTTCTTCGGGGGTTGGACCCTTCCTACTATTAGATCATTTCACATTTGCTGACGAGATGCTCTCATCAACTCTTGGCAGTGGAGCCCTTCAAACTGGTTTGCAAGGTCAAGTGTCTCTAGTTTCTACAGAGCGCAGATTTTGCCTGGATCTTAGGTGTTCTCTTTTTCCTAGGTTAGCTACTATCTGCTCTGCTGGTTGGACAGTTCCATCTCTAGCTACCGGCAGGTTCAAAATAGCTACTAGGGTGCCATACTCGTGAGAGGGGGCTTGGTGCAGGATCAGATCTCTCATCTCAGCTGAGAGTTTAACTAGTTCAGGGCTTTCAAAGTCCTCTCATAAATGACCCCTTTTATTCCTAGTTCCCTTATATATGTTTGCATATCTTCCATATTACTCCACATTCCACTCTGAGTGGGCATTCACACTTTCATTTGGCCACGTAAGCTTATACACAGCAGCTAGCCATTGTAAATTATTCTCATCACTGTGCCTAATGACTGAATGTCAACGGTTTACAGACTGGTTCAGCCTGATTCCATGATGATTGGGGCGGGGGACCCATGGACCCATGCCCCAGGGAAGGGAAAAGGGAAAAGGGAGGTGGGCCTAAAAACAAAACAGCGGCAATGATATGAGAAGGAAAGCCAATTACTAAATAAGATATCAGAATGCAAAATAATACAATATAATTGGAATTGAAGCTAATAAATCAAATAAAATGAGCAAGATAGAGTGTCTGATAAAACCGAAGGCCTTGCGCTAAAAGCTGAAGGCAAGTTTTTGGATCGATCCAAAAGGGAAGAGACTGTGTCTCGTTACATGTAAACAGTTTTTATCTTTCCCTCTGAACGGAAAACATAAAAATGCAAAGCAATGCAAAGTCCTCTGGGGTATGTAGTTCTTCTCTTCTGAGACAGGTATACCTGGAGATATCAATGATCCATGGAGCTGGAGTATTAACTCTCTATGCACTACATGATGTTATGATGTGGAATACCAATACCAAAAATCATAAAACCATGACACTGAATCTTTATCTTTGAATCTTTTAATCTTTATCACTTGTCCAGTTGGGACATGATGGAAGTTTGCTTTGGCATCTCAGACCCACTAATTGTAATACCTTCTGGCCCCATGTCCCATAGTCTTGATAACCATGCAGGGACACCTTCTCTTGGTTTTTGTTTAAATTTTTGTACTAGATTCATTAATTCAGCTGCCCTGTACAGACATAGTATGGTTTCAGTATATGGGGCTGAATTCCCCTGTTTCACCAGGGGCCATACCTCAGGCAGTACACCTGCTGGTCTTCCCTGGAAAATTTTATTTTTTTGAGTCACTATTGGTCACATTTCTAGAAGTTTCAGTTGTACCAGAGCTTCTAGTTCTGTCTTCTTTGTATTTTTTCTTGGGGTTACATTAATAGTTTTCACTATATCAGAAGAATTTTTTATTTTATTCTTATTTTATTCGTCCATTTATGTTACAAGGATACTATTGCTCTAGGTTCTAATAATCTTTTAAGACTATAGGTCTTAATTTCTTCACTGGTAGATTCCTACCTGTTTTTTGGATATATCGTCCCACAAAACAAGGTATGTTTATGCTCTAATTGCTTTACTTGAGTAAATATAATCTCATTTTCCTCCCCTAACGCTTCAGATTTGATGGAATTTGTTGCTTCTAGTTGTGGTCGTGCCATGGTTGATGCATTAAGTTGTCAAAATACGATTTCCAAAATTTTCCAAGAAATTCAGCTATACAAGATGGCAACTTGGGGATGTCTCCATAACTCCTAAATAATCCCATTTTTCTACTACCTCCATAGCAGAATTCCACAGACACACTGGAAACCCCAGGATGTGTCTGGGTAACTCCTTTTCAGGAGAGATTTCCTACATCCAAACCGTCATGGAGCAGAATCATAGAATGGCTTGGGTTGGAAGGGACCCCAAAGATTATCAAGTTCCAACCCTCTTGCCACAGGTTGGGCCACCAACCTCCAGATCTGGTACCTGATGAGGTTGCCCAGGGCCTCATCCAGCCTGTTCTGCGCCTCCAGGGATGGAGCATGCTCTCTGGGCAGCCTGTTCTAGCACCTCACCACTCTCTCTTTAAAGAGCTTTCTCCTGACATCTAATCTAAACCTTCCCTCCTTGAACTTAGAACCATTACCCCTTGTCCTATCACTGTCTATCAGGGTAGGAAGTTGATTCCCCTCCTTTTTACAGTCCACATTTAAATACTGGAAGGCTGCAATCAGGTCTCCTCACAGCCTTCTCTTCTCCAGGCTGAACAAGCTCAGCTCCCTCACACTGTCTTCATAGGGGAGGTGCTCCAGACCTCTGATCATCTTCGTAGCCCTCCTCTGGACCCTCTCCAACAGCTCCACTTCTTTCCTGTACTGAGGGCCCCTGACCTGAACGCGGTGCTCCAGATGGGGCTTTATGAGGGCAGAGTAGAGAGGGACAATCATGTCCCTCTCCCTGCTGGCCACCCCTCTTTTGATGGATGTGCAGCACTCCTTCTCAGAAAACATCCTAAGTCCAAAAGATGTGTTCCCTTTTGTGACTGGCCTTCATACGAGCCCAGGGTGACTCCACGCTGTGTCCACTCCTTCTGATCACAACCTTTCACCAGTTCAAGCCATGACCTAACAGTTCTGCAACGATGGGAAGGCAGGTGGCAACGTAGAAGAAATTCTTGAGACAGAATATGAACATTCTGTTTATGTGTGGAACAGAAAGTACTTTCAAATTTGGAGCTTGTTTATCTTCAATAAATCACTACAGTGAACTCAATCTTTGGCTACTGTCCTGCTTCTTAGTCTTACCATCATCCAGTATTACTTTGATGTTGAAAAAATAAGCTCGTTAAGCTTCAATGTGCAGTGATCCAGTTGAAGATGTAGCACAAATTTCCTTACACAGCCTAGCAGCTTATCTTCAACATAGGCCACATTATAATTTTTCTTTGTAAGTCAGGTTTTTATCCTTTTCATTATGGGAATAATATGAAAATGTGCTTGGTATGAATAGAATTATATGTATATATAGCTCTATAGAGATCTATGTCATTGAGAGTCTTATGGGCTTTGGGTTCCATAAGAATCTTAATGGTCAAAGTTGAAGATTGATAGTATTTGCAATTAAAAAAAAAAAGACAAATTGAGAAGTTGTACTAGAGTAGTTCACCTTTGGTTTAAGACAGGTCATCCTTCACGGGTTTAATTACATCCAGTTTATAGCATGTGCTACTGAATCTTCAAAATCTTAGAATCATATTTAAAAAAAAAAAAAAAAAAAGAAAAAATCAAAAAACTCCCTAAATTTAATGGATTATTGGGACTTAGGCTAATAAACATGGTGTGATAACAGATCTGTATGCCATGTCTGCCTCACTTCTCCAGACATGATTCAGCAGGAATTCAGAATAATCTCCGGTTATTCAGTTATCTAGATCTTTTTATCTAAGATGGAATGTGGAGAAAGGGTAATTATTTACAAAGTCCTTCTGATTTTTGGCAGAGGCAAAAGAAGAACATGTAGTGTGTGGTTGCATGTATGCACAACCTTTCCAGTAGAAAACATGTTACTAACTAGTTGGTTTTATGTATAAACAGATGTCTAGCCTTACATTATTTACAGTGATAGTAGGAATAGCTTGTAGGAATGTATAAAAGAAGTATTTAAGTAGGGCTCGCTCTTCTTCAGATTTTTAAACATATATTTTTGGTCACATAAGCATTTCATCAAACCTTCAAGTGTGATTCCTGAAGTCTAAAACATTTAAATTGTATCTACGTTTATACACACCTGTAAATACAAACAGAAAAAGTGAAGACTTCAAAACTGTGCCCCTAAGTACGAAGAGCTTAAAACAGCACTGCCAAACTTTGAGTGAACTTAAAGTGGTCTTAAATACGAGAAAGCCAGGAAACAAAGTGGAGTTTTTCCATTTACTGATTATTAATCAAAGATGCAAAAGCTTTTGATTTTGAGCATGAATCTTTAAGTACTAACACACTTCTTCGAGAATGTACCTGTGGTAACTTTAGGGGTAGTAACTCACAGTTAAGTGTAAAATTCTCTGAACATTCAAGAATCCTTTGAGAAAATAATTGGCTGATTTGATGAAGCTGCCTGCTGATTATACACTGTGCACTAAATATCAGATGATTTCATGATTGATAACTGCAAAGACAGCGTGTAGTAAACACGTGAGCAGTGAAGCAGCTAGCAATTTTGATACTAAAAAAAGACTCCTTTCCAAAACAGTTTGTAGTTGGAATCCCCACATGCTGATGAGTCCTTAGAGACAGGATTTCTATTACAAGTAACGTCTATACTGAAGACAATTCAGCATCTGTGGAAATTGCAGAGCAGCCTGTAAAACAGGTCTTGTCTCAGTATCAGCAGCTGTAGGTGTTTAAAAAATGATAAGAATATTCATACATACAACAGGTAGACAAAGAGACTTAACAGGAACAAATAAGACGAACATATATATTTTGCTTTTTTGCATGCAGTCTGGAATAAACAGTCAAGTTTTGCCTCTTTATGTATGTTTGTTATATTAATTTGCTCTAAAGCTAAACCACGTATATGGATCTTCTATAGTTTATTTCTCCTGTGTTGGTCTAAAAGCAGGTTTATGTGATGCAGTATACTACTGAAGTAGTGTGAAGACCTGGTAGAAAGTGAAAACTCTACTTCTTATCACTGAAGGCTTAGGGAAAGCTTGGGTTAAGATAGGGCCTGAATTTTCTGTATCTGAATTTGTCATTCCTTGCACATTGATTTAAACTATTCAAAGGGAAAAACTTAATTTTGCACAGCAGTGCAAATGTGTTCCACTCATTCCATTCCATTACCACTCATTCTCTTTTCAAAATAAGAGTTATAATTAGGGAGGAAGGGAAAGGGGAAAAGGTTTAGTAAGCGGAAAGTTATTTATTTTTTCTTTGATTATTCTTTGATTATTTTTAGTTACGGTTGTAGTTTGTAATCATTTTATTCTTTAAGTCTATGTATACCCATATAGGTATGAAGATAATAGTTGTTTTTTACACTGTGTCCTAAGTCATGTCCAGGTATAATCCCAATTTTGAAAGGAGCCATCCTGTGCACATCTAGCCATGCGCCAGTGCTGTTTTTTTCCCTTCAGTATATTTTTATTTTTAATAGCAAACACAAAATTTACACAGATAGAAGGAGAGAAGATCCACTGAAGCAGAACTTTTCTGAATTCTTTTGTACGCAGGCCTCAGAATGCTGTTTTTTTGTTGTTGTTGTTTTGTTTTTGTTTTGTTTTTAAAATTATTTCCATGTTTTGTTTTTACCAGCTCATTTGGTCTTTAAAATAGCTCTGGGCTTCCTGAGCAAAAGCCAGGAAAGCTTCTTATTTCATGAGCCAGCAGATCCAAGCAACAGCTGGGCCAGTTCCACAGCTGGCAGATCCAAAGCAGGTCTCATGCTGCTGTGAACCTGTGATTCCTCCCTCCAGGAATCAGTGACATTGAACACTTCTTACATCAACCTATTGTGTATTTTAATAGGAAAACTGAAAATTTGTAAGGAAGTTGGCTTGCAGACTGTTCGCTGATTTTTTTATTATTTTTTTTTTTAATTTTGTCAGATAGTCAGCTTTACTCTTCTCTGGTGATGTGTTGGCAAAACTACGTTTTCAGACATCCTCAACAGGCTCATTAAATAGCTCCTCGAAGTCCCCATCCCCTTGTCAGGGTGTGACTTGTCCTTTCATATGACCAAAAGCAAACTGTTCAGATCCTCTGAGCCAATAATTTTTTTTATTATTTATTGTGTGTGTGTGTGTGTGTGTGTGTCATTAAAAACTCAAATCTTCATGGTTATTACTTTCACCATCATGTCATAGCAGTCTCCAGCTGTCTCCTCAAGGTGGATTTATCTGGAGATGGCGATTGTTGCCTGCCCATTTGGGTTTTTTAAATGTTTTAAGATATACCCTAGTATTCATATACTAAGTGCACATTATTTACACACTATTGCAGAGGATGTCACATAAACTGTTTCAACATATCAAGAATTTGCTTTCCTAAGTCTTACTGAATATAACCACTTGCCATTTTATGTGCAGGCAGCTTACACCATCCCTAATCTCTGATCACATCTCTTTTAGACCTTCATCTCCAGACTTTGAGTCCCCATCTCTTTTAACAAGCAGTGCAGGCCAATGGCAGGAGGTATGTAGGGCCGGAACACTTGGTTGTGGCTGATGTCCACACTGAACCCCTTTCATGCTGTTTTATTTCAGACTTGTCCTACTTTTGGTTTGTGATTTTGCACATGCCTACCAGAGACTGAATGGTTTAGGTGCTCTTCTGAAGGCAATCTTCCTGTTTGGTTTTGTCCAGGTTGAATTTGCTGCGCATGCTCCAGCTCACTGTGAATCAAAACACAGCAAGTGGAGACAGCTAGGAGGCTTAATTAATTAAAACAAAACCAAAAAATGATAACAACAACAAAAAGCTCTCCCTGACCTAAGCTAAAACGTTAATATAAACACAGTACGAATTGCAAATAGTAAAACCTGACTAGTATGTGTGTTTCTGTTTTACAGCTTTTACAGCTCTGTAAATTTTCCCTTTTTTTACATGTAGGCATATTTTTATTTAATTCCTTTATCACCCCTTAATGATCACCCATTTTTTCCTCAATGGAAATTACTTCTTGGATTTCAGCTTGATCCTCCTTCATCTCAAAAATAATTTTTTGTCCTGTCTTCCACTACCAGGTTCAAACTTACTTTTGTGTTGCTTCTGTCTCTGACAGATATGTTTCTCTGTCCTTAATGTTCCTTAGCATCTATCAGCTTTCCTCCTCACTCTTATTTAAATTCTCAAAAGCTTTATGTGCTTTAATTTGCCATCAGTTTTATTCAACTTTGCCATAGGTTGTGCTGCCCAAAAAATTTTATGCCCCAATAAAACCTTGTATTTAGTTCTCTAGTTTTAATACAGTAAAATGGTGAAATTTCTGTTGTTTTGGTGTTTGTATTTGCAATGGCAAACTTTTGGGGAATCTGAGTTCTGCATTCTGTGTTCAGTTTTGGGCACCTCAATACGGAAAGGACATTGAGGTGCTGGAACAGGTCTGAAAGGGGCAACAAGACTTGTGAAGGGCTTGGAGAATATACTCTATGAGGAGCAACTGAAGGAGCTGGGGCTGTTTAGTCTGGGGAAGAGGAAGCTGAGGGGAGACTTTATTGCTCTCTTCAAATACCTGAAAGATGATTGCAGTGAGACCAGGGTTGGTCTCTTCTCATTGGTGGCAGGTGATAGGACAAAGGGAAATGACCTCAAGTTGTGCCAGGGAGGTGCCGGTTGGATATCAAGAAAAACTTCTTTACAGGAAGGGTTGTAAAGCACTGGAACAGGTTCCCGTGTGGGGGTGGGGGGATCGGGGGGGGTGATTCAGTCACCATCCCTGAATATATTTAAAAATCAGTTGGATGTGGAGTTCAGGGTAATGATTTAATGGTGGATTGTTGCTCCCTTTTCCTTGTGGATAGATTCTCAGGGGATTTGTTGGTTAACTCCCTGAAGAGCTAGAATTTGGCTTTCCTGACATTTAGCATCCTTATTTTATACTTTGTATGTCCTATATTCCTCAGGAGTGTGAACTCCACAATAACATAGTCACTACTGCCCAAGCAGCCTCCAATCCTGATGTGACCTATCAGTTCACTTGGAGTGGTGAACAAAAGGTCCAGTACTGGAGCCCCCTGGTAGGGAAATACCATATTGTAAAACAGAGTGTTTCAGCACTAGCTGAATGAAAGAACATGGTAGCCAACTTATTTGTCATTACCCGTTCTATAGCATAGCTAAATTATCTTACTTACTGATCTAAATATTCTTCCACTAAGTGACCATGTAAAACTTGGTGCTATTCAGCCACTCTTAAGTGTGTACTGATCCACACAAGTGGTTCTCAAGTAGTTAGAGAGTTCTGAAGCTGTTTAATGTATTTCAACTTACCATTTTTTTTTCTTAACGTTCATGTGGACTGATGTTTTGTTAGAGTTGCACCAAATTAGGAAGAGATTTTGTATTATTACATTCCAGAAGACACCTGGAATGGCTATTTTGTAGTCTGAGAACAAAAATATACCATGTTCCTCATTTCAAAAACAGTACATGTTTCTCTACGTCTTGAGGGAATTTTTTATAAACTGTTGTGCTTTATATTTCTTGTCTGTATTTGACTTATTCACATGCTCTTGACCAAAGTTTGCAACTCTGTATTCACCTTCCATTTATTTTCTGTCTGAAACCTAACATAAACAAAACAAACAATACAACTCTACAAAACAGCAGATAAATGCTTTGGCTTCAGAGATGCTGTTAACACATGAAGCTGTTTGTCCGGTTTCATCCCGCCACCAATCAGCTCTGTAGCCAGAACGAGGTTAATTATATATGCAGCTTTCCTAATGGGCCATGTGGAGATTGTTGGCTGTTAATGAGAGTTTGGTGTTAGCAAGAGAGACATCCTTTGAAGGGCTGTAAACTGCTGTAGTGAACGTCAGCTGCCACACAAACGTGGTTGCTTTTTATCTAGAAACTGAATGATTCTGTCTTTCCAGTGAACCATAGTCAGTTTTTCTCTACAGTTTGGCTCAAGTCCTGCTTCTCAAGAAGCAAATTCCTATCTTCTCTAAGTGGAGCAGAGTAGAGCTATTGGAAATGAGAGAAGAAACTAAGACCCAGATCAGATAAACTTTCATTTGCAAGAGGTGCTGTAGAGCAGCAAACAGCTTGCCCTGACTCTAGAGAGGTTCCTCTGAAAATCCTTTGTACGTGCATGAGTGTATGCACATGGACTACTTAAAGACAGAATTATTAATTGTTGTCCATTTCAGTGTCTCAAGTTACTCATTTAAATGATAATTATTATTTTTTTTCCCAGAGATTCCTTTGTTGGAACTTTGTTGGTCATTTTAAGATTGCAATAAATTCTGGTGAGTTTTCAACTTGCACTTCTCTGAAATCGTTAGTCAGAAGAAACTTTAAACCAATTAACCTTTTTCTGTTCTTTCTCAGTGCTGTCATTTTGGGCAGTTCTCGCAAAGACTAGTTCTGGTTTAGGTATCTATATTCATTAGAACAAAATAAAAACACTGAGATGTGGTATTCAAAGACAAAATTTGTAATTCAAAACTTGCTTTTTCATCAGCTGCTTTCAGATCACTCGGAGCTAAATAGTGCTGCAGACATGTTTGAATACCTCCCTCATATAGGGGCAGAAGTTAATTTTTAAAACATTTAGTAGCCAGTTTCAGCGCTGAATCTGCAGCTACAGATAAAAGATCGTACTGTTATAAAAAGCGTGACTGCCTCAGCTTGCTGAGAAGTGATGAAAGGACATGAACACTGTGACGTGTTTTGGTGAAGTCTGGGTTGATGCACATGCCTTTATTTTAAAAAGAGTAAAAATTCTTGTTAGACAGAAGAAGACTGTCATGGTCTTCAGTCAGACCTTTTTTCTATGATGTTGACAGAGACATGGACAAATGAACAGACCAATACATTTATACACCCCCACAGATGGTTCTTTTTCTATAATGAAGATTGCTGTTTATTCAGCTAAACACAGTAATTCTCAATCCATATATACTCCTTTGAAATTTGATTAAAATGCTCATGAGCATTCCGTGAAGCTGACGAAATATATACACTTGGATGTATTGTGTTTCCTTCATTTACACATTTGATAATTTAAATTGAGAATGGCCCCTTTCCAGCCCCAAGTTATGCATACACTAGCGAGTTCTTTTGAAACTAGTCAAAAATGCAGCTTCAAATTTCTTTTTCTACCTCAGGTAGGCCTCAGTGGTCATTTGGAAGACTACACCTTTTCCTATTAGCAGAAAAGCCTTTTTCTTTTTGCTTTTTGAAAACTAGTATTGAAAAGTAAAGCGCCCAATTCCTTGGTGATGTCTTATGTAAGGAGAGACATCAATTTGCAGTTCTCCTGAAGTTTATTGGTACTTTAAGTAGTTTGAAATTAATTGAGTAGCTTTCTAATATTTTTTTCAAGGATTTGTCCAGATGTTTTCACTCTCACTCTTTTGTAGCTTTTTTATATATAGTTGTCATTGGTTTTACAGCAAAGTGTCATTCTTTTTACAGTTATTTTATGTTGTGTCAGGGTTTTCCTTTCTCTGCATTATATTACTTTGTATTTAGTTTAACCTTACATGTTTTATAGTGGCCCTTTGTTTCATAGGTGCAAATTCTATTTTATTCCCAAACAATAAATAAGAAGGGATGAAATGCTAAGGCTGAGTGCGCTGTCTGCATGCTGATAATTTTGAGCACTCATATGGGGAGTGCAAGAAGTCACCCACATAGATCCAAGGATGGCAAAAAATAAATGTTACATGGATATTTTGTTCTTTTTTTCCCTGCTACACATCACAATTTCTTCTTCCTTGTGGTAGTATTTTAAACATTGCTATGTATTGCTGCTGCATAACTCTTTGGGGATGTTCTCTCAGAATTGCAGCTCTGGTGACAAATGGAGCACTGGAAAGACACATTCAGCTTGCAGAATTCTTCTGTCAAAAGATACCAAGATGATTATTTGTGTATGGTAAGATTTCACTGCCAGAGATTTAGCACTTGGGCTTCCTGCTTTTAATGATTTTGTTGTGCTTGTGAATATTCCTCTGTATTCTGAGGACTCATTTTGTCACTGATGGCACTGATGATGTCGCTGCAGTTCCCATTGAAATGCTAGGGACTGAAGCTCCATCTGTTATTTAAAGGCTGCACAAATATACATCACACCCAGGTGCAATCTGGAGAGGAAATAGGAGTTCAGGGTATACTACAGTATTCTGCTTCCCCACACCTATTACCTATTCCAGAAAAGAAAGGATTTTTGTGTAAGCAGTAAATATCCATCTGACTACTTAGTTATAGAAGAAAATGGGAAAAAAAAATGTAAAAAGGGGGAGGGGGAGGGGGGAGAAATATGAATGGTTAGCTCTTCTTGACATGAAAAACAAGTCCTGGAATATCACAGGTGTGGGGAGAAGTAGTTACTGTCTTTTAAATTAACTACTACAATTCTCTAATTTTCCTTGGTGCTAGGATAGGTAAAAGACATTATCTGGACTCTTCCCCTGTAGAAATGGACAAAATATAATGAGGAGTGGCACTGAAGGTATTGTAAACTAGTGGATGGTGAGAAAGATCGATTTCCATCACTCAGAATTACAAAATATTAGTGCAATTCCTTAGTAAAGAGCCCTCTAGATTGGCAATTCAACCAGAATATTGCATATTAATTAACAGGCCTCATGGAATCTTCAGCAGCTTGTCTACTTTTTGCTGTTGTCTGCAATCTATTGTACTCTGCACACTCAGAAGTGGATATAAAGAAAATGACAATTTTTTTCAAGGCACCACTAAAAATGCTAATTATACCTGTAATGGTGGTCCTGCTGAGGAAAAGGGATCAAATTCAAAAGCTCAAGGTTAAAATGTCACACTGTGACATGTTAAGGCTTGTTTAAATTTTGCAAAAGACCAGACAATCAGGCAAAGAAATCCGGCAGAGGTGATAGGAGACCTGCGTGGATGAGCAAAACGCTCATTGAAAATCTCAAATGGCAGCAGAAAGTTTATGATATGTGGAAAATGGATCCAGCAACTTGGAAAAAGTATAGGAACATGTTCAGGGTATGTGGGGATGCTACAAGGAAGTTTAAGGCTCACTTGGAATTAAATCTGGTGAGAGAGATCAAGGACAGAAAGAAGAGCTTCTTTAAACATTTTAGTAACAAAAGTAAGACTAGGGAAAATGTGGGTTTACTGGTGAATGAGGTGGATGCACTGGTAAAGGACGATGCTGAGAAGGCAAAGTTAATCAACACCTATTTGCTTTAGTTATTACAGCTAAGACTGGACCTTAGGAATCCCAGACCTTGGTGGTAAAAGGGAGAGTCTGAATAAAGGTAAACTTTGCCTTGGTATAGGAGGATCTGTTTAGAGACTGTCTAGACAAACTCAACACACAAAAATCCCCAAAGGGAGGCACCTAGAAGTGCGACGGAACTGTCAGAAGGGATTGCCAAACCACCCTATCATCTTCAAAGATCTTTCAAAAGGTTGTGGAGAATGGGAGGTGCTTGAGGTCTGGGGAAAAGTCAGTGTCACTCAACAGAGGGCAAGAAGGAGGAGCCGGGAAACTACAGGACAGTCAGCCTCATCTCCATCACTGGGAAGATGGTGAAACAACATATTCTGGATGCTATTTCTAAGAAAGTGGAGCTGTAGATATTGGTGTTCCCCAGTCATCAGTACTGGGTCTGGTCTTGTTCAACGTCTTTATCAGTGAACTGAAGAGAGGGGTAAAATGCACCCCAGCAAGCCTGCTAATGATACGATACTGGGAGGGGTGTCTGACACACCAGAAGGTTGTGCTGCCATTCAGTGAGACTCAGACAGGCTAGAAAGCTGGGTGCAGAGGGACCTTATGAGGTCCAACAAGTGCAAGAGTATAGTCCTACACCTGGGAAGGAATAACCGCATGTATCAGTACAAGTTGTGGGCTTACCTGCTGGCAAGGAGCTCTACAGAGAAGGACCTAGGTGTACTGGTAAAGAAAAGGACTGAACATGAGCCAACAGTGTGCCCTTGTGGCCAAGGAAGCTGATGTTACCCTGTGGTGCACTAAAAAGGGAGTGGCCAGCCTGTCGAGGGAGATTCTCCTCCCCCTACTCTGCCCTGGTAAGTCCACGTCTGAAGTAGTGTCTACGGTTCTGAGCTCCCCAGTTCAAGTATGACAGGGAACTTCAAGAGATTGTACAAGTTGATTAGAGGCCTGGAGTCTCTAATAGATAATTATTGGTTTTTGGATTTTCCTCTACATTTGCTGTGTACTTTTCAGTATTTTAGGGTAGACCAAAAAAATGTTGTGGAATTCCATTTATGTTTCTGCTTGAGCTTCAATAGAATAAGCATCTCTTTAGGGTTGGACCCGGAGTAGGTCAGGAATAATCGTTTATGGCATTTGTTGAAGGTATGTCTTTAAAAAGAAATTACACCTCCAAAGCTCGCTTTTAATGTTGCTTTTCTCTTTTCAGATATCTTACTTGCTTGATAAAATGTTTTCATCCCTTCAATTTCATGTCTATTAACAGTATCTGTGCTGCTGACAGTCTTAACTGCTGGTGGTGTCCAGACTGCATGTCTGGATATTGGTTTTTATTGCACATGTGACTGCTTTTTTTCTTGTCAGTCATATGCACCTGATAGAAGATAGAAGACAAATAATTGTCTTACTCACTTCTGATGAAACAGGTGTTGGGCAAATGGGATGCATTTAATGTGCTCAATTAATGCAAATCAAGATTGACCTTGCATGTGAAGTTTACACTCAGGACAGTCCTACTAGGCCTGTGAATGTGTAAAACTCCTGGATCATAAGTTCTTTGTGGATAATTTGTACATTAGGCATACAGTAGGAAACACTTAAATGTATAACCTTGAGGAAGAGTAAATCTGTTCATTTTAGCAGTGCCTACCTCCACAGGGATTTCTTTTAATACCCTTATCATAAATAGGAAGCACATGTGTTCATTAATTAGTTCTATTAGTGGTTATAATTTGTTTGCTGCCTGGGGTTTTATTCACTCTAGTATCATCATTTTATAAAGTGAGGATCTTGAAGGATAGGATTAGTTGGGCTCTGCTGGGCAAATAACTGATTTACTTGAGTCCATCCATTTTGGTACAGGAGCACTACCCACATTAGATAGTAAATGTCAGCAGGATTGAGTCCGACGTTTTAAAGTATTGTTTCAAATTACAGTAAATTTCCTAGGTTGTCAAAGTGCCTTTACAATCACTGATATGAAACACAACAGCTTTTAGACTTCAGAGTTTTCAGTGGAGCTGAGCTGTTGCTGTTGAAAACAGCAACAAAAAGTTTTATTCTCTCAAATTATGTGTTGTGAATAGCATTCAGGTAATAGCAACTTGGCACTACGTGTATTTGTTATAAAGGACAACTGGTATCTTAGGGTTATAATAGAACTTTTAAAATACACCCCTCTGGGAAGTTTGGCTGTATTTATTGTCCTCAGAATCTCAGCTTAAAAGCTTTTGTTATTGTTCAATCAAGCTCTTACAGAACTAATGATTAATAGAAATATTTCTGGAACTTTGTTTTTACCTTATTGGCAGTCATTATATTTGATTATGAACATAAATGTTCTCAGCTTGCTTTCATCCTTGTTCCTTTCCTCCTCCTCTCTGCTACAGAGACAGTATTAATTTCCACCCATTTGATTGCTTTATCTGCATACATTTTTCTGCTCCCAGCTGATTATGTACTAAAACAGACTGTGGTTTTTGCCATTTCCCTAGGTAACACAACATCACTATTTTGCTTTTTGCTGCTGTTGTTTTCCAGCGCATGCTGCTGCTGATGTAGTAGTCATTGAAAGAAAGATGATGTAAGCAGATGTTTTATCAAGAGATAATGGAAAACAAGATCCAGATAGTGAATTAGGTGTCTTGCAGCAGTTGGGCAGACCTCAAGAAATTCTGTTTCTTTATTGTGTCCCAAATGTCACAAGAAGAACAGATGAAAGAATACCACTTGTACCTCACTTTTGAGTTAAGTTATTCACTGGATAAACTGTCAGAACAGCCTGAAAATTAGAGTAAGATTGTTTTGTCTTCTAATCTTGTAACTAGTTCCTTTTCCTTCCCCGTTACGTTTCACCTCTCTCGGTCCTTCGGCATTTCCAACATCTGTTCATAAATATCTTCTTTTCATCTGTACTTTTTAAAGCTTCAGTTTGACTCCTTATTCCTCTCCATCATTCTCTTAAGTCATGAGAGGCCTTTTCTAGCCTGCCAGCTTCCAGGCTTTTCCCCTTCAGAATGCGCTACTGAAGGTTGATTCCCATTCTCTCCTTAACTGTATTTTGTTGCTTGTTTTCTATTATTTCTGAATATACATGCAATGTAATACATTTAGTCAAATTGGTATGGAAAGCACTTGGAGAAGTCTTTTCTCTGGACTTTCATGAAGTCTAAGCGGGGTTTCTGAGCACAAATAGCCAGAATCAGACAGCTTTTATCTGGATTTTGTTTACAAACTTACAAGTTTTTGACCAATTATTTGAGTGTCTCAATATGGTATGTTGAGTGCCTCTGATATGGTATATGATAAGGTGCTGAACTTAGAAATTGGTTTTATTTCCTGGCATGACAGGTGAAAGAATGAAGAAAATAGTGCTGCCAATCAGTCAGGTTTCAAAACTGACTTAATGAGATAAAAATCAATGCAAACATATTATTTGTCATTATTTTATCACCAGTAACATTCGGACTGGTAATATTTGTTCCTCATGCTAAAATGTGAAAATATTTCAGTTACCTTTATCAGAAGCACAAATAAATAAATAAACAAACAAACTAACGATATGTTTGAGAAGGACAGATTTATGTAGTTAGATTTTGATTTTATTTTTAATACTTATTTATGAAAATTGAATTTTGCACAAACTTAACAGTTTCATTTTTTTATTTTGTGCCCATATATAATTGTTCCTTTAATTGCTGCAGTTTAAATAGAACAAATTAATACTTGCACTTGGAAATTACAAGCTGTGAAGCTCCTTTCCCTCAGCAAACAACATTTTCATCTTTTGTGGTTGAATGATACGTACTTGAAACTCAAGGATAAGCTTGGGCCTAATTTCCTGTGTGACAGACTTGCAATGCTTGGTCTCTAGAGCCTTCCTGCATTGGCTGTTAATCTTTTTTTTGAGGAAGAAATGAGAACATCATTTGTTTTGTTAGGCTGTTTTTCCCTGCAGTGATCATTTCTGTTTTCTGACTCTACTTGCCCCAATAAAATTAGATCCTTACTGATTTATTTAAAGAAAAGTCTTAAAATCTATCTTGTGTAATAACAGTAAACCAGTCTCCAAGCCATGGGTTTGGCTTAACAAATGAGAGGTTTAAAAAATATATATATTGCATTTTGATATTTTAATTCCTGCTTTCCCACTGCCTTGGATTTAGCCCTTTGTGCTTCTTGTATGACAGCCCTTTGGGCTCATGACATTTGAGATCTGACTTTTAAAGAAGTAAGTCAAGGTTCTCATATACTCACTAGGACATGTGAAGTGACATTTCAGAGAAGTATTGGAAGACTCTTGATAAAATCCTGAATATTGGTGAGCTTCTGATAATGTCATCTTTTGTTTTACAAATTTACTTCACAAGAACAAAAAGACAGATTTATGCGTAAATTTTGTACAGGTAAGGATTAAATTCTGTAAGCTGGGCCAGAATGTCAGAAAATGAAAAAGGCAAAGTTAATAACAGGTAGGCTCAATTTTGAGTAGTACAGATCTTTATTAAGTTCTCTATGAAGCACTTTTACCTCTCTGTTTGGTAGATGAATGTAGTAATTTTTTCCCTTGAGTAGCTCTGAGTGGCAGTGATATGCACATTCATTGAGAACAGACAGTCACAGTCCTTCATCCTCTTCTTCATGATCATCTCTGTTAGAGACTGCATCTGCAGTTCCATCATGAGACAGCCTGCACTTGTATTCCTTTTCTCTCTCTCTCCATACTACAAGAAATATTTGGTATGGCACATTACATAGCTAAAAGAATATCAAGCCTGAATTTATTACATTTCTGCATTTGGCAGGCAGGCATTCACAACCATTATAGAAATACACAGCCCATCACTACATGAAGCTGGACACCCTTAGAAGACAGATGATATTGGATCAGTCATCATTCTGCCATGCACAATCAAAGATGTGCAAGCCATGTAATCCAATACTCCCTAATTGGCAGCATTTTCAAGGTTCATTTGTTATCTGAGAGCATGACACATATTGAATTTGTTTCTTCATAATGCATTTGGCATTAACAGTTGAATCTGTCAAACACCTGAGAAGTTTCTCTTATTTGTGGTCTTCTAGTTGCTAACTGTAATAAACAACTAAGTTTCTCACCAGAACTCTGAAATTCACCTTTTCCCTTTTGTTCTGTGTAAGATTTTCACTATCCACTCCTCACTGGGACTGTTGATATGCTGGTTTGTGGAAAGCTGCTCACCTGGGATCTGAGTGCTGCTTGCAAGCCTGGTCACAAACCCACTGTCGTTAATAGCTGCTGCTTCTCATATATGCCATAAGCTTGGTGGTTACAAGCTGAAAAAATGTGTTTTAATTTCTCTTTACTGTTAGTATAAGCACGTTTTTGTAAATATTTAGCTTAATTTCTCCAGCACCTATGTCAGTTTCTACAAGTATTCCTGCCTGCTGGGAAAAGTAAATGCTTGGGGAAGTACATGGAATTTTGCAGATGTTATCAAAGAAATGCAGGAGTTTCAGCGGTGCTCTGACTGGTGACGGTTAAGACTCATAGCTGTTTAGATCAGGGAAAATAAAAAAAAGAAGGAAAATTAAAAATGAAATTTCTAAGGACCAAGCAGCATAGCTTTGGCTGAAAAGGGCCAGCAACTCCAGCTGACGTCTCCCCTCCCTCTGCAGTGATTTTGAACCTCCATCCTCTTTGTGTTGCAGGGCAAGCACAAGCTGCAGGTGGATACAGGACTAGAAGGTTCCTGGTGTGGCCTCATCCCAATTGGGAGCTCCTGTGACAACGTGACCACAACCGGTCTCAGGTGGAACCTTGGTAAGTTGGAGCTGCCTTTGTCCTTTTGGTCACTCACCTCCATGCAGCTGTACAGTCTGAACATCCATGCCAGCCTCAATGCCACCTAGGGACTTCCTGTACTGGGTAGTGGAGTGTGGCACTGCATTCCTGCATCCCTGCTGGGCAAAGTGTTTCTGGGAATGAAGTTTGAAATATATATTTATTTATACTTAAAAGAGATATTGCAGGCAGAGACGTTTTCAAATTGGGAATCACTGAGCTGTTGAAGTTTAACATCTGTTGGAGTTATGATTAATTGTCATCTTGATATATTGCCCTTTAGGGAGAAGAAACTGGGAGTGCCTGATGTCCTACTTATAAATCATAAAGCTACACCAGGCAAATAATTATGTGATACAGATTATTAAAGCTACCTGACTTCCCCTGAACTGCTTTACATGTATTGTCTGTTTGTCAACTCTGAATGACTATATCTTTGTTTGTTTGTTTTTTTTAAATGGGAAGATAACTGGGACAGCTATCTGAAAAAGATTTCTTGACAAAAAAGAAAATTTGAATTCGTCTCCATTTTCCTGCCCACTCTTCCACTAATTCCACTGAGTGATTCAGACTGTATTTACTAATGAAAAAAATGAGATATAAATATGGCATGAATTTCAGGTTATGGGAGACTTGCCAGATAGAGGTATGGAGATCTGTCTGACTAGTGACAATTTCATTCTCTTAAACTGAGTTGTAAGAGCTGAATGTTTAAGAGACGGCCTCTTAAGTTTAAAAAAGTGTAATGTTTTCATTTGTACTGGTAAGTACAGTTGACAGGTAAGTTATGGAATCTTCCTCTGCTCAGTCCTGCTGTGCAATGAATTTTGTGGCCAGTTAAACTGAGGGACCAGCCAGTTCTCAGCAAATTTTCTGCCATTTAGAGTGAGCTGAAGTTCAGATCAGCCTTATAGTAATGGGGGAAGTCTTTCAAGCTTATATTATTTTGTGAAAAACTGCTAGATGGATCAAAATGTGGTGGGCTCTATGAGGTTGCTGTCCTTTCTTGAGGTTTTGGTTGATTAGTTTGAAAAACAAGTTATTTGTAGATTAATCAATTTTTTTGTAGTTTAATGTCATACATTTCATCAGTTTTACAAGGTGCTCACTAGAAAAACAGTAATTTTAAAGAAGGTTTGTCTGCTATCACCAATGACATGGCTTTGTTACTCCTGGAGTTCTGATTTGCCTTCATCCGCTAAAACTAAATTTCACCATGTACAAAAAAATGATATATGTATTTTTAAACAAAGTTTCCCACGCTTTAAGAGGAAACAATTTGCCAGTCTGCCTGTCCCAGTTTGAGGGTAACACAGTGGAAGATACAGTGGTAACAAATTGTAATAACTCATAGCTGGGATTGGGTTGAGAAATTGGTTTCTTTGGTGTCTATAATTATGCTGTAACAAACTTCTTCAGTTTATTAGGAGAAATAGGTAGGTATGGACCTACTGGGATTTTTGTTACATATAATTCAGTCTTTTTCTCTGGGAGGCACAGAAGTATTAAGTGCCTGTTGTTTCACGTTAATACGGCATTACCATCCCTTCTCCTGGTCCTTCCTCTCCATTTCCAAGAGGGAACCTCAGGACTTTACAGTCTTCCTTAGTGATGTGTACACTGCATCCTCTTATAGGTTACACTTTCATTCTCAGTATTCTTGTTTCTGACGAGTAGAGAGAGACTTCATGGCTTTGACATGGTTAGCTGATGGAGTAGGAGCTCAGATGCTGTTTTCCTTGGTCCCTTAGGAAACAGAAAATGATACTGAGAGGAGGAGGAAAACCCACCTGATCAACACATGGCCAAGAGGCTGGTGCCATAAGAGGAATTTTGGTTTGTTTGTTTTTAACATTTTTAATATTTAACATTCAGCACCAGGCCTGCTGGCAACTGGTGGGGTCTATATGTGTCAAAGGTAGAAAAGGACTCTAGCCCAGGAACTGGGAGGGCTCACTGAGAGAGCTTTAAGCTAGGTTTGAAGGGAGAAGGTGATAAAATCAGTCTCACTTGAGATGAATCTGGGGCCAGTGTTCCAGGGGCCAGGGGTGAAGTGTGTCCACCTTCATGCACGCAGCATGGGTAACAAACAAGATGAGCTAGAAGAGATAGTGTGACTGTAAAACTGTGGCTTAGTCAACTCCACCCAAACATGACTGGATCATTCTCATGGCAGGAATTCTGCAATGGAAGGCTATAACCTCTTTAGAAGGGGTGGTGGGGTGGCTCTTTGTGTTAGGGAGCATTTTGATGCTGTAGAGCTCAATTCTGGGAATGATAATGTTGAGTCCTTATGAGTAAGGATTGGGGGAAGGCCAGCAAGGCTGACACTTAACTAGTATGAGGAGAAGATTAAGTGTTTTGTAAGCAGTTGGCAGAATTCAAACAATTGCTAGTCGCTGTTCTCATGAGGGACATCAACTTACTTGACGTTCAGTGGAAATAGAATACAACAGAGAAAACAGTATAGGATGTTCCTTGACACAGGAACAGAAACTTTATGACACAGCTGCTAAGAGATCCTACCAGAGGAAGCATTCTATTTTAACTAATGTTTGACAAACAGAGAAAGAATGGTAGGACATTGTTTGAGTTCTCCATTCTTGGAGAAATTAGGATGGATGCCAGACTGTATGCTGTTTAGTACATTGGTTGGGAGACCACTGGAAGTCAGTCCTGAAGTACAAAGGGCTCCAGAAAGGCTGGACATTCCTCAAGAAGGAAATCTTAAAGGCATGGGATCGGGCTGTATCCCTGTTCCATTCTATTAGCCAGTGGAGAGGACCAGACAGGATGAATGGAGAATTTTTGCTAAGATTCTGGGAAAAAAAAGAGACTTTACAATCTTTGGTAAAAGGGTCAGATGTCTTGGGAATTGGTCAGGGATGTTGCTAGGGTACGCAGAGGGAAAATTAGAAAGGGAAAAGACCAGGAAGAACTTAATCCGGTCACCATTGTTAAATAAAAAATGTACATCAAAAAAAATTCTTTATTACTTCCAGCAGGAGGAGGGCCAAGAAGAATGTCCATCCTTTATTGGATACAGTGGGGAACATTACCAATGAAAATGAAAAAAGGCTGAGGTTCTCAATGCTGCCTCCACTTTTGTCCATAATAGTCAGATGAACTATAGTTAGGGTATTCAGCCTTAGCTTGGAGACTGGAATGAGGAGCAGAATAAACCGCCCACAGTTCAGGAGGAAACATTTAGAAATATGATGCTCCACTTGTACTCTTACAAGTCTATTGGACCAGATGGGATCTACTCCAGTGTCCTGAGGGAGCTGATAGAAGCAATTGCTAAGCCACTTTCCATCATTTATCAGCAGTCTTGGTCAACTGGGGAGGTCCTGGATGTCTGGAGACTTTTTAATGTGATGCCCATCTACAAGAAGGGTTGGAAGGAGGATCTGGGGGGATTAGGAGCCTGTCAGCCTCACTTCAGTATTGGGAAAGGGTATGGAGTAGATCATCTTGAGTGTGATCACTTGACATGTACGGACCAACCAGAGGATTAGGCCTAGCCAACATGAGTTTATGAAAGGTAGGTCCTACTTAACCAATCTGATCTCCTTTTTATTACCAGGTGACACACCTAGTGGATGACAGGAAGGCTGTGGATGTAATCTGCCTAGACTTTAGTAAAGCCTTTGACTCTGTGTCCCCAAGTATTCTCCTGTAGAAGCTGTCAGCCCATGGCTTAGACAAGTGTACTCTTTTTTGGGGAAACAACTGTCTGGATGTCCAGGAACAGAGAGTGGTGGTGAATGGAGTTAAATCCAGCTGGTGACCAGTCACTAGTAGTGTTTCTCAGGAATCAGGAAGGGTTAATATCATTAATAATGATCTGGATTAGGAGGTTGAGTGAACCCTCAGTAAGTTTGGAGACAACACCATGATGAGAAGTGTTCATCTGCCTGAGAGTAGATAGCTCCTTCAGAGGGATCTGGATAGGCTGGATTGATGGGCTGGGACCAACTGTGTGAGCTTTAGCAAGTCCAAGTGTTGGATGGTACACTTTGGTTACAATAACCCCATGCACTGCTACAGGCTTTGGACAGAGCGGCTGGCAAATTGCATGGTGGAGAAAGATTTGTGGGTATTAGTTGACAGCTGGCTGAACATGGGCCAGCAGTGTGCCCAGGTGGCCAAAAAGAGCAATGGCATCCTGGCTTGTATCAGATATAGTGTAGTCAGCAGGATTAGGGAGGTGATCGTCCCTCTGTATTAGGCACCTTGAGTACTGTGTTCAGTTTCGGGCCTCTCAGTACAAAAAAGACATTGAAACCTTGGAGTGTGTCCAGAAAAAGGCAATTAACTGGTGAAGAGTCTGGAACACGAGTCTTATGAGGAGCAGCTGAGGGAACTGGGATTGTTTAAAGAAGGCTCAGGAGTGACCTTATTGATCCCTACAACTACCTGAAAGGAGGTTGTAGAGAGGTGGGGTAGGCCTCTTTTCCCAGATGACTAGCAATAGGACTAGAGGGAATGGCTATAAGTTGTGCGAGGGGAGGTTTAGGTTACATATTAGGAAAAATTTCTTCTCCAAAAGTGTAACAAGGCATTGGAACGGGCTGTCAATGGAGGTGGTAAAACCTCCATCTCTGGAGGTTTTCAGGAAAAGGGTGGATGTGGCACTGAGTGACATAGTTTAGTGATCATGATGATGATGAGTTGATGGTTGGAATAGATGATTTTAGTGGTCTGTTCCAGCCTTAATTATTCTATTATTTATTTCTCTACATTATCACCACATAAAAACAAGCAGGCTTTCAATCAAGGTTTTTTTATGTTTAACACTGATTTATGTCTGAGTGAATCTAGATTGCTGTGCTGATGAAAATGTGCAAATCCTTCAACAGGTAGTCAAACATTGTCTGAACTACAGGTGCAGTCATGAGATTTCATAGTCTCTGAATAGAAAAAGACAAGGATAAATAGCTAAGACAGAAGATGTACTGGAGTTGCAAGTAGGATACCAAAGCTCTCATTTTAATGGCTAAATAAACCTGAAAATCATTTGTTTTTCTGCCAGATGAAAAACAAATGCACTTGATTTCTTAATTGTACTTTTAATATAGTGTAATACAGTATTTTTTTTCTGTCTGTGAGGATACAGCATGTATGCATGCTTTTTGCACGTTCGTCTTAGTTGATCTAAGCAGAACATTCTTTTATTTTAGTTCTCATCTTACAGAGATGAGAAAGTATTTTTTATCCAAGCTTGCTATTGTGCAGTACGCATTCAGAATACATTATAAACATATTCTTTCCATTCCCATAAGGACACAGATCTTTTCTCTATTTAAATCTGATTTACAGCATAGGAATCAGATAATGCTTTATCTGATTGGACTTACCTGGCTGCTTGCTGACAACAGCTAATAAATAAAGAAAAATCCAATCATGCCAGAATTACCCACCATTTGTCATTAGATCCTCTGTGGTGCTTTCATGGAATTTGAATGAGGATAGAAATCAGCTGCAGCGTTCATCACAGAAGAGACTGGAAAGTAGTGTTAGACTTTTCTAAGAAATGGTTCATTTTCTAGGAAATTAGGATAATTAGGAAATCTTGCCAGATTATTTATTCTTCATCACTAAGGCATTTGATATGCTGTACGTCATACCTCTACTGGAAAGATATAGATCTGTATTAATGTGTGTATGCAATTGTGCTTTCCAGATAATTTTCATACAAATTGATTTTGTTAGGCAGGAAGTAAAATTGATGTAAAATGTCATTCAAAAGAGTCCCTCTGTCATTTCACTTCAAAAATCAATAGCAATAGCAACAGGAGCAAGACCTTCTTCCTCTGGCTGTACATACACTGACTGCTGGTGTCTGGTGGAAAAACAGGATCCCAAATCTTTTTGATGCTGTTTAAATTGTTAGTAGAAGTGAAATCTTTGCTCTGTTTTTTTTCACTTCATTGGGTTTTTGTTGACATTGGGAGCTGCAAATGGGACTAACAGATTACAAAAGTGGTGGGGTTTTATATATTAGAAAAATATGCAAAGAAATTAGTATCTCCTTAAAAAAAAAATTAAAAAAAGAAAGAGAAAAAGAAAGCAGAAGAGTAAGGTAGCACTCTGGAAAAGGCCATAAATTAAGACAGTGGACAAGTATGCATGAAATAGTGAAGCTATTTCTATAAACACTCCAACCTGTTTGATAACAGAAATAGTTTATATGGCATATTTTACTGCACTTGAGGAAGTATGTACATTTTCCATGACAGAGAGAAAAGGCTTCACAGCTGAATTCCCTGCTTTTCCTCTCTGATTTCCTCTCCTCTCTCCTCTTGTGTTCTTCACTAGTATCAGACTTCCCAGTCCACTAGATGGGATCTATCTGCAGAACATCTAGTGATTTATTTTTCCCTATTCATTGCTGTATTAGGACCCTGGATAGCGCAGTGACAAAAATGATGCTGCTGCCCCCAAAGCTTTGGGTGTTTTTGGTCTATTTCCCTGCAGGAGTGCTGCAATCTGCCTCCCAGATCACATCATTCATTACATGGTGAGGGGTGCTGAAATGATTCTCCAGCAAAGCAGATGTTCTGGAGGGGACAGCCTGGCATTCCACTGGGTCACTGTGAGTCAGCATACCAGCAGCAAGGGCACTGCTTAGTATTGCCTGGGGTGATATCACTTGGTGTGCATTAAAGGATAGATGAATACAGAGCTACACAAGTAGTGCTTGACTCCGAAAGCTGAAGGTGCATTTTCTCCTGAACAGCAGCTGCAAAACACAGACAGAATTTGTGAAGGAGCTTGAGGTGAGAGTTTGAGGTTTTTCCTGTCACACGTAAGAGCATCCTGAAGTAAACTGGTGGCACTTAATGTATCTCTAGCTATGTTGCCATGGCACACTGCAACTACACAAACTAATTTCATTATTAATAATAGTGTAACAATTGAGCTGAGAGATGGTCAAGAGGGCAAAATACTATTTTTTTCCCTAACATCTCCTCTATTACTTCAGTTCCTTCTATTAATGGAAATATCTGGAGATATGAAGAAATAGGTGTTTTGCTTCATCCCAGTTTTGGTGTAGATCATTCTCATATCTTTGTTTGCAAATTGTTGGCGAGGATCCTGACACTTGAAAATCAGAAACAACCTGCTGCCACTGAGGGATAGGACTTGTGAACACTAAGCAACTTTCTGGGGAAGAGACAGTTCTGCAGAGTGCTACCATTTAGATTGATGTGAATGCAGAGGAGTTCTATGGATTTCAGTGTTGGCTCTGAAATTTTCTCAGTGGGTTTGGAAGCAGAATTTGTCCAAGAAAGAGACCTTTAAGTTCATACTGAAGGTGTTTAGTCCTTGAGGAATTCTCATCAGCCAGCCTGTCTATGTGGATATTGGAAAATCATCTCTTTTAAATAATTGTAGAGGCAGTGCTGAAACATCACTGTGCATTTGAATGAAAGTCAGTGAAACACTGGCCAGAGTGCAGATACTCATTTGTCATATCCCTTGCAAATATGTTTTAGTTGTTTTCATATTTAAATGCCCAGAGCCGTAATTAATGTAAGTATCACACTGCTAGGAGATTTCCAAGGAAGCTCTCTGAGGTGTGTGGTTAGTTTTTGCCAATTTCCAATGTTCTCTGCAGGATCGCAAAAGAGCGATTGATCTCATCATGAGAAAAAATCAGTCATGTCTGGCTGGCATCTCCTAGAGTTTTAAAATAACTTTTAAAAATTGTATGTAATGGCTCAGGTAACAAGCAAACAGGCCATTTACATTTTGTGTGAGTTATAATTAGCAGAAGTGATCCCTCCTTTCCAATTCACATATGGATCTTAGTGTTGTTCGGATCTTAGTAGATACTCCAGTATGTGATTGATCTCTTCTCCCCAGAAACACAGCACTGAGAGACATCTTCTGTACTGATCGATTCTTATAACTTACTCAAGCAGTTCTGTTCCCTTTTGTATGTCTCAATTGTTCATTTGTTGCTCATTTTCTAGATGTATGTTGCTTCTGAAGGGCCCATGCACCCTTTTTTCTTTCCCCGTTTTTGAAAGTAGGTGTTTGTGGAAAAGAGGAAGAAGTAGATTTTCCCTTCATGTTGTGTGAGGTTCTGGAGAGGACAAAAATCTGGTAGATGTCATTACTGACTGTTGTTGTGCACTTCTACAAAGTTATGTTTTGACTGTAAGTTATTTATGGCATGATGATTAATCAACCAGTAACAACTAATGTAATGACTGTGTTCTGAAATGATTACTTTTAAATGCACATATCAATTACAGATCACTAAGCAAATCTGTTCTTTCAGGGGGGTTAGAAAATAAAAATTTCTAATTGGTGAATGCATATCTTGCTATAGAAGTAATTGTGGCTTCTTTGGGGCAGTACATGCATGTGGGGAAATCAAGGCAACAGCAGGAAAGGGGAGAGAAAGAGAAACAGAAGGAAAATTGGAATGCTAGGAGATCATACTTGGGATCAGAGATGGGTTCTGGGGAGAAGAAAGGAAATATAAGGTCATTATGGGGAGATATGAATACAGAAATTGAGAAAGTGAAGCCAGAGATGATTAAGTAGACAGTTTGCATTTTGAAGCTCTTAACTAAGTCCACAATATCTGGTGGTATTATTTCTCTGCTGTTACCAACCCCTCATTTCCCACTGGTATTTGGGGCTAACAATCTACAGCTGGTGTCAGTAGCCTGTTCAGCTCAGGTGTTCTCAGAATCTGTTGCACGCATTGATCCAGTTGGAGATACGGCATTAGCCATTGGATTTAAAAACAAGAAGAAAAGCTTCCTCTTACTTTGTAATCTCAGGACCACCCATTCAAGTTTGCCTTTCCAGCAGGTACTTTGTGAACATATACATCAGGTGTTTGTTTTTCCAGCACCCTGATGTTTCTGAGGGCTCTACCCTGGTCCAGCAAAGCAAAAAAGGGTGCTCAGTAGTGAAGTCTGTGGCTTTATCCCTAAGACTCTATTGTTGCTGACATTCATTTAACTGTGCCATTGCTCTGGAGCAGCTGAGCAGGTAATGTGGCATTATGGGTTCTGTTGTAGTGAGCCCCACAAGGAAGCTGCTGAGGACTTCAATGTGCATGTGTTCAGTGCAGCTTAAATCTATACAGAAAATAAAGCAAAAATCCTTATCAAGAAGACTGCCAGTTCAGAAGCTTCTGTCTACTGAAGGAGTCTGGCCTGCTTGGTTAATGTGACCATATGATTAAAGGATGAATGGTAAAGAACCTGAATTAAGACTTCAGAGGCAAATTTAAATTCTAACATCCCATAACTCACCAGTCCCTGGACAGCCTAGGTCTATATGCAGTAGTCATGCTTGCTGTGGTTTTCAGATATTTAAGTTTCCTCCTATATTTTATAAAATATTTATAAAACCAAAGAAGCACTTCAAACAAGTCAAAATATTTTTAATATATTTTAAGTCGGTGGCGGTACATGTCATAAAATAAATAGTAAATCCAAGCAATTGGGCAAGAGGTCAGGGGATCCTATAGTCTATACAGACTGTTCTATAGCAGTATCTGTATACTTAAGTCACTCTTGAAAACCTAAAAAAAATCGTCTTTTCTAAGGTTTCAATGTCAGATGTTCCTTCATAACATTTTCTCCATAAAGTCTGCTCCAATTAGATTTTTTCCCTTTCTTTATTGTACAGATACAGTCTGGGAGGAATAGATTTTCCTGCTGCTAAGCATGAGACAGAGTATTTATATAATAATTGCCAATAAGAAACCTAAAAAATGTACGTTTGAGTTTTCCAAATGCAAGGCATTGCTCTATAATTTACACAGGCAGCAGCAATACCACTGTATCACTGCTGATTGGCATGCCACTTAGTGATGCCATTTGTAAGACAATTTTCTAAACTGTTGCAAAGAAATATGAGGAGTTTTTCCATTCTATAGAGCATTGGTACATTTTAAGAAGTACAGTTATAAAAAGCTTTAATCTGGATTAAGAATTTAAAAACTTAATGTAGAATTTAAAATTGTGCCATGAATGAGTCAGTATTTTTCAGGGTGGTTTTTCAGTGTATTTTGAAATTGGGTGATGGTGACTTAAAATTTAAATATATTTTATATATCCATTCATTATTTAATAATAATTACAATTATTTTCTGTTGAGAATAGTTGAGTCTAGTCAGTTGAAGCTGAAGCATGGTCCGTTTTGCATTTGTTTTACATGTCAAATTTATTTTTTCATTTCCATACGTTTAGCCAACCCTTTCCTCCCTCCCCACCCCAAAAGAACAAACAAACAAAAAAAACCCACATTTTTCTTTAAATTTAATTATTTTTAATGTATTACACAGGATAGCTTTAATTTTTAAAAATGTTTTCTAAAACTCATGTGAACTAGTTAAGCGTGTCTGCTATGGAATCAATTCACTATATGGTTTAAGAGGTTTTAGCCTCGAGTATTATGTTCTGCTCTGGGGTTCACAGCATAAAAAAAACATAGAGCTGGTGAAATGGGTCTAGAGGAGGCCATGAGGATGATCCAATGGCTGGAGCACCTCTCCTACAAAGGCAGACTGAGGGAGTTGGGTTGTTCATCCTGAAGAACAGAAGGCTCCAGGAAGACCTCACTGCAACCTTCTAGTACCTGAAGGGAGCTCCAGGAAAGATGGAGAAGGGACTCTGTTACTAAGTGTAGTGATAGGACAAAGGGAAGCAGTTTTAAACTAAAAGAGGGGAGATTTAAGTTAGGTATTTGAAGGAAATTTTTTACTCATAGGATGATGAGACACAAACAGGCTGCCGAGAGAAGCTGTGGATGCCCCATCCCTGGAGGTCTTCAAGGCCAGAATGGATGTGGCCCTGGGTAACCTAGACTAGTGGGATGTGTCCCTGACCATATCAGGAGAGGTGGTCTTTAAGATCCCAGTCAACCCAAGCTATTGCATGAGCCTATGGACAAGATGAGCATCAGCTGACCCGTGTAATTTATGAACAGCTTTGATACACAGAAATATCTAAAATGTCTGAAATAATTGTCAAACCCTTACAAACTTACTTTCTCATAATGTGACTGAAGAATTAATATATTATATTAATTATAATTATATATAATATAAATAACAAGCTTGTGGAACTAAAGGAAAAGCTACACACTGACTCAGTATAGTAATCTAGAAGTGCCTCTGTCCCTTCCTTCACTCAACCATGAGAGCTTAAGCCCCGGATTTATCCAAAGATTTAGCCTCCCCAATATTTCCATACTTTCATACACATACTTACACAGCTGATCACATGAAATACAGGGGAATTATTCCGTGTGTAAAGCTAAACGTGCAAGAGTACATACGTACTAAAGTTGAATTCTGCAGCAGGAGATACAACCTTCAAAACTGCCTGAAAGAGCTTTTCTGTATGTAAAATAATGTCCTAGAAACTTTAATCTCCATCTCCATGGCTAGATGTCGGTGCAGGTTCCCATTTGAATCTAATACTGCAAAACTCCCTTCTTAAGCTCTGCACATTTTGTGTATTACTGATCTCTGTAGTGATCTTTCAAGGGTCTTATACGCAGTCATGAAGTTTTCACTGAAATTTCTAAAACCATTAGAATATGATATGATGTCTGCAGAGCTGCATAAGAACAAGATACCCAGGACTGAGTAAATCAACCACAGTAGATGTGGATTTGGTTGTTTGGCTTTTATTCCAGTGCTGAAAATTACACCGTTCTGTGGCTTTGTCTGCCGTGCATAGAGCAAAATTTTCAGTCCATTAAAATGCAATCCAGAGCGGCCAATGCAAGGAATTTGTAGGAGAGTGTGGAAAATTTTCATCATTTCAAGGGCTGGAGTTAAATATTAACATTAACACAAACCTTAGTTGCAGTAGAAATAATTAAATAGATTGCTTTTCTGTTTAAATACGAAACGTTAGTGTGCGTACCTTGTAGCAGCCTGCAAATGAATTTTTGACAACTGCAAATCAACAGTGGCAGTGCTTTGAGAGACAGCTCTTTGCTGTGCGTGCATGTAGAGGTTGTGCTGTTTACCTGCAGCATGCACTAGGAAGGCAGGCTGGAAGCGAAGCCCATGCCACTTGCTCCTCCCTGCAGTCTTTTGTTACGCTACATGCTTGCAGAACTGAAATGTAAAGACTTGCTTGGAATTTTGGGAGGATTCCTGCTGACAGTTCCTTTTGCATCCCTCAGGCAAACGTTGTTGTCAGTGAATCTTAAGATTAGCTTGTATTCCTTTTACTGCTACCAGAATTACCTGAGCATCCCAGCTGAGTGTCCTCAGAACTTTACTAGCTATTGTCATTTGTTCTCTGTTTTATCCCATTTTCCAACTTTCCAGGGTAATGATTCCCATGCTGTCTGTAAGTCGTGGTTTTGCAGCAGCACTTCCTGACTTTCTCTGCCACTTTTGTGGTGTACCTCCTGCGATTCCCTTTTCAACAAACCCTTCAGTTGTTACCTACGATGAAGACAGCCTTCAAAAAAATAAACTGTTACTAGATACCATGGCTCACAGCACTACTTGCTGACTGAGTGGGCAGCACAACAGGCTGGAACCAGGGATGGAACACATCATTAGCTGCCATTAGTCTGCTGTGCCTCTCCTCCTGCTGTTTGTCTCATTAACTCTTTGGGGCAGGGGCTAGCTGTTAGCCTGTGCCTGCACAGCACTCCTCATCTTGCCTGTAGTCCTATGCTACTGGAATAGTGAAGATTAAGTGCCACAGGGAAATAACTCAGAGTTGCAGTTGAAAGCTAATGCCAAGGAGTGATCCCTGATTTTAAATAAATGCATATTTTGAATTATGTTAGAGCCTGCATTTGGGTTGTTATCCTTAGAAATTATACTGTGGGAAGGAAATCACTGATTAACACACAGTGCCATCTACAGAGCAGGATGTACAGGATATACAGCCTGCACTTCACGCATTGCATGGATTGTTTTGTTTGTCATTTTTGCTGGCTCTTTTCTTGTCACAGTACAGCTGCCATTCATAGCTGGAAAGCATATGAGAAGCTTCAGCAGATGCCTGCAGAACCAGAGCACAAGGATGCTGATCCCATGTGATTCAGCTTGAGAGCCTGCAGGCTGACAGAGCTTCATGGTGATGTGCAGCACTGCAGCTGCTGCTCTCAGCTGCTGCTGCTTGGGAGGCTGGTTCTGTTCCCATCATACCCATATGGAGGTGGTTTGTGCGCTGCCCTGTCACCACGCTGATCACAGTGCATGCAGACTGGGCATGCTCAGCAGCACTCATTGCTAACTTTCTCTTACAGCTGTTGTCTTGCGGGTTTTGTTTTGCTTTATTCAGACGGCTGTCCCTAAGAATGCTGCAAAGAGCTTCTCCACTGGCCCTACTGAATCACACTCTGTAGTGGCTGTTACGTAGCAGCTGCATGTTAGCTGGTGGGACTCACAGCGTTGGCACTGCAGAGAGTTGGATTTAGTCCCCTAGACCTTCAGAACAAACACCCATTTTGGTGCAGCAAATTGGATATTATTGTACTATAAAAAGAATCAATACCACTTTTCGATCTGGTTTGTGTGACAAGGGGGCGAAGGAATCAATTAATTCACACCCTGGGGAGAGATGGGCTGAGGGGAAAAGGGAAAGGTAGAGAAACAGTCCTGGAAGAAGGGAAATGGTGGCAACAAGCTAAGGAAGAAAGTTCAGTTTATTAAATATAGTAGTGGAATATAAGATAATACAATACAATATTATTGGAATTTAAGCTAATAATCAAATAAAGAAAAGAAATAGAGAGTTTTTGAAACCAAAGTCCTTACTCTAATGCCGTAGGTGAAGTGGCCAGAGAGCAAAAAAGGGAGTAAGTCTCATGACTACCAGCTCATTTTATCTTTCCCTCAAAACAGAGAACAGAAATTGAAAAGCAGTCTTCCAGGATTTGTAGTTCATGAAACCATGAAACTATGACAGTGAAACACACAAATATGTCTCCTTCCATCCTCAGGGATCCATGCTTTCTGTAATTCAGCAAATTAAGCAGACACTGAAGAACAAACTGCTTTCTGTCCTCTTTGGTCCAGCTTCTGAACACTGGAAGTCCTCTGACCTGTAAGCTCTCACTAGCTCAGGACACAGAGTTTAGTATCTTTGGGTTGGTGAGGCTGAAAAAGGGAAATGGGAAGGGAGAACTCAGAACAAATTCTGACATCCAGACAGGCAGGAAATAGTTCTATGGTGGCTTATCTTGCAAGCAGCGGAGGAGAAGGAAAATGAGAGGAGATTCTGTTTTTTTTATAGTTAAATGTGAGGTGCAACATATTTAAAATCTCAACAGAGATGAATTAGGATGCTGAGTGTCCAGACAGCTGAAGTTGTGCATTAAGCAGGGTTTCTGAGAGTGCTCTGCTGTTTCCCACCTGCACTGTCACCGTCAGCACATTGATAAGCAGGGTGAATGTAAGTAATAATTCCTTTTTATTTAATATACATTAAACCTGAAAAGGGACAGATATATGAGTTAGTAGAGTGCTGCAAAATGTGAAGGTAATTATGTAGTAGTTACCCTAAACTTTTCCAACTTTAAAGTGGTTTAGAGCTGCTTAAGTGTGGCAGTTCTGTGATTAAATAAATGGATGCAAATGGTAATTGTAACTGATGTGTGACTGATGAAGGCTTTATGTGTTTACAGTTACATAGCACTGTAAACTCTTCCTCAGCAAGGAGGGGCCCAACATTGTGGGCTGGTGTAACTGCAGAGCTGTTGTAGGAGTGAATTTTACTGTGATATCAGCAGGCTATAAGCAAGCTTCTTTGTGCTGCATTCCGAGCCTGAATACATTGGCAAGGGCTGGAAAGGGTACATGAAGGGGCTGAGTGCTGCTGGGTGACAGCTCTGGGGAAGGAGCCACCCATCCATATCATTTCTCTTCATCCTTACATCACCCGTCAGTGGTTCCTGCCTCTTCTCAACTTTCAGTGTTCTATCTCCTCAGGACAGATCAGCTGTGCAGCTCTTGTCCCTAGATCACTGTGGTTTGTGAGACATTAATAGTGCAGTGTTTGACAGTCACTGGGCTAACTGTGATGGAGCCAGATTGTGAGAACCATTCAGGGCAGAGGGAGTGTTTGCATAATTGGAAGTGGTTGGGAACAAGATGACAAACAAGTATGTCACTAGAAAAAAGGAGTGGGATAAGAGGTTTGTGTAATCTGAATGACACTGTAATGCTATTTGATTTGTCACCTGTCATTTGCTAATTATTAATCACAGCAATTGCATTTGGTAGTGAGCTTAAATTAAAGGGATTTGTATTGCAGCAGCTTGAGTTTAATATCAGCACTTTGTCATACAATGCAAAAACTAACCTGGGGTAATTAAATTACAGGGTAACTGCTCATTCTCCATAAATTGTTTTGTTCTATTCACTGAGGAAACAATGAGCAGGATATTGCCAAAGACAAGCCCCTAATCATTAGCAGCCTTGCTCCCTGCTCAGTTTCTTTTCCATCACTTCACCTGCAGTGCCGGATTCCAGCCGTTCCTTTTCCAGTGACATTGTAGAGCTGACAATGAACTCACAGCATTTCTGCCATGTGCCTGTCATGGGCTTGTGTGAAAGAAGAAAACGAGGTCCTGTTTTGTTGACCTTTTAGATGCAGTTGAAATGGACTCTCTGTTTCCTTCCACACCAAGCGATGCTGCTCTGCTGTCTGCATTAACCTTTGTGGAGCACCCCAGTGAGATGCTATCTTGGCACCAGCAATGCAGACACCAGGATGATTGAAAAGGGATCCATGGGAGACAATGTGCAAACAGCTCAGCTAAAGGCTGAGCACTGCACTGGAGAAAGTATTTTTTATGTTTCAGTGCTTAGTTGGTCTGTGAATCCTGTAATTTGCTTAGCCAAACAGAACTTCAGAACAGATGGTTTCTAAATTTTGGGAAGATAACCAGTTTGGTATTTTCTCCCTGTGCATTCCACAGTAACACGTTAGTATTGAAATTATATGAAAATTAAATTGGGAAATAAAATTGGGATCTTTACCAACAGAACATCAATTTCAGGACCATACAATTATTAGTGTATGCTAGGTTTTCACCTGTACACTTTGCCTAAGATTTGTCTGTGCTCTGATTTAGCATTCCTTGCTGCTTACTTGCATAACCAATGCCACATCAGTCAGCCGGAGTCACCGAGGTGTGTAGCTCCCAGCTGCATTTGCTCATAACACAAAGACATTTGCTTATGTGGGTGCTTTATGAAAAATAAGTGCATTACCTAATCTTGAGTGCACATTAGTAGTGAGAAAATGCTGCATTTCCATTCTTTTCATTGAGGAAACTGAGTCAGTGAGCATTTGTCTTATCTGAGACCATCAAAAAAAATCTTCCTTACATCTAACCTAAATATACTCTCTTTTAGTTTTAAGCCACTCCCCCTTGTCACTATCAGACCTTGTTAAAAATTGGTCTCCCTCTTGCTTCTAAGCTCTCTTCAAGTACTGGAAGGCCACAATGAGGTTTCCTTGGAGCTTTCTCTTCTCAAAGCTAACAATGTTCTTTAAGGTTCCCTACAACCTAAGCCATTCTGTGGCCCTAAGACTCTTTTTCCTCAGAAGAGATTAGATACTTTACTACTTTGGCCTCCTCTCCCAAGCTACTTTTCCCTCTTCTCATATTAGGGATTCATCATGTCAGTTTAAACTGTACTTTTTTGGGCAGAGAACTTATAGTCATATGCCCTTACTCAGAAAGCATTCCTTGGCCCAATGGACTCCCTGCACCATGACAGTACTATGTGTTTCTCTCCGTTGGAAAGACCTAGCCTGCCACATCTCTGTTTAACATCTCTAGTCTCTTTCTGCTTGTGCAGTCTGGGGCTGTTGTATAATACAGCCTTGGATTACTTGCAGAGTTGTCAAACTCAGTTGGCAATTGGGAGTGCCTCAGCATTTTAATGAGCTTTGGCTGAAAGGATTTCAAAGGGGGACTTCTGCTCTTTTCCTTGAAAACCTGCTTTGTTTGTGCAGAACTTTTAACAGGGCTGGTATGATCACAAATTCCACTCTGCATTTTTATGCAGCTACAAATGTAATCTGAGTTTTACTCTGAGGAAGTAGAGGAATATGTAACTGAAAATCCTATTTGTTATGCCTTAGGATATTTAAGTTTTCTTAATGACTCCTGTCAAGCTATGATTACTGACCACAAATGGATTCTTGGCAGCTCACCTGGCAAGCAGAAACTTTACCACTTTCCTCAAGCCCTCTTAAAATAATAATAATTCTCTTTAAGTTCAACCTGTTTGTGACATTGCCTCAGCTGCCTTATGTCTAGCCCAGGTTACTTTTTGTAATTACAGTTTTTGTGAAAATCAGTTTTAGGACTCAAAGTACAGATTAGCTGTTCTATACAGCCTTGTTGGCATGTTGCATTACTGGCCTGAAGGGTAAAACTGCTGTATAATAGCCACTTGATGGTGCTTTCTAAAGGTTGTAATGTCTCCTTATTTCACTGCAGATATGCTTGCTGCTGCCAGGAGCATTACATTGGAGAGTTCTTATTGCAGCTGTACTAGATCTGTGACTTTTATGCTACTACATAGCATTTATGTACAGGGTGATGGAAAAAGCAGGTAAGTAGAAAAAAAAAATCTGCACATTCTAGTAACAAAATCCAACACTGGCAGGATGAATATACTTGGAAAGAAATGCCACTTTTGAAGTTTCATATGATGTTGTAATTTTCAGCTTGAGATACCATTCTGTGGGTTGCAATCGACACACCAGAGGGATGAGATGTCATCCATAAGGACCTAGATAGGCTCGAGCAACAGGCCCAGGTGAACCTCATGAGATTTAACAAATCCAAGTGCAAGGTCTTGCACCCGGGTCATGGCAACATCCACTACCAATACAAGCTGAGGGATGCAGGGATTGAGCACAGCCCTTTTGGAAAAGACCTTGAGGTACTGGTGAATGGGAAGCTGGACATGAGCCAGCAGTGTGCCCTCACAGCCCAGAAAGCCAACCATGTCCTGGACTACATCTAAAGAAGTGTGGCCAGCAGGTTGAGGGAGGTGATCCTGCCCCTCTGCTCTGAGCTGGTACTTGGAGTACACTCTCACCTGGAGTACTGCATCCAAATGTGGTGTCCTCAGTACAGGAGAGGGACAGACCTATTGAAGCATGTCCAGAAGAGGGCAACAAAAGTGATCCAAGGGATGGAACACCTCTCCCACTAGGACACGCTGAAAGAGCTGGGCTGGAGAAGAGAAGGCTGTGAGATGACCCAATAGCAGCTTTTGAGTAACCAAAGGACAGCTACAGGAAAGAAGGGACAGACTCTTTAGCAGGGTCTGTGGTGACAGAAGAGGAAATAGTTTCAAGCATAAAGAGAGTGGTTTTAGGTTAGATATAAGGAAAAGTCTTTTACAGTGAGGGTGGTGAGGTACTGGAACAGGTTGCCCAGAGTTGTGGTGAATGCCCAATCTCTGGAGACTTTCAAGCCAAGGCTGGATCAGGCCCTGGGCAGTGTGGTCTAGTTATGGATGTCCCTGTTCATTGCAGGGGAGTTGGGCTAATGACTTTTAAACATCCCTTCCAGCTCTAAGGATTTTATAATTCTATGAATCTTGTGATGGTTGGCCTGTTTTGTATTATGCAAAATTTCAAGAATTTGTCTTGAACTGCTTTGTTATGAGTTTACACCTAAATCTGTAAAGAATTTAAACTTAGAATTTAGAAAGGTAATATTATTTATCCATATGAAGCAAGATGTGTTATTTTTCATATATCTGTTAATATCCTGATATTTTCATGGAATCACGGTATCATTTGAGTTTGAAGGGACCTTTGTAGGTGTCATGGTTTTATGATTTTTGGTGTTGGTATTCCACATCATAACATCATGTAGTGCATTAAGAGTTAAAGAGTTAATACTCCAGCTCCATGGATCGTTGATAATTCCGGGTATACCTATCTCAGAAGAGAAGAAGAACTACATTCCCCAGAGGACTGTGCGATGCTTTGCATTTTTACGTGTTTTCTGCTCAGAGGGAAAAGATAAAAACCCTCTGTGGTCACAGGACAATCTCTCTTTCCTTTGAGATCAACTCAGCAGTGGGTGCTCGCTGCCGTCTCACCTTCAGCGTTAGTGTGGGGCCTTCGGTTTATCGGACACTCTCTCTTGCTCATTTTCTTTGATTTATTAGCTTCAATTCCAATTATATTGTATTATATTGTGTTATTTTGCTTTCTGATATCTTATTTAGTAAATTAGCTTTCCTCCTCAGATCATTGCCTCTGTTTTGTTTCTAGGCCCATCTCCCTTTTTCCTTTTCCCTTTCCCCCTTCCCCTTTCCTGGGGCGTGGGTCTGTGGGTCCCCCGCACCAATTGTTGCGGAGCCGGGCCAAACCAGCCCAGTAAACTGTTGACAATAGGTCAGGTAGTCCGGCTTCCCTGCAATGAGAATCTAGCATCTACAGCTAGATCCAATTGCTCGGAGCCCTGTCCAGCCTGACCTTGGATGACTCCGGGAATAGGGAATCCACCACAGCTCTGGGCCACCTGTTCCAGTATTTCATCATCTCTATTGTAAAAAAAAAAACACCTTTTTCCTTGTATCTAATCCAGATTTCCTCTCTTTAGTTTGAACCCCTTATCCCATCACAATAGACCCTTCTAAAGGGTCTGATCCCTTCTTTCTTGTAGCTCTTACAGCTTTTGTGTTCCTGCTACATGCCCATCAGGCACCGGGATCCTTATCCTTGATAACTACTGCTATCAGGTGCACCTAACTGTGTAACCCCAGTTCTCTCAGTGTCTCCTCACTGTGCTTGCTGAAAGACAAGATCTCCTGTATTAGAATTGCCAGCTACTATTACAGCTGGTTCTTTGTACCACCTATGAAGCTTGATGGGCATGCCAGCCCCCAGGCATGCTAGCAAAGACCCCAGCCCTGCTGGTTTCCACTCTGTGGTCAACCCTGGGCACTGCCCCAGACCCCTCTCCCAAACTCTCTGCAAACCTCAGTGGAGGCCACTGGGCTAATTAGGCCTGCCACCACCATATGCAGCCACCTCGGCACAGCCCTGCTCTGCTGCCACTACCTCAGCAGCCCCTTCCTTTCTGTCTTTTTTCTCTCAGTAGCCTCCTGGTACACCCCACCCTACTGCCTCACACCATAGCCTACATGTCATAGCTTCCCCTGCTCCCTAGTGCAACACCTCAGCAGGGCTGTGCTGTCCCCAGGCCATGCCAGCCATCCTGCCACCAATGCTGCCCTCCTGTCTGCTTTCCCATCACCTTCCCAAAACTGTGTTTTATTTTCAGTCTTCTTCTAAGGCAGTACAGAGCTAATGTACAAAATAATTGAAGCTGTATATTAATACAGCAAAGGGTATAGCATTGTGAAGATTTCCCATATGCAGAAGATAAGTAGCATGGACATGAATCTCTCCCTCTCCTCCTTCTCCCTCTCCTCTCTTCTCATGTGGGACCAGTGCAGGTTAAAAAAAAAGAAGATGGAAATTCATTATGTGGATGGGAGACATGTTTGCAAGTGTAAGTGTAGACACGAATATATGTGGGATAAGGGGTTCAGATTATTGGAGGTACTTCTTTAAATCAGTAATCAGCACAATCTTCAGGAAGCTAATGTTGAATTCTGTTTAGTACTTCATACCTTTCTTTTGCTTCCACCCTCCAATTCTGGAAGAAAGCTTGATTCCTAAATTAAGCACCTGAATGAAAATACCAGATTATCCCAGATAACCCATACAGCAGTGATCGACCTTGAGGACGTATGATCCCTAGTACAAAAGTAGTTCTTCTGATTCTTTTTGTAGTGTTGTTTTGTGTTGCAGGTGTTGTGACATCTACATATGGACTTGCCCGTACTCTGTGCTCCATGAACCTAAATTGCTGTTTCCCCCTCATTTAGGTATAAGTAATGGAAAGAAAAACAGTTCACAAGCTGAAAGTTACAGATACTAATGATTGTCAGTCTTGTGTTCTGGATCAAAAGGCAGAGAAGTGACGGGTCCCTTGAGGCAAGCTGTGCTCCCTGCTGATAGTGAAGCATGTGATCTTGCCAGTGTTATAAATGGAAAATCTGATGGGAATAGATGGTGCCAAAGCTTCTGCCTGCTAATCAATGGATCAGCTAATGTCTGGCAGTAGCAGGAAATTCTTCAGAATAAAAGTCATCCTACTGCTTGAAAGGGCAGTGTTTTCTCTTGGAAAACAAAATGTATTGAATTACAGTACTTAATATTTTAAGCCTTCTGCCTTGTCAGATGAAGCTTTGCTAGAGCTAACAGAGGTTGATTAAAATATATAGCTTCTGCCATGGTCTGGAGTTGACACTTTAGTCTCCACTGCCAGTAATCTGGCTGGGAATGACAGTCACAGTGATAACTACATGGGAACTCCAGAGACTAAGAGGCAAAGAAAAGCAGATTTTTTTTTACAGAGAATTTGCTTCCTGAACAACCAAAAGCAGTAAATCAAACACTTCAGTGTTTAACTGATGCAGGCCGCCTGATACAATCTCATGACACTTTGCATCAAAGCAAAGCTCATTATCAGTAAAATTGTATTGCTTTGTATGTTAGAGTTTTGGAATACATACATATTCATTATTCTGTCTGCTCTTGAAAGATTTAGCAGTTGGTTATTACAGTTAGATAATTATGAAATACATCTTGTTCTTCTGCAACTTGGATGAAATGCAGACTTGATGGCCAGCAAGGAATACTCAGAAAAACTGATCAGTGCTAAATTGAAAAGCAAAGAGGTAGCGCTGCTTTCTTCAGTGCATGATTTCACTTTGGAGTACATCATACTGAGATGGTATTGGGTTTTGTTCAGCACTGGTTGTGACATTTACTTCAAGGAGAGGGTGGTCAAGCATTGGGATTGCCTGCCCAGGGCCATGGTAGTTCCAATTCCTGGAGGTATCCAAGGAATGTATGGATGTGGCATTAAGGGACATGGCTTTGTGGTGAGACTCATCTTGTCAGGCTGATGGTTGGACTTGGTAATCTTGAAGGTCTTCTTTCTGTTTTAACTTTCTTCAGAATCATCGTTAGTAAATCAGAAGTGCTTCAATAGCTTACAGCCAGTTTCAGTGACAGCATCAACACAAACTCAGCCTTTGCAATGAAGTTGTATTCAGGGCATCGTCTTAACTTCTGGGAAGACTGCTAGAAGTAATGTGTCAGTCTTAGTAAATTAAGTTTCCCCATTGCAGAAAATGAGCCCATCACCATACTGATTTTTGATAGGAAGTTTTGCAGAAAAAAAAAGCCACAGACTTCTGTAGGAATGAAAATTTGGAGTGGTCCCTGAAAGGATGAAATCACAGCTGGCTCATTAGGGGTCTCAAAGACACGAATTAAAATCTTTTCTGAATTTAGACCACATTTCTAGCTAACTGGAAACCTTCCTCTCCAAGCGTAGGAACAGGGCTAAAGATATAAAAGTGGTCTGAAGGAGGCAAGTGTATTTTGACTTGCATTGAGTGTGCTGCTCTAGGAAAGATGCTCAGAGGTATGCGAATGTTTTTTAATTTTTTTTTCCACCTTCTAATTGCACTGAAAAAAAAAAGACAGTATCTGATTTACCTTATATTGAAGGTTATTGTTTCATAGGTTAAATGAGCACTGCTCCTTTTATTCTCTTTCTCTTGCTATGTGGTTTTATTATGTATTCTGTTACACAGTTTCATATATACACCTTAAAATAAAAACAAACAACTTCTTTAAACTAATGATCTTGAGTAAATACCTTGAAGCTACAGGAAAGAATGTTTCTGGTCACTCTGTTTAAGCAAATACATTAACATGTAATGAGTTCAGAATGCCTCTGTTCTCATCAGGTGTAGCAGAAGCACGACTGAAGCATGGCCCTCACCCAGTGTAGGGCTTGGTGTTGCAGCAATGCATTTTGGGGGGAGAAAAGAAGCTCGAGAAAACTGCAGGTGTAAAACCCTGTGATCAGACCAGTTCCTGCAGCCCCAAGCTGCCCTCAACGAGCCTGGTACCTGCAAGGGTGCAGGAGGGAGCTGGCCCTGCAGCTCTCCTTTGGTCCCCCATACACAAGGTTTGCAGGCACTTCCCAGCCCCTACTCTGCAGCAGAGAGCACTGCTGTGGATGAGTAGAAAGCAGAGCTGCTCAACAGATGGAGGCTTTGTCTGTCCCCACACTCTACCGCTTTTCTTGGAGACCTTAACATTCTTTGAGATGAGACCTCAGTGCTCACAGGTTTGTCAGAGGTGAAGTGACCTGCCAGTGCGTGAGAGTTTTGAAATATATGTTGTCATACACCAATCAAAATTATAAAGATGTATGATCCTTTCTACTGGAAGTAATTAGAGAGGTGCCAAAGAGGAGATAATTTAGAGAAATTATCTCAGTGAGAGAGATCCCTATGTAATTAATATTTGGTATGGGCAGATTTATTGAGACAGCTGTTACAATACTATTAAATACTTAGCTGAAGCACTTAGCTCTCCCACTTCTGTTAGCACAGTTTTGCACACACTCTCCATGGCAATTTGAATTGTATAGTTTTTTTCGTTTATCACGTGAGTCCTAGCACTGCAGAAAGACTTTACAATGCCCAGCATCTTCCTTTACCATCACAACAGGCATGTTGCATTGGTTCAGTCTGCACACAGGAGCAAGTACCTTTCACTGGTCCTGCCTTTGGCTCTACTCCTCCATTCCATCTGGACTGATCTGCTATTTTTTTCCTCACTTAATGCAGGAAACATAATGCATATCCAACATGTTATGTTCAAAGAAGTCAAATTTGGTTTTCAAACAAAAGCTCTTATCTCTTACCAAGCATAGATCTACAAACAGTGTAATATGTCCCCCACGGCCATTCTCTGCTTAGAGATTCTTCATCATGTGTTGGACAGATGGCACAATCAGTGGGTTGTATTGAAGCATTAAAAAATAAATTCTTTCTCACTGCTTTTACCCAGTTACAGTTCAGTGACAACATTGAACATGGGGGGGGGCACTCCATTTTAAAGTCAAAATTACATGGCAAAAACAGCATTAATAGTAAACCCAATGGATTTCAAAAGAGTTCAGAAGGTTGCAAGGTTAAGAACCTGGCTTCTCAAGTTGTTTATTCTCTCAGCTGTCTCAGCTCATAGGTGGATCTCAATTTGCAGTGCTGATATAAACCATGTATACTGTTTGTCTTTCTGTTGCACACTTCTTAAGACTGCTTCATCATTTGTTATTGAACAAGGTGTCCATTATTTACACAAGTCTTTACAAAGCATCAAAGACAGTTGTAGTCTCAGTGAGCATGATGTAGAAAAAGTAGCATTAATAATGTAAGGGCTTGCTGAGAAAGCAGCCTTAGGTTTCTGTCTGGGAATCCAGTGTGCCTGTCCATTACCAGCTCCACAGGTATGAAGTTCATTTTTAACATTTTAAATAACTTGAAATATCTGGTAAGGTAACCATCAAATGATATAAAAAAAGATCTTGTACATGAGCTCTCATCCTGTGCCTGGTATTCTTTTCTTTGATTCCTTCCCATCCATCCCTGTTGCTCCTGCCCCCCAAAGAAGTAGTCTTTGTACAGCTTTTGTCCTGGTATCATAGGCACACAAGGAAGAAATGCAGTTCAGCAAAGCACAGCGCAGAGTGTGAAGCCTTGGCAAAGGCTGGAAGTTGACGTTCTCTGCAGAACTGGCAAGGGCGAAGCTGTGGGGCTGTATGCATCTGGAGGTGCAAGAGGGGAGTGTGGGGATATCTCCTGCCTTTTGCTGCCAGGCAGGGGTCTTGGGAGTCCCCAGCCACTGTTCTAAAGCAGCTTGATCCTGGGAGAAGCCTGCCCTAAGGTTTAGGAGATGCATCCTTTTGTTTTGAGTATCATACCACTGATGTCATACTGTATACCATGGAGAGGGCGTATATTCTTCTCTCTTGCTTGTATCCTTACCAATTTTCTATAGGACATAGCTTCTATCCTGCTAACCTTCCTGTATCCTACTTATATCCCAACAGTCAAACTACCACTGAAACACTACTTCAGGTACTTTTATCCCTGCAATCTGTGCTTTTAGCTCATCTTGATACTCCTGCCCAGGAAAAGTTGAACTGTTTGAAAAGGTGCTCACAGTTACTACAGGGAATTACACAAGAAGAGCTGTAACAGTTTAAACTCATGCTGTATTTAAATCTGAATAGGAAAATATGTGGAAGTATAACATCTACAGAGGGGGAAGGGATTAAGGATTATAGGATTAATTGCCTGTCCATGGTAGTGCTGTTAGGAAAATGTAGATCCCCTTGTTGCGATTCATCTTGCTAAAACATTAGAGGTCTGCAGCTCATTACTCACACTAGGTCGTTTTTTGCTCAGTAGATGAGTGGGCAGTTGGAGAGCATAATATATATTTGAGATGTTTACCTTACGATGAGTCACATCCTCTGTACAGTTGTAGCCACAGGACATTGTCAATGTTTGCATTTACTCAGATGAAACTCACCTCCTGTTTGCTCTCCTGGGTGCAACATTTTTGGGAAGAAGTACTTCACGAATTGCTATCATTATTATTTCTATATATATTCAGAGATCTTTCACTGTGGGTGCACATACGTGCATTTGTGAGTGCGTACTTTATTTAGAGACCTTCTTATCTGTCCTACAAGGTCAAAATGCTTCATCTTGTCTTCTGCAGAGTTGAAATTGGCTGTTTGGGGAATTATTGCCATCTCAGCCCTCTGATTATCTGAAAAGAAGACAATGACTGCTCTGACAAATAGCTCCTTTATGTTTCCATAGTGTAACATTCTTTTTTAAAGGTGTTATATTAACAACTGCTGCAACTTGGAAACTGGAAAATGAGTCTTCCTTTAGCACTTTGCTATGAAAATACAGCGATTGCTTTTCTATATTTTTACTGGCTGTAAATCAGACCACTTAATTAAGAGTCTTTATAATAAATTGTAAAGGTCACTTTTGCAAATGCAAAAAAATACCCAACAAGGTATTGTAGGCTTTATTCTTCTGATTTTTTTTTAAGAACAGAAGGCCAATTAATTACCCATGCTTAATAGCAGCCCTGCTTGAACTCCCCTCTGTTCAGAAATAAGCATTGTGTGTTGGTTGAATTGTTAGTGAAGCTGTCAGTCTTTTGAGAAATCCACTTCTGAATTCAGAAGTCTCACATGACCTGTAATCTGTGACGAACACTGAAAAGCAATTATATAATTTATATGAATAGAGACAGTTTTGAGGCAGGGGACACTTCTTATTCCCAACTTCTTTTAAATCCTTTTTCTTCTTTATTAGTGTTTTTGCTCCTCTTTACTGTGATTTTTCATCTGTATTAATAGACTCTTCAGTTGCTTTAATCCTGAGCATAACAAGAACAAGCACTAGAACAGGGAATTAGGATTTAACTCAGTAAGATGACTGTTAGCACCTCTCTCATTTTCAGCATTGCTGGAAAATAATGAGCATCATTTGGTATACTGCTCTACTTCTTTAGGGAAATGAGGGAAGGTCCTCAGACTTAATTTAAACTAAAGGAAGTAATTTTTTTCCCTTTCCATTTCTTAAAAATCAGTCTCTCTGGCAACTTCATATAACACTCAAATATAAAAGCTGATGTAAGACGTCACACTCTGGATATTGAACAAGTTTGTCTATTTCCGAGCTAGCAGTAGTCTTGATAGTGGCAACTCCTCACCCTCCTGAGATCATTCTAGCCTCAGTCACATTTTGAAAAGACTATTTCTGTTAACTGGGTGATTTGCTAATTTTGGGGAGAAGGTGAAGACAGATAATGAAGTGTACACATCCTGGTGTATTCCATGCCCTGGCATATTCTTAATGTCTCTGGGAGCCTTGGAAGTTTTGTTCTTCATTACTCACTCTGCCTCTGTTTTCAGCAGAGGCAATGAGAATAACATAAAGCTGGACTGAAGAGAATCCTCACTAAATTAAGGGGATGGGATGGTTGTGATTTCTTCTAAGACTAAGAAGTACATTTCTCAACATACTATTTTTTTTTCCTGTTCTTAAATGGCTATTTGACAAACTTATGTCTACATTTTTTTGTTTTAAATAAAAATATGCATGCCTCAAACCTGTCTCTTTACTAAATGTAATTGCCCAGACATCCACTTTGAAGCAGTCAGTAGGAGCAATGTGCCTTGTATTTCTTACTATGAATGACAGCAGATGCAAAAATCAAGTTTAGAATCAGGAGGTTAATTGCTGATTTGACATACAGCAATAGTTTGACAGATGCTTACTTGCTGAATCAGCAGGTTTTCCAAAAACAGCATTCTGGAGGAACTTCATGTTGACTTCCTTTTAGAATCATAAAATCCTTAGAGCTGGAAGGGATGTTTAAAAGTCATTAGCCCAACTCCCCTGCAATGAACAGGGACATCCATAACTAGACCACACTGCCCAGGGCCTGATCCAGTCTTGTCTTGAAAGTCTCCAGAGATTGGGCATTCACCACATCTCTGGGCAACCTGTTCCAGTACCTCACCACTCTCACTGTAAAAGACTTTTCCTTATATCTAACCTAAAACCACTCTCTTTATGCTTGAAACCATTTCCTCTTCTGTCACCACAGATCCTGCTAAAGAGTCTGTCATCTATTGGGTCATCTCACAGCCTTCTCTTCTCCAGCCCAGCTCTTTCAGCGTGTCCTTGTGGGAGAGGTGTTCCATCCCTTGGATCATTTTTGTTGCCCTCTTCTGGACATGCTTCAATAGGTCTGTCCCTCTCCTGTACTGAGGACACCACATTTGGATGCAGTACTCCAAGTGAGGTCTCACCAGCTCAGAGCAGAGGGGCAGGATCACCTCCCTCAACCTGCTGGCCACACTTCTTTAGATGTAGTCCAGGACATGGTTGGCTTTCTGGGCTGTGAGGGCACACTGCTGGCTCATGTCCAGCTTCCCATTCACCAGTACCTCAAGGTCTTTTCCAAAAGGGCTGTGCTCAATCCCTGCATCCCTCAGCTTGTATTGGTAGTGGATGTTGCCATGACCCGGGTGCAAGACCTTGCACTTGGATTTGTTAAATCTCATGAGGGCCTGTTGCTCGAGCCTATCTACGTCCTTCTGGATGACATCTCATCACTCTGGTGTGTCAACTTGTTATGGTTTTGTGGTTTTGATGCCGGTATTCCACATCAGAACATCATGCAGGCAGTTGAGGAGTTAATGCTGTGGATAGCAGCAGAGGGTTGGAGCTCCGCACCTGACTCCAGGCTCGCTTGCTCTTGGCCCGCTCTCTCTGCTGCCGTGGAAATTCAGCACGTGTGCTTCCCCTGCAGTTCCTCCCTAACGTAAGCTCCCAGTTTCTGGTTTGGAAACTTTGTCTCTCTCTCAGTTGTTCAATTTTATTAGATTTAGTAAAATTACCGTTCCTTCTCAGATCGTGCCATTTTTTTTTTTTTTTTTGTAGACCCATCTATTCCCTCTGTTTCCTCCTCCCCCTGGAGCGCACGGCTCTGCTGGGGCGGCCGCGTGGCCACTGACAGTGCAGGGTTTTTTTTTTTGTTTGTTTGTTTTCCTTCCTCTCTCCCTTCTTGGTTTCCCTTGGGTCACTGTCACGGATAACACCATGACACAACTGAACCTGACAGCTTGGTGTCATCAGCAAACTTGCTTCAGCGCTTGATCTCACTGTTGATGTCACTGATGAAGATATTAAAGACTATTGGTCCCACACACCAGTGGGGGACACTACTCATCACCAGCCTCCTTCCAGACATTAAGCCATGGATCACCACTCTGGACTCAATCCTGCAGCCAGTTCTTCATCCATTGAACAGTCTAACCTTCAAATCGATATCTTTTAGACTTGGTGAGAAGGATGTTATGGGGTACCATGTCAAAAGTCTTACTGAAGTGGAGGTCGATGACATCAATGGCTCTTCCCTTGTCCATTGATGCAGTGGCACAATCATAGAAGGCCATTAAGTTGATCAAGAAGGATTTGGCCTTGGTGAAACCGTGCTTGGTCTCCCCGTGTCACCTTTCTGTCTTACATGCGCCATAGTGTAGCTTCCAGGAGGATCTGTTCCATGATCTTTCCCAGTACAGAGTAAGGACTAACAGATCAGTAGTTCCTGGGGTCATTCTTTTTACCCTTATTAAAAATCGGTGTGATGTTGCTTTTTTTTCCAGTCACCGGGGGCTTCCCTGATTGCCACAACTTTTCAAATATCATTGAGCGTGGATTGGTGACTACATCAGCTAATTCCCTCAGGACTCTGGTTTGCATCTCATTTGGACCCATAGTCTTGTGGATGTTCAGGTTCCTTAGATAGACCCAAACCCGGTCTTCACTTACATTGGGAGGGACCTTGCTCCCTCAGTCCCCTTCTACCAAATGGTTGAGGGATGTGTGGTGAGTAGTTCCCAGAGAAGACCAAGGCAAAACCTTAAGTACCTCAGCCTTTTTCTTGTCTGTTGTTACCAGCCTGCCTGTGTCACTCACTAGGGGGGAGTACACCCTCTTGGTCTTTCCTTTTCTGGTTGAGGTACCCATAGAAGCCTTTCTTGTTCTTCTTGGCATCTCTTGCCAAATTTAGTTCAAGCTGGGCCTTGGCATTCCTGATCCCATCCCTATACAATCTAGCAGCTTCCTTACATTCTTCCCATGGTACCTGTCCCTGTTTCTACTGCCCCTGTGCATTTTCACCTTGTTCTTCTGTTTGACAAGTAGGTCCCAGTTCAGCAAGTCTCTTGCTTTCCTTTTCTGACTTGCTACCTGGGAATGTAGAGGTCTTGCATTCTGAGGAAAACCTCCTTAAAGATTTGCCAGCTCTGCTCTGCACCCTTATGCATGAAAACAGTTTCTCAGGGTGTTCTGATGACTAACTCCCTGAAGACCTTCAAGTTAGCTTTCCTAAAATTTAGAATATTATTCTTTGCCTGTCTCAAATCCCTCAGAAGCATGAACTCATCTATAGGATGGTCACTACAGGCCAGGCAGCCTGCAGTCCCAATGCCACCAATCATTTCATCTGCATAGGTGAACAGCAGGTCCAGTATTGCATCCCCCTGTGAGGCTGTTTATTATTTGGCTGAGGAATTTATTCTCAATACATTCCAGTAGCCTCCTGGATTGCTTGCAGCTCACCGTGCTACTTTTTCAGCAGATATCCAGGTACCTGAAGTCCCCCAGTAGGACGAGTGCTTCCTGTAGCTGGAGGTAGAAGGCTTCATTGACTGACTTTGCTTGATTAGGTGGCGTGTACTAGGCACCAATCACAGTCTCTAACTGTAACCCATAGGCTTTTGACTAGCTCATGTCTATTCTTTAGGGACAGCTCTTCATATTCTATTCCTGTCCTGATGTAGATAGTAACATCTCCTCCCCTCCTTCCTCTCCTATTCCTTCTGAACAGCTTGTAGTTGTCAATAGCTATATTCCAGTCATGGGAATCATCCCACCAGGTCTCAATGATGACAACTGTATTGTGGTTCTCTTTGTTTTCTATATCTAGGTTTCCTTCTGTTTTGTTTGTTTTTTTTCCCGGAGCTGCGTGCTTTGGTGCAGAGGCACTTCCAATGGCCTGCTGGACTTGTCACTTCCTTAAAGGATAACTCCTTAATTTGTTTGAAGTATTTCCCTTGATATTTTTTTTCCCCATTGCCTTCTCCTGTTGCTGCAGACACTGCATCATCATAAGATTTTGTGCATGCTGCAGTGTTGCCAGCACCTCTCAAGGCAGTAGATCCTTCAAGGCCCCTGCTAGCTCCCTGTCCCTCTAATATGGCTATGCCACCCTATACCTTATGGGAAGGCTCACTGTCCCTCCCACCCCCCTTCAGACCTAGTTTAAAGCTCTTCAATGAGCCCAGCTAACTTTTCCCTAATTCTTCCCCTTTGAGGAAGACGAATGCCAAATGCCAACTAGTGTTCACAAACACAGTGCCATGTAGGCCATTTGGTTGTCAAAAAAAGAAGTGTCTTTCTTGTGACACCAGCCATGGAGCCAGCTATTTAAATATAGCTTTTATAGCTATTTAAATACATCTTTTATTTATTTCTATGTCCTTACCCAGTGCAGGAGGCAGAGAAGAAAAGATGGTCTATACATTCAATTCCTTTGCCTGTTGTCCCAAGGCCCTGAAGTCCTTTTTGATATCCCTCAACCCTGATATAGCTATTTCATGTCTCCCAATATGAAAAAGCAGTAAGGAGCTGTTATCTGCTGACTGTACCAGGCTAGGTAGTTTCCCCGTGGCATCCCTCACTCAAGCCCCAGTAAGACAGCAGACTTCTGGTTCATTACCTTGTTCTCCAGGTTTTTCCACATTTATTCACATAGGCAAGAGAAAGAAAATCCATATCCACCTCTCAATGCCTACTAGTGGCTGCATGGTATTGCAAGGCAGAACTAGCAAGAAATAGCAGCTTTAGTAAGCTTTGTATGATTTAAATGGTCTTCGTACTACAAGGCAAGCTGGTGAGGTTTGACAGGTTGGTAATTCTATCAGAGGTAGATTTAGTTGGGAGAGTTTTATAGCAGAAGTGCACTCAGTACAGTTGAAGACACAGCTAGTTCAGGCAGCGTCACAAGAAAACAATCCTGTTTCCCTGGAGCAGCTGAATTGGTTTCTTAACAGCGATCTGAACAGCTAATCAGTGAATCATCACAGGATCACAGAATTGTAGGGGTTGGAAGGGACCTCAAGAGATCATTGAGTCCAACCCCCCTGCCAAAGCAGGTTCCCTACACCAGGTCACACAGGTAGGCGTCCAGGTGGGTCTTGAATATCTCCAGAGACGGAGATTCCATAACCCCCCTGGGCAGCCTGTTCCAGTGAAAAGTTATTGGCTGTTGAGGAAAAAGCATATGAATATTGCTTTGGATTCTTACTATGAGCTACTTAGTTTTTATCAAGGCATAGAGCCCATTTTGTTCTATCACTTTTTCTATTGTTGGTTTTATTTTTTTTCTTCCTTTGGGTCCTTGTGTCCTTACATGGAGAGTAATTTAGTATGCTAGGTGCAGCTTACATTACTTTAGATTTTAATGTAATACCTGTTGAAGCATCCTACATAAGCTCTTGCAAGAAAAAGAAAAGAAAAGCTGTTCAGTTTTTGTTCACTTAATTTATATGGAGAGAGAGAAAACTATGACACTCATTTTGTCAAGGGGGACAAATAAATAACCTTTTAAATAAACTTTTGAACTTAACTGCCTAAAATCATCTGTGCCGAATTAATACCACAAGCAATAGAATTAGTTAATAGATTCACATATATAACTCAGGGCCTGTCTGTTAATGCACATACCGGTTGTAGGCATATGGAGCAGCCAGCTGAACAACTGCAACTTGCTTCTGTACTGCTGTGCTCTGCTGAAAAAAGAGAATGTTTTCATGGAGGTTATGTATTTGCTATAAATGTTTATATTAACCAGGGTGTTTGCACGGGGATTAAGCCTGGTTTGTTTTTTAGAGAAGTTAAATGCAAACAAAGAAGAAGTCATTTTGGGATTACCCCATCAAAAGGGATTGCTGTGGCAAGCCCTTAAAGTAAATCCTTTCATCCTCCCCTGAGGTTGTGTCCTCTGTGTGCTTCTGATGCAGCAATGGGAGAAGTACTTCACTGACTCACTCTCCCAGGCAGATCTGCTACTGCTGCAGTCAGAGCAGTACATCTGTATGTTCCCTGGTGTGCTCCAGTTAAGATTAGCCTTTTCGGTCCCAGTTAATGGCTGAGCTGGCCTGGTTAATCTTGGTATCCAAAAGAATTAAGGGACAGTCAATGCAAAGATCTTCTGTGCCAAGTAGGTGCAATGGACAGTTTGATTTGGAGACGTGCCTATACTTGAACAGAGAGAGATGTGTGTTTGTGGAGTTCAGAACAAATGTCAGGGTCTGACACTACTCAAAAACTGGAATGGTTGAATTTGCATTTCCTATCGATTTTCAGGTTGTGATCAACACAAAATGTTCACATGCCAAGTTGAGTTAGCTTAAGTCATTCCCTACTAAACCACACCATTTATAACAGACTGCTTTGATTGAGCTTCTGTCCTCATGCAGGAGATGTGCCCCAGGTGAGCAAGTTGTTGCAGTCATGATTCACCCCAGTCTCATTCAAATTTAGCTTGTATTTTGTCTGTCCCTTGATTTTTCTGGTCAGCCACAGTATAGATGCTGTAGCAAAAAAAGTATATACAGTTTCAGTTTCTTGCCAAAAGCTATCTGGCAGTCTGCTTCCCCTAGGAATTCAAAGCTGGATTTTCACCTGTAGAGAGAAAACTGAATTGTCTTGAATCTGAGAAGAGTGAGCTATAACACAAAAGTAAATACCCACTTACTCTCCTGGCCTCTCCTTTCGGGGAATACGGGTTTTGGGGCTTTTGAAAAGGCCTGCTGGTACTCACTGCTTCCAGGATATGTAGATAATTACTTCATTTCTAAGGCAGACTCTACTGTAATTTGCACTTTTCTGCATCTCTGCCACTGGACCTTTCATTCCCATAGGCTCATGATACAGTCTCCATGAAAGTCTTGAGAGGTGAATCAGAAGAGACCTAGAAGTATTCTCGTGATGCCTCTTGTTGCCTCCTGTAGAGGTATCTCCACCACTACTTTTAAATCACACTATACTTCTAATTTACCTATGATTTTGAGACTCACAGTCAGGCAATTCGGTTCCACTGCAAAGGAAGGCAACAGGATGTTCCTCTGTGTAATCATACAAGATACCTAAAGAATACTAGGGAATACTGGAGGGAGTTTCATGACTTGAATTTGTTACATCATGCTTATTCATGGAGTGACAGTAAGTAATGCACAAAAGAAAAACCTAAAGCAGTGTGGATATACATTCATCTTTGTTGGCTTGGGTTGGAGACCTGAGGCCATGTCTCCAAACCTTTCTTAGGGCAATAAAAGGAATCTGAAATATAAGGTCAAAGCTAGAAGTAAATAGCCCATCATTGCCAATGTAAGCCATCTCTGAAAATAGATCGTTCTATCAATGATTTATGATTTAGTGCAGAAATTGCAGATGAATTAACTCTAGCCCAGTATATTGTCTTTATTTGTACAGATCTCTAAATAATCTTTATTTGATTCAGTGTGACAAAACTTCTGTTCTACCATAGATGTCTTTTTTGTTGCTTCTTTTCCAATACAGCATGAGTCATCAAGAGCTTTTCCCCCATTTTCTACTGGAAACATAGTCCGTGTGTTATACTGACATAAATATATTGCATTAAGTAATTTAAGAGGGAAGATCTCCTTTCCATGCATTTTTCTATCATTTAGTAGTGTGAAAAGGTTATATTTGTTGTTGATTTTACTTTGCAGGGGCAGTGTCTTATTTTTGTTTTTATTAGTAAAAAGGTCATTACTTGAGTATGAGAGAGGCCTTATGGAGCCTCAAGATAAGTAAACCGGAAGAGTGGTACTACGCAAATTTTTTCTTTTTTCTACCTCTCCATATATTTACCTCCCTGCATAGGACTGATTTCCAAAAGACAAGATAAATGTGGGAGCCTGATAGCTGAAAACACCATCCACTGGGGAACTTGTGTCATGATTTCACTGGGGGAAAGCATTATGTTTGTTCTATTTTGATTTTTGAACAGGGCAATATCTGGCAAGATGTCGGGCCAGTATCAACTGTTTGCTTTACTGTTGTGGTTTAACCCAGCAGACTGCTGAGCACCAAACAGTTGTTTGCTTACTTCCCCCCTTTCCCATGGGATGGCAGAGAGAGTCAAAAAAAAAAAAAAAAAAAAGCCAGTGGAGTAGGACTCATGTGTTGAGAAACAACTAGTTATGATTAGTTATGATTATATATATAACATTATGACTATATATAACATATATATAGTCGTAATTATGATCCTTTTTCTTTTCTCTATCTTAGTAAATAGTTATGACTATACATATATATAACATATCTATATATATATATTTATGTATGTTTATGAAAAGTGATGCACAAGCTCTCTTACAAGTGTACTCTTCACACCCCCAACTGATGCTCATCTAGCCTACAAAGCAGCAGAGGAGAGTGAGATGAACACCTACCCCCTTCAAAACTCCTTCCACATGATCTCATGTTATGGAATATTGCTTTATCCAGTTTAAGTCAGCTGTCCTGATTCTGTTCCTTCCCAGCTTCTTGGGCCCTTCACTGAAAATGGTCTTGGCTCGGGACAACACTGCTTGGCAGTAACTATAAACATCAGTGTGTTATCAACATTGTTTTTCTCCTTGAATCAAAAACATAGCATCATATCAGAAACTCTGAAAAAAACAATTCCATCCCAGCTGAAACTAAGGCACTTTCCTATATACAGAATGATGAAAGGCATAAAAAAGCAGAAGGAGCAAGATTGGTTTTGCATCCTTCAGCAAATTGTATCACAGTGTTCCCTGTGAGCAGCAATCTATCTTGCAGTTCTGAAGAACTTAGTAACCTTTCTGGAGACTGCATCTCACTGTAGGTTTTTGGCCTGAAATTTCTCTTTCGCAGTCAAAGTTTTCTGCTCAGTCAGTACCTGCTCAGTCAGGAGGGAACAAAAGGCAGAATACCAAAATCAAGCAAGCTCCTGCTGTTTCTTATCTTGTGAATTCAGCATCACTGCAACTTGAGCTGTTCACTGGACAGAAACCTTTCAGTGCTGATGTGATAAGGATGGTGCAGAATTAGTTTTAGGATACTACATAGGCAAAAGCACTTGCAGAATCTGATTCAAAACCCGTAAGTATCAAAGAGGCAGGACAAAAAATGTCTTCTGAACAAATGATTAAAATGATATCTTAATGGATGAGTATAAACGGGGTAAATAATTCTCATATTCACTGTTAGCATCTATTTAGAGTGACTAAATGGTGCTGTTAGCAATGCTTTTTTTGTTGTTTTGCTTTTGTTTTTGTGAAATAAAGCCATGTATTCTATGTGTGTAAGCAAAATCCTCAAATACCTTATGAAGTCTGACATGAAAAAGTATTTTGGTATTACATTAAATATTATTAATCGGTGATACTTATACAGCTTTTATTTGATTGACATGTGTTTTGGTTTGGTTTTTCTAACAAAATTGAATCTACCACTAAAAAAACAATTTTAGTTTTTTTTTTATTTTGTTTTAAAGCTAAAATATATTGATTTCCCAAATAATGGATTCTTTTCATGGGAACTAGTAATTGCTTCTCAGGGGCAGATTGTTTTGCATTGTATATGCATAAGGAAGTTGAAAGAGATACGACTAATTTAGAAAAAATACATAATCCTTGCCTCAAAAAACTCTCAATCTTATACAAATAAATGAATACCTGAACAGAGGAAAATACAGAAAGAAGTATGTAGCAGTAGAGGCAAGTGGGTTTGCATTAACCACTGGTCATGGTTAGTTGTTACCTCCCCATGCTGTTTTTGGAAAGCATTTTCCTTAGGAGAAGAGGAAAAAAAAATTAAAAATTAAAAAAAAAAAAAAAGATATATATGGGGTACTTTTTGTTGTTGTTTAAAGAGCAAAATTTAGCTAGAGCCAGTGGTTTGTCAGTGCCATCAGAATGAGCTGATGAAGTGTGATTATAATCGGAATAAGGAAGGAGACAGAAATGACTGGAAGATTCAGTGGACTGCTGTTTTCTCCTTTGGTATATTTCTTTGAAATGGCAGGACATACATCTTTCTGAGGGTCATTTTTGTCCATTAGCTGTATATATTAAACTAAAGTATAATTCTTCTAGGGCTACTTGTGTGTCAAGTACAGTCATGCACGAAGACTACCTGACAATATCACCTGGTTATGTCTTCCTGCCTTTTTTTTCTACTCAGAACAGAATTTCAGTTTATGACATACAACTATATCTTTTTTCTCTATTGCTTTCATATTTTTCCAGGACAGAAATATCGTTCATTCATTTAACACTATGTGATTTCTTATGCACTGTGTGATTGGTGAATTAAATAATATAATTACTACTAACCTACATTATAGGGTTTCACTATAGGCCCTTTAAAGTGGACATGCATTTTCCACCAACATTTACAATACTGATACAGAAATCACAACATTAATTCTTCTTATATCTGCTCTTCACTGTTATGGCAGAAATTGATACTTTCTCTTTGATTCTTTTATGGTTTAACACATTGTGTAGAACTATTTGTATTGCTGTACAAAGGAAGAAGAATGTAAGAAACTTTGGCTGCCTTCTCAGTTATAGTGCATTATATTAATAGGGTGTACTTGGGCTGGGATTTAAGAATAAATTTTATCCAGTATTGTTTGCTTAAAAACCATACTTTTTATTTCTTTTTTTCCAGCAGTTCATGCACAACTTAAATGGGCAGTTGCCAGAAAATGAATATTTAGGACTGAATATGCAGCTATTCAGTATCTAAGCCTGATCAAAGCTGGTATTCCCCAGCTTTGATTCAGTCATTAGAACCAGCCAAAATAATCTCTTGAGATTTGATGCTCATGGAGAACAGTTTTCTCAGCAATGGCCTTAAGCTCAAGGCTGAAGAATGCCCAGGTGAATCAGAACATGCAGTCTTAATTCCCTGATTTCAAATGCTGCCATGAAATGTGGAGGCAGAAAGTTACTATTTCCCTGGTTATATATTATTATAGCATATGCATTATGCTAGGCCCTCATTTTGTCATCGTTTACTACCTTCAATATTACACAGTTTTTCAGCTTGAAGTCTTTACACAATCTGCAGAGCTACCAAGGCACTATCAGAGTGCTGAAGATGTTAAGAATGGCAATTGACTGGGAGGACTGAAACTATAAACCAGGTTTCACTTGTTTTAGGAAATTCCCCTCTCACTTGGCCAAATGAAGAACAGCTTGTTAAACAGAGACAGGGCCTGCCTGCATGAGTCCCCCATTGCTTCTAGAGATCAGACCGCTGCAGAGTGAGGGGAATACTCATGGGTACTTTCTTAGCTCTGTCCCCTCAGAGCTTCCACGCTTTTCCTTGGTGGAAGCACCTAAGGACAGCCCTGCAATTCAGGATGAGCTGTCACAGGAGGCATGTTGCTCCAGTCTGTGTGGAGAAAAAATGGGTAAAATGTAAAGGTAAAACATCTCTAGATATTACTTCTATATACAGAGAAAATGTATATGATTTTAAAATCAGGTATCTGTGGATCATCCTTGGCTCTACACAGATGCTTCAGAGTCTCTGGTACTCTTATAAATTCCCTCTGTTAGTAAAAAGCTTACCTTTATACTAAATGTAACACACTGTATAGCTATTGTGGGTACAGACCTTAATGCTGGATTTTCAAGTCAAGGCACTTGTATTTCTATACAAGATCTGCTTTTAAGTGACTTATAGAGGTTTCTAAAATTGTACTGATTGTAGTCTTTCTCAGGTCACTGTCTGGTCTCACTGATAGAAGCTGATGTACCTGATGTCACATTAAAGGGCAACATCTATGTGATGCCTATTTTGGCCCTATAATTCTGATCATGTTCAATATATGAACTGTCATGATTACAGATTCACAAATAGTGCTCTGTCCGATTTGCTCACTGGATTTCAATGAGCTATTCATGACCTCCTCATTATTCATCTAGTAGTGTTCAATCAGAACTCACATGGCTAGGTCAGTGAAGGAATTTGGCTGCACTCAATCAGAATTCACACTGTTAGCTTAGTGAATAAAGCACTTTACCAGTGCAACAGATGCACACATTCTTTGGATTGCCAGTGATAAATTCATTGTCTCCAAGGCATGTGCAAATAACTAAGAATAATACAGCCTTCACCACAAGCGTGCTAGGTTATAAAGCAGCTCTGCAGAGATTTCTAAGTTGCCTAAGGAAGCACTCATTATAACCAGGTGTGTGACACTTACTCAATAGGCAACCCTATGGGGAGGGAAGAGAGGCTTAGCTCATCAAATGATCCCAGAAGCCAGCAGTGTCCTCTTGACTGCTCAGTGAGTAGTCTTCCCCAAAATCCCCCGTCTCATAAGCTGTTTTTATACTATTTATTATTTTTCAGGTAGAGCTTGAGTGACACTAGTCATGCATACCTTTGTTTATGATTGGCGTAAAATTCTCTTGCCTTGCTTTTGAAGGTATAGGCTGAAAAATTCAGGCTTAGAGAGTGGTGATCGTACCTTGAAAGTGGGTAGTTTTTCAAATGTCAGTGTGTTTTGATATTTTCATGGACGTAAAATGAAGCATATAATGAGCAAAGTTCACCCAAAGGATGGCACTTTCTCAAGAGAAGGGAGACAGTTGGCCCAGGGTAGCAACTATGCAGCTTTATCAGTGTTGTAGTACCATATTGTTCCCATCCCAGCAACATTATCACAGAACCCAGGCTGCAGATAATCCACTCTGCTCCACCGTCCATGCCATTTCTTCTTAGGGTTAACACAAGAAGTTCTCCTGATGTCACCAACAACCTAGGGAAGCTTACCTTCCTTCTGTGGAATAAATTCCTTGCATATCAGCTGAGCTCTGCTTTTGCAGCCCTGTAAACAATGCTGTACCTTAATTTCCAAGTCACCTATAGCAGTTATGCAATACTTGGCTTTACAGACTCAGGCTTGCAAACCACAGCTTCAATAAAATTTTGTTGAACTCTTTTTTATAAAATGGTGTTCCTGGGATGTACAGTTACAAATAGGGAACTTGCATGTCATGGGAAGGTTTTATTAGCCTTTTTTCAGACTTATCTGCACTACACACTTACAGTTCTGGTGCGAATAATTAATATAGTCAGCCCAAATCCATTGTGAAAATACCATACTACTTGGTATGTGCTTGATACAGTCTGTATACTTTTGTGTGATAAACACATGTGAAATTAGAGCAAGTATCTGTGTGCATATATACACAATTCAGCTTTTCTTTGTGACCATAATGGAAAAATGAAGGTAATTGATTATATATTTATTTATTTATTGGAAAATAGTACTAATCCTTCTAAATCCTGTGGTTGTTCTACACAAGGACAAAGCAAGGGCATTTTCCATGGGCATGAACAATTAACTTTCCCACTACCAAACTGCAGCAGTCTGAAGGTAAAACGAAATGATAACGCAGTAAGTAAGTTTACTCCCTTATCTGTGCTTGACAAAATTCTATCCATAATTTGATTTGGCCATAAATACAGTATATTTTTATTTTAGCAATATAACTGAAGTACAGAGCATTTCCCAAAAATTAATGGCTGGCTGATAAATTTTGTAGCCCAACTGCAGCAAAAGGCCATTAATCCCAATTGGTCAATTCTCCATGAAGTGCTTTATGCCAAGGGTCATTTGTTACATTCCCATCCTTCTCGCTTACCAATAAAGAAGTAAAATTAAGTGTTATTTTCCTCTTAAGAGATCACCAAGCCAAAGCAACCACCATAAGCTCTTGCACAAAAGTGTTTCTGCTGCTGCCATAGCAATGAACATCTCTTAGAGGCGTAGTGTTGGAGAATCTTTCAAAATAGTCTTTTGCTTTCTGTTACTTTTTGTTAGTGAATACAGCCCTTCAGTTGATGTTTTGGAGCTGACAAGGAGATAAAAATTCTGATGTGTTTCCCTTGTCACTTGAAAAGGAGTGGGGTTAGGAAGGTGGGATGAGTTTTCACCCAAAATAGATCAAAAGTCTTGTCTAACATGGTTTCCATCCTTCTAAGAACTTACGTTTTCTCACCACTGAACACGCAGGAGAATGTTTATTTAGTGACTGGTATGAAATGCTTGCTTCTCTAGTTTGTTTTCTCTTGATATTACATTTTTGCTGGTAAAAATTCATACATCGGTAGCTGCACTGACGCTGAGTGATCATTTTTCAAACTGGTTGGATATGGTAAGTGTAGTGGCTATTGAAGAGAACAATTAGGAGATTAATGGTATAACAGAAAAATAATTGCAACATGCTGTCAAGGAGGTCATTGCTATATATTCAGTAAAAAAAAAGCAACAAAACACCTCCTGCATTTTTGACATTCTTCAGAATGAGGTAAAAATGCTCTATTTCCATCAGCAAATTATGATGAAAATCACATCAATATATCATTAGATACAGAAACTCTATCACAATGATCTGTCACCATGTACTTTCCCTCTCTTGCTAGTAAATACATAGGCCTTTCTGAATAAGTAAACTAATGGGAAGGAATGACAATGAGGGGGCTGTGTTGAGCCATCCACTTTTTGAGTTTAGCATTTGTGCAGTTATGCCTTATAACTCCAGAGTTCTTGCAGTCCTCCTCAGTATGTTATTGTGGCTGGAGAATTTCACCAGCCCACAAATGGCATTTCTAGCTGCTTTTCAAGAAATGGGAACAAAAGCAGTCAGTCACTGCTCATTCTATCTGAACAACCTTGGAGATATGCATTCTACTTTATATACCTGCTTTTTTACGAAACTGTTCCTTAGATGACAATCTCAGAAGTTAAGAGACTTGATTTTAATTTCATCTCTCTGCCCCCTTTGAAGAGTGGCCAGGGAACTATGCTTTTGTCCTTTTCCACTCATGAAGAAGTGGAACAGCAAGCCTTTCAGTAGTTAAATTTTGACTTGTAACTGGAAAAAGCCACTAAAAATACAAAACTGAAAGGTTGTTGTTATTCTGTTTAAGAACTGGAGTTCTGGTGGAAGATCTGAAGCTAAAGTGGTTGATGATAAATGGTCCATGTATCTTAAGAGAGTGAAAATTTAAAATGTTTATTATTTCAATTTCAAATGAAAAAAAAAAAATCAAAATATCCCAAAGCATGAAAGAAAAGGCATCAAAGAAATACTGCAGTTAGGTGCCATGTAGGTGGTGTCCCTAGAAGCCTGCCTTAGGGATCGCAGTTTCAGGACATTAGACTGTGAGTTAGAGTCAATGGATTATAGAAGCATGCAATTACAAAGTTATTAAAATGCATATTTTTGGCTGGAAGCCATTGTGTTCTCCTACAATCACAGATGTCTGTTTACAGGAAAACTGCCCCAAGAAGGCTGCAGTGGCATGTTTGAGCTATAAACCCAATTGGTTCTGTAGAACCCAGAGTTCTACAAGGTAAAGTGTCTAACATCCTAACAACAAGAAAGAGCAGAGTGAGCAAGTCATCCCTGCTCTGAAACTGGAGAGATGTTCCCAAAGAGTGTGGGTACACAGAATCTCACATGGTCTGTGATAAAGTGCAATGGGACAACCTAAAAGCTCTAAAGCTGTAAATGTCTGGTGCTGTCAGGGGCTTGATAGCTCTGTGAAATAGATATCACTACTGTAAATGAGGGTCTGTAATAGTTCTCCCACAGGACGAATGACATTATGACATTTAGGGATTTGAGACTGAAATAAATGAGAGATTGACCAGGACAGTTAGAGGATATATTAGAATTGACTTATATTCTACTACTCCATTATATATGGAGTAGTATGGAACTACCTGGTAACACTCCTCTCAAATTTTTTTTCTCCTTTTTCTGTCTCAATCAATTTCAGTCCATTTTGTCTCGAAAATTCAAAATGTGTCCAGTCTCATAGTAGATTTTCCTAACTGATTATGAAGAACCTAGATCTTTTAAGATATGAAGTTTTCATTTAAAAGTTAGATGCGTCCTGAGAAATTCACACTGATGATAATATAGAAGAGCTTGAAGAGGAGGTTGATATCTATGGGAAGATGCAGTGACAATCCTAACAGAGCCCTTTACCCTCAGAGCTGCCAGTGCATACTGTGTGCCTATGTTTTACAAGAGGAGGTGTGTTGAGGTTAGCCTGAGCAGAGAGAAATATGTTCCGAGAACTGAATTCTGTGGTTCTCTGGAGCTATAAGCATGCCAGAAATCTGTAGAAGTACAAAGCTGAATTGTCCTTCCTCGTTTCTGAGCCATCCAGGAGCCAGTTGGGATGCTGGCAAGAGATGCAGCAACTTGGGACTAGTTTTGTTATGCCTGTGGATATGGCAGTTCAGCTGAGTTGACTTAGGCACGGTGAGGCAGGCATTAAGTGCTTTTCTTCTCTCCAAACATTGCTATCCAGGTGAGAGAAGGGATTGTCCCACTCTGATCAGCAATAATGCAGCCTCACCTCAAGCACTGTGGGAGCCGCAATATAAGAAAGACAGAAAGCTATTGGACAGGATTCAAATGGTTAAGGATCTAGAGGGCAAGACATGTGATGATCAGCTGGGATCCCCTGGTTTGTTCAGCCCTACGAAGAGAAGACTGAGGGGAGGTATCATGGCAGCCCACAGCTTCCTCACCAGGGAAGCACAGGCGCAGGTGCTGATCTCTTCTCTGGTGACAGCGACAGGTCCCGAAGGACAGACATGGAGCTGCATTAGGGAGGTGGATAAGATTAGGTATTAGGGAAAGATTCTTTACTGAAAGGGTTGTTGGGCACCGGAATAGTCTCCCCAGGGCAGTAGTCATGGTCCCAAGCCTGTCAGATTTCAAGAAGCATTTGGACAGTTCTCTCAGAGACAGGATTTGAATTTTATTTTACCCTGTGCAGAACCAGGAGTTTGGTCCTGATCTTTGTATGTCTCTTCCAACTCAAAATATTCTGTGATTTTAACACATCTTCTCATTCTGTAGAATGAGTGACTAATGGCTTAAAGAGAAGTAGGTCAGTGTCCTCCAAAGACAAGCAACTATACAATGAGTGCAAAGAGCTCTGCTTCCTTCTTGTTCATTTGCACCAAGGAAACTTTCACTGATTTAATGTGCCAATCCTGATGTCTGATCTGTGGGTGGAGAATTGTGGAGGGCATCCACTTTGTTGCTTGTCATCACAGTTTTCAGAGCCCACAAAGGAGGAAACACTGTATACTATATGCTGTACCTTTCTGCCACAGGTACTATAGAAAGTAAGGCTGCATTCCTCCTTGTAAATGAGACTTTTCAGGTATATTTTTCTCATGCAACTTTAAAGATATCGAACAAAAAGAATATTAAAATGTAGGACTGACAATCAGGGAACATGCTGAGGCTCAGTCATAGAATCATAGAATGGTTTGGGTTGGAAGGGACCTTTAAGATCATCTAGTTTCAATCTCTGCTGTAGGCAGGGATACCTCCTTCCAAACCAGGTTGCTCAAAGTCCCATCCATTCTGGCTTTGAAAGCTTCCAGGGAAGGAGCATGCACAATCTCACTGGGCAACCTGTTCCAGTGTCTCACTGCTGTCACAGAAAAGAGTTCCTTTGGAACATCTACTCTAAGTCTTCCCTCTTCCAGTTTAAAACCATTTCCACTTGTCCTGCTGCCTCCTGCTACCTGCCCGTATAAAAAGTCCCTCCCCACCTTTCCTGTAGGCCCCTGACAGGTACTGGAAGGTCTCTTCGAAGCCTTCTCTTCTCCAGGCTGAAGACCCCCAGCTCTCTCATCCTGTCCTCATAGGGGAGGTGCTCCAGCCCTCTGATCATCTTCATGGCTCTCCTCTGGACCTGCTCCAACAACTCCATCTCCTCCTTATTTATAGCTTACTTTGCAGGGGGGTTGGACTAGATGATCCCTAGAGATCCCTTCCAACCCCTACAATTCTGTGATTCTGTGATTCTTGTGTTGGAGGCCCCAGAACTGGATGCAGTACTACAGGTGGGGTTTGGTTTGCCTTCTGGACTGCAAGCACACGTTGCTGGCTCATGTTCATTTTTCATCAACTGACATTCAGAAGGACTAAGCAATAAGATGAAATTCCTTCCTAGTTATAGTAACATAGAGACTCCATGGGGAAGAAGAGAAAAGGTGTGAACCTGCCCAACATCTCCTGTGTCTAAGAAGTGAGTAGATTTTTGACTCCCAAATAAAATAGGGAAGTGCAAGGGTGGTTGTGTAGGGGATACCAGATGCTTTCAAGCAGGTAAGTGATAGCACTGGAACCAGTGAAATAAACCGTAGTCAGGAAAGAAAAAAGAACACTGCCCACAAGGCTATCAGTGTAGGATGAAGAAGATGTAAAGGCAGGATGACAATTCTATTGCATCACACATGCCTTTTGCATCTGTGTTGGCCAGTACAGAGTTAACAGCAGTTTTGGCCATTAAATGCTAATTAGAATTCAACCAAAAGTGAAGGATACAAGTTTGCTTAGTATTACACAGGCCTCCATTTGGGTCCTCTTCCTTCATTTTCTCTCCAAATAATAACTGTTAACATCTCAAGAGAAAAATGACCCCAATCTAAAGATTAATAGAATATCACATGGATGTTTCCAGTGATGCGTATGAAACTATTTTTCCACTGTGTTAACAGAGATGTCCTTAACAGCAAATCTCTAGATCTTAAAAGCTAGGTTGATTATTTGGCACCAGACAATATAGGGCACACAGTGTTTTCTTATGACAGAAGTGCAGTAATTTCTGTTGGTAAATTGGAGGAGTCAGAAGGTCCAGGTCACTTCATAGGATGAATTTATGAACATACATCTACAGTTTGGGTTATGGGGGACAAGAGGGTACATCTGAGGATAATTTCTGCACGTGACATTTCTTAAAATGTAGTGTTGGACTTCCTCGTATGCCTGAAGTTGACTGGTTGACACCAAGGTCACATTAACCCAATTTTATTTTAATGTGACAAATAAGATTTTCTCTTCTGTAGCCAATATGTGATGAAAATTTGAGAAACTACATAATGTCAAGATTGAGTAGTTTTGGGATGATAGATCTTTCTTAGCCTTTTTTGTTGTTGTTTTGATGTTCTGTGTGCATGCCAAAGGCCCAGCCAGCTTGCTTCAGACAAGCCATAACTAAGCAAAGCAAATTGCCTTCATTTAATCAAAAAACAAGGCAAATTAGCACATTTTGGCAGGGGAGTTGGACTCAATGATCTCTTGAGGTCCCTTCCAACCCCTATGATTCTGTGATTCTATGAATTGTTCTAGGAAAAACTGCTGTTGGGGGTAAAACTCAGGAGTTTTCGTATCACATTGTTATTGATGTTTTTACTGTCATTAATAAATAAATATTTATATACTAAGTATATAAAGAGAGTAATTTAAAAGTAGAAGGGCTTAGCTGGACTTTGCTTCATCTTGTTTTCGAATCAAGTATTAAATAAATCAGTGAGTCTGGATGTTGGTGCAAGAAGCTACAAATTTTTCTGTCCTTTTTCCTTAGCACTATGTGATCAGAGCTTCAAAAGGAATTCTTTGGACTTAGATTCAGTACTACACAGGTTGGGTGCTGACATTTTTATGGTATCAGTGCCATGTCTGTGTTGACTTAGCTTCAGCACATTATTTCGTACCTCTCTGAAATGTAGCCTGTAGAGAAGAGCAGCTAACTAGCCTGACTAGATAAGATCCAAATTAGGTACATATTTACTCTAAAGATGGGTGTGTGTGGGTCTTAGAACTGCAGCTGTCCCTGAAGATGATATTGAATGTACTCAGAAGATACGCTCTTAATTATGACCTTGAATAAAGATTTAAAGATCTGAGTGCCAAGATTTTCTAGAGCACAGTTCAATGAAATCAGTCCGATTAGCAATTAAGGATTTGTTGGGAATGATATTTGTATTCTAGTTGATCATGATTCCATGCTGATACTCACATTTGTGTAAAATCAGAATTAAATCCAAGAAGTCCAGCATTTGGGTCCTATTCTGGAAGAAAAGTTTTTTGTTTTGAGAGAGGGACAACTGCTGTGCATCTAATTTCCTAACCTTGTCTTCTATGATTTTGTTATACAGAGCTTCATGTGCATAGGCAACAGAAGGAAAACTACAGCATAACCTTTTTACTGATTATGGTAGTACCTTTAGGCTGAATGCAAGCATGGTATATTCTTATGAGATGTTTGTATAACTTTATTTCCAAATAGCAGCAGTGAGTAGCGGTTTCCAGCACTTCTCCTGGAGCTCTGGAAACTGGTATTTTACTCAGCAGTAAGAAAAAGAGCCAGTTGGGGTCCGTTGAAATAGCCTCTTTCTTCCTTGATGTCTTTTAATAACTTTGGTTTTGCTAGAAGTGTCTTCAAGATTGTATAATTCCCCTTTTTGCTGTAGTTTTTTTGTTTGTTTGGTTGGTTTGGTTTGTTCTGTTTTGTTTTAACCCAGACTTCAGCTTTCCTCGCTAGTGATCTAGAGCCTAACAGTCTGCTGAAGTGGATCATCTCTGCTGAGCATATACCGCCTTCAAAAGGAAAGACTCAAAACTTCTGAGTTCCTTATATTTCTAGTGGATGGAGGTTTCTATGGGTGTTACATTTTATTTTAATTATTAAAAAAAAAGGCTGATGGAATCAATTACAGCTTTTCTTCTCTTTTCAGACCCTAAATAACAAAGTGCAAAGCAGCAGCAGCTTCTGTGCAATTTGTTGCAACATAGTTACATCACTCAAGGAAGATTACAATTGGCTCAGCAATGCAAAAGAGAAGGAGAAGCTGGCAGGCGAGTTCTGGCTCATCATAAATATGCATAAGGAGTTCCCATATCAACGAGAGCACAGACAGGGCTGGGCCCTGGAGGTTATATTCTCATACGTCTCCCGTTCATACAATGTGAAGGGGAGTAGTCTGGCAGACTCCCGGACTTACTGTATTCTGTTTGGGGAAGATTAGGTTCTGAAGAAAAACATCCAGTAATCACCAGGGCACTATTTATATCATCATAAACTTGAGTCAACTGATTTTAGTAATGATTATTATTCTAAAAAACAGCAGCCCTTATCTCTGGCACTGCACATGTGCTGTGGTTATGAGGAGTCTTTTCTTCTCCCTTATGCTCCTTTGCACTATACCCTGACTTAACTCATTTTCCTCTCCTCTCTTCGCACGTCTTGCTGTCAATCACTGTCGCCTGGCTTTACATCACATACATCAAGGAGACCAGCTTTTTCCCTTAGTGAACCAATTCTAAAGCTGGCTTCCCAGAGGCTCTACAGATTGTGTCCCTCCTCTCTCCCAAAATGACAGGCTTGGGCACAGATTTTCTGCACTCACCTGTTGAAGAGTGAGGCTTTTCCAGTTCTACAGTGTTGTTTGTAAGCCCTCATCCTGCTTCCACTACAGAGTGTGCATATCTCTGTGTGCGTGGCCTCTGTAGAGCACCCTTCTGTGTCTGACTGACATCAGGTTTATGTGAGTAAGAGCTTTCTGCCTCCTCAAGAGTTCTGTGCTTTGCCCAAGAACCCTCTGACTATTTGTGGGTACTCTTTCGAGGCAGCGAGCAGAGATTTATCTGCCTGGCCAGTAGTGATGTTAGAAATCACATAACTATATTTTTGTTCACAGCTTTTAGCTTGACACTTTATTGATCTCTTTTCTACTTACATACGTGTAAATGACCCCTGTACTTCAAAATCTGTATCATCAAGATCTCATTCTTGCTTGTGATTCAGTACATCTTGCTACTCACAGTCCTCTATGCTGCAGAACTCCTCTCTGACACTTCTGTGCAGAACTTGCACAAATTCTGCACTTCTCCCTAGAAATGTTGATGTTTCACCTGTTGTTTTCAAACCAACCCTCCAATAATGCTCTCTTCAGACTCTTCTTGCCTGATGTAGAGCACCACTGCAAATTGTCTGCCGTTGGCCCACATTGCAGTGGTGTTGTATGTGATATTTTGATTATTCTTAAAAGAAGGCTGCCACTTACTAGAAGAGCTGTGCTGCTTATTCCATAGTAGCTGAACCTTTTGGAAGGTGAACGTTCCTTTAGTTACAAAATAGATATATCACTTTCAGTGATCACCAAGCCTGACGTGCCCTTTTGCCTGAGACAAACTTTGTTTTTGAGGATTTCCTTGGAGATCTGCTGAGTGTTCTGATATCAGTGGGTGTTTTGTAGTGATACATGCTGGTATACTCCTTAAATTATGGTACTGAGAGGAATATGAGCCCATCTCCACGTCATCCAAGAGCTGAAATGGAGTTATAAGTCTCATTTGCTTTGAGACTCCTGCATTCCCTCTTAAGAGGGAATGTGAATTTAAGAGGAAATGAAGCTGTTATCGCTTCGAGAACTGGCAGAAATATTTGTGGAGTGACTTTAAGCAGAAAGATTTTTGCTTTTCATGTGAGGTAATCTTGCTTTCAGCAGAATTTCCCCTATTTGCAAAGTAGAAGAATATTTCCATTCTTGTGGTTTTAAACAACCAGTCAGATAGTTAATAGGCAGTGAAATTCTTCCAGGTATCATATACTCTGAAAAATGACTACTAAACAGGAGTGGAGAATGCTGAGTATGTCAGATGGCCCATGTCAACTAGGATCCAATCGTATTTAATAAGCTTGATTTTGAATTTAAAATAAAATCCATAAGGGTGATTGTCTTAGCTATTGATAGGAATGTTTTTCCTACAACACCCCTGAGTCACTGACAATTAGTGTGAAGTGATGGGTGTTCAAAGATGACAGTACTATCAGAGAATAGTAATATTCTGGACTATAAATGTGATTTACCTTACAGAAGCTCACTGTAGCCTGAAGAAAGTCTACCTTAGGATATATTTCCTTCCCTAGCAATTACTGCTGTCAAGGTTTTTCAGCCCCAAGTGCTAGAAATTGTAAGCTATTGGCAGAATCAGGCAAGTTATAATGCACTTGGCTTGGCCCCTTATTTTAATTATGACTCCTGGATTTGTAATTCCCTTCACATTTCTTGCAGTGTGTTGGCATTAAGTTGAACACCAAAGTCATGCCCTCCATACAGTAAAATCAGAGAGCCTACTGATGTGCATCGTTGTGCCACAGTGAGAGTGTTGCAATCCATCTGCATCAGTGTGCTTGAAAGTTGATTTGCACTGAATCAGCTACATTAAACCTTCAATGGCCTTGCCCAGTGCCCTGCATTAATTTAGTGTGCACTTAGCCTCTGCTGAACTATGCCTGACACAGGGCTGTGTGATCCATGCAGAAGCCTTTGCTTCACACCACCAGGGCAGAGAGCATGGTCCAGCCCCAAGGCAGTGTTCGTAGGGGAGAGACAGCAAGGGAAAGCACCCACTCCAAAGCACTGAAACCTCAGTAGTCCCAGGGCTTTGGAAGCATCTGTGCCATTTTTTAATGTAGAGGGTGAACTGCTATCTGGTTGGTAATCTGAGGAGGGAAGGAGAAGAAAGGCTTTGCAGAGGTCAGGAGGAGGAAGCAGAGAAGGACTGAGAGCACTCTTGGACATTATTACAGGAAATCAGTTACAGTGTTTCAGAGAGCACAACTAGCTCAAGGATCCTCAGCAGCCAGTTTTCCACTGAAATGAAGTCTTTGGTTGCCGATGAGACTTAGAACTTGTTTTCAGTAATGGATCTCCTAATTAGTCTCCTAAATAATTGGATCCACCTATAATGAGGACTAGGGTGAGAAGGTTATCCCTACACCTTGAGGTTGCCAGAAAAGACAGAAGGGTAATTGTGGTAGGCAATTCCCTTCTCAGGGGAACAGGGGGCCCCATGTGCAGACACGACCTGACCTGCAGGGAGGTTCACTGCCTCCCTGGGGCCTGGGTCATGAACATCACCAAAGAACTCCCAGGTCTGGTTTGTTCCCCTGATTACTACCTGTTACTGATACTTCAGGCGGGCAGTGATGAAATTGCTCAGGGAAGCCTGCGGACTATCAAAAGAGCTTTCAGGGATTTAGCATAACTGGTTGAGGGAGTGGGAGCACAAGTCATGTTTTTCTCTCTCCCTTCTGGGTTGGTGAGGGATATGAAGTGGTCTAGGAAAACTCAGGTCTTGAACAAATGGCTGATAGGGTGGTGCCACCACAAGAACTTTGGGTTCTTTGGTCATGGGGCAGTTTATTCGGTGCTTGGTCTGATGGCTGTGGATGGGTCTCGCCTGTCTCCAAGGGGAAAGTGGATCCTATCCCAGGAACTGTCAGGGCTCATTGAGAGAGCTTTAAACTAGGTACAAAGGGGGAAGGGGAGAAAATGTTGCTCACTAGGGTGGAATGAGTAGTTCAGATATGTCAACTAGATTTGATTGGTGAAGAGGGTGGAGGTCAACAGGACAGAGAAGGGCTTGGGTATGTAGGAGATTGCAGGGAAATTCCCTCTAGGAAGCAGTGGGGAAAACTTCAGGTTTCTTTCAGAGATTTGAGGGAGGGCCCCTCTTGAAAGGTAGTGTGCCAGAAGGCCCAGCTGAAGTACCTTTACACCAGTGCACAAAGCATGGGAAATAAGCAGGAGGAGTTGGAAACCGTGATGTGCTTGGGAAGTTATAATTTGTTTGCTGTCATGGAAACGTGGTGGGATGTATCTCATGACTGACATACTGTGACTGAAGGCTGCAGGCTCTTCAGAAGGGATAGGCAGGTAGGTGGAAAGGGGAAGTTGCCCTCTATGTTAGGAAGTAAATATATTGTGAAGAGCTGTGTCTGCTTAACAACCATGACCAGGTTGAGAGCTTATGGGTTAAAGTCAGGGATCAGTCCAGTGAAAGACATCTGGTGGTTGGGGTCTATTACAGGCCACATCATCATCAGGAGTCTGTTGACAAGGCCTTCTTGCTTCAACTGCAGGAGGTATTGCACTTGCGGGCTCTTGTCCTGATGGAGGATTTCAACCATCTATCTACTGGGATAGAGGAACGGCAGGTGGCAGACAATCCAGGAGATTCCTGCAGATATCCTGTTGAGGATAACTTCCTGGTCCAGGTACCAGATGGACCAACCGAAGGTGAAGCCTTACTGGCCCTGGTGCTAAACAATGCAGAGGAGAGCATTAGAGAGAGGAATATTGGAAGCAGCCTGAGCAGTAGTGACCATGCCCTCGTGGAGTTTGTGGTCTGGAGGAATGCAGGTCTGGCAAAAGGTAGAGTCAGGACCCTGAACTTCAGGAGAGCAAACTTCTGTCTGCTCAAGGAACTGCTGGATGGGATCCCCTCGAAAACTGTTCTTAAGGGCATAAGAAGAGCGCAGAGGGAAGTGCATAAACAGGAGGGGGAACAACAGTTTACATGGGTTGATAGTGATAGGAGAAGGGGAAATGGTTTTAAACTAGGACGGGAGATTCATGTTAGATGTTAGGAGGAAGTTTTCCACTCAGAAGGTGGTGACACACTGGAACAGGGTGCTTAGAAGAGGTTGTGGATGCTCCATCTCTGGAGGTAAGTTAAGACTGGATGTGGCTCTGGGCAGCGTGGTCTACTGGTTGACAACCCTGACTATGGCAGGGTGGTTCAAACTAGATTATCTTTGAGGTCCTTTTCAAACTCAGGCAATTCTATGATTCTGTATGATTCTATGATCTCCCTATTTTTAATTACAGGGACAAACCTCTCTATAGAAGTTGTCTGTATTTGCAGTATTGACCACAAACTTGAGTCTTGTATCTAAAAACAGACAAGAACTTTAAATGAGCTTTGTCCAAATACAACTGACAGATTCATGCTTGTGGCAGACATTGCTCCTGCAGCCTTCCTGCAGCCAAGTGAAGGGGAAGCAGTAGCTATCTTTGGCTGAAAAAAGGCTTTGCTGTGTCATGGTAAGTTACGTTTTTGTTGGAAAGGAGGGGAAAAAAAAAGGCTGACATAGTGGCTTAGACAGAAGATTGCAAAACACAGTTGGCAAGGACACAATTTCAGTGCAATCCTTAATTTTTGTGAGGGCAGGGAAGCGGGCTGATCCAAACCAGTGACTGAACAGAGAACAGTGATTTGCTGTCTCCTGTTGGATTTCATGTTCTGTCTCCGGCTGACAGCAGATGCCCTGTGCTGAGCTGCCTGTGTGTGAGCTCAGAGTAGCTGCAGCTCCATGAACATCAACACTTGATGCGTGTTTACTGTACAAGCTTGAGGATAAACAGGATAGAATTAATGAAAATCAGTAATGGCTTTATAATTGAAATCGTATAGACATCAGAGGTACATGTGGTGTTAGTAATATATTATATATATTAATATATTATATTAATATATAATATATATATTATATATATATTAATATATAATATTGCTTATTTGTTTAACAGAAAGATGAGTACAAATAAAAATCCAAAAAGCTTAGTTGTTCGTATGCAGATCTAGGGGACATTTTGCAACAGAAATAATTGCTTCTGCTCCATCCTCAGGGTGATATTATCCATGTCTAACTGTTTTTCCTGAAGATAGCAAACCAGTCTTAAGTAATCCACAGCAATTGTAGGGGTTAAAATAACCTCATTTCAGAAACCTCCTACAGATCCCACTCAATGCATTGAGAGGAAGCAGTGCTGCCAGGAAGGTAAAGATAAGTGGAATCACTTTTCTAATAGAAGTGTAATAGAGTTTATTAGTTGATCACCTGTGCTCAGAATAGCTCAGCTGTCAGGGAGAGCAAGCAGCTGAACATGTGCCTTGTGAGCTGTCAGTGGCTGATCAAGGTAGGTTTTGAAATAGTAATTATCCACTCCCACAGAAATGTTACAGACAAAGGCATAACTGCTTTAGTGACAGTGTCTTTTGTGCCCGAGGATGAATACTCTGGATTGTTCTTTTCATTTTTCCAGGTAAATGTAATAACATGTTTCCGTAAAACTCTTTTAGGAAAAGCGCCGTTCACTATTAAAGCTTGCATAATGAAATATTTGTCAGGGATTTAATTTGATGTGAGCTGTTTATTTGCAGTGTAGTGCCAGGATCCAAAAGAAGCTGCTGCTTGCACTGAACACCAGGCTGCCCCTGGTCCCAGCTGTGCCCTGCTGCCCTGGGGCTCAGTGGAGCCGGTAAACAGCGTGTACCGTCCTTCTGCACATTCCCAGTGTGAGGAGGTGTGGGCAGCATCTCAGCGAGCTCCCTGGGCACTAGGCCACCCAGTGTAGCACAGCTCATGATGTTGTCACCTGGCGGTGCCACAGTTGCTGGTTCTAGCAACTGCTGCAGGTTGCTTGGTTTCCTGCCCCTCCAAAACGTTGCAAGAAAAACTGATCCTGTGCAAAGCTTGGTCAAATATAATTCATTGTGGTTCCAGCACTGTAGTCACATGGCAGAGCAGCAGGACACTGGCTATGGAGCTGGCAGCTCTGCAGGGTGAGAAGCCAACCTGTTCAGATTTGTTTGTCAGATCTGGCAGAGGACCAGCTCCAGATCAGCTCTCCCAGGTACGTCACATCTCTACCATGGAGAGAGGAGACAGAACAGTGCCAGGTCTGGCAGCTGATGTGCTGGGACTCTCCATCACTGGTGGTCACAAAAGGGCTTGCTGATAGGGCTGTGAAGTGCTGGTACCTTGTGCTGAGCTGCTGTGGGGAGTATCCCCACAAAGGCCACACAGCATCAGTATTTCTTGAGCAAATACCCACATAGCTTTTGGCAGCCCCATGCCCAGTTTGAGCATTACAGGAGCAATTGCTGTATCTATACAAACGTCTCTACACAGGACCACCCAAAAAACAGACTATGTGATTGAGTGTATTGTCCAGATGCTTCATGAACTCTGGCAAGTTCGGTCCCATTACCACTTCCTAGGAGACACTGTTCCAGTGCCTGACAGCCTTCTTGGTGAAGAACCTTTTCCTAATATGCAACCCGAAACTCCCCTGTCGCAGCTTCACAACATTCCCTGAGGTTCTGTCACTGGTCACCAGAGATAGCGCCTGCCCCTCCACTCCCCATCAGAGGAAGCTGAACGCTGTGGTGAGGTCTCCCCTCAGTCTTCACTTCTCCAGACTGAATGAATTGATGGATCTCAGCCACTCCTCATACATCTTCTCCCCTAGACTCTTGTCTTAGTAGCCATCCACTGGACATTCTCTAATAGTTTTATGTCCTTTTTGTGCCCAAAACAACACACAGTACTCAAGGTGAGGCTGCACCACTGCAGTGAAGAGTGGGACATCGCTTCTCTCAGCTGGCCAGCAATGCTAAATACACCCCGAGATATGGTTGGCCTTCCTGGCTTCCTGGGCACACTATTGACTCATGCTCAACTTACTGTTGACCAGGACTCCCTAGATCCCTTTCAGCCCGGCTGCTCTCAGGCACAGCAAGTTCAATATGTGCCCAGGCAGCCAAAAGTGCCAGCTGTATCCTGGCATGCAAGTTTGGGCACCATAGTATGTGGAGGTCATAAAACTATTACAGAGCATCTAAAGGATGGGGAAAAGATGGGGAGGGGTCTGAAGGGCAAGACATGTGAGATTCCTTTATTTGTTCAGCCCAGAGAAGAGGAGGCCTGGGAAAAGCCTCATGGCGGCCTGCAGCTCCTCACGAGGGGATCAGAAAGGCAGCACTGAGCTCTGTAAAAGGATCCAAGGGATTGGCATGGATCTGTGTTAGGAAAAGCTTCTGCACCAGAGGATGGTCGGGCCCTGGAACAGGCTCCCAGGGCAGTAGTCATGGCTCCAAGGTAAAGCATTTGGACAGCGCTCTCAGATGTAGGGTTTGAGTTTTGGGTGGTCCTTTGTGGAGCCAGGAGTTGGACTTAATGATCCTTGTGGGTCCCTTCTAACTCAGGATATCCTATGAATCTGTGATTCTATGATCTCATCTGCAAGTCTGTATGCATTGCCAGCAGTGCCTTTTTGCAAGTGCAGAATCTAGTACTTCCTCCTGTTAAATTTCATGCAGTTGGTGACTGTCCAGCTGTCTAATTTGTCTGGATGTCTCTGCAAGGCCTTTCCACTCTTGATGAAGTCAACAGCTCCTCCCAGTTTAGTATCATCAGCAGATTTGCTCAAAATACCTTCTAGTCCCACATCCAAGTCATTTATGAAAATGTTGAAGAGAACTGGCCCTAGAATGGAGTCTTTGGAAATCCCACTAGTGACAGGCCATTAGCATGATGCAGTCACATTTAGTATAACTCTTTGGGCCTGACCTGTTAGCCAATTGCTCACCTATTGCAATATGTTTTTTCTAGCTGTATTCTGGATATTTTGTTCAGAAGGCCACTGTGAGAAATAGTATTGAAAGCTTTGCTGAAATCCCAAAAGATTAAATTCACTAGCTTCTCCTGGTCAGTGGGATGTTCACTGGCTTCATTAATTGGGACCCCTCCAGATTCCCAGGACTGTAGAGAAACAATTTAGAGAGGTCTTGCAATGACGTCGACCAGCTCTCAGGTTGAGAAGCAAATTCCTATACAAGTTCAAGGTTGTGGGGGAGTTGACTGTTACTGCAGTCACTGTCTTCTAGCTCAGATCACCTGACATCCCAGTGTTAAAGACAGAGATGTTAAACATCTCTTCTGTGTCTATGCCCCTGTTTGTAAGGGGACCATTCTAATCAAGTAATGAACCAATATTCTCGCTGTTCCTCCTTCTGCTCTTTAAAAAAAGTACAAAAGTTTTTATTGTCCTCACAGTGTTGGCTGCTGTAGCTCATACTGAGCTTTGGCCACACAAATTTTCTCTGTAGAAAGTCAAACAGCATTCTTACAGTCTTGCTGTGTCACCCGACCTTGTTTCCAGTGGCCATGCACTTTCTTTTTCCACCTAAGCTCTCGAAGATCACTGTTCTGCCAAACCAGCCTTTTACATGCCTGCTCGACTTCTGGCATTTTGGAATTGAACTTCAGTTCACAACACAAGTGGAGCAAGACCAAAATAGCAACAAGTTATTTTGTCTGTATCATATGCAAGATCTTTGCAGTAGTGACTGTCGAACTGCAGCTATTTTATTTCAGTACTTGTTTCTTCATTGCTCTAGCTCTATTGATAATAGAACTTGCCACTTCCATAGGCCTTCAGACCTACAATGACAGACGTTATACAAAATTACTGGAAAGCATCAAAAGTAAAGTACACCTTTGCATTTGCCTCTTATTGGCTAAACCAAATTTTATTTACATCATTTCATAGCCTGGGTTTGCCTTAGCACAGCAAAAGAGTCCTTGGACAGCTTGTTCCCTGATTTTCTTTGTGCTTACATTTTCTGTAAGTATCGTGATTTTATGGTTTTTGATTGGTATTCCACATCATAATCTCATGTAGTATAGTGGGGGTTAAAGAGTTAATGCTGCAGTTCTGTGGATTGTCGATATTTCCAGTCTCTTGGTTTCAGAAGAGAAGAATGAACTACAACTCCCAGAAGATTTCCTTTTTCCATTTCCATTTTCCATTTGGAGGGAAAATAAAACTGATTGTGAATCATGAGACCCTTCTGTTTTTGCTCCCTGGCCATTTTGCCTACAGCATTAGAGTAAGGACTTTGGTTTCAGAAACTCTCTCTTTTTATTTGATTTATTAGCTTCAATTCCAATCATATTGTATTATGCTGTATAATCTTACATTCATCTGCTGTATTTAGTAAACTAAGTTTTTTCTTTTAGCTTGTTGCTGCTGTTTTCCTAGGCCCATCTCCCTATCTTTTCCTTTTCCCTCCCCTCACTTCCCATGGCATGGATCTGTGGGGTCTCTGCTCCCTTGTCACAGACACTAGGCCAAACCTAGTGACACTAAGTTGCTTTTACTCGTGTACGACTTGTACAGCTTTATCATGTCACTCCTGCAAATAGTTCAAAGAATTTCCACATCAGACTTTCTTGGCCACTTCAATTATGTTAACTGTCTGAAATCTGATTTTGAATGAACACTGGAGCACATCTTGTTAGTAGTGCTAAAATACTGGTAATAGGCCATGGAGACTTTCTACAGCTAATGATTCCTGTTGGTTTGGGGAAGCGGCAGGTTTTAAATGACACAGTTAAAACTTGACAGTAAGTGCTTTCACTGCCATCTCCTGCACTGCAGCACACAGCTGGGCACTCTGCTGCAGGGCCCCTAGCTGGGATCCTTTGCCAACACCTGGACCAGGGATACCCAGTTCCCCTGAATCTGGGCAATGAGGTGTTCCTGGGCTGTCCCTGTCTTGCTTTTGCTTTTGTAAGCTTGCTCATGTGGGTCTGGTGAGGCCACAGAAATACTGCTGCGTGCTGCACAAACAGCACTTGTAAAAATTGTCAAATGCAATCCCTGCTTACTCCAAGCTGTGTGGTCCTGTCCCCTCCCAGCAGACCCAGCCAGCCTCTGAGGCAGTTCTTTGCAGTGCCAGTACTGAAAACAGTTAGTGCTTTATTGTTCGTTCCAGCTGTTTGCAACTTCCCATTCTGTAGTTCCCACTGCACAGAGATCAAGGACCCAATTTTTTCTTTCGTATTCATCCATGTAAACCAAGACTGACTTCAGTGAAGTCAGAATAATGGCAGGTGTAAAACGAGGAGGAATGATAGGAAAATCAGGCCATCAACTATTTTTTTAAAGCTCATGCATTATTAATACACTCCATTTAAATGCAAATTTTTGCTCCTAACACAGAACTTTAGGGAAATCCTCTCCAGATAAACTGCAATAGGATACCAAATGGTAATTCAGTATTTCAATTTGACTTGTGTTTTAGCTTATGGATCTTAATTTCCTATCATTTTGTTGCATCTTTTGTTTAAGGGAAAGAGAATTACATTGCTTGTAATAAGACTTATAATTAATACTTAATTATATTTGTTTATTATGTTTAATTATTTTGAAATTCCAAACATCCATGCCAGGAGTCTATTCTGAGTGATGAAAATCAGCAAGGTGTGACTTTACATATTTCAGGAAGTAAATGAGACGCACAGCTTAGAAAAGGCAGTGTTGTGTAGCTATCACAGTACAACATGCTCATTGTAGGGGTGTATTACCCTGAATTGTTGCTGAAGTCCCATGGAGTGGGGACCCGTGTATTACTGGGGGCTAGGGGGTTCCAGAAGGCTTCTATTTGCCTCACTGTCTTTGGATAAAGACAGCAGGCGTGGCTGTTTGCCCTTCTCACAACAAATTCATTGCCATCACTAAATCTGCTCCTGGGTCAAGAAGGACTTGCCTCTTTCCAACATGACCATTAGATGACCCTCAGTGTCCCCAAGACCTCCGTGGTTCTGTTACAGATGTAGGAATAACCAGAGGCCCTGCTCATTTAAGCTTTTCTGATTAATGACATGGTTTGTTTTTGCCACATATGTGTACAAAGAAACTTATTCTCTATATATTCCTCTCTCAAGCTCTGCTTAAGTACAGCTTGTAAGATATGTATTTAATGTACTTAATGTACTTAATGCATAATGACTACAGATCTACTAGACCATGAACACAGTTACTGAGGAGTAATCTGATATTTGAAGTTAGTGTTTTTGCAGCAGTTGATGGCACAAGGAGGCCAAATCTGGATGCAGTTGGAGTCTATTTGCTCAGTTTACAGGCTGAAAATGTGCAGTGCAGTAGTGGGCGCGTCAGCTGGCAGCAACCTTGAGTATCATTTATTTTCAGCACTTCCTGCAGAGAAATAAACCTCACTACTGTTCTAGATACATAATCTTGATAGGGATTTTAAAAATGCAATTTTAGGTTTCAGTTTTTTCTTAATGGTGTTTTTTTTAGTGTTTTTTTTTTTAATTATTATTATTATTTCTAAACTCCAAAGCTGTCAGACTTCAGAAACACACTATAGAACTGGGGCTTGGTTATGTTCTCGTGTAGCCTCCACTGTTCTCCTTGGAGGCACGACCACCTAGTCCCAGTACCTCTGAGATACACTGACTTTATGGGTGGAAAGCAATGAAAAATAGTAGAGCTACCCTGGAAGAGTTGGGTAGAATATTTTTTCACAGTTTATTATCAGTAAACACAGTTCTTTTGGAACCAAAGCACTAAGCCAAACTTTAGGTGAAAAAGGGTCTAGTGCTGCTGGGAGGAAGGGGGGGACTATCATTTCTGCTGAATCACCTTTTTTCATCTAAATCAGCCCTTGAATTATCTTGTGTAGGGAAAAAAAAAACAACAAACACTATTATTGTTATTGTTATTGTATTATTGTTATTCTCTCCTTCCAACCATATATAGTTAGCAGATGATACCATTTCTCCAGTGCATTTCAGGCTCATAATTTATGGGAGAAGGAATGAGCAGGGGCAACTGCAGATTTGGCATGAGACACTGAATACATTTTATGTCCCACCTTTTATCTGACTGATCCTTATTTTTAAGTCGTGCATGCTGGCAAGATCAACTCCCCCTGTGTAGCTTGAAGCAACTGGTGGACACTGTAGTGTGCACTGCATGGCTTCATTACAGTATGTGAGTTTATTGTAGCTCAGCTTTTTGACCACAATTGGAATATTTGTCTATCTTCTGTCCAAAACCCAGAAAATAATATGTTCCTTTGCACACATCTTGATCACCACCTGGCACCTGTCATTTGGTTTGTTTTGCAGACTGAAAGAAAGGATGGTTTTGGAGTTCTTACTTTTCTAACTGGTATTTACTACACCTATTTTAATGGTATTCATCTAGGTTAGATTTGCTCAGCTGTTTTATGTGGGTCTTCTTTGTAGGACTAGCAAATGCCCATTCATAAATGCTTTTGTTTCAACAGTTCCATTAAGCCTCTTTCTTTCTTTTTGTAGCTAACCAGGTGTTGAAGTTTGGAACACTTGTCAGTACTTCCAATACCTATGACAACTCTGGGAGCGTGACCATCGAGACAGACAAGCCTTTGCTGTGGACAATGGCAATCAAACTTTAAGATGAATTGCAGCTACCTTTTCTGATCCATCTGAATTTACTGCAAAATTTCACGGAATTGAGGCAGTAAAACTGATCCTAAGGGAATAAGTATGCACTGATTTTAGGTAATAAATGGAAAACGGGTCTGAAATAAAAGTCATGTAAGACCAAATCGAGTCTTGGAACAGCAAATCAGAAGATGCACTGCCACCCTATATGATCACAAATAGAAGCATATGTAAATAAATTGCAAACCTGGTTAGTTTGGACTTAAATTTTGCCAGAAGGATACAGTACTCAGTTGCACAGACTACACCTTCATAATGAAAATGTGACAGCATTAAGCATAATTGTTTTCTGTCCCTATTTCTAACATATATAGTTGCTAATGACGTTTTCTCAAGAAGAAGAATAATTTAAAGACTTTCTACTCATAAGGCAAGTTTATCCATTGAAGAAGTGTTGGTTTTGTTGTAACTCCAACATCAGACTTCACAACATTAATTTGAAGTCTGCAAAGCAATGTAGCACTGTAACTTCTACAATTACTGAATATTTCTGGTAAGCTTCTTGGAGTGAAGTACAAATTTCTTGTTCTTAATCTGCAGACCAAGAGCATTGCATCTACCAATTTCTGCAAGCTTATTTTTTTAAATAAAAGTATTCAGTCATTTAGTAGTTGAAATGTCTAGATCTAAGTGTGCAGAGGCCTTAATAATTATTTATGCAGATGACTTAGACAGAACCAGTATCTAAAACCAGTCAGTAAGGCGATGGTTCCTTTCCAGCAGTCAGAATAAGTTTATTGTTGATTCTCTGAAAAACTGTTTACTATCTCTGAAAACTAACTTAACCTCAAACTGTACATTTTAGTAACCAAGTTTTGTTTCCTTAATTCTGCCATCAGAATAAAGATCAGCAATGCAAATTCTTTAAATTTTTTTTCTATTTTTTTTCCTGTCAAGTACTTAGTATAATCAGTTGCAAATGCAGAAATGAATTAGAGGTAATGACGATTCCAGAAATTAATAATTCAATTCAATAGACTTTTAACTCACTACTTAGAATAATGATGATTTCTCACTGTCTACATTTGCACTAGAACAGCTTCTGAAAAGTGACTGTAAATTATTCACCCTTAGAAGTCTTAAGGACTGGACAGGACAAAGCCCTGAGTCATCTCGTCAGAATGCAGAACTGACCCATCTTTGAGCATGAAGTTGGAGTAAGGATGTCTCAAGGTTCCTTCGTAGTTGAATTATTCTATTACAGTAGAGAATAGTAACAAAAAACACTCTACTGATCAGAAAGAAAATGTTGGAATGTAGACAGATATGATTGTGTACCCTTTGAAGGAGTAATAACTAAACAACTAAGGATATAATATTTTGCAGCATGCTAAGATGTGAATCCGAAACTAATGATCTACTTAACGATAAAGTTATGTGAATATTTACCAGTATTTTTCATATTACACTAAAATATGAAATCTATGGATAATAAAGCAACCTGTATCCTGTAAAGCAGTCAATCCATGGCCCGCAAACCACATTCAACCTGGCACAGTTCTTTACCAGGTGGCCCAGCCTGGACCCAGATGCACACCCATTGCTTGGCAACAATCTAACCATTGATCTGTGGTTGTCACTGCCTGGATGAAAATCAAAGGAAGGGACAGACAACACAGTTCTGACTCTTCCTCTTGTGTCCATCATACACACTCAGTTGCATCAAAACCTGTATGTGTTCCACATGGAAGTGTTTGTGCCACTTGAATGAAACACAGTGATTACCAACACTAATATTTTAGCCTATCTAAAGAAGAAAACAGAACCCTTCCCACTGCTCCCTACTCCTCCCCCCCCCCCCCCCCTTACCCTCCAAAACAAAACAAAACAAAACAAAAAAAGCATGGATGATGGAAGTGTTCATTGAAAAATGGATAGATGAGTACTTTTTTTGTCAAGAGAGAATAGTGTAAATGAAAAAAAGTTGGTCACCTCAGCAAAATATTTTTTAAAAAAGCTACGACTCAAATGGACTGTGTTATAAAATCCAGCTATGTGACAGTAAAACTGACAGGGAAAAAAATTACTGATGGTAAATAAATAAAGGTTTGGAAAATATGGTAGATATAATGTGTCCTGGTAAAAACAGATTTTTCTAAAATCAGTTTGTCTTACCACATTGCAGCCAGTCAAACCTGAAGAAATAGGAAAATCTATCAAAATAGATGTGGAGAGTAAAGTTGCTAACTTCAAACATGAAAAAATGGAAGTTCTGATGCTGCAGATACTTCTCTACTTGCCAATTTCATTAGAGGTATTCATAATGAATATAATGTCACTGAAGAAATGGCTTCTTTGGTCCCACTGAAAGACATAACTAAATCTCTTTATTTGTATGAAACAGTAAAAATTACATTAAAGCTATTTTCTTTAACTTCTATCCACATATTTAGTATAGCTTTTGATGGTGCCTGGGTGATGTTAAGAAAAGGGGACTTATAAGGTTAGTAAAGATGATGCAATTGCTACCAGCAACTCACATTTGAAAAATATCACTACATTGTTCGTCAGGTAAGTTCAAAAGCTTTAAAAACAGGTAATTTCATGAAAATCAAATCAAAGCTGTGAATTTCATAAAGTCCAATGGATTGAATTGTCACCAGGAGTTCATTAAAACTATGAATGCTGATTATGGGGACATTATTTACCTTTCTGAAGGAAGGTGACTAAGTTGGGATAAAATGCTAAGATGTTATGCTTTGCAAAATGAAATCAAGTCATTTACAGACTCAAAAGAAAAGTTTGTTCCAAAACATGAAGGTGAAAAATGGCTCACAGATTTAGCATTTTTGGTGGATTTGACTGCTCATTTAAATGAGTTAAAAATACAACTTCAAGGTGAAAAATCAACTGAACTGTGCTATGTTTTAAACCATAACAAAATGAAAAAAATCAAAATGAAAGTTAAATTACAGCAAGCTCAACTTGTGGCAAATGATTTCATGCTTTTTGATGTGTTGGCTAAACAGAGTCCTGTGAGCAGTGAAAAAATGTGCAGCCTTGCTTTCAATTTTGATAAAGGAATTTGAGTATAAGTTCCAAGATTAAGAAAAGCGATCATTATTTTTTTAATCTCAATTTCATTTTACATCGACATAAATACATTAGCTGCAAATTTTCAAACAGAATGTATAGAGTTACAATTGGACATTGAAGAAAAAGAAATACTTGATCATGTCTCTTTACTAGACTTTTATATAAAAGACCTATTTTAACACAGAATAATATCCCTTACTTCACACTCATGCTTTATTATTGTCATTGCTTCTTGGCAGTATGTACACTTGTTTTCAAAGATGAATCACAGGTAGAGCAATATTTCATCAAAAACCTCTGACAAACACCTTGAGAACTCCCTAAGAATTGTAACTACTTCCATTGAATCAGACATCTACGCGTTAGTTTCACAAAAACAAGGTCAAATATCCCAGTAGGTTTATCTTTTTGTTCTTTTTTTTATGTTTTAGTAATATATAAAAAATAAGATTTGTTACTTATATACATTAACTATATTATACATTTTATCTTCTATCCAAGACAATTACTCTTCACATAATGCCACCCAGGCAAGCCAGAAGATTAGACATCTATGCTAAAAAGGCTCGCTGACATTCTTTATTTTAACAGGTAGAAGTTAATGTAAATCTTGGCAAAATTCAAGTTTTATATTTACTTACACAGTAATGTTGATTGGGATACAGATCAAATAAATAAATAAATCCCATTCTTGCAAAATGTGTTTTTGTTTCCATTGCAATCTTCTGGAAATCTGCAAATACAAAAATAAAATTCAATCTAGAAAAGAGTTATATATGGCATACAGGAGATGTTTGCTACAGTGATCATGGGTGAGAACTGTCATTAGAAAATGGTCATGTGAACACAGGAAGCAGATCAAGAACAGCACTGATGTTGAGAAACAAAGATGTTTTTTTCATAAGATAGATAAGATTTTAAGAAAGAAGATGTTGCTTTCCATAAAGCATAGAATTTTCATATTTACATATTTATTTTTATTTTTATTTTATTTTATTTTTTTAATTAGTAAGCAGAATTGAGTACGTCCACAGCCCATAACAATTCATGGAACATTTATTCAATCGTTCTTTCATACTCCTACAAGTCTTGACAGTAATCCCCAGTACATAATCAAATATGGAAAAGCTGCAGTTAGATTTGTCACAGGAAGAAATTCTAAGTCCTGCAACAGTATAGAAGGTAAGTACTGTTTCCAGTTATTTTAAGACATGAGTTGTAAAGGAGGTCTGCAGCCCCTAGAAACCTTGACAATCTGAAAATGAAGTTCCTTACCGATCTCATCCTAACTACTACCTCTGAGAGCCACCACTGACATCTTGCTTATAGTGAAACCCTCTCTACAATGCCTTACAGAAAGGCCCAAAATCTTCATCTATACTTCCAGCAATAACGATCTTCGTATCTCAGTCAGGCAGTCACTGAAGATTATGAAGCTCTGAATCAGTAGAGCAAAATGGAATCATAGCTAGCCTCCAAAACTGAAGTATTTCCTCCAAGGTCACATAACAAGGAGAATTTCCTTCAGAATTTTCCTCAAACTGACTGCAGTCTGTCAGATGAGACTACTGCAGCTTTCTTTTCTAAGTGTGCACAAATTCTTCTCAGATCAGTTTACCTGATCAGTGAAAATATTAACTGCCTGTCTCAGAATGGTTAATTTCACCTACTTAGCCTGTTTCATAAAGGTGCATTTTAATACCCCTGTCACATTTCAGAAAAGGATACAAATAAATTTATTCTATAAGGAATGAAAATGTGTTGATATGTAAAGAATTGCACAAGTTTATTTCAAACAATGAAATCCGAGAAACAGTTACAACAAATGAATCAAAATCAGAAAGATGAACATTACAATAGATGAAGAAATAAACATTGTATTCTGCTTTATTGGGCACTTCACCTTTCCTGTCAGGCTTAGTGAATCTTTAACCAGTCATATGGAGTCTTAAAGACTGACAGGTGGGTTCCACCTGTCCATGTTTGCCTGCTAAAATGGATGGATTAGTGTGGGTGTTGCTACACATGACAAGAGAAATTTTTTAAATAACAGGATTATGAGGACCAGTATAGGCATAAGATAACTTAAAATTCAACCTAATTGGACTGTGAAAGATATTTCCACTTTACGGAAACTAAAGAGATTATATCAACATGTAGACATAATAGCCTACACAAAATAGGAAAAGCTACAACTGAGAATAGAATCACAGAAATATAGGATCGCTTGGGTTGGAAGGGACCCCAAGGATCATTAAGTTCCAATCCCCCTGCCACAGGCAGGGCCACCAACCGCCAGATCTGGCACTTGACCAGGTTACCCAGGACCCCATCCAAACTGGTCTTGAACACTTTCAGAAGCAGAGATCACAACCTCTCTGGGCAGCCTGTTCCAGTGCCTCAGCACTCTCTCTGTGAAGAACTTCCCCCTGATATCAAATCTAAACCTTCTCTTCTTGAGCTTAAAACCAATCCCCCTTGTCTACCTGAGTAAAATGTTGACTCCCTCTGTCCGAAGTATCTTAATACTAAAGGAAAACAACAGCTCCATCTTAGTGTGCACCCATTACTCATCCTACGCTGTTTGTCTAGGCTATTAAAAGCTACCAAGGAAATTCTTGAGCCAAAATATTCTGGAGGATTGCTAAGCACCTTGGACCTTTTGTCTCCCTGCCAGGCTGCAACTTTGGACTTCAGCAGCCTGTTAGAGAGACAGGGTCTTGTCTTGTGCTCTGGAAGCAACTGCTGCTTTTTTGATTTGTTTGCTTATTATTTTACTGCTCGTCAAATATTTTACTGTTCTTTAAACTTGGTCTTTAGCATGTGTTACTTTTCTGTCTGGCTTTACAAGGAGTCATCTACAGTCACAGGCAATGTGAAAAAGTTTGCATCTCTCAGCCATCTGCTTTTACTTGGAAAACTAGACTATTAATAGGGCACTTCGTTCTCACTTCCTATGGTCCTTGCAAAACTGAGGAAGTGCTGTGCTTGCACAAGGAAATTTTCATGACAGTTTAACAAGTCTGCATTTATGGCGACATCTAAACATTAAATAATCATTCTCTAAAAAGAATAAGACAGCTGTTATCCTACTGTAGTGTGCTAATACTGATTTGCTTCTGGATATTCATTTTGCATGAACAGGAGTCTTGCCCTTTTTTCTTTTCTTATATCTTTCCATGCAATTGAAGGATGAAAGAATTATTGGGGTGATAGATCTACATTGCTTATTTCCTTGCTGGGATTTGTGGTTTCTGTTCTTCTTTGGAGGATACAAAGGTTAAATTCCCACTTTGCTTTTTAACTGTTGACAGAACAGACTATTGTGTAGCATCCACCCCCTAGCTCTGGACACCTGTGCCACTGTTTAGAAGGACAGTGGGGGAGATCTCCTCACTAACCTCTCATGTTCTGCACCACCTGCCCTCAGTCAGGAGCTGTCACACCTTGCTGCAGGCATGGCATGGTACATGGTAATGTCTAAGAGCAAGAAAAAGACACAGAGCAAGAGATTACTTGCTTTCCTGGGGGGAGTTTTGGGGAAAGATGGATTATCTGAACTGAGCACCTCTGCGGACAGAACCTGGCTTGTCTTTGTGGCTTTGAGAAAAAATGATTATCCTGACAGACAGCAAAGGAAGGTGGCAATCCATGGACTTATCATGCAAGAAAGACAGGCCACTGGGGACAGAGTGTATCTGAGCATGATGTGTGATGAAAAATGGATTTACTGAAGTGAGAAGAAAGGCTGCATGGCACTGTGAGATTTACAGCCCAAGCAAAAGAGCACTGCAGAGAAGATAACCAAGGGGGGGAATGGCAGATTACACTGTGGGAAAGGTGTTAGGGGACATTTCAGTACAGAACACCCATCAGGTAGGTGCCTCATCAAGCTGTCTAAGGCAGCTCATTGACTGAAGCCATGCTCATGATCCCTTGTTGTCATTTGGTGTTGCCAGTTGACTAAGTGATTACAAAATGTAGTGTATAAAAATTGGACGTTTTATGTCTTAATTTTATGTTATCATAAATATGATGGATTAATTTGTATCTGCGTGTTCCTGACATTTAAAAATGATCTTTGTTTTTTTACTCTCCTAAAAGATTCCAAGTCTTTCTTTGGACTAGATAAACACATCAGTGTGATTTACATTGGGAGGAAAGATGTCTTCCCTCCTCTGTATCTGTGCAGATGCAGAAGCACATAAATGGAAAATTAATATTAGGAAACAATGGTGGCTAAGACTGGGAGTTCAGAAGAAGATGATGAAGTGTTTTGTCCCTGTCATTAGGTTTACTGAAATGCCATTCAATTGGATTTTAATTCCATGGTTGCAGAAGATGTTTCTAGTTTGAAGCAGTCAGAAAGAAAAATCTGCTTAATATTCAGTGGAAATGAAGTGTGTGGATGAGAGAGGAATGCTGCTAACATATATTTTTACCAGTTCTAGATTTATTGTGCATAACTTTAAAGATGACCTTTTAAACAAAGTCAGTATTCAATTTCATTTGAAAGATCTGGGGAATGAGAGCACTTAAAAGATTTGTGTCTTTATGCCTTTAATGATGTAAGACAGAAAGGTCAGTATACTAAAATGACATCCCTTCAGATTGCAAATGTTTGAAGATAAGGCTTCTAAATAGCAAAAGCAATGTGAAGAAGTTAACAGAGGAACAGGTGTGCCTCCATCAACTGTGTACAGCTGAGAGGTAAAGAGAGAAAAATCAAATACTTAACAGTTCCTCTGGTACAATGCTTGCAGTACTTTGTTTTGGTTTAGTGGAGCTGCAGCTAATGGCTGTGATTTCTCTAATTTTTAGCCACTTCTCAATTCTCTGTTTGAGGTGTGCCCGCTTTTTTTTTTTTTTTTTTTTAAGTTTGTTGCATGTGTTTTGTACCGATCAGTATCATTCTCCATAGTTTCTGTGGTTATCAAATAAAAATGCATTAAGAGGAAAAGTAACTTCTTCCTCTGAGCATTGCTGTGGTAAATGGCAACTGAAAAAAAGGAAGAATTTGGTGAAAATGTTCTTAACATTGATGCCTGGAAGTAAATTCGGGGACTTCAGCATTAATTAAAAATCTTCAGCAAATTGACACTCTATCTAGAAAAGGTTTTTCGTTTTTTTTTTTTTTTTCCTAGATAATCAGGACATCTGAATCCTGAAAGGAGAGATTTAATATTCAACAAGTCCTATAGGCACACTGTACCCTGCTAGGTCTGATACTATGGGCAGCATAACAAAGTCAGAGTGCTAATTAGAAGCTCAGTCAACAGCCATGTTGAGTAAGTTTCTGACCATATATGAAACCTGGTCTGCATAACACACAGCATTGTGCTTGGATAACACCTTCCCATGGAGCCTCACAACCACCAAAGCAACCCTTGGAGGAGCCCCATAGTAACACAGTCTGTGCACAGTATTTGATATGTAGCAGTTCTAGGAATAGGCAGGAATATTAACATACTAAAATGCATAAAATCTATGTGCTTTAGGTCCTGGGTATGCATGCTAGGAGGATGCACCCAGTGCTGCAATAATGTAATGTCAGCTTTCTAATCTGTCATTAGGAATATCGAGTTTCATTCCTAGATTTGAATGACAACCTTACAGCATTTTTTTTCTTTTTTTTCCTGAGAATTCCTGAGGATTCCCGAGTTGGATTGAAAATGAAGTGATGTCTTTCTTTTCATAGCAGAGGACTATTTTATTCTGGTAGGAACATTTTTGGGAGTACCTCTTGATGGATATTCAGACATTCAAAGGCAGCTTTCAAAAATATGCAGTGGTTTCATGCATTATACGTAAGATTCAATCACATAAGAAATACAGAAGGAGCAACAAAAAGTGCAAGTGGAGTATCTTTTCAAGTGCACTGAACCTAGTTGCAAGTCCACTTCTAGACAGGACAGAGCAACCAACTTGTTTAATAAACACAAATAAGAAGTTCGGATGCATGGCTAATGTGCCAAAACATTAATCAAAAGTCTCACTTTTAGGATGAGATCTTTTTTTCCTGGTATTAGACAAAACAACCAGCGGTGGAGCATTACTGAACCTGTTGCTGACCAGTGCAATTAGCTTATTAAAGAGATTAAGATTGGAGGCAGTCTGGGCCATAGCAACCATGCTGTGATTGAGTTTGTGATCTTGAGGAATATATGCCTGGCAAAGAGTGAGGTCTGAACAATGCACTTCAGGAGAGTGAACTTCGGGCTATTTAAGGAGTTAATTGTTGAGGTACCCTGGGAAACTGTCCTTAGGGACACAGGAACATAACAGAGCTGGCAGCTCAGGAAAACTGAGAGATCAAGAACTCTCCATCTCAGCATAAAAAATCAAGCGAAGGAGGCAGGAAACTGGCATGGCTGAGCAAGGACCTGCTGGTCAAACAAAAGGATAAGAAGGAATTGTACAGGTAGGAGCATGCGGTCAGGGAATAATATAGGGGATAATAATAAATGGGATCAGGAAACCCAAGGCACAGATGGAACTAAACTTCGTAAGCAATGTGAAAAATAAAAGGTAGGGATTCTGTGTATATGTCATTCAGAAGAGAAAGGTGAAGGAGAATGTACCCCCTTTCATGAATGAGAATGGGGAACTAATAACAATTGACATGGAGAAGGCTAAGGTATTCAGCAAGTTTTTTGCCTTGGTCTCCACTGGCAGTCAGGCTTCCCACATCTCTCAAGTCCCTCAACCTCTGGATGGGGGTTGGGTGAGTAAAATCCCTCCTACTTTAGGCAAAGAGCAAGATGAGACTTATCAAACCCATAGAGCTCAATGACACGTGTCCCAGCGTCCTGAAGGAACTGTCAGATGTGGTTGCCAAGCCACTCTCCATCATATCTGAAAAGTCACAACTGTCTGGCAAAGTCCACAGTGACTGGGAAAAGGAAAACAAGAGAAAGGAGACTGACTTTTCTCACAGGCAGATAGTGATAGAACAAGGAAAAGTGGTTTTAAACTAAGAGGAAAAAAATAGGATTTGTGTTCAGGAGAAATTCTTTATTCAGAGCAGTGAGGCACAGGAACAAGTTGCCCAGAGGAGTCATGGAAACCCCATCCCTGGAGTGCATCCTAGGCCAGGTTGGATGGGGCACTGCACAAACTATCTAGTGGCTGGCAACTCTTTCCAAAGCAGGGAAGTTAGAACTAAATGATCATCGAAGCCTTCCCATACAAAATTATTCTATGATTCCATGATTTTCTTATTCTATGATCTACTTGGTTTTGGTAAACCCACACTTCAGTTTGTAACACGTACCCCTCTTCTTTTTTTTTTTTTAATAAGTTCTGTGAACTACAATTGTTTTTTTGTTTGTTAGTTAGTTAGTTTGTTTTTTTGATCTTTTAATCTACCCCGTACCTGCTTTGTAGCTCAGAAGTATTTACGTGGGGTGGTAATAGTCAACAGTTGAGTGAGATATGAGTAGAGAGAAAAAAAATCTTACCAGTGCAAAAAGGAATGACTTTTCCTTATTTTTTTCAATCATTTTTTTTTCTGCTCACCTATGATTGGCTGTCTGTGTTGAGTCCTGCTTTCATTTTAAGTATAACATTGGCCTTTGGTTCAGATTAAGCCTTTATGGGTTCTCAATTCTTAATACTACTGAGGTCTCCAGATTTTTTTCCAGATGCCCATGCTGAAGCAGATACATCAGTAATTCATGCGGGAGTGTGCTTCAAGCTTGCTAATCTCTCCACTCACAAAGGCTGCCATGAAAATATAATGCCATGAAAGCATGTAATAACTTGAGCATTAGAGAATGCAGAAGAACTTGGGTATGTGAGAACTGAAAATTGGCTTTGGATGGTTTTGTGGGAATGGCTTTTGAACTTCAGAAGACTAGAACTTCTTTTGTTGCTATACTTTTGAACTTCAGAAGACAAGAACTTCTTTTGTTGCTATTCATTTTTTCCTGCTCTGTTGAAGATATTTTTAAATGCCTCCCTTTCCTCCCTTGCGCCTCCACAGATCTTTGTTTTATGTGAACCTTGGGTGGATCTGGGACTTTGGGCTCTTTTAGATTCAAGGTGCTGAATCTGAGGAACTATGATGAGACCTCCTGTTCACAGAACAGAGATGCAGTGTCTCTAAATGTGGACAATGTCTTGAGAATGACCTGAAAGTTTCTGCCAATACAGCAGCAGTTTTGCTAAGTCAGTGGCTGAGTGCAGAATGCTGCTCATGTGCTCCTGGCTGCTTCTGCAGGAGGTGAGGTGTTTGGTCACTGCCACTTAAAGCATCTCTGCCTGGGATTCAGGCCCCAGAAAGCTGCACCAGTGCTTTTCCATCTCCTTTCCAAATCTTTGCTACTAGTGGGATGGCTAACTTGGGTTTCTTGCTCTATTCCCCTGTTTCTTCTGGAAAACCCTTTTCACTGTGCAGTTTGGAAAAACTGATTCTGAGTTCTGGGGGATATGAGGAAGTAATGGCAATAAGGTCATGGTAGAAGAGCGCCTCTTCATCAAAGGAAAGTTTGCAGCTGGACCTGTAAATGGGAAGGAAGCCATCTCCCCCATCTGGGAGGCAGAAGTTGCTTTTCACAGCATGAGGAAGTCATAGGTCCTTCTACGTCCCCCCAGCCCCAGTGATGCCCCAGTCTGAAGCAGCTCCTGGTGAGCTTTATTTCATCCTGCACAGACACTAGTGAGATCGTCAGTTGCTCTGCTTATTTATTCATCACTCTTCATTCATTTATCGAAGACATTGTTCAGTAAAAGAATCTGGGGAGTCTTCTGTTCAACTGTTACAAATGTATCCAGCAACTTTCCACCACAAAGTAGCACCTAATTTCATTGCATCATCATTAACAATTGTAATCAGAGCTGGCAAGGAAATATTTGTAAATCTCATTTCTTTCACTTTTTTCTCCAGGAAGATCAAAACCATTCACAGACGTCAGTGCAGAAAAGAACAGAAACCTATGAGATGGTGTTTGTTTAAAACGTAAATACCTAAGGATCTATCACTTTCTGATGCCTTTATTGCCCAGTGTCACTTCCTCTTAAACATGGAGTTACAGTGTTGTAAACCTGTTTAAAATCTTGAGATAATCAGATATGGGAAGTTCTGAGAGAGAGATTTGCTAATACTACAGGAAGTTTTTGACTGTTCTCTAACTCCTGAACTAGACCAAATGCTTTCTTTAGTAATTAGATGGAAACACTTCAATGGCAGCATCTCTGCAATTTTTGGCAGCAAATGATAGCCCCTGGCATTTTTTAATTAGCACCTTTTTGAAATTGTTAGGTTAATTAGTCAAGTATAAAATAATCTTGCCCTAATGATTATCGCAGAATAACACTTTGAGCGTTGCATCTCTCTTAACATGCTGCTACCCTGGTAATTTTATTGACTAGTTTGTGTATGCCATTTCTAGTGAATTCGTGGCTCAAAGTTGGAATGAAATATGGCATGCTTTTATAAAATTCATTTTTGAAGTGCCTGGCAGCTGGTGCTGTCATTTATAATATTGCAGTTTGTCAAGTGTAGTCAACAGACTTTTATTACCTACAACAGGATCCTGATCTCAAATATACTTCGTAAGAATAAATCACTAGTTCTGGTTATTCTGGGTTCATGCTGATGGAGAAAACAAACCTGCTCTGGATCTGAAAGAGCTGTAAACCAGATCAGAACCTAATGCTGAGTCAAAGTATGAAACCGATGTTACATTGCTGTCCTTATCTTTGAAGTTATCTTTTGAACATGATATTTCATTCTTCTTGCATAAAATATAAATATAATAAACAACACTATATTTAAAAATCCACTAAAAAAAACATTAAAAATCCATGTAATGATGTCACTGATAAAGATTACCTGTCAGATCTTTCTAGGGAAAAGCTCTGCGTAGTCTCTTCACATTTTTTACCCATCCCAGGCACAAACACACCATGCTCATAACTGTCCAATACAGCTCACTTATAAGCATCCTCTCCACAGTCATTCAGAGCACATTCAGTTCCCACTCACCTCTAAGCCTGATTGTCTCTTTAAAAGAACAGCCTGCTCTTACCTACCCTTGGTTAGCTCTTCACCTGAAATCAGTGAGTACAAAGAAGAGCGTACCATTGACGTGATTCCACAGGTCAAGACTAGGTGGACTGGTAAGTCTAAATTAAACTTTGTTTTGATAACAGACATGAGAACTAATCACCACCTTGTCTTCTGAAAGCTTTTCACCTTGAGTTGTGAGTATAATTCTGTGATTCTGTAGCCAAGGTACAAATACTTACATTAGCAAAAATTGCAGGGGAAGAACACATGCTTTCTCTCTGTGGCAGACCTAGAGAATACTCACCCAGCAAACGACAGGCTGGTGCTGGTCCGGAGCTGCATTCCTCTTCCACTCCCCGCTAGAGCATTAACTCTGTAACTCCCAACTTGATGTTCTGATGTGGAATACCGGCGTCAGAACCACAAAACCACAACACTCACTCTTAATCACTTGATCTTGAACTTGACCCTTGGCTGCTAGGCTATAAGCAGCCCTAGGGAGGCCAGCTCCTGCCCACAGGATGCACTGCCCATACCACTGTAGTAGCACTGTAGTAGCAGATGTGGGAGGTGCCAGGGTACATGAGTGCTATCCATCTCTGCTCAGGAGACCAGATCTCCTATTGGCTGTCCCTGAGACCACAGGCCTCTACCAGACATTGGGCTTACCCAGAGAAAACTGTGGTGACCCAGATGGAGGACCTATCTAGAAATTTAGCAGTTCAGGTCTCTGGCTGTAGTGAGTGCCTGACCCTGCTACTGACAGAGGAAGGTGGCAAGGATTCCACCTGCATGAGGTGCAAGCAGATGGAAGAGCTGCTCAGCCTGGTAGTGGAGCTCAAGAAGGAGGTGGAGAGACTAAAGACTATAAAAGAGTGCGAGCAGAAGATTGTCTGGTAGAGCAAATCTTTGAGAGAAAGACACCAGGATTGCACCTCCCAAACCATGGTGGACCCTGTCCCCTGCCATAGTCAAGCAGAGAGAGCCAACATGAGCGGAGAGGAAGAGTAGCAACAGGTCCCACCTCGACAATGCAGGCAACCCCCATCCTAACCTACCTCAGTTCCCCAGGTACTTCTGTGTAGTATGTTTGAAGCCCTGGAAGCAGAGGGAGAGGTGAGTGAGGATGTGATGGGAGGTCTGCTTCCAAAGCTGTCTAAGGTGAGGCAATCAGCTCCATGACTAAAGGCTGCCTCTACCAAGAAAGAAAGGAGGGTGACTGTCGTAGGTGACTCCCTTCTGAGAGGAACAGAGGGCCCTAAATGTTGGACTGACCCTTCCTATAGGGGGGTGTGCTGCCTCCCTGGGGCCCAGGTAAGGGATATTTGTAGAAAACTCCCCAGTCTGATGTCTGGTTATTATCCTTTATTGGCCAGCAGTGATGAAGTCACTGACAGAAGCCTGAGGACTATCAAGTGATTTCAGGGGACTGGGGAGGTTAGTTGATGGAGCAGGCGTTCAAGTAGTATTTGCCTGTATTCCTTCAGTAGCAGAGAATGACACTGAGACAACCAGGAAAACCCATCTTAGAAAAACATGGCCGAGAGACTGGTGTAAATGCAAAAATTTTGGGTTCTCTGATCATGAGGTGGTCTACTTGGCACCTGGACTGAGGTCTGCTGATGGGTCTTGCCTGTCTCAAAGGGGGAGATATATTCTTGCCCAGGAGCTGGCAGGGCTTGTAGAGAGGGCTTTAAATTAGATATGAAGGGGTAAGGGGGTAAAACCAGGCCTCCTAGAGATGAGCCTAGGGGAGTGGTAACAGGATTGGGGTGAGGCAAGAGGCTTAGCTGAAGTGCATCTATGCCAATACACACAGTATGGACAAATAAGCAAGAAGGGTTGGAAGCCATTAGGTCAAGTTGGGAAAGCAAAAAAAAAAAAAAAAAAAAAAGAAGGAAAAAATGTTAAGCCATCATAAAAAAGAAGAAAACTTTGTGAAAAAATAGGAAAGCATAGTAAAAGGAAGGAAACAAGCGAAAGCATGGTAAATGGATAGGAAATTGTAGGAAAGTGTTTTTCTTTCTCAAATTATTATTTTTCCTTTCTTCACAAGTACTTTTCTTTCTTTTTTTTTTTCTTTTCTAATTTTCAATGAACAGTTGCCATAAGGAGGCATAGCAAATAAAATCAGAGATATGTGGGCGGCAACCCTGCTAAGCTCACAGCTTCTTGTTTCTGGAACATTGCTCAGGTTCTCCGGCAGTGTGTTCCTCCCAGAGGCACACAGAACAGCACATGTGGAGCTGAACGGTGTTGGCTACAACCAAGGAGTTTGAATAGCAGTTCTTCCCAAACCACTTTTCACCATGAACCACTCATCTTGGGCAACTTGGCAGACAGGAAGTGCGACTTCAACCAACTGATGTCCACAATGGAGCAGCAGGTCTCTGCAGCCATTAAAAGAGCAGTTTTGACATCACAGAGTATGAAAGTCATATTTAAAAAAAAAAGAAATAGAATGTTGAGGAACAGGATCTGTTCAGTCAGTGAAACATATATATAGTAATCTAGAATACAAACAGAAATCTGATTTACATCAAGTAGTTCTCTTTGATTATGGCAGTTCTTTACAAGGAGACACAAAAGGAGTGACAAAGCAATAATTCAGAGCTTTCACTTCTCATTTCTTCTGCAAACATTTATATTCTTATTAAATATAATTCAGGGAAAAATTGATTATTATACCTTGACTGAATAGTTCTTTCAGTCTTACATACTTGGCACTTGAAGTATTCTTTTTCTCTGTCTTTCTTCTTTGCGTCATAATTGCTCTGGGTAGTGGGTATATTTTACCTTCAAAGTGACTGTCATGAAATAAAAAAGCTGCTATGAAACAGAGGTGAAAAAAAAGACCTGAATAAATTTAATTTCTGTCTTTAAAGAAATAATTCTGCTGAAAGTATATTCATTTACTTCTCTGAAGTATTTTCCTTTAAATTCCCTGTCCAGTGTGATTAAAGAACTGTGTTCTTGGATTCCACTGGCATGTTAATCTTTTTTAATGCAGCCATAACATTCTGTTTAATACAGTATTTTACTCACAGCCTAGATAGCTAATTGTACTTTATCAGGGCCTAAGAACAACAGTTCTTTAATTTTAGAGATGTAATTCTATGGAAGAGATTTGAGTAAAAACCTTGATTGATATTTTGGGCTTTATTCTCAGTGACTCCTGAAGTCTTTCTTCTGTTTTGGCAGTGTGAAGAATCTATTAGAACCAGAACAAATTTTAAGAATAAACTGTAATATTCTGGGAAAAGGGCAGCTTGCTTATTATTCGTGTTTTGCTTTTGGAGAAAAGTGAAGTAGCTTTTGGTATTTTGAAGGGCTTATTGCCAAATCTTGGAGAAAAAAAAAATAGGAATAGGAATGAACTCAGGAGTTCTATAATTTCCCATGTCTCATGGTGAAGACAAACAAACCTGATTCATTTCTGATATTTGTTGGGGTAGCTAATAGTTGAAAATATTTACTTGTGATTCCCTCCACATCTGTTCAGCTTTCTGTGGTTTGGTCTTTCTCTGTAGGTTATCTTTTCTTACTTCTCCTCTTGGCCTCTCTTTAATTCACCCATATTTGTCTCAAAATGCTAGGCCTGAAACTGGACAAGAGGCTCACCCAGTGCTGAATAGTACTTTAATACATATCTTGTGTGAAGTCAGCTTGTGCTTTTGAAGGAAAAGTTGAAAGAGAAAATGCTAAGATCGTCCATTTCCTGCCTCTGTGTTGCCATGAAAAATGGTAGATCAGTTTCTGTACTGCCTTCTGTACTTGTATAATTGACCTGTTCCCATCAAGTGAAGGGAGCTCTCACTTCTGCTCTACAGCATTGCATGGGTTACATTAGCAGTGTCTTTGTCAGATTGTGTAGGGAATAACATTAAATTATGTTTTACATCTTCACTTGTTGCTGGATTTTCTGAAGGTTTTTTTTTTGGTAGGATTTCTTTGATGTCAGACTTTGTTGACTTTTTCTGTTTCTTTTGTGGTTTCATTTTTTTTTCTTGTTTGTTCTGCTTGCAAATTAATGAAAAAAAATAGATAAATCTGAATTTCAAATTTTTGGTGGGGAAGAGTAAAGAGAAAATATTTGTTTTTGTAATTACTGTTGAGTAGTAATCTTGATTTTTATTTTTATTTTATTCAGTGTTGTATAAAGAACAAATTACCTTCTAGAATAGGAGTGGAAGGAAAAGTATGTAAAAAGTTAACTTTTCCTTAAGAGTTCCATCCTTGGAAGCTGTGTGAAAAGGGAATACCAGAAGGGGAGGGTCTGACTCTTGTACTCACACTACTTACTTATTTTTCTTTTCCCTCTCTGTTTAATAACCTTTCTAACCCAGAGAGGCTATTGTCCTTAAATTTTCACTTTTTCCTCTGATAATGTCAGTTCCCAGTTAGTAATAAGGATTACTGCCAAACTATTCTTGATTGCTGAATAATTGCAACTAGTCAAAATTAAAGGTGAGTTAGTGATATTTAGTGGCCTTTTTTCCTTTTTTTCTCTACATTATTCTGCCTGCCTCTTTTTCCCTGCCATTTTTGTGAACTACTATGAAGAACTGTTATCTGAATCCAGAGGTAGGTAGTTGCTTATCTATCTGTATCACACTATTGCAACTGATTTCTCAACATCTCCTGTCTAAATCTTAAGGTATCAATTAGCCTCTGTGTCACTGGGGTATACGAAGGTGAAAAATGTATCAAAAACTCTTATTATATTGAAAGCTGTTACAACAATTAGTACTTGTGTCTCAGATGCTATTTTCCAAAGAGATGCCAAATACCAGGTTTTCCAATGCTAAGTGCTTCAGTTGAAAGTGGTGAGCAGTGTGCTTCCTCTGAAGAGGAAGGATTACCGTCTCACAGAACTACTGGCTTTCTGGGATGCTGTTTAGTATTGTAGTACATCAGACTCACTGTGCCACATGTGGTGGGTTGTTTGCAATCATGAGGGTTATCACCTGTCCTCCATATCCAGTTACTCTGTGACCTACATAAAGGTTAAGAGTAGAAGCGAAGCTGAAAAATGATTGTGTATTTTGATGTAACATACAATGAAATTTTGTGATGTATGAAAATGCGCTTACTGCTATATAATTTATCTCTGAACCAGACATGCAATGAGGTAGCTCCAAGAAGTTTTGTAAGCGTCCTTGAATACTAAGAACAATTTTTATTTTTTTTTTTTAGTATTTCCAGTTGATATAGCTGCTAAACCTCAAGTACAGCCCTCAAAAAATCTTTTTAGGTGCAGCTTCCATTCAGAGATACAGATTTCTGCACAAAATTTGTCTTTCAGTGGCACCTTCCTTCAACTTGCATAAACTATGTAGTGAGACTGAAGCAACTGCATTGGCTGCACAAAGTGCTGTTCTTTCTTTCACACGTATAATGAACTCCCTTTATTGTTTTGTGTTGAAAAGCTAGAATGGGAAATAGATGTCTTACTGTACAGCTGTTTCAGCTAAAGTTTAGGGAATTTTTTACCTGAAAACAACTTAACTTAAGACATTTCACATACTTTTCTTGAAATTGTTGCTGCTGCTAATGAATATGAAGAAGCCTTGGAGAAAAGAATAGAAAAATATTTTAAAATTAGAAACCGTACACATATTAAGTTGAAACAAACTGTATAAGCTCCATGCCCAGAAAGATAAAGATATATTTCATAAACAATTGGTCATTAATAACAAGTTTTCCAGGGGTTTTACTTTGCCTCAAAAGTTTGAACAAAGAGCAACATTCTTAACATCAGAAGAGCAGAACAAAGATAGTGTATTTTACATGAGGATAAGTAGTTGTATATTTGCTTCTCTGAAAGGTGGAAAGATAAATCAAATTTATCTTTGTTTTAATATCTTCCTGTATGTGTAATAAGGGTTAGTAGCACTAGTTCACCACCCATCCTCTCTTCTTTTGGATTCCTCATCTGGCAATTTCTTGTTTACATTGAATTTGCCTAATCTTAGAAAGTACAGTTTCCAAAGTCAAGATCATCCAGAATGAAAGTGGAATAATGGCTAGCTATACCCATGAGTAAAATGAGATCTTTTTTCCTGAATGAACTTCTTCTCATGGAACAGTGGGTCACTAATGGGTTCCAAGAGTGAGAAATTCATATATACCTCAGTTTGTTCATGATGGATTAGAAATAGGGTACTTATGGAGGTCATTAGCCAAATTAGACATTGATGTACCTTAATGTAAGGTTGAGAGAAATTATTTGCTATAAGTCTTCAATTAAACTAGATATTGTTTCAGAGCCATTTTATATTCATAGAAAATTTAGGGCATGGATGCAGAAAACATATGATGAAATCTCCTCTTGCACAATTACATTAGAAGAGTAAAATGATTTCTTCTTGTCTTGGAAATCTGTTCTCTTAATATTTTAAGGTAGGTGAGAGTGTTACACATATGAAAATTTCTTTATTAATGTTGATGTAAGTTTCTGTAATGTATAAGAAAAAGATAATATTGGCTTTTCTGAAAATTAGGGGTCAAAACTATTTGAAGTGGCTTTCCTGTTGCTGCTGGTGGTGAACAATTCTTTGAAATCAGGGATTTCCATCTGAAGCCAGGCAAGTTGAGAGCTGAAGCAGTGCTTTATTTATCAGATGACTAAAGGAAATATTTTACATCTGATATTTCTGACAGAAACCTGAAGGCTCTAGCAGTTTTTAAAGACAAAAAAAAACAAAAAAAAAAACCAACAGAATCTTGAGTTCATCTTAACAAATGCATCAGGAGCATTCAGAAAACTCATTCATGTGTATCCAGCTCCTTTTAGAATATACCTGACTTGAGTCCAGTTTATATTTTTTCTTACTGTAGAAGAAAGCTAGAAAGCCAGAGAGCTGCTTAGCTCTAAGTGTTGGAAAAATTAGTTCACTTAAAGTTACATAATTTGTTTCAGTTTGTTGTTATCTTATATATGTTTAGTACAATTTCACTCACATTTTCAAATACATTTTTTCCAGTAGTTATTAGTGATTCCTGGGCCAGCTACCCCCTTCCCAAGGTTTCAATCATCAGTTCAGGCTATGACATGAGTTACCCTGCTATGAATCATCTCAAGAGTTGCACATAGATTCCGTAATCAACTTAATCTAAGATTAACTTCTCCTAATGGTAGGTATTTCATGAAAGTACAAGGGCAATAGTAACACTAAGCAGACTTAGTGCTGATATGTACCAAGCTTATTGGGTCTCTGAATCAAATGATCACCGCAATGATGAAGGGTGAATATCAATGGTGCTTCTTGAAAGGATTTATTGCTGGGTTCCTTTTGATATTAAGCTTCAGTATAAAGCCAGACCAGTTGTATATATTCTCTGGAGTGACTATAGTGTTTAACTTCTGTTAGTCATCAGATGCTACAAATGAAAAATCTGGAAGTTACACTACCATAGTTTGGTTTAAGCTGAGAATTTTAGGAGGGACAGAAGTACTATGTTTTGCAGATCACGACATGAGCAAGTAAGTTTTGAAGGAGAAACAGGTACAAGCATCTGTAAAAGCTGTTTTACAACTATTTTACTTGGAAGTTCTTCTGATTGTAATTATTACTATGTTCCGTAAACTGTAACAGAGACTGAGATTGGATTTTTCTACCTTCTCCTCAAACTGAAACTTCAGATTATCATCTGATTTTTAAAGAAAAAAAGAAAAATCAATGAAGTACTATAAATATTGTATGAATTTAGTTGAAGCAAAATTATTTGTATGTTAAATTTCAGATTGTCTTGCTGTTTGAAATAGAAATTGTATACTAAAGTAGTATTTGTAAGTAATAGTAAGGGGATGAACAGTTATAATTCCTTCTGAAATCAGCAATAAAATAAGGAATTTGGTAGGGAATATTACATCCTAGGTGGAGGTGGAATTTACCCACACTAGAATTTCAGGTACCTGCACATTTTGGCACAAATCCACAGATGTTTCATGTTTTGATACCTTAAGGCATTCAAAGAAGGCTAGAACCATGCTGTTTTAACCACATCAACAGACCAAAGTGTGAGACTCTTTCTTGGAGTGACAAGCAAACACAAGGTAGACTGAGTCTGACTTAGAAAACTGGCTACCCATGAGGGCGCTCTGCCCATAGAACTGTGCTGTTAGGAGCACATAAGAAAGTTGTAGTTGACAACCAATAAAATAAAGGCTTGTAATTTGTCCAGAACAGTAATTCTGGAAAAAGCAGGCTGGGGGAGTGGGGTGGAGAAGCAACTGAGGAAAGGAGAATATGGGGATACTTTCAGTTAATCCCAGGTCTCTCAATCAGGTTTGTATCACTTCAGTTTCTTCAAATAGCTGCACCTGAGCGTCTAATGTACTGTAGGCAGAGCACTGTAATTGCTATCTGGGTGATTTCAGGGTTTATGTCACAATAAAAATCATTTATGGCCACAGGGATGCTAGAAGTTAGAAGTTGGTAGTGATAAAATGTCTGTTCACTGGGTAACCTCTGGAAAAAGTGTCTCAGAAAAGAGTTTTGAATTGACCTAGGAACATTCTGCACTTTACAGTGTTTTGGTTTGTGGTGCCTAAGGTGCAATTTGAGGAGCCAGGCAATGCTGGCTCTGAGAATAGCGCTAAGGTGGAATGTATTCCTGTGTGCCTCTGTTTGGACATCTGAATTTCCATAGAAATTAAGTATTAGGTGGGCAAGGCTTACCTTTATGGAGCAATACTTTTTACACGTGCTTTGGGGTAGTGAAGGAGTTTTCCCTTGTTTGAAACAAAGCAAAACTAGAAAGATCAAATAAGCCTGAAGCTATGCCGTATCCTTGCAAGAATAGTGCATTTTAAAAATGAACTTACATTGAACATGACAAGACTGATCTTAGATTTGAAATAAACTCTCTTAAGACTGGGAAGGTCAAGATGATCTTTGCCCAGAGAGGTTGTGGAGTCTCCTTCTCTGGAGACTTTCAAGGCCCACCTGGACATCCACCTGTGCAACCTGGTCTAGGGAGTCTGCTTTGGCAGGGGGGATTGGACTAGATGATCTCTAGAGACCCCTTCCAACCCCTACAATTCTGTGATTCTGTGAAGATGGATCAGTGTTTGGTCTCAAAGCACAGAAATACATATGCTATCAATGTCTTAAAATGAATGTTATTAAATTATCTTGAAGCTGGCTGATGTAGAGGTGAAGGAAGCTAAATCCAGCTGGCAACTGTTCATGAGTGATATTCCCCAGTACTTTATTCAAAATCTTTATTGACTATTTGGGTGAGGGAATTGAGTGTACCCACAGTAAGTTTGCAGATGACACCAAGTTGGGGGAAAGTGTTGATCTGCTTCAAAGTAGGAAGGCCTTACAAAGGGATTTGGACAGGCTGAATCAATGGACTGAGGGAAATGGGATGAAGTTCAACAAGACCAAGTGTTGGGTCCTGCACTGTGGTTACAACAACTGCATGCATCATTACAGTCTTGAGACAAAGTGGCTGGAAAGCTGCAGGGTGAAAAAGGATTTGGGGGTGTAGGTCGATGTTCAGCTGAACGTGAACCAGCCATGTGCTCTGGTAGCCAAGATGGACAACAGCATCCTTTCTTGCACCAGAAACAGTGTTGCCAGCAGAGCCAGGAAGATTATCCCCCTGTTCACAGTTCTGGTAAGGTGGCATCTGGTGTAATGTGTTCAGTTTTGGTGGCCTCAATACAAGAAAGATATTGAAGCCCTGGGCATGACCAGAGAAGGGCAACAAAACCAGTGGATATTCTGGAGCACAAGTTTTTTGAGGAGCAGCTGAGAGAACTAGGTTGGTTTAGTCAGGCTTTATGCAACTATGGAAAAGAGGTTGTTTTGAGGTGGAAGTCAACCTCTTCTCCCATGTAGCTAGTCACAGGACAAGAGGAAAAGGCCTCAGGCTGTGCCAGAGAAGAATCGGTTTGTAAATTATGAAGAATTTCTTCACTAAGAGAGAGCTTAGACATTGGAAATGGTTGCCCAGGGTGATGGTGGAGTCACTGTCCTGGAGGTGTTCAAGAAATCTTTAGATGTGGCACTGAGGGACATGGTTTAATAAGAAAATATTTGTGGTAGGAGGAAGATTGGACTAGGTGATATTAGATGTCTTTTACAACCTTGGTGATTCTAGGATTTTATGATCTGCCATGAAATTCTTCAGAGATGTAAGGAGGGTTATCAATGTTACAATAGGCATTACTTTCTGACTGTTTTTTTTTAACAGTCTAGAAACTGGAGAGAGGGTGCAGTCCTCTCAGATGTGCTTAAATTATAGAATATTACTTAAAAGTACCAGACACAAATAACAAACATAGATAAATTATTCAGATTGGTTTTTGCTCACTAAAATGCTCTTTTGGTAAACTTTTTAGTGATTGTTTGAGAGTATACACATTCTGGCTGTCTCTTTCTTATGTTTCTTCCCTGTTCTCTTTCTTCTTTAGACTATGCTCCCCTTTTATAACTACGTGAAAGCCCAAAGTTCTTACTTATAAGTTAGCACTCAAATGGGCACCTTTATTTTGAGAATAGTTCATTGCATACTTCAAATCCACTTAAATTTAGTGTTAGTGAAGCCAGGAGCTTGCAAAATGGGGACTTAACACATTTTAGAATGCAATGAGAAGTAAAACTTTTAAATATAAGTCCATTTATCTTTTAACTGCTTCTCCTGGTTCCTCACCTAAGATTTGTTTTTAAATGTGATTGTATTCCAAGTGTTTCCATTTTAAAAATTGATACTTTTAGTTTTTCATTTTAAAGTGTTTAGAGTCAATCTTTTTCACATAAAGTACTATCAAGAACAAAGAGCTATGCCCTCAAACTGTGATTAAAGCTACTTAATACCACTGATAAATGAGAATGAGAGTCTTACACTTTAAAACCTAAATTATTTTTTTAAGGGGATGGGATGTAACTGCTTTGCCCTGTGGATAAGACTATCCTCATCTTAAGGGTAAACCACTGAGTGAAAAATATAGAAGTAGTTACAACACCTGTAGAGGGATGAACACCGATTAATCAGTTTGAATGGGTATGATATGATGCAGTACCCACTGTTTAGTCTTAGAGTGACTGGACTCATTTTGATTGAATTATATTTTGGAAGTTGTTGTCCACACATTTACTGTATTCCAGCCAGACACCTTTCCTAATGCCTACCTATTCCCTCTGGTCTAATGGGGGTCATCCTAAGGGGGAAGGGCACTGGCGTGTAGGTGGATGTCCCTGATTAGCTGACCACTATGTATGTACCTCATATACCAGGCAAGTGTTTAGTGCCTAAAATCAGGTAATGCATAAAGGGAGGCGTTTCTATTTCCTATGCAGTGACAACATTGCAAACAGTGTGCCAAGATATAATACAGACTGTTGCTGAACTAAGGAAAACTTTGTTGGTATATCTGGTGGTGACTTCATAGAATGTTCCATTCAGCTAAGTACAGGCAATTTTGGAAACCTTGGGGAGGACAGAACTTCCTAGCCTCCCTGGATGCCATTTCCTTGCTTGAGCACCCTCATGGTGATAGTCTTTTAGTCTTCTACTGTTGAGTGTTGCTAATGTTACAGTGTGGGCCTGGTGCCTCTTGTCTTCCCACCACTGATCACATATTAGAAAAGCCATGCTTTGTCTTTCTCCATGCTCCCAGCACCAGCTACAAGTAATATTCAGATACTCCTCTACCTTCTGTTCTTAACACTGACTGAAGGCAGCTCCCTCACCCTGCCCTGGGATGCCAGGTGCCCAGGCCTTGTGCTTGGCGAACACACCCCAATTGGTAGTGTCTTTGCTATACTGAGGAGACCAGGAGAGGACACGGGAACCCACACACAGCCTTGAGTTCCAAAAAGAGAAGCATTTATTGTTTTAGTTATTTTGGTGAATTCATTTTCAAGTATGGTTCATTTTCTTATTACCATTTTTTCTGTATTTTTTTTAATTGGAATAAATTTTTGTCGTGTTAAAAGCAAAAAATTCATTTGTGCTGCACTTCAGCTTTTTTCCTGGCAGCATTGAAGTCTTTTACTTCTCTATAATAATCGCTGCTTCCATAAATATTTCATCACTCTGCTGTTGCCCCCGTGCAGCAGCTCAGTCCCTGACCTCCCTTATTACTCTCGGTGAAGAAAAGATTACATGTTTTGGCAAGAAAAGGGGTAACTGCAATTTTGAAGGAGGAGGAATGTTGGGGTTGCTGAGTGACACTTTCATGGGGATGGCATTGCACCATTTTGCTTGCTTAAGTTGTGGGAACAGAATGTTGTTTCTACAGTAGAACAAGATAAGAATTTAGTTCATGGTACCTGTGACCATCTAGCATCACAGAAATTAGAAATAAAGATTACAAACTGATTTACAATATACAGGTATAGTTAGCAGCAATTTATGTTTAGCCAGCATGAATATATATGTAGTAATTTGTTGCCTCCCATGCCCAAGTAAGTGACGGCAAGTTGGAACTTGCCTGTCTGAAGAGGCATCAGGAAGACCTGACACTCCCCAGTGCTCTTTGTTTAACAAAAGAAATGTCTCTTGGACAGAAACGAAGAGGCCTAGGAGAGAATCACCATGTAAATACGATTAGAGTTCTGAGATATCTTGGAAACAACAGAATGGCGACTGGCTGGTGGCAAGATAGAGTAAGAATCAGAATGTAATTTACCATTTACTGGCACAAGGTAGAATACGAATTAACAAGTGTCAAAATGTAATTACCAAATGTAAATCTGGTAAGATTGTGAACCTGGAATACCCAGCCAATGAGAAAACAGGGCAGGGGGTAAGTTGGTGGGAAAAGGTACAAAAGCTGTAATGGTCTCCCCATGGAAGCGCTCCTGTTGGCAGGACACACGTCATTGCAATTGTGAATTAAAATTTTCTTCACCAGAGATCCTTCTAAAGAATCTTCTAAAGATTATCTCAGATGTTTCTGACAAAGAGAATGGCTTTCCCTTAAATGTAGGGACCTACAGGGGCTCCAGCCCCCTCTTCATCCCATGTCCCTTCAGTAGGAGAGTGGCAAGCATGTCCAGGAGGATGGAGTCTCTATTATCTACCCCCATTGCTCCTTTTGTCTGCAAGTGGGACATCCACAACCAGAAAATCCTGAGTTGAAAGGGACACACAGAAATCAAATCCAACACATGATTCCAGTAAGGTCCACACGGAATTCAAACTGTATTTTGGAGAATGTCATCAGAGAGAAGAGATCAACTCCTACCCATCTGCTAACGTCATGTAAAAGCTGTAGGCCACCAGGTGGCCTCTCTAACCACAGAGGATTCAACAGCTCCTTCCAGTTTAGCGTTTTCTGCAAATGTACTTAGTATACTTTCAAGCCCTTTATCAAAGTCACTGAAATCATTTTAAGGGAACTGACTCTAAAATATAGCCCTGAGGAACTCAGTGATTATGATCTCCAGCATGATGTAACCCCATTTACTGTAACCCTTTGAGTCCAACCTGTAAGACAATTTTTCAACCACTGCATTATATTTTTACCAAATTGTATCCTGGCCATTTTTTTTCCCAGGAAGGATATTGTGAGAAACAGTACTGAAAGTTTTGCTGAAATCCCAATAGATTACATTTGCTGCCTTCACTTGGTCAAGATGGGTGACCTTGTCATAAAAGCAGATAAAGATTTTTAAACAAAACTTTATTCTTCTGAACCTGTATTGGCTATGACCAATGACTACATTGTCCTTCAGGTGTTTTTCTGTAACTCCCAGAGTAATCTTCTCTGTAATTTTTCCCAGCAGTGAAGTGAGACCACCATGTCTGTAATTACTAGTGTCTTCTTTCTTGCCCTTCTTGAAAACTGGACTGCATTTACCAGCTTTCAGTCAGCTGGGACCTTTCTCAATTCCCAAAACCATTGAAAAATAATCGAGAGAGGTCTTGTGATGACATCAGCAAGCTCTTTGAGTATCCTGGGACAAATACTATTGGGCCTTAGACTTACATGTGTCCAGCAGAAGCATCAAATCCCACAGCAATCTAGGGTTCTCTTGGAGTTTATTGTTATTACAGCTATGATCCTCCTGTTCCAGGTAGACAGCTGCCACAGCTTTTCCCTCTTCTGCCTAGCAGGTGATCTTGTCATAGAAGGAGAAAAGATTAGTCAGGCAGGCTCTTCATTTCATAAACCTCTGTTGGCTGCTTCTGGTCAGTCGATTGTAATGTATGTGATGTGTGTGATGACAGTGTGATAAGCTTCATGACCTTTCCAGGGACTGAGCTGTCATGGTTGTTTTATTTTTGTTATTGGCGTTCCACATCATAGCATCATGTAAGGCACTGGGAGTTAAAGAGTTAATGCTCCAGTTCTGTGGACTGCCAAATTTCCAAGTAACTGGGTGTCAGAAGAGAAGAACTACATACTCTAGAGGATTTTGCATTCCTGTGTTCCACTCAGAGGGAAAGATAAAACTGCACACAAGTCCTGAGACTGCCTCTTTTTGCTGCTTGTCCGACTGGGAGCTTCCTGGCTGTCTCACCTTCAGCTTTATAGTAAGACTTTTGGTTTCAGACACTCAATAAGCATGGATCATTTCATTTCTAGATTAAGCACAAGGATGTTGTGGTTTAATTTGGCAAGTACGTAAGCAGTACACAATCGTTCACTTGCTCCCTGCTCCCAGTGGGATGGGGGATAGAATCAAGAAAAAAAAAAGCAAAACCCATGAGCTGAGATAAAAACTATTTACTAAGACAAAGAATTAACAGAAAAAGATAGTAATTATAATAATATATAAAATGTATGTACAATGCATAATATATATACTTGAATTATAGAATGGCTTTGGTTGGAAGGGAGATCAAGGATCATCTAGTTCCAAACTCCCTGCCACAGGCAAGGTTGCCAGCTACTGGATTAATTACTAGATCAGTTTGCCTTGAACACCTACAGGAACAGAACATCCATAACCTCTCTGGACAACCTGTTCCAGCATCTCATCACTTTCTCAGTGAAAAAAATTCCCTCTGATATCTAATCTGATATCTAAATCTTCTCTGTTTTAGTTTAAAACCATTCCTCCCCAGTCGCTATCTTCTCGTGTAAAAAGTTGATTTCCCTCCTGTTCATAACCACTCTTGAAATATAAAAGGACAATAATTGAGGTCCACCCACACCCTTCTCTTTTCATTGCCTTCCTTCCCATTTAATCCAACATCTACTCTGTCTTCTATACCAAAATCTGAAGACAGTTATCATTTTGTCATGGAGTGTAGTCACTGATCTTTAATAACCATTCTGTCCCCATGGTGTATGATGCAGTGGCTCAAATTGCCCACTTAATCTTTTTGTGTTCTCTAGGTAATTGAATCACGTATTACTACACAGGAAGCTCACAGACAACAGATGGAACTTAGAGTTCTGATCATCAAAACAATGTTTTGTAGAATCATAGAAGGGTCTGGCTTGAAAAGGATCCCAAAGATCATCTTGTTTCAACCACCCTGCTGTGGGCAGGGTTGTCAACCACTAGACCAGGCTGCTCAGTGCCACATCCAGCCTCATCTTGAATGCATCTATGAGAATGCATTATGAGGCATCCACAACCTCTCTGGGCAACCTGTTCCACTGCATCACCATGCTCTAAGTGAAAATCTTCCTCCTAACAACTAGCCTAAATCTCCCCTGTCTTAGTTTGAAACTGTTTCCCCTTGTCACTATCAGCCATCTAAAAAGTTGTTCCCCCTCCTGTTTATGCGCTCCCTTCAAGTACTAGAAGGCTACAATTAGGTCTCCCCAGAGTCTTCTCCAAGCTAAACAACCACAGTTCCCTCAACCTTTCCTCATAGGAGAGATGCTCCAGCCCTCTGATAATCTTTGTGGCCCTCCTCTGGACCCATTCCAAGAGCTCTGTGTCTTTCTTGTACTGGGGAATCCAGGATGCAGTACTCCAGATGGAGCCTCAAAAGAGCTGAGTAGAGGGGGACAATCACCTCCCTCTCCCTGCTGGACACCCCTTTTTTAATGCAGCCTTGGATACAGTTGTCCCTCCAAGCTGTAAGAGTGCACTGCTGACTCATCTTCAGCTTCTTGTCCATCAGGACACGGCGGTGCTCCAGGAGTTCTTCACCCAGTCTGTAAAACTACTTGGGATTGCCCCAGCCCAAGCGCAACACCTTGCACTTGGCCTTGTTGAACCTCATTAGGTTCTAACAGGCCCACTTCTCCAGCCCGTCCTGGTCCCTCTGGATGGCTTCCCTTCCCTCCAATGTATCAACTGCACCACTCAGCTTGGTATCATCCACAAAATTGCTGAGGGTGCACTCAATTCCATTGTCTATGTCATTGATAATTGAAGAGCACCTATTCCAAGACTGACCCTTGGGGAACACCACTCATGATCGGTCTCCACCCACACACAGAACCATTGATCACAACCCTTTAGCTACAACCACCCAACTAGTTCCTAATCCGTCTAACAGTTCATCTTTCAAACCCATACCTCCCTAATTTAGAGAGAAGGATGTGGTGAGGGGCCATGCTAAAGGCTTTGCAGAAGTCCAGGTAGATGACATTCATTGCCCTTCCCCTCTCCACCAATGCCATTACTCCATCACAGAAGGCCACCAGATTGGTCTGGCAAGATCTGCCCTTGGTGAAGCCATGCTGGCTGTCTTGGATCACCTTTTTGTCTTGTATGTTCCTTAACATGGTAACCACGATAATCTCCTCCACAATCTTACCAGGAACAGAGGTGAGGATCACCAGACTGTAGTTCCCTGGGTCATCCTCTCTCCCTTTCTTAAAAACAACAGTAATGTTTCCCTTTTTCCACTCACTGAGGATTTCACTGACTGCTATGACTTTTCAAATATGATGGAAAGCAGCTCAGCAACCACATCAGCCATCTCTCTCAAAATCCTGTTTCTTCTGATCAGCCTGGAAGACCAACCGCATTCTGGGCTGCATCAAGTGAAACATGACTAGCATTTTGAGGAGGTGATTCCGCACCTCTACTCTGTTCTCCTTAGACTTCCCCTGGTGTACTTCATCCATTACTGTGTCCCCCAAGGTATAAATGACATTGAGCTGTTGGAGGAGGAGGGCCTCCTCCAGAGGAGGGCCACAAAGTAGATCAGGTAGCAGGTGCATCTTCCTTACAGGGACAGACAGGTTGAGAGAGTTGGGGCTTTGCAGCCTGGAGAAAAGAATGCTTTGGAGAGACCTTCCACTACCTGATGGAGGCCTACAGGAAAGCTGGGGAGGGACATTTTATAAGGGAATGTAGCAGCAGGATGGAAGGAAATGGCTTTGAAGTCAAGAGGGTAGATTTTGACTGGGTATTAGGAAGAAATTTTTTCTGTGGTGGTAAAGTAATAAGGTATATATAATGTGTATATATATATATGTATATATAATATATAAGGTATATATAATGTAAGGTGGTAAGGTATTGGAACAGGTTGCCAAGAGTGGTTGCGGATGCCTCCCACAGAGGCTTTCAAGGACAGGCTGGACGTGGCTTTACACTGAGCAGCTTAGTATCGTTGGAGGTGTCCCTGCGTATAGAAGGGGAGTTGGAACTTGAATGTCCCTTCCAACCCAAACCATTCTATGACTTTATGATTCTATGATTCCTCTTTCCTCATCTACCTCTCTTCCTTATTTTTTTTTCTTTTTCTGAATTCACATGGCTGTGCTTGAAGTCCCTCTCATTTATCTTTCAACTTTTGTTTAAGGACCAGGGCAAAGCAGAAGTTCTTTAAGATAAACAGTGTGGAAATCTGCCTTCTCGCCATTTAATGCAAATTTCTATGCTGAAGGCCGGTTCTCAATTTCTCAAGGCTTTCTCTTTTTAAAATACAATTAAATTAGAGTTAAAAATAAAATATAAAATAAAATAAAATGAAATAAAATAAAATAAAATAAAATAAATGCTAGAGCTCCATCATGCTAGAGCACAGACCTAACAGACTTTCTGCTCATCTCCACAGTCCTCAGTTCAACTACTGATCATTCTACCCTGTGTTATTTTTGGCCTTCAAATTAAAAGATAATGTCTCACTGCCTGCTGGAGGAACTCTGAAAACACCATTACTTCTTGTCTGGTCACTGGCTGTCTGTTGCAAGTATCTGCCACTACCCTCATACCTAAAATAGTGAGTCCAGATGGCTGCTTTTGTCCCTAGTTTTATTATAAACTTACAGCATTATTTCATGTTGAATTTTACTTTTTGTTCTTACTACTCCTTACTGGCGTAGTAAGTAGTAATATTTCTACTCCTTACTTTCATGCCATTTTGTCACATTTCTGGTAAAGGAGTAAAAATCTATCTGCATATAAATGACAGTTGTTTTAGTTCTTCTCTATCTGACAAGATTCTTGTGCTGCATCAAGCAAAGAATTTCAGTTACTCCTTGCTGTCCTTATCTAATTTTCTAGCCAGGCTTTGTATGTCATCCAACTCCAATCTACATTAAATTGTACTTCTTCCCTCCATTCCACACTCTAATCCCAGTTGTGTCTTTATTCTTTAGTAAATACAGCAATCTTATATGTTATATAGACATAAATATGATTATCTAACCACATTCTGCATTTAAAAATGAAACAATTTACTGCACACATATGGTTGTTCACTGCAGCTGGAGAGAATATTGATTGCTTCTCTTCACCAAGCCCTTCTGCACTTTATGAGTAGTACTTCTTATCGTCTCATACCTCATTTTTAGTCATGCACTGAAGGAGAAAATAAACCATTTTTCTTTATTCAAACATAAGCACTGAAGTCAACTACATCAAAATAATAATAAAAAATTTCTCTAGCTGTACAGACCCCTATCAAAAGCTTCTTTAGCATGCAATAGCTCCAAGCTTGGCCAGTGATGTCACCGGATCTGTCAGTTTCCCTTGAGCTTTCAGTAATTTGAATGACATCAAACCAAGTCAAGGAATTTGGAAACAAATTATCATTATCACTAGAATTTTATTGTATTGTGTTCACTATTATACTAGATAAATTAAAGCTTGATTCAGGTCCAATTACAAATACACAGCGGCTCTCAAGGACCTAAAAAACAGATGAAACTAAACAGAATTAAGTTGATCTTACACAAGTAGGGCTTAACTATTTTTTAGGTTTAACAAGGATGATGTACAAAACCAGGAGATAAAACAAGGGACACACTATTAAAAATAGTCAAAGATTAAGACAGAATTTCTTTATCACATATTATCTGTATTTAAACAGATTTATTATTTTGAGGAAGCTGCGACCTTGGTGGAAGTGTAAAGAATGAGATATGGAATTGGAGAGAGATTTTTCTTAGTTTGTTTTTATCTGTCACATAAGAACAATACAGAGCAAGTCCTGAAACTCCCATCTATATGGAAGATCTGCCCAGCCATTCTACTCACATTAGCTCAGCAGGGCAGAAAACAGGCTAAACAAAGTTTCAAGCTAGTATATGTAATACTTCACTGCTTCGGTTATGCATACACACCTATGTACCTACGGAAATGGTTTTCAAGAAAGGATAGGTGATATACTGAATAACATGATATAGTGGGCATGGTGGTGATGAGTTTATGGTTGTACTAGACAATCTAAGCAGTCTTTTCCAAACATTATGATTCTATCTATGATAACAAATGCTCAGTACAAACATACTAATATAAGTCAGAACAAGAGGGAAAAGTCACATTCATCCACAGTGAATATCATCACAGTGAAATGTGGATGTTGTCACAGTTGGGCGTGGGTTTTTTGTGACTTTGGGGAGAGGTGAATATTAAGCTATTAGGCACCATGATACTATGCTGACTTACAAAGTCATTAAACCATATATTACAAGAAGAAATTACAGCATCGTCAGTGTTCTATCTGGTGTGACTGTCTGCCATGTACACCTTTAAAGAAGTGCCACTGAACAAATCACCTCCTGAAAACTTATGACATTTCTGGAACATTATGGTATTAATTTAGTTTGGCATGAATAAAAAATCCACACCCCAAATCACCCACACAACTCACTTGGAAATGCAATCTTGACAATAACTCTAAAATGCTATTCAAGAATAGAACCATTTTATGACAGCTTTGTTGTCTAACTTTGTGGCAAAGGCATGCAGAGTATTTCAAATCCTAAATTGCATACACAGTTTGAACTATTAATAGGAGGATCACTGAAGCCTTAGAAATCTTTTTAACCTGATGAACCTGTATCTACATTAAGAAATAGCCAGTTTTTCAATAGATGTCAGAAAAACATCAGAAGTAAAATCTACAACTTATAGAATCATAAAAACATTTGAGCTGGATAGCCACCCTCCCATTAAACACTGACAAGATATCAGGTATCCCTGGAGCCTTCTCTTCTGCAGACTGAAAAGCTGAAACCTCTCAGACTGTGCACATCAGGGAAGTTTTCCATTACATACATAATTTTTGCAGCCATCTTCCGGACGCACTCAAACAGGTCCATGTCTCTCCTGTACTAAGGATTCCACATCTGGATGCAGTACTCCAAGTGAGGCCTCATCAGAGTAGAGTAGAGGGGCAGGATCACCTCCCTAGTTCTGCAGGTCACAGTTCTTGTGAAGCAGAACAAGATATAGTTGGCTTTCTGGGCTGTGAGGGCACATTGCTGGATCACATCCAGCTTCCCATTTGCCAGTACCCCCAAGTCCTTTTCAGCAGGGCTATGCTATATTCTTTCATCCCCCAGCTTGTATTTACAGTGGAGGTTGCTGCAACCAATGCTACCCTTCTTTAAAAAGGATGTGATGTTGCCGTTTGTCTGGTCATTAGAGACTTCACCTGACTTCCATGGCTTTTCAAATATCATTAAGGAAGAGTGTGTGACTACATCAGTCAATTCCTTCCAGACTCTGGAATGCATCTCATTGAGACCCATAGACTTATGTATATTCAGATTCCTCATGTGATTGTAAACTTGATCTTCATTTACAGAAAGACAAACACTACTCGCCCAGTTCCCACCTCCCAATCCAAAGGCTCAGGGGCTTAATTTTAGATAATGTGTTTTATCTTGAGACTGAGTCGTCTTTGAAGTATAGCTATAAAAATGTCTGCTTGATCTTCAAAGTGATGTTAAAAGGTTTCAATAATAGAAATATCTGGCTACAGGAAGAAGCAAATGAGTCTGCAGCAATAAAACTATCACCACATGTTCTCTCTGCAGTGCAGTGTCATTTCCATCTCTTCACTTACTGTGGCGTGACATGTCTAACAGAGATAAAAAAATAAATCCATTCTATGGACTTGTACTGTATTGTATTCATCCAAATATTGTGACTGTCTGTCAGGTGACAAGGTCATGCACAACTCTGCATTCAGATACAACCCATTATTTTTGCAGTTGTTTCATTGAAAGGCAGCTATCCATTTATGCCTACAGTTTTATTCTATTGAAGAGTTTACTGTATAGCAGAAATCTGTGTATTGATGAGTATTTTAGTGCAGTGAGTACCGAGAACCTTGGGGATTACAAAGCCTCCGTTTTTCATCAGTGTCCCACAATAAGTAAGGAGGCCACAGTATTTTGGACCCAATTGCACCTTCCATGGCCATTCTACGGTATGATTTCCAGGTTCAGTGTTAGCAGGGCAGAGAATAGTAGGTTGGTCGTGGTGCCATTTGCAATTCTAAATTTTTCAGTTCCCCTTATGTGTATTCTAAGTGGAGAAGCCCAAGTAGTTTGCAAAACTTGTAAAGCACTGGATCAGCCATCTCAAGGATTTTCATTTAAATCTTTTAATACAGCCCTAATCTTTTAATTCAGTCCTAAGTGTTGTTTTCAAAGTGCCATAGAATTATAGAGTGGCTTGGGATGGAAGGGACCCCAAGGGTCAACAAGTTCCGACCCCTCTGCCACAGGCAGGGACACCAACCTCCAGGTCTGGTACTGGACCAGGTTGCCTAGGGCCCCATCCAAACTGACTTTGAACACCCCCAGGGACAGAGCAACCACAGCCTCTCTGGGCATCCTGTTCCAGCACCTCACCACTCCCTCTCTGTAAAGGAATGTGCCCTGACATATAATCTAAACCTTCCCTCCTTGAGCTTAAAACCATTCCCACTTGTCCTATCACTGTCCACTCATGTAAAAAGTTGTTTCTCCTTCTATCATCCCCTTCTAAATACTGAAACACTACAGTGAGGTCTCCTCACAGTCTTTTCTTCTCCAGGTTGAACAGGCTCAGTTCCCTTACACTGTCTTTGTAGGGGAAGTGCTCCAGACCTCTGATCATCTTTGTAGCCCTCCTCTGGACGCTCTCCAACAGCTCCGCTTCTTTCCTGTATTGGGAGTCTCAGACCTGGACACAGTATTCCAGATGGGGCCTCACAAGGGCAGAGTAGAGAAGGACAATCACCTCCCTGTCCATGTTGGCCACACCTCTTCTGATAGAGCCCAGCATACCACTGGCCTTCTAAAATGCAAAGGAACACTGCTGGCTCATGTTCAGTATTTCATCCACCAGGACCCCTGGTCCTTCAATGCAGGGCTACTCTCAAGGAGTTCTTCTCCCAGTCTGTATACATATCTGGGATTACTCTGACTCAAGTACCTCTCTCAAGTTTGTCAAAGTCTCTCTGGATGACTTCCCTTCCGTCTAACATGTTGACCACATCACTCATCTTGGTGTCATTGGCACGCTTGCTGAGGGTGCACTTGATGAAGATGCTGAAGAGCATTTGTCCCAGGACAGACCCCTGTGTGACACCGTTCATCACCAGCCTCCAGTGATATTCATCACCACACTCTGTCTACAGCCTTCCAGCCAAGTCCTTATCCAATGAACAGCCCAACCCTCAAGTATGTATCTCTCCAATTTAGAGATAAGAATGTTACATTCTGTAAAATGTGCTCTGGTGGGATTGTACAGTAAGTAGAAATGTCATTCAGTGCTATTATCTCCAGCCCATTTCTGTACAGGAGTGCTAGTGAAATGCACTCCTTGATCATTTTCACTGACTTGCAGGTCCCATTTGATGTCATTAATTTTGTGATTCCTCTGATCCTATGGGCTTGCTCAGCTCAGAGAACTGAATAGACTTCTGGAAGATCACTTACGGCATTTACACAAGTCAAAGCATACATTGCAAATCAAACTGGACCAAAGAGCCTATATTGTCAACTTGTTACTGTTGTAATGCACTCTGATAAGGTAGGCTGTTGTTTGGAGTAGGGGACATGGTCACATCCTGGCACAGGCTTCACAATCCTGACAAGCCTGTATCACATCAGACATGTAAAACAGCAGGCCCCAAGCTTTTACCGCTGCCCATGTGATTTTCTGTCCTACATGTCTTAGTTTCTTATAGAAATATTGGGCAGTAATGCTTAGATGTTAAATCTTCTAACCCTCAGATAGGACATCAACTTCATCATTACCTGGCAACTACAAGAGCTGATGTCCAGAAACCTGGTATGCATGTGCACAACCACATTCAAAATATCTTGCTATGTGTCACAACTCCATAATGGCTGTGCATGAATGGTCAATTTCTGTTCAGTCTATTGTACAAGCCAAAGTGCAAGCCCTTGACAGACTGCTAAACCATTCATAAAAATAAACAAAATGCCATCACTTTGCTCTTGTATTCATACAGCTCATAGTTCACCCCTTTGGCTACTTTGTCCAATCCCTTCCTCAAATCAGATTGTTTTGATAGATAATCTGTATGGAAACGTGCACCAGTGGGGTGGGTTTCCTTTGCTGGCCCTATCAGTATATCACGAAGTCTGGAATGTGGTATTTGTCTTCTTGTACAGGACTTCATCCTGGAGGAGTAACTATAATACTTCGTGACATGTTGCTATAACAAATAACTGGACCTAAGATTTTCTGTAGTTATTTTAATGGAGAGGAGGACAAGTAACTGAGTTGACTCTAATAGGTGACTCAGCACACTGCTGTTTGAGATTGTACTGCCTCTGTCTTAAGAATATGCGTTAGATATTTCATCCACCACCTCAGATAGGTAATGATGTTCTTAATATAACTTCGGCTGTGTTATTGGGTACAGTGAAGAGTAAGTAGCTAATAACTGTCTCTTTAACATATTATATATATCTTTCTTCTGCACTATTCCAGACCTGGGAAGAAACCCTGTTAGAGTGCTATCAGAGCCCTGTCACTGATACAATACCCAAATTCTTCTTTAGTCATATGCACGTCTAATTCAGTGGGAAGAGTGGTGTTAGAAATGCCTTCTGCTTGTTTTACTGCTACCTTTACCTGCTAAAAGTCATCCTGTTGTTGTTGTTGACCTCAGTGCCACACCTGGCTTTTTGAATATTGAACAGGCTTTTTGAATATTCCTGACCTGCTGAGGAATCTCAAGGGGAATCCCTGGAAATATTCTCCTTTGTGTGCTGGAGTCCGGCTTATTACACTATCCTGACAGAAGCAAGCAGCTAAGTGAAATTCAGTCTGACTCTTATTATTTGTTATTTATGGCTGTCTTGGGTCTTTGAAGAGAAACATTCCATCCTGGGAAAGTTGTTTTATCCTTGATAAGCAGGATATAAAGTGAAGCTTCAACCTTGATTGAAAAACCTCAGCCAGATAGAAGTGTTAAATAATTAGTTTTTGAGACATCACCTACACCCCCACCTTTGGAGGCTTCAAATCCCCTATTGGAGATTTCCATACTCTTCATAATCTCCATAATCTTTATAGAACATCAAGATATGAGAAAAGGGCATCTGCACCAGTGTGGTTTTTATGTACTCCAATATCATAATCTTAACTGTTATCACTTTTTTATGATCACAAAATCATCACTATTAGCAAAAGTAGTCAGTTTTGAGAACCAAAACTATAAACTTAGCACTGTATTTTGCCTACCACAAAAGATTTAGACCTTTATTATCAATTTGCTGTATAGTAAAGCTTTCCCTTCTCTCTTCTTCTTATCATTGTTTTGTTTTTTTAAATTACTACTCCCCCTTACCCATTTTTTTATTCCTCTCTTCTTTATGGAAAGTTCCTTCACGTCTTTAGGGAGACAAACTGTAAAAGTGCAGAGTGTGCAGCATAAACAATATGGATGATAGAGATATTCTGGTGTTTTTCAAATTTGCTAAAACTTCAGAAATTCCACCTCTTGACAAAGCAGAAATTGAATACTGTGGAGCACTGGTAATTTCTGCATTAAAAGCATGTAAGGGCTGTGTAAAATACATGAATTACAGCCTCTCTATTTCTACAGGAGGGATCAAAGTTTGAACAAAAAAAATGGGCCCCTCAGTCATCCACTTAAAATGTTGGAACCGGAAATATTTCTTAAGACAGTTTATATTTGCAAAGCAAGTTGTTGACATACATTTCTTGATTAGGCTCCCAAAATCTAGCTGTGACATATTTCAGGGCGCCTCCATACTCTCCTGGCAGTCCCCATTACTCTATTGTGTACTTCAGCAACAACATATTGAACGGAGTTCAACTTACTTCTTGAGATTACCCCTAGCAGACCCTAGATTCCCTTCAGCAGACCAAATCCACTCCCCTTACCAGCATTAATTTTCTTGGGACTGCTGACTGTTCCAGTTGTAATAAAAAAGCACCAGCAGTTCTGCATAAGATTTAACAATCCTGAAGAAAGTTATGCAGAGTCAAGTTAACATTCACAAGTTAAGTAGGGAGGTACTCATGTTACTGGGAGCAGCTGGCTGGTACAGTCTCTGGCAGATACGGAAGACTGAGCTGAAATCTGCTCTGGCTCATTTGGTGTTGAGAAGAATGCTTGCTCTGTTTTAAAGTCCTTGGTACTGAAGTCAATGCACAGGCCAGAAAAAACATACCAGGATTTTCAAACAATGTCCTGAGTCACTAAAACTTTCCTACAAGGAAAAAGTCTTCTCATATAAACTGATTAAAATTGATAGCGTCAAATTCAAAAAGAAATAATAAATATAATGTTCACACAACTAATTAATTGTTTATATTTCAGCATAAAATATGTTTTGATACATTCTCTATCATCTTCCTCCAGTATTCTATATTAAAGCAATACGCTTCTGAATATTAGGAAAGGAAGAAAGATTGTGAAGGTGACGATAAAGTAGAGTTCAAATTAAAACCAATATCTGATCTACAATTGGCATAAAAATACACGGACTAGTAGCAATGATCTTTCTGGTCTCAAAGGGAGGAAGGTTTATTTCTGACCCCAGAGCTTTTCCCTCTTTCTTTCAGGGCAGTCTTTCTTGCTATTTGTTCCAGTGACATCAGTTGTCAGATGTCCACTCCTCTGAGACTCATGCAAGTTTGAAAATTGTCTGTCTGAAACAGAGTTCATGCGCAAGATGACACTGTTGAGGTACCTCTCCAGAGCCCTAACAGTACCCTAGGGAGATAATTTCTTATCACAGATAAGTAGCACAGTTTTGAAGAGTTGGAATCCTCTCCTGTCATTTTGAACCTTTGACTTTGCTCTTGGATGGCATAGTGATGCTCCCAATACAAAGCTAGATATGAAGCTTTTTTTGCCTAACTCATGCAGTTCCTTGCTTAATCTGTCCTTTCACCCTTCTCCTTACATCAAGTCCATAAGTTTTATAAGGAAAACCTTCACAGCTTCATCCATCTGTCAACAGTTTACTGGGCTGGTTCGGCCCGGTTTCACGACAATTGGTGCGGGGGACTCACAGACCCACGTCCCAGGAAAGGGGAAGGGGGAAAGGGAAAAGGGAAAAGGAGATGGGCTTAGAAACAAAACAGCGGCAACGATCTGAGGAGGAAAGCTAATTTACTAAAAAAGATATCAGAAAGCAAAATAACACAATATAATACAATATAATTGGCATTGAAGCTAATAAAGCAAATAAAATGAGCAAGATAGAGTGTCCGATAAACCGAAGGCCTTACTCTAACGCTGAAGGCGATACGGCAGCGAGCACCCACTGCTGAGTCGATCCCGAAGGAAAGAGAGTGTCCCGTGACCACAGAGAGTTTTTATCTTTCCCTCTGAGCGGAAATATGTAAAAATGTCAAGCATTGCACAGTCCTCTGGGGAATGTAGTTCTTCTTCTCTTCTGAGACAGGATACCCGGAATTATCAGTGATCCATGGAGCTGGAGTATTAACTCTTTAACTCTTAATGCACTACATGATGTTATGATGTGGAACACCAACACCAAAAATCATAAAACCATGACACCATCCATGTCAGAGAGAAGGATGTCTGCTGGACCAATTTTCACAGAATAGGAACTGTTATTTATTATAATTCATATATAGTTATTATAATAAATTATTTATAATATGTAAGCTATTATAAAAAGTGTTTAGCAAGCCAGCAGACTGTTCATAGCAAATTTTGCATTTTTGTTATCTCTGCGGTATTGGAAGCAGGGAGCTGAGCAGCCTCAAGGTCACAGCCTGCTCTAAAATATACCCTAGGGCAGAGGAAACAAAGAAGTCTCCGAATTGCCATATGCAAAGTCTTTATGCTTCCTTTCTCCCTTAACAGCCCTCCTATTCACTACCAACTTCTACAGACATTTCTAAAGAGGTTAACATAAATTTCATTTAAAGATGACTGAATCCCAACCTTAGATCTTCAACTCTTCCTAAATTAAAGCTTGATGGCACTTAGAAATGCTGTAGAAGGCATTTAGTCAGGCTTTAGATAGTCTGAGATAATAGTCCACTTTACACTGTTCTTGCTAGGATCTAAGCTATTCTTTTGCAGTTATTTAGGATTTTATATCCTTTTCTCAGGAAATGAATTACACTGTGTGAAAACAAATTGGGTAAGGGAATGGATGAGATGGTGTTGAGGTGAAGCATGGACATTTCAGTTGAAGTGCAATCCATTAGTGAAGTGTTGCCTACTGTGCTGATCAGCAATAGTTGGGTATATAATTCCATAGCCTGTGTTATACAGAATATTATACTAGGAAAATGAGTGGCCTTTTCTCTTCAGTGGGCAAATCCAAAAATGCCCTGTGCTTTGGTTTACACTTTCTTTTTGTCTTATACTCTGGGATGAGTAAGATTTGTTCATGTGCATTCATGGCCCATCCATTTTCCCAAGTTCTTAGTGTAGTGACAGGAGCAGAGATCGCAGGGTTTGTTAGCTTGCAATCCTGCCTTTTTTTGAAGGGAGGTGATAGCTGTTGGATGAAAAGTCTGTTGAGGTCCTGCTGGACTAAGCATCTGTTTGTTAAATCAACAAAGTGTGTATTTTAAACCTTCCAAGACTCGTGTAATGTCTGGATGCCTATGACTGGTCATCTGCCAGGACACTGCAGTGAAAAAGCAGACTGCCTGCTGCCTCTCAAGTGCAGAATTCAGCTTTTCTCTTCCCATTTCTGTTTTTGTTTTTGTTTTTGTTTTTCCTATACCTGTCACAGACTTGCATTTTTCATTTTCATAGATCCATACAAACCCTGAACAACAGTTACATTTCCCTTTGGTAGTCTTTATTAGCCTTCTCACAGTGTGCCACAACCCCAAACCTCTGTTTTATGAATGCCTTTTCAACAGGTCTCCTCTGTGCTAGATTGGTTTAACTAAGAAAATTAAACCAATTTAAGTAACATACTTTTAGGGCGCAAGTCCCCAAGATCATTGCATGATTGCTTCTGAATAAGGAATAGTAAAAATTGTGTCACTTCTGTCACACTTTCAAATGTGGAAGTGCTTTTTGGTAATGTTTTTCTTCAACTTGCAGAACTTCAGAACTGTCACAAAAAAGCACAGTCAGTTCATGACTTCATGACTTCAGACTTCCTGTACTTCATGACAAGTACCCGTGCGTCAATAATACAGCTGAATTTGTCCAATATTCTGACAGGTTTGCAAGGCAAAGAAAACACATTTAGCATGTTATTGCAGCATTTTAATTAACAGTCCATGTGAACTCTGTTTCCTTTATTCTTAATGTTAAGCTGTAAAAAAACATCAAAGCCAAAACAAATTAATGAGCACTGAGAAATATATGCCAGAATAGTTGCTTAGCTTTTTGAAGACAAGATCAGATAGAAAAACATTTCTTCTACACGCATATTGTTCACAGTAAAAGCATAATGTATGTGAATTACTCATCCTTTGCAAAGACTTCTTCACTGTGATTCCAAGTTAATGAAGCACATTTTTCTTATGCTCTCCACTAGATAAGTAGGGGGCATTTTTTCTCATAGTTGACTGGAAAGGAACTGCAAGTAGTGTGTCTTTTTGGTAGTATTATTTTCAGAGAATTGATCCACTTTTTAAATCACAATCATCAGTAGCCAAACAGAGCAGTTTGTTTCTATAATGGAATCAATAAAATATGAAATACATCATGTCTTAGCCGGGGACATGTGTTTTCTAACTTTTGCTGTTCTGTCTCTTGTTTAAGGGTTTGTTCTTCTAACTTGAATATTCTATTAGTCGTGTTATCTTCGTGTGATCTGTAATCCACGCAGAAAATACTTGCCTTCTGCAGTACAACAGCTAGTTTTTTAAATGTTTGATCCTAATATAGCAAGTTATATTGATCCAGTCTATCTTTTATAGCCTTTTCCTGGTGGTGCTGAGAAAAATAGTATAACTCCTCACCAAATGGAGAATAACTTAATTTTCATGCAAATGAATATTCAACAGAACTACAAAGCCCTGGCCCTGGTAATAAAAATAGAAGCTGATGTTATTAATGCATCATTCCAGATACACGGAACACCGTTACGTGATTCTTGGGCTGAGGATCTTGTAATCACAGTAGCCATAGACTGGATTGCCATAGACTGGAAGCTTCATCTGATGGCTATTGTCAGTGGAACTTCTAAAAGCTTCAGAGCTGCAACATGTTAAGGGTCTGCATACGGTAGCTTTTCAAAATACAGTTACTGAAGATAACTGATCCCCATAATGGAAGAAATAACATCAAGCTGCTGTATCAGGTCCAGAGGAAGACCATGAAGACAATCAGAGGGCTAGAGCACCTCCCTTGCAGGAACAGACTGAGAGAATTGGATCTCATCAGGCAGGAGAAGAGAAGGCTCTAGAGGAACCTTATAGCAGCCTTTCAGTACCTGAAGAGGCCCTATAGGAAAGCTGTGGAGGACATTTATAAGGTCGGGTAGCAACAGGACAAAAGGAAATAATTTTACACTGGAAGAGGGTGTATTTATACTAGATATTAGAAAGAAATTCTTTATTGTAAGGATGATATTACACTGGAACAAGTTGCCCACAGAGGTTGTGGATGGCCCTTCCCTGGAGATGTTTCAAGGCTGAGCTGGATGGTACTTAGAGCAACCAGCCCTAATGGGAAGTGTCCCTGCCCATGGCCGGGGGGGTTGGAAATAAGTGATCTTAAAGTTCCTTTCTAACCCAAACCATTCTCTGATTCTATAATAGTGCTTTGCACTCAGAAACACATAATAATAATAATTTGAGGACCTGAAAGCTTCTAACCAAGATTTTTAAATACTTCAATTCAGATTATAGGAAATAAATACTATTCAGAGGTTTGATGGAGACTGTGAAATCTAAAGATAAGTGCAGCAGCCATCTGACTCTTCGGTTAGGGCTCAAATGAGGAATGTTCCTGCCCACAGCACTGGCAGCTGGGAGATGAGGCAGTCACCTGGGGTGCAATCAGCCACTCAGCTTGCAAGTGGCTTTGTGTAGTAAAATGCTCTGCAGAGGATGCAACAACAATATACCAAAGCTGAATTTTGATTAATTTATTTTCTGTAAAATATTAGGATGATGTTGAAGAAATGTTAAGATTTGAAGATGAAAGTTTGTCATAGTTTCATGATTTTTGTCATCAGTATTCCACATCACAATATCATGTGAGGTACTAGAAGTTAAATAGTTAATACTCTAGTTCTGTGGACTGCCAAATTTCTGGGTACCTGGTTCTCAGAAGAGAAGAAGAACTACATAAACTACATACCAGATGACTTTGTGTTCCCGTTTTCCACTCAGAGGGCAAGATAAAACTACACATGAGTCCCAAGACTTCCCTCTTTTGCTGTTCATCTCAGCAGTGAAGGTTCCCTAGCCATCTCACCTTACTGTAAGGCCTTTGGTTTTGGACACTCTCTCTCATACTTTATTTGATTTGTTAGCTTCAATTCCAATTATATTGTACTATACTGGGTTATTTTGCATTCCAATGTCTTATTTAGTAAATTAATTTTCCTCCTCAGAACATTGCCACTGTTTTGCTTTTGGATCCATCTCCCTGATCTTTTCCTTATTCCCCCCTTCCCCATTCCTGTGGCATGGCTCTGTGGGTCCCTCACCCCACTAGTCACAGAACTGGGCCAAACTGGCCCATAAACCATTGACAAAGGTCCTGAGTCTCAGGTGTACCATGCTGACCTGAGAGACTTAGGTGTGGAGGGAAGCATATCTTATGCTTGATGTAGTTGAAGAAAACAGATAGATATCTGCAAAGTCTAGTCTGTGTGTTAGGCAAAGCAATCAAGTCCTTCACTAATGTTGGCTATGAATTTAATGAACTTTAATATTCAACATCAAGAATCAGATAATGATATTTATTAGTAATGAAAGGAAATGACTATGAGATTTATTTTAGTGGAGTCAGCAGTTAACCTTTTTAAGGTAAATACATGAGACAAATCTTTTAGTCAAATGCTGACATTAACTCAGAGTTGCTTTTCACTTTTGGTTTACATTTGTTGTCAGCAACTTCAGCCAACTGTCACAGTACTTCTAAATAATAATATTAATCCTGTATAGTTTAGATAAAAAATCAAGTCAGTAGTCTACATGGGGACAAACAAGGATCTTTTGTTTGTTAGTACTTTTTTTTTCACCTGGAATTCAGCATATTTTTCCCTTGTAAACTGCAGTCCTAGCATTTTCTGTTTTTCCTCTTTCTCCTTCATAATTTGTAATCAAGGTAGGAGGGAGCTGAACACAATGGAAGACCAACTGGATTTTTGAAATCCAAGTCTGGAAACTGAAACAAATGAAGCAAGATTTTGAGATTCAAATGTAAATCATAATGTTAAGAGTATATGCTTCTCCTATAAAATGTTGATCTGAAATCCTTCTCTCTTGGGAAGAAGAATCTGACCTTTATTGGATTCTTTGGATAAAATATCTGAGCAAAGTCAACCATATTTTTGCTTTAAAATAACATCAGACCTCTGTTCACTACATCAAAGGATGAGTATTGGTTCTCTATCATGTGGACTGTGGCGTGGTTTATAATGTTTGCACATATCCATGAAAACTTTAATCCTGTAACAGACCTTGGAAGAATACAAGGTAAATAGCAAGTCAGGCTGCTGACTTTCTAGACATCACAAGGTTTTGAAAGCTCCTGGGAAAATCATTTTGGCAATAAAAGCAAAGAATGCTACAAGGAAGAACAGTCTTCTGTATTCATTTCTTACCTGTAAGAATAAACTGCCAAAAAGAAAAGAAAGATGGGGAGAATTACAGCCCATAAATCCACTGACAATAATGGATTAATGCATTGAGGTCTAGGTAGAGACTGTAGGTACCTAAGTTTAGTTAAATGAATTCCACTGCAGGTCAAATCGATAAATAAATAGTTATTAAAGAAAGCAAGCTTAAAGTGAGGACTAACTAGGGGAAGGCTTGAGCAATGAGAACATAGTCTATAACTATGGAATTTGTAAGCTCACAGGAAAAGATTTTCCTCAGTTTTGAATGAGAAAGGAAAACTAATGACAAAGCCTATATGGACTGCATCTTTTGATCAGTCTTCACTAAAGCAAATATTGATTTGAATGAATTATTGACACAGCTACTATCGGTGCCAAAGTGAGAAGACTTTAAACTGTTTCAGAAAAAATGCAAATAAGAGATTGAGCCACATTTGACTTTGCCAGTTCCAAGAGTTATTAGTTTTTGTGTGCCATGCAACACTAATTTGGATGGGAGTCAGAAATATTGAGACTTTTTAAGAATTCTAGGAAGCAGTGCTCACTTCGTAGCATGTTCTAATGTGATGATTGGCATTTAAATTTAAGAAAAAGAGGGAATAAGTATCTCTGAACTGCATAGTGACCACATCTCTTTCTATAGAGGAGAGAAATGTGAAGTCTGAATGCTTAATGTGGAATAATCACTCTTTTTGACCAGGATATTTTATGTAACAATCCATACATTTTGAATTTGAAATTTTGGTAATATCAATTACTCTGGCTGAAGAGAGTTAGGCCCCAAGAGTCATGTTTGTCATGACAGTCATGCTCAATATGGATGACTTAACGTTTCACATACATAGTTTCTCATTTTCTAGTAGTATACTTCTCAGGAGTATGGAAACATTATCTTCTGTACAATGAGCATAGATTATCTTTTATGTGTAAGTTTTATGGCAGTTTGTAATACAAGTAATAGGATTTATGATCAAGAAATGAGGAGATGTCCAATAGTTAATGAGGCCTGTCTTTTACATTATACTGAGCAGTTCAGTGTTCCCCATGCAGGATTCCTGCGTTAGGATGTAGAGTAGAACTGTTACCTATACATGAAAATGCATTGCAGAAGCATACTTGTGTCAACTGTCTAACTCTTTTGAAAGACTGTGTGAATACATTGATATCCTTTCCTCTAAGACACAGATTAATTTGTGAGTGCATGTCTTCATTTCTTGTGAGAAATGGGGGATAATTTGACATCACATGGTATGCCAGTAAGTAAATATGAGCAGTAAGAATCAGAAGTCCCATTCTTCGATGTCTTTTACTTCTTTGCTTCCTGTCTTGACTACTATTCTTTACTGTTATTTCTCTGAAAAGAAATCAGTTGTATGGTCTTCTGATCTCCCAGTCTCCTAGTTTGTAAATTGGATAAAACCCATGAACAAGTACTGTGAGAGAGACTCATTTTGTTTTTTAACTAAGCACCATTACATTCTCAGTTCTGCACTGAGGCGGAAAACAGTATTCATGTAATAACAACAGTATTAATAAGACCTCTAATTAACGTAAGTATTGATAGTGAGTAGGCTGTTCAGCTAATTAGTTAGCATTGTCCCAAGCACAGTGCAACCAGTAATGCATAAACTTCAATAGGATATTAGAAGAATTTCCCAGATCTATTGTTTGATGAGGTTCTGCAACACCTTTTCAAAAGATAATGAGAAGAAGAGGGACAAATATAAATGGATCTCACTATCTAAATTTCATATTCCCAAATGTATTCCCATGTGGGAAAAAATTGTGGCACAAAATATTATGTACTTGCTGTTTTTCCAACTGTTAATTTTTTCAGTGTTTCCTGGTTTCTAAACTTGAAGCTTGGCATTCACGTTACTCGTTTTGAACTGTGAGTCACATAAGCAATGGTGGTCTTTGTGTAACCTTTTGTAAATGCTGGTTTGCAAATGGTTTGCATTAGATACAGCCTTGGCTATGAGATCTGTTTCACAAACATAGTTCCCTTTGACTTTTTATTACCTACACTCTAAAATCTACATACGGCTTTTATTTATACCAAAAGAAAGCACAGATAGTGGCTAGTAACAGATTTGTGGCTAGTAATGGTATAAGTACAGAATAAATTTAAGCATGTGGCAGCCACTGATGCTCCATAGGGGGTATATGCACTTTAGTAGCATACACTTCTGTTTCTAAATGGTCAGTTTTCACAAAAATTTCCCATACATTATTAATTGAATTATCCTCATCAACTTCAGCATTGTCAGGACCTGAAGGAAAAGGAGCTCTACCAATAATCACAGTGTTGGTAATGAAATGCATCCTTGCTTTTGGAGTCTGAAGACTTCCTACTTAACAGCAGTTTCAAGATATTTAGATATATTCATCTAAATGATGAATTTATACCTACTACAGCAGGTATCTCTCCTTAGGTTGTTCATAATGATGCCATTTTGTCATTCCTTCCTCAGCAATCACATCACATTTGGGGCAGGAAAAAGAAGAAGCCTTCCTGGGAAAAGAGATGCCTCCTTACAATCACAGGAGTTTCATCCCAAGTGGAAGACATTCTGCAGAGTGAAGTGACAGCAGTTGAAGATGGGGAACTAGTTCTCTATTAAAGTGGTGCCACAGGCAGAGAGTCTCATTAGCTGTGAGCTTAGTTAATATATTTAAGGAGGAGCTGTGTGTCTTCTTTAAGTTAGAAGAGCCTGGGAATAAAACTGATAAGGTATTCACTGCACCCAGGTTATCAGTGGAAACTTTAAAACAATTAACTGAATCCTGAAATCAGGGTGTCACTTTTGTGCATACCATAAGAAAATACAGGTAGTCAAAGGTGGTTTACTATTCAGGAAGTTTTACTGGTATGAAAGTGCAAACATTTTGGCTAGTGAAGTTACAACTACAGTCTGATGGGAAGACTCAGTAGGTCTCCAAGAAGACATATTTCTTTGCATGAAGTCCCAGACTCTCCTGTACATTAATGATTGTGCATTAATTATTTCAATTCCTTTCAGGTGCGCAAACTATGGCATGCAACCTTAAGTCACATATGCTCACTGTTTCTTGAAATCCCACGAGGAGTGTGGAGAGTCAAGAGTGGTCCTATTGTGCAAGATGGGTGACAGAAAGTCTTAAGGAGCAGCCTGAGATATCAACAAAAAAACCCGACACATTTTATCAATATTCTCTAAAGCTAGTAATAACAACTGAATCAATAATGCCATTCAGCATGCGCTTCTTCTTGGTCTTTCATGTATTGGAATCATGGACCTCCTTTCTTTCTGTTCACAACAAAGCACTGATACCACAGAAGTATTAGGGAAGCATGCAATGTCTATCATAATTTATGAATAGTAATCAGGTAACTTCCTTAATTAAAGTCTGGGTTTTTTTTTTTGTTTGTTTGTTTGCTTTTGTTTTTTTCCTTTTTATTATTTCATATCTAAAAATAAATTCAGGGTATCATACTAATGGGGGAGAGAAGAGCTGATAGGTAGAGATAAAAATTATGTAGTAAGACAAAAAAGAAAAAGGGAATAGCAGTGATTACATGTGGCGTAGATGCATGCTCTTTTGTTTCAAGGACGGCATCATTCACACTAATCAACCAAAGCCACAGTCTTCAGATAATGAAGCAAATATAATTCCTTGTTTCTGGAGCACTTGGAAACCTCTGTATAATGATGTTAACATCTCTCATCTTGAAAGATAACAGGAAGCTGTGCTTTTGGGAAAGACAGAGACAAATGATACTGTTAAGTGAAGTTGATACCTTGCTAGTGTTTCCTTCTAGGAGCCCAGAGGTATCACCTGTTGAGAGTCTGCATCTGGTTGTTCCCATTCAAACTTTGCTTTCAGCTTTTGGAGAAGGAACAAGTTACAGTTTGGCCATGGTTCTTCATAGAATTCTAGAAGCACAGGTAGATTGTAAAAGCACAGTCTTATAATTGAGCAAATTTTCTGATTTGAGGGATAAAAATCCAGTGATTAGTCAACTATGGCCTGCCTCAAGATGCTTTCTCATAATTGATCATTTCAAGTATTCCACTTTCTTGATCATCTATGTGTTGGGGAAGTAAAGATGAAGTGAAACTGGCACTGGTCAGCAGTTTTAAACTGGACTTACTGAAGTGGCATAATTTCTTCAGCAAACAGACTACAACTAAAAGCAGTTTATTAGAGCTTTTTTATCGTGTGAGGCAGTTGACATACAAAGCCCTTGGTGGAAATAGTTATTTCTAAAAAAAATAAATAGTTATACAAGGAATTTCTTTTATTGTTTTATTTAATTATTAATTTTCTTATAGTTCATGATCCTGCATTAAAGAATTTCAAATGTGAATCTTACATCACACTCTTCATGATAGGTTAGTTGGCCAAGTAAACATATGATAATTGTAACAGTAGCTGATTATTTCTAATAAATAAAATATCCATGCAGAAATAAGTGCATACAACTACTAGAGAAATGTATAACTTTAGCTTTTCACCCATGCAAGAACAATGAGTTTTCTGCTATCCAATAAAACATTTTATCATTTCAGCCTATTGTCAGTTCTGTTTTGCTTACTATAATAAACAACAGTTAACAGGAGACATTAGAGTACAGATGTTTGTTCCTCCTGACTTTAGTAATGTGTAAGAGATATACAGATTAAAAATGCAGAAGGGAAGCTGTTTATACTTACAACAGTCTGTCATAGTTGAATGAAAAAAAAATTCCTAGGATATCATGTAACAGCCTACAGCAAGATTTATCTTCATTCTGTAAAGTTTCTAAGAAACTCATATACCCCAGTGCAACGAACTGTCATGAACACAGACCTCTCAAGCATAGCAGTATGTCACTACGGCTTTAGTATGCAGTCAGATAAAGCTTTGTGGCTGGACAGGCACATATCCTCCCTTTCTCAACCTAACCATTCTCTAACTGAAAACACTGTGCAAAAACTCCAAGCAAGTAACTGATCCTTCTCCTTCTATGAAGAGCTTGTGTTCTGTATTGTTACAGAGAGGCCAAATTTTTAAAATTTGTTTTAAAACATAAAACTTGAGTGCTCATTTGCCACAGTTACATACAACCCTCCTAAAATTCTTTATTTCTGCCTCTCCAATGTATGATGTCAGCAAAAGTACTTGAAGGGTAATGTTCAGTGTGGAGGAAGGCACTCCAAATCACATATCATTTTTTTTCGGAGGGAAGGCAGAGGAGGTGCAAGTGGAAGGAAAGCATTTGCACTTAGTGCTGTGCAGTACTGAAACTGTTGAAAAGATACTAAGAGAACAGAGACACACTCTAGGTCCTTTAAAATATATATGGACTATACAAGAGTGTGTTACGGCTTTGGACATGCCAGGCAGGGAGATAATGCAATAAATGAAATGAAGAACTAATAGGGTATGGATATGGTTATTAGCTACTGGGATAAAGATTGAAGAATTTGTTGTCTGAGTGTATTGTTTAGGAAAAGTGTTAAGAGCTGCTCAAAATCTGCATCCATGATAGACTGAAAAGGAAGCTGAAGGCTAAGGTCATAGCCAAAGTACACATTACAGGTGTCATCTGTACCATGTCTTCAGAGCACTGAAGTTGTTCCAGCTCTTCTGGAGTTCTACTGTTGTGGCCTGTAACAGAAGTTGCAGCGTCTACTGAGATGGCCAGTGGGATCTCACACACCCTGTTATGTTATTAACATCAGAGAAGAATGAGCTAGTCCCTGTCTAAATGCAACGGGTTTCCTATGAAGATCCAGGGCAGTCTGTAGCAGTTGTGTGTGCATGTTGGTCAGGTGCACACTGCATTAGGCTATTGGAAGGGCTCCTCCCTACATGCATACATACACAAGGTGCTTGCAGTGTTGACCACTTCACACAGGAGACAAAATTATTGCTGGAGCAGAAGGAACTGATTCTTGGAGATTTATTGCTGTCATTAGTGTTTGGTTTTATGTTATATCATACAAATTTCTTCATAATACTTTGCATTCCGGTAAGATCTCAGTGCATGGAACATGCGTGACGTTGCATAAAAGCTGTGCTGTCATTAAATATTTAGAATAAAGCATTTGAAAATTTTCAGGTAAGACATGCTAGTGTAGATTGTCCCTTACCACCTGCTATGTATTTCACAGGTGACCTGTATACTGAAGTTGATACTTGTTGCATTTGTGTCTCGCTAGTTAAATAGGCTTTCACTGGGTGGTTATTCGTGCATGTGCATTTCCCAATAAAATCAGAGGAAACACTTGAGTCGTATGGAATAATCTGGGCCTCTCACTGCAGCCTGTGATTGAAAGGAGCAGGACCTTATCATTAGACCTTCATACAGAAGTTAACAAAACCGGCTGAGGAAAACAAGCACTGTGGAAAGTACGTAGCTAGAAAAATATGGTAGGAGAAGACATAGACAGTTGAGGGGACTGACACAAAAAGACTTCAAAGGGAGTCAGGAGTAGAGGTAGGTGCTTTTTATGATGAGCTTTATTCCCTCCTGACCCCTGCCTCTGCATCACAAACCAGTGAGTTTCCGAAATCAAACACAAACTCCTCCATGTCCAAGAGCAGGGGAGGTCATGCAATGCGTGGCAGTCTCTTCAGAATGGACTCTGAATTGGTACTGGCCTGAACCTTAACATTCATTGCCTGCAATTGAGTGATACTCAAAAAGATTGAATTCTTGTCTCCACTCTAAGAAATTTTCATGTAAAAAAAAGTAATATTCTCTGATTATAGGACTTTTCCCCTTCCAAACCACCTCAGATCTTGCGTGGTAGTGTATTCTTACATACCTGGAGAAAAATACATAGTTCTAAAAATCATTATGCAATAAAGAATATTTTGCTGAGGTTCATTATAGAACCATAATGTGTTCTTAGAAATGAAACATAATTTTTGAAGAGGAAGTAGGCAAACACTATGTTATAACTGTTTTGCTCTCAGGAATAAAGTGGATGAATGGAAAGAATATGCTTATTTGGGGGCAGTGTTTTGTGCCACTTTTTTGTTATCATGGGGAAGGAGGAAGCAGTTTGGTGACACATTAAAGAATTATTTGAAAGATACTCCATTTGAATCTGTTGGCTAAAAAAAGTTTTTCTATTTTATGGTATTATGACGAATTATATCCTGAATAAGTGTTTTAATCAGAACAGAAGTGTAACAATGCATATCTTCCTGTAAACTGTAAATCAACAAAGGTATAGAGAGTTTTCAGTGTTCTCAAAAAATCTACACTCACCTGTATGCATTCTTAAAAGGGATAATCAGTGTATTGCTTATTACCCTAATATTATTTTAAAAGTTTTATTTTTGCAGTGTTTAACACTCTTTGGATGTAAGTCACTGCTTGTACTAATGGATAGGTTTTATGCATCAGCCAGAAAGTTTTAAGAAAAGCTTACAGCAATGTGGAAAGAGAATATTTGGCACTATACAAAATTCTGTACCCATGTGAATCATATATTTTACACTTTTATATCAAGCATGCATAATTGCTGTGCTGAGAAGAAAGCTGTTCTTTGTATGAATAAGACCTCCTGGGCAGGAGTTGATTTTTAAAGAAGCTACCTGTGCTCTGCTATCAAACATGGCTCCTGAACCCTCCTTGGTTTAATTTTCTGTATCAGAAATGCTAGAAATAAGACCCTTCTTTTCAATACTGTGTGGGTATTGGAGGATGAAAATGATGTTAGTGAGATTTTTGAGAACAGATGAGGGCCAAGTTTGACATCGTATTGTTTTCTCAATTGCTATGTACGTTGGGCAGGAAATACAGGTATGTTGGTGTACACAGGTGAATTTCACCACACAGAATGTGGAGGTTATCCTCTCCTTCTGACCTTGTGAAGCCAGACCTGGAGTACTGCGTCCATTTCCGGCTTTCTCTGCTCAATTAGGAACTTCTGGAGAGAGTCCAGCAGAGAGCTGCAGGGATAATTAGGAGCCCAGAGCCTTATGAGGACCCTTGTGAGAAAAGATTGAGAGACCAGGGACTATCCAGCCTGGAGAAGAAGAGATAGAGAGGAAATCTTAACAATGTTTATAAATATTTAAAGGGCGGGAGTCAAGTGTATGGCTCCAGGCTCGTCCCAATGGTGCCCAGCAGCAGATAAGGGACAATGGGTGCAAACTGGAACATAGGATGTTCCATATGAACATGAGGAAAATGTTCTTTACTCTGAGAGTTAACAACCTTTGAAACAAGCTGCCCAGAGATACTGTGGAGTCTTGTTCTCTGAACAATGTTCAAAACCCACCTAGATGCTTTCCTGTGTTACCTTCTGCTTTAGCAGGAGGTTGAACTAGATGATCATCAGAGGTTCCTGCCAACCCCAACTGTCCTGTGATTCTGTGAGTTTTATAATAAGCAATTGAGTTGAAGAGCATTCCTGAGTTAATGAGAATACACTACTGCACTTTGGGATGTTATAAACAAAACACATCCTGGTAGGAAAAAAAAACATCCTATTAGGCAGCAAACACATACTGCATCTTTGGTGTATTCCTATTATTACTTCCATATTCATAAATGTTTAAGGACTTACAAGACTAGTCAAATGCAAACTGAGAAATGCTTCCTTGATATAGCTGGGCAAGTCTTACTGACTTTGCTAGCACTGAGTCTGAGTAGTCAGGAAAAAACATTGCATTTTTCGTGTCACTTTCCTGTTTGTCTGCACTTTTTGTTTCTCATTCTTTATACATTTTTCAAAATTTTTATCTTTTCCATGTCACTTTTGTCTCAAAATGTGATATGCTTTCTTTGTACGTGTAGGGAAGGTCAACTCTGAAGTTAAATCAGAACATTCTCCAAGTTCTGGGAAAGTCAAATTGGAGGTCCAGTCTAACGCCATCCTTACTCATATTTATGAATCAGAGGAAAGGTTACAAATTCTTGAGGTAAGGTGGAGATTGAGGCTCATTACATTATGCACTTGTTCACATCTGTATGCAGGCACAAATAATTATTTTTCAAAACCTCATTTTATCAGAGAGAGCTAAGGCAGCACTTTGTTTTATTGTACAGAGACAGGCAAAAATGATAGCAATGTTAAACCTGAGATGACAAGATGAAATTTCTGATAAATTTCCTGTGGAAAGAAATACTGAGATATTAATCCCTTGTTTTAATTAATTTAAATGACAAAATCGGGGGGGGGGGGTATTAACAAAATATGCTTTTCTAAATTAAGCTCAAATATCAGAAGTAATTTGAACTAGTAACCACACTACAGAATAGAGTGTTTCAGCACCAGCTAAATGAAGGAACATGATAGCCAGCTTTTTTGTCATTATCCATTCTTTAGCATAACCAAATGTCATGGCTTGAATTGTTAATCACATAACACACCAAAGAGGAAGATACCCAATGCAGATAGGAGGATCTAATTTATTAAAAAGAATGTGAGATAATACAGAATAATTAAAAAGAATAAACCAAATGCTATACAAATAAACCAGAGGAGATAGAGTCAGTCCGAGTCTTTATCAGGAATCCTTCCAAGGCTAGCCTCCCAGAAAAGAAGAGAGATCTTCCTCACCTGATGCTGGAATATCATGTCTCCGAGAGCCAGAACTCACATGATATAACTGAGTCTGCTAGAAGCACAGCACGCAGGAAATGCACCCAGCACTGTGCTTAAGCATCAGACAGCCTGCTGCAAGATGCCATGATATGGAATATTGATAAAATCAGGACACAAAATTACCTTATTTATTACTCGAAGTACCCTTCCACTAAAAGACTATAAAACATTCTGGTGCATTTCAAGCAGTATGGATACGCACTGATAATCCACACGCGTACTTCTCAAGTAGCTAAAAGGTGTTTTGTAATTGTTTAAAACAATTCAATGTAATGGTTTTATTTGATTGTTACTGTGGACCTGTGTTTCATGAGAGTGGTACAAAATTTGAGAGAGATCTTCTACTCTTTCTTTCCAAAAGAAATCAGGAATGCCTATTCTGTTTCTGACAAAAAAAAATATACCAAAATCTTCATTTCAAAAATAGAGCATGGTTCTCTTACGGTTTTGAGGGGATTTTTTTACAAACTGATGTGCTTAATATTTCTTGACTGAACAACATGCTCTTGACCAAAGTTTGCAACTCTGTATTCACCTATATTCTAAAACCTAACATTAACAAAAAACCCAATACAACTCTACAAAGCAGCAGATGAATGTATTGGCTCCAGAAATGCTGTTAATACATGAAGCTGTTTGTTGGGTTTCATCCTGCTACAAGTCAGCTCTGTAGCCAGAATGAACGAGGGTAATTATATGTGCAGCCTTCCTAATGCGCCATGTGGGGATTGTTGGCTGCAAATGAGAGTTTGGTGTTAGCAAGAGAGACATCCTTTGAAGGGCTGTAAACTGCTGTAGTGAACGTCAGCTGCCACACAAACGTGGTTGCTTTTTATCTAGAAACTGAATGATTCTGTCTTTCCAGTGAACCATAGTCAGTTTTTCTCTACAGTTTGGCTCAAGTCCTGCTTCTCAAGAAGCAAATTCCCAAGTCAGAGCTAAGTGGAGCAGAGCAGAGCAATTGGAGATGAGGGAAGAAACTAAGACCCAGATCAGATAAACTTTCCTTTGCAAGAGGTGATGTAGAGCAGCAAACAGCTTGCCCCGACTCTAGAGAGGTTCCTCTGAAAATCCTTTGTACGTGCATGAGTGTATGCACATGGACTACTTAAAGACAGAATTATTAATTGTTGCCCATTTCAGTGTCTCAAGTTACTCATTTAAATGATAATTATTTTTTTTTTTTCCCAGAGATTCCTTTGTTGGAACTTTGTTGGTCATTTTAAGATTACAATAAATTCTGGTGAGTTTTCAACTTGCACTTCTCTGAAATCGTTAGTCAGAAGAAACTTTAAACCAATTAACCTTTTTCTGTTCCTTCTCAGTGCTGTCATTTTGGGCAGTTCTCGCAAAGACTAGTTCTGGTTTAGGTATCTATATTCATTAGAACAAAATAAAAACACTGATATGTGGTATTCAAAGACAAAATTTGTAATTCAAAACTTGCTTTTTCATCAGCTGCTTTCAGATCACTCGGAGCTAAATAGTGCTGCAGACATGTTTGAATACCTCCCTCATATAGGGGCAGAAGTTTATTTTTAAAACATTTAGTAGCCAGTTTCAGTGCTGAATCTGCAGCTACAGATAAAAGATCGTACTGTTATAAAAAGTGTGACTGCCTCAGCTTGCTGAGAAGAGATGAAAGGACATGAACACTGTGACGTGTTTTGGTGAAGTCTGGGTTGATGCACATGCTTTTATTTTAAAAAGAGTAAAAATTTTTGTTAGACAGAAGAAGACTGTCATGGTCTTCAGTCAGACCTTTTTTCTATGATGTTGACAGAGACATGGACAAATGAACAGACCAATACATTTATACACCTCCACAGATGGTTCTTTTTCTATAATGAAGATTGCTGTTTATTCAGCTAAACACAGTAATTCTCAATCCATATATACTCCTTTGAAATTTGATTAAAATGCTCATGAGCATTCTGTGAAGCTGAGAAAATATATACACTTGGATGTACTGTGTTTCCTTCATTTACACATTTGATAATTTAAATTGAGAACGGCCCCTTTCCAGCCCCAAGTTATCCATACACTAGCTAGCTCTTTTGAAACCAGTCAAAAATGCAGCTTCAAATTTCTTTTTCTACCTCAGGTAGGCCTCAGTGGTCATTTGGAAGACTACACCTTTTCCTATTAGCAGAAAAGCCTTTTTCTTTTTGCTTTTTGAAAACTAGTATTGAAAAGTAAAGCGCCCAATTCCTTGGTGATGTCTTATGTAAGGAGAGACATCAATTTGCAGTTCTCCTGAAGTTTATTGGTACTTTAAGTAGTTTGAAATTAATTGAGTAGCTTTCTAATATTTTTTTCAAGGATTTGTCCAGATGTTTTCACTCTCACTCTTTTGTTGTTTTTTTATATATAGCTGTCATTGGTTTTACAGCAAAGTGTCATTCTTTTTACAGTTATTTTATGTTGTATCAGGGTTTTCCTTTTTCTGCATTATATTACTTTGTATTTAGTATAACCTTACATGTTTTATAGTGGCCCTTTGTTTCATAGGTGCAAATTCTATTTTATTCCCAAACAATAAATAAGAAGGGATGAAATGCTAAGGCTGAGTGCACTGTCTGCATGCTGATAATTTTGAGCACTCATACGGGGAGTGCAAGAAGTCACCCACATAGATCCAAGGATGGCAAAAAATAAATGTCACATGGATATTTTGTTCTTTTTTTCCCTGCTACACAGCACAATTTCTTCTTCCTTGTGGTAGTATTTTAAACATTGCTATGTATTGCTGCTGCATAACTCTTTGGGGATATTCTTTCAGAATTGCAGCTCTGGTGACAAATGGAGCACTGGAAAGACACATTCAGCTTGCAGAATTCTTCTGTCAAAAGATACCAAGATGATTATTTGTGTATGGTAAGATTTCACTGCCAAAGATTTAGCATTTGGGCTTCCTGCTTTTAATGATTTTGTTGTGCTTGTGAATATTCCTCTGTATTCTGAGGACTCATTTTGTCACTGATGGCACTGATGATGTCGCTGCAGTTCCCATTGAAATGCTAGGGACTGAAGCTCCATCTGTTATTTAAAGGCTGCACAAATATACATCACACCCAGGTGCAATCTGGAGAGGAAATAGGAGTTCAGGGTATACTACAGTATTCTGCTTCCCCACACCTATTACCTATTCCAGAAAAGAAAGGATTTTTGTGTAAGCATAAATATCCATCTGACTACTTAGTTATAGAAGAAAATGGGAAAAAAAATGTAAAAAGGGGGAGGGGGAGGGGGGGGAAATATGAATGGTCAGCTCTTCTTGACCTGAAAAACAAGTCCTGGAATATCACAGGTGTGGGGAGAAGTAGTTACTGTCTTTTAAATTAACTACTACACTTCTCTTATTTTCCTTGGTGCTACAGAAGGTAGGATAGGTAAAAGACATTATCTGGACTCTTCCCCCGTAGAAATGAAAAAAATAACATGAGTAGTAACACTAAAGGTGTTATAAACTAGTGGATGGTGAGAAAGATAAATTTCCATCGCTCGGAACTACAAAATATTAGTGCATTTCCTTAGTAAAGAGCCCTCTAGATTGGCAATTCAACCAGAATATTGCATATTAATTAACAGGCCTTATGGAATCTTCAGCAGCTTGTCTACTTTTTGCTGTTGTCTGCAATCTATTGTACTCTGCACACTCATAAATGGATATAAAGAAAATGATGATGACTTTTTTCAAGGCACCACTAAAAATGCTAATTATACCTGTAATGGTGGTCCTGCTGAGGAAAAGGGATCAAATTCACAAGCTCAAGGTTAAAAAGTCACACTGTGACATGTTAAGGCTTGTTTAAATTTAGAGGAAGACCAGACAATCACTGGTGAATTGTGGAGGCACTGGTAATGGAGGATGCTGAGAAGGCAAAGTTAATCAACATCTTTTTTGCTTTAGTCATTGCAGCTAACTAAGACTGGACCTTAGGAATCCCAGACCTTGGTGGTAAAAGGGAGAGTCTGAATAAAGGTAAACTTTGCCTTGGGATAGGAGGATCTGTTTAGAGACTGTCTAGACAAACTCAACACACAAAAATCCCCAAAGGGAGGCACCTAGAAGTGCGACGGAACTGTCAGAAGGGATTGCCAAACCACCCTATCATCTTCAAAGATCTTTCAAAAGGTTGTGGAGAATGGGAGGTGCTTGAGGTCTGGGGAAAAGTCAGTGTCACTCAACAGAGGGCAAGAAGGAGGAGCCGGGAAACTACAGGTCAGCCTCATCTCCATCACTGGGAAGATGGTGAAACAACATATTCTGGATGCTATTTCTAAGAAAGTGGAGCTGTAGATATTGGTGTTCCCCAGTCATCAGTACTGGGTCTGGTCTTGTTCAACGTCTTTATCAGTGAACTGGAGAGAGGGGTAAAATGCACCTCAGCAAGCCTGCTAATGATACGATACTGGGAGGGGTGTCTGATACACCAGAAGGTTGTGCTGCCATTCAATGAGACCTGGATAGGATGGAAAGCTGGGTGCAGAGGAACCTTATGAGGTCCAACAAGAGCTCATAAGGGAAGGAATAACAGCATGTATCAGTACAAGTTGTGGGCTTACCTGCTGGAAAGGAGCTCTACAGAGAAGGACCTAGGTGTACTGGTAAAGAAAAGGATTGAACATGAGCCAACAGTGTGCCCTTGTGGCCAAGGAAGCTGATGTTACCCTGTGGTGCACTAAAAAGGGAGTGGCCAGCCTGTCGAGGGAGATTCTCCTCCCCCTTCTCTGCCCTGGTAAGTCCACGTCTGAAGTAGTGTCTACGGTTCTGAGCTCCCCAGTTCAAGAAAGACAGGGAACTTCAAGAGATTGTACAAGTTGATTAGAGGCCTGGAGCATCTCTATTACAAGAGAAGATTGAAAGACCAGGGACTGTTCAGCCTGGAGAAGACTGAGAGGGAATCTGATCAATGCTTATAAATATCTCAAGGGTGCATGTCAAGACAATAGGAACAGGTGCATTGCAGTCATGCCCAATAACAGGACAAGGGACAATGGACACAAACTAGAACATAGGAAGTTTCATATGAACATGAGAAAAAAATTCTTCATTTTGAGTGTGTCGGAGCACAGAACAGGCCCCCCAGAGAGGTTGTGGAGTCTCCTCTGGAGTTATTCAAAACTCACCTGAACATTTTCCTGTATAACCTACCATAGAGAATCTGCATTAGTGGGATTATTGGACCAGGTGATCTTCAGAGGTCATATCATAGAATCATAGAATAGCTTAATTAGAAAGGACCTTGAATATCATTTAGTTCCAACTCCCCTGCCGTAGGCAAGGTTGCCAACCACTAGATCAAGCTGTGCAGGTGTCAGCCAGGGATTCAGCCCAGCCTTGAATGCCTCCAGGGATGGGACATCTACAACTTATCTGGCCAACCTACTCCAGCTCTCAGCACCCTCTGAATAAAGATTTTCTAGCTGATGTCTAACCTAAACTTTCCCTGTTTTAATTGACAGCCAGTCCCCCCTGTCCTATCACTATCAGACTGTATAAAAAGTCGGTCATCCTCCTGCTTATAAGCTCCCCTCAAATACTGGAAGGACACTATGAGGTCTCCCCAGAACCTTCTCTTCTCAAAGCTAAAGAATCTCAACTTACTCAACCTTCCTTTAAGAGAGAGCCCTTTGATCATCTTCATAGTCCTCTCTGAATGCATTCCAGCACCTCCCCGTCTTTCTTGTGTGGGGGCTCCAGGCCTGGATGAAGTACTCCAAATGGTGCCTAATAAGGGCGAAGCTGTGAGAGACAATCATATTTTCCTTACTGGCCAGCCCTCTTTTGATTCAGCTCAGGATTCCATTAACCTTCTGCGCTGCAAGTGCACACTGCTGGCACAAGTCCTGCTTGGTTTTTATTTTTATTACTCATTACCACCCTCCATCTGGACATGGATCCATGGACCACAGCTCTCTGGATACAACCATTTAACTAATTCTTTATCCACCTAGTAGTCCACCCTTCAAATACATATCCCTGCAATTTAGAGATAAGGATATAGTGAAGAACATTGTCAAAGGCCTTGCACTAGTCCAGGCAGATGACATCAATTACCCTTCCTCTTTCCACCAGTGACATCACCCCATCATAGACAGCTGCCAATTGTCAAAAAATTGTACAAGTTGATTAGAGGTCTGGAGCCTCTAATAGATAATTATTGGTTTTTGGATTTTCCTCTACATTTGCTGTGTACTTTTCAGTATTTTATGGTAGACCAAAAAAATGTTGTGGAATTCCATTTATGTTTCTGCTTGAGCTTCAATAGAATAAGCATCTCTTTAGGGTTGGACCCGGAGTAGGTCAGGAATAATCATTTATGGCATTTGTTGAAGGTATGTCTTTGAAAAGAAATTACACCTCCAAAGCTTGCTTTTAATGTTGCTTTTCTCTTTTCAGATATCTTACTTGCTTGATAAAATGTTTTCATCCCTTCGTTTTCATGCCTATTAGCAGAATCTGTGCTGCTGACAGTCTTAACTGCTGGTGGTGTCCAGACTGCATGCCTGGATATTGGTTTTATTGCACATGTGACTGCTTTATTTCTTGTCAGTCATAGGCACCTGATAGAAGATAGAAGACAAATAATTGTCTTACTCACTTCTGATGAAACAGGTGTTGGGCAAATGGGATGCATTTAATGTGCTCAATTAATGCAAATCAAGATTGACCTTGCATGTGAAGTTCACACTCAGGAGAGTCTTACTAGGCCTGTGAATGTGTAAAACTCCTGGATCATAAGTTCTTTGTGGATAATTTGTACATTAGGCATACAGTAGGAAGCACTTAAATGTATAACCTTGGGGTAGAGTAAATCTGTTCATTTTAGCAGTGCCTACCTCCACAGGGATTTCTTTTAATACCCTTATCATAAATAGGAAGCACATGTGTTCATTAATTAGTTCTATTAATGGTTATAATTTGTTTGCTGCCTGGGGTTTTATTCACTCTAGTATCATCATTTTATAAAGTGAGGATCTTGAAGGATAGGATTAGTTGGGCTCTGCTGGGCAAATAACTGATTTACTTGAGTCCATCCATTTTGGTACAGGAGCACTACCCACATTAGATAGTAAATGTCAGCAGGATTGAGTCCAACGTTTTAAAGTATGGTCTCAAATTACAATAAATTTCCTAGGTTGTCAAAGTGCCTTTACAGTCACTGATATGAAACACAACAGCTTTTAGACTTCAGAGTTTTCAGTGGAGCTGAGCTGTTGCTGTTGAAAACAGCAACAAAAAGTTTTATTGTCTCAAATTATGTGTTGTGAATAGCATTCAGGTAATAGCAACTTGGCACTACGTGTATTTGTTATAAAGGACAACTGGTATCTTAGGGTTATAATAGAACTTTTAAAATACACCCCCTCTGGGAAGTTTGGCTGTATTTATTGTCCTCAGAATCTCAGCTTAAAAGCTTTTGTTATTGTTAAATCAAGCTCTTACAGAACTAATGATTAATAGAAATATTTCTAGAACTTTGTTTTTACCTTATTGGCAGTCATGATATTTGATTATGAACATAAATGTTCTCAGCTTGCTTTCATCCTTGTTCCTTTCCTCCTCCTCTCTGCTACAGAGACAGTATTAATTTCCACCCATTTGATTGCTTTATCTGCATACATTTTTCTGCTCCCAGCTGTTTATGTACTAAAACAGACTGTGGTTTTTGCCATTTCCCTAGGTAACACAACATCACTATTTTGCTTTTTGCTGCTGTTGTTTTCCAGCGCATGCTGCTGCTGATGTAGTAGTCATTGAAAGAAAGATGATGTAAGCAGATGTTTTATCAAGAGATAATGGAAAACAAGATCCAGATAGTGAATTAGGTGTCTTGCAGCAGTTGGGCAGACCTCAAGAAATTCTGTTTCTTTATTGTGTCCCAAATGTCACAAGAAGAACAGATGAAAGAATACCACTTGTACCTCACTTTTGAGTTAAGTTATTCACTGGATAAACTGTCAGAACAGCCTGAAAATTAGAGTAAGACTGTTTTGTCTTCTAATCTTGTAACTAGTTCCTTTTCCTTCCCCGTTACGTTTCACCTCTCTCGGTCCTTCGACATTTCCAACATCTGTTCATAAATATCTTCTTTTCATCTGTACTTTTTAAAGCTTCAATTTGACTCCTTATTCCTCTCCATCATTCTCTTAAGTCATGAGAGGCCTTTTCTAGCCTGCCAGCTTCCAGGCTTTTCCCCTTCAGAATGCACTACTGAAGGTTGATTCCCATTCTCTCCTTAACTGTATTTTGTTGCTTGTTTTCTATTATTTCTGAATATACATGCAATGTAATACATTTAGTCAAATTGGTATGGAAAGCACTTGGAGAAGTCTTTTCTCTGGACTTTCATGAAGTCTAAGCGAGGTTTCTGAGCACAAATAGCCAGAATCCAACAACTTTTATCTGGATTTTGTTCACAAATTTACAAGTTTTTGACCAATTATTTGAGTGTCTCAGTATAGTATGCTGAGTGCCTCTGATATGGTATATGATAAAGTATGTTGGTAATCAGGATCATATTCATTCGATTTGTGAGATATAGCAGAGAGCAGTTCCTGTGGCTTTAGGTCTTTTGTCACCAAGTGTTGGAGTGAAGGGTTGTTCAATCATTACTATTTAAATGCTTTATTGTAAGAAAAGATATGAAACTGAAAACAGAAAGTTACCTTACATGGATGAAGAATTCTCAAGAATACCTTCTGACATTTTCTTCTTATTGCTGAACTTTGAAATTGATTTTATTTCCTGGCATGACAGGTAAAAGAATGAAGAAAATAATGCTGCCAATCAGTCAGGTTTCAAAACTGACTTAATGAGATAAAAATCAATTCAGCAATATTATTTGCTATTATTTTATCACCAGTAACATTCAAACATGGTAACATTTGATCCTTATGCTAAATGTGAAAATATTTCAGTTACCTTATTCAGAGGAAAAAAGTAAAAAATAAAGAACAACCCAAAAGCTTGAGAAGAACAGATCTACGTAGTCAGATTTTGATTTTATTTTTAATCCTTATTTTGGAAAATTGGGTTTTGCACAAACTGAGCAGTTTCATATTTTTTTTGTGCCAGCATATAATTGTTCCTTTAATTGCTGCAGTTTAAATAGAACAAATTAATACTTGCACTTGGAAATTACAAGTTGTGAACCTCCTTTCCCTCAGCAAACAGCATTTTCATCTTCTGTGGTTGAAATATGTGCACTTGAAACTCGAGGATAAACTTGGGCACCTAATTTCCTGTGTGACAGACTTGCAGTGCTTGGTCTCTAGAGCCTTCCTGCATTGGCTGTTAATCTTTTTTGGGAACAAAAATGAGAACGTCATTTGTTTTTCCTCTCAGTGATCATTTCTGTTTTCTGTCTCTACTTGCCCCAATAAAATAAGGTCCTTACTGATTTATTTAAAGAAAATTCTGAAAATCTATCTTGTGTAATAACAGTAAACCAATCCCCAAGCCATGGATTTGGCTTAACGGATGAATAAATTAAAAAAATAATTTGCATTTTCTTATTTTAATTCCTACAGAAATTCCTGCAAAAAATTATCTTGCCTGATTACTTATTTTTCATCACTAAGGCCTTTCTTACTCTACACACTATATTTATACTGAAAAGATGGAGATGTATATAAATGTCTGTGTATGCAGTTGTGCTTTCCAGATAATTTTCATGCAAATTGATTTTGTTAGGCAGGAAGTGAAACTGATGTAAGATGTTCCCATTCAAGAGTGCCACTGTCACACACAATAGCAACAAGATCTTCTAACTGTACCGCAGAACATGGACTGACTGCTGAACTTACAGGTGGAAAAACAGGATCCCAAATCTTTTTAATGCTGTTTACATGTTTACATTGTTAGCAGGAGTGAAATCTTTGCTGTTTTTTTTTTTATTTCACTTCTGTTTTGTTGACATTGGAAGCTTCAAATGGGACAAAGAGTAAACAAAAGCAGTGGAGTTTCATGTTTTAGAACAGACAAGGAAATGAATAACTCCTTAAAACGAAGGAGTGAAAGAGTATGAAAGTCCATAAAATAAGATAGTAGACAAGTATCTATATGTGAGTAAAGCGATTTCTGTAAGCACTCCAACTGGTCTGAAAACTGAAATAGTTTATATGGTACATTTTACTGCATTTGTGGGAGTGTGTCCATTTTCAGTGTCAGTGAAAAACCTTAATAGATGAATTCCCCATTCTTTCTCTTCTCCTTCCTCTCCCTCCCCCTCTTGTGTTCTTCACTGGTACCAGCCTTCCTAGTCCAGTAGATGGGATCTATCTGCAGAGCTTCTACTGTTTTATTTTTCCTTACTCATTGCTGTGTTAGGACCCCAGATAGTGCAGTGGCAGAAATGATGCTGCTGCCCCCAAAGCTTTGGGTGTTTTTGGTCTTTTGCAAGCTATTTCCCTGCAGAAGTGCTGCTGTCTGCCTTCCAGATCACATCATTCATTACATGGTGAGGCGTGCTGAAATGATTCTCTATCAAAGCAGATGTTCTGGAGAGGGGGCAGCCTGGCATCCCACTGGGTCACTATCAGTCAGCATACCAGCAGCAAGGGCACTGCTTAGCATTACCCAGAACACTTCAATACTTTAATATATACTTTAATACTTGAATGTATGCTTGGTGTGCATTAAAGGATAGATGAAAACAGAGCTCAGTAGAGCTTGGCTCCTGAAGCTGGAGGTGTACTTTTTCCTGAACAGCAGCTGCAAAACACAGCCACAGTGTGTGAAGGATCTTTAGGTGAGGGTTTGAGGTTTTTCCTGTCTCACGTAAGAACATCCTGAAGTAAACTGGTGGCACTTATTTATCTCTAACTATGTTGCCATGGCACACTGCAACTACATAGACCAATTTCATTACTAATAATAGTGTAATAACTGAGCTGAGAGATGGTCAAGAGAGCAAAAAAAAACCACCATCACCTCTAATGAACAAAGCAGAAGTGCCCCGAAAACCAGCTGCTGCTCCTGGCAACCAAAATTATGCTATGGAGAGGATAAAAATCCAAAGATTTCCAAGGAAGGACAGGTACACCCTCTGCCAAACTGCAGCCGTTCAGGTAAACAGAACATCACTGGATCCCTGGTGGTGACTATCCCTGCTTTGTAAACCACTTACTAAGATTTCTCTCTTTACTATCAATAATTTCCCCATTTCCCCACATTCCATAGTAGCTTAGAATTTGTAATAAATCATTAGACAGCATTTGTCCTTGTTTGTTGTCTTAATATATGTATATTAATATATATATATTTATTATAGAGATATAATTAATATATATGTTGAACCATCTTCTCCAATAATTGGATTGAGAGAGATGTACATACCAATTACGGACCACTAAGCAAATCTGTTCTTTTCAGGTGGGTTGGAAAATAAAATTTTCTAATTGATGAATGCATATCTTGCTGTAGAATCAACTGTTTCTTTGAGGCAGCACATGCATGTGGGGGAATCAGGGCAACAGCAGGAAGGGGGAGAGAAAGAGAAACAGAGGGAAAATTGGAATGCTAGGAGATCATACTTGGGATCAGAGATGGGTTCTGGGGAGAAGAAAGGAAACATAAGGTCAAATTATGGGGAGATATGAATACAGAAATTGAGAAAGCAGAGCCAGAGATGATTAAGTAGAAAGTTGGTGTTTTGAAGCTCTTAACTAAGTCCACAATTTCTGGTGGTATTATTTCTCTGCTGTTACCAACCCCTCATTTCCCACTGGTATTTGGGGCTAACAATCTACAGCTGGTGTCAGTAGCCTGCTCAGCTCAGGTGTTCTCAGAATCTGTTGCACGCATTGATCCAGTTGGAGATACGGCATTAGCCATTGGATTTAAAAACAAGAAGAAAAGCTTCCTCTTACTTTGTAATCTCAGGACCACTGATTCAAGAGTCGTCTGGAGTTTGCCTTCCAGCAGGTGCTTTGTGAACATATACATCAGGTGTTTGTTTTTCCAGCACCCTGACATTCCTGAGGGCTCTACCCTGGTCCAGCAAAGCACAAAAGGGTGCTCAGTAGTGAAGTCTGTGGCTTTATCCCTAAGACTCTATTGTTGCTGACATTCATTTAACTGTGCCATTGCTCTGGAGCAGCTGAGCAGGTAATGTGGCATTATGGGTTCTGTTGTAGTGAGCCCCACAAGGAAGCTGCTGAGGACTTCAATGTGCATGTGTTCAGTGCAGCTTAAATCTATACAGAAAATAAAGCAAAAATCCTTATCAAGAAGACTGCCAGTTCAGAAGCTTCTGTCTACTGAAGGAGTCTGGCCTGCTTGATTAATGTGACCATATGATTAAAGGATGAATGGTAAAGAACCTGAATTAAGACTTCAGAGGCAAATTTAAATTCTAACATCCCATAACTCTCCAGTCCCTGACTTCACAACCTTGCATTTCTTCAGTCATACTCTTTGCCTATTATAATCAAGTGCAAGTGTATCCATGGGCTACTAACAGGTGACTGTGTGTAGCATGTCTCTATGGATCAGTATAGATAAGTCTAGGTCTATATGCAGTAGTCATGCTTGCTGTGGTTTTCAGATTTTGAAGTTTCCTCCTACATTTTATAAAATATTTATAAAGCCAAAGAAGCACTTCAAACAAGTCAAAATATTTTTAACATATTTTAAGTAGGTAGTGGTACATGTCATAAAATAAATAGTAAATCCAAGCAACTGGGCAAGAGGTCAGGGGATCCTGTAGTCTATATAGACTGTTCTATAGCAGTATCTGTATACTTAAGTCACTCTTGAAAACCTAAAAAATCGTCTTTTCTAAGGTTTCAATGTCAGATGTTCCTTCATAACAGTTTCTCCATAAAGTCTGCTCCAATTAGATTTTTTCCCTTTCTTAATTGTACAAATATAGTCTGGGATGAATAGATTTTCCTGCTGCTAAGCACGAGACAGAGTATTTATATTCTAATTGCCAATAAGAAACCTCAAAATTGTGCGTTTGAGTTTTCCAAATGCAAGGCATTGCTCTATAATTTACACAGGCAGCAGCAATACCACTGTATCACTGCTGATTGGCATGCCACTTAGTGATGCCATTTGTAAGACAATTTTCTAATCAGCTGCATGAACACTTGCACTTGCTTGCTTCTTGACTTAAAGCTAAGAAGTTGGAGAGAATGATATGGTTGTTTTGCTTATTAAAAGAAAGAGAGGAAAAACAGTTACAAAGAGAAATATGAGGAGTTTTTCCATTCTATAGAGCATTGATACATTTTAAGAAGTACAATTATAAAAAGCTTTAATCTGGATTAAGAATTTAAAAACTTAATGTAGAATTTAAAATTATGCCATGAATGAGTCAATATTCTTCAGGGTAGTTTTTCAGTGTATTTTGAAATTGGGTGATGGTAACTTAAATTTTTAATATGTTTTATATTTCCATTCATTATTTAATAATTACAATGATTTTCTGTTGAGGGTAGTTGAGTCTAGTCAGTTGAAGCTGAAGCGTGGTCAGTTTTGCATTTGTTTTACATGTCAAATCTTAGTTTTCATTTCCATACGTTTAGCCAACCCTTTCTCCCCCCCCAAAAGAACAAACAAACAAATAAATAAATAAACCCTCACATTTTCTTTAAATTTAATTATTTTTAATGTATTACACAGGATAGCTTTAATTTTTAAAAATGTTTTCTAAAACTCATGTAAACTAGTTAAGTGTGTCTGCTATGGAATCAATTCATTATATGGTTTAAGAGGTTTTAGCCTTGAGTATTATGTTCTGCTCTGGGGTTCACAGCATAAAAGACATAGAGCTGGTGGAATGGGTCTAGAGGAGGCCATGAGGATGATCCAATGGCTGGAGCACCTCTCCTACAAAGGCAGACTGAGGGAGTTGGGTTGTTCATCCTGAAGAACAGAAGGCTCCAGGAAGACCTCACTGCAACCTTCTAGTACCTGAAGGGAGCTCCGAAAGATGAAGAAGGGACTGTTTGTCACCAAGAGTAGTGATAGGACAAAGGGAAGCAGTTTTAAACTAAAAGAGGGGAGATTTAAGTTAGATATTTGAAGGAAATTTTTTACTCATGGATGATGAGACATAAACAGGCTGCCGAGAGAAGCTGTGGATGCCCCATCCCTGGAGGTCTTCAAGGCCAGAATGGATGTGGCCCTGGGTAACCTAGACTAGTGGGATGTGTCCCTGCCCATACCAGGGGACAAGATGGTCTTTAAGATCCCAGTCAACCCAAGCTATTGCATGAGCCTATGGACAAGATGAGCATCAGCTGATCCATGTAATTTATGAACAGCTTTGATACACAGAAATGTTGTAAATGTCTGAAATAATTGTCAAACCCTTACAAACTTACTTTCTCATAATGTGATCCAATGTACACTGAAGCATTAACATTTTAATTAATTAATATTTAATATAAAAGCATTAGATCTTAATACCAACTTGTGGAACTAAAGGAAAAACTACACACTGACTCAGTATGGTAATCTGGAAGTGCCTCTGTCCCTTCCTTCACTCAACCACAAGAGCTTAAGCCCCGGATTTATCCAAAGATTTAGCCTCCCCAGTATTTTCATACTTGTGGATGATTTTGTAAAATTCAAGATGATTATTCTATGTGTAAAGCTAAATATGTGCAATAGTACAGGAACAGGGAAGTGATTGTCCCCCTGTACTCAGATCTGGTGAGTCTGCACCTTGAGTACTGTGTCCAGTTTTGGGCCCCTCACTGCAAGAAAGATATTGAGGCCCTGGAACATGTTCAAAGAAGGGCAACCAAGCTGGTGAGGGATCTGGAGCACAGGCCTTATGAGGAGCAGCTGAAGGAGCTGGGATTGTTCAATCTGGAGAAGAGAAGGCTCAGGGTAGACCTTATGGCTCTCTACAGCTACCTGAAGGGAGGTTGTAGTGAGCTGGGGGTTGGCCTCTTCTCTTGCGTGACTAGTTACAGGACTAATAGGGAATGGCTTCAAGCTGCATCAGGTGAGATTCAGGCTGGATGTTAGGAAACACTGCTACTCTCAAAGAGTGGTCGGGCACTGAAACAGGATGCCAAGGGAGGTGGTGGAGTCACCAAACCTGAAGGTGTTCTAGGAACATTTGAACATTGTGTTGTGGGACGTGGTTTAGTGAGAGCTATTGGTGATGGGTGAACGGTTGGACTGGATGATCTTACAGGTCTTTTCCAGCCTTGGTGATTCTGTGTGTATGTGCGTGTGCGTGTGTATACATACTAAAGTTGAGCTCTGGAGCAAGAGATATAACCTTCAAAAATGCCTGAAAGGGCTTTTCTGTATGTAAAATAATGTCCTAGAAACTTTAATCTCCATCTCCATGGCTAGATGTCGGTGCAGGTTCCCATTTTAATCTAATACTGCAAAACTCCCTTCTTAAGCTCTGCACATTTTGTGTATTACTGATCTCTGTAGTGATCTTTCAAGGGTCTTATACGCAGTCATGAAGTTTTCACTGAAATTTCTAAAACCATTAGAATATGATATGATGTCTGCAGAGCTGCATAAGAACAAGATACCCAGGACTGAGTGAATCAACCACAGTAGATGTGGATTTGGTTGTTTGGCTTTTATTCCAGTGCTGAAAATTACACCGTTCTGTGGCTTTGTCTGCCGTGCGTAGAGCAAAATTTTCAGTCCAGAGCGGCCAATGCAAGGAATTTGTAGGAGAGTGTGGAAAATTTTTATCATTTCAAGGGCTGGAGTTAAATATTAACATTAACACAAACCTTAGTTGTAGTAGAAATAATTAAATAGATTGCTTTTCTGTTTAAATACAAAACGTTAGTGTGCGTACCTTGTAGCAGCCTGCAAATGAATTTTTGACAACTGCAAATCAACAGTGGCAGTGCTCTGAGAGACAGCTCTTTGCTGTGCGTGCATGTAGAGGTTGTGCTGTTTACCTGCAGCATGCACTAGGAAGGCAGGCTGGAAGCGAAGCCCATGCCACTTGCTCCTCCCTGCAGTCTTTTGTTACGCTACATGCTTGCAGAACTGAAATGTAAAGACTTGCTTGGAATTTTGGAAGGATTCCTGCTGACAATTCCTTTTGCATCCCTCAGGCAAACGTTGTTGTCAGTGAATCTTAAGATTAGCTTGTATTCCTTTTACTGCTACCAGAATTACCTGAGCGTCCCAGCTGAGTGTCCTCAGAAGAACTTTACTAGCTATTGTCATTTGTTCTCTGTTTTATCCCATTTTCCAACTTTCCAGGGTAATGATTCCCATGCTGTCTGTAAGTCGTGGTTTTGCAGCAGCACTTCCTGACTTTCTCTGCCACTTTTGTGGTGTACCTCCTGCGATTCCCTTTTCAACAAACCCTTCAGTTGTTACCGACGATGAAGACAGCCTTCAAAAAAATAAACTGTTACTAGATACCATGGCTCACAGCACTACTTGCTGACTGAGTGGGCAGCACAACAGGCTGGAACCAGGGATGGAACACATCATTAGCTGCCATTAGTCTGCTGTGCCTCTCCTCCTGCTGTTTGTCTCATTAACTCTTTGGGGCAGGGGCTAGCTGTTAGCCTGTGCCTGCACAGCACTCCTCATCTTGCCTGTAGTCCTATGCTACTGGAATAACGATGATTAAGTGCCACAGGGAAATAACTCAGAGTTGCAGTTGAAAGCTAATGCCAAGGAGTGATCCCTGATTTTAAATAAATGCATATTTTGAATTATGTTAGAGCCTGCATTTGGGTTGTTATCCTCAGAAATTATACTGTGAGAAGGAAATCACTGATTAACACACAGTGCCATCTACAGAGCAGGATGTACAGGATATACAGCCTGCACTTCACGCATTGCATGGATTGTTTTGTTTGTCATTTTTGCTGGCTCTTTTCTTGTCACAGTACAGCTGCCATTCATAGCTGGAAAGCATATGAGAAGCTTCAGCAGATGCCTGCAGAACCAGAGCACAAGGATGCTGATCCCGTGTGATGCAGCTTGAGAGCCTGCAGGCTGACAGAGCTTCATGGTGATGTGCAGCACTGCAGCTGCTGCTCTCAGCTGCTGCTGCTTGGGAGGTTGGTTCTGTTCCCATCATACCCATATGGAGGAAGTTTGTGCACTGCTCTGTCACCACGCTGATCACAGTGCATGCAGACTGGGCATGCTCAGCAGCAGTCATTGCTAACTTTCTCTTACAGCTGTTGTCTTGCGGGTTTTGTTTTGCTTTATTCAGGCGGCTGTCCCTAAGAATGCTGCAAAGAGCTTCTCCACTGGCCCTACTGAATCACACTCTGTAGTGGCTGTTACGTAGCAGCTGCATGTTAGCTGGTGGGACTCACAGCGTTGGCACTGCAGAGAGTTGGATTTAGTCCCCTAGACCTTCAGAACAAACACCCATTTTGGTGCAGCAAATTGGATATTACTGTACTATAAAAAAAATGAATGTCACAGTTGGATCTTGAAGCCATGAAAACCTACAGAGTAACTTGTCACGCCAATGAGTCATGTCAAGCAGGTATTCCCTTTATTTACAGCGCTGGGTGCATGGGGATCGCTCACCAAACACGAACCCTGAAGAGAGAAATGACTACATCTTTAAAGGCATATCACATACTGACCTGCAGAACAACACTCAGATTTGCAGAGGCAGAGTGAAGGTAGTTTAAGGTGCACACTGGTGCATGGGGCTAATACTGCCCAATTGAGCAACTAGTGGCTCTTAAGCAGATGTATTTATACCACACAAAACGCACAGCCATGATTCTAGACAATGGGTCATCCTATGCTAACTTTCCGCTAATGCCTTCTTGTTCTTCACTCCTCCTTGGATTTGCACTGTGTATAGGTAGGTCTTTTGAATATGACTTCCCCTGTAGTTATTGGGCCGGTTTCTTATTTGAAAGCTTCAGACTTGGAATTCAAGGAATCTGCCTTCTCAAAAAATGGTGCAGTAACCCAGCAATAAACAAAAGCTTTTCCTTGTTTCTACTAAACCCCTCCCAAGTCCTGCCTACTCCTAGCAAACCACTCCAAAGTCTCCACCTCTGGAGTGAATGTGCCTCCCCTTGGCTGTTTCAGTGAATTCAAGCATAACCCCATCCTTCCCCCCTGTACGTGTACAGCCACACCCGCCCCCCACCCCTGAACAACTCCCGTGTGCAGGGACCATCCTGGGGTCTCTGCCTCCACTCAATACGTATTCATCACATTGGACAGAAATTCCAGAAATGACTGACATCTCTGGTGGTCATGGGATTAAAGCTGAGTCATTTTTGCTGTAAATTTAAGAGGGAGTAGCCCAAACCAGTTCCCACTGATGTACGTTGAGACGAGGTATCTGTTTTGCCATTTCATCTTCAAAAACAGGACATCTCCACTTTCTTGTCCTCACTTGATGACAAGTTTTGAGGCTTCCGCATTTTATTCTTGAGCTTGCATTTACACATTTATACAAGCCTCCTGTCCTTCAGCTTATATCTGCTCAAGTTGTTCTCATAAAATTCTCGTGATTTAGTCTGGTTTGTGTGACAAGGGAGATGAAGCCAAAAAATCGGACAGAGTAACTTGGCATGCCAGTGTCAAGCAGGTATTCTCTTTACTTCTCTTTACTGGATGCAAGGGGGATCTCTCCACCAAGCAGGCATGACAGGGAAAGCAGCCACTTCACATTTTCCAAGAAATTGGTTGCATCCCAAAATGTGGGGAGGGTCTCTGTGCCTATCTGGTGGTATCTTTGCAAAACCTTTAGGGGGTTGCGCAACAGCAACTCATCTTCATGGAACTTCTCATTTTGTCGCAAACACCAACTCCACTTATCTTCATTGGATTCTCCATTGTGTAGTAAATAGCAACCCTATCAACAATTTTGTTGTCCTTATCTTCACAGGACCACCCCCTACTCCCCCCCACTGAGTTACAAACAGCAGCTCTACTTGTCTTATCTTCAACAGACCACGCGTTTCTATAGTCACTCTGTTCCTTCCTAAAGTTACCTGTTTGCACAAGCTATGAGGTCTGGTTTAAACAAGGCAATGAAAGTCTCCTTAATTCAGAGAGAAGAAACCCATGAATCCACACCCTGGGAGAGATGGGTATAGGGGAAAACAGAAAAGGTAGAGAAATGGTCCTGGATGAAGGGAAATGGTGGCAACAAGCTAAGGAAGAAAGCTCTGTTTACTAAATATAGAAGTAGAATGTGAGATAATACAATATAATACAATATGATTGGAATTGAAGCTAATAAATCAAATAACTGAAAGAAAGTGAGATTTTTTTATTCCAAAGCCCTTCCTCTAATGCTGTAGGTAAGTGGCCAGAGAGCAAAAAAGGGAGTAAATCTCATGACTCCCAGCTCATTTTATCTTTCCCTCAAAATGGAAAACAGAAATGTAAGAACAGTCTTCTGGGAGTTGTAGTTCATTCTTCTCTTCTGAAACCAGAAGACCAGAACTCATGGCATATACCAACAATCCTCAGAAATGCAGTATTACCTCTTTAACTGCCAGTGCACTTTATAATATTATGATGTGGAATATTGATCAAAAACCATGAAACCATGACAGCGAAACACACAAATATGTCTCCTTCCATCCTCAGGGATCCATGCTTTCTGTAATTCAGCAAATTAAGCAGACACTGAAGAACAAACTGCTTTCTGTCCTCTTTGGTCCAGCTTCTGAACACTGGAAGTCCTCTGACCTGTAAGCTCTCACTAGCTCAGGACACAGAGTTTAGTATCTTTGAGTTGGTGAGGCTGAAAAAGGGAAATGGGAAGGGAGAACTCAGAACAAATTCTGACATCCAGACAGGCAGGAAATAATTCTATGGTGGCTTACCTTGCAAGCAGCGGAGGAGAAGGAAAATGAGAGGAGATTCTGGTTTTTTTATAGTTAAATGTGAGGTGCAACATGTTTAAAATCTCAACAGAGATGAATTAGGATGCTGAGTGTCCAGACAGCTGAAGTTGTGCATTAAGCAGGGTTTCTGAGAATGCTCTGCTGTTTCCCACCTGCACTGTCACCATCAGCACATTGATAAGCAGGGTGAATGTAAGTAATAATTCCTTTTTATTTAATATACATTAAACCTGAAAAGGGACAGATATATGAGTTAGTAGAGTGCTGCAAAATGTGAAGGTAATTATGTAGTAGTTACCCTAAACTTTTCCAACTTTAAAGTGGTTTAGAGCTGCTTAAGTGTGGCAGTTCTGTGATTAAATAAATGGATGCAAATGGTAATTGTAACTGATGTGTGACTGATGAAGGCTTTATGTGTTTACAGTTACATAGCACTGTAAACTCTTCCTCAGCAAGGAGGGGCCCAACATTGTGGGCTGGTGTAACTGCAGAGCTGTTGTAGGAGTGAATTTTACTGTGATATCAGCAGGCTATAAGCAAGCTTCTTCGTGCTGCATTCCGAGCCTGAATACATTGGCAAGGGCTGGAAAGGGTACATGAAGGGGCTGAGTGCTGCTGGGTGACAGCTCTGGGGAAGGAGCCACCCATCCATATCATTTCTCTTCATCCTTACATCACCCGTCAGTGGTTCCTGCCTCTTCTCAACTTTCAGTGTTCTATCTCCTCAGGACAGATCAGCTGTGCAGCTCTTGTCCCTAGATCACTGTGGTTTGCGAGACATTAATAGTGCAGTGTTTGACAGTCACTGGGCTAACTGTGATGGAGCCAGATTGTGAGAACCATTCAGGGCAGAGGGAGTGTTTGCATAATTGGAAGTGGTTGGGAACAAGATGACAAACAAGTATGTCACCAGAAAAACAGGGTGGGATAAGAGGTTTGTGTAGTCTGAATGACACTATTTGATTTGTCACCTTCCATTTGCTAATTATTAATCACAGCAATTGCATTTGGTAGTGAGCTCAAATTAAAGGGATTTGTATTACAGCAGCTTGAGTTTAATATCAGCAGTTTAATATCAGTGTCATACAATGCAAAAAGTGACCTGGGGTTACAGAGTAACTGCTCATACTCCATTAATTGTTCTGTTCTATTCACTGAGGAAAAAATGAGCAAGACAAGCCCCTAATCATTAGCAGCCTTACTCCCTGCCCTGTTTCTTTTCCATCACTTCACCTGCAGTGCCAGAATCCAACTGTTCTTTTTCCAGTGACATTGTAGTGCTGACAATGAACTCACAGCATTTCTGCCATGTGCCTGTCATGGGCTTGTGTGAAAGAAGAAAACGAGGTCCTGTTTTGTTGACCTTTTAGATGCAGTTGAAATGGACTCTCTGTTTCCTTCCACACCAAGCGATGCTGCTCTGCTGTCTGCATTAACCTTTGTGGAGCACCCCAGTGAGATGCTATCTTGGCACCAGCAATGCAGACACCAGGGTGATTGAAAAGGGATCCATGGGAGGCAGTGTGCAAACACCTCAGCTAAAGGCTGAGCACTGCACTGGAGAAGTTTCAGTGCTTAGTTTGTCTGTGAATCCTGTAATTTGCTTAGCCAAACAGAACTTCAGAACAGATGGTTTCTAAATTCTGGGAAGATAACCAGTTTGGTATTTTCTCCCTGTGCATTCCACAGTTACATGTTAGTACTGTAATTCTATGAAAATTAAACTGGGAAATAAAATTAGGATCTTTACCAACAGAACACCAATTTCAGGACCATACAATTATTAGTGTATGCTAGGTTTTCACCTGTACAGTTTGCCTAAGATTTGTCTGTGCTCTGATTTAGCATTCCTTGCTGCCTACTTGCATAACCAATGCCACATCAGTCACCGAGGTGTGTAGCTCCCAGCTGCATTTGCTCATAACACGAAGACATTTGCTCATTCCAAGGGAAGTAAGTGGAGAAACATAAGGAAATAAATCACTGCAGTTGTATAGCACCTGCCATCAGCAGCTTATATGGGTGCTTTATGAAAAATAAGTGCATTACCTAATCTGGAGTACACATCAGTAAGTGAGAAAATGCTGCATTCCCACTCTTTTCATTGAGGAAACTGAGTCACTGAGCATTTGTCTTATCTGAGACAATAAGCAAACCTAATGAAAGAGTAGAAATCCTAGTATTCAGGTCTTGGGTTGCTTTTACCCTTATGGTAGTAAATTAGGTCAAAAGAATTTGTCACTTGTTTTTTGCATTTGTTCTGTGTGTGTGTGTGTGTGTGTGTGTGCATTTGGTTACCTGTTGGCTGTTTTTAAAATAAAGAGATTGTGTAGGTGTGAAAATAGAGTTAAACTCAATTTCCCAGTAACTCAAGAGTAATATTTGTTCTCCACTTTCACAGCCCTTTAACCCTTAGTTGTCAGTGTGAGAAGGCAGTGTTTATAGCCAGGTAGGTAACCTGTGAGATAACCTCATTTCTAGGACAATGTCTTTCTTTACTAGGGATTGCTGGAGAGAGTTTTAAAGCTATGGCCAATTTGGTTGAAGCCTGCTCCCTCAAACAAGTGCATCATGCAGTCCCTGCTCTGTGTAGACTATTCCATGTATCATAGAGCTCAACTCTTCAACTGAGTGCCACAGGATGCTGTGGGGACCAGAAATATAAATGGAGTCAGGAAAAAAAACGTGTATAAATTGTGGAATAACAATCCTGTAAATGCAGAGATACACTCTGCACTGCAAGCATCTCTAAGGTACAGATGGCTGCCCTTTGAGGAAGTGAGTGCTGAGGGAAGTAGTGCACCACATTGTGTGTCTTTTAAGTCCTTTCATGATTATCCCATTATTGACCATTGTCTATGGCTCCTATCTCCGTTAGACTGACAGCACTGGCTGTTTTTTGATCCTTTTTTGTCCTTTTGACCCCTCAGGTTGCCAACCACTAGATTAGGCTGACCAGGATGCCATCCAATCTGGCCTTGAATGCCTCCAGAGATGGGTCATTCACAACCTCTGTGGGCAACCTGTTCCAGTGCCTCATCAAAAAATTTCTTCCTAATATCTAACCTAAATATACTCTCTTTTAAGCCATTCCCCCTTGTCCTGTCACTATCAAACCATGTAAAAAATTGGTCCCTCTCCCTTCGAGTACTGGAAGGCCACAATGAGGTCTTCTTGGAGCATTCTCTTCTCAAAGCTAACTTAATGTTCAAGTTCCCCCGCAACCTAATCTATTCTGTGATTCTAAGACTCTTTTTCCTCACAAGAGATTAGATACTTAACTACTTTGGCCTCCTCTCCCAAGCTGCTTTTCCCTCTTCTCATATTAGGGATTCATCATGTCAGTTTAAACTGCCCTTTTTTGGGCAGAGAACTATAGTCATATGCCCTTACTCAGAAAGCATTCCTTGGCCCAATGGACTCCCTGCACCATGACAGTACTATGTGTTTCTCTCCATTGGAAAGACCTAGCCTGCCACATCTCTGTTTAACATCTCTAGTCTCTTTCTGCTTGTGAAGTCTGGGGATGCTGTAAAATACAGCCTTGGATTACTTGCAGAGTTGTCAAACTCAGTTGGCAACCGGGAGTGCCTCAGCATTTTAATGAGCTTTGGCTGCAAGGATTTCAAAGGAGGACTTCTGATCCTTCACTTGAAAACTTACCTTCTTGAAGCAATCTCTGAAAGTGGCATTGCAGATCTTCTGGCATCACTGGAGACTGGTTCATGGGCCCAAAGCACACAGTGTCAAAGGAGAACAAGTCAGCTTCCCATCTTCTCTCCTGAATTTTCAGGACAAACAGACTGGTATGATCACAGCTTTCCTTCTGCAGCCTGGGGAGTAAATGCACTTGTTGTAAGATGGTATGCAGGAACAAGGTAATGTAAATTTTACTCTGTAGGAGTGGAGGTATATTTAAATGAAAATCCTTTTTGTTATATCTTAAAAATTCAATGTTTCATTAACTACTCTTGTTAAGTATGTTAGCTGACCAGAATTGGGCTCTTGGTAACTCACCTGGCAAGCAGGTTCATTCTTTGTTTTCCTCAAGCTCTCTTAAAGAAAAAATTGAGGGGTTTTTTTTTTGTTTGTTTGTTTGTTTTGTTTTGTTTTTTTTTTAATTCAGTCTATTTGTATCTTCTCTGGAGAACACTGCCTCAAGAGATGCAAGAGAATACATTAGAGCAGGACACAGTCACAAACAAGGTTTACGTGTAGCCTCTGCTGCTTTTTGGAGTTACATTTTTTCTAGATATTGGTTTTAAGTCTGGGAGTGCAGATTAGATATTCCATGGGTACCTTCTTGGTACATTGCATCACTGGCTTAGAAGGTAAAACTGCTGTATAATAGCCACTTGATGGTTGTAACATCTCTATTTTACTTCAGATACGCTAGCAACTGCCAGGAGCATAAGGCTGCAAAATTCTTACTGCAGCTGTTCTAACTCTGTGGCTTTTATGCTACTACATTTGTGTACAGGGTGATGGAAAAGGCAAGTGAGAGAAATAGATCTGCACATTCTATTAACAAAATCCAATACTGATGGGGTTTCATCTGATGTTGTAATTTTCAGCTTGAGCAATCGTTCTTGTGATGGTTGGCCTGTTGCATAGTAATCAAAATTTCAAGAATCTGTCTTGAACTGTTTTGTCATGAGTTTACATCTAAATGTGTAAAGTATTTCAACATAGAGTTTTAGAAAAGGTAATGAATTTATGCATAGGAAGCAAAAAGTGTTATACTCCGTATCTTTGTAATGTATTGGTATTTTAACACCTTGTTTTCCATGAAAACAGATATCTTTTGCATCTATACATTTAGCTATTAACATTCAAGAAAATACCTTCTATTTCCTACAGTTTTATTTTCAGTCTTACTCTTCGACTAATGCAACACACAGCTTATGTACAAAATAATCAAAGTAATGAACAGTAAACAGCAAACAGCAAACAGCATTGTGAAGTTTACATGCATGCACAAGAGAAGCAATCCGGACATGAGTTTTTCATTTCCTCCCCTCCTTTCTCTCCACTCCCTTTTTCTTCCTTTCTACTCTTGGATGTGGGACCTGTGGAGCAATTTCTCAAGGAGAAAGATAAAGGAAGAATAAAAGTAATTATTTGAATGGAAGACATGTTTATAACTGAAGACAAGGCTTAAATATATGTGGGATGAGGGGTTCGTATCATCAGAGGTACACCTATACAGTGTAATCAGATCAATCCACCTTCAGAAAATTAATATTAAATTTTGTTTGCATTACCCCATACCTTTATTTTACTTCCATACCTTAACTTTGACAGAAAGCTTGATTCCCAAAACTAAGCTTCTGAGGCAAAATACCAGATCATTCCAGATAACACATAAAGTGGTGGTTGACCTCAAGGATGTATGATCTCCAGTCTGAAAGTGGTGTTTCTGAAGTAAATTTTCTTATTTTGAGTTGCAGGTGTTGTGCCATCTAAATACAGACTTGCCTTTTGTCTATGCTTCATTACCATAAATTGCTCTATTTCCCCCTCATTTAGGTATAAGGGAAGAGAAACAGCCCATGAGCTGGAGGTTACAGATATTAATGACTGTCCTGGACTGAAAGGTAGGGAAGTGACAGGTCCTTTGAGAAAAACAGTGGCAGTACTGTGAAGAGTCCTAAATTTCAGGAGTAGGGTTTCCCCTGCTGAGAGTCAAGTAAGTGTTTTTCCTATGATAAGAATAAAAAAATTTGATGGAAATAGATGGTCCTGAATCTGAATTTCCTGCCCTCTAATCAGTGGTTCAGCTAATGTCTGGCAGTAGCAGGAAATTTCCAAGCTACCACTGATATTTCTTCTTTAGTGTAAAAATTATCCTATTGCTTGAAAGATTTTGTTTTCTCTGTGAAAGCAAAATGTCTTGAATTACAGTACTTAGTATTTTAGGCCTTCTTCCTTGTCAGGTCAAGATTCAGCTAGAGCTAGCAGAGATTGATTCAAATATATACCATCTGCCATAGTCTGGAGATGACACTTTAGTCTCTACTGCCACTAACCTGGCTGGGAATGACAACCACCGTGATAACTACGTGGGAGCTCCAGAGACTCAGAGGCAAAGAAAAACAGATTTTTCTTTGTAGAGAATTTGCTTCCTCGGCAGCCCAAAGCAGTAAATCAAACACTTCAGTGTTTAACTGATGCAGGCCGCCAGATACAATCTCATGACACTTTGCATCAAAGCAAAGCTCATTATCAGTAAAACTGTATTGCTTTGTACATTTTAGTTTTGGAATATTCATTATTCTGTCTGCTCTTGAAAGATTTAGCAGTTGGTTATTACAGTTAGATAACTACTAAATACATCTTGTTCTTCTGCGACTTGGATGAAATGCAGACTTGGTGGCCAGCAAGCAATATTCAGGAACACTTATCAGTGCTAAATTGAAAAGCAGTGAGATAGTGCTGCTTTTTGCAGTACATGATTTGGATATATGATGTACTTTGTAGTACATCATACTGAAATGGTACTGGATTTTGTTCAGCAATAGTTGCAAGATTTCCTTCAAGGCGAGAGTGGTCAAGCATTGGGATTGCCTGCTCAGGGCAGTGATAGTCTCCATTACTGGAGGTATCCAAGGAATGTGTGGATGCAGCATTAAGGGACATGGCTTTGTGATGGGACTCATCTTGTCAGGTTGATGGTTGGACTTGGTAATCTTGAAGGTCTTTCTCATACCATACAGCAATGCTGTATTACTTCGAAGCGAGTGCCTGGGCAGCAGCATGTCACTTTTGAGTTCAAATATGACCACTGAAGATAAGGACAGGCTGAATTTCTCAATGCTTTCTTTGCATCTGTCTTTAAAAGTCAGACCAATTATCTTCAGGGTAGTCTACCCCCTAATCCAGAAGTCTTGAATGGGGAGCAGAATTAGCACAGTTTAAGTGGAAACAGGGACCTACTAATCCACCTGGATAAGTCCATGAGGCTGGATAGGATCCACCTGAGGGAGCTGGTGGATGTGATTGCCAAGCTGCTTTCCACCTTCTATCAGCATTTCTGGTAACCAGAGAGGTCCCAGAGGATTGGAAGCTTGCCTACGTGACTTACACCTGCAAGAAACTGGTTTTACAGAGATCCAGAATGCTTTTTAGTGTTCTATCATAATTTTACACTCACGTAAAGTTAGTTTATCTTTTTTTTTTCCCTAAGATATTTTTCTTTCTAAAATCAAAAAAATGTAGGGCTGTTGTTTCCTATAACCTCAGATGTGTTTTTAAAGAAACTTTTAATGTCAGTTAAGTACCATTTATTTCCTAAATCTTTTCTGTTCTAATTTCCTTTGGAATCTTTGTAAATCAGAAGTGCTTCAATACAGCCCATCTCAGTGACATCATCAGCACAAACTCAACTACTGTAGTAAAGTAGTATTCAGGGCAGCTTCTTAAAGGGAAGACTGTTAAAAGTCTTTGTGGGTCTCAGTAATTTATGTTTCTGTATTGCATAAAGTAAGCCCATAAACATATTGATTTTTGATAGGAAGTTTTGCAGTAAAAAAAAACAAAACAAAAAACAAAACAAAACAAAAAATAGATGTAGTTGTTACTTCAGTAGTAAAGGAGATTTGGAGGGGTCCCTAAACGGATGGTATCATAGTTGGGTCATTTGGTGTTTTAAAGACCACAATCATCTCTGAAATTAGACCACGTTCTTAGTTAACTGGAGAGTCTAAAACCTTTCTCTCCAACTGTAGAAACAGGGACAAAGATATCAAACTGGCCTAGAAGTAGACAAGAATATCTGGACTTGTGTTGGGTGCACTGTTCTGAGAAAGACGCTCATTTTTCTTTCCTTTTTGTCAACAGTTTATGGGCTGGTTCAACCCAGTTCCATGTCTAATGGGGGGGGGGGGGTGGACGCACAGACCCACACCCAGGAAAAGGAGACAGAGAGGACGTCTTGTGACATGCAAACAGATTTATCTTTCCCTCTGAACAGAAAACAGAAACACGAAGTTACACAAAGTCCTCTGGGATATGTAGTTCTTCTTCTCTTCTGAGACAGGTATACCCAGAACTTTCAACAATTCAATGAACTGGAGCAGTAACTCTTTAAATCCCAGTGCACTATATGATGTTATGATGTGAAATACAAATAACAAAAAATCATAAAACCATGACATTTTGCATATACTTTTGTGGTGAAATATTTTTAGATCCAGGAAATGCTTTTTGAAGTATGCAAATATTTTTAAAGCTTTCTCATCTTTCTAGTTACACTGAAAAAAAATACAATATCTGATTTACTTCATATTGAACATTATTGTTTCATAGGTTAAACTAGCAATGCTCACTTTTTTCTTTATATTTTAATGGGAACCTCTCTGTTATTATTTGGTTTTAGTTTGAATACTGCTAAACAGCATCATACACACATCTTTAACAGAAGAAAAACACACATGCACAAAAAGAAACTAAACTAGTGATACAAAAGAGAAATTTGTGGTTCATGTCTAGGGTCTCAAGTAGAAGGAAGAACTTGTCCACAGAATTAGCAAATTGAAGGCTTAGGAACTGCTGAAAGGTTTTGCCACAGAAAAAAAGCTCTGGTTAATACTTAAGCTTGGTTGCTAGGTTTGAAGGGCTCTTCACTTTTAAACAGCAGCCTCTTCAATTCTGTTTTTTCCACATGCTTCTCATGGAGGTATGAAATGGAGGAGGGCACAGGCTTCAATGTTTACATGGTGATAGGATCTGATGTAAACAGGAATATCTATTGCCAAGAATATTGAGTGCCTGTATTCACTGTAGTTGTCCAAGTAGTCTGTCTGGACTTGACCTCAAAAGGAAAATATTTATCCTGTCTCCTGGAAATCAATCCTTTACAATGTGAAAATGGAGAGATGAAAATAAAGAAAAATTTGCATAGCACCACTCTTCCGGTTTACTTTTCTTGGGACTCCATAGATTCCATAAGTCCTCCCTGTCCTCTCCCACACTGAAGTAATAAGCTTCTAATATTTAAATAAATAAATAAATAAATAAAATAAAGGAAAAGAAAATAAGACACTATCCCTGCAAAATAAAATCAACAACAAATCTAACATTTTCACCCTAGTAAATGCTAGAAAAATGCACAGGAAAGAGATCCGCCCTCTTAAATTACTTAATGCAATACGTTGAGGTCAGTACATGTGTACTGGCAATGTAAATTGTCTATGTTTCCAGTATAAAAAGGGGAAAAAGTTCTTTACCAACCCAGCTGTACTGGTAAAAAGAAAAAAAAAGCCATTTATTTTGGAACAAAAGTTTCGTCAGATTGAATCAAATACGGTATGTTTAGAGAATTCTGCAAATAAAGACGTTATACTGGGCTAATGTTAATTCACCTTCAGTTTCTGCTCTAATTCATACATCATTGCGATCTATTTTCGGAGGTGGCGTGCACTGGCAGTGACAGGCTATTAATTTCTAGCCTTGAGATTCATGGTTCAGTTTCCTTTTAACTGGCTTAAGGAAGATCTGGAGATAAGCAAAGTAATGGTCTCAGGTCCTCAACCTGTGTCAACAAAGACAAACATATTTTTTAAATCTTTGAAACAGTCTTTTACACTGCTGTAAGTCTGTCTTACGTACATTACCTGCTGTCACCTGATGAACAAGCACCGTGCAGCACGTGCAAGTCTGAAACTCCCTCCATTATTCCCAAGGGTAAGTATTCCAATATTTTTCTTTAGATATCTCATTTGGATGCACAGAGGAACATCAGGTTGCCTTCCACTGCAGAGGAACCGAACTGCCTGCGAGTTTCTAAAGCATAGCTAAATTTGAAGCATAGCGTGATTTAAAATAAGCTTGCATCCCTGAGCCTCTAGGTGGGAACTGTGGGAGTAAATCCCCCTCCACTGTCAGGGCAGAGCAAGCAGTTTGGAAGGCCCATGGTATCCTGGGCTCCATCAGAGGAGGAGTGGCCAGCAGGGACAGGGAGGTGTCTCTGCCTTCATGAGGCCCCATCTGCAGTACTGCATCCAGGTCTGGGGCCCTCAATACGGGAAAGAAGTGGAGCTGTTGGAGAGGGTCCAGATGAGGGTCACAGAGATGTCTGGAGCACCTTCCCTACAAAGACAGTGTAAGGGCGCTTGTTCAGCCAGGAGAAGGCTGTGAGGAGACCTCATTGTAACTTTCCAGTATTCAAAAGGAGATTATAAAAAGGAGGGGAATCAACTTTCTACTTGGGTAGACAGCGATAAGAGAAGGGGGAATGATTTTAAGCTCAAGGAGGAAAGATTTGGATATTGGATGTCGGGGGAAGTTTTTCACAGAGAGACAGCTGCCCAGAGAGGTTGAGGATGCTATGTCCCAGGGGGTGTTCAGGACCAGGTTGGATGGGGCCCTGGGCAACCTGGTCTAGTACCAGATCTGGAGGTTGGTGGCCCTGACTGTGGCAGGGGACTTGGAACTCAATCCCTGGTATCCCTTCATCCCACACCGTTCTATGATTCTGTGAGAAGATGCAATGGAGATTCCCCGAGGAGAGGCATCTGGAGAACACTTAGAAGCATAGAATCCTTAGAATTGGAAGGGACCTTAAAGGTCATCCAGTCCCAGTCATCTGCAATGATCAGGGACATGCACAGCTAGATCAGGTTGCCCAAGGCTTGGTCCAGACTCACCTTGAAAGTCCTAGGGACAGGACATCAAGCACAACACTAGGTAACCTGTTCCAGCGCCTCACCACTCTCGCTGTAAATGATTTTTCCTTATATCTCACCTAAATCTACCCTCCCTGAGCTTTAAGCCATTTCCCCTTGTTCTATTGCCACTGACCCTGCTAACAAGTCTGCCCCTTCTTTCCTGTAGCTCCCCTTTAGATACTGAAAGGCTGCTAAAAGGTCACCTCGCAGCCTTCTGTTCTCCAGGCTGAGGAGCCCCAGCTCTCTCAGCCTGTCCTCATAGAAGAGGTGTTCCTCTCTTGGATCATTTCTGTGGCCCTACTCTGGACGTGCTCCAACAGGTCTGTGTCTCTCCTGTACTGAGGACTCCACATCTGGATGCAGTACTCCAGGTGAGGCCTCACCAGAACAGAGGGGTAGGATCACCTCCCTCAACGTGCCGGCCATGCTTCTTTTGATGCAGCCCAGGACACAATTGGCTTTCTGCGCTCTGAGGGCACATTTTCTTGTTGTGTGTAACACGGACTGTTATTTTTCCTGTGGGGTTTGCACGGACAGTACTTCCTAATTCTGTACAACTTAACTGCCACAGGGAAAACAATGCTGTTGAATACTTCAGACTGCAGTTTGATCTTTAGAGATAAAGGGAAGAGTGTTTCTATTTACTCTGTTTAAGCAAGTACTTAAGCATGCAGTGTGTTCCACTTTAGGGCCTGGGGTTGCAGCAGTGCATTTTTGAGGGCGAAAGGAAACCCATGAGAATGTGACCACCAGTTCCGCTGCCCCATGCTGCACTCAGCCAGCTCGGTGCCTGCAGGAGGAGGGAAGGAGCTGGCCTCACAGCTCTCCTCTGATCGCATACACTCAGGGCTAGAGGGTACCTCTCATGCTCTGCCGCAGCCAGTGCTGCTGGGGATGAGTCAAGTATTTCACGGTGGGATGCAAGAAGAGCTGCTCTACAGATGGACGCTTTGCCTGTCCCCATGCTTCACTTCTTTTCTTGGACTCTTTCAAATTCCTTGAGATGAGACCACAATACCCACAGGTTCTTCAGAAGCGAAGTGACCTGTCAGCGTATGAAAGCTTTGAAAGATGTTTTCATACACCAATCAAAACTATAAGGACGTATGATCCTTTCTACCGGAAACAATTAGAGAGGTGCCAGTGAGGAGATAACTTTGAGAAATTACTATCTCATGTAATTTTATTTATTTTGGTATGAGACAGCTGTTACAACCCTATTAAATACTTAGCTGAAGCACTTAGCTCTGACATTTCTGTTAGCATAGTTTTGCACACAGTCTCCGTGGCAATTTGAACTGTATATGTATTTTTTTTATTTACTGTGTGAGTCCTAGCACTGCTGAAAGACATCTTTACAATGCCCAGCATCTTCCTTTATCATCACAACAGGCAGGTTGCATTGATGGAGTTTGTGTGCAGGAGCAAGAACCTTTTACTTGTCCTGCCTTTGGCTGTACTTCCCCTTCCATATGGACAGATTTGCTTGTTTTTCCTCCCTTCACGCAGGAAACCCTTTCTAACCTTTGACTCTAACTGTCAACAAAAGCTTTTGACTTGATCATGACTGTTCTTTATGGACAGCTCTTCACATTTTGTTCCATTCCTGATATAGATTGCAGCACCCCCTTCTCTCCTTCCTCGCCTTTCCCTTCTGAACAGCCTGTAGCCATTGATAGCCACACTTCAGTCTTGGGAATCATCAAATCATCCCACCAGACTTCTGTGATGGTGACTTTATCATGCTGAAGCACAGCAGCTTCCATCTCCTGCTTATTTTCTCTGGGAATAGAATGTTGTTTCTGCAGAAGAACAAGATAAAAATTTAGTTCATGGTCTCTGTGGCCAACTGTCATCACAGAAGTTAGAAGTAAAGATTTTAAATTGATTAGCAATATACGGGTATTGCTAGTAGCAATTTGTTGCCTGACATGCCCAAGTAAGTGACGGCAAGTTGGAACTTGCCTGTCTGAAGAGGCACCAGGAAGACCTGACACTCCCCGGTGCTCTTTATTTAACAAAAGAAATGTCTCTTGGACAGAAACGAAGAGGCCTAGGAGAGAATCACCATGTAAATACGATTAGAGTTCTGAGATATCTTGGAAACAACAGAATGGCGACTGGCTGGTGGCAAGATAGAGTAAGAATCAGAATGTAATTTACCATTTACTGGCACAAGGTAGAATACGAATTAACAAGTGTCAAAATGTAATTACCAAATGTAAATCTGGTAAGATTGTGAACCTGCAATACCCAGCCAATGAGAAAACAGGGCAGGGGGTAAGTTGGTGGGAAAAGGTACAAAAGCTGTAATGGTCTCCCCATAGAGGCACTCCTGTTGGCAGGACACCTGTCATTGCACTTGTGAATTAAAATTTTCTTCACCAGAAATTCTGTCTTCTAAAGATTATCTCAGATGTTTCTAACAAAGAGAATGGCTTTCCCTTAAATGTAGGGACCTACAGGGGCTCCAGCCCCCTCTTCATCCCATGTCCCTTCAGTAGGAGAGTGGCAAGCATGTCCAGGAGGATGGAGTCTCTATTATCTACCCCCATTGCTCCTTTTGTCTGCAAGTGGGACATCCACAACCAGAAAATCCTGAGTTGAAAGGGACACACAGAGATCAAATCCAACACATGATTCCAATAAGGTCCACATGGAATTCAGACTGTATTTTGGAGAGTGTCATCAGAGAGAAGAGATCAACTCCTACCCATCTGCTAACGTCATGTAAAAGCTGTAGGCCACCAGGTGGCCTCTCTAACCACAGAGGATTCAACAGCTCCTTCCAGTTTAGTTTCTTACATTTTTCAAGCTGTGTGCATTTCTGTAGAGGCACTTCAGCTGGGTAGTTGGTCTTGTCTCTTTACAGGATTATTCCTTAATTCCTTCTAAGTATTTCCCTTGATTTTCCCCATTGCCATCTTCTATTGCCCCAGCAGCTACTGCCTCATCATCATAGAGTTTTCGATGTCCTGCAGTGTTGCCAGTGGATCCCAAGGAAGTGGGTCCTTCAAGGCCCCTGCTAGCACCCTCTTCCACCAATCTAGCTATACCATCCCACACCTTATCATGGGAAGGCTCACTGTCCCCCTCATCCCCCTTCAGACCTAGTTTCAAACTTACGCCACTTCTGTGGTACTTTTTTTGACCACTCAAGACCTTCATGGAGACTGTGGATCATGAGCATATGAAATGGAAGATCCAGCACCAGAGAAGCAGAAAGGAGCAAATTACTTTAGGTTCTTCCTTGTAATTCTCTTCATATCCAGGAAGCAGTGAGTACCAGCAGGCATTTTCAAAACCCCCAGAACCTGTATTCCCCAAAAGGAGAGGCCAGGAGAGAAGTGGGTATTTACTTTTGTGTTATAGCTCACTCTTCTCAGATTCAAGACAATTCAGTTTTCCCTCTACAGGAGCAAATCCAGCTTTGAATTCCTAGGGGAAGCAGACTGCCAGATAGCTTTTGGCAAGAAATTGCAGTGGGTATCCATTTTTGCTATCCCACCTACATATTTTGCTGAGCATAGAAGTCAAGATTCAGCCAAATGTAAGCTAAATTTGAATGAGACTGGGGTGAATCATGACTGCAACAACTTGCTCACCTCGGGCATGTCTCCTGCATGCAGACAGAAGCTCAATCAAAGCAGTCTGATATAAATGGTGTGGTTTAGTAGGGAATGACTTAAGCTAACTCAACTTGGCATGTGAACATTTTGTGTTGATCACAACCTGAAAATCGATAGGAAATGCAAATTCAACCATTCCAGTTTTTGGTAGTGTCAGACCCTGACATTTGTTCTGAACTCCACCGACATCTCTCTCTGTTCAAGTATAGGCACGTCTCCAAATCAAACTATCCATTTCACCTGCTTGGCAAAGAAGGTCTTTGCACTGATTGTCTCTTAATTCCCTTGGACAAAAACATTAACTAGGCCAGCTCAGCCAACAGCTGGGACCGAAAAGGCTAATCTTAACTGGAGCACACCAGGGAACATACAGATGTACTGCTCTGACTGCAGCAGTAGCAGATCTGCCTGGGAGAGTGAGTCAGTGAAGTACTTCTCCCATTGCTGCATCAGAAGCACACAGAGGACACAACCTCAGGGGAGGATGAAAGGATTTACTTTAAGGGCTTGCCACAGCAATCCCTTTTGATGGGGTAATCCCAAAATGACTTCTTCCTTGTTTGCATTTAACTTCTCTGTAAAACAAACTAGGCTTAATCCCCACACAAACACTCTGGTTAATCTAAGTGTTTAAAAGCAAGTACATAATCTCTAGTGAAAACACTCAGTTTTTCAGCAGAGCACAGCAGTACAGAAGCAAGTTGCTCCAACTCATATCAGCTGGATGCTGATCTGCAACTGTAGGCAACTGATCATGAAGAGGGATACTGCACTCCATTGCCACCCTTGATTTTACCCTGCATTTCCAACACATCTGAGAAAAACAGGAAAATGTTTCTGTCAGGACATGGAAGCAGGAAAGCATAATTCTTTCTATTCAAAGAAGGAAAGAGGCATAAAATATCTTCCCATGTACAGTGCAGGCAGGTCCGGGAGACAGCATGGCTACTCTTGAGATGCTGCAGTTCAAATACTGCCTCTAACTTCAAAGGGCATAAACTCAACACTGAGCATATCCTGGCTGCTTGCAGTCACAACAGAAATGAGTAGTTATCCTACTGACACTGAGTAATTATGAATTATATGAGTTTGCAGTAAAGCAAAGCAAAATATAGTCACCTTGGTGGCCTGCAGCTTATATACTTGTAAACAGGTGCCACTGGGAAAGTTTATCCGACCTCTTTGTCTGTGGAAATATTTGCTTTGAAAATGAATTGTTTTAAAGTCACATTCCACACCCAATGCATGTTTATACTGAAGTAGAAGGCATTAGCAGTTATTGGTATATCAGTCTCATTCTATATGCAGCATTGATTCTCCATCTAGCTAATCTGTCACACTTTCCTCACATTTTCAGACTTTGCATCCATTTTACATCTCAGTGCTCTCTGGCTGGGATTTAACATGCTCTAGAAAGTCATGCAGAATATCAGCTACTTTTCATATGATAAAGACATATCTCTTGCACATGGTTAGTTTTTGCTCAGTTTGAAAGAACAATGGTTTCTAAAGGGCACTGTCAATTCAGTATTGTGTGGCCTTCTCAACTATGAACCATTGCTATTATTGAAAAAAGATCTGGAAAAAAAAAAGGAAAAAAAGGAGGTTATCAGGAGTAGCCAGCATGGGTTCACCAAGGGGAGGTCATGCCCAACCAACCTGCTGGCTTTCTATGGTGTTGTCACTGGCTGGGTGGATGGGGGGAGGGTGGTGGATGTAGTCTACCTTGATTTCAGCAAGGCATTTGATACTGTCCTCCATGACATCCTTATAGCAAAGCTAAGGAAGTGTGGGATAGATGAGTGGACAGTGAAGTGGGTTGAGAACTGGCTGACTGGCAGAGCGCAGAGGGTTGTTGTTGGCGGTGCAGAGCGTGGTTGGAGGCCTGTAACCAGCGGTGTCCCCCAGGGGTCCGTGCTGGGACCGGTCTTGTTCAACATCTGCATCAATGACCTTGATGGGTCATTAAGGGGATAGTGGCCACCCTCAGCAAGTTTGCTGATGATACGAAGTTGGGAGGAATGGCTGACACACCAGAAGGTTGTGCTGCCATTCAGCAAGACCTGGACAGGCTGGAGAGATGGTCAGTCAGAAACCGGATGAAATTCAACAAAAGCAAGTGTAGAGTCTTGCACCTAGGGAGGAATAATTGCATGCACCAGTACATGCTGGGGGATGACCTGCTGGAGAAGAGCTCTGTAGAGAGGGACCTGGGTATCCTGGTGGATGACACGTTGACCATGAGCCAGCAGTGTGCCCTCATGGCCAAGAGGGCCAATGGCATTCGGGGATGCATTAAAAAGAGCGTGGCCAGCAGGTCAAGGGAGGTGATCCTCCCCCTCTGCTCTGCCCTGGTGAGGCCTCATCTGGAGTACTGTGTCCAGTTCTGGGCTCTCCAATATAAAATAGCCAGGGACCTCTTGGAAAGAGTCCAGCAGAGGGCCACAAAGATGGTGAAGGGCCTGGAGGATCTCCCCTATGAAGAAAGGCTAAGCGAACTGGGTCTCTTTAGCCTCGAGAAAAGAAGACTGAGAGGGGACCTGATCCAGGTTTATAAATATCTCAGGTGTGGGGGACAAAGTGGTGAGGCTGGACTCTTTTCAGCAGTGTGTGGAGACAGGACAAGGGGGAATGGACAGAAACTGCAGCACAGGAGGTTCCACATGAATGTCCTCAAGAACTTCTTTATGGTGAGGGTGACAGAGCACTGGCACAGGCTGCCCAGGGGGGTTGTGGAATCTCCTTCTCTGGAGATATTCAAGACCTGCCTGGACACCTACCTGTGTGACCTGGTGTAGGGAACTGCTTTGGCAGGGGGGTTGGACTCGATGATCTCTTGAGGTCCCTTCCAACCCCAGTGATTCTAGGACTCTATGATTCTTCATTAACACTTGTTGATTGTTTTTTTCACTTGAATGTGGTGAGGCACTGGTGGAAACTGCCCATAGAAGCTGTGGATGTCCCATCCCTGGAAGTATTCAAAGTGAGGTTGGATGGAGCACTGGAAATGATGGTTTGGTAGGAGATATCCCTGCTCATGGCAGGAGTGACTGAACTGGATGGGCTTTAAGATACTTTTCAGTCCAAGCCATTCTATGGATTCCTAGTCTGCTCTGTTGCTCAGAGAAATGAGAGAGAATATAGAGAACTGGTGAAAATAGCCAAATATATGAGAAGTGGAAGTAGTAACAAAAATAGATGCTTTCAAATGCCAAAGCTTGATATCCTGCAGGTTAAATTAATTCAGAAGCAAATTTCTGTATTAGGGAAAATCAAGTTAACATACAGTCAACTTCCAGGCTTTGCCAAGGCTTCACACTCTGCCCTGTGCCTTCCTGACCTGTACTTTTTCCTTGTGGACCTGACCAGGAGCTGCACAAAGATTACTCCTTCTGGGGATAGGTGCAAAGATGGGTGGGAAGGAAGCATACATAGAGCAGACTACAAGGAATTGCGCAGGGTGAGTGCTGAAGTACAAGATACATTCTTTTTATTAATCATTTGATAGTTACCAGATATTTCAAGTCATTTAATATTAAAAATGAATTTCATTCCTGTGGAGCTGGGAATGGACAGCACATAGGATTCTCAGACAGAAACCTAGGGCTGCCTTCTCAGCAAACCCTCATATAATTGTGACTTTTTCTACATCATGCTCACTAAGACTACAGTTGCCTTTGATGCTTTGTAAAGACTTCTTGTTCAACAACAGATAATGGAGCAGTCTTAAAAAATGATCAACAAAAAGAAAAAAATGTACTATAAATTTTGAACTGTAAATGGCGATCCACCTGTGAGATGAGTCAGCTGAGAGAATAAACATCAAAATGAAAAATCAAGTTTGAGGAGCCAGGTTCTTAACCTTGCAAAATTCTGAGCGCTTTTGAAACTTTGTGTTTAATTTAAAGCTGTTTTTGCTTTTTTTAACTTCAAAATGAAACAATGCACTCCCCACCAGATTCAGAGCTGTCATTGAAAAATTGCATTGCAGCTGCTACATCTCAGTGAATTCCAAGCAGCCCAGGTGGAAGTGGTGAGAAAGGATTTCTTTTTTAAAGCTCCAATACAACCCACTGGTTGTGCCATCTGTCCAACACACGATGAAGAATCTCTAAGCAGAGAATAGCTGTGGGGGACATAATAGGGTATTTGTAGACCTGGGCTTGGTAAGTGATAAGAGATTTTATTAAAAAAGGAAATTCATCTTCTTTGAACATAATATGCTGGATATGCATTATGTTTTCTGTGAAGGGAGGAAAAAACAAGCAAATCTGTCCATATGGAAGGGGAAGTACAGCCAAAGGCAGGACAAGTAAAAGGTTCTTGCTCCTGCACACAGACTCCATCAATGCAACCTGCCTGTTGTGATGATAAAGGAAGATGCTGGGCATTATAAAGATATCTTTCAGCAGTGCTAGGACTCACACAGTAAATAAAAAAAATACATATACAGTTCAAATTGCCACGGAGACTGTGTGCAAAACTATGCTAACAGAAATGTCAGAGCTAAGTGCTTCAGCTAAGTATTTAATAGGGTTGTAACAGCTGTCTCATACCAAAATAAATAAAATTACATGAGATAATAATTTCTCAAGGTTATCTCCTCACTGGCACCTCTCTAATTGTTTCCGGTAGAAAGGATCATACGTCCTTATAGTTTTGATTGGTGTATGAAAACATCTTTCAAAGCTTTCATACGCTGACAGGTCACTTCGCTTCTGAAGAACCTGTGGGTATTGTGGTCTCATCTCAAGGAATTTGAAAGAGTCCAAGAAAAGAAGTGAAGCATGGGGACAGGCAAAGCGTCCATCTGTAGAGCAGCTCTTCTTGCATCCCACCGTGAAATACTTGACTCATCCCCAGCAGCACTGGCTGCGGCAGAGCATGAGAGGTACCCTCTAGCCCTGAGTGTATGCGATCAGAGGAGAGCTGTGAGGCCAGCTCCTTCCCTCCTCCTGCAGGCACCGAGCTGGCTGAGTGCAGCATGGGGCAGCGGAACTGGTGGTCACATTCTCATGGGTTTCCTTTCGCCCTCAAAAATGCACTGCTGCAACCCCAGGCCCTAAAGTGGAACACACTGCATGCTTAAGTACTTGCTTAAACAGAGTAAATAGAAACACTCTTCCCTTTATCTCTAAAGATCAAACTGCAGTCTGAAGTATTCAACAGCATTGTTTTCCCTGTGGCAGTTAAGTTGTACAGAATTAGGAAGTACTGTCCGTGCAAACCCCACAGGAAAAATAACAGTCCGTGTTACACACAACAAGAAAATGTGCCCTCAGAGCGCAGAAAGCCAATTGTGTCCTGGGCTGCATCAAAAGAAGCATGGCCGGCACGTTGAGGGAGGTGATCCTACCCCTCTGTTCTGGTGAGGCCTCACCTGGAGTACTGCATCCAGATGTGGAGTCCTCAGTACAGGAGAGACACAGACCTGTTGGAGCACGTCCAGAGTAGGGCCACAGAAATGATCCAAGAGAGGAACACCTCTTCTATGAGGACAGGCTGAGAGAGCTGGGGCTCCTCAGCCTGGAGAACAGAAGGCTGCGAGGTGACCTTTTAGCAGCCTTTCAGTATCTAAAGGGGAGCTACAGGAAAGAAGGGGCAGACTTGTTAGCAGGGTCAGTGGCAATAGAACAAGGGGAAATGGCTTAAAGCTCAGGGAGGGTAGATTTAGGTGAGATATAAGGAAAAATCATTTACAGCGAGAGTGGTGAGGCGCTGGAACAGGTTACCTAGTGTTGTGCTTGATGTCCTGTCCCTAGGACTTTCAAGGTGAGTCTGGACCAAGCCTTGGGCAACCTGATCTAGCTGTGCATGTCCCTGATCATTGCAGATGACTGGGACTGGATGACCTTTAAGGTCCCTTCCAATTCTAAGGATTCTATGCTTCTAAGTGTTCTCCAGATGCCTCTCCTCGGGGAATCTCCATTGCATCTTCTCACAGAATCATAGAACGGTGTGGGATGAAGGGATACCAGGGATTGAGTTCCAAGTCCCCTGCCACAGTCAGGGCCACCAACCTCCAGATCTGGTACTAGACCAGGTTGCCCAGGGCCCCATCCAACCTGGTCCTGAACACCCCCTGGGACATAGCATCCTCAACCTCTCTGGGCAGCTGTCTCTCTGTGAAAAACTTCCCCCGACATCCAATATCCAAATCTTTCCTCCTTGAGCTTAAAATCATTCCCCCTTCTCTTATCGCTGTCTACCCAAGTAGAAAGTTGATTCCCCTCCTTTTTATAATCTCCTTTTGAATACTGGAAAGTTACAATGAGGTCTCCTCACAGCCTTCTCCTGGCTGAACAAGCGCCCTTACACTGTCTTTGTAGGGAAGGTGCTCCAGACATCTCTGTGACCCTCATCTGGACCCTCTCCAACAGCTCCACTTCTTTCCCGTATTGAGGGCCCCAGACCTGGATGCAGTACTGCAGATGGGGCCTCATGAAGGCAGAGACACCTCCCTGTCCCTGCTGGCCACTCCTCTTCTGATGGAGCCCAGGATACCATGGGCCTTCCAAACTGCTTGCTCTGCCCTGACAGTGGAGGGGGATTTACTCCCACAGTTCCCACCTAGAGGCTCAGGGATGCAAGCTTATTTTAAATCACGCTATGCTTCAAATTTAGCTATGCTTTAGAAACTCGCAGGCAGTTCGGTTCCTCTGCAGTGGAAGGCAACCTGATGTTCCTCTGTGCATCCAAATGAGATATCTAAAGAAAAATATTGGAATACTTACCCTTGGGAATAATGGAGGGAGTTTCAGACTTGCACGTGCTGCACGGTGCTTGTTCATCAGGTGACAGCAGGTAATGTACGTAAGACAGACTTACAGCAGTGTAAAAGACTGTTTCAAAGATTTTAAAAATATGTTTGTCTTTGTTGACACAGGTTGAGGACCTGAGACCATTACTTTGCTTATCTCCAGATCTTCCTTAAGCCAGTTAAAAGGAAACTGAACCATGAATCTCAAGGCTAGAAATTAATAGCCTGTCACTGCCAGTGCACGCCACCTCCGAAAATAGATCGCAATGATGTATGAATTAGAGCAGAAACTGAAGGTGAATTAACATTAGGCCAGTATAACGTCTTTATTTGCAGAATTCTCTAAAGATACCGTATTTGATTCAATCTGACGAAACTTTTGTTCCAAAATAAATGGCTTTTTTTTTTTTTTACCAGTACAGCTGGGTTGGTAAAGAACTTTTTCCCCTTTTTATACTGGAAACATAGACAATTTACATTGCCAGTACACATGTACTGACCTCAACGTATTGCATTAAGTAATTTAAGAGGGCGGATCTCTTTCCTGTGCATTTTTCTAGCATTTACTAGGGTGAAAATGTTAGATTTGTTGTTGATTTTATTTTGCAGGGATAGTGTCTTATTTTCTTTTCCTTTATTTTATTTATTTATTTATTTATTTAAATATAAGAAGCTCATTACTTCAGTGTGGGAGAGGACAGGGAGGACTTATGGAACCTATGGAGTCCCAAGAAAAGTAAACCGGAAGAGTGGTGCTATGCAAATTTTTCTTTATTTTCATCTCTCCATTTTCACATTGTAAAGGATTGATTTCCAGGAGACAGGATAAATATTTTCCTTTTGAGGTCAAGTCCAGACAGACAGTGAATGCAGGCACTCAGTATTCATGGCAGTAGATATTCCTGTTTACATCAGATCCTATCACCTGAAGTCAGCGTCAGTGAAGCTTGAGCTGTGCAGTAGCTTTCAGTGTTGCTGGGATAAACGTACTACAGAATTAGGTCCAGGATATTTCAAAGGCAGAAGCATTCAAAGAATCTTAATTCAAGGATCTGTTTTAAAACCTTTCAGTATCAGGGAGGTGGAATGCAGTAGAAAAACATCTGAATAAATGATTAAAATGATATTTTAATGGGTAAGTAGAAAGGAGGCAAATAATTCTCATGTTCACTGTCAGAATCTGTTGAAAGTGACCAAATGGTGTTGTTACAGTGTTTTGGTTTATTTTATTTTATTTTTGAGAAATAAAGCCTACATTGTACGTATTTATGCAAAATCCAGGTGTATGAGGACTAACATGAATATATTTCAGTATTATCTTGATATAGCTTTTCTTGGATTGCCTGATGTTTTGTTTTGGTTCCTAAAACAAAATGAAATCCGTCATAAAATACAAATTTCACATTTATTTGTTCTGATTTAAAGCTAAGATACATTAATTTCTAACATCAGGGTTTTACTGCACGAAAGCTGGTAATTGCTTCTCAATGGCAGGCTGATTTTCATTTGCATAAAAAAGTTGAAGGAGTTTTAGTTGATTTGGAAAATGACAATTCAGTGCAGTTTTAGACTTCCAAAAGTTCTCGTTATTTTTCCCCAAATATGTAGTTTGGATTCTACCGTGATTAAACGGTAATTTTAAAATTAAGCCCAGTATTAATTGGACCAATTTTTCACAGGTGCTTAACAAATTCCCTCTTATAAGTGGCATTCAATAATAATTACAGATAAAATCTCTGATGGTCTTGGAAGGAAAGGCAACTTCCTTTGACCCTCAAAACATGCAGAGTTTCCTTCTGTCTAGCACAGATTACTTACCACTAACATTTTGGAAGCATTTGGGATGAAGGCAAAACCGAACTATCAGCTTAGAAATCTACCCAAGCTACACCTCATGGATCATATTTCAAAGCTGATGAAATTTTGTTATTCAGTCTTTCCTGTGATGTCTAAAAGCTACAACCAAGGCATGAGGAAGCAAAGTATAAATATATCACATACAAATAAGTTTTGGCTCAAAAAACTTTCAATCATATAAAAAAGGTTTTTCTTAGAAGAGATTTTTTTTTCTTTTAAGAAGAAGAATAGATACACAAATTGTGTGTGTGTGTTTTTTTTAAGAGCAAAATGCAGCCAGAGCCAGTGTTTGGTCTGCCATCAGAATGAACAGATGAAGTACTGATATGATGGGAGTAAGGAAAGAGGCAGAGGTGACTCGAAAATCCAGTGGACTGCTGTTTTCTCCCTCTGCCAGTTGGTACATTTATTTGAAATGGTAGGACATACAGGTTTATGAGAACCATTTTTTACAATTAGCTGTATCTATTAATCTAAACTATGATTCTTCTAGAGTTACATGTTTATCAAGTATGCTTGTTCACAAAAGTTACTGGGCAATACCACCTCTGATGCCTTCAATCTCTTCAGAAAAGAATTTCGGTTTATGACACATCAATATATTTTATCTACAATTGTTGTATTTTTTCATGACAGAAAGACTGTTTGAATTTATTTTTTTAATTTTTTAACACCTTGTAATCTCTTATGGACCATATGATTGGTGAAATAAGTATTATAATTACTATTGACCTTCATTATAGTGTTTCACTGCCCCTGAAAGAGGACAGGCATTTTGCACCAACTTTTACAATACTCATGACAGAATATACAACAGAAATATTTGCTGTATCTGCTCATTACTATTACAGCAGAAATTGATATATTCTCTTCTATTGTTTTATGGCTTGACACAGTATGTAAACCTATCTGTGCAAAGAAAGAAAAATGACCATTACTGTGTCCTTACAACACTTTTTTTTTCCAGCTGTTTAGGTTCACAGTGAACGGACAGTTGCCAGGAAATCCATATTTAAGACTGAATATGCAGCTACTCAGTATCCAAGCCTGATTAGTGCTGATATTCCCCAGTTTTGGTTCAGTCATTAGTAGCAGCTAAAACAACCTCTTGAGATTTGATGCTTATGTAGAACAGTTTTCTCAGAGACTGCATTAAGTGCAAGGATGAAGAAGGCCAAGGTTAGACAGAACATTCCATCTTAATTTACTGATATAAAATGCAGCTAGTTACAGACAGTAAGTGACTGTTTCGCTGTTTGTATATTATTATAGCACATGCATTATGCTAGGTCCTCTTTTTTTTCTACTCTTTTATAGCCTTTAATGTTACGCAGTCCTTCATCTTAAATTCTCTGTGCATCTGCAGAGCCACCAAGTCATGAGGTAGAGCACTGGGGAAGACACTAAGAATGACAAATGATTCAGAGGACTGAAGGTCTTTCTAAAGTAGGTTTCTTTCTAAGACATTCTGGGAAACACCCTTTTCACTTAGCCAACTTCCAGTGAGGAGCAGTTTGGAAAATTCAGAAACAGGATCTGCCTCTGTTCCCTCCAAATCAGCCCATTCTCTGCCTCTTCAGTGGAAGCACCTTAGGACAGTTTGCCTCAGAAGGCATTATAGTCCAGGCAGAGTTGAGTAGCTCATAAAGATAAAACATCTCCAGACATAATTTCTGTTGCATAGAAAGTATTTGAAATTTTTAAGTCAAGTGTCCATGGATCATCCTGGGCTCTCACAGAAAGTTAGATGTTTCTGACAGTCTTATAAAATTCCTCTTTCTGTTGATAAAAAACTTACATTAGTACCAGTGTACTTGAATTGTATACCTATCATACCTACTTACTGCAAGGTAATTCCATAGAAAATTTATTCTTAGTTGCTTATAGAGGCTTCTAAAATTTTAATGGTTATCCGTTCTCAAAATGATGTATTGTGTCACTGATGGCAGCTGGAATATTTGGCTTTCAAGAATGGTCTTCTGCATTCTATTACTTACATTTCTTAGTGTATACAGCTCTTCAGTTGGTGTCCTGGAGTTAACAAAGGGATGAAAAGAGAAGCCAAGAAAACTGACAGAGTAACTTGACAAATCAATGAGTTATGTCAAGAAGGTCTTCCCTTTATTTACAGTGCTGGGTGCATGGGGGATCACTCCACCAAACATGCACGCCAAAGAGAGAAAGGACTGCATATTTAAAGGTATAGCACATACATATTCATCACATTCCAAGGGCATGGACAGAAATTCCAGAAATGATTGACATCTCTGGTGGTCATGCGATTAAAGCTAGGAGTCATTTTTGTTGTAAATTTCCAACCTTTAAGGGGGGTAGCTCAAACTGGTTCCCACTGATATTATGTTGAGCTGAGGCATCTGTTTTGCAATTTTATCTTTAAAAACAGGACATCTATTCTACTTTCTTATCTCCAGTTGACAACAGTTTTGCAGCCTCTGAATTTTGTTCTTGAACTTGCATTTACGCAAGCCTCCTGTCGTTGAGCTTATATCTGCTCAAGATGTTCTCATGATATTCTTATGATTCAACAGTCTGCTGTGTTTCCCTTGCCACTTGAATAGGAGTGGGGTTAGGAAGGTGGAGTAAGATTTCATCCCACGTAGATCACATATCTTGTCTAATGTGGCTTCAAGGATCTTACATTTACTGACCACTAAAACACAGAGAAGGATGTTTATAATAACGTGACCAGTACGAAATGTTTGCATCTCTAGATCATTTTCCTTTGGTATTTCATTCAGTGGTGGTAAAAATCAGTACACTGGAGGGCTATAGTAAGAGTAATGGCTATTGAAGAGAACGATTAGGAGATTAATGTGGTAACAGAAGTAACAGGCTTGAGTATGGAATTGGGTGTGAAGCAAAGGAGTGTCATTGAATTCCTTCATGCAGGAAAAATGGCACCCACTGACATTCATCAATGCTTGCTAAACGTTTCCGGAGACCAGACAATGAATACGACGTGAGCAGTGAGGCAGTGGGTGATGTGTTTCAGCAGTGGTGAAAGCAACAGTGGCTCACCTCCTCTAGTTCCGATTTTTACAAGTGCAGCATGCAGGCTCTTGTTCAACACTGGTGAAAATGCGCAGCCAATGGTGGGCATTATGCTGAAAAAATGGTGTTTTGTAAATAAGAATTTGCTCTATCAAGCAGTGTCATTGCTCTCCTTCTATCTGTTGTAGTTTCCACAGAAATAAATAGGAGGGATTACTTTTGGAGCTACATAACTATATCCCTGTCCCTAACATTTTTTCAAAGGTTTACCGGGCTGGATCGGCCCGGTTCCGTGACAATTGGTGTGGGGGACCCACAGACCCACGCCCCAGGAAAGGGGAAGGGGGAAAGGGAAAAAGAAAAAAGGGAGATGGGCCTAGAAACAAAACAGCAGCAACGATCTGAGGAGGAAAGCTAATTTACTAAATAAGATATCAGAAAGCAAAATAACACAATATAATACAATATAATTGGAATTGAAGCTAATAAATCAGATAAAATGAGCAAGAGAGAGTGTCCGATAAACCGAAGGCCTTACGCTAACGCTGAAGGGGATACGGCAGCGAGCACCCACTGCTGAGTCGATCCCGAAGGAAAGAGAGTGTCCTGTGACCGCAGAGAGTTTTTATCTTTTCCCTCTGAGCGGAAAATACGTAAAAATGCAAAGCATCGCAAAGTCCTCTGGGGAATGTAGTTCTTCTCTTCCGAGACAGGTATACCCGGAAATATCAATGATCTATGGAGTTGGAGTATTAACTCTTTAACTCTTAATGCACTACATGTTGTTATGATGTGGAATACCAATACCAAAAATCATAAAACCATGACATTCCACCCCTTATTCCACATCATTACATCATGCTTGATACACATAGAAGAACAACGATTAACATGCATTATATACACACACACACAACACATATATATATAGATGTATATACATGGAATTACTGACTGCACTCCCCCAACATCAAATTCCCCTGTGGTATACACTGAACATCCCCATTCTTCTGCATCACACACCAAGTGGACCCAGGTCCCTGAGCAAAGACAGTTCCACGGAGAGGTTTGCCCTTTCCAGAAGCTGGAAGGACCCAAACCGCTTTCCCCAACATGTTCTTTACATGCACTACAGGGACTTTATCTCCCTCTACAGTAGGTAGAGAGCTGGATTGGGCAGGACTATCGCGATTGATGGATCCTCGGGTGTTGACCAACCAGGTGGCTTCTGCCAAATGCTTCTCCCAATGCTTAAATGTTCCGCCACCCATTGCTTTCAACATGGTTTTTAACAACCCATTGTATCTTTCAATCTTACCAGAAGCTGGTGCGTGATAGGGGATATGATAAATCCATTCAATGCCATGATCTTTGGCCCAATTATTTACAAGAGAATTTTTGAAATGAGTCCCATTATCTGATTCAATTCTTTCTGGAGTGCCATGTCGCCATAGGACTTGTTTCTCGAGACCTAGAATGGTGTTTCGGGCGGTAGCATGGGGTACTGCATATGTTTCAAGCCATCCAGTGGTTGCTTCCACCATGGTAAACACGTAACGCTTGCCATTGCGAGATGATCGTGGCAAGGTGATATAATCAACCTGCCACGCCTCCCCATATTTATATTTTTGCCATCGCCCTTCCCCCCAAAGAGGTTTCATCCTCTTGGCTTGTTTAATTGTGGCGCATGTATCACAGTCATGGATAACCTGTGCAATAGCGTCCATAGTTAAGTCCACCCCTCGGTCTCTAGCCCATTTATATGTTGCGTCTCTTCCCTGATGGCCTGAGGTCTCATGGGCCCATCGAGCTAAAAATAATTCACTCTTATGTTGCCAGTCCAAGTCTACTTGAGCCATCTTAACTTTGGCAGCTCGATCTACCTGATGGTTATTCTGTTGTTCTTCAGTTGCCCGGCTTTTAGGAACATGAGCATCTACATGGCGCACCTTCACAACTATATTCTTTACTCGGGCAGCAATATCTTTCCACAGTTCAGCAGCCCAAATAGGTTTACCCCTCCGTTGCCAGCCATTTTGTTCCCATTGCTGTAACCACCCCCATAAAGCATTTGCCACCATCCATGAGTCAGTGTAAAGATAAAGCACTGGCCACCTCTCTCGTTCAGCAATATCTAAGGCCAGTTGAACAGCCTTTACCTCTGCAAATTGACTTGATTTTCCTTTTCCTTCAGTGGCCTCTGCAACTCGTCGTGTGGGGCTCCACACAGCAGATTTCCATCTGCGGTGCTTTCCTACAATGCGACATGATCCATCTGTGAACAGGGCATATCTCTTCTCATCTTCTGGTAGTTCATTATATGGTGGGGCCTCTTTAGCACGTGATACCTCTTCTGCTGGTATTGTTCCAAACTTTTTACCTTCAGGCCAGTCCATGATCACCTCCAGGATTCCTGGATGACTGAGGTTCCCCATCCGAGCTCGCTGTGTAATCAGCGCAATCCACTTACTCCAAGTGGCATCAATAGCATGATGGGTGGAGGGAACCTTTCCTTTGAACATCCAGTTCAGCACTGGCAGTCGAGGTGCCAGAAGGAGCTGCATCTCAGTACCAATTACTTCGGAAAGCAGCTCGAACCCCCTCGTATGCGGCTAAGATCTCCTTCTCAGTTGGAGTGTAGCGCTCCTCAGACCCCCTATATGCTCGACTCCAGAAACCAAGGGGTCGGCCTCGGGTCTCTCCAGAAGCTCTTTGCCACAAACTCCAAGTGGGACCTTCCTTTCCAGCAGCAGTGTAGAGGATGTTCTTTACATCCTGTCCCGTCCGCACTGGCCCCAGGGCCACGGCACGGGCTATCTCCTGCTTGATTTGCTCAAAAGCCTGCTGCTGCTCAGGGCCCCATACAAAATCATTCTTCTTCTGCGTCACCCGAAAGAGAGGGCTCACAATGAGACTATAGTTTGGAACATGCATTCTCCAAAAGCCCACTACACCCAGAAAAGCTTGGGTCTCTGTCTTACTGGTGGGTGGAGACATGGCAGTGATTTTGTCAATCACATCTGTAGGGATGTCACTCATTATACAAAAATGATCTTTCTTCTCTTGCTCAAAACTCAGAATTCACTGTATTTCTCTATCATTAACATCCACTACTATCTTCATGGACATTGCCCAAAATATTTAAAAAATAAAGTACATAAGGCAGATTATTTTTAAGATTAGTTAAATGGTGGCATTAGAAGAATTTTTAAAACCTGTTTTACAAAAATAAAGCCTAGATTGATATCCAAACAAAGTAAGTTGCATGTAGCTTGCAGAGTAGTGTGCATAGATATCTACTCATCTCAGAGTGTGATTTTTGTATGAAATATGAGTTGAAGGATTTTTGAGCTGCAAAACTTCTTTGTACTCCCTCTGAGTTGCCTTGTCTTTTCTTCTACATGAGGTAGATTCTCTTTCTTCTCCTGGACCCAGCAACCAGTGTACCTGGACCCCCTCTCCCTTCAGGACTAAAACCCAATGGACCCTCCCTACCAGTATCCTGACCAAATCAAAGTCTACCCTCCAGATGTCCAAAGTAGCAGCTTTGCTGGTCCCCCTCATGACTTCACCAAGAACAAAGAACTACCATTTTATGGTTGCTCTGTCCAAGAATGCTCCTGACCTCCAGATCTTCCAGCAGTCCTTCTCTGTTTGTAAACAGCAGGTTTAGTGGGGTAACTCCCTGGTAGGCTGTCTTACCAACTGTGTCAGGAAGTTATCTTCCATACACTCCAGAAACACCCTAAACTGCTTCTTCTGTGCTGTAGTGTATTTCCAATATATACAGGGATGTCGAAGTCTCCCATGAGAACAAGGGCTGGTGAAGATGCAACTTCTGCCAGCTGCTATAGAACACCTCATCTGTCACTTCATCCTGGCTAGGCAGTCTATAACAGACCCCCACCAGGATGTCACCCTTGTTGGCCCTCCCCTGATCCTTACCCATACAGATTGAATCTTACCATTCCCATCACCGAGCTCAACAACATAGAAATACTCTCTAACATTGAGAGCCATGCCACCATTCCTCTTTCCTTGAACCTGAAGGGTTTACAGCCATCCATTGCAGCATTCCACCCTGTTTCCATGATGGCAACTAAGTTATAGTTTGCTTGCCTCACGATGACTTCCAGGTCCTCTTGTTTGTTGATGTGTGTAGTGGTGTAGATGCACTTCAGCTGAGCCCCTTGCCTCACACCCAATCTGTCATTGTTCCCCTAGGGTCACCTCTAGCAGGCCTGTTTTTTTCCCATTCCCCCTTCATACGTAGTTTAAAGCCCTCTCAAAAAGCATGCCAGCTCAATTTTCCCCTTTGAGATACCCATGAGCAGCCAACAGGCCAGAGCTGTGTTTGAGCTATTACATTCACTTGGGTGGTGCTGGTATGGACTAGGCTCAATTATCCTCCCCTCTCAGGTCATAAGCATCACTTGTATTTTTTACAGGTAGGGGAGGTTGACAGTAAGCGATCATTTGTCCTCTTTCATACTGGTGTTAAATCCAGGGCATCTTTCCTGAGACTGTGTGTACCATGTCTACGCAGATGGTTCCTAGGATTAGAGTCTGAACTGCTCTTCTGTGAGGGTAGCAGAGTAGATTTTGAATTGCACTTCTGAGGTCAGTGTAACATGCATTTCTCTTGTTGCAACCGGCTTCAGCCATTACTCCCTTACAGCTCAATGACAGCAGGGCACACTAGAATATTATTAAAGCAACTGCTGCTTTGCTTTAATGTAGAAGTAAACTCTGTCATGTTGCCCTCACCTCATTTACTACAGTGTCACTGGTGTCATAGCTGGTTTTGCTTTGCCCCTTTGCAGTGACTTGGGAACAAAAATTATGAGCATTTATTGCAAAAAAAGAAGTGGAGTTGGTGCTCAAAATGTTGTGTACAGATATGCAAAAGCATTTCTTGCTGTCCAAAACTGTTCTGATAGAAGCAGGCAGAACCAATATTCAGGTTGAACCAATATTTGGCTGTTCATCTTTTGCAGGATGCTCACAGTACAGTGTTTTGTCATATGTTTATTCAGCTTCTCCCAAAAAGAAGAATATGTACTGTCCTCTCTTTGACATTGCGAGACTAGCACGAGCCCAGAAAGAGAGGGAGGAAGGGTTCTTCAAGACAAGGCGTACAGCATCCAAACAGCAAGTAAGAGCAGTGAGTGAGTCATCCCTGCTCTGAAACAGGAGAGATGTTCCCAAAACGTGGGTACACTGAATATTACATGACTTGTGATGAAGTGCAATGGGACAATGTCCAATTCTAAAGCTGTAAATGTCTGGTGCTGTCAGGGGCTTGATAGCTCTGTGAAATACATGCCATTACTGTAAATGAGGGCCTGTAATAGTTCTCCCGCAGGACAAATGACATTTAGGGATTCAAGACTGAAATAAATGAGAGATTGAACAGTACAATTACAGAATATATTAGAATTGTATTCTAAGATATTGTTGTGTTCTACTATCCCAATATTTGCAGGACTACCTGGTTATACTTTTAGTCATTCCTCTCAAAAATTTACTTTTTCTATCTCGATTAGATTCAGTCCACTGTCTCAAAAATTTTAAACACAGCCACGCTGTAGATTTTCCTAAGAGCTTTTTTTTTTCTAAGAACCTAAAAAATCTAGAACATAAGATTAATTTAGAAGTTAATATATGCTGAGAAATTTATGTTGAAGATAGAAGAGCTTGAAGAAGAGGGTGGTACCTATGGGAGGAGAATGAGGCAGTGACAGTCCTCACAGACCCCTTTTCCTTCAGAGCTGCTGGTGCATCCTGTGTACCTATGATGTACAAGTAGAGGTGGAATACATCCCAAGAACTGATATTCTCTGGAGCTGTAAGCACACCAAAGGCCTGTAGAAATACAAAGCTGAATTGCCCTTTCTTGTGCTGGAGTTCCTGATCAATCCAGGAGCAAGTTGGGATGCTGGCATGAAATGCAGCAGCTTGGGACTAGTTTGATTATGCATGTAGACATGGTCCCTGCAGGCAGTTCAGCTGAGTTAGGCCTTGTGAAGCATTTCTTCCCTCCTGATATTGCTAGCCAGGTGAAGGAAGGGATTGTCCCTCATGGATCAGTGTTAGTGCAGCCTCACCTCAAGCACTGTGCGCAGTTTTGAGTGTCACAATATAAGACAGACATAACACTAATAGACGGTATCCAAAGGAGGTCTACAAAAACAGGAAAAGTTCTATTTGGCAAGATGTGTGAGGATTGGCTGAAGTCACTGGGTTTGTCCAGCCCCGAGGAGATCGAGTGGAGGAATCATGGCAACCTACAGCTTCCTCATGAGGGGAGTGGAGGGGCAGCACTGACCTCTGCTCCCAGGTAACAGTGACAGGACTTTGGGGAATGGCATGGAGGTGCGTCAAGGGAGGGTCAGGTTGAGTGCTTGGGAAAGCTTCTTCACTGAGAGGATGGTCAGGCACTGGAACAGGCTCCCCAAAGTGATGATCACAGCCCCAAGCCTACCAGACTTTAAGAAATATTTGGATAACGCTCTCTGAAACATAGTTCGAATTTTCAGTCGCTCCTGAATTATTGTTTGAATTTTTGGTTGTCCTGTGTAGAGCCAGGCAATGGACTCAATGGTCCTTGTGGGTTCCTTCCAACATATTCTGTGATTCTAATACATCATCTTCTCACCTGTAGAATGAATAATAGCAAAAGAGAAGGAACTGAGTGTGGATTCTCCAAAGACAAGCAACTGCACTCTCACGAGCAAAGGGCACTGCTTTCTTCTTATTCATTTGCATCAAGGAAACTCTCACTGATTTAATGTGCCAGTTCTTATTTCTGTTCTGTGAGCAAAGAATTGCAGAGCCCACATGGGAAGAAATAATATATTATGTGCTATATCTTTCTGCCAAAGGTACTGAAGAATGTGAGGCCACATCCCTCCACATAAATTAGACTTTCCAGTTATATTTTTGTCATGTAATTTTAAAGATCTTGAACAAAAAAAAACATTACAGTGTAGGACTGAAGATCTGGGAACGTGCTGAGGATCATCCAGAGGGACTAAGGAATCAGACAAAAATACTTCCTACTTGTAGTACCCTAGGAACTGAATCTCCATAGGGAAAAAGACAAAAGTTTGGGGCCTGCCCAGCATCTCCTTTCCTTCACAGATGTGAGCAGACTTTGACTCCCAGAGAAAATACACAGGGAAATGCAAAGCAAGTTGGGTGAGTGACACCAGATGCTCTCAGGAATGAGGGTGATGGCACTGGAACCAGCAAAATGGGCTGTTGGTCAAGGAAGGAAGAATGGTGCCCACACTGCTTTCAGTGTAGGATGAAGATGTAAGGGCAGGCTGATGATTCTATCGCATCACACATGCCTTTTGCAACTGTGTTAGCAGTAGTTGATAGCAGTTTTGTCCATTAAATACTTCTTTGGATTCAACCAAAAGGAAAGAGGGCAAGTTTGCCTGGTATTAAGCAGGCCCCTATCTGAGTCCTCTTCCTCTATTTTCTCTTCCACATTTTCTCTTTTCTTGGAGAGAAAATGACCCCACATCTCAAGACAAAAATGACCCGAATCTAAAGATTAATAGAGCAGTGTGTGGATGTTCCCAGTGATGTGTATGAAACTCAATTTTATTGTTCTGCTAGCACCAAAGTGTCCTTAATAGCAGATCTTAAAGGCTAGGTTGATTACTGGGCACCGGACAATGTAGGGCACACAACATTTTCTTATGACAGAAACTTTCTTTAAAGCACAGTAATTTCTGTCAGTAAATTGGAGGCATCAGAAGGTCCAGATCACTTCACAGGATGAATTTATGAACACATACCCCTAGTTTGAGTAGTAGAGGACAAAAGAGTAAGTTTGTTTGAGAGATAGAAAGGAGGATAATTTCCGCATGTAACATTTCTTAAAAAGTAATGTTGGACTTGAGTGCCTGAAGTTGGCTTGTTGTCACTAGGGTCGCATTAACCCAATTTTGTTTTAATGTGACAAATAAATTTTTCTCTCTCATAGCCAATACGCAATGAAATTTTGAGAAACTACACAATGTCAAGATTGAGCAGTTTTTGGATGCTAGATCTTTCTTAGCCATTTTTTGTTGTTGTTTGCTTTGATGTTCTACATGCATGCCAAAAGCACAGCCAGCTTGTTTCAGACAATGCTTATCCAAGTGAAGCAAATTGACTTAATTTAATCAAAAAACAAGGCAAGTTAATGTAACTGTTCTAGGAAGAATTGCTGCTGGGGGTAAAACAGAGAAGTTCTCATACCATGTTGTTACTGATGTGTTTTACTGTCATTAGGGATACAAATAAAGAGATTAATTTAAAAGTAGAAGGACTTTGCTGGATGTTGTTGCAAGAAATTACAAGTTCCTCTGTCTTTTTTCCAGCATGCTACATGTTCAGAGGCTTTAAGAGGAATCAGTACTACATAGGCTGGGTGCTGAGGTTTTTATGGTATCAGTGACATGTCTCTTTTGATTTAGCTTCAGCACGTTATTTAGTACCTCTCTGAACTGTAGCCTGAAGAAAAGAGCAACTAACTAGCCTGACTAGGTAAGGTCCAGATTAGGCACGTGCTTAATCTAAAGATGAGTGTGTGTGTGTCTTGGAATTGTAGCTGCCCCTGAGGATGATATTGAACGTATGCAGATGGCCTGAAGATTTATACAGTCCGAACCAGATCTTCCTAAGGAATTATGGTGGGATCTAAGAGGTGTTTTCAAAGTAGGAAATACATTCAAAGTGTTTTGTGGGTTCTTTTTGTTTTGGTTTTTTTTTTTTTTTAAAGATTCCTGGTTATGACCTTAAATAAAGTTCTAAAGTTTCAAGTTCCAAGATTTTCAGAGCACAGTTCTATTCTAATCTATGATGATTCCAGCCGATACTTGTACCTGTGTAAAATCAAAATTTAATCCAAAAAGTCCAACATTTGGCTTCTGTTTTGTAGCAAAGTTTTCTGTATCGAAAGAGAGACAACTGCTGTGCATCTGATTTCCTAACCTTGTCTTCTATGACTTTGTTATACAGAGCTTCATGCACATAAGGAGCAGAAGGAAAATGACAGCATAACCTTTCTACTGATTATGGTGTTCCTTTAGGCTGAATGCAAGCATGGTATACTCTTATGAGATGCTTGTATATCTTCATTTCCAAATAGCAGCAGTGAGTAGCAATTTCCAGCACTTCTCCTGGAGCTCTGGAAACTGATATTTTAGTAAGAAAAAGAGTAAGTAAGAAAAAGAGCCAGTTAGGGTCTGTTGAAATAGCCTCATTCTTCCTTGATGTATTTTAATAACTTTGGTTTTGCTACAAGTATCTTCAAGATTGTATCATTCCCCTTTTTTGCTGTTTTTGTTTGTTTGTTTTTCATTTGCTTGTTCTCCCCAGGACTTCAGCTTTCCTCGCTAGCAATCTAGAACCTAACAGTCTGCTGAAGTGGATCATCCCTGTTGATCATGTACCACCTTCAAAAGGAAAGAAGGACTCAAAACTTGTAAGTTCTTCCTATTTCTAGTGGAAGGAGGTTCCTCTGGGTGTTCCATTTTATTTTAATTAAAAAAAGGCTGATGGAATCAATAACAGCTTTTTCTTCTTTTCAGACCTGAAATAAGAAAGGGAGAGGTCAAATGCAGCAGCAGCTTTTGTCCAGTTTGTTGCAAAATAGTTACATCACTCAAGGAAGATTACAATTGGCTCAACAATGTAAAAGAGAAGGAGAAGCTGGCAGGCGAGTTCTGGCTCATCATAATTATGCATAAGGAGTTCCCATATCAACGAGAGCACAGACAGGGCTAGGCCCTGGAGGTTATATTCTCATACGTCTCCCGCTCATACAATGTGAAGGGGAGTAGTCTGGCAGACTCCCGGACTTACTGTATTCTGTTTGGGGAAGATTAGGTTCTGAAGAAAAACATCCAGTAATCACCAGGGCACTATTTATATCATCATAAACTTGAGTCAACTGATTTTAGTAACGATTATTATTCTAAAAAACAGCAGCCCTTATCTCTGGCACTGCACGTGTGCTGTGGTTATGAGGAGTCTTTTCTTCTCCCTTATGCTCCTTTGCACTATACCCTGACTTAACTCATTTTCCTCTCCTCTCTTCCCACGTCTAGCTGTCAATCACTGTCGCCTGGCTTTACATCACATACATCAAGGAGATCAGCTTTCTCCCTAAGCGAGCCAATTGTAAAGCTGGCTTTGCAGAGGCTCTACAGATTGTATGAGCTGGAGGAGCTCAGGAACAAGCAAACTGGACAATAACAAGGCTCCCAGAGTTGCTTCCAGCTGCTGGTCACTCATGCATTTGCTCACACTGTGTATAGAGCACACCTCTGGCTCCAGGACCATGTCCATCAGCCCAGCAAACAGACTCCTCCTCGCCATTAATAGCAGCTGGAGGAAGCTCATCATCATTGATATTGCCCAGTCTGCCTTCTCCAAGTTACAGAAGCTGTCTCTGCACCGTGCTCAGCATCCCCTGCCTTTTGAAGCTGATGATTCAAGGGAAGGAACAAAATTCTAATTCAAAATTTACCTGTGAGCAGCAGGTTAGCAAGCAAACTGCATGCAGTGATTTTAGAGTGTTGTAGCAAGATAGACCTCTCCAAGGGACTTTTCTTCTCTTGTTAGATCTCCTGAAGAGTCCCTCCTCTCTCCCAAAATGACAGGCTTAAGCACAGATTTTCTGCACTCACCTGTTGAAGAGTGAGGCTTTTCCAGTTCTACAGTGTTGTTTGTAAGCCCTCATCCTGCTTTCACTACAGAGTGTGCATATCTCTGTGTGCGTGGCCTCTGTAGGGCACCCTTCTGTGTCTGACTGACATCAGGTTTATGTGAGTAAGAGCTTTCTGCCTCCTCAAGAGTTCTGTGCTTTGCCCAAGAACCCTCTGACTATTTATGGGTACTCTTTCGAGGCAGTGAGCAGAGATTTATCTGCCTGGCCAGTAGTGATGTTAGAAATCACATAACTACATTTTTGTTCACAGCTTTTAGCTTGACACTTTATTGATCTCTTTTCTACTTACATACGTGTAAATGGTTCCTGTACTTCAAAATCTGTATCATCAAGATCTCATTATTGCATGTGATTCAGTACATCTTGCTACTCACAGTCCTCTATGCTGCAGAACTCCTCTCTGACACTTCTGTGCAGAACTTGCACAAATTCTGCACTTCTCCCTAGAAAAGTTGATGTTTCACCTGCTGTTTTCCAAACCTACCCTCCAGTAATGCTCTCTTCAGACTTTCTTCCTGCCTGATGTAGAGCACCACTGCAAATTGTTGCCATTGATCTCATAAGGTCTGCTTTGCAGTGGGCTTGTGTGTGGTAATATTTTGATTATTCTTAAAAGAAGGCTGCCACTTACTAGAAGAGCTGTGCTGCTTATTCCATAGTAGCTGAGCCTTTTGGAAGGTGAATGTTCCTTTAGTTACAAAATAGATATATCACTTTCAGTGATCACCAAGCCTGACGTGCCCTTTTGCCTGAGACAAACTTTGCTTTTGAGGATTTCCTTGGAACTGAGTGTTCTGTTATCAGTGGGTGTTTTGTAGTGATACATGCTGGTATACTCCTTAAATTATGGTACTGAGAGGAATATGAGCCTATCTCCACATCATCCAAGAGCTGAAATGGAGTTATAAGTCTCACTTGCTTTGAGACTTCTGTATTTAGATAATTATGAAAAGTGTCTACTCTGATTGGAATAACCCAGAATGGATCTTCAGATATGTCAATATATTCTTTGGTATTTCTGCTTTCATCACAAGTGCTTAAGGAGGCATCAGAGATATTTTTATTTGCATGCTGTAGAATATTTAGTATAGGCAACTGTAGAACTCGAATGGAAAGATTAGAGCTAAATAACATTTCTACTACAAGCACAAGTGATAGTTAGATCCATCTTTTAATGCCCTCTGCATCAAACTTGTGGAAACTATTGGCATGAAACCCCTTAGCAGTAGTTAAGGGAATGCTTATCATTTGGAAATAATTGAGTGCTGTATTATTGATCTGCATTGTTTGCAGGTAAAAATTCATGTTGTCAGGATTCAATTTTAAGCAAACATACCTATCTAAAGAAGGTTTCAAAGTAATATGAGAAATAGACCTCTACACCTATGAATTTTCTCGGAATAGAAAGTTACTCTGTTTTTGTTGTTGTTGTTTTTTAACTTTTCTTATTTCCTCCTCCAACATTTATGCTGTACCTCTGAAAAGCAGCATTACTATGCTGTAGATGGAGAAATTAACCAGAAACCTCTTACCGCGCTATTCTTTCATCCTTCAGATACTCTTAAGAAGGATGTGAACTTAAGAAAACATTAAAATGCTATCACTGTTTCTAGAACTGAGAAAAATGTTTCCAAAGTGACTTTTATTGAAATTTGCTTTTCGTCTAAGGTAATTGTGCTTTCAGTAGAATTTTCTCTATTTGCAAAGTAGAAAAATACTTCCAGTCCTGTGGTTTTAAACAACCAGTCAGATAGTTAATACACAGTGAAATTCTGCTAGTTGCCATATGCTCTGTGAAGTGACTAATAAACTGCAGTGGCAAATGCTGGCTATGCCAAATGGCCAATGTCAACTTAACTTCTTGCCTTTGAGAGTCAAAGGCTTCCATTTCCTGTCCTGGGCTGTGCCTGACACGGGGCTGCATGATCCATGAAGAAGCCTTTGCTACATGCCATGGGGGAAGAGAGCATTGTCCAGTCCCAAGGCAGCTTTCCTAGGGGAGAAACAGCAGGGGAACACACATCCTAAAGTGCTGAAACGACAGTAGTTCCAGGGCTTGGAAGTGCATGCACCATTTCTGAACACAGAGGGTGAACTGCTACTCAGCTGGTAAACTGGGGAGGGAAGGAGAAGAAAGGCTTTACAGAGGTGAGGAGGAAGAAGCAGAGCAAGACAGAGCGCTGTTCTTATTGGAAATCGTTACAGGAAATCATTCAGAGTGCTTCAGAGAGCACAACTAGCTCAAGGATCCTCAGCAGCCGGTTTTCCACTGAAATGAAGTCTTTGGCAGTCAATGTTTTCAATAATGGTTCTCTTTTTTTTTAACTATGGGGACAAACCTCTCTATAGGAGCTGTCTGTATTTTCAGCATCGACCACAAACTTGAGTCTTGTATCTAAAAACAGACTGCAAAAGCAAACAGACAAGAACTTTAAATGAGCTTTGTCCAAACACAACTGACAGATTCATGCTTGTGGCAGACATTGCTCCTGCAGCCTTCCTGCAGCCAAGTGAAGGGGAAGCAGCAGTTATCTTTGACTGAAAAAAGGCTTTGCTGTGTCATGGTAAGTTATGTTTTTGTTGGAAAGGAGGGAAAAAAAAAAGGCTGACATAGTGGCTTAGACAGAAGATTGCAAAACACAGTTGGCAAGGACACAATTTCAGTGCAATCCTTAATTTTTGTGAGGGCAGGGAAGCGGGCTGATCCAACCCAGTGACTGAACAGAGAACAGTGATTTGCTGTCTCCTGTTGGATTTCATGTTCTGTCTCAGGCTGACAGCAGATGCCCTGTGCTGAGCTGCCTGTGTGTGAGCTCAGAGAAGCTGCAGCTCCATGAACATCAACACTTGGTGCGTGTTTACTGTACAAGCTTGAGGATAAACAGAATAGAATTAATAAACATTAGTAATGGCTTTATAATTGAAATCATATAGACATCAGAGGTACATGTGGTGTTAGTGAACATATTACTTATTTGTTTAACAGAAAGATGAGTACAAATAAAAATCCAAAAGCTTAGTTGTTCATATGCAGATCTAGGGGACATTTTGCAACAGAAATAATTGCTTCTGCTCCATCCTCAGGGTGATATTATCCATGTCTAACTGTTTTTCCTGAAGATAGCAAACCAGTCTAAGCAATCCACAGCAATTGTAGGGGTTAAAATAACCTCATTTCAGAAACCTCCTACAGATCCCACTCAATGCATTGAGAGGAAGCAGTGCTGCCAGGAAGGTAAAGATAAGTGGAATCACTTTTCTAATAGAAGTGTAATAGAGTTTATTAGTTGATCACCTGTGCTCAGAATAGCTCAGCTGTCAGGGAGAGCAAGCAGCTGAACATGTGCCTTGTGAGCTGTCAGTGGCTGATCAAGGTAGGTTTTGAAATAGTAATTATCCACTCCCACAGAAATGTTACAGACAAAGGCATAGCTGCTTTAGTGACAGTGTCTTTTGTGCCCGAGGATGAATACTCTGGATTGTTCTTTTCATTTTTCCAGGTAAATGTAATAACATGTTTCCGTAAAACTCTTTTAGGAAAAGCGCCGTTCACTATTAAAGCTTGCATAATGAAATATTTGTCAGGGATTTAATTTGATGTGAGCTGTTTATTTGCAGTGTAGTGCCAGGATCCAAAAGAAGCTGCTGCTTGCACTGAACACCAGGCTGCCCCTGGTCCCAGCTGTGCCCTGCTGCCCTGGGGCTCAGTGGAGCCGGTAAACAGCGTGTACCGTCCTTCTGCACATTCCCAGTGTGAGGAAGCTCCCCTGTCGCAGCTTCATGACATTCCCTGAGGTTCTATCACTGGTCACCAGAGAGAGATCAACACCTGCCCCTCCATTCTCCATCAGAGGAGGTTGTAAGCTGCAGCGAGGTCTTCCCTCAGTCTTCACTTCTCCAGACTGAATAAACTGATGGATGTCAGCCACTCCTCATACACCTTCTCCTCTAGACCCTTGTCTTAGGAGGATATTCTCTAATAACTTTATGTCTTTTTTGTACTGTGGTGTCCAAAACTGCGTACAGTACTCAAGGTGAGGCTGCCTCAGTGCAGTGAGGAGTGGGACAATCACATCCCTTAACTGGCCAGCAGTGCAGCATTTGATACACACCCGGATACAGTTGGCCTTCCTGGCTGCCTGGGCATGCTGTCAACCAAAACCCCAAATCCTTTTCAGCAGGGCTGTTCTCCAGTGCTTGATCCCCCAGTCTATAAGTATAGCCAAGGTTTCCCCTTCCCAGGTGCAGAATCCAGTACTTCTTGTTAAACTTTATGCAGTTGGTGACTGCCCAGCTCTCTAATTTGTCTAGATCTCTCTGCAAGGCCTCTCCACCTTTGATGGAGTCAACAGCTCCTCCCAGTTTAGGATCATCAGCAAACTTGCTCAAAATACCTTCTAGTCATCCAAGTTATTCATGAAAGCATTAAAGAGAACAGCCCCTAAGATGGGGCCCTGGGGAACCCTGCCACTGACCAGCTGCCAGCCTGACATATTCCCATTTAGTATAACCCTTTTTGCCTCAGTCAGTTACTCATCCATCATATCATGTTTTTGTCTAGCTGTATGCTAGACATTTCGTTCAGAAAGCTACTGTGAGAGATAGTGTCAAAAACTTTGCTGAAATCCCCAAAGATTACATCCATTAGCTCCCTTTTGTCAGCTGGATGTTTGCCAGCTTCCAGTCAACTGAGACTCTTTCAGATTCCCAAGACAGTTGAAAAATAATTGTGAGAGGTCTTGTGATGACATCGGCCAACTCTCAAGAGTACCCTGAGATGAATCCAAAGGGCAAATTCAACACAAGGTTAGAGCTGCTTATGATTTGATTTTAACTTCAGTCACGGTGCTTCAGCTTGGGGCACCTGAGGTCCCAGAGTCCATCATCTGTGTTGAAAACATAGGCATTAAATGACTCTGCATTGTCTGTGCCCCTGTTTGCAAGATGACCATCCTCATCAGTCAATATTCTCTCTGCTCCTCCTTTTGCTATTAACATAATAAAAAAAATAAAATAAAAAAATAATTAAAGAAAGCTCTTTTACTGTTCCCCACAGCATTCACTGCTTCAGCTGAAACTGATCTCTGTCTGCATGAAGAAGCTGAACAGAACCTGTGCAGTCTTTCTGTGTCACCTAACCTGACTCCCAGTGGCCATGCACTATTTTTTCCCACCTAAACTCTAGGCCAAACTGACCGTCTACATGTCTGCTTGACTTCGGGCATATTGGAATTCAATCTCACAACACAAAACAGAAAGCAGTCCTCAGTCAGCTTATTACCTGACTTCATTTTTTTTGTACCGATATTCTTGGGAAGTCACTTCTATTAGTGTAGAACTGGTACAGCTTTATCATGTTAAGACTGGAAATACACTACTGCAGATAGTTTATATAGTTTCCACATCAGACTTTCTGGGCCACTTCAACCATGTTAATTGTCTGAAGTATGATTTTGAATGAACACTGAAGCACTGAAAAGAGAATATCTTGTTAGTACTGGTAAAATGCTGGAAATAGTCATGGAAACTTTCTGCAGCTAATGATTCCTGTTGGTTTGGGGGAAGCAGAAGTTGCAGCAGTGACAGTGATATAGAAGCTTGCTATTTCTTACCTTCATTTTTATTGGCTCATCATTCCAAATTGCTCCCAAGCAGGTGATGTTACAGTAGGGGTTCTGGCTATTCCTACAGTACCATGATTACAAAGCTGGAGAAGTCTGCTGGAAATAAATGTGAAAACTTCTGACATCCCTTTGCATTTCTGAAGGCTCACCTAATATAGGTGATTTCTACCCAGGGCAGAACATGACATTCCATTAAAATACTTTCTCTTTTTAAATGACACAGTTAGAGCTCGACAGTTAAGTGCTTTCACTGCCATCTCCTGCACTGCAGCACACAGCTGGGCACTCTGCTGCAGGGCCCCTAGCTGGGATCCTTTGCCAACACCTGGACCAGGGATACCCAGTTCCCCTGAATCTGGGCAATGAGGTGTTCCTGGGCTGTCCCTGTCTTGCTTTTGCTTTTGTAAGCTCGCTCACGTGGGTCTGGTGAGGCCACAGAAATACTGCTGCGTGCTGCACAAACAGCTTCCAGAAGTTAAAGCACTTGTAAACACTGCCAAATGCAATCCCTGCTTACTCCAAACGGCGTGTGGTCCTGTCCCCTCCCAGGAGACCCAGCCAGCCATTGAGTAGTGACACTGTAGTGTCAGTACTGAAAACAGTTCATGCTTTATTGTACATTCCAGCTATTTGCAACTTCCCATTCTGTAGCTCCCACTGCATAGAGATCAAGGACACATTTTTTTTCCTTTGTATTGCATTCATGTAAACCAAAACTGACTTCAGTAAAGTCAGAATAATGACAGGTGTAAAACGAGGAGGAATGAAAGGAAAATCAGGCTGTCAACTATTTCTTTTTTTTTTAATTATTATTTTTAAACAGCACAATTAGTGCTGCTGTTCTGCAGAAACACTGTGACCCACAAAGCACCAGCTCATGCATTACTAATGCATCCCATTTAAATGCAGATTTTTGCTCATAAAAGAACTTGAGGGAAATCCTCTCCAGATAAAGTGTAATAGGATACCAAATGGTAATTCAATATTTCAATTTAACTTGTGTTTCAGCTTATTGATCTTGATTTTCTATCATTTTGATGCACCATTGGCTTACGGGAAGAGAATTACATTGCTTGTAATAAGGCTTTTAATTAATATTTAATTATTTTGAAATTCCAAACATCCACGACAGGAGTGGCAATCTTCTTGTATTCCTGTACCTATTTCTATTTTGAGTAATGGAAATCAGCAAAGTGTAACTTTACATATTTCAGGAACTAAATGAAACACATGGCTGAGAAAAGGCAGTATTGTAAAGCTATCACAGTACAACATGCTCGTTGTAAGGGTGTATTGCTGTCAAACACTTACTGTCACAGCCAGGGGGTTCCAGAAGGCTTCCATTTGCCTCACTGTCTTTGGATAAAGACATCAGACATGGCTGCTCTGCCCTTCTCACAACAAATTCACTGCCATCACCAAATCTTCTCGAATTAAAGAAGGACTTGCCTCTTTCCAACATGACCATTAGATGATCCTCAGTGACCCCAAATCCTCTGTGGTTCTGTTACAGATGTAGGAATAACCAAAGGGCCTGCTCATCCAATTAAGCCTTTTGAATTAATGACATGGTTTGCTTTTGTCACATACTTGTATGAAGAAATTTTTTCTCTATATATGCCTCTCTCAAGCTCTGCTTAAGTGCAGCTTGTAAGAAGTATACTCAACCTTAACGTGAGTTCTCTTCTACTGAAAGAACCTTAAATAATACAGTGCAGCCATATGAACAATGATTACTAGCCTACTAGACCATGAACAACTATTGAGGAGTAACCTGATATTAGGAGATAGCGTTTCTGCAGCATCTGACACAAAGAGGCCAAATCTAGCTGTAATTGGAGTCCATACTATCTGCAGAGTTTCCAGGCTGAAAATGTGCAGTGCAGCAGTGGGCTCATCAGCAGGCAGCAGCCTTGGGTCTCATTTATTTTCAGCACTGCCAGCTAAAAAACAAACCTCACAAGCACTCCAGAGGATACAATCATGATAATAGTTTTATAAATGTAATTTTAGGTTTCAGCTTTCTGTCAGTGGTATTTTTTCAGTGGTTTGTTTTAGTTTGCTTCTTTTAGTTCTGAAGTCCAGAGCTGTCATACTTCAGAAACACACTGTAGAACTGGGGCTTGGTTATGTTCTCGTGTAACCCCCAGTGCTCTCCTTGGAGGCATAACAACCTACACCCAGTACCACGGAGACACATGACTTTTTGGATGGATAGCAATAAAAAATAGCAGAGCTACCCTGGAAGAGCTGGGTAGAGAATTTTTCTCACTTTTTTTTTTTATTTTTTTAATCAGTAAACACAGTTGGTCTGGAACTAAAGCACTAAGTGAAACTTCAGGTGAAAAAGTGTCTAATGCTGGGAGGTGAGAGGGGACTTCAAAATTTTTTGTGAATCGCTTATTTTTTTTAATCTAATCAGCCACTATTTCTCTAAAAGAAAATTTTCAATGACCCAAACTAAAGCTTACTTTAATTACAGAGTTGTAAACATCCTAGGTCTTTTCCAGATTGACTTTTAAAAAAATCCGATCTGAAATCCTTTATTAACATCAGCTCTATTACCTGTCAAAACTGTAAATACTAATTACAAGACAACAAAATGGTTGTTTTCTTTGGAAGGCATTTCAGAGAAGTGATGTCAACAGTGAGAATAGCTTTGTTATGTCCAAGGCATAAGCTCTTGCTAGGACTGAGCAAGGCATAGTGAGCGCCTGGTTTAAACATATTTTCACATTGATTAGTGTCCGTTTATTACATAGAAAGCATACATTTTTAATTGTGTTGGTGGAAAGGTATGCTGGTTATGAAACTAAACAGTCAGAATTTGTCCATCTGAGCCATGTGAATTAAAAGTACTTTTTAAATAGCCTTCGCATTTTTTGCTTCAGAATTTCAAACTGATTCATGTGCAGAAAATAGTCTGGTAAAGAAAGCTAAAAATCTCCACCTAGTGGGCAAGAACTTTTTGTTAAAATAAAACAAACAAGATCTTCATTTCATGCATGAGGAAATACTGCTTTGTTTCATTCAGCTGCCATGTTGTTCTTAATTCTTGCCTTCTACAAAGCCATGGTTTCAGAGGCAAAACCAAAACAGCAAGAATTATTCTGATAGTCTCAAGCAAAAAAACAGTAAATGATACAAAATGAGTGGGTTTATTAAAAAAAAAAAAAGAAAAAAGAGTGGACCCATAATATTTGGGGATTTTCCTCCCTTCAAGCTACGCAGTAACAAAACATTGGTAATTTATGTGTTAACACATCTTTTTACAGGATGGATTTAGAACAGTATTTTTACTATTTTTATGGCAAACACTCCTATTTCTACACAGGCAGCTCTCCCCATGTGTTACTTCAAATTCCTCAATGACTTGCTTACCTCTGAGGTGTGAAATCTGACTTCTCTGTCAACCCCACCCCATGTGCCGCTTATAGCAAGGCACAGCCTCATCAGCCTCTGCTCTCTCTCCCAGAGGCAAACACCACAACTCCTTTGTCCTGCCATTTCACGAGGACCCTGCCTAGCATTGTGTGTGTCCAAAACCATCCTAGCAGGATACAGTTTTATTTTAGGTGTGTAATTATCGAGTACTGTACTACTTGTTTTTTTCCTTCTTTATCTTCTGTACTGCATTGCAGTTGTGCTGCAAACTCCCAGGATACTCAAATGGTCGGAACCTTCTGCTTAAAGCAGAAGTGAAACTCCTATGTTATTCTCCCCTTCCAACCATATATAGCCAGGAAATGAAACCATTTCTTCAGTGCATTTCAGGCTCATAATTTGTGGGAGCAGAAATGAGCAGGGGCAACTGCAGATTTGGCATGGGACACTGAACACATTTTATATTCTGCCTTTTATCTGACTGATCTTCATTTTTATGCCATGCATGCTGGCAAAATCAGCTCTCCTCATGTAGCTTACGGCAACTAGAGGACAGTCTAACACGTACTGCATGACTAAATATGTATTTATTAGAGCCTATCTTCATGTTCACAATTGGAATATTTATCTGTCTTCTATATAAACTCCAAAAAGAACTTAATGTGTTGCTATTCACACTTCTTGATCACCACCTGGCACTTGACATTTGGTTTGTTTCACAGACTGAAAGGACAGTCTTGGAGTTCTTTCTTCAAAATTTTATATGAGCAAAGACTAACAGAGAACTGACTAGTCTCTCTAGGCCCTTCAGGAAATTCACATATTTGCAAAATGCTAATAATTATATCCAAAAGTGAGGAAATTGAGGTTAATCTGTATTTTTGTCTTTGACCATCTTTTGTCTTTGATCTCAACTTTCAGTAAGCCTATATGCAACCTTTAAAATGTCAGCTAAAATGATACAGAACTATTATCTAAAACTTCATGAATAATTCAGAATTTGTAGAACAGAATCACTGAATCATTGAATCACAAGGCTGGAAAGGACCTACAAGATCATCTAGTTCAACTGTCCACCCATCACCATTGCTGCCACAAGGTACTAAACCATTTGTTGTAGCTCCTTATCCAGACACCTCTTGAACACTGCCAGGGATGGTGACTCCACCACCTCCCTGGGCAGGACATTCCAGTGCCTGGCCACTTTCTGAGAGAGAAAGTTTTTCCTTATGTCCAATCTAAACCTCCTCCATTACAACTTGTGGATGTTTCCTCAGGTCCTGTTTGTTGCCTGGGAGAAGAGATCAAACCCCTCCTCATCACAAACTCCCTTCAGGTAGTTGTAGAGTGCAATGAGGTCTCCCCTGAGCCTCCTCTTCTCCAAACTAAACAATCCCAGCTCCCTCAGCAGCTCCTCATAAGACTTCTGCTCCAGACCCCTAACCAGTTCCACTGACCTTCTTTGGACACATTCCAGGGCTTTGCTGTCTTTCTTGTAATGAGGGTTCCAAAACTGAACACAATGCTCGAGGTGCAGCCTCACCAGTGCTGAGTACAAGGGAATGATTACCTCCTCACTGCTCCTGCTGGTCACACTGTTTCTAATGAAGGCCAGGATGCTGTTGGCCCTCTTGGCCGCCTGGGCACACTGTTGGCTCATGTTCAGACGAGCATTAACCGAGATCCCCAAGGTCTCTTTCCTCTTCACAGTGATCCAGCCACTCATTTCCAAACCCATAGTGCTGCATGGGGTTATTGTGGCCAAAGAGCAAGACCCAGTACTTGGCCTCATTGAACCTCCTCCCATCCATCTCAGTCCAGTGATCCAGCTTAACTAGATCTTTCTGGAGAGCCTCCCTACCCCCAGGCAGATTGACACCACCTCCCAACTTGGTGTCATCTGCAAACTTATTGAGGGGACACTCAATTCCCTCATCTAGATCATCAGTAAAGATATTAAACAAGATGGGCCCCAGTACTGACCCCTGGGGGACACCACTTGTAACGGGTCACCAGCTGGACTTAACTCCATGAACCACAACCCGTTGGGCATGGCCCCCTAGCCAGTTCTTTACACAAAGAAGGGTATACCTGTCCAGGCCACAGGCAGCCAGTTTCCCCAGGAGAATATTGTGAGAGACTGCGTTAAAGGTGTGTCTAGCTAGACTGCATCAACAGCCTTTCCCTCGTCTACCAGACTGGTCACCCAGTCATAGAAGGAGGTGAGGTTGGTAAAGCATGACCTGCCTTTCATGAACCTGTGCTGGCTGGGCCTGATCCCCCCAGATGCCACTCACACGCCATGTGATCTCACCTAACATGATTTGCTCCATAACTTTCTGCGGAACCAAGGTCAGGCTGACAGGCCTATAGTTCTCTGAATCCTCTTTACGGCCCTTCTTGTAGATGGGAAGTCACATCGGCAAGCCTCCGATCCTCCAGGACCTCTCCAAATAACCAGGAGTGCTTGTAGATGGCTGAGAGTTGCTCAGCAATCACCCCTACCAGCTCCCTCTGCGCCCTAGGATGGAGCCCGTCTGGCCCATGGACTTGTGACAGTCCAGATGGAGGAGGAGCTGTCTGTCTCCACCTGAATCACCAGGAGTATATTCCACGTAGTACCCCAAACTTCCAGATCAGGGTGTAAAGTGCCCTGAGGATAACTGATCTGCCTATTAAAGGCAGTTGTAAAGAAGGCACTGAGGACCTCAGCCTTCTTCTTATCCTCAGTAGTCACATTCTCCACTGCATCAAGTAAAGGATGGAAATTCTCCTTGATTCTTCTCTTACCACTGATATTTTTGTAAAAGGATTTCTTATTCTCTTCTACTGCAGTGGCCAATCTGAGTTCAGTTTGGGCTTCTGTCTTCCCAGCTTCCTCCTTGCATACCTCAGTGACTTCCTTGTAATCTCCCAAGTAGCCTGTCCCTTCTTCCAGAGGACACAGACTCTCTTTTTCTTCCAGAGTCTCAGTTCCCAGTCCATCCACAGTGGTCTTCTTCCCCTACAGCTTGCCTTATGGCATTCAGGAACAGCCTGATCTTGTGCCTTCAAGACTTCCACCTTGAGGAGCATTCAGGCTTCCTGGACGCCTTTACCCTTAAGGACTGACTCCCAAGGGACCCTTGAAACAAGCATCCTGAACAGGTTAAAGCCCATCCTCTTGAAGTTCAAGATAGCAGTTTTGCTAGTCACCTTTCTAACCTCCAAGAACAGAGAATTCTACAATTTCATGACTGCTCTGCCCAAGACAGTCCTCAGCCTTCACATCTCCCACCAGTCCTTCACTGTTAGTGAAGAGCAAGTCTAGCAGGGCACCACTCCTCGTAGACTCTCATACCAGCTGCATAAGGAAACTGTCTTCCACACACTCTAGAAACCTCTTGGACTGCTTCCTCTGTGCTGCATTATATTTCCAACATATACCAGGTAAGTTGAAGTTTCCCATGAGAATGAGCACTGGCAATTGCACGCCTTCCGCAAACTGCTCACAGAATGCCTTATCCATCTCTTCATCCTGATTAGGTGGTCTATAACAGACCCCCTGTAGTGGGATTGCCTGGTCACAGCCTGAATCAGTGAATGAGCATCTCAGTGAGCGGAGCGGAGGAGCCCAGGTCCACCCGACCTCTCGGTCTCTCCCTCTCAGTGGTGCTTCTGGGAGCACAGATACGCTCAGAGCCTGCGCGGGTTGCCCCCCTCCTCCCTGGTTCTCTTCCTTCTGGAGCGCCAGTGTTCGAACGAGAGGCGGCTGCGTTCCTTCGCCTAAACGGTCACCGGGAGGGGTGAGTTCATCCCCCTTATCTCTGACATCTCTTTCTGTAGCGCCTCTACCTCAAATAAAGGCTCTGTCACCGCCTTTGCTTGCTTTACACCCTCACCAAGATGTCGCCCCTACAGGCCTTCCCTCTGATTCTTACCCATAGACATTCAACATTCCCAACTCCAAGCTCTTCAACATCAAAACAGTCTTTAATGTAACAGGCCACACCACCATCCTTCCTTCCCCATCTGTCCCTTCTGAAGAGCTCCCAGTCATGGGAGTGGTCCCACCATGTTTGAGTAATAGCAACTAGATCATAGTTCACCTGCCACACAATTGCTTCCAGCTCCCCCTGCTTGTTGCCCATGCGACGTGCATTGATGTAGACACACTTCAGCCAAGTCATCTGCCTCACCCCCAGCTCAAGCATCGTACCCCTAGGCTCATCTCTTGTGAGCCATTTTGTCCCCTTCCCATCGTAGGTAGTTTAAAGCTCTTTCAATAAGGCCTGCTAGCTCCTCCACTACTAGTAGTTGCCCCGTTTGAGATAGGTGGGTTCCATAGATGGGAAACAGCCCAGGGGCCAAGTAAACTGCCCCATGATCAAAGAACCCAAAGTTTCTGCCTTCACACCAGCCTCTGAAACAATTATTCATTACTTGCGCTTTCCAAGCCCACTCCGCGTCCCTCACTGACACTGCCAGTATAGAATAAAAAATCACTTGAGCTCCTGCTCCTTGAACTAAATGCCCTAAACACCTGGAATCTCTTTTCACAGTTCATAGGCTTCTCTGAGCAATTTCATCACTGCCCACCTGAACTATGAGTAATGGAAAATAATCAGTGGACCTAACCAGCCTTGGGAGTTTCCTGGTTATGTCTCTGACCCGGGCCCCAGGAAGGCAGCACACTTCCCGACAGCTTGGGTCCGGTCTGTGTATGGGGCCCTCAGTTCCTCTGAGAAGGGAGTCACCCACCACAACCGCCTTTCTTTCTTTCCAGATAGAGGCAGTCTCTGGAGAAACATTACAACTGCCCCCTAACAGTTTTAAGCTCTCCTAGAGCTGACATTAGTAATTTGTTTTCTAATGTATATGGACACTTATTACAAATGCAAAAGAAGATCTGATTTCCTACTCTTAGGGATGCGCCAATCCTGAGACTGGATGCAGTGCTGTCTAAACGCTGCCCAGCTCACACAGGCCCCCTTACCTTCTAGCACTCTAGCCCATGAGATACTTCCAAGTAGGCCCTGGAGAAGGTCAAAGTTGGCTTTCAAGAAGTCCAGGGTAGCAGTCCTTTTTGCCTTACTTCTTCCACTCACGATCTTGAACTCCACCATCACATGATCGCTGCACCCCAAGCTGCCCCCAACCTTCACATGCCCATCCCTGTTGGTAAGAACGAGGTCCAGAAGCACCCCTCACCTCACTGGCTCCTCCACCACCCAGCACATTGCAGGAACCCTCTGGATTGCACATGCCTGGCTGTATTGCTTACCCAACAGATGTCTGGATGATTAAAATCCCCCATGTGAATCAGTGCCCCGGGTTGCAAGGCTACTTCCAGCTGCTTGTAGAAGGCCTCATGGACTTCATCCTCCTGATCTGGTGATCTGTAGTACACCCCCACAACAGCAGCACCCATGCCGGCCCACCTTTTAATTTAAGTCTCCCTCCACGTATTCTTCACCCTCCGCCAGAGGAGGCTCAATACATTCTAGTTGCTCTCTCCGTACATAGAGGGCAACTCCTCCACCTCGCTTCCCCAGCCTGTCTTTCCTAAAAAAGGCATACCCATCCACGACAGCATTCCAGTCACCTGAGCTGTCCCACCATGTCCTCATCCCAGCATCCTGGGATCCAACCTACATGATGATAGTAGTCATACGGTTTAAATAGATGAGGTAGAACCTTCCTAATGTTTCTAACACACGCCCCTGAAAGACAACACACCCCTCTGGAGAGGTTATTCAGGTAGCAAACAGGACCCTCTGTGCCCCTCAGCAAGGAGCCCCCAGTTACTAAGACTCTCCACCCTTTTATAGTGGCAATGGTATTGATGCAGAGCCCTGACCAGCCCCACATCCTATGCTTGTTACTCTCTGCATTCTCGATGTGCTTCTTGTGGGCTGGATTCTGACTACTTTCCAGACCCTCATCCCTTTCCAGCCTGAGAGCCTCAAATCTATTAGCCAGGGACACCGTAGGAGTTGATGTGACTGCGGGTGTTAGGGCCAGGTGCCTCCTTCTGCTTCAAGCAAAGACAAGGGTCCAACACCTTTCCCCTTGTGGGTTGTCAAGCCTTCTATCCTGCAGGTGAGCATCTGGATTAGCTACTTCCCCTTGCAGTGACTTAGAAGGGGGCTGCCATTTTGCAGTATGTGTAGGTTCATACTTCCTCCTACCTGTCTCCCTCGGAGATTCCCAGAAGCCCCTCAGGCTGCTCAGTGCAGCCTGATGAATTCTGTGATGCACTCAAGCAGCTTCTTAAGCAGGGTACCTCTGCAACCATCACAGCCCTCCCCTCCCTCAGGTCCCAGGGGGACCTTCAAATTACAGAGCTCCCCACACTCAACAGTCTGGACTCCTACATCATCCCTTGGGTTGTCCACCTGGGTGCCCACATGAGCCCACAGACTCTGTGCCCCCTCGGTCTGGATTGCTGCTTTGGCCCAGCCACTGTTGACTGGTGCTCATCATGGTAATTGCAACAGGCAGAGGTAACCTAGAGCTCTCAAAAGAGGGGAGAGGAGTGGGAGACAGACAGATAGAAGATGGGAAGAAAGGACCCTCCCTGCCACACACAGACTGCCAAGCATGCTCCGCTTGTGGCGCTTCCTAAGGGCTGCTTTTATATTGACAGGAGGTTGGCTGCCATCAGACCTGGCTCTGCCCACACCTCATCAGTACCTGCAGCAGCACAAGCAAAGCTCCTGCCTGCTCTTCAGGGCTGATGGGCTGCACAAGTGCAGTACTGACCCAGCTTTAAGCGGGTGGATGGACTAGGGATGTCTCAAGAACTTCTATATTACAGTAAAAAGAAGTAAGAATAAACACTCTACTATTTAAAAACAGTGAAAGCTGCAATGTAGACAGATATTTATCTTTCAAAGTGTACACAGTCATATGTTGTCAGAAACATGTGAAAACCCAAACTGAGTTTGCAAACCCAAAGCTGTTTAATAGCAAACAAGTTACAAACTTGGGAAATTTTTGTTGCAAATGTCACAGTGTCTCATTCTTCATGATAAGCATTCAGCCGCCTCTGTTGAGAGAACAGAGTTATTAGTTTCAACCAAACATCCTCAAGTGATCCCATTTGAGTCTAATCTAATCTCCCAACGCTGCTGTATTAGGAAGAACATTACTACCATTTTAGCTTCTCTACTATTTTTAAACATTTAACTTTGCTTAGAGGACAGCTCTTAGAGGCAAGAGTTAGTCATGTTTCATAGTCACAGAAAAATATTTTACCTGTTCCACACAGGATAGAAATTGCACTGTTAGAAAAGGCATTACATCATCTCTGAAGAATATAAGAAGTTTTAATTGGTTCCATTAACATGCAAGTGCAATTGCTGTCAATTTTAAGGGTGAAATCATTCACTCTGCAACATCCATCCCAAAGGGTGTTTTATGGAATGCGTTTACACATAAAGCAAAGAGTTCCAAACAAACCTGTCACCTAGTAAATACTAGTACTATCTTTGTTCCGTACACTGCCATCTCCCAAAACCACCACAGAATTCTGTATCTTGCCCTCCTGCAAATTACTTTATTTTGGATACCCAAATTATGAACTGGAAACAGTATCGGTATGCAATAACTGAATAAGGTGGTTGTTCTATAGATATGCATGCACCAAAAATCAAAATATCTGACATTCAGTTTCAAAGTAGATACCTGAAAAGGAGTTAAGCAGCTAAGGACCTAATATTTTGCATCATGCTAAGATGCAAACCCAAAGCTAACGATCTATTTCATGACCAAGTTCTTTCCATCCAACAATAGCTGTCATATTACAGTAAATGTGAAGCTTTATATAGTTGTTTCTATATTTTATAAATAAAATGTGTAATTTTATATATAAAATGTGAAAGATTCTAAAGCAAGATGGATTCTGTAATCGCTTCATAACAATGGATGTAAAACCTGGCAAATACAAGCTTTGTATTTACTTACACAATAATGTTGTTGATTGGGATATGGATCAATTTGACAAAGAAGCCAATAAACCCCATTATTGCAAAGCCTATTGCTGTTGCCATTGCAATCTTCTGGAATTCTGCAAATACAAAAATAAAATTCAGTTTAGGAAGCTTCATGTAGGAGATGTTTGCTACGGTTCACTACAGGAGATAACTCTTCAGAAAATGGTAATGTGTTAACAGGAAGCAATTCAAGCACAAACAGCACTGAAGTTGAGAAACAAAGATGTTATTTCAGAAGAGAGAGAATACTTTAAGAGACAAAATGCCACTTTCAACAGATCATACAGACGACTCTTTGTTTTTAAGTAGTAAGCAGAATTCAATGTATCCACAGCCCTCAACGATTCATGGCGTATTTATTCCATCACCATCCCTTCATACCTCTACAAGTCCTGAAAATAATCCCCAATACATAACTAAATACGGAAAAGCTGCAGTTATGTTTGTCACAAGAAATTTGTTCATCCTACCCAAGTTTTCATCACTTCATGGAATCCAAGAAACACTCATAACAAATGAATCAAAATCAGTAACATATAGAAAGATGCAGAGCACAATACATGATGAAATTAGCATAGTATTCTGCCTTATCGGGCACTTTACCTTTTCTGTCAGGCTTAGTACATCTTTTAACCAGTCGTATGGAGTCTTTTACAAACTGACGGCTGGGTTCCACAAATTGCATTACCTGATCCATGATTGCCTGTAAGGACAGAAAGATTTAGTATATATGGCGCCAGACGTAACAAAAATTATTTCAGAAGTATAAAGAGCAGTTAACTATAAAATGTGTGTAGGCCTGAGATAACTGAAAAGCCAACCTAACTAGACTGTAAAGTGGAATAGTCTTCTAAAGACACTGTATCAATACATAAAGATAATAACCTACCACAGCCTAGAAAAAATAGACAAAAGGCTGTGCCTCTGAGTGTGCTACGGGAAAACAAGAGTTCCAGGTTGTACTTTCTAAGAAATTCTTTCAATGAACAAAACTGAGGGCTGCTAAACAGAGACAGGCTGCCCACTTCACATAATCACAGAACCACAGGGATTGGAAAGGAACAGCTAGCTCCACGATTCTGCTAAAGCCCAGGAAAAGTGTCCAGGTGAGTTCTGAAAACCACCAGAGAAAGAGACTCCACAGACTCCCTGGGCAGTACTCTGTCGTCATCATCACAGTAAAGTTTTCCCTTCTGTATGGAACTTTCTGCGCTCCAACTTGTATCCATTGTCCCTCGTCCTGGCACTGGGTACCACCAAGAAGAGTACGACCCCATCCTCTTGATGCTCACCCTTTAGATATTTATAAGCACGATCAAGATTCCCTCTCTTTTTTTTTTTTCCAGACTGGACCAACCCAGATCTCTCAGCCTTTCTTTAAACAGGAGATGCTCCAGGCCCCTTAATGATCTTTCTGGCCCTCCACTGGACCCTCTCCAGTAGCTACCCATCTCTCTTGAACTGGGGAACGCGGAACTGAAACCCTTAAGCCAAAAGCTACCGGAGGACCGCTGAGAAACCCCACTGCCTAACCTCATCACCACCATAAGCATCTTCGGGAGCCGCCAGCACAGCAGCGCGCGAAACGGCACGGCCGCTCCCCCTCACGGCAGCGTCCGAGACCAAACCTCGGGCCCTCTCGCCCCCACCCCCCCCCCCCCCCAGGCTGAGGCCAGCCCAGAGCACCGCACAGAAGCACCCAAGCACCCTTCCCGCAGCGGAGGCGCCCTCAGCCACTCCGGCCCAACCTCGTCACACCGCAGTGCAAAGATCGCCACACAGGGACACGTCGCACCACGGCACAGCGTAGCGGCGTCACCACACGCGACGGGCGCTAGGCCGCGCCTCTTCCTGTCCCGGCGGGGCGGGGCGGGGCGGGGCGGGGCGGCGGGCTGAGGGGGGAGGCGGCCGCTCGCGGCTGGGTGTGGTGTCTGTTGACTTCTGAGGGCTGCTGCGCTCTGATACGAAACGCGGGCGGTCGCAGTATGCCCGTAGCAAAACGCTGTTCGGAGAAAGGGGAAAAATGAATGGGTGACGAGGCAGCGGCGCGCCCTGGCAGTCCGGAAAGTTACCAGAAGAAGTGCCGGTCTGCGTGTTGAGGGAGCTGATCCTGCCCCTCTGCTCCGCTCCCGTGAGACCTCACGTGCAGTACCGCGTCCGGACGTGGACTTTGCAACACGGGAGAGACGTGGGCCTGCGGGAGCGTGTCCAGAGGAGGGCTGCTAAAATGATTCGGGATATGGAACGCCTCTCATACGAGGGCAGGCTGAGAGGTTTTGGAGCTCTTCTGGAGAAGAGAAGGCTCCAGGTCGACCCGATAGCAGCCTTTCCATGTTGAAAAGGGGGCTGTAAAAAGAGGGGACACTTCAGCAGGGCCTGCTGTGACAGAACAAGGGGAAATGACCTCAAACTAAAAGGGAGATTTCGACTGGATATAAAGAATAAGTGTTTTACAGTAAGGGTAGTGAGGCACTGAAACAGGTTGCCCAGAGAAAGTGGTGGAAGCCCTACCCAGGCTCTGAGCAGGCTGATGTAGCTGTATGTGTCCTTGTTCATTGCAGGGGAACTGGGCTAAATGACCTTTAAAGTTCCCTTCCTACTCAAACAATACTATGAAAAAGAAAAAAAAAAAAAAAAAAAAAAGGTGAGAGTGCTGTGATTCAGACAGTTATCTGTGGGAGCCCTGAAGCCATGACAAGCTGTAGAGTGCAGCACATTTGGAAACATTGACTCCTGTGGCTTTTTGTACAGAGGGATGTGCAGCATTATGCTTAATGGAAAAGCTTTTTACTTCTAAGCCCCACAGGCATAAGGTACAGCACATTTTTTGCTTGTAGAGCAAGAAGCAATCACTGCCTGAAGTCCTTCCTTGCTGCTGTAGAAAAGCAGATCAGATCATGTAGCATGTGAGGGAAGAGCACAGATAATACTTAGTAATTCTTTATTCTTATTTGATTTTGCCAGTTTCAGCCTAGAACTCTGTTGCTACCTGGCTGCCAAGTGTCATTTGGATACTTATGCTTTCTAACTGTCATGCTATGGGGTTTCTGTATCCAGAGAAAGAAGACCACTGCCACATCAAAGACTTCCCTGTTCTCAGCACTCTGGAATTTAGGTGTTCACACAACGTTCTCAAGGCTTTATTTTTTGCTGACAGACTTCATGACCAGGTACCAGCTCACCTCAGAAGGGGCAGCTGGGTATTCCAACGACTTTTTGGCAATCACCTTCCTTGTCTTTGCCCATAGGGCAGGTCTCACAGTATTGCTGGTCTCCTTGAGATGTAAGCTTTCCCTCTAGAGGGTTACTGCCTTGAGTTCCTATGGGTTTCCTCCAGAGGCCCTGGCCTTGAATTGGATTTTACATTGAATCAGTTCTCATGTAGCACTGTGCTTCAGGTGGGGCCTTAATGCTGGTAGCCAAATTCCGCTATCCTTTAAATTTCCTTAAATAATCCTTTGGGATACCAGCAGGGTAAGACAGTAGTCAGGCCTTCTACAACAAATGTGCACATCATTTGTCTCTTGGTTTGAGGAAGTTTTTCCATCAGCAATATGCGTGGTATCACCAATGAGGGAGGGGGTGGTCCCTAAGGAAATCACATGAAGGTCTGGCAGCCCCAGTTAGTGTGTGAGCAGAGCAGGCTGCCGTGAATGAGAAGTCACCATATGCAGACTTTTTGGAGTTAGGATTTTGTTTTCCTTCAGTGTCACAGATAAATTCCTTTAACAACAGAGGAAAATCATGTTTCCAACTGTTCTGCATGCTGAGACTTGCTGTAGGCCGACGCTATAGAGGAATGGTTTACACAGCACTGAGTTTGTGTAGCCAAATGGCAGTGGTGGAAAAAAAAAACAAAAAACAAAAAACAAAAAAACAAACCAAGAAGACACGTGTATGAAACAATCACATATATTTCTGATCAGATTGGATTTTGATTAAAAAGTATTCATTGACAGAAACATTTCTACTGCCCAGATTTCTTATTTTAAATTGTTTTTACTGAGGAGAAACATTCTGTAGAGTCTTGGCACATACTCCTTGGCTCAATAACACTGTCATGTTGTCATGAGCATTGTTGTGTGGATTATGTGTCTGTGGGCTGTAATGAGGCAGAAGATACGGTTGTCCTTCCCCAGCTGTCCTCTCTTTCCTGCTACAAGCTCTTTTCTCCCCTTGCCAGACTGCAAGTATGGATTTCAGCAGCCTGAAAGGCAGTCCTGATTTGCACAAAGAAAGCAATTGCTGGTTATTTTTGTCTGTCTTAGTGCCCTTGAGCTATTTTATTGTTCCCTAAACTTGGACCTTAGGATGTGTTACTTTTCTGTGTACATTTTCTAAGAGTCATCTACAGTTACAGAAAACGTAAAAGGGTTTGCATCTCCCAGTGGTATGTTTCTACTAGGAAAATTAGATTATTATTGGGGTACTTTGTTTCTGCTTTTTATAGTCTTTGTAAGGTGGAGAAAGTGTTGTGCTTACACATGGAAATTTTCACAACAGTTTAACAAGTCTGCATTTGTGGTAGTATCTAAACATTAAATAACGATTCAGCAGAAGACAGATGTTATGCTACACCATAATGTACTGATTTGCTTATGGATATTCATTTTGCATGAACAGGAACCTAACCTTTTTTTTTTTTTTCTTACATCTTTCCATGCAATCCACAACTGAGAGAATTATGATGCTGTTAATTTTATTTTGCTTATTTATGTACTTTGATTTTCAGTTTCTGTTTCTTGTACTCTGGAGGACACAAAGTTTGAATTCCTGCTTTGTTTTTTAACTACTGACACTTCAGACTTTTGTGTAACATCCACACCCAAGCTCTGGACATCTGAGCCATTGCTTAGAAGGACAGTGGGGGGATCTCTGCATTAACCTCTCGTGTTCTGCACTACCTATGCAGAGGATCCCACTGCAGCCCACAGAAAGCCAGGGGCTGATGGACCTTGCTGCAGACACGGCATGGTACAAGGTAATGTTTGAGCTGGAGGGAAGCAGGACAAGGGACCAGTTGCTTCCTTGGGGGAGTTTCTGGGTTATTTGAACTCTGCAGCTTTTGGGAACAGAACCTTGCTTGACTTTGTGACTTTGAGAAAAAAAAAAAAAAGGTTATCTCTGAGAGTCAGCAAAGGATTGTGGCAGCCCATGGACTTAGAAAGACAGGCCATTGGTTACAGAGGATATCTGCGCATGCTGTTTGATGGAAAATAGACTTACTGGAATGAGAAGAAAGATTGAATGGCACCATGAGATCTACAAACCAAACGAAGGAGATGCGCAGAGAACATAAGCGAGGGGAGAAGGGCAGATGGCATTGTGGGAACATGCTAGGGGACATTCCAGTACAGAACAGCCTTAAGGGAGGTGCCTTGCCAGGCTCAGGGACCCCGCTGACTGAAGCCGTGCTCACGATCCATTGTCGGGCCATCGATGTTGCTGGATGACTATGTGATAGTAAAATGCAGCCTTTAAAAATTGCAGAGGTGTATGGGGCTTTTTATTTCTTAGTTTTATGTTATCATAAATACTTTGGATTAATTTTTATCTCTGTGTTCCTGACATTTAAAAATTATCTCTGGCTCTTTATTCTTCGATATGATTCCAAGTCTCTGTTTGGACTAGATAAGCACATCTGCATGATTAATATTGGGAAGAAAGATGACTTCCCTCCTCAGTGGCTGTGCAGATGCAGAAGCACATAAATGGGAAATTAATGTTAGGAAAAAATGACAGCTAAGGTTTTGAGATTGGAAGAAAATGAAAGTGTCTTTGGACTAGCATCATTAATTACTGAAATGCCACTCGATTGGCTTTTAATGCCACGGTCGCAGAAGGAGATGTTTCTAGTCTGAAGCAGTCAACAAGCCCCCTCCTCTGATTTGTGCTGCTTAATATTCAGTGGAGATGAAATGTGGAGATGAGAAAGGGCTGCTACTGAGATACATTTTTATCAGTGCTTGATTTGTTGTGTATAATTTTAAATACGGCCTTTTAAACAGTCTCTATTGAGTTTTGTCCAAAAAATCTGAGGAGTGAGAGCATTTGGAATATTTGTGTTTGTATGCCTTTAATGATTTATGGAGTGAGACAGAAAGAAGATCATTATACTTAGATGAAATCAGTAAATTATGCTTCAGTCTAAAAATGTCTCAAGATAAGGCTTCTAAAATAGCAAAAGCAATATGAAGAAGTTAACAGAGAAACAGGTGTGCCTCCATCAGCTGTGTACAGCTGAGAGGTAAAGAGAGAAAAGTCAAATACTTGACAGTTCCTCTGGTACAATGCTTGCAATATTTTGTTTTTGTGTAGTGGAGCTGCAGCTAATGGCTGTGATTTCTCTAATTTTTAGCCACTTCTCAATTCTCTGTTTGAAATTTGCCACATTTTAAGTTTGTCTTCTTTTTTTTTTTTTTTTTTGGACCGATCAGTATAACGTTTCTGGGTTCGTTAAAGAAAAGTGTAATAAGAAGAAAAGTAAATTTAAGAGTGCTTCCTTTGAACATTGCTCTCGTAAATGACAGCTGAAAATACAGGCCTGGTCCTCGCTGTCGCTGTTTCAACCTGAATATTTTCTGCATTATAAAAGGTTAATTAATCCTTACTAATCACAACACAACTGTGACAGTAAATTCTAAACAACACAGGTTTTTTGTTTGTTTGTTTGTTTAAGAAATAAAAAAGTAAGAAATAATCTTATAATGATTTTTTTTCCTGAAAACAAAGTGATGTCTTTTTTTTTTTTTTTCCATAGCAGAAGTTTCTTTTTTGTGTTTTTTCTTTTTATAGCAGAAATAGTTTTTTGGGAGCTTCGTGCACATTCGGACAGCATTAGAATTTGAGCATTAGAGATTGCAGAGGAGCTTGGGTATGTGAGAACTGAGAATTGGTTTTGGAAGGTTTTATGTTAGTGGCTTTTGAACTTCAGAATACTAGAACTTCTTCTGTTGCTATACATTTTTTCCTGCTCTGTTGAAGATATTTTTAAACATCTCCCTTTCCTCCTTTGTGCCTCTGCAGATCTGTGCCTCTGCATGTCACCCAAGAACAACCTTGATAGACCTGGGATTTTTGGCAATTTCAGTTTCTGTGTGATGAATGTGAGAAACTGTGATTGGGACCTCGTGTTCATAGAACAGAGATGCAGTATCTCTGAATTTAGATGCACTAAATATGTCTTGAGAATGACCTGAAAGTTTCTGCCAATACAGCAGCAGTTTTGCTAAGTCAGTGGCTGAGTGCAGAATGCTGCTCATGTGCTCCTGGCTGCTTCTGCAGGAGGTGAGGTGTTTGGTCACTGCCACTTAAAGCATCTCTGCCTGGGATTCAGGCCCCAGAAAGCTGCACCAGTGCTTTTCCATCTCCTTTCCAAATCTTTGCTACTAGTGGGATGGCTAACTTGGGTTTCTTGCTCTATTCCTCTGTTTCTTCTGGAAAACCCTTTTCACTGTGCAGTTTGGAAAAACTGATTCTGAGTTCTGGGGGATATGAGGAAGTAATGGCAATAAGGTTATGGTAGAAGAGCGCCTCTTCATCAAAGGAAAGTTTGCAGCTGGACCTGTAAATGGGAAGGAAGCCATCTCCCCCATCTGGGAGGCAGAAGTTGCTTTTCACAGCATGAGGAAGTCATAGGTCCTTCTACGTCCCCCCAGCCCCAGTGATGCCCCAGTCTGAAGCAGCTCCTGGTGAGCTTTATTTCATCCTGCACAGACACTAGTGAGATCGTCAGTTGCTCTGCTTATTTATTCATCACTCTTCATTCATTTATCGAAGACATTGTTCAGTAAAAGAATCTGGGGAGTCTTCTGTTCAACTGTTACAAATGTATCCAGCAACTTTCCACCACAAAGTAGCACCTAATTTCATTGCATCATCATTAACAATTGTAATCAGAGCTGGCAAGGAAATATTTGTAAATCTCATTTCTTTCACTTTTTTCTCCAGGAAGATCAAAACCATTCACAGACATCAGTGCAGAAAAGAACAGAAACCTATGAGATGGTGTTTGTTTAAAACGTAAATACCTAAGGATCTATCACTTTCTGATGCCTTTATTGCCCAGTGTCACTTCCTCTTAAACATGGAGTTACAGTGTTGTAAACCTGTTTAAAATCTTGAGATAATCAGATATGGGAAGTTCTAAGAGAGAGATTTGCTAACACTACAGAAAGTTTTTGACTGTTCTCCTGAACCAGACCAAATGCTTTCTTTAGTAATTAGATGGAAACACTTCAATGGCAGCATCTCTGCAATTTTGACAGCATGATAGCCCCTGGCATTTTTTAATTAGCACCTTTTGGAGTTGTTAGGTTAATTAGTCAAGTATAAAATAATCTTGCCCAAATGATTATTGCCAAATAGCACTTTGAACCTTGCGTCTCTCTTAATGTGTAGACACACTGCTATCCTGATAATTCTGTTGTCTGGATTATGCATGCCATTTCTAGCAAATTCATAGCACATTATTTCTATGAAATATGGCATACTTGTATAAAATTCATTTTTGAAATGCCTGGTAGCTGCTTGGTGCTGGAGTTTATAATGTTGCAGTTTGTCAAGTGTAGTCAATGGATTTTTCTTATTATCTACAACAGGAGCCTGATCTCAAATGTGTAAAGAAAAAAAAAAAACACGTAAAATTCATATGTATATAGTTTGTTCCAAAAGTAATGCCTCCTACTTATTTCCATGGAAACTACAACACATACAAAGAACATAATAGCACTATTTGATAAAGCAAATTCTCGTGTACAAAACTCTTCTTCAGTACAGTCCCCAGCATTAGCTGTGTATTTTCACCAGTGATGAACAAGAGCCTGCACAGTGTATGGTGCATCTGCACCAGTGAAGGTGGCCTGAAATGCAGCACCCACCACCGCACTGTGCTCACATCCACTGTCCGGTCTCTGTAATTGTTCAGCAAGTGTCCATTAATGTCAATGAGTGCAGTTTTTTTCTGCATGGAGGAATAAAACATAACAGAATATTGATGAGATGTTTTGGCCTCTACTGCCATACCACCAACAGCCCTTACCTACACAGGGTAGAGTGTACCATCTACATGATTTCCCAGATCAAGATTAGGTGGACTGGTAAGTCTGAATTAAACTCTGGTTTGATAACAGACATGAGAACTACTGACCACCTTGTCTTCTGACTTTTTGAGTAGAATTCATCTGTCACCTGTGTATTCCTTCCCTCTTCATGCTGGGCTCAGAGTGAAGAGGTGATTATAGAGGAACCTGCTTCACCACCAGCCTGCCTGCTTCTGGGAAGAAGTCAGGTGCTTGGGGGGGACACCTTGCTTAGTATCTGCTGCAAGTAGGAGTGAAATGAGGAGGTACTTTTCTGTTTCCCTGAAGTGATAAAGCCAAGATAAAATGCAGACATGGTATGTAATGTAAGTAGAAAAATAAAATTTTGTGTAGCGTGATGATCTAAGTGAACTGGGATGGAGGAACTTATGAACTGAGGAAGCAGAAAAATGCAAAGCAAAGTACTGAAGGACTGGTTACACTGTCAAGTTACTGACGTGTTTGGTCTGCACAACTGCATAAGACATTCCTTGTAGATTGACTAGTTCTGAGACTCCTTCAAACAATTTATAGACATGAACTTGATAAATTTATTGGCCACTGAGCATGATGTAATTAAACATGAGTTAATCGTTATGCTGTTAAAACTATATTAAATGCTAGGAAATCTATAGATTCTGTCTCCTGTATAGATTTAAGACTTTTAAGGGCTGACAAATCTTTGTTACTGACAGTTCAGAATTATTGATACTGCAGGCCTTTAAAATATATAGCTTCAATTACATAAATCAGATCTTTTATCGCATCAACAGCTTTTTACTTCGTCTTACTGTAGCTTGGTATGGATTGCCAGAGGTGATGCTAACAAGACTTGTGATTTTTAAGATAATTCTAAACTCTTGTGCACAGAAAACTTCCAAGATGCCCTTTTTTGTTCTTTTTACTAGTGATTGCCGTACTTCCAAGAGCTACACACTGAGGATATGAATGAACAAAAAGTATCTTCTCTGAAGATTTTCTAGTTGGATGATCATTGAATGAGTCTTGAGGGCTTGATAGAACTTGAATAATATGAGATATCCTAGTCTCCATGTTCTCTCCTCTGGGAGGGTTAGGGAGCCACAGTTTGAGTTGCCTGCACACTTTACATGGGTAGTCATCTTCTGATACAATAAATGTCAAACAACCATTTGCTGCAGTAGTACAACTCTTAACAACCACTGATAAATTGCAATATGAATTGCTTCATTTCAGCCTGTAACAGTATAAGATTCAAGATTTTCTGCGTAGCGCCCATCTTTTCTGTGAGGTGAATCTCCTTTATAATGTTTTAAAACACCCATAATTCTATTCTGAGTGTTATGTAGGGATACCTTCACTGGCTGCACTGGTGGGGAGAGTCCTTCAGATCTGCAGTGTGTAACCACACAGCTAAAAGGTGCGGAGAGAAACAGTGTTCTGCTTCTCTGTCAGTTCATCTTAGCTTCTTGGAGCACATTTAGTTTGCTTTGTTAGAGCTGTCAGGACTCCACGTAATTCCTGGGCATTAGATCTTGTCTGCAGTTAACCAGAAATGTGGCCTTGGCCTGTCGTATTGGTAGTCTTCAAGTTTTGATCTATCAATTCTGATCTCTTGATTTTGTTCATGAGATAGCAGTAGTTACATCATTTGTAGTATTATCTGCGTTGGTTTCAAACACTCTGCTGTCCCCTTAATGTAGCACTGAATGCACAGACTCTTCACACTTCTCTTAATAACCTCTGCAGGTTGTTGTAGGATGATCTTCATTTGCTCATTCTTCGATATCTGAGCTTTCTTGGAGCTTTTTAAAATCTTGTCACCCTCATTAAACTTCCTGCTTCAACGATCCAGAGTGGAATAGGTTTTGTTCCATTCCTTTGTTCCAAAATTTACTTATAAAATATACCCCGTTATTCACAACTAGTGTTACTTCATACAATACAGCTTTTTCCGAGTATCTCCAGGAAGAGTTGTCTAGAGTTATCTGAGAGAGTACAGTATGGTGCCAGCCATATTTGTGAAAGTGCACTTATCCCAGTAAAGCCAACCTCCCAGAAACATAATGTTCAGTATGTTCTAACATAGTGGCCCAGGGTTTTATAATCCAGCCTTTGGCTTTTCAGTGCTTTTTCCAGTGTCCCTTTCCAATTGTTTTCCCAGAGTCTCCTTTCAGAAAAGCACAAGTGAAGATTTTACTGGAATTTAGATCTGGACAGTTTCTTTTGCTCTAGGTGAGCTGTATTGGAGCAACTACATTTGGTACTGAAGGAAGAAAGAAATAGGAAGTGGAGCTCTCTATTGCAGACTGTAGGAATCAGACTGTGTATTTAGAGGTGCAGTTTGGGTTAGTTTCCCTGGTGGCAGCAATTACATTTTCTCAAATTAGACTTACAACCTCTTAAGTTTCAGATGTTTGTGTTGGAAAAACTGATGCCTTTTCACTGATTGGAGCCGTTTCTAGATTTGTGTGTATTCCTTCTGCCAGCCGGATCAGCGTGACAGTTCTGAAGTGCTCAGAAGTAGTAGGTCCTGAGGCAGTATGCAAAGAAGCATTTCTCTTTCAGTGAATTTTAAATGTGAGGACCAAGGATACTAGTATCGCATAGAACCAGATGAAATATAAATAACTTAAAAAAAAATACTTAAAAACCTTGAATTTATTCATTCATACACATAAGAATTATATTTAGGAAGCAAGTATATCTCCTAAATATTCAGCGGATCAATATCCCTTCTGATTTTAAAATACTCATGTTTATTTCTAGTTACTTCTGCCTTGGGTGCAATTTTCTTTGCTTGTACCTGACCTTAAAATCACATTGCTTTTAGCAAATGCTAGTCACATTTTCTAGAGCATAAGTAACAGTTATGAATTGAGAAGTCATAATTCTGTCAGGGGATCCTTTTTACAGTGTTTTAAACTAAAAAAGTGATATATATATGCATTTGCCTGAAGTGCTTTTTTTTCTGGATACCCACTACTTTCATGAAGCTACATTTCATGGCATTTAAATGCTGCAGCAGCTAACTTCACGTGACCCAGCATCCAGAGTAATTCATATTGTATCTGAGAAGATGCATTGGCTTTGCATGGAAAGAGTCAAGTGCCTAAATGAAATTCACAGAGCTACCATGGTGAGCAGGTTTTTGCTGCTTCAAGGAAAATCTGGTCCCTCCCATGGTTTAAATCAAATTGCAATCAAAGGGGCCTGTTAATTTATTAATGACAAGTAACCTGCAATCAGTGAATTAGACATTTAGAGCTAGTAAGAGCAGTTTGATGAATAAAACCACAATACCAGACACAGAATGTTAATAAACACCTACAGATTTAAAAACATTTTTCTGCAGTTAATCACAAACACTTAAACGTGCACATTCATGATTATATGCGTCCCAAATGGCAGTGTGGGTTGCAAGGAGACAGGCTGCATTGCACAGGGGTACAAGAAGAACTTGGTTTGTTTGAGGTCTTTCCTCTACAGATAAATAAGGCAACTCTGCCTTCATTCTTCTTACAGACACAGTCTCAATTTTGCCTGGAAATCTTTATCTGGAAGTTGCGTACTGTCAGCGTTGGTTTAAGATTTCATTTTCTGTTGGCCTAGGAATATTGCCTGTATATAACTGTGTTTAGTATTTTCCTAGTGCAAGTTCATAACCTAAAGATAAATATATATGTAGTACTTAACAGGCAGACAGAAAGTATGTCAACCTCTCTCGGACTCAGCAAAACAACAGAAAATCAACTTTGAAATCTGTTTATTATCTGATTGTCATTACAATTGGTCATCAGATAGCTTTTTTTTAAAGACAGGTGAAAAATTGATGTGTTTTTTGAAAATGTTCCCTAGGAAATATCCTCGATTTTCATTAGTTTTTTATTTTTTATTTTTATGTATGTATAAGCAAGTCCAAAAGAGATAATAAAATCTTCCCATATAACGCAGTATTGAAGTGTCCCTTCAATAGTCTGTTACTGTCTTGCTCTGAAAAAAAAAAGGAAGAAAAAAAAATGTAAAATTGAGTAGAACATTTCTTTCCTGTGGAGTACCTTTCATGCAACTGTTTCAATAGGTAAATCTAAAATGCTCCCTGGTGGTAAGAAAATGTAAACAATCAGCACACTAAGCCTTTCCACTCACTAGATGGCATTATTACTCTCAAAACATTGACAACCACAGCCTGCTTTTTTCACTGACAAGAGCCGTGCAAAAGACTACATTTAGCATAGTTAGTTAACTTTGTTTGGTTTCTGAAGATGTTGCAGGTTAAAGAAATTTCTGTTGCATCACTGTTAGGTTTTGAGCCTGTTGGGACAGTTCATTCCTTGCTCCGTGTTTGTTGTGGTTTGTTTTCCATACGCTGATTAATTTTGCAGAGATTGTGCAAACACAATAGTAAGTGCACTTGTTAGCAGAATTAGAAATGGTGGGTCATGGACTGAGATATGCAAGCCAGTGATGTATGGACAAAAACATGGGTTCAGAAATAGGATTCCAGACCCTGGTGTTTCAGAAAAGCAAAGAAGTACAACAGGATGATCAGAAGCAAGGACAAAATGGAAGAAGCAATAACTTATCACTGCATGGATAAGATATAAAGCTACTGAAACTGGTAATATAGAAGAGGTATTTTTTAGGAACAATAGGGAAAAAAAAGCTTTTTTTTCTGAGAAGATGCTTTAAAAAATTCTTCAGAACCATGAGATCAGAGTACTTGCCTTCCTTTAGCACCATATAATGCCAACTCAGCCTGGTGCAACCTGTTGCATGCCTTAGAGCAAAACCTCTTTATGAGCAAACATAAGCCAGGGGGCTCCAATGAAAGTTGAAGGCTCATCATCCGTGAATTAATATTAAAGTTCAGTAAGAGGATGTACAAATACTCAGCTTCAGAATCTTCAACAAATCCGTAATTTTTCTGTGTACCAAGATTTCTTGTCTCTTGAGGATGCAGCTAAATTGTCCCTCCAGTGACATTTTGAGCTGCATAGATGTTCCTGAAAAGCAAGTGCATAAACGTTTAAAAAAAGGTTAGTATCGCAAAACTTTGGAACATATCCTAACAAAGGATACCACATGCAATTACACTGCGGAGTTTTTTGGTTGTCACATTTCCCAGAAGCATGTGCTTTTTTTGTCAGAATAAGCAGTTCATTTTTCATTTGTTAGATAAATACTTTATCTAAATACAAAATTTTTAGCCAGCTGTTACTGGTGTTAGTTGGGGCTTATAAGAGATGTTTTTGTTTTGTTTTCTAAATACGAAAACAGAGGAGTAGACTTTGAAATCCTGTCTGCTTTTCATAACATGTGTGCCCACACACATATGCACACACATGTATCTCTGATACATAAGGTGTGCAATGAACTGAAGAGGAAGAGAGATTACAGGAACTCCTTACTGTTGATAACAACTTTTAAGAACCCGTCTAGGGATTCCGATGGGTTCAACTTAAGAAGTAACAAAATTTATTGTAGTCCATGTAGTCATTAGGACTCAATGTGGATTCTTGCCACTTGCTCTAACTTTAGAATAGAATCTCTAGGGAAGGCTGTTTTTCAGCCTGTATTTCTTCCTCTACTTTAACTGACAACAAATTTTGTACAATATCATCCTTTTGGGACCATGCCTTTAAGGAAAATTTACTGAATGTTTCAGGACCTAGCAAAATTAGACCACTCTTTTCTGAGAGGGAGTGACAGACAGATACTGAAAGGGTGATCAAACTAGAGGAGGATGAATCCCCAAAGATGAACTGTAATAATTTGGAGGTAAACCAGGTATGTGATGAAGCAGGAAGAGAAGCAGGCAGAAAAGAAAAAGGAGGTCCTTGATGCAGCATAAGATTTGAATTTTAAAATGAACTCAATACTGAAAATGAAGGAGTGATTGAAGAGGATGAGAATAATATTTAGGAAACAGGAGATGACTACCTGAAGGTCGCTAACAAAATGATCAAACAGATCATTGTAAAAAAGATGCTATCATGCTCAACCACAGTGTGCAATTTTGTATGTGAACTGTGCCAGCATCTGCCCAAAGCTGCTGAAACCAACAGCTGCCCTTCGGAACTGTCACAAAAAAAAATAATAATAACTGAACCTGATGCTCTAGAGCCCTACAACCTATGAAAGGTGGTGTTACAGCTCCTGGGCTGCTGACACAAAGCTTCCAGAGACACTGAGTAGGCATAGCAACTGGGTTATAGTGAAGACACAAAATCCATGCTAGAAGAAGTTCAGAGAGAGTCCAGAAAGGACTTTGTGGATATAGTAGAGATGATGAAGAAAACAAAAGAAGCCTGGGTTGGGAACTAAGAAAGCCCCTGGATATTTGGAAGAAGTTCAGGAAGTGGCCCTGGAGGAGAAAGACAGCTTTCAGGAAAAGGACAGACCTTGGGGTGAGGCCATGAAGAGGGTACAGATACAGGTCAGGCAGAAGATTTTAGCTCAAACACATCAGAGGAGTTGATGGAGTAACAAGAGTCTAGGACAAAAGGCACTGCAAGGGACATAGGGTATGGAGGTTAGAGCTAGAGTTACAGGTGATAGTTTTGCAGACAGAGCTGGAAGAGCAGTTTCAAAGTTGTCACATGGGCCTTGAAGAAGTGAAGACCACAGAAAGTTCTGGAGCAGAAGGAGAAGCCACAGAAGCAAGATCTGAAGAAAGCTCTGTAGCAGGAGTTTGTTGAACTGATAAAAAATCCGAAGGATGCCAAGAAAGAACATTAAAGAGCCCAGAAGAAATCCTGGGAATAAAAAGTTGAAAGAGCCTGAGAGGGTCTGTCAAGAGCTCAGAACTTCAATGGCCCTGGAAGGATTGTAGATGTCTCAGGAAAATGATCTGGAGTAAAGAAGAAAAGAGAAAACTCACAGACTCTGAGAGAGCTAAAAAAAGCACAGAGGATTGCATTAAAAGAACAGAATAAATCTTAGAAGGTTCTAGATGAAATGCAGCTATCACAAAGAAAAGCTATAGAGGGATAGGAGAGAGCTCAAATAAGGGCAGTGAGAAAATGAGACAGAGTACAGAAAACCCTGAAATAACTTAGAAAAGCACAGGAACGAGTGTTGAAGGAACTAAAAAGGACTAAGATGGAATAAAACAAAACAAACTGGAAAGAGAGGGAAAAAAAAAAAAAAAAAGAGGACTTAGAAGAACTTGAAAAAACTGAGAAAAAGCTCCTGAATGAGCGAATGAGAAGAGCAGTGCTCAAAAGAAAACCCTGGAGGAACATGAGAAGTCTGAAATCTTTGGAGTAACTGAAGAGTTCTCTGGAACAGTGTGTACGAAAACAAGGGAACTTTAAAAAGAAAGTGTAATACATAGAAGCCAAAAAAAAAAAAAAAGCTTCTTAAAGGGCTACAATTTCAGAAGAATGGTGAAGAATCTGGGCCAGTCTACAAAGACTGGGAGAATGAAGCACCAGTCCAGAAACTGTTCTGGAGGAATACTAAGTCTTGCAGGAAGTACAAAGCAAAGAGTGTTCACTGAGGCCACCTGAAAAGTCCATTTGAGATTTATTTGAATCGGAGTTGTGATTTTTTTGACACAACGATAAGTCAAGGGAAAAACATTAGTTGAAGAGCTGAGCTCAATTTGTCATCTGTGAGTTCTCTTAAAGAGCACTAACAGTCCAAAAGCAGATGCACACTTCTTTTAAACTGTATTTTTAACTGTATTTTTAAGAAAATTGGAATGCTTTCCGTACCATACTTTGACCTGCACACAAGCTCACATGACCTTCCAAAGAGTCCTAGTTTTCAAGTTCTGTTTCAGGCTCTCCTTAGATGACACAGGAGAAAGGAACAGAGAATCCAGGAGCATTTACTTCAGCAGCCTGAATACACATCAAAAGTAGTTTGTATGAATACTGTGTTAACATTGCTTTCTGATGAACATTCATTTTCTTTTTTGCAGTGTACTTATTTCACATTTGTGATGGTTCTGTGTACATGAGAACAAGGGACTCCAGGGTTGAATAAATGTTGGGAATCGTTGATGAGGTGAAAGACTGGGCATTTAACACGGAGTTAAAAATTGAAGAGTGATTTGTAGCATGGAGACAAAATTAAATGGTGTGTTGCTTCTGACAAATGGCAGTTTGATGGGAGCTGAGTCTAAATTACTTGAGGTCTCAGATGGCATCCTCCTTGTCCTGTCTCTCTGCAAGGGGACACATTCTGATGTTAGCAAGTCCCTTGACAGATGCTGACATGAAGCCACATGGAGTGTGCTTCTTGTTTCAGGGACTTGTCATTCAAACTCTGGATTTGCTTCTTAAAGTGCTTATTGCGTCATCAACTGTTGAGGCCTGCTGACTTTAAAGAAATAAACGTGTGTTTAAAATAAAATGAAGTAAAATCATGAGATGGAAATCTTAAGTTTAGGGTCTGAGTGCTTATTTTGATAACTTTTAAATATCATTTTATTTAAGGGATTAGATGTAACCTTTAAATATTGTAAAAGTTGGCTGAAAGTATTTTGGGCTGCATTATACATGCAGCAGCTGAAGATTAAAGAAAGAAAAAAGGGACTGTTCAGACCCACAAATTCACATGGGGAGAGATGTGCCCTTAGCACGGTTGCTGCAGATGCTACTTCATTTTGGCAGGAGACTTGTTCAGGTTGATGTTTATTAGCAGTAGTAGGAATTGAAGAGAGAATAGCCGTTGTGCTGTTTCTAAGTGGAGGTAGGAGTTAGAGCTGGGCTGAAGTTTCTAAAGCTTTTCGTCTGCTGAAGGAGCAGATGGGAGCTGCACGACCCAGTTGGTGTGATCAGGCAAAGTATCACTGACTTTTTCAGGGATACTGTTGGAGCAAGTCTTGCCTGAGTTGGTTTCAAGAGTGGCGAGGAGCTTGTTTAGAATAGGCCTTGTCTTCATACAGATAGCTACTTTTACTTGTTTACATCTCAGTAGGAACGGCCGGAAGCATGGAGTTTTCTAAAAATGTGGAAAGATGTAAAATGCGTCAGAGCAATGCTAAGCAGGCTTGTTTCTGTCTCACCTTCTCCCTGAGATGCTGCCTCAGAAACAGTACTGAGGAAAACAGCATTAGGAAATGAGGGTCCTTTGGTTACCCTCTCTCCCTTGCCCACCATATGCCTGCTATAATGACAGGGACTGGAGTTGCTCTGTGGTCAGAGACAGGGATAAGATCATGCACATTCTGGGCAGAAGCTGAAGTTTGATTGAAACCTGGGACTAAAAAGAAGTCATGACTCTATCAGAGTAACTGGTGGCTCTAACTGTTGTCAACTTTGTGGTAAAGATTTTTTTGAAAAACAGCAGTTGAACTCTTCTGACAGAGGGCTCTGCTATGAGGAAAGCCCTTCTTCAGGCCATCTGTTTCAGGTACATGCATGCATAAGCATCCTGAATATTGTAGTATTTCATAAAACTTGTACACAGCTCTCTTGAGGTTGTTTTGAAAAAGAAGATGGGAGAGAATCCTTCACAATTGATAGCAAAAGTTGCTTTTGCTGCCAAGAGTACCTAGCTCAGAAGAGGATTGTACCATATCCCACATACAAGAGGCTGGACATTTCATGCCTTATGTCTTCCTCACTGCTGCTAAATGAGTCACCTGCTTCAAAAAGTTTAAATTTCCAGAGCACTTCTTAGCTTAAAGCACTGGTTCTTGCTGCATGGATGGGGTGCCTAAGAAATCCTGTATTCAGCTGGGGCCAGTAAGTTTAGTAGAAACAAACAGGAGGAAGTTTGGTAATCAGGACCAGAGAGTAACCCTTATGATTGGGTAGGTATAGGCAACCATTTAAAAGGCAATTAATTACTGTATCTAGCAGCCTGTAGCTGACATTTATAAATTATAAAAGATCTAGAGAAAGCAAATACCAGTCTAAAGGTCTGTTTTTGTTCTTGTCTTTATGTACCTTGAAGGAAGGGTGGATTTCTCACCACCATCTTCTTATGCAAGCACCAACCATTTCACATACTAGCTGGTATGTTTAGGCCAAAGAGTAGGTGTGGTGGTGATCAAGGAGACATGAGGGAGTGTTTCAGAAGCAGCTTTGCGGTGAGGACAAGGGTCTGTGGATGCAAGGCAGAGAGGCAGCAAACACAAGACAAGCTACTCATGTCATCTGAAAGCTGATAGGATCATCTGAAACACTAGTCTTGCAGAACACTGATATGTAGTGCATCATTTACTCCAAGGTGGGTGTGATGAAAATGTATGGTTCCCAGAAATGCTCTAAGTTCCTTTACATTACTCATTGTTGGTCAGAAGTACTGCACTTTGTAGCAAGAAGAGTGCAGTGATGTGGCTGTGTGGGACACACTTTTAGCCAGGAAGAAAGACAATCTTCAAAGCAAAATTTTGAAGTGCTTTTAACATAATTATTATGCAGCAATCTGAATTTCTGACATGCAGTGATAAAACTTGATACAATCTGATTTAAGAGAAGACAGAATCATGCAATATTCTCCAGCAAATCATCCTTCCTCATAGATTTATTAAGGGACTGCTTTTGATAGTTCAGTTGCTGTGTCTTTTTCAGTAGAAGAATTAAGAGAACGTGGAACGGTGATGAATTTTCTGTTTTATATGGAAGAAGGGGGAAAAAGCAAGATAGCTGTGGTAGCAATATTACAGTAGCAATAGGAGTACGTGGTGACCTTTGTTGTGTGTAAAACCTTGAAGCTCTTTGTTCATAAGAGTGATCTGAGGCAAGAACTGTTAAGAACAGAAAGTATTTTGGGTACACGTTGGCCTCTTACTAGTCTGCTTGGCGAGGGATGAAGATCATCCAATCTGAAAAATTGAATTCTGCATATCATTTTCACTTAGACTAATTACAGTGATTGCAGGAACTTGTCTGATTGTATGAGGTCCTTCAGACTCAATTCCCTTACTCCAAAGGGGGAAAAGTAATAATTATCCTGTACTGAGGAGATGCAGAGGCTGCACAGTGTCTGTTTTCTGAAGTGACCTGTAGGATCTCACTGTATCCTTCATGATCAGTGAACCAGAATGCCACTGCTTAACTGAGGGCAATGTTTGGGGAAGGAAATTGAACAGAGAGTTTTAGTGACTGCTGTTACTTTCAGAGACCTGGTAATATTGATCATACTCTTGTATATCTTGCACTCAAGTTTACTAAGAAAGTCTTACTGCTACCCCTGGTGTTCTGGGAAAAGCCCCAACTGGTACAAAGGACAGCAGCTTTCCACACGTTTGAATTTTCCTGTGAAAATAGGATTTACTTCTTCAGCCTTTCAGCGGGGTCCAGTGAAACAGCCACAGCCAGTCCTAACAGTGGAGTAAAGCTTTTTGCAAGTTCAAAGTCTCTCAAGCTGAACTACTAGGAACGCAGCGTAGCAAGATATAAACTAGCCCTTTTTAGATTTTGACTTTGTTTCGGGTGATGTTATCACTTTTGGTATGTGCTTTATCCAGTCTTGTGGGCTGTGGGATGCACAGTCAATAATCCAGCATCTTAGATAGTAATGCATTTGTAATGGAAAAATCAGCCGTGACCCATGAGGAAAAAGATTATGGTCTTATCCTGGCAGCGTGGAGGATGGGCTCTGTTAAACCAGCTGTACTTATTGGCAAGGCCTGCTTCTGTTGAGGGGCTGCAGGATGCTTGGCCAGGGTCCCTCCTACTGTGAAGCCTGGGACTCAGTGCAGATATTACTGTGAGATCAGAGACCACACCGCTGAACTCTTAACCACTTTGGCTGACTCCAACATTTAGTAGTTATGAAATTATGGTTCCAGCTGTGATGTGTAATCTCAGATGCACGGGAGGATTTATCATGGAAACTATTCAATTTTGGCTTGCTTGCTGGGTAACAATTTATATCACAAGTGAAAAAGTTGCCTCAGAAACCAATGTTAACTGATCACTGGAAAATGTAAACTAATGTTGTCAATACAAAGTAGTAGGACATGACTAAGAAGTCATTGCTTCTGTGCAATAATGAAGTTGGTAGTTCTGAATTATTGACTCTGTCAACACTCAGCAGCTGAATTAATTAACCTAAATGATCTTTCCTTACCAAAAAAGAGAAGAAATAATTGTTGGCTTCTGTAGCATTATTTCTTCTGATGTTCATCTGTGTGACATGATTCTATCTCATCTTGAGTCAAATGAACAAACTCATGTTGAATGCTCAGCTTTCAGACGAACTTTACTTTAGATCACAAATAACCTGTCAACTTCAGATACATGAACTCTCACAGCTGTGGTGGAGGCGGTCTTATACTGCATAGCATTGCTGAGAAGGCTTCCTTTCAAAATCTCTGAATTGCAACCAGCTGTTTCCTTCCTATAACAAGATCATAAAATATAAGTGGATTAAAATACAGATGACCCTGAAATTTAATTCTACTCAGTTGAAAACTAATCTATAATACTTCCATCATCTGGACTTGTCCAAGAAAGAATTATTCAACCAATCACAAGCAACAAGCATGAGTTATTTACTCACGCAAAGCGGAGATCTGGGAGTAAGAACATGCCAAGCAGACTTTTCTCACTTGAAGTCTTCTACATCTTACACAAAAACAAGCTGCATGTCAAATGCCTGTCCTTCCTTCTTTGTGCCTGTTGTCTGCTATACATAAGAAAAAAATTTTGTGAGGAAATCTGTGGCGGACTATGCAGGAGTGCCCTTTCATGCTTCTTTGTGGATCTACAAAAAGTGGTTTGGTGCCACCTCTTGGAGAATTTCTTATTTTTCCCCTGTCATGGTGTTATCCATGACAAGGACACAAGGAAAAAAAAAAGGTGAGAGGGAGGAAGAAGAAAAAAAGAAGACTTACGTTAGCAAAAACTACAGGGGAAGCACACATGCTGAATCTCCACGTCAGACTGAGAGAAAGTGCACCGAGTGAGAGAGACTGGTGTCCGGTCCAGAGCTCCAGCCCTTTTCTGCTCCTCACCAGAGTATGAGCTCTTTAACTCCCAGCATGATGTTCTGATGTGGAATACCGGCATCAAAACCGCAACATCTCATTCCTTACTTCCTGGAATTTCAGCCTGTTCCGTTCCACTTAGACTAGGAAACAGAACTGACAGCTGCATTGAGAGATTTGAGTACAGCCTCTGTCTAGCTTGTAAGTTCCTCCAAATAATGAAAAGGGAAGTTTCCTTAAATCTAAATGACTTTCATGCTAGGAAAACTGAATCAATTCTTAATTGAGGTCACACAAATCCATAGAAGTTTCCATGTTAAGGGAGGTAGATCATTTCATGTACTTCCCGGTCAGCAGTGTGATGTTCTGTAGATTTATTTTTTTCCTCAGACAGCAATAACAATGGCAGATTTCAGGGCACTTTGTTCTTAGTGTGCTGGATTCTTTATATAGCTCTCTTCTAGCCTAGAAGGAAGTGTCTCTACACCAGGCAACAGAATACATTACCACCTAGAACAAAAACACTGTATACTTTTGAGAGGACATTAAGGTAGGCAAGTGCACGGTGGTTTCTAAACTATGACTTCATTAGGACAAAGGAACCTTAGTGTTTCTGATAAAATGACTACAGGTTTTTTAATCATTACAGTGACCAGGGAGAAGCAGACTTTAGATTAAACAGTAAGGTGAAAAATGCCCAATAATAATAAGAAAAATTGATCCTGAGCAGCGTGGCCTACATGTCATCAGTAGAGATATTAAACATGCTAGATGAAATGTCAGGTGTAATGATGCTCTGAGTGTGATGTAGTCTGATAAGGTGACCTAAGTGCTCTTGCTTCATGGTCTCATTACCCAGGGTATTATTACTGACCAATGCATTTACCACATCAGCTGATTCCTTCATTTTGCCCAAGGTTTTGTCATTACCATTCATTTTTTGAAGGCTTGGATTTAGCAAAATTATCGAGGACAATCTGCCATGTACAACACTCTTGCATTGGCTGTAGTTGCTGTGTGTGGCCCCTGCAGCAGCAAACCCTTGTGACGTTCACTGTGATGCCCTGGTACAGAGTCTCTTAGCGAGATGAGAGTGCAGAACTGTGGGAAGAGGCCCACAGATGAAGTGGCAGGGTTCCTCAGGGGTCCTGCCCTGCCATCGGGGACAGGGGGTCAAAGGGCTACATGGTAGTATCCACAGCTCCCCTTGGCATGTCCCCTCTTATAGCTGGATGCAGAAGCCTCAGCGCAAACAGCTTTGTGTTGTGGCACGTGCTTTCAGGTCCCAGTTGCTTCTGACAAAACCAGTATTGATCTGTGGTTGCTTTGTTGTGAATCCCTCAAAATGAATGGTGGTTGTATCATGGCAGCACTTAATATGCTGTTTTAATTGGAGATAAATGAATGTCAAGGTGGATCTGGGGCATCAGCTAAGCTTTCAACACTGTTTGGTATTTTCCTGACAATGCAGAGAAGCCTGGTGAAATGGCTGAGTGCTTCAGTATGAAGGAACATCTGGGAGGGCTGAAGATGGAAAAGATTCTGCCTGCAAAGTGTATGTGGTGGTGGTATGAAATGTGCAGATGAATGCTGACAAAAGGTTTTAGCATTTAATTGATAAGAGAATATGATCCTAGTAATGTAAAGTCTAGTTTCAGTTCTGGTTTTGCACAATATCTTCCGATTCCAGATTTCTGCCCTGGTTCACCTTATCCTAGTGTTTCAATGTTTGATAAGAGTGCATAAATTAAATTCTGGCTGGATGTGTTAACACACCAACTTGATTTCTGTCTCAGATTTTGTAGGACCACTGCCTGCAAGTCCAGTCCGTACTAAGTGGACAGAAAGTTTTAGCTTCACTACAGGACTTGGCAGAAAACAGGGAGGTAGAAATTAAGAAAACATCTCATCACACAGATAGGCTGTTGAGAAAATAACCACTTTACTGTAAGAGGAAGCACATCTTTACCAGGACTCAGGAGGTTTGTATAAGGAGCTACTAAGAATTCAGTGAATTCAATGGAATTACCTCTGCATTAACGCAAGGAAAATATCTAGCTTATCACCTGGTAGAAAAAAAAATCCTTCTGCCACATATACCATTTCAAACATCATTTTTACTATACTTTATTATATTTTTATCATTTTGAACCAGTTTTCCTAAGAGTTGATGGTCTTACACTGTTTGTCATCTTATTTATCCTGAAAAAGGGATGCATTCTGGCAGTAAAAATAAACTTCTCTTTGCTGCTCTAATACTTTTAAACCATTTTCTGAAAAGCCCAAATTTTTATTTCTGTAATACAGTACTATGCTTTATGAATACTTTTGTCCAGCTGATTGGTCAGTACCACTCAGAGCAGTGGCTTTGGGGATGCAGATGTTTGCCAGTGGGAACTGCAGTTCATTTAACAGTGGTCACTGAATTTATTGCACAAAAAAACCCATAAATTGTAGTAACAAGAGGCAGTGACTGGTTAATCTGAGAGATAAGCTCATTCTTAAAATAACTGAATATGTTTAAATAACCACAGGAAGGAGAATTACAAGATTTATACAGGTACTCCCTTGCTCTTTCAGGGAAACATGTTCATTTTAAAAACTGTGAAAAATGCATGTTTACTGTGTTTGGCATGATTCCATCCTTCTACATGAGACAAGGAAGCTAGGTGAAAGAGCTTTGCTGAGGACAGTTAGAACTGAAGAGAGAAACAGTCACAGACAAGAAATAAGGAGGAAAATTTAATTAAAACTTCAGTGAAGTCATCCAGAGAGCTGGAGAAAGAAAACCCCGTAAACAATTATATCTATTTCTGTCCTGCACGTTAAGTTCTTAAGACTTAATGTATCTCTGATACCAGGGTTATTCTGTGAGGCATTTGCCTTGGAGGATATTCCTGTGCTATCATTAATACTCTAAGCAGCTTCTTGTTAAAATACGCAACACACGTGCATTTTCTGTGATGCTTGTTACCAGGAGCCAGTTCCAGCAAACATTAGACAACAGATTCAGGCTGACTAAAGGCAGAGCATTGCTCAGGATCAGGCAGAGTGCTCTGTTTTAACAGAGCAATCAGCCACTTCTGCTGCTTTGCCTTGCCCTGAATTCATTGGCAGCCCTTGGGCTAGCTAGCTGTTTGTCTTGAGAAAAACAGGGAATTATTTCTTTAAATTTTTTGGTGGCTGCGATGCCTTGCAAATTCCCAGAAGGGTTATTTATGGACTTGTTTGAATTTTGACCTGCACATGGCTTGAACCATAATCAGTTATTGCATGAGTAATGAAATGACTGCAAGTTCGTAAACCCTTGAGAGCTCTCATTAAGCACTCACTGTCTGCACCCTCCATTCCCACACGGAGTGTGACTGTGCTTGCAGGAAAGCTGCAGCGGAGCATACAGAATGCATGGGCAGGACGGAGGCAGGGCCCCTCTCACAGCAGATGGAGTGAACAGGTTCACCAAAGGGCTCCTGCCCTGCTGTAGTTCCTATTGAGGAATGACATTGATGTTTTTTAAGAAGTCAGAACAAAGCTGTCTGGCTTTCTGTTGGGAACAGGGCATTTTGTTCATTTTTATTTTTAAACATATCAGTATTTACAGAGCTGCCAAGCTCTCTGGGCACTGAAAAATTAGATTCAGCAATTTCTTTGATTTTTCTGGTGTTTGGTGCATCTATTCTTCTTTGTCCAGCAACTCTAACATTATTTAAAGTTCCTGTAAGATTCTGCTAATCCTAAAGAAGATGTTCATAGTGGCTTAAAATTTTTATATCCATTTTGCAACAATGCAGAATGGTGTGAGCATCTTTCTGCAGTTCTTTGCTAGTAATACTGTTTATGTTTCCCACTGTGTTAGCAACATTGAACTCTGCAGCACATCCAAAGAGAGATGGCTTTTTTATATACCTTGAATAAAGGTCTTGCTTTCTGTAAAGTCTGCCTCCTTTATTATTCTTTAACTTCTGTATCAAATGTATACTTGGGTGGTTTTCCTAACTTGCATTCTCAGGCTGATATGCCAATCAGTAATGATTTACTTTAGGATTTGCTAATCAATAAGCTTTGTTTCTGGCCTGGAGCAGTGTAATTCATACATTCAGAGATAGATCAGCTAATTTTCTGAAGCCCAGCGGACTATTTCAAAGTTGCATTGCTTCTGTGCTGTTTTTATTAGCTACAGTGTATAGATGTGATCAATTAGCTGGTTGCAGTGCTTGTTCATATATGTGGATCAAAGGAGTTATGTGAAAAGGGTGTTGCATCTTCAGCTTGTCTTCTGTACAGGTGCACTGTGGGACTCTGTGGATGGTCTACTCCCTATTCCCTACCAGAGGTAATATAAACTGGGACTCCTTCTGCAGGCACTACAGGATTAAATTATATTTTCATATTAAAAATGAGAAAATACAAATATGCCTTAGGGGTGTTAGAGCTGCATAGTAGATGTTCTTTATGGCTTATTTTGTCATCTTATGTGCCTTTTGGATAAAAGATCAGGATTCTCAAATGGAAAAAAATCAGCATGGCTTTTTCCTAATACCATCTATATCTATGCCTATTTAGGAAACCTGTGTGCCTCTGGAGTCAGAACAGTTTCCTTCTAGAAGACTGTTTTTTACACTGTGGTGCTGGAGAGACTCTAAGAAACTTTAAGTATCAGTCCTGAATCAAATCTTTGGTTTCTTATGAGTGACCAAAATATCAGCTGGCCAATAAAATGTGGTAGCTTATGGAAATATAAAGGTAGCTTTTGAGAGTTAGAACACTGTTGTTTTGTTTTTGTTTTTGTTTTTTCCCCACCTCGCATACCAGTTAGGGTACACTTCGGTAAACAAATAAGCAGATAGAAGATCAGCTGTCAAGATTAGGAAAATGGGTGGGACAAACACAATAAACAAGAGGTAGCAAAAAGAATGAGAAAGAGGTTAAAGGTTGATGGAATTAGGATGTAGATAGGATGTAGACACGGTAGTAAGCGTTGGGTTGGCTGTGAACCTGGAGTACTCAATTAATGAGGAATTCTTGGCATCGGTGGATGGGGATATAAGACCATGATGTGTTTTAGGTTGTGTGCTCCTGCTTGCAGGATGCCCACTATTGCAATCTCCAATTATAACTTTTTCACAAGAGGTCTGGTCTCTGAAATATCATTTGAGTTATTACTCAGAAGCCCATGTATGGTGTTTCAGTTTGCAAGCAGGTATGTATCTCTGTTCCTGTACAGATTCTGAAGTCAAACTGGCCCCAAATCTTCAGAAACATGGTTGTGTCCAATTCTCTAGCTTTATGCGACTCTTGTCTAATATATATAGTGTATGATTATATAAATATTTATTTATTAGAAATTTCCCTCAGTTTTCCACTATGCTTTGATATCCCATGAGACTGAGGAATTTAAGTCGTTCTGGCTTGCCTCAGAACTAGCACATACCTGAGGCCAGATTCAAGTCTTTAGCTACAGGTATATCCTACACACATGGCATGCTTTCTTTTATTGTTCTAACCAGATTGGATTCACAGTATCTATTAAATAATGAACGATCAACAGCAGTAAGTATGATAAGGAAGCTACGCCTAGATGGCAGTGTTACTTCAGAAGAACAAGGAGAGACCTTCCAGTTCTGCATAGATTAAGCCTGATTGACCTTACTTAGCAGTAGGGAAGCATGCCAAGAACTTATCTTGTACAACCCATTAGTAAACTTCAAGGTTTCCTGAACCTTAGAACAGTAATTTTGTCTCTTTACAAACCAGTTCCACCTGTCTGCAGCTTGTCAATATTTAGCCTGTGGCTTATTAAATTCCCAAACCTCATAAAATGCATTGATCTGTTCTGCTTAACTATTTCTGTGGCTGTTTGCTTCCCACTGTAACTCATGACGTGGTATAAAATGATATTGAAGTCCAAACCCTACCACAGTAACATACTCATCATTTATGTATTTTCAAGCTATTTTTTTAAACCAACACACATTGCTAATCAGTTAATTCTTACCTCTCCAAAGTCTATGCAATTATAAGTAGTTCTTGTGAGAGCATATGAATCTCTGCCAAGTATTGTTTATTTTTTTTAAAGAACAAGTCTCATATTAGCACCCAGAAAATTCCCTGTAGTCGTGCCATTGATGTTCTGTTCTAGCAGTGCAGAGCCTTTTAGAAGTATTTCAACAATGTCCGACATTATTCTGAACCTCTGCAAACTTTTGTGCACCTAGATTCAGACATGGATCTGCCTGTAGGTTTTGAACACAGAATATGTGTTTTTAGGATGTACTTTAGGATTTACACATTTCCTTTATTTCCAGTCCCATTTTCCACCTAATACTGCCCAGTCTTTAAGGTCAGGCTGCCTTTGTTCTATATCTGTCTTCAACACATCTTCCTTCAGATAACTGGATGGGACAGACAGATCTCTGCATCAAAGTGTTAAGTTATGTTTATGGTATCTACACTTGGCGTGGATTTCCTCAAAAGGTCAAATGAACATATGTGTCTGTCAGAGTACAAGTTGTGTCAATACAAACGGATGTTCAGAGTTGTAAATATCAGGTTCAGAGTCTGTGCATGTGTGTTGTGAGTTGCAAGTACATAAGGTTGTCCTTGGCTACAGTGAGGATTTTATTACCACACTGTTCTTACCTAGAAGAGGCACTATTTGTAAAAAAAAAAAAAAAAAAAAAGACACTAAAAATCACTAGATTTTACTGTATCTTTCATGCTTGTCTATTCCCATCCAACCCAGTATACCTTGCATTTGATCAGGACACTTTTCAGGTCTTAATTTTTATTTTTTATTTTTTTTCCCTAGGGTTTGCTTTTTGCTTTTATTTGCATTTTGTTGTTATTTTTCTACTGTTCTTTTTTTTTTTTTTTTTCCTCCCCTGTGGAATTTGGATATCAGGCTCATCTTACCTTGTTGAAAAGTTAATTCATTCCTAGCTTATTTCTAATATTTTAAGCAGTAATCTTGCTTGATTACCTTCTAAAAAGGAAAAAGTTAAATCCTCAGCACTAATTACTATTTGGCATTTTTGAAAACAACAGAAGTTTTTTGTCGGATAGTGTAGGACATGAATGTGTGTGGTATATGTCCCTTGTCAAATGCCACTGTGTCCTATGTGTATTATATTTGTTTGTGTAAAATTCTGTTAGTAGTTCAGCACAAGTTGTGTGCAATGCTTTTCTTTTCAAACCTTGCTATGATCAGGAAATTCAGAATGACTAGAAGATAAATAGCAATGTAAGTTAACAGAGCTGTGTTCCCATGGGCTTTATTATCCTCTAGTGAGAGTATACCACCCTTCCCTCGTGATTATTAAAGATTAAAATGTCATATCCTCAGTACAAAAGCAGAATAGTTGGGAGGGGGATTATGTAACTCTTCCATTTGTCCTGTGAAGATTATTAAATAAAAATTGCAAATGATAAGTTGCATACTCCCACTGGTACTGCACTTTGCTATCAGTATTTTTAAATTATCAGTAAGAAGGCTCCTAGCTTTCTGGGAATGCTGAACAAAATACAATCTGAAATGAGGAATTAACCTTGAATTCAGTTCTTTAACAAAACTAGGATTTTTTTTTATTTTTTTCCCAAGTGTGCCTAATGTTGCCTGCTAGTTTTAAAGGAAGTTAAGCATATCACTAGCTGTGAGTGTCTGTGGCAGGATAATAACCCACAGCCATAGGAGCCTTCTCTGAAGATGTCTTCCACCATTCGCTCTTTGGGTCAAACCAGCAGATAGCCACCTCCATCAGCTATCAGTACCACAGGCATTTGCTTCCAGGTGTTCCTTGGTTGCATCCCTAAGCTGTGAGCACCCCTACACACTCCTTGCTTGTTCCCCTGTGTATCTTGTAACTAGTGAAGCTGCAGATTTGTGAAGTTCCTCGTGCATAGTCTGAAGGTACTGCAGTGCTAATGCTTCCAGTTTTCCTCTAATGACCAGATTAAAAGGATTTATTTGAGCACAATTTGTGATAGCAGAAAAGAAAGTCTTGAGTTCAGCAGCACTGCCACAACTGCATCTTTCTGGTCTGTGTTCACTGAGAGTCAGTCTCTGGAGGTGAAGGCAGGCAAGTGCTGTGAGCTGGGAATGCAGATGTTATCTCAGCCTGCAGGATAGCCAGTGTCTGAGCTCTGAACATTTTCCTTCTTTTTGAAACGTTAATAAAAAATGGCCTATGCTTATTTTCTCCTTCTTTGCTAATAGCAACTTAGTACTTCTCTCATGTTTGATGAGCGAGTAGTGCATAGATTAAGATATTTTAGCATAATTATTTAGTCAGGTGCTAAAAACTCCATGCTAAGGGGCCTGCATAGACCTTTGCACATTGTCCTAGACTTGCCTTGTTTCGAGAAAGATCTCTGTTATGGAGAATTTGTCTGACAGTGCAACGTGTGTGATTTGCCTCAACAATCTTTGTTCATCTCGTTAATGGCCATTTTATTAAGTGCCATTTACCAAATAAATAATTCCTTTAGACTTGTTAAACTGTAGAGAACTTCAAGGATGAGACTACTACCGGAACCCCGAAGGAAGAAGAAGTGAGTAGCAATGTGGATTTGAAGATGTTAACAACTTCAGGAATATCTCTTTTCTTATGTATATATAACAGCTGTTTTTAAATCTGGTGGGCAAATCTTATCAGGGCAGTCGGCATATATAGCCCATTCTTATAGCAGCATTCAATTTATGGTATCATCCCTCCCTACATTTCATCCTTTCATCACCTCTCCCCTCCCTATCATCACAAGTGCCCTTGTACATAGATGTACATAAGTACATCTAGAGATACAGAATCTCCTGAAGTCCATCTCATTGCTGGTATAGATTTCTCTGGAGGTCATAATTTTCTATTCATCATCAAGGAGAAGTACAAGTACGACTTCAATCCAGTTAGTTATCCAGAAATCCTTGTGAGGAGCACCACATGGCAGTCTCTGAGGTAGCTTTCTCAGCCATATTTATGCAACATGACTGCCTTGATATCTGAATAATGAGGTGGAGATGAGCATCTTGGTACACAGTCTTAGTGGAGGCAAATCCTTATTCATTTTTGCCATGGTGCAGCTTTGTAGAATTCGTGCACTGATATAGATTTAGAAATGTCTGCTTTCACTCCAGTTAAAATAAAATAAAATAAAATAAAATAAAATAAAATAAAATAAAATAAAATAAAATAAAGGCTGTGGTCCATCTCCATTATATTTTTACAGAAAGAGCTATTTTGGTTTGAGAAATAAAATATATTGATAAAAAGGACGCATACAGTTGGAAAGACATTTTAAAAATAGGGTGTGGAAGCAGCCTGGTTTCATGGGGAATTTGAAATTCAGCTCTTGAGTTGCCACCAAACAACCCTGAGCTCTGAGCGTGGCTTGCAAGATCCTGAGCCATATTCCAGTGCACTGAAGCAAGATAAACCTTTTCGTTATGTTCAAGCATAAATTAGGGAAAAGAATCTCGAAATCTGAAGAGCATTAGGGAGTGCCCTTGTTGATCTGTTTGTTTGTTTTTTTTTCTCCTAAATGTGCAAGAAAAAAAATAATTAGAATATTTCTTTTTGTCAACTTATGTTAATGAAAAGCACTGAACCTTTATAAAATGCCTTTTAAAACACACAGGTGCCAACAGCTGAAAGGGAAGAAATACAACTGTTTAAATAACTTTTATCACTCAGTGCAACATACCTGAGAATGTTTTGGTTCAACTTCAGGAAAAGCAGAAGGAAACCTGTTTTCATGACAGCCATGTGCCTACTCTGGCTTGTAGGAAAAGGGACTGAAGTATATTAAGCATTTGTGAGTGGGAGGAAAAGCTGTTTGCCTGGGAAAACAACAACAACAGAAAAGGGATGTCCATATAAACAGAACAATTTTTCTCCCTACTGCAAGACTGCAGAGCATGCCAGAATGTTTTTTCCTGTAGTTGGATGCACCGCAGGCTGATGATTATTGTTGTTCTTTGATACTTGGACATAGGTGCATAACTGTAAAACATCCAACAAGTAGCTACCCTTTGTTTACAACAGATAAAAATGTAACTATGTATTTCAAAAATCACTTTTCAAAAAATGCAAGCTACAGTTTTGTAGGTATCTTCCATAGCAGAGAAAGATATATTAAATCTCCAATTTGCTTTGACCATTTGTTATTAATCCACACCTTTACAGAGAGACTCATCAGGCGTGAAAGTGTGAAGAGAAACACAGGTGCTGGACAGGAAGAAGGCAGATAAAGTTAATAAAAAGAAGACTAAAAAGGATGACTTCTGGTGAGCAGGAAGCAAATCTGGAAAGATGAGTGAGATAAATTTCTCTGTGGTATGGATTTGCTTTTTACACTCTTTCCCTTTCCCAGAAAGCATACATGTGCCAAAACGTTTACACCCCTTTTCACTGAGTGTCAGAGTAATATGCTGCTGTTACCATCTTCACTTACACCTCAGCTAACCTCCACTACTTAGCAAAACACCCTTTATGTGCATATCTTCTGCTTGGTTTCTTTCCCTTCATAGCTTTTATAATTTTTATTATTATTATTTCAATCAGTACACTTGACTTGACTTTCAAAAGATATAAGAACAAATAATAAATATGGAAAGGTAATAATCTCATAAAATTGGACTACATCAAAAGAAGGGTGGTCAGCCAGGTGAGAGAGGTGATTGTGCCCCTCTACTCAGCCAGGTTAGGCCCTGTCTGGAGTAGCATGTCCAGGTTTGGGGCCCCTAGCGTGAGAAGGATGTGGAGCTGTTAGAGTAGGTCCAAAGAAGAGCCACTAAGATGGTCAAAGGGATGAAACACTTCTCCTGTGAAAAAAAGTTGGGCTTATTCAGCTTGGATGGGAGAAGGCTCTGGGGAGACCTCATAACGGCCTTCTAGTACATGAAGGGAGCTTAGAAGCAGAAGGAGGACCAACTTTTTACATGGTCTAGGGGGAATGGCTTTAAACTAAGGAAACATTTTAAACTGAGGAAGCATTTGTGGCAGTATATGGGAACTGTTGAATCTCAGCCTGAACCACTGATTGATCACCTGAGATGAGCACTGAGTCAGCCACAGGAGCACAGGTGAAGGCAATTCACCTGTGTGACCGGAAGGGGTGGGGTCTGGCTCTGCCTCTCCTGGACCCCCATTTAAGGGCTGACCACCAGTAGGGAAAGATCTCTTTCTGGAGGTTGCTCCTTTGGAGTTTCCTACTGTGGGATTAAGACACAGGTGAGTACTTTCCTTTATTTTGATTATCTCGTTCCATCAATAATCTTTCTAACTATACCATCTGTGAATTATCTCAGCTACAGTGCTATTTGGTATTATCCACTCTGTTAACCGTATACCATACAGGTGGGAATTAAATGTTAACATCTTCATTCCTATTTACTTATTTGTAGGCGTTCACTCACTTTTGTGAACGATAACTGAAAACACTACTGAAATGTCACCTTTGGTGTGCTACTGCTCTATGTGCCGTGTCTGAATTCTGTTTGAATCTAAGAAGTAATAGAAGCCATCCCAGCTCTTGATAACTGTTTTGAGATACAGGATTTCTGGCCTAAGGGGAACAGGTTGTGATTGTTGGCTGATCTGTTGGTACTTCTCTGAAGAGGGGGAGGAATATGGTTGAAAGTCATTGAACAAACTAAAGGTTTTGTTTTTTTTGAAGTTGTGGCTCAAAAAGAAACCTAAACATAAAGGACAGCTCATCACAGCTGGTATTTAAGCCTTCAAAGAAGGCAGAGGCAGTGTGAGGAGAGAATATTAATTATGGAGAACAGTGAGGGCTACCATTTAATTTCCTACGTGTCAGAGAAACCATACGATACATTCCTGCTTCCTAGTGCAGAAGAAGGGGTAGGTCTCCTTTTTCCAGTGTGGGAGATCTTGTGTTCTTCACAGATGTGCTGTGTTATACCCGTCTTTGCTCACTTTCCCCATAATGATCAACCTAAAATAGGTTAATCTGGAGGTTCTTAGGCGTGCTACTGGATTGGCCTGCATACCCCTCAGAGTACTGTTCATAGATGAGAGAGAAGGCTGTCTTTTATGCTGAGTGGAGACTTCTTTAAACGTATCATGGGGGACTTCTCAAAAGCAGGCTGGTAGAATGACGGTTGTTGGGCAGACCATGAAACTGCAGCACTGGGTAACAAAGTTATTTGCCTCCCTGTGCAGTAGGTGGTGAGAGAGCTGAAAGTATAATTTGTCCTACATCAGAGTCTTGTTACAAAAGAGCTAGGTCTGGTTCCCACTTACTAGGAATCCAAGGATAAATGCTACGAGATACAATTGGTCAGACTCCCATAAAGTTTTGTCTGAAGTAAAGTTTGAATGTGTCATAGTTTTATGAATTTTGTTATATTATTGATATTTCACATCATAACATCATATAGTGTGCTGGGAGTTAAAGAGTTAATGCTCTAGCTGCGTGGATCGTCAATAGTTATGGATATGCCTGTCTCTGAGGAGAAGAACTACATTCCCCAGAGGACTGTGCAATGCTTTTGTTTCCTTTTTCTACATGTTTCCGCTCAGAGGGAAAGATAAAAACTGTCTACGGTCACAGGACTGTCTCTCTCTTCCCTTCGGGATCGAGCTCAGCAGTGGGTGTTTGTTGCAGCTGTCCACCTTCAGCATTAGCGTAAGGCCTTTGGTTTATCGGACACTCTCTTGCTCGTTTTATTTGATTCATTAGCCTCAATTCCAATTATATTGTATTATATTGTGTTACTTTGCTTTCTGATATCTTATTTAGTAAATTAGCTTTCCTCCTCAGATCATTGCGCTGTTTTGTTCCTAGGCCCATCTCCCTTTTCCCTTTCCCCCTTTCCCGGTCGCGGGTCTGTGGGTCCCCTGCACCAATTGTTGCAGAACTGGGCTGAACCAGCCCATAAACTGTTGACAGAATGTGATCTTGTTTGAGTTGTATTACCTTTTTTCTTCTGACTCACCCATGTGGCTACTTTCAAAGGTGTAGGCAGGCCATCACATTACTACAGCACATAAAAGAAACCTCCTTCAGGAGGACGACTGAGCACTAGCAGATCAACTTTATCAATTTGACTGATAAATAGCAAATGATCTTCATTCATAAAGCCTCAGCCTGTTCAGCACTGTTTATCAGTAGTTAGTCAGGTGTGTGTGAACATGCTATTTATACTACAATGAGAATATACCAGTAAGTACAGGACAAATTTTAGTGGAATGCCTGGAGGCACAAGTTGTAAGGTACTGAGGATCCCTTGGTGAGACCTGACCCACAGAGTCTGATTCCGGGTGTTTCAGTGAAGTATGACAAAGTATACACCTCATAATAACTTTAATTTTCAGATGGAAGATTAGAGAAATAAGTGTACTTGCCAGTTTGTGCTAACAAGGTTGCTGCCTTCCTGTTCTGTAAAATACATTTTTTTTTTGTCCCTTCCACTCTCTCTCAGGTGGCTAGTTTTGTCTTGTTTAAAAGTTACAGGTTTTCTCCCAAATTCTCGGATCGTCTTCTCTAGCTCATGGATTAGCAATTATTCCTTCTCTTGAACAGTATCTTTCACGTTGGAAAGTATTTTCACAGCCCTGTGCTGGCATCTGTTCCTCCACCAGTAAAAATGCAGTGCAGAACTAAGTGAATGGTGGATTTGGTTCTGTGTGCAAAGAGGTCACTTCACCTATATACAAAAGCAAGAACATGGTGGATGCTGTGTGCTGCCAAATCAGCTTCCAAGCTCTGTTGGCAGAAGTAAGACATAACCTGCTTCTAATTAAAAGCATTTAAATGCTGAGAGTTGGGAGAGAGAAAAAATTGCCAGGGCGGCTGTGTTAACACTTTTGTCATGACAAAAGCTACTAACACAATTCTTGACTGTAACTGGTATTACTGTGCTTTTATGTCACCAGAGGTTTTTCTCTCACAGATGTAAAACACTGAGTTGGGTTTGCATTTGTCATTTGACCTTTCTACCCCACTGCTTTTGAACCTTAGGAGTTCTCTCTGCCCCCATATTTCACTCTTTAGCTAAGAGACTATAAACCCTTTTCTGTTATTTCAAATGAGATCTGAACTTCTTATATGTCTCTTGCCTTCTGGACCCGAGACTACAAAAGAAACATCAAAAGTGAATGCACTGTGGAAAGAAAACTGTCAGAGAATGACTTTATTCGCATGTGCAGGAAGCTTGAGAACACTTCAGAGAAGACTGCATCAGAGATCAGCACTGCCCTGGGGCAAGGTAGGAGTGTCTGTACTTCCCTCTCTGAGGCTGCAGACATACCTGCTTTCTATTTTACTTCCATCTTCCCCTGTTGTAAGGTTTCCCTTCGTGGCTTGTTTTCTTTCTAGGACTTCTTGTCCCTGAATAGAAAAACTGTCTTACGAACTCAACAATGGAGTTATTCCAGTAGATGTGAAGTCCCACATTTAAGCCATATTTGTAACAATAACCTTTGTACATCTCTGTAGATGACATTTTCCCACTTTGACCTTTCTGTATGAAATTGCTTCACTTTCTCAATGCTCACCAGCCTACATTTTAATGACAGGATTTGGTGAAGGAACCAAGCAGTTAGTGCTGCTACAGGTAGCAAGGAATTGCTCAGCTCCTCATTGTGATGGTGGAATAATTAACTTATCTGAGGGAGGCCTGGGGCTATGGAATATCTGCAGAGTTATCGTGAGGATATGCAGGCAAGATATTTATCATAGAGACAATGCATATAGATAATGAAGATGATTCAAGAATACATATAAAAGTTTAAAAGAAGTGTAAATCTCAGAAGGCTGAGAAGGACTGTATTCTTAACAATCCAACTAATTAGAGGGCCTGGTTAGGGAATGTCCTAGAGTGCACTTCTGCACTGCTCTCTAATGTTTTTGGTATTTAGTTTTCTGTGGTCTTTACTTAAGCTTCAGATTTCTCCTATGTAGGTAACTGCACCTATTCTATTTGGATTAGAAGATGTTTGAGATGCTGAAAGAAATGGACCATAATCAAGTTCAGGCCTGCTTGGTTTTTTGTTTTTTGTTTTTGTTTTCTTTTTTACTGGTGTGTTTCCTCTGTGAGTTTGCTATCCTACCTACCACCAAACCTACACAGGACTAAAGGAATCCCCCTTGCCGATTTCCTGCACTCTCCTTATGCAGGATCCAGCCTTTTGGACAAAGTACGCTGAGTGAAATGCAAACAGTGCAGTCATTTACTTTCAGACTCCTTTGTGGTAATACAAGCAGTCCACATCAGAAAGGAAAAGCCTGGACACGTAACAGAATGATGATCCTACTTAATGGTGGTAGGTGGGGATGTGTGTTGGAGATGGGAGAAGGGTTTTTGTATAATTGTGCTCTGGAGTGAAACAGCAAATGTATTTTATAATGTTACGTAGTGGCATAAGATCATTTGGGGCTGGACAAATTCATCCTGCACCTGCCAGTTAACAGATTTTTTTTTTTTTTTTTTTCCCTCAGGGCTAGATTTCAAAATCTACTTCAGACTGCTCTCATTTTAAATACAGGATAGTGAACCCTGATTCCTGCAAGATCAGTTTCAAAATGGGTTTCAGCTTGATCAGGGTATTTCTTTGCAGATTCTTATGAATACTCAGGAAGCAAAGCACCTCACTAATGTGCAGTGAGCTGAAGAGCTCGTGGAGTATTAATTACTGGTTCTATTTCATTGTCAACCCCAAATATATTTCACAGTCTTACATGACTCTGGCTGCCATAGTGAGCCAAAGAATTTTGTTACATTGCTGTCAATAAGGCATATTATCATCAACATGCATTGAAGGAAAGTAGAAAGATCCAGTGATTTGCTTAAAAACCCATAGTGAATTTATTGCAAAGTGTGTCTCAGGCAGACATCCTAATCACTGAGTCACTCTTGTCTACTTGGTTGGCCTGCAAGGAATAAATACTAGGAAAGACTTCCAAATGTAAAAATTCCTAGAGTTAACTCTCTAAGTATAAAAAGAAAGGGTTAGAAAGCTCATTGTTTGCAACAAATAACTATCTGACTTGTACAGTGCTGTCTCTTTAAAAAAAGGTACATTGCGCTTTCCCTCCATTGTGGGGAAGGCAAAGAAAGTATATTTCTAGAAAGTCATCTTTTACAAATAAATGCTGACTATTTGAGAAGTGCTTTGTGATCCTTAAGTGCCTGCTTTAGTAATCCTTTAGATAACGTTAGTTATTTGATCAAAGTTGCACAGTGTGAGGCTTGTTTTTACAGGAAATATTCTGAGTTTTGTAGTTCTTTTTAAGTTGCAGACACATTTAAATAAGACCCCAGAGAATGTGATTAAAATTCTTAAATGCTTCATTCTTCTGAATGTTAGTTACAATAAAAGGTGTGGTTATGCAGCATTAGGCCTGAATTTTGGCAGATGTGATGTCCAGTGCTGTGCCTGATTTTAGTTACTGTGTGTGCACAGAAAGAAGTTTTGTGTTGCTTTAATATGGCCATAACTGACCTGTCTATTACAAATCCCCATGGAAGGGTGAGTACCTCTCAGGTGAGCTGTGATGGGAGCTTGGGTAAACTATAGGGTCCTGAAGCAATGCTAAGACTGTAGCAATGATCAAAAGAGGATTTGATGATTCTCTAGAACTGAAGAGCAAGCACCAACAGATAATTTTATTTTTTTTATTTACTGAAAGGATGTAAGTTCTCATTCACTGTAGCATGAAACATCTGGCAGCAACTGGAAACTAAAAAAGAGCTGTATGTGTAGACTCATAAGAATATAAAATATTGTTGCATCTTTATCTGAACAACATAACTATGTAATTATCTAGCTATATAACTGTAACTACCTGAAGGGGAGGTTGTAATGAGCTGGGGGTTGGCCTCTTCTCTTGCCTAAATAGTGATAGGACTAGAGGGAATGGCTTCAAGCTGTGCCAGGGGAGGGTCAGGGTGGATGTTAGGAAGAGTGGTCAGGCACTGGAATGAGCTCCTCAGTGAGGTGACAGAGTCACTGACCCTGGAGGTGTTCAAGGAAAATTTGGTCATTGGACATTCTATGAAAGCCACCTGGCTGCAGGGATGACCAATGTAATTTTTAGTGTCTGTAGTGACTAGAAAGGGATGTTGCAGAAGGAGAATTTCTTGTAGAGACTCTGTTTTAATTAAAGTATACACTTGTTTTTTGAGTATGGAGAAAAATTGATAGAATTGAAATGAAAACATAAGGAGTAAGGTAAAGAAGGATATAAAATATTTAACATCATTTGTTACTGAAAGAAGTCCAAAGTAAATTATTAAAGATATGAACCTGTGGGTAGTATGAGACTGGTAGTCTTGAAAGACTTTATAGATTAATAATTGACCAAAGGCTGGGGAGTCTTCCTCTTGATTCCTGGTTCCAACAGAGAATTTTTCTGTGATACTGAATAGGCACTTAGATCCAGATCCTCAAATAGGTGCAGTGCAAATATAGAGCAAGAGGCAGCCTACGCTGAGAAACACATAGTCTGCCTGCTTAGCTGTTAATGTAGTATGACTGCAGTTCAGAGCTAAGATCTAATTTAGAAACCTGAAGACTCTGTATGCGCTTAATGTGTATGCAGGCAGAAATTAATTCAGCCACAGATGGCATTGTGCACAAAGAACTGGAGGCTCTGTTTCCTTCATTTTACCTGAATGACCTGAGAATTGAGCTATCTGTATTTCATCCTTTCTCAGGGCAGAGGGGTTTAGTCTTACATTTCACAGATCCTAAAAGACTGCTCTAATCTCTAGGTTGCTTTTGGATATCATACATCCAGGGTGTAAGTAGACTGGAAGCAAAGTAAGTAAACTCTGTAGGTGCAAACAAGCATCTGCTTCCTGAAACTTGTTTCATTCAGTGCTTGACTATCTAGAAAACAGTTAGCTAAACATATTTAGAGGGAGCAGCCTCAATGGGGGTTGCTCAACAATAGGTGGTGAATGCAGCTGCCTAGGCAATAGCAGGGTGGTTTGAATTTGTAGCTGAGTCAGACTCCCCTGGTGGGTTCTCAAAGCACTAGGTTCTCACAAGTAACTGGCTGTTCTGTTTCTCAGCCAGTCACTTTCCAAGATGGACTTCATGCTCTGGATCAGGATTGTATGGAGGATCCTGAATGCCAGAGATAACAATCCTAACCTAGCTTGAGCATTTTTCAGAACCGAGCTTCCAGGGTATGTTGTGAATATGTTGCGAGCATCCTGGACCGTGTATGGTTTTGTCTTTGCTGGCTCTACACTGCTCTGAGTTGGGTGGGAATTCGGCTTTCATATTGGACTAACTACTTTGCCAGCCTTTGCTTTCTCTACTGTGTCTCAGAAGCAATCTGGATATATGGTACTCCTTCTATATTTAATCCTACACAAAAAATCTTTCAACTTCATATTTCAAATGGTTTGGCAAATCCACTATCTTCTAGAAAGGCAGTAAAAAGAGTTATGTTTTTTTAATTCCTCTTTCATTATGCCAAGGCAAGTTAGCACGTAGATTCGTGTCCTCAGTCAGCATATGAAAAATATATTTGCTACTGATGTAAACCATTGCTTGATTTCACAAGCCCATACATGCAAGTAGTGATTAATTCTCTTTGTCAAGGTTGCAGTTTTCACAGGTTATTATAATTCTAGCACGGCCAGCATGGAATTAACTTCTATAGCCTCTGGCTTTTATTCAGACTTAAGAAGGATTAACATGAAGGAAAGTTCTACCAGATATATCTCTCCTTTTAGCTTTCCCATCTACTGATGCATTTTCAGAAGTAATTAGTAATAAACCAGACAGGAGCTGATGAGATCAGGTGATATAGGGGATTGTGCTGCTTTATGTGAAAGAATGTGCTGTCCAGTTTGAGAAGCTCTTCAAAATATCATTCTTGTGGGTTTGTGGTTTCAGAATGATATTTAATATTACTTACATTATAATTCACTGGAAAACTCGTTCCTGCGTTTTTGCTGTCAATCTCTTTTCAGTGAATTAATGCAATATTTTAGGAAGAAATTCTACCAGGATTAACTTGTCTAGTCTTGCATGTAGTAACATTAAAATTCCATTTTCACACACTCTTGTAGGTAAAACTCAGACTGTACAAAAACAACTCTTAACTGACAAGTAACTTCATACCTTTTTCAATGATGCATTTTCCCAAGTCCTCACAGGTTTACAAGTGACAATATATATTTCATATGTATTGCATTGAAATGGCTGTATCTGCTTGGGTAACATATTGTTTTCTTCCAGCTGTTGCTCTCGAAAAGCAAAATGCAGCATATGCACTAAAAGCCAACAGTGATTTGTTTCTTGCTACAAACAAGGAGCAGGTCTTAGGTGAACAACACAGCAGCAGCATGTCTTACTTAACAGGTAAGAACACTTGTGTGCTTATGTAGTTTAAATGTAGAGGTGACACCCGCTGCAAGATTTTAGTAGACTTTGTAAATCCAGACTACCTCCAGTCTGGAGAGTTGCATAGTACTTATAGTCTTAAAATCTGAAGGAGTGAAAATAGTTTTGTTCATGGACACTAGGAGGGATCTAAGAGGTTACTCTTAATTTGTCTCTTTACATCCATTCACATTCAATCTCATTTTCATACTTCAGATACTTTGTTCATTTTGTGTTGTGAATGTGAGTTCTTCTGTATAGCCACAGGCTAGATAAGGTAAAAGAAATACAGGAATTCCCATCCTACATAACAAATAAAACCAATCACAAAAGAAAAGCAGTCTGAGCAGAAGATCAGGCTGCCCCCATAAAGCCCAACTATCAATAGCATCCCTTTCTGTCTTTCCTTCCCTCCTGCACAGGATAAATATCAGATTATTACATGGCAGGACACATCAAATTTATTTCATACAAGAACTGCTTTGACTTGAAGAAACAATATGATAGATATATGCAGAGGTAAAAGGTTTCTATGTAAGGATTTCAGTGAGGAAGTCTGAGAAGAGGTGAGGGGACTAATTTGACACGTGCTTTCATGGTACTGCAGAGATTCATACAATGTAAGCCAAAGCATCTCTTCTCTCTAAGTCCTTCAGAGTTTAATTTGATATTTTGATTTCCTGAGAGGCCTTTGGGTGATGCCGTCAGTGTTAACAAGCAGGCAACTGACAATAAGAAAGGTCAGACTTTGAAAGTTAAAATACAAGGATTTGTTGAGTAGCTAGAGAAGGTCAAACACAAAGAACTGAAGCATCTTGGAAAAAAATGATTTGGACGAACTTTTTTTTCTTATTCAATAAAGGGAAGGTTTAATATTTCATGGGAGGTAGAAGCTAAGGGCTTAGCCTGAAGTTACTTAGCACATTGTCATTTGGAAGAGCTTAGCTGCAATAATTTTGTATCCCTTCCAGCCTGCCTGCCCTGTTTTAGTTCAGCTGAGAAGTTATGGAGCCTTGCATTGTACTGACTGGCTAGTGCTGCATCTGCAGCTCTGGAAGCCAGCCATGGCTGGATTGTCTGAGCCCGATATTCATCAGGAGATAACAGATACTACATTCTGTAGGCTGGGAGAGAATTATTTGTGCCTGCCTTTAGTGCGTAGAAACAAGAATTTCTATGTTTTTGAAATGAGAGTTAAATTTATATATCAAGGTGTTGCAGTGAAAAAGAAAATACTTATGGGATGAGCATTAGCTCTCACCACGAGCTTAGATGCTGTGTGTCTGGGGGACTACAGAGGACAACAGGTTCCCAACCCTAGTGCTTGGCCAGGCCATGCGTACTACAGGCCTGTGACACACTCAAGGAATTCCTAAAGGGGTGTGCAGAAGAAAACTGTGCCAGTGAAACACAGTATGCAGCTTTGTACTCCATGCACTTCATCCCCTCCACTGCACATGGCATTATTTCCTTTTCGAGAGCTGCTGTAAGTAGTTTAAAGTATGTGGCTGCTTATTTAACAAGCTCAAGAGCATGGCATCACTGCCTGTGTCCCTATGCTGACCACCTGAAATGTGCTTCTAAGGCTCTAAAGGTGATATTCTCTTCTTGTTTTCAGGACTCCCTGAGGTACTATAATGCTGAATTGTTGGTTCTGCTTACGTGAAGTTTGCCTTCTTGATATGTTTCACTGCAGATAAGGCTTTTTTTTATGTAAAAAGCAAGGAAGCAGGGTTGACCACCAAGTATCTGTGGAGGTGGCTGATGTGTGAGCATGTGCTCAGGGGTTAATTTGTTCAGTCTCATCCAGTGCTTGCTGCTTTACTGCAGGTTGATACATAGACAATTGCAGAAGTAGATTTTTTTTTTTGTGTGTGTGAAATTATTCCTTTTCTGCATCCTTAAGTACTCCAACCACTTTTGAAGAAGATGTAATACAATAATGCTTCTGCATACTGACAAGTTAAAAACTTTTTATGAATGGGAGTACATTCCCAGAATTCGCAAACCAATATAATGACAGATTGAATTTTTATGTTGCTCTTTAATTTCAGATCTGAGTGACGTATTTCCATTTTAATTTGCATTAAGCACATTGCCAAACAAACATAATCTACTGCTTCCACCCAGTGAATTGCTCATGCTCTTTGACAGGTGCAGTGCTCCTGGCCTCCGTCAGCAACCTCTGGCAGTGCTGTAAGGCTGTGTGCTTTCAGTCCAATCACACTGTGCTGCATTCAGGATGAAGAGCAAGAAGCCCACAGAAAGCTCATCTCTGTAGTCGTGGCCCTCAGGGATTAACCAGGAAACAGCTGCCAGAACAGAATTCAGTCCAGCTGTTGTTACATTACATGGCGCTTCTGTTGCTGAACTCTAAAGGTTCCTCTGGAATTGAGGAACAAATTCTAGTAGTCTCTTAAATCTGATATGTGACAGTGACATTTTGTGATTACCCTGAATCTGACTATTTCCAGGATTAGTTTACAACTAGTATGGCAAACTTTGGAAAATGTAAACAGACTTCTGTGGCTAAAAAAGCTTCATCTACCATAAACTGTATGGATATTTACAGTAAATTACTGGGTATTCTAGGTAACTTTAAGTTTTAAGATGCCTTTTTTTTTTTTTATCAATTTCTTTTTTTTTTTTTTCCTTTCTGTGATACAGCTGATGAAGTTTAAAGATCTTCTGGCTGAATCCACTGTAACTCTTAAAGTGATCGGTATATCTTTTCTGTGAGAAAGATGGTGTTTGTATCTTTTGTTCAAAAAGATACCTTGGGAAGTGGAGGAAGAGTCAGGACTGTTGAAGCTCCAGCCTGGTGCTGCTGTGTGGTACTCAGGCCTGCTGGGCTACCAGTGCGTTTTCATCACAAAATGTCTGTCTCTGTGGCTTTATGTAGTGTGGTACTCAAGCACAACCAGCAAGGTCAGGGAACATAACCTGCCTTCCTTTTTGGAAGGGTATGCAGAATGGCAGAGTGGTCCATAATCACACAGGAACTGAAGAGACTGTCAAATTGAGTCCAAGCATTCCAAGCTACACTTCTATACTACTGAATAATTACTCTCTCAGGTTCAAGCTCTGTTGTTTGATCTATTTTATTTTATGTTGAAGCCTTCCCCTTTCATCTGTCAGATCACTTACTGATGTCAAGATCTGTAAGCATCTTGCTGCAACATTTCTGGTCAGGAGAAATGGGGACAAGGTGTTGTGTCTGCGTTAGTATACTATCATGTGTGAACTCAGCCCCCACACTTGCTAAGAGCCTGATGTCCTCAATATATATTATATATATATATAATAGAGTTCTTTGTTTTAGTGCTTTCTTGATTTTTGCCCCACTCCTTGAAACTGGTTTAGTTGCACTTTAAGCTAGAGTGCTCAGAGGTGATGACTTTGCTTTTTTTGATGGCAACCTTCTACAGGTTAATGTTGAGTACCTTGCCTAAACAGCTTGTCTTTCCTTATGGATCACTATGAAACTCATTACTCAGTTACTAGCTACAACAGTAAGATGATTTCTATTGTTCAAGGGAGTTTTGCTGGCTATGAACAGGAAGTATGTTAATACAAATCTCTAAGTGTTCTTGCACTTGCACCTACTAGCACTACCTTCAGCCTATACCCAGTTTAAAGCCTGTGAGAATATTCATGACTAGTACATAGAACTTAAGAAGTTTGTAATGTTGGTTCTTTAAAAGGGTGAAAAATCATTTGGTTCCTGTGCTGGATGCTTACCTTTCATGTTCAAAACTAGTAAACTGTCTGCAGTGTTACTAAACTAAAACAAGACTAGTGATGCTTAAGGAGTGGTGTTTAGCCCTCTCATGTGCACTGCATTGAGTGGGAAGATGGCTAGGTGTCATATGGAGGGTAGGTGTTACACAAGGAGAGAAAAGCGTCAGTCACTAGATGTTCTGCTGTTACTGACAGACCTGCTCAAAGCTGTATCTTCCCCCACTCTATCCTGTGTGTTTTCCAACAAAAACAGGTATTTAAGAGCTCTGCTTCTCTGCTGGGCTTGTTGAGACCAGGGAGTTTTGTGCCTCACATCAGGAGAATCACGTGAAATGGTGACATATTTCAGTCTCTGTCTACCTAGGACAATACCCCTTCAAAATTAAGCACCAAGCACAGAAAAGAGGGAGGAAGAACAACGCACAACACTGTTATTTATCTAATTCCAACAACATTGGTATTCAAGATAAGAGTGCATAAGACAAGACAGGAGCTCTTTTTGATCGAAATCGCCCTCAGGGACAGCAAATGTAACTCTGAATATTGCAAGTAAGCATGTTGGAGCATTAATAAAGACAAGGTTCAACATGTGTTGTATAAATAAGATGTGAAATAACTCAGACAATAATTTACCTACATGCAATGAACTTGATGAAAATCAAAAAAAGAAGGCAAAAAGGGAGGTGGAGCAGCTTCTCCACTGCATTAGCTCCAGGGAAAGGAAAAGTGCTCTGTAAATGATTTGCAGTTGCATGCAGAGCTGTTTCCCATTATATTGTTTGACTACTTTATAATTGCAATTGAAAGAAAGCACTGCCTTTTCAAAGAAGCTAAGGCAGTTATTCTCAGGTAATCTCACTAGTATCACAATATTTCTAGTTGCCCACACTGTGAAGATCCTGTAGTGCCTGAATTGTTTTTCATCTACTCTCCATGCCCATAGCTGAAAGGGAACTGCTGTGGTAAAATTGCTAGGAAGAAGGCAAAAGAATGTTATTCCTAGCTGTGATTGCAGCATAAGCATCAGACTGGCAAAATGCTAGAACTGAAGCAAATAGCTTAGCTAGTGGCTGGGGTGGAAGTGAGGAATTAAACTAGACCTCAGAGGGTCACAACATCGTGTTTGGTCCATGTCTCTTTCTCTTTTTTTTTTTTTTTTTTTTTTTGGCACTCGTTTTATAGTTGGAAAAGTACCGGAGAGTTTTTTTTTTAATTTGGCTACCTAAAACACAGGTGGCTCCAACTTTTTTAAGCTCTCTAGAGTTGGTTGTAATATGCATGAGGCAGAACAATTAAGCAAGCTGTTTCTTGTAAATTTCAACGGCTTGCTCAAAAACTGAGTTTGGTTTGGGGCTCATGCCCATTTTCCTTCAGAGAAGAGGCACATGACAGCAATGCAGTCATGTGAAAGCTGCATGGACTGTGGTAGGGCATAAATTCCCAAGAAGTAAGACCCAGTGCTGTGAGGATGTGAGCTCTATTGCAAATTTGAAATCAGGAAATTATGTGATCATCAGATTCTGTCAGCTTGCTTCTTCCCTTTGATGGAAAAGGTGGTCTATGAGAAGAGCAAAGAGCTCACTGAGAAAATTAGCTAAGATTGTATTATCTGTTGTTCTCTGTAGTTATAAATTTACTACACACAGCTTTGGGAGACTAGAGGGAGAGAACACCACAGACATTGGCAGGGAACAGGAGAAAAGAATACCTCTTCTCAGGCTCAGAACTATTCTCCTTCCAGGTACTTCTCTTCTAGTTATTTTGCACTTTTTACTTAGATGCTCAGCACGCTGTGTCACTGAAGCATGTTCTGCAAAAGGTGTTTGCCCTGGAGACTTGAAGGCAACGCCTATGCAATACTCCAAACATCCTAAACCCTGGCTAAACTAAGCAAACTGGAGTCACCAGCGAGCTTTGGCCCAGCTGTACATTTATTTTGGCTGCAAGGGTCAACAGCACAAAATTTAATTTGGCTGTGCAGTAAAGGAAAGTAGATGATGGTGCCAGTCTCTATTTAATCTCATAACTCATGTTTCTTCTCTATTCTGCTTGGGAAGTTGCTGATGAAGCATACAGAAGATTTTATGCTTTATCTGTTTCTTCATAAAAGAAGAAATGTGTTTAAGTAAGTGCCTATGCTAGCCTTGTGACATATCTTAGCAGCTGTTCTTATAAGGGTGAGAGATCTGAGATTCCAACCTGGAGAAGGCTGAGAGGGGCTCATCACTGTTTTTAAATATCTAAAGTGAGGGATGGACTCTTTTCAGTGGTGTACAGCAATAAAACAAGGGGCAACAGGCAGAAACTAGAGCACAGGTAGTTCTGTGCAAACAGAACGAAGAACTTGGCTGTGAGAACGATGAGGAACAGGCTGCCCAAAGAAGTTGTGGAGTCTCCTTCTCTGGAGATATTCTGGACCCATCTGGACACTTTCCTGTGTGATCTGTGATAGGGAACCTGCTTTAGCAGGGGGGTTAGATGCAATGATCTCTAGAGATCCCTTCCAGTTCCTACAATTCTGTGATTCTCCAGCAAGGAAATTTGTTTGAAGAGTGCAGAGAATATAGAATGCTATCAGCACTGAGTTCATTGATGATGTCTAGTCTAGAAAATGTGGAAGAAGAAACACCAGCACATTGCTGAAAGATGTAAAAGTAACCAAGGAAATGAAACAACCTTCTGGAACAAAACAGCTAAATGACATCTGATTCAGAGATGAGCCTTTGTTGTATGAACAGGGAAGAATCATTTAGTGTGGTCTAGTGGGAGGCTGATATTACACAGAAGCATGCATTGAGCATGTTTACACATAAACAGCTCTTTCCAACTGAACTGCGTTTTAGAACAATTTTACTGTTTGGGAAAAGATTCTCCCTATTCACTAACTAGGGCTCATTCCTAACAAAATAAAAACAAAATCAAAGAAACTTTAGACATAAAAACGTCAAAAAATGTTAAATATTTTCCAAATTAAGCTGTTAAATCATTTTTTTCTTTTTTTTTCCTCCAGAATTGATGGTTTTAAAAAGATTTAAGTTACATAGAAAAGAAACATGTTTCCTTCCAACTCGTATCTTAATACAGAAATTTCTTTTCTTTTGCTTTCTAACATGGGGAAAGACACAAATTAGGCATTAAAATGAAAATGTCTTTTATGTATATAGTTTTAGCTGGAGTTGTCTTCTGAATGCAGATTATGTATCCTGTAAGAACTTGAAGAGCGGCAACTTGCAAAATCTACTACGAATACTGTTGGGTGTGGTATTTGCAATGCAATAACCAACATTTTGTGTCAACAACAGGATTTTTTTTTTCTCCTAAGGAAATGTATGCCCATATTTTTATTTTTTATTATTATTTTTTTTTATTTTTATTTTTTTATTATTTATTTTTATATTTTTATTATGTATACTGTTACTGCACATAGCAATAGAGATATAGCTCTTATATAAACAAAGTCCATTTAGTCATAAACAGTATAAATAAGGTGCCTACTAAACCTTAACTAAGCAGTAAACCTATCTATTCAGTCTTCTAGTGTGGAGCTGAAGGTTGCAGACTGGGAGGTTGAAGCTATCTTTACCCCCTCTCTGCAGAGGAGTTAGAGTCCAGGGAAGACAGTCAAAGTCCCTGTGTAGGTCGATCTGAAAATTTGCCAGCAACAGCACAGCAGGTGTGTGTAAGAATTTGCCTCTTTATTTACCTTAGAATGCAGAGACCATAAAAGTAATCACACTTCTTTGTATCTCAGCCAGACTATTGCATCTTTCCTCTGGGAAAATTTCTCAGGCTCTCAGGATTTAGACAGATTTAGGACCGTTAGAAAGGAGGAAATCTGTGCATAAAGAATGCCTAAGAAAAGATAAAAGGTCTATGTTACTATGCTGTTCAAAAATGCCATTTTGCTCTGATTTTATTTCAGAACTCAAGCAGCTTTTCAGTAGACTGCTGTAACCCTACCTGAAGACAGTGAACTGTGGAGCCAGAAGTTGGACTTGATGATCTTTGCACATCTCTTCCAACTCAGAATACTCTATGGTTCCTCAAGAGTATGTTCCTAATTACTTTTCTAGAGTATATTCCAATTAGAGAAGCTGGAAGTTGCAACTCTGGCAAATTACGTACCAATGTGTTATCAAGATAAAGAGATGTATGAGTGATTGTTTTCCTGCAGTTTCATTAATTGTTCAGTAACCAAAAAGTGATACTGTGTTCACTCAAAAAGTAATGATATGCTGATGCATCCAAAATGCAAGATTTCCACAGAAGTGCCTAAAAAACATTTGTTATGTAAATATGTGAGAATTGTAAACATGTATCACAGGTCAGCATTACTGCCTGCTTTGCGTTGCACATTCTTTTTAGTTTAGAAATTCTATTTCAGTTAAAAATAATAATAATAATAATAATAATAATAATAATGAGTGATTCCAGGTGTAATATATTTTCTTCAGAATCTGTGCTTACCTAGTTAATTAAGTTTGGAAAATCTGGTGGAGCATAACTTCTTACCAAGTATGCAACATCTGTGAAATTTTCAACATTGCTGGACAAAGTTAGAAGGGCTGTGGTGAGATGGAAACGCTGAAGAAGTTTGTATAGCTTGTCCTTCTTGTAGGAAGGGCATCAAAGCATTTAATTAAAATAAGAATATCTAAGCAATCTTGTATGTAGCAAATCACTAAGAAAAAATGTTCATCCAATGCCCTGAGACCAAAGCAAAACCACTTTTCATCAATCACCACACGATCTGGCTGGGGCTTTTTTGTATGCAATTGTGAATAATAAGGACGTAGATTTGAGAGGTTTTTGTTGCTTTTTTTTTTTTTATTTCCTACTCATAATCGTAGTTGTGGATTGAGTCTCTGCCCCCACTACGTATACTCATTTGGTCCAAGAGAGAAATTCCTTGCCCTTAGCTCTTCTCAATATTCAATTCAAACAGAAATAATTAAGAATAAGGCAAGGGAGGCAGGAAATGAAAAAACAGGTAGACAACATACTTCAAAAAAAAAAAAACAAAAAAAACCCTGTATTACTAGTAACGAGTCTTCTTCTGGAAAAGAGACTGGAAATCAATAGGAGATGATCTACACATCTATACCTTCTTCAGAGTATTTCAGGCAGTGTGCTACAATTATTAGAAATAAATGAGTTTTAAAGACCTGCGTGCAAAACTTGAGCTTGACACAGCTCTAAAAAAAAGGAGTACTGTTCCTAAATACCTCTGTCGCTACCTAATATTGTAAATTGAAAAAAATCACTCAGGTGCCAAGGCAAGATAATGGACCTTACTAGTGGAAGTAATTTAGGCAGAGCTTGACAACTGGAATGAGCAAATAGTCCTCAAATTGAACACTGCTGTGCAGAAAGAGGTGCCATGTACACCTTGGTTTGGTTATTAGCTAATCATAGCCTCAAACAAGTCAGAATGAGAGCCTGAGTCTTAGTCTCACCCACAGCCATGGGCTTGACACTTACCCCTACAGTTATGTAGGGGAAAGTGTAGGACAGCACACAAAACCTTTACAACACTTAACACCAGAGCCTGATTGCAAGAGATGAACTCTATCTGCAGGAGCTAAGCTGGTGTAGTACCTGGGAAGAATTTGACTGCTCCTGTTGAAGAGATGTTGGATCACCTGCTGCTGAGAAGGAAGGGATCTGCTGAAAGCTGACTGATAGGCTGCCATATGCCTTACAACTTCTGTTACCTGATGATCCTTTGGTCTCTGTTGACCTTGTGACCACACTGACCAAGTTAGGACACTGCAGAACAAATTGCCATGAGTATATGAAGCCCAGTTGTTCAGATGAGTGATTCAAGAATACGTGGTGCCAGTGCAGAAGTGAAATGCCACAGTGGGCCTTTTGCAGTGTGTTGGAAATAGGACGTGGGTTAGGCCACACTCTTTGCTATCTGTGACAGCCCTGAAAATGTCTGAGGTCAGAAGTGGGTCAAAATGAAAGAAAAAAAAGGATAAAAGGATAAGAAGGGAATGACAATGTACAGCTGTTTATTGATTGACACCAGCTAAACAGAAGGCTCTTACTTATTCTATGAAAGGATGTGAAGGACGTATCTTGACCCATATGTATGCCTCTTGTTTGGAGCAGGACTTTGAACACTATGTATGGTACGGCTAGTGGAAGAGAAATCCCTGCTTCCAGACCTTTGTGATTTGTAGCAGATTGGATTATAAGTGGTCCTGTATAAGTACCATTACTTGAAGAGACATTTTAATTCCATAGCAAGCATTTGCTTTATTCAAAACACTTCTTAATCACATACAGGATTTCTTCTCTCTGAGTACAGAATATGTAGTGCTTTTATGCAAGACAACCTTTTGTCATCAATCACCCTCACCTCTGTAGCAGTTGAGGCGGAGCTGAGACTAAATTGTGTTGGCTTCAATCACCATCAACTGCTTACAGTATTCCAAGGCTGGTAAGCCCTTCTGATAGCTGTCAGGTTGAGCACAAGGTGAAAAGAAATACAGCTCCTGATTACTTTCTGCTGTTTCCTCTGCTCATCCTTATTCAGTCATTTCTGGGCACAGCTTTCTGTTCCTCAGTGCAACAGTTGCATTTATGGTAGTTTCCTGCTTTGCATTGATGAAAGCTATGAATAAGAGAAGTTAGATTTCAGGCTTAATACAATTTAAAAACTGTAATGAGTATAGTGTGGAAACAGAATCAAGGAATTGTGACTGTACAGACTATGATATCTTCCCCTGACCAAGTCAAGCTGTATTGTAGCTTCGTTGTGGAGCCTTTTCTTTTCTTGATTTTTCTGCATAGCAATATATGGCCTTTAATGAAACAGTTGTAATCTAAACTCTCCCTGAATGTAACCTGAGATAATTCCCTTCGTTTGTTTCCCCTGCTCGAACTGCAAAAGGTAATTAGTGTCTCTTTCGGGTGTTTGTCTCTCCTTTTTCATTCCCTCTGCTTCAATTTACACTCTGTATTTCAACTTACTAGGAATATCTGGATATCTGATCTAAATACATGGTAAGTTATTTTCCAGCCTGGTAACCTTATTTTACAGCATGTTACATAATGGAACTTTATGGAACACTCTGATATAGGTTAATACGAGGGATCAGGTGTGCATGCTTGTTAATCATCTTAAATATCCGTTCAGTATCTCTTGATGCTATTAACATGTTTGTCCTTCATTTAATATGCAGCAAGTAGGAGGACTGAGATTAATTAAAAAAAAAAAAAAGGGTAAGGCTGAAACTAGTGTGTAACAAAGGATGCCCATCACAAACAAATGAAAGAAACAGTGCAAACTAAATAACCTCCCCAAAAAATCCAGATGGTAATGCTGATGTAATTTGTTCTCTCAAGATCATTTGTGTCCATAACATAAAAGGCAGGGCAAACTTCTGGAAGCATTAGCTTGTGGAAGTAGCAGTGTGATAATTGGTAGGAACAGTGAGGACTACAGAAGGGATGCCATATCAGTTGCAGACACAGATCTTTTATTGTATCTTTTCTGTTGGTTTTTTTTGGAGGGAGAAAAGAGTGAGAGGAGGACTTCCCTTTCCCTACATAACAGATTAACTAGAATCACAGAGATGTTATTGCTCCCATTCACTGTCACAGTTGGCCCTCTGTTATTTAGACGCATCTGTATTTGATCTGAAATCTTGGTTGCTCTCTGTGTGTTCCTATTGTTTGCTCTTTTTTCTTCTTTTTCCCATTTCCAGGGTTTTTTTTTTTTACCTGTTGAAATTTGGCTTCAGCCAAACTTATTGGAGTGTGCCCTGAGAAACACAGAGAGATTTGACTGCTGAAGGGCTTTGATGACACCTATCTCTGTATTAGGTGGGTTAAACTGAGATACTCTTCTAAATTCAGGTACAAGAGGCAGGAAGAAGCACAAGAGGAATAATTGTTAAGAATAGGGATAGTCCTTGACCTCAGGGGCTTTCTAAAAGCATAGTTTTAATTAAAGTATGATTATCTTTCCTTTTTTTTTTTTCCCTCCTCTCGTCTTTCCTTATTCCAGGCTTAATTAAGATGATGCAAAGTTTTGGTGAACAATGTCTTGCCTTAAATGAGGCAGCTATTGATTTAGTCCCACCAGTTAGAAACAACAGTTGCTATCAGTGAATGACCTTACCAACCATTTCTTGAGATAATCATTGAGATTAATTATTTCATTCTATTTTGAAGTCTTTGTAAGAAATGCACACATTTCGTCATATCCTTTTATGTTTCTCTTCTTTTTTTTGTCCCTATCTTTATTACTTGCTTTAAATAGCAAATGTATTTTATTGTCCTCTTTGCAAAGGAAATTCCCCTCTCTTTTTGTTTTGGCTCTTTTGTAGGATCAGTCACCCTGGTAGAATGACAGATGATGGCAGTGAAAGTGCAAGACATTTTTTCCAAGCCACTTTTATACTGTTTTGGATCTCGTTCCAAGCTCCTTAATGACTCAAAGAAAATATTATTATATATTGAGATTCTTGGCATATTCTGAGCATGCTGTTGGTGCTGAGCAAGTGACTTTCCTTCCACACAGCACGTAGAGCTTCAGGGCCAGGTTCCTATGCCTCTATGTACATACCTGATCATTGTAAACATGATAAAAGCAAGTAATTACATGGGTTTTAGTAGTTTCTCAGGATTACGTGCTGTATGACTGAGATGAGAAACCAGCCCACAATGTCTGCCTCATCTAACAAATGTTTCCAGTAGCACCAACACAAGAAGAGCAGAAAGCCAGCAGGTAGAGAAGTGGCAGCACTGAGATCACTGGCAGGTCCCTGGCACTGCTCTGTTTGTGAAGGCTTTGCTTCCTATCCAGTTCCTGCTACATTTTAAATTTGTTTAGCTTAGAGCAAGTCTCAGTATTCTTAATAGGAGTTGTTGAGAAATGAGAATTTGCCTGTACATGCTTAATGAGTGTGCTTTAGGGAAGTCAAACATTTTTGATTTGTACTGAAATTCTTCATGGAACCCTGCTTTTTTAAGCAGGAAGAACAACTACTTCATGTAGAAAATATGTTTTCATGTGTCTTGCTCTTTCTCCCCTCAGTCCCTTTTTTAGTTGGTACGCTGTTTTCAATGTGTTTTAACTGTATCTTACCACAAGTGGTAGAGTAAGGAAAGTATATAGTTTTCCATGCCAGATCTGTATTTCTCGTACAACTGGTGAGGCTCATTTGAGTTGCTACATCTCAGGAGCCCATTTCGGTGCTGGAAATACCTGTTTAGCACCATAGGAAAGTACCTAATTTATGATCTGTGCTCATTCCAGTAACCAACATAGGTTTACATGGTGTATACCACCTTGCATAGTTTGTGTTTTTGTAATTAGCTCAAAAGGCATTTCAAGTTATAGACCAACTGCACCATGACACTTTCCAAAGAGTTCATATTTTAATGCTATAGGCCTCAGCATGATGTATGCCGTGATTTTCTTCCTTCTGTAATACTTACTGGGAGAAGGAAATCTTTCTCATTGTGTGTTGGGCTCAGTGAATTGCCGATATGGAGCCTAGGAAGGAGAACGGTATTACAAAAGTCACTTCTGTTAAGTTCATGCATGTTGTAACTACTGATGGCCTGAGGAGGCAGTCCAACCATTTTTGCCTAATGAAGTTGGTAGACAGAGCAAGGTCAGTAGTAGCCACTGGTTCTCTGAAGATAATGGTAAAGTTCTGTTGGATGCAGTTGTACAAGAGGAAGAATTTCCTTCATTTCCCCTCCCATCCTCAGCCAGATTTGAACATTTCTGGGTTGGTCTCTGCACTGTAATCACTGCAATTACCCTGTTCTGATGTGGCCAAAATGGCCAGAAGCATTCATCTACATAAGCATTCATCCCCTGGCTTCAGGTGTAAATCATTGTATCTGCTGTCTCTGTATCACTGTCAGCAGCACCTTTCTTCAGAGCTTACCTGCCATAACGGTGATCTCAGTGGAAGGCATGAGTCATTTCCAGAGCTTGTAAATTACTAAGTCCAATCCAAAAGCTTAGAAAACAACACTGTGGAAGAATTACATGCTAATAGAAAACTCTGCAACTCTATTAATTTTAAATACGTGTGTTTTATTACAATATGGTACAATTATGTGTGTTCTGTAATGATTTTAACATCTTGTAGAAAAAGGATTCTCAATAAAATCCTGTGCATTCGATATCTCTAAAGTCCTAGCTTCATTTTTGGTGATTTGCTACCTTCTGGAGGACTCTTTCACAAAGAAGAATCATACAAGGGTGTTTATTTTAGATTCTTTCTGATTTGATTTTCAGCTGAGCTCCTTCCTGCTCACTGTTTCATGTGGTCTTAGGCTGAAGTCACTGGGAGTATTCAAGTTCGATTTAAACAAAACCTGGATTTTAGCTTCACATTCTTGCATCTGCTTCTGCTGTAAACCTTGAACCATTTGATATATAACCTCTGAATCTTATCCACCACTTTACCATTTTAGCTGCTCAAAGAGCTTTTTATTTGCAAAGCCCAGCATATGAGTTCCCTGTTTTTTAATTCAAGCTGTACTTGAAAAAATGATAAAAGCAGACTGAAATAACAAAGCTACTTCCCCTGTTTTACTTTTAGAGCTGAGAAACAGCTAAGCAAATGTCAGACATCTTATGCAACAAACTTTATTTTGAATATTATTGAACCCTTGAAATTGCTGATAACTAGACTAAAACAAAAACAAAACAAAAGTCAGAGGGAGTAGGGGGAGTAGGATTGAGAACAATCATTGTGACTAGGGAGCAACTTTGCTTTGTTAGAAAAAATTAGGTCTCTAATACTAGGAAACTTGTTATATCGTATATCCTCTCTTTGGACAGGATGAGAATTAGGGTTAGATGTGCTAGCTGTCTTGTGCCCTGGTTGTGCCCTTTATGGTGGGCATGAGATGTGTGCTAGAACATCGTGTTTCTGTTTTGGTGGATGAGTGGACATGATATCACCAGGGTGATGGTGCCAGAAGCATGTTGAAAAAAAAAAAAACGCCTTTCTAGATAGTACTTTTTAAGCTGCTGTCACAGCAAGCTTTTAAAAGACTTAAGAGAGCAACTGTGCTTTTCTTCTTTGTGATTTTTGCCCAAGAAGGTAATCTTTCTCGGTGACAAATGAGGGAAGCATGTAATTACATTTTTGAGAAAGACAGCAAAGGCAAGCAGCGGTCTTTCTACGTTGTATGTGTGCATGTACATATGTATGAACATACTGGGTGAAAAAAAATTGTTTTCATTTTTCCTGGTTATTTATTATACATATGCAGCTTCCCTAACTGAACTCAGAGGTTATCAGTTTCAGCAAAGCAGTCATTAGAGGACACTGGATTTTTTTCCAATAACTTTCTCATGGCTGAAAGTTATTAATGTTTATTAATGGAAGAAAGTCAAAGTCAAAGCAGGAGAAGAAAATCACTCAGTGAGCTAACAGGGAAAAAGACTCTGACTGCTAGTTCTTGACATTCTATTAACACTATTAATCAGAAGTATGCTAACAGTCTCTCTGGCTCATTCAGAGTAGTTTTATGTTAAATGTGGTGGCCAGAAAAGGTCCAAAGAAAAAGTAAAATTAAAGACCTTTTTCTTCTAGCAAATAATGTAGTCTAGGAAGTTAGGTTATGACTGGAATATCTAGGAATACTTCAGTAATACAGATGCGTATTTTTTAACTGTCACATCTAGCTTTGCTGCTAGACTTGTTAGAGGAAGAAATTAGAGCTATATTTTGAACATGTTTTAATGGGAAGTCTGCTATCCTATGGTTTGGAGCACTATAATCGTTCTGGTGAAATTGCAGTTTAGAGTATGTGCCCAAAAAGCTTTGGTCATCTGTGCCAATGCTGGATTCAACACAATAGAATGATTTTTGACATAGCAAGGACTGAAGGGCTGGCATGTTTTCCAAGTAGTACATTCTGCTTTAACTGTTACATTCCTATTTCAATGGGTGTTTAGCAATTAACACCAACACATCTTTATTTGAAATTCTGTTCCTGAGTGTCATCTTAGATTTACAGTTTACTACATGTAGTATCAAAAGGTTATATCCAGTCACGATGTCCATTTGTGATCATGCAGAAATAAGGACATTGGGATTTCTTCACAGCTTCAATAACATCACCATAGGATGTTAATTTATGGAGCCACTTGTGTAAGTTCCGTAGATCATAGATAGTACTGGAACAGGATGCTAGATCAGATTTGTAATCCTGTCCTGTTAGGTCTGAGAGTGTTCAAACTTTCAGAAACCTGCCCTGGGGAAGACTAGGGGAGAAGGGGGATTGAAAATTAGCCTTCAAGTCACTTGGTAATCTCCTAGCATCTTTAATCCCATCACATAATTCCAAAGCCTCTTGAGAGCTGCTTGGTACTTCAGTCCCCTCCTCTTTCCTTGTGCCTCAGCTTTGTACTGCCTGAAAACTCGGTGCACTTCTCATCTATCTAGTTTTGGTAGTTCCCCTTCCATGTGGGATTACAGTTAAAATGTATTCAGGAGAAGATCACATTATATGCTTTTTTCTGTTTGAATTCAAAACAGAAAACAAACCTAAAATGTAATTTCAAATAACTTTTGCTCCCTCTTGATTTTTAAACAAATGAAAGTTTTTGTATTATAGGGGAAAGTCAGAGGGAAGAAAAAAAGAAATTTTTCCAATGCAGATGAAAATATTTTGCACTGCTTATACAAAAGTGACATAGGAAAACAGAAGCTGAGTACCAAGGCCACTGAAAATGTCTGAATTTGTTTAAACTTCCAGTGCCGGAAGGTCACGCTGTAAGACAAACATGTGCTGCCCCATTAGGTCATTCCTCAGGATTCCTTTCCTCTAATTTTGCTTTGAAACATCTTTGACTCCGGTTAAATTTGCATCATAAGGGTCAAGCAGACATTCGTCTCCTGTGTGTTCTGTAACTTGATTTCCCAATTTCTGGTCTGGGCAAAGTATTTCTGGATGGTAAGAAAACACATTTTTCTTACATCCTAAAATGGGGCCTGAATTTCAGTTAGGATGCATGGAAAGAGCTTTTCCACAAGATAGTGGGCGTTGTATGTGTATCACTTGGAGCAAAATGTAAACTTTATTTGAAAGTGTCTAAAAAAAACTTAGTTAAAGCACAGCGCTAAGAAACAGAACTAGGTTCCTAAGAGTAAAGAGGGGAATGATATTGTGCTTATCTTCACAGTTCTAAGTAAATGCCATTTGCACATATCCTTCCATTTGGCTGCCTGGATTTGACAGTGTTGAGGTTGCCTACTCCCTCTCAGTCAGCTTTAATCTTTCTTCAGTATTCTTACTTTTCTCTAGGTGCTGTTCAGGTCCTCCAAGCTGGCCAGCAGAGCCATCAGCAAGCTCTGTCAAACTCTGGTACAAATGATTTTTGCAGGCAGCCTTTGCCTGCAGGAATGAATCATTAAATTTCAAGTATAATTTACAACATGAAGCCAAACTTTGTGGCCCTGGCTTCTTTCTGATGACCATGACACATGATTAATTTTATGAACACGTTCCAAACTACCAGTCCTTGTCTAGAGTCTGATATATTTAACAGCTTGGAGAATTAAGACAATGCCAGCTACATCTGCTTTTCCTAGGTCTATAGATGATATGTAACTCTCCAACGTAAGATTAAGCATGTATATGTGGAAAATATGTTCTAAATCTCAGCTGAGGAAGTAGCAGTGCCCAGAAGTTTCAGGAAAAAGACTTTTGGTTTAGATACATCTAATCAAAACCCTTTGAAGCACCCAAAAGAAACATTATTCAGTATTCAAGTTTACTTAAGCATGGGCAAATTTCCATGGATCTATCCTGAACTCCACTGTGTATGGTTTTTGGACCTGGAAAGTAGTGTGTGACAACACATGCTCAACTGTAAAAGCAGAGCTGAAAGGATGAGGAACATAATACTTGGTTCTCTTCGTAGCAGATGTGTGGGAAGATGTCTATGTTTAAATTTATCAGTGAGAGGAAGGAAATATTGCTGAGATTCTGTGAAGCTTCTGCTTGGGACTTAAAAAGGTGACATTCTTTGGTAGACACAGGACAGGAAAGTCTGAAAGCTCTTAAGGAATTAAATTGTCCTGGGCTGGAATGATCTGAATCAAGGAGACAATGTATAGCCTTCTTTAAACTAGACCTCACAGCTTGCGCAAACAGGTAACTTTAGGAAGGAACACAGAAACCATAGAAATGCGAAGTGCATTGAAGATAAGTGAAGATAATCAGAGTTGCTGTTAGCAACTCAATTGTGTGTGTGTGTTTGGGGGGGGGGGGGGGAAAAGGGGGGTGTAATGTGAAGATAAGGCAGAGTTGCTATTGCAACACAATGCCACCCCCTAAAGGTTTCACAAGAATAACTAATGGCCTTCATCCAACAACCACCAGATGGGCCCAGCGACCCTCCTCACATTCTACGATGCGTGCTCAGAAAGGCCGCGGGACATCAATGCGTATGTAACCAATTTCTTGGAAATTTGATGAAAATGTATATGCTATGCCCATAAATATGTAGTTGCCACTTTCATTGTGTGCAGGTTTGGTGGAGCGATCCCCCATGCATCCAGCACTGTAATAAAGGGAATACCTACTTGACATAACTCATTGGCAGGTCAAGTTACTCAGTCAGATTTTTTGGCTTCAGAACTAAGGCTTACAGTGTGGGTTCATGTCTGCTTGATGTACTCCAGAGGAGCAAAACTGAGCACATTCCTTAGCTACAGTAGTGTAGCATCTTGCTGCACAGACCAAAGGCAGTCTTGCACTTATCACCTGTTTGCCCAAGGGTAAAATTCCTACTGCCCTAGGACCTACCAATGTGTGTATGTTTACACATAGAACTCCTGTCAGGTAGCGTAACCATTCCAGGGCAGATTCCAACAGTTTCTTTGAGTTAAACTGTTTCATAGGTTGACTTTTCCTTCTTGTTGCTTCTGCCAGTAGCCAAGTTGAAGGAACTATTGTGTAACTAAGTTAAGAAAATCCTTCCTTCAGGCAGAAAGGCATTTATGATTATCTCTGATTTGGGGATATTGCCTCAGTCACTTTTAGGAGGTCTTGAGAAATCAGGCTGGAATTTCCAAATATTTATTGGATGACGAGTGAAAGCCAATGAGGTTAATGAGGAAAAACACTTGCCGCACCAGAGGGAGCTGAGGATCGAAAGGTTAAATATCCACTGGCTGTAGAAAACTAAGAATGAACTCACAACAGTTATGCCACCTTTCTAAGACTATTGTGCAAAACAAACAGATTTCACAGCAGGGCTTCTTAGGCTGTATTCTTCACTGGAGTGTGGCAGTGGTTCTGAGTGGCTTTTGACACAGGAACTAAATTATTAGCTTTGGACTGTTTTCCATGACACTTCTACAACCCAGTTATAGGTGGCTTGCTGATATGGGTTAATTTGTCAGTTTTATTAGATTTCCCCCATTCCAGTGGTTTTAGATTTTTCTCTGAAAGTACTGGTTGGACAATACTGTTCCTCACACTGTAACTCCAGCCATGAGTTAATATATATGGAAAGTTCCAGCAAATGTATTCCCATTTTTCTCCTAACTATTCAAGTGTGAAGGATCTGCTACAGAGAATAAGCAGCATTCAGTGTCTGGCCAAAGTACTGGACTGAATACCTCAGTTAGAAGTAAGATGATTTCAAAGCATCATTTAATCTTCCCAGTTGCCAAAAGACTTGGAAACTTAAATACAAAATACTTCCATTGCAGCCAGTTTCCATGCCTTTGCAGATTGGTGTCATCCCTGCTACAGCTTGGCTGAAGGTTTTGCAATTTGGCATAGTTTTGTATATAAAACAGTATAAAATGTACTTTGTCGTTCGATGTCTTTTAAAATTTGATATACAAATGGTAGCTTTGGATTTTGTTGCTTCTATGGATATTACAAAGCTTGATAATATCATAGTGTTAATTTGGATTTTGTCGTGATATTTCCATGTTGGAAGGTTTGAGAAAGAGCTGAATGCTCAGAAACTTGCTGAGTATAACTGCATTGAGATTTTACTCCCAAACAAAATATTAATCAGCATTTGAATGCTGCAGATAAATCACCACCAGCACCAGCCTGGCTTTTCCCTTCACAGATGTAGAGCAAATCTCCAAGTGACACTAGAGGATTGACTCCAAGGAGAGTGCTGGAGCTGATGCAGCTCTGTGAGCATGTCATTTGCTGTCAGGCTGCCATGTGCTGCAATGCCATCTGGCTCTGCGCAGGAAAGGGCACAGAGGGAGCTGAGGGCTGTGCAGAGAAGCCCCCAGAATGTTGTGTCCCCCGTTCCTGAAAAGCACTTCTTGAAACGAGTCAGCAAAATCACTGTGGGAGAGAGCATGAGCAAGACCATTCATCAGAGGAGGTTTTTAAAGAGGAGCTGCTTGGAAAGAAAACAGACATAAGTAGCTTCTTGACTTGGAAAGATGCACAGCCTGACCACACACAAGACTTAGATTAACTCCTGGAGTGATACTAACAACTCTTACCCTGTTATGCATTATAAATTTAACTTTGGATTATTAATTTGGTTTAACATCTCTTATTATTTGATTATCTAAGGCTGAATTGATTACCCTATAGCATTACAATGTCACTAGTATCCCAAGACAGAGTTGGTGGCACTTCATGCTTTACAAATAGAGAGGCAGATCAGATTAATTTGTGCCTTTCCTCCAACTATACCTTGAGTTTTCAGATACCTCTACTCATTTCTGTAGTGTCTCTCTGACTGATTTAGCCTTACTAGCACTAATACTATCCCTAGTAGACTGTGAACACGTGGTCTTTTTCTTTGGCGCTGAATTTTCTGTTTAGCAAGGCTGCACAGATACTGTGTCAGTCTCTGAAGGTAGTCCACTCTGCTGCTGAAACAGACTTTTCAAGTATGATTTCTTTCCAAACTAGAACCTGGTACAACCCAAACTTTCTTGTCTATGTTACTCTAATTATAGCTAATAATATATTTTACCATCTGCTGGCAGTTCTCTTAAAAATGCTAAAAAAGCTCCCTTCATTCATAAGCTTGTTGTCCAAAGTTTATTCTAAAAGCAATTTGTTTGAAAACAAATGTTTCCAGATGCTTTCCTGAAATGAGTCACCATTAAAAATAAATAGCTGAAACAACCAAATGAGATCTGATTTGTGGCTAGTTCATGCCACGATGTTTCTTCTCTCTTCCGAGCACCAGCAGAAAGTGCACAAGTAAGTGTTTATATTGGCACTACAGCCTTGGAAAGGCCTGTGAGCTGGAGATTGCTGGGGTGAGCTGGGCTTGTCAAAGAGTGCAGGTCATCAGCTGGGCATATCCCAAAGGGATGTCAAACTTCAGCCCCCGTTGCCTGAAGTGAAGGTACCAGACTGCAAGACATCCTAACCTGCCTTTAGCCTGTGCTGATGTTCAGCTTCATTTTTAAAAAAAGGAAAAATTGTGTGCTTTTAGGTCCATTCTGGGCGTTTCTGGTTCCCAGTGAACTGACAAAACAATATGAATGAGAAAAGGCCTTCCAAAAATATGTATTGTTTCTTGTACTGGCTACCTCAGCTTACCTGAGAGCAATAGACTCAATGCTCAGTATCCAGATATATTTCTTAAGAAGATGCGAGGACCTAGTAGTACTTTTAAGAGGGATTTCCACAGGGGTATCTGTTTTATGAATTAGTTAAATTGCACACACAATCTGCAACAATGGGATAAAATCTGTGAACAGTCTCTCTCAGTTTCTCATGTAGCTGGATACCTCCCCAGTCAGAGAGGTACCTTAGCATGACTGAAGAAGGGCAAAGCTTTTTCTCCTTCCCTCCTTCCCCCTTTTTAATCTCCTTCCTTAACCCACCCCATCTACTTAGTGTTCTCCAATCTGCTTTCTCTTCTCGTGGATGAAAAGGGCAAAGTTTTCACCTATGGATTTTGCTGAATGTAAAATGAAAGATATTCATGTATAAAGAGCAGCCATTTGATATGTAAATCACAAAATCACAGACCACGCAGAACAGCCTGAATTTGTAGCAGCTGTGGAGCCAGGAGATTTCAGTGTCTGGGAGGAGAAGAGCAGAGGACCGCATCTCCCAAAGGGAGTCTATGTTACCAATTTGGCTGCACAACAGAGCTGGTGGCCAAACTGCAGCAGAGTAGGAGAGGTTAGGCAGGAATGGATTCAAGATCGCAGATGCAACCTAGCAAAGTTAATCTTACTAGTCCGTTTTGCAGAATAAAACAGAAGTGGAAATTCAAGAGCTAACATTGTGATATCATGACTAACCTATTTTCCTATTCTTTTTACGTAGGTTGTGGCTTAGCATTGTAGCTTTAGAAAGTTTTGTGTGTTTATGTGGATACGAGCTGGCTCAAGAAACATTTTACGTGCAAACGGCTGTGATTTCATGCTGCAGTGGGGGGAAGAGCAGCAACCCAAAGCAGACAAGTTCCCAGAACTGGGTACAAATCTCTTGCATAGGAATGTAAGTCTCTCTTTAGTGATCAAACAGATTTGCAATAGCAAGTGACCATTTAAGAATGATACATATTTTTAGGTCATCCAGTATTCATAAACTGCAGAATATGCAAAGACTGTCTTTAATAGGAGGCTTTGTCTGTAAATTCCAAATGTTTGCAATTTGTAAGCTGTGTCCCAACAAACTGAGTTGCCAGTGTCTCTAGTCTCGCTTGTCATGAGAAAACAAAGAATTTCTCTGAATTTGATTCATTTAGTGATCCAAAAACAAATGCCAGCATCATTCATGTTCTTTACTCTCCCTTCTCGCTTTCTCCTTTCTGAAACCAAACCAAACCAAAAGCCCTTCTCGACATCTTGTAGCATTGCTGTTGCCCGCAGGAAGCTCAGCAAGTCTCAACACCACCCAAATGCTGAATAAATGTTGGAGACTTGGTAACTGTTGACAAATATTATTTGCAGCCTGTGAAATCCCCATTAATGCTCTAGTTTTTTGGAGGTCCCTGCCCCAAGGCTCCAGCAAATGCTGAAAGCAGGCATGTGCCACTCTGTACTTCTGAGAGCAGGTCATTTATTCATGCACTGCAGAGGAAAATACCAGATAAGCTAATCTGTTTAACACATTTCAGACAGCCAGGGTAGGTGGTAGCTGAGCTGCCTGCCCACAACCAGCTTTGTCCTTGGAAAGGCAGGAATGGCTGTAGGTGGAGAACTGACATGACTGTGATTGGATGCTGCAGACTAAGGCTGAGATGGCTGTGTTTGATGGAGGGGATGAGAACAGAAGCACTGTCAGCTGCTTACACATTCCCAGCCAGGCACCAACCAATTTCTTTCTACAGGGCTGGCTGGAAGAGAAATGGAAGGAAATTCCTTGCATCTATACATACATACATACCCACAAAGCTGGGTATGTGTTCACAAGGAATGCCTTCCTCCAAAAGCATATATTCTTCCTTGCAGTGGCTACCACAGATTCTCTGAAAAGTCCTGGCTCCCAGTAACTGGATGTTTCTTAAGATGATGGGTGTTTTCCACAGTGGAGCTTGTTTTATTCATTGCATTGCATACAGACTTGCAGCAGTTGATTAAAATTCATTGGTTGTTCTTGTTCATCTTTCTACTACCAGAATTACCAGAGACAATGCCTTTTATGTCTAAATTTGTTGCTTGGACATGCAGAAATGCTCACATCTGACATAGCATGAGATCAAATGGAAGGAAGACATAGAGACCCCTCTGAAAAAACTGCAAGTCAGAGATTGAATTTGAACTGTCTTAAAGCTCTCTGGAACTGAACATAAGAAATATCTCAAAGACATATTTTAACTTTGATACAGCTCCTGATAACATAGCATACTTCATGCCATGCTCAAAAGGAAAACGTTTTCTCCCGAGTCAGCTTTTACAAAGGAAAATAGTTACTTTTTTTTTCTTTTTTTTCTTGGAGAAGAAATGAGATTTTGGCAAGTCTGCATAAAAGGGTGGGGTGTTGTAAAGAGGAAGACGCTAAAATGGAAAATCTGACTCCCTTGAATTGAAATGATGCCATTATCATTTGGATGTGATCTAACTCAGTAAATTCCTGCTGTTTTCATAATCCTGGGAATTGTTAAATTTCTCATTATGAGAGAGAAGCCCTGAAAAACCCAGAAAGTAAATGTCAGCAAATTGTAACTTTGGATTTTAAACTCTGTCTTACGTTTGAGCGGGGGAAATAAAGTAACCCAAAAGGTTTCTCAGCTTTCCACACTGGAAAAAGGAATCCTTTGGTGGGTCTTATTTTTCTTAAAAATGAGCTAAGATAAAATAAGAACAATTAGTACTGTCTGGATTTATACAGACCAATAATGATAGCCCTCCCTCTTCTGAGTATTGCTGCCTTTGTCATCAAAAATGTGTGGACATGTAAGAAAAGAATTGTAATCCCTTTCAATGCACTGTCCAGAAGGAGATATGTCTTTCTTTGCAGTGAAAGTGGATAGGAGCCATTTGTGGTAAAAATGACTATGAGGCATGTCACTCTGCTTCAAAACTCAAAGCAGTAATAAAGATGTTGGGCCAGGAGTCCATGGAAGAATACTACATTGCTTGATATCTAAATATTTTTCATTATTTTAAGATAAAGTGAAATTCCTATCTTCAGAGCAGGAGAATCTTATAGTTGGAGATAGGACATAATGGAGTGACAAGTTCTAGTTCTGGCCAATAGTTTCTGACCGATCCAGGAGAAAATCCAGTTTCTCCTTGTTCTTTAATTGGCACTTCAGATTCAGCTGGTGAATTTCGTTCTATGCAGTAAAAGAAGGAACTGTGGCCTTTACTCTTAGTACATGTATGTAGTGTCAACAATTTCTGTTGCCACAGTACTCCCGTTGTTTTTGTTGTTGTTGTTGTTGTTTGTTTGTTTGTTTTTTAATCAGTGTCTGTCTCTGTAAATTATACACCAGGCTAATGTTGAGGATTTCCAGCAGTAGTTGCTAATCCAGGCTATTATGCAAAATACAGAAACAGAGCTATAAACAATACAATGGAATTACGGAAAACAACACGAGGTCACATGTGCATGAAAACAATACTGAGTGGATTTCAGTCAACACTCCCCTATATAACGTGTATATTTGCATCTTATTTACATACAATATATAAATGATATAAAAAATAAAAGCAAACTGTCACAATATTATCTCTAGATCTATCTGTGTTCATGACAGGAGGATAGCAAGACCTTACTCTAATGCTGAAGGCAAGATAGCTATGGAGCACACACTGCAGAAACAAGCAGGAAAAGAAAGGGACAATCTCATTACTCATGAGCAGTTTTATCTTTTGTTACCAGTAGGTTGAGTTGCCCCATAGTGTCTCATTGCCTTCTGAAAGAGACAGTTCATTAAGGATCTTGCCATTGTGGATGAGTCAGATATCAGAATCAAATCTCTGAAAACCCACAGATAGTAAAATTGTTTCACATGTCCAGTATTTCAAAGTCTACTGCTGTCCTTTTCCTGAAGACAGCAGTAGTCTACAATAACTTGCTGTGGCCTTTCTGGCTGCTTTGTAGCCAAGGTATTTGTCAGAAGATAGATGCGCTTGCAAGGAAGTATGGTTTAGGTACAAGAGAAAGGTGTGATTGGGCCACATTTCTGTGCCAGATGGGAGAGCCATGTATGAGCAAACAGTTCCAGGTGCCTGCGAAGCTCTGGTGTGCCATGTGCCACCCTGATGTCCTGCAGAGGAGAGGCAGTGATGGTGGCAGCTCTGAGCAAACTTCTTGCAGTGCGGAAATGATTACAGCATAGTGATGAATGACTGTACACAGCGAAGATGTTTGTGTAGTACATGAAAATCAGAGTTGTGCTTTAAAGAATTCAGTGTGTTATCCCTGGTAATTCAAGAACTGAGAAAAATCGGGCTTGTCTCCAAGAGCCTCAGCAATTTTACTCCAGAGTGGTTACAGATGATGAAAACATGGGAGAGATATGTTTCTCTCTTTTTCTGTCAGCTACCATTTCCAGTTCTCTTCATATTTTAAAAGCTATTCACAATTGAGATGCTGGTGTTCAAGACAACATTCAGTGTGGAGGCTGAAAAACAACTCTGATGGGGTGTGGAAGAGGACACTGAGAACAAAGGCTGTCTCCAGGAGAGGAGCAGAGGTCAAGTAAGGTGCATAATCCTCACATGGGGATGACTCTGACTGGAGAAGAAGCTTATGAATAGAAGCAACCTTTGTTTCTGACTGGATAAGCACTTGTGCAGGCAGATAGTGCCTAGACGTGAAGGAGAATTATCAAATTCTCTGCTGACGTGTAGGGGGATGGAAAGTTAGAGGAGGGAGCTTTGGAGATGTATATAAGGGATGTTGGAACCTGCAATAAAGTATCATTCACATAACTGAGTTCTTGCCTCGGATGCTGCAGTGAGATGCTGTATGTAGCCCAAAATGAGCAGTTTACCAGGCACAGGCATCTGGCCTATGCTGTACTCTGAGATACTGAGCCATGGATCTTTTCCATCTTGGGGCCTTAGTATTCAAGATGTGAATTTTCTGCATCTCTCATAATCTCTGTCCCTGATTTGATCATCTCACCCATTCTGTCCTCTACTTCAGTCATCCACTGTCCCGAATCTGTTATTGACTCCCATGCCTTTGAGCTAGTATATATATATATAGATAGATAGATAGATATAGATATAGATATAGATATAGATATAGATATAGATATAGATATAGATATAGATATAGATATAGATATAGATATAGATATAGATATAGATCTACCTATATCTATCTACTTAATTTTGGTTGTTTTTTTTCTAGATAGCTTGTGCAACTTCTGATTTTTTTTTTCAGCCTTACATTATACTTTTCTAAATGAAGTGAAGCAGATGGCAGCACTGTGCCCTTTTTGTTTGTTTGCTCCACTACCTGCCAAGTGTGCTAATAGGTGTGACACAGGGTATATAGATCAGGATCAAGAGGTTCTGTATGTCAACTATTACTTCAAGAACGGAGCTGGTAAGAGGTTCTCTAGGCAAGGACTGCGTATGATCATTTGAAACCTTAAAAAAAATGGACTCTTCCTTCTTGTGTATTTTGTGTCACATTTGTTTGATCACTGCACATAATGGGCTGCACTGGCTGCTGGTATACTTCAAGTGAAACTCTTAAGTGCTGCATCTAGCCTACAGAGCCTTTTAAGTTTCTGTGGCCTGTGATTCCATAGTTGATCACAGTGCCCAAACCTTTGTTAGCAGTGGTGATTTAGCTTCACGTTTCTCAATACATATTAAGTGCATGGGAAGACTGTTCTCAACTTTTTGAGTGCCATTCCCTCCATAGACAGCCTGATGATGGATTTGTAGTCTCAAGTGAATTCTTAAAGTTCCTGTGATGACTTTGATCTATAAGATTTACCTGGATTTATAATAGAAAAATATTAGCTTGCCCTGCTTCCCTGAACATTACATGGTTGTTGGGAAGGCTACATACCAATCCTTGTGGAAGACTAGAAACTGAAAGAGCAGCACTGAGAAACTGACTAACAGAACAACTGTTTTGAAAACTCAGTTATTTTTCTAATGAGGGATATGAGATGCTAATTTTAGAAGTACAAAGAGTTATGGGTGTGCAGCAGAGAATCATGAAGAAAAGCCAACAGAAAAGCACTTTATAAATAATATAAATAATGCATTGAAGAGCAACTTGCATAATGTGTCTAGTTTTAGCTAAGTTCTTGTAAACTGGTTATTTCAGTGATTTGGCATCTGATGAATTAGGAGAACTCACTTGACTAACATCCTGAGCCAAGTGGCTGGCAGGAGAGAGAAATCAGACAAGCCTTCCCACCACTATAGAGTGACTCTGTGCAGAAATGGTATTTGAAATGAGTGAAGTTTTATTTGGCTAAGATGCACAGACGTGCCTCACCAACTGAATAGACTTCATCAAGGTGGGTGTTTGCAGACGTACAGAATTTCAGAGGCTATGCTCCCACTAGAATAAAGCCAGTACCTTATTTTCTCGTAAACAGATAGAAGAAAATGCTCTAGCAAGTAGTTGTTCAGTATTTGAGATCAGGAAGCTAGACTCAGCAACATGTACATGTACATGCTTGTACAATGATGAAAGTGCTCCAAGTTTTTTCTCCACATTTGCAAGAGTCCATTGTAAAAATACTAAAGAATAGATCCTCCTCTGAGGTATTGCTTTTTTTAGAATAGCATCTTTCTGCTGACTCACTTGCTGGGAAACGCCTTTCTTCTTCTACTTGTTTTCAGCAGCTCTCTTGCAAATCACTGATGACCATGTGGCAAAATCGCTGAAAGGTCTTCTGAAGCCACTGCTCGGTCTGCAGCACCTTGTGACAGGTGGCCAGACAGAAGGACTTGGCTCTTGAATGGCAGTTGAGAGAGCTGGCAGCAAGAAGAAAGAGAGCTGCTCATAAACTTTGTTGTCTCAGAAATACAGAATCCTAGAACTTACTTGAACAGTCACTGTGCAACACTATGGCTTTGTTGCTGCTGGCCTCCATTTCCAAGCCTGGTGCTTTGGTTTTATTTCTTTTTAAGGCATACAGAGAATGTGTCTGTGCTGCCAAGAACTAGGAGGACTCAGAATATGGCTAGGGAGAACCCAGATCATGAGCATCCATGCATAACCCCCAAATGTAAAAATGATGCCCTAGACAGTGTGCATGAAATACCAGACCTCCCTCCAGGGCTGTCAGTGTGGCTCCAATTCTGTCAATGTCTTCAGAAACCAGAGCCATCATAAATGCCCCATTAGTCAAGGGTTATCTGGTCCCACAGCTGTCACTGTTAGTGCCCTGTTCTGGGCTCCATCTACAAAGGATTCACTTGCCAGCACTATTTTAAAGGGAAGGGGCTGGTGGGGTGGCGTGACCATCTGCTTAGTTTCTAAGGACCAAGTCTGGGCCAGAAAGCAATTACGTGCATGTTTCTAGCTGATATAGGTTGGTTTGCTTAGCAATAGGGATTATTACATTAATTTAAGATCCAATATATTAGGTTAGCAAAAGGAATCGATAAGTGATAGTTCTAAAACTTTTCATTACAGCTTTACTGGGTGAACAGTCTTGTTTTTCCTCAATAATTTTGCAGTGGGGACATAATAGAATACCTTTATCTTCTGTCTCAATGATTTTGCTTCATGAGAAGTACTGGAGTCACAACAGATTACTTTTATCATTTGCCTCAAAACGTGGAAGGACATTTTCCTTGGATTCCACATACGGTGTCTTTAAAAAGCAGCTTACTATGGCCTAATAAGCAATGGAAATCTTCCAAACTGGGGAAAAGTGAATGAAAGTGAGCTAAAGGTTTCAGTGAAAAAAGGGGAAGAAGTAGGTGGGCACTCGACCACCCTAGATACCACTGAGCATGCCCAAAGGGACATTAGCACATATCTATGAGACCTTGAAAAAGAGTGAGTATGTCGGCCAATGTACTGCATATGTGTCTCTTAACTGTATAAATGTAGAACCTGAACTCTGAGAGGGTGTGCTTGCTTGTCAAGTCACCCGGTGTGCATCGTGAGCAATAAAGGAATGCCACTTTCTAACACCACATTGGAGTTGGAGGGTTTTCTTCCTGGATTTCAGAAGACATAGGGAAGATGTAGCACAGGACCATTTTGCAAGCCCCTTAAGAGAAAATGGACCAAACTGTGCTTGCAACTATGCTGAAATTGACTGTGAATAGCTTTACCTTCACTGATGATACTCTGAGGTTACACTCACTGGAAAGGTAACTTAAATTTCTACAATAGTCTGTGCTCACATCAAAGATTATCCTTCTTTACATTTGAATGTTACGTTACGCAAAACTTGCACAGCAAGAATCAAATGTACAAACTTACAGTACATAGCCGAGGAAGTTGAAAGCTAAATTTTCAAATCTGGATGTCAAAACTCACAATCTTAAAACAGAAGATAGACTTTCAAAAACACTTAGCCACTCACTGAAATCAGTGGGCGAGCTCAGTGGTTTTGTTCCCTCACACATATGCTTCTGATTTATGTACTGAAAGACATGTCCTCATTTGATGACACTTGTAATTCAAATCTAATAGCTCATGTTCCCCTTGCAGCTCTGGAAAACCTGGAATAATAATGAAAACTGTCAACTGCTAACTTCATACAAAAGTTAGACTTTTCTCACAAGTGTTGTTCTCACGACAAAAAGAAGGGAACAGTACTTTTGTGAGTCATTATTTTTGCTATATATTTATTTTTTGTTTCTTTTGGAAGGGCTTTCTTTTGAAAAACCTACTACTTTTTCCAAAAAATACATTCTTATAACTGAAAATTAGTTTTTAAAAGCACTTCATTTTAAAACCTCTAAGAGAAATCGTTCCAGTGTTAATGATTTTTTTTCATAAATTTTGTGATGAACACTTTTCCACAGGTAATGATTTGCCTAATCTCTACAACTGACAACAGAAGTACTATGCTGCACACTAGCGTGCTGTTAAGTATCTCTGCTGTCCTATATTAAATCAGGTTATTTTACGTATCCTTCTAGATTTTGATTGCTTGTAATCCTGAACTGAAGACAGTAGACATGACTTTGTTTTGACTTGCTATAAATTTTGACAGAATCATGTAGCAGTGCAGGACTGTTGTTTGAATTCCAGCAGGAAAAAAAATGTCTTGTTTTGAAAGAAAGACTTGTTTAAAATCACAAATCTCATATGAGAAGCCAGATAATAAAGCCAAAAAAGGGAACAAAAACAATTCTTACATAGCAGAACTCTAAGCTTTGAATTGCCTGATGTATGTTCTGTCAGAAATCCAAAGCTCACCATGTGCAGAGAAATGTTTTGCAAAATCCCTAAGTTAGGGCTTTCTTGGCAGGATATATTTCCTGAGCAGCATTTTGAAAATTTCATTGCTTACTATTGTAAAAAGGTTCCAAAATAATGCCTTTCTGTAGCAGAAGCAGAAATGCCAAGTTAGGCCCTATTTTCAGCATTTTGCTTGTCCTAATGTAATCACTATTTCTTTACCTTTTTGAGAGCTAATAAGAAATATATCCTTTTGGTTCACTTGCAGTGCATAAATATTCAAAATATTTTTGTTTGTCAAAATCATTAAGAAATTAGGAAGTAGATCTTCTTCTGGAGAAGAGATGGCTCAAGGGAGACCTTATTGCTCTCTGTAACTGCCTGAAGGGAAGCTGTAGTGAGCTGGGTGTCAGCCACTTCTCTCGTGCGATTAGTGATAGGACAAGAGGGAATGGCTTTAAGTTGTGAGAGGAGAAATGAAGACTGGATGTTAGGAAGTACTGCTACTCTGAAAGAGTGGTCAGGTGCTGGAATAGGCTGCCCAAGGTAAGTGATGGAGTCACTGACCCTGGAGGTATTCTAGGAACACTTAGACATTGTGTTGAAGATGGTTTAGTGAGAACTATTGGTGATAGGTGGATGGTTGGTCTGGATGATCTTGTAGGTCTTTTCCAACCTATGATGCTATCATTCTATGATAGAATATAAGATTTGAAACTTTCTGTAGTGTTCTGAAAGAAGCATTGCTAGAAACATATCACCAGTGCATCAGCAGTGCTTGTTAATTCAGCATAGTATGCGAATATGAGTGGAAACTGACTGATATTAATGTGAGAAATAGCTATAGGTTTTAATGATTTATGTCCGAACTCCTGGAAAACCCATTCAGGGTTTAACAGAGGTGTTTTTTTTGTTTTGTTTTGTTTTGTTTTGTTTGTTTGTTTGTTTTTGTGGTACTCTCTGAACTGCTCATGATCTTTCCACTGGATCAAGAAAACTTTTGTATTCTTGTTCTTCAGTAGTTGCAAATCTGGTGCAAACAAACAGGAATACTGCAGTAGAGATTACAAGTTTGATCTGTGCACAGTAGCTTAGCTTAGTGGCTTACTTTGGTCTTAAGTATCATGCAAATTCTTAACTGTGCTGTAGGGCTGGCAGTGATGTCATGAGCAGCATCTCCATGGTTTTGTTGCCAGCTATTCCCTCTAGAACTAAATCAAACTTTATCTGAAATGTAGTTATACCTTTTACACTCACTGTCTAGTGGTGTGAGTGTTCCCGATCCTCTCTGCACATCTGGTTAGAAACCTCCTTATTTCTAAGCTGAGATGCACTTATGGCTTGTTAATACTCAATCTGATCTGAACATCCAGGGGAAATCCAGGTCACTGTATATTCACTGCCTGAGATGGACTTTAACTGCACTAACAGAGCTAACAAGGAGCTCTGATCAGCAAATGAAGGCATTTGGAGAAGGATGGTGCCCTTGCAGTTGTGAAAGAAAAATTTCTCCAGAAGTTTGTAGCTCAGCTTTTCCCAGTGGATGGTGAGAACTGGAAAGATTCTAGTCTTCTATGCCAAACTTAAAACTTTCAAACATCTTTTGCCTCCTGAACTCAAGTAACAATAGGCTTAGTTTTCTCAGCTTTAGCTCTGTTCACTGAAATGAGAAGCATTGGTTCCCATGGGGGAGATCTAAAGCTAAGTAAAACAAGCTGTAGACGATTACTGCTTTCTGAAAGACAGGAGGAACTAGGCCAGTAGAAACTGTAGGGTTATATCCTTGATAAGATTTTCAGAGCAGCACTGAGGAGCAATCTCAGAGTCCTAATTCATCCACACATCTCTACGTCACATTTTAACCCAAAACAGACTGAATAATTTGTCTGGGAACTACAGGTACTTCTTCAATCTATTAAAAAAAAAATACTTTAAGACAACACTCTCATTTTGGCATTACTTTACTGGTTGCCAGAAGGCTTCACTGGAGAGAAGTATTGTGTAGAATCTCAACGGTGTTTGAAGACCAAGTGACTGTGCATACGCCACCCACATTTCTCCTTGCACTTAAACATTTTTCCATTATTTGCAAATTTTACATCTCTTACACCATTCCTGTTCCAGCTCCCTGCCCTGTACATACCGACCAAGAACATACATTTAGAAATCTTGGCTTGTCATCCTCTTTTGCAGCTGCATGCATTTCATTAAAGAACTAGTTCTTCACTTCCTCCTAAGTGCTTGCAATGTCACTGTTAGAGGTAGTGGTTTACCACCCTCTCCCAAGGTCTTTAGAACTACTGTTAATACAACAGCTGGCTTCTTCGTTTTTTGGGGTCTTATACATCACTAAGAGAGGGAGGCAGACAAGCTTTCAGCTGGAGAAGCCCTGGATGTGCACAGGTGTCACGATCAGCAGCTAAGCTGGGATCCATCTGAGGATCTTGACTCAGCCTGTCACTGTGGCAGACCTGCCTTTTTTGGGTATGTTGTTCTCTACTCTACTGCTACTTAATTCTTACAAGGGGCTTTTAGTACTGGTGAGTCTTTCAGACTTAGTTTGAGACCAGTAGAAAGGTGTCCTTGTTCTTCCCTGCTTCTAAACTATTATTCACCTGTATTTACTGTCAATGACAATGGGTTTTGTTCTATATTCTATATGTCTTGGACTGATTTACAGTATCCTTAAACTTTATGATTTTAGTAATTGCTGTCCAATATCCTTGTACCTTGGTTATAAATATTTCAAGTTAAAAAAAAATGGAGGTAGAGGGTAGGATGTATTCTTGAAATGCTACTGGAGTTTGAAATGTAATCATGCAAATTTTTAATTGACAAAACACGCATCTATGTTTACTGAGTGTTTACATCTTCACTGCAATTTTTGAAAGGCTTCTTTTAGTCAAGCTGCGAGGGATAATTTCAACACACATTCAGAGTTCTAGCTGAAAATACTGATGATTAATGAGAGCCTATGATGGATAGGAAGTTAAACCAAGTAGCTGGGGTATAAACTTCATCTAGTTCAGATGTTCCTATTCATAGCATTACTTACTGCTTTGCTGCTGATTTGTGTCATCCCCCTTTTTTTTTTTTTTTAAGAAGAAAAAAATGTTAGTATTGCCTCTTAGACTTTTCAAAATAAAGAAAACTGAAAACGTAGTAAGAGCTGTCTCACATGAGGCAAACGTGGACGCAATAAGCTACCTGCTTATTCTATATTCAAAGCACAGCACGTATTCACCCAAAATCTTGCTGCAGCCTAAAATAATGGTAGCTTAAAAAAGAATGGAATATTTTATAATAGAATTCTAGAGGGGAAAAAAAGTGTACACGGCTAGACATACAATGGTCAGTGATAACTGCTTTCCTCAGCTCCAAATTGAGCTTTATGGCAAAAAGCTAAACCCTTTTAGCCAAAAGAAGCATGTTTGTCAAACAGCTGCAAGCTTTGAAGCCCACTGTTGCATTTAGAGCAGATGTTGTTGATACTTTATTTTTGTATGGATTGTTTCATGTATTTGTTTTTAAGTACCTCAGTAACTGTGTTTTCAAAAAGATAATTTTTATAATAATTGCAACAATGATTTCATTCATCCGTTCAATCCATCTCTACCCCTCTCTAGTAAAGTGAAGGACATCCCTAACCTTCTGGTCAGGGTTTAAATATTCACCTGTGTCACAATTTTTCACGTGGAGAAGAAATTATATTTGGTTCTCTTGCATGATGGACAGTTTCTCAGACTGATGAATTTCTGCTTCAAAGGAAATTGGGAACATCGTCTCCACCACTTTCATCACAACATTTTGCATCTAAGGTGTTCTGCTCACCAGCATGTTAGGTACAAAGTCTTCACAGTCTGGAGGAGGTTGAGAGGTGACCTCATTGCTCTTCAGCTCCCTGAGGAGAGGAACCAGAGTGAAGTGTCAGGTTCCCTTGGGAATCGATGGCAGGACGGGAGCAGCACAAAGCTGCATTAGGAGAGGGTCATACTGCACATAAGGAAACATTTCTGTATCATGAGGACAGACAAATGCTCAAACTGGCTTTCTCAAGAGGTGGCTGATGCTCTATGCCTGCCGCTGTTCAAGAGGCGTTTGCATAAATGCCCTCATCAATGTGCTTTAACTTTTGGTCAGCCCTGAGGTGGTCAGGCAACTGGGATAAATCATGGGTGTCTGATGTTTTGGCTCACCTGAGCCTCAGTGTGTGAAGAGAAATTGTCTTCAGTTGCGTGTAAATACAAAACATAGTTAATGTATATAAGTAACAGAGCTTCTTTTTTAAAATATATTTTTAATTAAAACATAAAAAAGAGGCCAGCAGTATGTAACCAGTAGGATATTTGGATACAACCTTGTTTTTGCAAAACTAATGCATCAATATCTGTTTCAGTGTATGTGGTTGCAATTCTTACTGAGTTCTCAAGGTGTTCATTAGAGATTTTTATTGAAATATTACTCTCCGTATGCTTCATCCTTGAAAACAGTGGTTCACAAATGTACTTATTGCCAAAATGAAATGACGTGAATAAGGTATGGCTGTGAAGTAAGGGATATTTTTCTCTCTTAAGATAGGTCATACTGAAGTCCAGTAAAGAGATGTGACCGATTTTTGAGTTGAATGACTGCAACTCTGTACATTTTGTTTGAAAATTCACAGATAATATATTCATGAGTGAGGTGTTAGCTGGTCAATGAATCAGGCACTAGGGTGAGGCAGGTGAAGCGTTTTCCATGTTCAAATGAGTGTCTGGTGAGCTGGCAATTGATTCTGTGTCAAATACAGGGTTATGTACATTAGCTTGCACCATTTTCTTGGCCAAGGGAGAAGTGCTGCCAAGACAGAACAACTAAGAAAGAATTCCAGAAACCATCTTGCACTCTCACTTCGTCAAAAATAAGGTGTATCTGACCCAAAGCTTTCAACTGCATTATGTTTTCAATGTGAAGAATATCAAAAAGGGTCTTATTTGTATGTAGCCTTGTAAAGAAAATCAGATTTTATATGGAGAAATTAATTTTCCATCATGTAAAATATTCTTTATTTGTTGTTTTGTTTTTTTTGTTTGTTTGTTTGTTTGTTTTTAGATTCTTGGCAGTGTAATGTATGTGTACAATGTACTGTTTGTGACTCAATATACAGAATATGCTTATGCTAAAATCAAGACACTTATCTTTTAATACCCTATAGTTTAAAAAGGCTTTTCATGTACCACAACGAATCTCAGTTTCCTCTGCTCTGTACTTTAACTTTAAGGCCACAGCTTCCCCATGCTACTGTCTGAGTTGCAACAGCAAGTCTATTTGTGAGGCTAGGCCATGAACCATATTGTAAACTGATTTTTTCTTAAAAGGCAGTAGAGACCTGGGGGGCTGCAGAAAACCACCCAGAAAGATCTCTTTTTTTTTGCTTTTTTTCACTCTCCTGGAATTACAGAGAGAATTGCTTATATAAAGTGAACACCCCATGGGCTGTAGAATTGTCCCAATTCAGTGACTTTTTACAGCCACCCCAGATTTACTTTGCATAAAGCATCAGAAGAAACCAGGCATTCAAGGAGTGAGGCAACAAAGAATTAGGGAGGTCAGAAAATCTGAAATGAAATGTCACTGTGGAGAAATGATCAAAGTGTGCACCCAGGGAAGATAGATGTAGACTGCTTTAAAACAGCTGTGCAATTCTTTAGGGACTTGTAGTTTTCACTGCATCTGTGTTGCAATTGTTCTCATGGTTTGTGCTTTATGAACCCATAGCTTGCTTTATTTTGTAGTGGTGCGAACATGATAGACTGTTGTTTGGGTCATTTGATACTTGTTTTAGTCATTTAAACTTAGCTTTTTCACCCAATTAAAAAAAAAAAACAACACTGAAAAGCAACACCTCAGACTTTTTTACAGTACAAATCCCACAGACCTAAAGATCAGAACTGAATCATGAACGTAGAAAATATACTTGAAGAAATTAGAAGAATCAAATAAATAGCTTTCAATAGGAATAATTTTTGAAAATCTTATGGAAGGTGATTAAAAATTGAGTTGTGACAGTATGTTTGTAATATCAAAGAAATCCAGTTCACGGGGCTTAAACCGCATTCCATAGGATTTTTTCAGTGGGTAGTTTGTAGGTTCCCTTTCTCTCTCACTGCTCCAGTCTCCTTTGCCTTCTCCTTTTCACTGTTCTAGGAATAGTTCTTGTTCCCAGTTTTGTGAATGTGCTTGATTTGGGTCACTGCTCCAATTTTCCCATTGTTACTTGAACAATGTTTTGAGGTTTGGAGTTTCTTCTGTCTCATTTTCTGAGCTCATGAAGGCTTCCAAGTAGACTAGGAGGTCTGCCAAAGTGTATAGGGTCGAAGGGAGTCCTCAGAACTGTGGCCTCCCTTTCAGAAGCAGCCAGCTTGGCAAGTGCAATCTGGTAAGCGGTCACTTGTTTGTCCAGAGTACCAAGAGCAGCATTAATCTTTTTTGCAAGGGTAGAAATTGCAGTTTGTCTCTCTTCTGACAGGGGCCTCATCTCTGCAGTATCTGAATAGATCATCCTGAAAAATCCCAGGCACAGCATAAAACTCACTGTTGAACACTACCATTGCTTCTCCCTGATCCCACAGTTGCTCTCTGTCAGAAGTCTAAATGCTTACTGGACTGAGTAAAATGGAGAAAAGCAGGAGGAAATCAATGACACTGTTCTGTAAGAAGACTTCTAATATGTTAGGCATCTAAAAATCTCAGTGGATATGCATGCCTTCTTTCAGATATCAGTCTTAAAGTCTGTTAGGGTTTGAGGGCTCCTCAAGCTAAATTATAAAACTGGATGAATGCAAAACAACATGAAAACATTACAATTCTCTCCACTCCACTCACAGGAGTAGTTGAAAAGATGCTGAGTAGTATCTAGGAGATGAATAATTGTTGGTCTTGTCCTAGTGTCACACTCTGTGCCAGTTTTAAAGTTAGACTGAGTTCAATTGTAGTTACAGTCAAAATGTGAGTCAACTGAGCATAGCTAAGTTGTGCCATGTCTCTCCTTGGAATGTATTTGACAAATGATTTCAGTTTCTGCTTTTGAAATTGTTAAGTGAAAACTGTATAACTTTCTTCTTGCTATTTCATCTAGCCAGGTTTGTGCACAGTGCTAGCCTATTCAAACTATTTACAGAGGTTACCAGGTATGAGAATCTTGCGTACCATCTTTCCATGTTTAAGTATAAAAGACTTGTGATAAATTGATAACTTTTAGCAAAAGTTATAACTTTTACTAAAGTTCTTCAGTTTTTCAGGTTTTTAGGATTCTTTTTTTTATAATAAAGTTACTACCTAGATAACTATTATTATAACTTGGACATTTTAGTACTAGTATAGAAAATCATCCCATCATCATCTTCCAGAGACTTTTATGATCTAAGGGGCTTTTTTTCTTTCTGCCTTTAGGCAACTTTTCAACTTAATCCATTGCTGTTTGCTGAATCCTATTTTATATTTACTGACTCCTCCTGCAGAAAAAGTACCCTCTTTTATTTGTCATTTAGCTGAGTTATGTATGCAACTTCTTTCTCCCTTAAATAACATTAAAACATCTAGTTGATCATTTTGGGTGGGCTTTTTATGTTTTATAGCATGAGAAAGCAGGCCATCCAGACAAAGTAGTAATTAGTGTTGCAACACTTATTGTGTGAAAACCTAAGTGTGTGGCTCGTGGAATTGCATGGGCCTTAAAGTGTTCATGATATAAATTGTTTACAATATTTCCTAACTTGACAAGAAAGTAAAACCTATGTACAGACAACATCTATCTATAACTTCACTGTATCTAGCCAGACATACTAAAATAATATGTAAACCTTGTTGGGAATTTTGTGGAAAGTGAGTGAGTTCACTGGAAATCTGGCCCCTTTTCACTCAGTTGGTTCATAGACTGCTGGACCTGGTTCACATCGTGGCTGATGAACATTGTGTATTATTCTCTGTATATAAATTGCCATATGCAAAGATAATTTTTCTAGTCCATCCATGCAGTTAATTGATCTTTCTTGAACTGTGGCACTTTTTTTAGAATTCTGGATATCATTAATAAAAATATAAAGAGCAGTGTACAAGAAAGCTAGAAGACAAATACCAGCGTTTGAGTATGATCTTAAAAACTGTGTGGGAAGCTCAGGTGGAAAATACAGAGAAACAAGAAGTTACCTGCATTACCCACGTCTTTGAAATTATAGCAGGAAGTTACATATTCTCCCAGTCTGCCAGCTCAGACATTTGTCTGAAATTCTGGCAGTCTCAATTGTAGACTCATAAAATCATGAGTTGTCCTGAATTGGAAGGGAACCACAAGGAAGATGTAATCCAGCTCCTGCCTCCAAATAGGACTACCCAAAATTCAAACCATATTTCAGAGAGCATTGTCCAAACACTTCTTGAATTCTGGCAGGCTGAGGGCTGTGACCACCGCCCTGGGGAACCTGTTCCAGCACTCAATCACCCTTTTCCTTATACTGAACCGAGCCCTCCACTGACACAGCTCCATGCTGTTTTCAGTTTCTGTTGCTGTTACCAGAGAGGATGGCTCAGCACTTGCCCCTCCATTCCCTTCATGAGGAGCTGTAGGCCACCGTGAATCCTCCCCTCAGTCTCCACTTGTCTGGACTGAACAAACCAAGAGATGTTGTCTGCTCCTCACAAGTCTTACCCTCTATACGCTTTCCCATCAACATAGCCTGTCTTTTGATACTCTTGAGGAATTTTGAGTCCTTCTTACATTGTGACACCCAAAACTGCACACAGTGCTCATGGTGAGGCCATACTAGGAAAGAGCAGAGTGGGACAACCCCTTCCCTTGGGGTGGCAGTGTGGTCCTGATGCATCCCAGGAAGTATTTGGTCCTTTTGGCTGCTAGGGCGTGTTTCTAACTCAGATTCATAGTGCTTATAACCTTCTCCATAATTTTACCTGGCACTGCATTGAGACTGACAGGTCTGTAATTATAGGGGTCTTCTTTCTTGCCCTTTTAGACAACTGGGGCAATGTTTACCAGCTTACAGCCAACTGGAACCTCTCTAGATACCTAAGACCATTGAAAAATAATTGAGAGATGACATCATCTAGATCTTTGAGTGCTTTGGGATGAATGCCATTGAGTCCCATAAACTTATAGGCAGACATGGCAACAAACCCCACACAAGTTTGGAGTTGGCTTGGAGTTTATTGTTGTGGTTATGGTCCTCCACCCCAGGGCTCCAGGAGTTCCAGAGTACATAAATGTTGAAGACAGAGATATAAGACATTAAATGTCCCTACTTTGTTTGCATCCCTACATGCGCGGTGACCATCGTCATCAAGTAATGGACAAATGTTATCACTGATTTTGCTGTTAAAATGTATTTTTGAAAGGTACCAGCCAACTTCAAGTCTAATTGAACTTTGGATACACAAATTTTCTCCCCACATTGGTGAATAGCATCTCTGCAGTTCTCCCATGTTAGCCAACTTTGCTGCCAGTGGCAGTTTCTTTTTTCAACCTAAGCTCTAGAAGATCCCTGCTGAGCCAAGTCAACCTTCTGCTCAGCCTGCATGACTTCCAAAATTTTGGAATTGCCTCTTTCTGTGCTCTTAAAAAAGTGCACTTAAAAAAGTGTCCTGCACTGATGTGTCCCAGTGCCTTCAAAACAGTTTCCCAAGGCATCTTGCTAATTAATTCCCTGAGCAGCCTGAAGTCTTCTCTCCCCGTATCTAGGAAGGAAGTTTTGCTGGCAGCTTTCCTCCTATCACCAAAGATTATAAACTTCACTACTTCATGATTATTCCTTACATATTCTTCTTCCTTACTTGAGGATCTTGCTTTAAAAAAAAAAAAAAAAAAATGAAGACAGAGGAAGTATCATGCTTGGACAGAGAATTATATTATTGAAGTTATAATTTTTTTGCTGTTAAAATTTTACAGATTTTATGGAAAAAAACTAAAGTCTTTCTCATATTCATAATTCTAAGAATAACTTAATGATTTAACTCCTTGGAAATATCTTTCAATTTTCATCTGTTCGTTTCCTCTGTCTTACTTTATTTTATGAGAGAGAGAGAACTTTCAGAAATATTCCAAGAAATGAAGCAATGCAGGACAAATGACTGAGTTTTTGGGATATAGTAATGTATTTGTTTGGGAATCTTTGAAGCAGATGAAGTGATAGAGAAATGTTTCAGTCTAGCTTCAGCTTAGAGAACTTGTAGTTACACAGCAGCTGGAGCATTGGCACAAGCTCCAGTGTTATGTTTTTCCTTTAATCCATTCATGATTATTCCACTCACAGACAAAATAAAATAAAATAAAATAAAATCCACTAAGCACCTAGAAAGATAAAAAGCTATAAACGCAAGCCTCTATTTGCATTCACAAAATCACACTAATCTACTTCCATTAAAAATGTAGCCTTTAATTTGCTGTCCAACAACAATAAGGAATAACCAAGAATTATTTATTGCATAATGTTCAGATGGACTGAACTCCAAACGTACCAAAAAATCCTTAAACCCCTTTTTTTTTTTTTTTTTCTTTTTAAAATCCAGTCAGTAGTCTCTGTACTTCCAAGCTTTAATTTCATCTTGACTGGGTGGATGATTGCTGACAAGCTGTGAGGTGTGTTGCATGTTCTCTTCTTAAATATTTTCCATGGTTTTTGGTGTGTGCTGTGTATTCATTCTGTCCAAGTAAAAAATAGCATGAAATAGTGAGGTAATGCAACCTAGGGCTAGACTGGTTTTAGGGATTTCTTATTCATAATGTGTCTTTCAGGTGAGAATCTTCTATCCCGAATGAAGAAATAATCTTGATTCCAGTGTTTTGCTCTTTATGCATTTCCCACTGTCACTGCAACATCCAGTAGAAAGCCAAAAGTTCAGAGGAAACTAGAAGCTTGCCTAAAAATAATTGGGACTAGGCTGCTGTTCCTCTAAAGTTCAGATAATTTTGTGGCACTGAGCTTAAACAACATGGGAATTAAAAAGTGTGAAACAATTCTCACTATTGGTCATTACTAGTGATTATGTTTGTTTTCATGGTTTTTTTTACATCTTTGCCAGTTAGCTTTCAAAGCCAAACATGTCTAATGGAGAGGGAGAAAAGATGTCTTTAAAATACAGAGAAGAACAGATTCATGGAAAAAATTATGATGGAAGACATAGCCAGTGGAAGAAAAGAGATTTTTAAGAGAAAGGAACAGAGCCCTTTGCTTTCTTTTTCCTTTTCCATCCTCCAAATTTTCTGAGCACCACTGTTTTTTTCCACTCCCAAGCCAAAAAGCACTATTGCAGCAAATCATTCTGTTATCCTTTGTAGCATTAGCCACAAAACTTCCCAGAATGTAGCCTTGATCAAAACCATATGTGGGGGAGAGGGCAAAATGAGCTACACAGCAAGAAATCAGCTGTTTCTTCTTGGCAAAATGTGTGAGCTTCATGCAGTTGCCATATACTAGTGGCAGCAACAAAGCCCTGGCAGGGAAGCTGCTGAGGCAGTGATATAGGAAGTGGCAAGGATGCTTTGCTCAGGCTTGCCCTTTCTTTCGTATACCTGTACATAGTCTGTATAATTTCTGTTAACAAACTGAAGGCATAAATTTCATCGCTATATACATAAAACCATTTTGTCAATGGTTGGTAAAGATTGCGTGAAATTCTGGGCCAACTCAATAAAACAGGCAGTAGAACTGGAGTAAATATGGACAAGTATAACAAGGGTTATCCCTGATACTAAATGCTTGAAATATTTGGATGAGTAAATAGACCAGAGCTTTTCAGGTTTGAACACAGAGATGATGTGAGGAAGCACTTCTGTGAATTAATGTTTGCTGGAGAGAAAATAAATTCAGGATCCCTATCAAATTATCTACACGATATAACATTTCTGTATAAAACCAGAAGTCTTGTAGTGAAATCATAATGCATCAACTTTAGGCCAAAGTGAACAATGTATTTTCTTTTCTTTCTTATTTTCTCTTTTTTTCCCCACAAAACTTATGGTAGTACTCACACAACTCATTGCTGCAGGACGCAGGGTTCAAACATGTAATAGAGTCTTTTTTAATTACATAACAAGTCCATGAAATACGGGTCTAGTAGTGGCCACAAAATGCCATGTATCAAAATGCTACCTTTAGGTGCTCCCTAAAGTGCTAGTAAAATATTATAGTCACAAATATATTGTAGCATGTATTTTTCCCCTGAACTTTCACTATTTGTGCTTTTGAAACAGGACACTGATTTTAAGTGGACCTTTTGGCTGGGCCACTAAACCAAATCTCTTGTCCCAGGACATCAGGGAATAACTTCATTTCCTATCCTTTCTACTGTCTGACCCACAAGGGATAAGTGAATTCTCCTACTTCTATGAATATAAGGCTTATAATGACCATTCAGGTTTTTCCTTTCAATATATCTGTCCAGTTTCCTTTATTGCAGAACAGTACTGGGGCACAGAGAGTTGATTGTAAGTAACTGAATCAAACTTGTCAATCCCCAAGACTTCTTAAATACCATGTTCAAAGTAGGCTTTGTTAAATAAGAGCATTGTAGCAACCTGCTTTCATAGGAAAGCTTCGTTAATCTTTCTTAGTGTTTTCTTTAGTGGCTTGAAAAAATAAGGAAGGACAAGTTTTAGTCCAGAGAAAGCACTGTAAACTGTTGAATTTGCAATTTATGATGTTGCAAAAATGCAGGAATAAAACTTGCCAACCTGAATGACCGATTTGAAATCTGGCAGTACTTTATTGCAGTGCTGGGTGCATGGGAGATTGCTCCTTCATGACATGCACACTCAAGATCAAAAGCACACAGATTTTACAATTTTTCACATGTGAATATTCATACAATTTCTATGAAGTTCCCACTTATTCCTGGGATTGCTTGCACTATGCATGCACTGTGTTAATTTGGGGTTCTGATAAGGGGCCTTTGGTGGTCAGGTCCAGGCAGAAGGTTATGTGTTACATAAGCCAGGTCCCCATATATGGTCAGAAACCTATTTACAGAAAGTATGACTGTTAACTAAGTTTTTAACTGGTGCTCTGACTTTATTATGGCACCTATTATCTACCCCAGCAGGGTACGGTTTACCTTCTCCTCAAATCTGGTAGTGTTGAATCTCTGGTTTTTAGGCTCCAGTTGTCCTTCTTATCTAGGAACTGAAGTTTCCCATGAGAATAGTTCTGCTGAGGCACTTGAATTAATTGCTGAAAGTCCTGAATTTACTTACAGATATTGTTGAGATAACAATGTGTGTATGAAGTTTAAAAGCAAAGGATAGTATGGACCATCTGTTTAGCATAGAGATGTATCTGGTTGTAGATGTAAACTGTCTCTCCACTCAGCCCACAACTATATTGCATCCTGTTTCCATATCCATCAGGACAAATCCAAAGTGATGAGAGAAGAAATCCATGTCAGAGTCATTTTGGTATAATGAGCTTTCTGAATTTGAGGAGAATTTGGGGCACCGGGTGAAGGTCGTCTTTTGGCGCTCAGCAGCCTGTCCAGCTTTGCTTCTCAAATTTGAGATTAAACAGCACTACTGCTACACCTGTTGCAGCTTCTTTAAAGTTCACGGAGCAAATGTGTGGGAACGCACAAAACATGCAGGTACGGACTTACATATCAATTAGTATGAACAAAATCTACAGTGTTGCTGCAGCTTCTCTGGCAGCACTGACAGTGTGCAGAGTGAGAAAATGTGATGTGGAGGTGTACGCAGAGCTAGCAGCTCATGCAAATTAAATATTCAGAATCTTATTTCACTTGTGTCAGTGATTTCCTGAGCCAGGCTTCAGTGGTTTTAAAAGTGCAGACCTGCTGCTTTCTTCATCACTTGCAGGGCCACTGGGATCCGCACTCCCTGTACTCTATGGGAGTCAGCAGCTGCTTAAATGAGAGAAGGCATGTGGCTGATTGAATCCCTTGTCACATTGATTTATGGAGCTCGAAGGTCATTCCTTCTTGACTTGTAAGTGATTTTCTTTGGATGAAAAATATAAAAAAAGAAATTGTGGATTACCTCTTTATTAATAATGAACAAAGACAGTTTTTTTTTTTTTTTTAAATAATTGCAATGAGGAGGGAGACAACCTTTCTCCCAAAATGCCATCTGCAGCTTTAAAAATAATAATAAAAAAATTAAAAATGGGGAAAAAATCAGTACATCTTAACAATGTACTGGTCTACCTTGTGACTTCTGATTTGGTGATTAAGTTCATTGTCACTCCTAACTGAATTTAGGTGCTTGCTCTGTTAAGTGGTTAAATCCTGCTTGATGCACTAGTTTCCTGCACTTCTCTAGTTTCTGTGTTGCCATTTACCCAGCCAATGTACAGAGTTCTTCATGCTCATTTTCAGCTCATTGCTTTTAAAGTAAAATGCTGTATAAAGTAAAGAAAAAGGAATATGTTATGTAAGAATATGGAAGGCATACCTGAGGTGCTACCACAAGAGACCCATTGCATTTTAAGGAGGAATCATTTGTTTGTGGGGAAGAACGTGCCTATTTAAGCTTTTTATTGAAAAAATTAGGATGAAACGGTAGCCAAAACATTTCCATTTATCTTCCTTACTCTAGGTTAAGTATGACTGCAGAAAGACTGTTTTTTTTCTAGCACATTTACAGTCACATAAAAGAATAAAACCTTGGCTGATTTGCTTTATTCTGTAGGAAGAATTTTCCTCATGCCTTTCATTCTTTTCAACCATCACTCTTGACTAGAAATGTTGTTAATTGCATGGATAAGACTGAGAGACCCATAGGTGTTTACTTTCAGCCCTTATCTCCAGGTGTAACACACATCAAATAGTTCTTCCATTTTTCTTGTAGCAAAAAAAAAATGTTTCAGTAGTGAGACAACTGGTCACTAAGTAATATAGAAACCATGGCAATGCCAAGGCTGTTACTCATTGGGAATTATCAAAATAACCAGAAATATCCACAGGATACTGGGAGTTAAATAAGTTGCTTAAAGCTCAAGCTATGTAGAACAGATTTCAGAATTCAAATTGCAGTCTGCAGAACTGCAATTCTGGTACAAGTACTGTTTTTCTGCTTTTTCACCATACTAATGAATCAAACATCATTTTCTTGTCTCACACTGCTAAGTTTTGTTCCACTGGCCTATGCAATCTGTGACTTAGCAGCAGCTGAGCTTGTTTTCAGTTCTGGCAAAGAAATGAGGTGGATCCACAGGGAATAACCAAGGGGAACACAGAATTTATTAAATTAAAAGCAAAGGTCTGATTAATTGTATCAGTCTATGCTGTTAATACAAATTTATTTGCTATTTTCCAGTGATAAGTCAATGTTGATAAGAAAATGTATCCTTTCAGAGATGCTGATTACAAAGCCCTAGAGATAGCTCTGAGCGTCAACCTCTGAGATTGCATATTCAGTCTAGGTAGATGAGATGACTTAATATATATTATCATTGTTATTTTTGGAAACAATTCAAAACAATCTTCTTTTTTGCTTTCAAAAATTTTGATCATAATTTTTCCATTATTTGATGTCCTTCTGAAATTCTAAGTTCCAGAAAACTGAAACAGAAGTGCAGTAATTTTGTGAAAGAAATGGTCATTCCAGCCATTTCTGACTTCTGAAGAAGAAAACAAGAAGTAGTATTATATTTTCCATATAAATTAATAAACACACATTTCAAGTCACAGTGATCTTTTATATTGAGTGAACAAGACAAGAAAAAAGAAATGTTTTCATGAGAGTGAGAATGGTGTTGACCTGATTGTTGCTGTTAGGAACCCTCCCTGCTAAATAATTTATGCTTGTGAGAGCTGGATGTGCTATGCCACCAAATTACAGCAGCACATTCGTGCTCACTGCACAGGAGTACAAATGTTAGCACAAGGCACCAAACAGGGCAAAGTGGAAGTGGTAGGAAGGGGGAAAAAGAGAAAGAGTAAACTTTACTGTTTTGTTTTTTTTGACAGTGAATGTGTTACAGAATAGCCCCCTCCAGAAGGCAATGAACAAGAAATGAAGTTTCCCTTGTTTCTGGAGCAAAATCCAAACATCAAATGTAATCTGTTTCCATTTCCTAAAACAGACAAAAAATGGTCATGCATACACAGTATGTTTACATACATACCTATACTTCCAGCTGTTTCATATATTTTTGGCTTTTCTCCTATACTTTTACTATACTGTTAGCAGCCAGCAGTGGCTATTAAGCAGCCTGCAGTAAAACTGTAGCACTGCTGGCCTCCTTGTTGACCTTCAAACCTTCAATATCAGTGAAAAGTAAATATTTGATTCGTCTTGGAGTAGGATGGTGGCACAAGAAGCCTCCTTTTTTTTCTTTTTTCTTTTTTGTCTCTTTTTGCTCAGGATTTTGGTGCAGGGCTGGACTGACAGTCGTGCAGTCCATCTGTGCCCAGGACCTTGGTTCTTCCCAAATGTCGTTGCTGTGTTTCCGCAGTGGGCAGAAGCAGAAGAGATTTGCAGCCTGTCTGAGGACTGGCCTGAAGAAACAACATCCTTCTGCAGCAGTCTGAGTTAGGGAGCCATTTGTTCAAGGCATTTTAAAGTATTCATAGAATCACAGAATAGTTTGTGTTGGTAGGGACCTTTAAGATCATCTGGTTCCAAATCCCCTGCTGTAGGCAGGGATACCTCCTTCTAGACTAGGTTGCTCAAAGCCCCATTCAACCTGCCCATGAATGCTTCCAGGAAGGGGGCATCCACAACCTCCTTGAGCAGCCTGTTCCACTATCTCACCACTCTCACAGTAAAGAATTTCTTACTAATATCTAGTCTAAATCTACCCTCTTCTATTTTAGAACTGCTTACTGGTTACTTCCTTGCAGCTCATGGTTAGGCTTTAGCAAATACAATTTCTTTAGGTCGATTGCGATTTTCAAGTATGGCTTTGTAATCAGAACTTACTAGACAGCCACCCTGTTCTTCCCTATGTGGAACAGTTAGAAAAGAGGAAGTTGCACTGGTTTTTGTCCTGAGAAAGTAAGCACATCTGCAGACCCAGACACATTTTAAAATTAAGATGCTAAAGCCCTTAAGTCTGGCAATGACAGTGTAAATCAAAGGTAATCAAGATGTGATAAGATACAAAGTAATAAATGCTGGAAGTAATCTGGTCCACTTCTATGCAAAGGTTTGTTTTAGATTTATTGAAGGATTTATCTTGCAGTATTAAAAACTGTGAAGTAAAATCACTTGATAAGTAGTTCTCCAGAGAAGAGATTTCAGCCCATTTTTGGCAGAGCCATCCTGGTCCATAGACTACTTCTGAGGAGATCAATGACATGAAAGTAAGAAAACAAGCCACTATCAATGAGGTGAAAATTCCATGATCAGAAAACTAAATCATCACTTTAAAAAAAAAAAAAAAAAAAGGTAGAAGGTTGCAAATCAATTTCAGTTGAAAATTATTAAGAATTGAATTCTGTGCTAAAGTGAGTTTGTACATCAGTAGTGGGTGGTTGAAAGGGTTGGCTTTTTTCAGGGCTAGACTATGGCATTTCTTCTCATCTGAAGTATATCAAAGGAGCCAATATCTCATAAAGCTCAAGCACAGTACCTTGCTGCTAGCGTTGTTGAAATGCAGGAGAAACTGATTGTGTGCAGAGGGTTCTTGTACCAGTATTTAGGATGCCTGAATTTTATTCTTGACGCTATGTAACTTTAAGCAAGTCAGCTTATTTTAGCAAGCTTTGATTGCTTCCTTATAAAACAGAGGTGATATATGGAGATGATGTGGAACAGGATTGCCTCAAATCAGACTTCCTTCATCCTACAATTCAGGAAACTGTTCTTGTGAATCACATATCACAGAAAGAGAGAAGAGCTCATAATCTTGCCTAATATTCTTTTTATAGGAAATAGTGGTAATTGGCAACTCTTTATGAACTAAGTTGTTAGTCCTATAGCAGCTGAGGCTAAGAAAACAAGCTGAATCAACAGAAATGGACTAATGTTTTGTCAAAGCAATATCTAACGTGTCATTTGCAAATTTAGGTTCTCACAGCATGACTACTTACCTGAAATGTTTTGTAGAGGCCTTGAAGATAAGCACTTCATGGAGGAATTGTAATTTATCTTCCTGTAGTTGTGTAACCTCTGAAACAAGGCACTGCTATGGTTATGGGTGTACTTGATTCTGATTAGAAAAGGAATATTTGTTTGTGTCCAAGGAAAAGAGTCTGAAGAAAATACATTTCATTTTGACTAGAAACTAAAATTATGTGTGTTTGGACTAACATCTAAAGATATATCTTTTTATCCCCTTTAATTATTTGATTCTTTTTTTTTTTTTTTCATTTTTCATTCCATTGTATTCATGGTATTTTGACAATATTGTTAAGGCACTAATTCATGGAATTTATATCACAGTTTGTATCACCAAACTGCAAGGTGGAGTAGTAAACAACTTCTGGAACGAGTTTTCCTCTGAGGCTGTGGAAACCTTAGATCTTTCCCTTTTAATGTCTGTTTGTTTATTTTTTTTATTGAGACGTGCCTGAAAATCCCAATCATAATGCAGTATTAAGAAGTACTAGCATTTATATTTAGACATAGATTCTGACTTATTTATATCTCATCAGTATAGGGAGTGAGAAATGAAAGGACGTAATCTATGATCCTGGTAAGATCTACACAGAGCTTGGAGCGGGATCATTCACCTATTTAGAGGTATTCTGAGTACCTAAACAGAGACAGACCAGCACAGACGGGACTTGATAAGCCAATACTGATTTTACCATAAATCATTAATTTCTTATTACAAAAAAGAAGGAGCCCTGATTTGTATGTTGTTCTGCATTGCTACCTTCTTCAAAGACGGCTTTGCAGTCACAATTATGTCTGTGTGAACTATAAAATAGTTGTTTTCTATAGGTAAAAATATTAGTTTGTATTTCAATTGATATTCTGTGCATTGAAAAGAAATACACATTTATGCAGGGATTAAAATAAGTCATTATTATTATGTACACTGTAAAGAACTGTGTCATAGATTCATAGATTCATTAGGTTGGAAAGGACCTACCAGATCATCTAGTCCAACCATCCTCACACCACCATCCCTACCCACCAAGCTACTAAATCAAATCCCTTAGCACCTCATCTAAACGTTTCTTGAACAGTGCTAGGGACGGTGCCTCAACCCCCTCCCTAGGCAGGCCATTCCAGTGCCGGACCACTCTCTCAGAGAAAAAATTTTTCCTCAAATCTAATCTAAATCTTCCCCGGCGCAACTTGTGGCCATTCCCTCTCGTCCTGTCATTAGTTACCTGGGAGAAGAGGCCGACCCCCTCCTCACCACAGCCTCCCTTCAGGAAGTGGTAGAGTGCAATGAGGTCTCCCCTGAGCCTCCTTTTCTCCAGACTAAACAATCCCAGCTCCCTCAGCCGCTCCTCGTAAGACTTGTGCTCCAGACCCCTCACCAGTTTTGTTGCCCTTCTCTGAACACGCTCCAGGGCCTCGATGTCTCTCTTGTAGTGAGGGGCCCAAAACTGAACACAGTACTCGAGGTGCGGCCGCACCAGAGCTGAGTACAGGGGGATGATCACCTCCCTGCTCCTGCTGGCCACACTATTCCTGATACAGGCCAGGATGCCATTGGCCTTCTTGGCCACCTGGGCACACTGCCGGCTCATGTTGAGCCGAGCATCAGCCAACACCCCCAGGTCCTTTTCCTCTATACACTCCTCAAGCCATTCTGCCCCAAGCCTGTAGCATTGCATGGGGTTATTGTGGCCAAAGTGCAGGACCCGGCACTTGGCCTTATTGAACCTCATCCCGTTGACGTCAGCCCAACTGTCCAGCCTATCCAGATCCCGCTGAAGGGCCTCCCCACCCTCAGGCAGATCGACACATCCTCCCAACTTGGTGTCATCCACAAACTTACTGAGGGTACACTCAATCCCCTCATCCAGGTCATCAATAAAGATATTAAACAAGATGGGCCCCAATACCGACCCCTGGGGGACACCACTCGTGACAGGATGCCAGCTGGACTTGACTCCATTAAGCACTACCCGCTGGGCACGGCCCTCTAGCCAATTCTCAACCCAGTGAAGAGTGAACCTGTCCACACCACGGGCTGCCAGTTTCCCCAGGAGAATACTGTGGGAGACCGTGTCAAAGGCTTTGCTGAAGTCCAGGTAGACTACATCAACAGCCTTTCCCTCATCTACCAGTCTGGTCACCCAGTCGTAGAAGGAGATGAGGTTGGACAAGCACGACCTGCCCTTTGTGAACCCGTGCTGGCTGGGTCTGATCCCCTGATTGCCATGCACGTGCCGTGTGATCTCCCTCAAGATCAATTGCTATGATTTTTGTTATTGATATTCCACATCATAACATCATGTAGTGCACTGAGAGTTAAAAAGTCAATGCTCCAGCTCTGTGGGTTGTCAATGTTTTGTTCTAGAAGTACTTCTTTTCCCAACCAAGGTGGCCTATGGCTGCATTCTCTACTGAATATGAAACCGCAGCAATGAGCTAAGGGAGATAATTACTAAGTATGATAGTGGAATGCAAGATAACATGATATAATACAATGTAATTGGAATTGAAGCTAATAAATCAAATAAAATGAGAGAGAGAATGTCCAAAACTGACGGTCTTACTCTCATGCTAAAGGCAAGACCACTAGGGTGCACATATGCTGCAGAGACAAGCAGTAAATGTGGACAATCTTGTGATTTGTGATCAGTTTTATCTTTCCCTCTGAACAGAAAATGGAAACTGAACAGTGGAAGACTTCTGAGATGCGCAGTATTTCTTCTCTTCTGAGAACTAGGTACCTGGAAATATTGACAAACCCCAGAACTGGAGCATTAACTCTTCAACTCCCTGTGCACTACGTGATGCTATGTTGTGGAACACCAATAACAAAAATCATAAAACCAAGAACAAGAACTGTCAGATAGTTCTCAAAGCAGTGTTTTGCCATAAAAATTTAAATCAATTATGACATCAATTACAAAGTCTTTGGTGACACTGGTAGCAGGAAATTCTGACCTGTGAGATACAGTGCAAACTTTAAGCTGCAGCCAAAGATCTAATTAACAATATACCCAGCTGACATGACACAGTCTGCACTTATGGGCCATGTAGCTTTATAAGAAATAACCTGGTAACATGAGAAGTGAATATACAGTTTCTTTCACGCTAGCATGTTTTTCTCTCTGTCACAGATTGAGCTTCAAGGAAAACTAGATCTGTGTGATTCATCCTCAGTGCAGGAGGAAGTGTAGACTTCTTCTTGAGGTCCCTTCCAAATCTATTTTTTCTGTGATTTACTCTGTTTTATATAACTTCTGAAGCAAGAACAATGTCTTTGCACAACTAATTGCCCTGAATTCACTTTAGAAGCTTGTTATAGGACTTAAAACTTGATAGACAGATATTGTCATCAGTGACTCCTGCTCATGATTCTACCTGCCAGGTAGAATAGGTGGGGTGTTGGTCATCTGTAGGCTTGGATGCAGATTTCTATCGTGGAAACAGGGAGTCTATGTCTTAATGTGGCATGAACTAAACATTTTACAGCTAATTTTTGGAAAGCAGTGGATCTCTTTGAGGATGCAGTAGGCAGAAGTAGTTGGGTTCTGGGTGTCAGCTTCATATTTTGGTTTTGGTTTTTTTTAAGTCAGTAACTGTTAAGAATACTGCTATCATAGTCTTACCTACTGAAAATGCTTTCAGTAGGATGAGGGATTTTTATGTCATATTGTAGAATGTCAGTTTTGATTCTAAAAAATGGACAACCATTAATAAATCCACTTCAGTCTACAGTTCATAATAAAACTTCAGAAAGACTTGACTAGTTTTAGAATGAAATTCCAAAAATCTGTGGAGGTGCCTTGCAGAGGGGCACTGAAGAATTCACTTGCTGTCTGGACAGTTTCTCTAGAAAGGCTTGCTGCCTGCTTGTGATATCACAGAGAGTCTATCATGACTGGTAAAGCTAGAGGACTACCACCCATTCCTACTCTTTCAAGTAAGGCTGAATGAGGTTGCAACAAGGCTCTGTAGTAACAAAAGAGACTTTATGTCCCTTGGAAGGATGTAGGAAGTATGGAATAGCTCTCCTGCAAAGACAAACTGAAGTAGGTGGACTAATTCAGCCTGGAGAAGAGAAAGCTCAGGGGAGACCTGATAGTTGCCTTCCAATACTTAGAGAGCAGGAGGTAGATAGTGATAGGGCAGGGGGAATGATTTTAAAGTGAAAGAAGGGAGATTTCGTTTAGATGTGAGTGGGAAGTTTTTCAGTGAGAAGATGATGAGGTGCTGGAACAGGCTGCCCAGAGATGTTCTGGATGCCTTATACCTGGAAGTGTTCAAGGCAAGGTTGGATGGGGCATTGGGCAGCCGGATCTAGTGTCCGATTTAGTGGTTGACAACCCTGCATTTTTTTCCAGAGGAAGTGTTTCTGTTTATGAGAACCTGGAGCAAACTTCCATTTCAAGACTGTAATCCTAGAGTTCCTGCTGAGGTTGTTATGCTGTCCTGTCCTGAAATCATTTTCTATCAACTGATCTACTATGAGGGCTTGAGATTTAACCCTGGAGACATTTGGAATGGCCCATTTCATGCACAAGTGTGGATTTCACAAGCTATCTTACTTGGAGAGAGAATGAAATGTGATATGGGCAGCCTTTTGCAATGCCTTTAGCTGGCAGCAAAGGGAAAAGGCTGGATTCATTTTCTACAGACCTTTAGCAGAGTACTGTCCTGGGCTGTTGCCCAGAATACTGGCTATTTTGAAATAAGTCCTCTTTTTGGACCAGAAGTTGCCGATTTTATGAGAGCCCGTTTGTTCCTTCCTCCACCATACCATGCATATGGTTGTTGATATCAGTCCCCATTGCTCCATTTCAGTGTAGGCCCAACCCAGCCGTTCTGAGGGAACATTCACCAAGCAGTGTTAACCCTGTGGTGTAGGAATGCTCAGTGATCATTGCATCCTCAGTCAGATACTCTTGCTAGCTGCTCCCCAACATAATCATCACCAGCTTCTTCTATTCACTATTTGCCTGTCTCTTGTTCTAGGGCTTTGGCATATCCAAGTTACAAGCCTTGAAACTGCAGTAGCAATATTTGGCGTGTTCAGGATTAGCTGTTTTTTTTACACGTCATTTTGATTGCTATGATTTTCTCAGTTTTATGGCATGGCTCCAAGATGTTTCAGACCCCACTGGTTTTTCTTCATCATCTTCTTTCCCCTCTACCAGCTGCAAACAGTGCCCCCACCCTTCTTGGTAGCTGCCGCTCTTCATGTTTTGGGAGCAGGACATCCTTGCTCACTAAGCCTCAAACCACCTTCTTCTGCTTTCCAGATGATTCTTCCTGAGATTTTCCTTTTTTATTTCTGGGCTGCTCCTTCTTTCTCCACACTTCATCTCTGGGTCATGGAGAGTCCTCTGCACGCAGAGTAACTTTTGCAGGCTGACTCCAAGCTATGTCAATGAAAGCACTGAGGCAATTTTCCCAAGTAATAAATACACTTCATGTGGTGCTGAAATCAGATTAGAATGGTGCCCAAGTTGTGTTTTTCATAAACAGAAGAAAATCTTATCCACCCCACTGTCTTCCCCTCTGAATATGAAGTTGTTGTTTTTTTTTTTAAGTTTGTATTTCAAGACAGAAGAAAAATGTCTTTTATTGAACTTCTGATTCCCTTTCATCACTCATGTCCCTTCAATCACAATGAACTTTGATGTATGTAGTTGCAAATAAGGAATTTTCTTTTTTTTTTTTTTTTAATTGAATCCAGCTTCTGGCCTCCAAGGATCAAATTCAGCGACAAATCCAGGCAGACTCTTATTTAATTGCTTGGTTTAACTCTGCTGTGGAAATGGTACGCTATTTGCTGTTAGTATTAGCTGAGTGACATCCCTGGAAGTGCCAAACAGGTGTGTGGCAGGGTAAAAATGTCAATAAACCTCTACAACACCTCCAGCAGAAAACTTTCATCAGATAACTTTCCCTTCTTTCTTACTTCATTTCTTCCATGTTAAAACTTGTCTGTTGTAAGTTGGCATAACCCTCTTTGTTTCTTGACAAGGACTGAAGGAAATGTTTCTTTTTCTCTCCTATGCAGAAGAGTTTCAGAGCCTCAGCTGCGCCTCCTGTCCCCGTGTGTCGGGTCAGACTGAGCAGCTTGTGGGGAAAGACAGGGTGTAAGAGGTTGCTCACTGGTGCGGGCTGGCAACAGTACTGTGGAAGGACTGAGTCACAGCTCTGCATTCTCTTCCTCTCAGCCAACAGTACCTCCCACCCCCTGTCTGTAACATTAACACAGATACGTTTTTCTGATTCCTCTGTGGAAAAGCAGTGTAGCCTCAGAAGGAATGTGATGTACATCACTGAGTCATTTCTTAGATGTGCTTTTATTTACAAGGCATGGCTTACAAAATGCAGGGTAGCTTTGCTGGGACTAAAATTTTGGTATGGGAGTAAAGCTCATGCTTCCTATAGACTCGTCTGAAACAAGTATTGTTTTACGAGTTGGTCCATGAGGGGTTGTTTGGGGTGCTTGGGGACACCAACACACTATGCCCACATGTTCCTACATCTCAGTGCAGCACAGTCTCCCTGGCACCTCCCCATTCCCATCCCTGCTTTGTCAGTCCCAGATCCCAAATCTGTCTGCAAGAGACTCGCTTCAGCATGGGCCCCTTTTGTCCCTGCTTCCTTTTGTCCCAGTGTCCCAGGAGGTCTCTTCCTCTAAGATATAGGAAGAAGAGAGAGCCTGATCAAGTTCCTTCCACTTTGCTGGGAAGCTAGTTAAGTTTAGGTGTGTGCAGTATAATGCAAGCAAAGAAAACATGTAATAAGCATGGGGGAAAGCCTGTTCATACATGATAGAAAGGGAGGAGGGATGAGTCTGGAGTCAGGCATTCAAGCTAAGGATTTCTTGGCTATTTTTATCTTCTCATTTCTATACTTAAAAGTGACTCAATATGTGGTATAGTAGGTCCCATGAGAAATTTCCTAGGTTAACAACACCATGAGCTTGCATAACACCACTTCTTCAATATGTGTTTCTCCCTAATGAAAAACCTGAGGAGCAGAAAGGTTAAATGCTGTGATTGTCAAAGGAATTGCCATAATTGAGGAGCCCAAGGAAAAAAGATGTTATTGTGTAAAACTCCTCTGGAATATGGCTGTAGGTGAAAGAGAAAGGAGAAGGCTGACTCTGCATTTTATGAAGCTGAAAGCAAAGATTGGGTCACATAGGGAACAGGGAGGGCTTTACCACGTGCTTCTGCATCAGATCTCCAGTTTGCAGAGCACCTTGTCTATGTGGACTGAACAGACTGGAGCACATAGCTGTCAGTGAGACCAGGCCAGTTTGTACATGGGCTGTTAAAAGCACCATATCCTATACCATAGTCCTGGATAAGATGAGCAGCTTTCTCTTGATTTACCTGTCCTGACCACCAAATATGTTTTCCCACTGACATACTGAAAAATATCTGTTCCCCATATACACAGAGTAGAGACAGCAACCTACTCCCTCCCATAGATGAATACATGGCCCCTAACTACAGTAAATGATAATGGAATTACAAAGTAACTGCAGAAATGTTTTGTTGAGGAAATAAAAGAAAAAGAAGCAATAAAAAGGATAGTTGGGGCTGGCAAAATTTCAGTGTGGAAATGTTTTAGTATAGACTTCAAAGAGCTTTTGGTTCATCAACACTCAAACATGCTGTGACAACTCGTGAAACAACCGTTTTTTCTACAAATGATGAAAATTCAAGTGTTTATTTAAAACAAAGGCTCTGAAGCTGAAATTACTTTCTGTGGCTGACTGCCTGGGTATGTGTGCTGTCCTTTCAGAAATCACCACCTTACCTGTTCACTCAGGAGCAGGGAAATCTAATACACTATAAAAAAATAATTAGGTTGTCACACTGTGTTTGTACATCACAACAGCGACCTGGGACTTCTTGAGGCTACTGCAGCATAAATAATAACAGGGCTCAGAATGAGAGGGCGAGTAACTTGCTGTGAGTGAGGTTTGTTTTAACTAGGACTCTTACGGGAGCTATGTGAATAATTTATTTTTAATATCAATTTTTGAATGCATATGTTTCCCAAACTCAGCATATCTTCCTTTTTTTTTTTTTTTTTTTTGTCTGCAAGAGGTTGCTGTATTTCAAGTAACTAGTTACCCTGAAATTATATGCAACGTTTCTAGACATGGTTTTCTTGGACTCCATTGTAAATTGTACTCAGCCAGTGCTTCATAACCTGAGGCAATGAAACTTGCATCCTGGGCTCTAAGAAGCACACAGATAAACTTCTGTGGCATTGTAGCAAATCAGAAGGAACACTGAAGGCAGGAGAAATATCAAGACTTATTTTACATGATTAAACCTGAAAACAATAATGACAGGTTAACTAAAAAGCTCTAGAAAAGAATGAGACTGGAATCTCCTTCTGAAACTGAAAGTGTTTATGAGGATCATCTTGATTTGATAGTTTTGAGCAGAGAATACACTTAAATTGAGATATTGTTTCTCTTGAAATTGGGTGGTATCAACATATTTTGTTCTGATTTATTTCTCTTTATTGATCTTCTGTGGATGAATTTTAATCTACATATTACTTTGCTTTTTCTGTCAAGGTTCTTTGAAATTCATAGCTTTAGGTATAAGAATTAATTTTGGCTTGTGCATTTGTCAAAACATTTTCATTTCCTTGCCTTATTTCAAACTGGATAAATATCAGAATTTCAGTATTCTCTTGGAAATATAGGTGAGCCGTTTCTGACCTTTCAAGGCTCAGACCCATTATGCAAGGCTCCTAAGCTTATTTTGAAGTTCGATTTAAGTTACTGTGGCATGTATGTACCTTAAAGAACTTTGTTATGGAGCTACAAAGAGTAAAGAAAAGATTCATTCTGTGTCAAAAATATTACTATAGACCCTTTTAAAGCTCTTATTTTGTTATTGTAACTATAATCTAGAAAATAATTGCAACTGTTGATCAATTATTTTCTTGGCATTAGGACCAGTGCAGTATAGATTGGCACTTGTGTTCATACATATACATACACATAGATGCACATGATTGCATATATACAAATATCTAGCGATCTGTGAATATATTTAAGGTGTAAATTAGAAGGTATTTTCTTGACCAGGCTTTCAAAAGCTAGAGCAAAACGGGGCTAGAAGATTTTATTAATAAGATCATGTTATACTATTTCTTCATTCAACCCACTAACTGCTTTTCTGTACTTTTATTGTAGTCTTCAGATCCACTAAGAGGAATGACTATACATGTTTACATTCATAAACAGCATGATATTATCTGCATGATACATACTTATAAATTAATGGGCTTAGTCTCTCAGAGAGCTCAAACTTATGTTCAACAGCAACTCAAGATTTTGTTTCAGTATTAAAAAGAAAGGAGACCTGCCCCAAAAATGTGGTGCTTGAAAAGCTGCTAGGTTTAAAAAAAATAAATAAAGATTTAAAAATTTCGTAAAAACAAAATCTTATAAGAAATATGATATTGACCACAGATGTTTGAAAATCACATAGTGGAAATGAGCAAAAACTTCAGTTTTGATTTATAAGAAATATTTAATATGTGAACAGGAGAAGTAAATATTGTGATCTAAATAACTTAGCCTAAATAGATGTAGCCTGTTCTGTGGAGGTTATTCAGCAAGAAAATGCATTTGTTAATACTTTGTTAGAAAAGAAGAATGTTCTATTTACAGATATGCCTGCTGAATTAGATGTTTTCACATTGTTTGGGATTGCTGCATTAATTTATAAAGCTCCAAACTAATATGATGATAGGGTTTTCATGTATTTTCTTGAAGAAGGACAAACTGCAGGAGATAGCTCAAAAAAATGTCACCTCTGAGAAAAACATACAAGACAAAAAAACTCATATTGTAGCTGCAATCAAAATTTTCAGTCCTGACAAATCCTGATGAACTGACACGGACCTAGCCCTCTGAAGAAAGGGTTCCTCCTGGTAGAAAGACTTCTGAGTTTGTGCAATGGTGTATGTAAGTAACCCAAACAAGGCAATATCTTTTATAGTTCCCTGCATTACAGCTGTAGACACATTAGAACATCGTAGGTAGCTATGTAGAACACTGGAGGGTTTTTCTAAACCTTTGTTGTAAGAATGACATTGCTTGTATTTGCAGCCATTATGTGCAATTAAAGCCTTCATCACAATGAATGCCTCAATTGGTTAATGAGGGACATAATTTAGAGATTTTTTATTGTCATGCTCTATTTAATTAAAAAAAAAAAAAAGAGAGAGAGAGAATGAAGCAACGTTCTTCATTTAGCCAGAGCTGTTGTGCCGCGTAGTAAGAGCATACTTAGGCCCCAGGAAAGTACTCGCATACATTACTTTAAGATGAGATTACTTAAGTGTTCGACTTATGTTAACGATATACATGTGCATTCAAGAGTATTGTTGACTTCAGGCCACAGTAATGAAAGAAACAGAATTTCAGGGTTACTGTAACAAAATGAATTAAAATTTTGTGCACAACTTTGAGGAGTACCTAAATCTTCCCCCACTATACCCTAGCCTAGTGTTTCTTGCCTTTGACTGGCTGTTGGCCTCCAGAATAGGATCGTAAGGCTACTGCAGACCAGTTCCTACAGCCACACAATAGTAGAAGGGACTACAGGATTTTTTTCCCTCACATTCTTTCTGTTTATATTTGAGTTACTGGTTGTAAAGTCTTGGATATCTTCCCCTACCTCTTTTTTTTTTTTTTTCCTTTTTCTTCTATCTACCAAGGTACTAATTATCTCTTTTTGAATACTTTAAGTTCTGTCATTCATTGTTTTGGAATTTTGTTTTAGAAAAGGTGCAAGATCTTAAATTGAAACATGAAGATTTGCTGTCTATCTCTTATGTGGCTCATTTTTGCACTGGAGAACTGGAAAACGAGACCTTGAGCACTGATCAGAGTAAATATGTCAAAGCTTCTCCAAGGTGTCAGGAAAATTATTTCTATAACAGAACCAAAGAGTCACAGAATCATCAAATGATTTGGACTGGAAAGGACCTAAAGAGCACTTAATTCCAGCCTCCTGCTGTAGGCAGGGACGCTCCCCAGTACATCAGGTTGCCCAAAGCCCCATTCAGCCTAGCCTTAAACCCTTCCAGGGAGGGGGGCATCCACAGCCTTTCTGTTCCACTATCTATCTACATTCTTTGGCTCAAAACTGAGCTTTATACTTTTCATAGAATCATAGTATCATAGAATCATTAAGGTTGGAAAAGACCTCTAAGATCACCTAGTCCAGCTGTCCATCTACCAGCAATATTTCCCACTAAACTCTGTCCCTAAGTACATCTGCGCGTTTCTTGAGCATCCCCAGGAATGGTGACTCCACCTGGGCAGCCTGAGCCAGTGCCCAACCACTCTTTTGGAGAAGTTTTTCCTAATATCCACCTTGAACCTCCTCTGGCAGAACTTGAGGTCTTTCTCTCTCATCCTATCACTAATTACGTGGGAAAAAAGGCTGACCCCTCCACCTCACCACAACTTGCTTTCAGGTAGTTGTAGAGAGTAAAAAGGTCTCCCCTGAGCCTCCTCTTCTCCATACCAAACAGTCCCAGTTCCCTCAGCTGCTCCTCATAAGACTTGTGTTTCAGACTCATCATCAGCTTTACTACCCTTCATTGAACACACTCCAGAGCCTCCATGTCTTTCTTGTAGTGGGGGGTCCAGAAAGATTTGGTCAGTTATGCCCCCTCTGTCTTTGATGGGCACCAATCGGTAGTCCTGTCTTGTGTGTTGAAAAAGCTGCTTTTAGCTCCAGATGAAATCTTGACAACTGATGCATAGAGTGCCACACAGACAGCAAATTTATAGAACCCAAGCAGAGACTTGCAAGATATTTTCCTATTTTAATTCACCATCTTTTGTGATGATAATCCAACTTTTATTTAATTATCTATAATCAAGCTGGAGCTTTCCTGGCTCCACTAGTATTCAAAAATGTTAATTTTGGGTGATGATTGCAAGAAGCTTCCAAAACCCCCTTTCCTAAGGCAGAATTGTTGATCACATGAGCCTTGGAACAAGGAACACTTTGGTTTTAGCAGTCCTGGCAGCAGATAGTGACCCACGGGCTCTGGGGTTGGAGATGTGTCTGTAGAGCAGGTGCATGCATGAGTTGCCTTGAGGCCAAGGGGTTCCCAGGGCCTGTGGACCACTGGTTTCTGACAGAAACTCCAAGAACCTGAACATAGCCTGAAGTCTTGGATTTCAAAAAAGTTCAGTAAAACAAAGTGTTTCTTCAAAAACAGTGTTTGCTAGTATTTTTTCTTTTTTTTTTTTTCCACAGAAACTTTGTTTACTTGTAAAATTTCCAAACTGCACCACCAAAAAGCTCATTTATACCTTGATTTATTATAAATTCTTGGAACCCACATCAAAAGCCTTTATGGATGGAGCTCCCATTTGCTTTGAGGAGAATCTGTTCTGTATAATTGATTATATAACCAACATTTAATTACTTAGTCCAAAGAGTACACAACAAAATCTGAGCATTTTTTGCTTATCAGTACTTTCTGATTCTTAGAATTTATACATGAATTTTCTTCCAGCCGAGCATGATGTGGCCAGGCCAGATGTTTTCAGACCTACCCCTGTTTGAAGAACGTATAATAATACAGTCATAGATCTGTGTTCTTTGTTGTGATAAACAGGCAACAGGATCATGGGAATTGTTGGGATGTTTTATTTCCTCTCTGATCTTTCTCTGCAAGAATCTGAGTGCACATCTGAGTGCACAGGGATCATTTTATGCCTCCAGAGTTATAGGGAACTGTAAGAAACATTATGCACTAACATTAATTTCAGAACTGGATAACATTTCTCTCTGTTCTCCCATGCTCTCCATAATATAGAAAGAGTAGTTGTGTGACACAGAATCTTTGTGTTTCTGCCTTGGAAAATGAGTTACTGGCAATAATTCCTCCCCCCTCAACAAACCAAGCCCTGACTTCTTGGACTGAAGCTTAACTTGCTCTGATTGTAAATATGTATTTTTTCTCAACAGTCACACCTGTTCAGGAAGTGGCAAGTGGTCTGGACTACAGAAATATGACCTTTTTGGTGATTCTTCATCACACTGTGGAGGAAAATCATGCCAGGTACAGGATCACATCATTCTCCCAAGTGTCTACTTGGGGCCACAAGACCTGACCAGTACTCTTCCCCCTGCAGGCCAAGTGTTTGCAGGTATTGCCCTGCTTAGATGAGGACAGAATGCCCTGTTGTGATAAGGACTGGGTTCTTGAGACCTAGACAAGTGACTTGTCTTACTTTATTTAAAGAATAATTTAAAATATGGCTTCCTAATCTGGTCTGAGCCTGCAGTGTTAAAGGCCAGCTGTGGAAAGGCAGGAAAGGCTCATCTGTATATTATTTTAGAGTCCTGAAAGAAGTATCTGACTAGAAGTTTGGTGAGAGGTTAGCTTCAGAGCTTCTGGCAATAAAATGCTTATCTTCTTTAAATGACAAGCTTTGAATTAGTATTCACAAACTTGGCCCAAAGTTTGTTTGAAGGCAACTGGTATGCCACACAAAGCAAGTACTTTGGAATGCAATAACGCTGACTGCAGCTGAGAAAGCATGTTCATATTTGAAAGACTGTGAAAAATAGACAAAATTCAGACACCTAAAAAGAATTCATTAAAAATCCAGTGAATTGTGAGTGAACAATACCATGTTGCTCACATAGTTTCACTGATGTTTTTCATCCAGCCCTGTGACTCAGAGCACAGGAAGGGGCAATGTCTGAAAGGGACAATGCCCCAAAGTGAATCTGAAATTCTGTTTTGCTTCCAGTTTAACCCTTGCCCTTGAATTCTTGAACACTCAACACTTCCATATTTTCACTTTCATTCTGTGTGTGCAAGTAAAAAACAAAACAAGTGTATGTCTAGATATTTCATTTAAAGCATAGCAACATTAAAGTTGAGTGATCAAGTACTTTGTCAGCAACTGTAGATGATAAAGACAAAACTCAAATCCTAATGCAATAGCAGAGGTTCTCAGACCACCCAAATTTAGCTACCTAACTTAGCTGGGCTCCCCCATAGTCAATGGGAAAATAGAGGGAGAATGAAAGAGACTTCCTTCCAGGAGTAATTCAGTAAGTCTGCATTCTGAATTGCCTCTAGGAGAGCTTCTCAATTAAAGGAGTTTAAGAAGGCAAGCCAGGTAATTTAACCAGCCAGGCTGGGTGCCTAAACTCAGTGCTTTGAGAATACTTCTTGCCATGCCAAAAAAAATATATATATATATAATTTGATGTCAGAGCACAGCACCCTGTGAAGCCACAGAAAAAAAGAAAAAAGTCCCACTTCTTTCCCATCCTTGTGTTCTCCAGCTTTCCAGAATTCTTTATCTCTGTTTATCTTGCACCCCAACAGACAGAGAAGCCATCAACTTAGCAGCCTGGAAGTATCATTCACAGTGTTATATGTGTCTAGTAGTAGGAGAACTTGGGCCTTGTTCTTCTACCTTGTCCTGATATCCAATACTAAAAAGGCTGTGATCGTTTGGCATCATGGAACTGCTTGGAAACCTCCCAGTCAGATAGAAGTCTACTGGAAAATGGCATATTGGTGAAGCTGAACTGCTCTGTTGAAATATGTCGATTTTGTCAGTGTTTTTAAAGGAAAGCAGGCAAAGTGGCTAGTTGTCTGGCCCAGTGGCATATCAGAAGATGGACAGGTCCTGAAAGATTTGTTCTGTTTTTCCAGAACAACCATGTTGCCAGCATATCGCCCTGACAATGAACATACAGAATTAGCAACTTCTCAGACTTCATCACAGAGCGAAATATCTTTTTTTTCTGGCCAGCTCCGAGCTACCTACAGCTGTTTTTATCCCTCCTTCTCTCTCTCTTCCATATTACAAGGGAAAACTAGTTCATCTAAGGATCCATTTTTACAATTTGCTTTGTTTTCCCTCCCCTTTATTCTAGTATGTGTGTTTATAGTTTGGAAGTTAACTTGCATTCCTGCTCTTTCATTCAATACTTCCTTCCAGAAGGTCTGTCTTTCTGGCACTTGGAGAACATGATTTCAGCTCCAGCCTTGTCAACAGATGAGCTGCAGGCAGCTGCTGCTAACTCCGCTGCACTCAGATTTGTAGTACACAACCAGACACAGACAAGAAGAAATCAAGCATAGTTTAGATGACTTTTTAACCTTAAGAATAATTTTTAAAGGGACTGTATGTAAGACTGAATCAGGAAACAGGAAAGGAGTTGACAAGGGCTGAAGCAGATGGCTTCTGATCCAGAGAACCAAGCATCTCCAAACACATCTGTCTTGGAAGGGACTCCTGATCATCTGAATTAGGAAATCAGTCAGCCTGGTGGGATAACAACATCTCCCTTCTGTGCAGTGCTGGACATGGAGATGGTGTGCCTCAGCCACCATAGAATGATGGAGTCACAGACTTTGTCCCAAGCCAGCATGACTTGTGCTGACAACCAAAGCAACTCAGCATGTATTGAATTTCAGATTCCCGTGTAGTCCAGGAGGATGACTGCGGGCCAGGATGCCTGTATTTTTCTTGAAATCTTTACGAAATGTATCACAAAACATTAAGAACTCTCTGGAGGTGACACTAGATGTGGTGTAATGTTTAGGCTAACAAACACAGTAGAACAAATTAGATACCATTTCAGTGAAACATGATCAGCCCTCCTTATCTGAAGAAGGGCAAACTATTCTGCTAGGGAGCCCATCTTCTGGCTATTGTAAAGAACCACCTGCCAACGGTTTACTGGGCAGGTTCGGCCCGGTTCCACGACAATTGGTGCGGGGGACCCATGGACCCACGCCCCAGGAAAGGGGAAGGGGGAAAGGGAAAAGGGAAAAGGAGATGGGTCTAGAAACAAAACAGCGGCAACGATCTGAGGAGGAAAGCTAATTTACTAAGTAAGATATCGGAAATCAAAATAACACAATATAATACAATATAATTGGAATTGAGGCTAATAAATCAAATAAAATGAGCAAGAGAGAGTGTCCGATAGACCAAAGGCCTTACGCTAACGCTGAAGGCGATACGGCAGTGAGCACCCACTGCTGAGTCGATCCCAAAGGAAAGAGATTGTCCCGTGACCGCAGAGAGTTTTTATCTTTCCCTCTGAGCAGAAACACGTAAAAAATGCAAAGCATCGCACAGTCCTCTGGGGAATGTAGTTCTTCTTCTCTTCTGAGACAGGATACCCGGAATTATCAATGATCCATGGAGCTGGAGTATTAACTCTTTAACTCTCAATGCACTACATGTTGTTATGATGTGGAATAACAATGCCAAAAATCATAAAACCATGACACCACTTTTATTAGGAGGCTCACACTTTGTACTTTGTGGAATCAGCACCTTAATCCTATCTCTCACTTTTGCCATATTCATCTCAAAATGAAATTATGTAAAGTTGTGCAGGAGAAGAGTTGACAGCTGTGTTGTCAGTTATGCCTATCTCAACATGCAATGTTATTTTTACTTGTTTGCTTTTCTCTGTCAGGAATTCAAGGAAAAAAATCGATTTCAATCTGAATAAAATGACATTACACCCCTATTTAGTGGAGATCTCATCAGTTCACTCAGGTAGATGGTGTTAGAAAATTATCTGGGGAAAGATGTCCGTAATAAATCAGCTTAGGCTTCTGTGGTTTTGGTACATTTATCATGATGACTGATGTATTATATACAGGCAGAGTACCTTTCATCCAGTAGGCTTCCACACTACACATACTATATAAAACTTATAATGTTATACATGTACAACACAAAAATACTAGCATATTTTACAGCAGCCTAGAAGCCTCAAAAGTACCTATGATTTTTTGTTTAATTTGGAGACTTTCAAAAAATGTTCCTTGATGCAAGGTAAATTCTTTGCAGTCACATTATTTCTGAGATTGCATTTCTGAGGATCTGCATATCTTCCAGCCTTCATCTCTGAAAGCACTTAAATGCACACTGAACTTGGCAAATGTGCATCATGCAGTTGAATTCAATGCAGTAGCTGAAGAGAGTGCTTAAAGATTCCCTGGGCTAAGACTAGGAAGCTTGAAGGTTCTGTTTCTTGAAGATTCATACAATCAGTGAAGAGGGAGGAGAGGCAGGGAATTTGTTAGTTCTCAAATTTAAGCCTAGATATTGTTTCTACAATTAAAAAATAAAAAATAAAAAAATCTTGGAGAACTCAAGTTGGGAAACTTGAGTTTCCTCTGCTGGCTGGAAATACTTATATTTTCTTCCTGAAAAGAAATAGTCTGCATGCATTAATGTTTTTGCGAGTCACTTTGTTTGTGTGATTTAAAATGGATAATATGTGAGCCTGTGTAGGGTAGGTTGTTTTAAAACCTCAGGCTGCTGCCCTGACATTCATCAGTACTCTCTGAGGTAATACCAAAGACTCATTTTGATGAGCCCTGAAGGTAAATTGTCTCAGAGAGTTAGTAGAAATAACTCTCATCTGCCCCATCCTCCCCAGCTTTCCACACATGGCAAACAAATATGGCCAGATCCCTTGGAGAACCTGCATTACCCTAGCACAGGAAAAAAGCGTTGCTCATATAGAGCAGGGCGCAGCCTCGTGCTCCAAAAATACAGTGCAACCACACTGTGTACAAATGCATGGGAACAACTAGAGGTTGCTTAAGTAAGGGCAAAGGTAGAATCGTGATAGAAAGGTAGAATAGCGCTTCCCTGCCATCCCAAAGAAGAGATTGCCCACTACGGGGGAGGCTGAGCTCCCTGTACTTTCCTGAAAAGCAAATAGAGAAGATTTAGCTCCTGTTCATTTGAGCAGCTACGCATTCGCTCATTTATCATAAACAGAAATGAGAGGATTAAATTTCCCTTCTTGAAGGGCAAACCAGCCTCCAAATATTTCCACTTCTGGGGCTAGGTGTAAGGGAATACATCAGTGAACTGAAGCTGTGAGAAGCATTTCAGAAGCAGTATGTCATCTGAACCCGAAGCTTGGCTGGAGCTCAGCCTAACGCCTCTGCTCCTGCTGAAGCTGTTGTGATCTTGGAGGATGCTCCTTGGCAAGACACTGGGCTTGCAGAACAGCCCATCATGTGCTGAAAGAGCAAGCTGGCCAGCTTCACACAGCTGCTTTCAGTAAGAAACCCTCCTTTCCACAGCATCCTGCTGGTGTGTTCCCACATGAAACCCAGCACGTTGTCAGCCTTTCCCATTGTGGGTTAGTCTTCAGGTATTACTCTATTTAGAAAGCTTTGGCACTGTAGTTTAATGTTTCCTGAGTGTAGGAATGGTTGTAACTTCACAGCTGCACATTTTTAACTGGTTTGGATTTATAGAAAGTGTTTCTATTTCAAGAGAAATACCAAAGTAATTGGAGTTTGGCTGGGGATCTACACAGAGTAAAGTGACTTGGATTTTCTTGTAGCGCAAAGCTACCCAATGTAAACAGAAGTAAAAAAAGCCTAGAAGAAACACGGAGTTATTCTCTCCACAGGCTTCTTCAACACACATCTCGTAATTAAACAACAAAGGTACAGCTTGTGTTACTCACTTAGCGCACACTGTTAATTCAGTTTCACCTGAACACTAATGCGTACAGATGTAGGAGGTTAAATTTGGAGATTGGAGGTTAAATTATTTAACAGCTTTACTACAGTTTTTTAGAGACCTTCATCTTCACACATTAAATAAACACTGTTGCTAGGATGTGAGTCAAGCATCATTTTCAGTAGGCGAGCTGGACTGATCAAATGTCTAAGAAAGCCAAACTTGCATAGAATAATTTTATGATCCTCCTTGACATTAAGACATTAAAATGAATAATGAGTGAACTGTAGTGATTTGGTTCTCAATGAGTTTACAACTTCTGTGGCTGAACACATGGTGATAGTAAAAGCACTGGTTTTATAAAAATATTTGTAGAAAAAAAAGAAAGAGGGGAATAAAAAAGAACCACAGAGCGTGTACTTGAACCTAGTACGTTAACATTGCATCTTGCATAGAACTGTAGGAAGTGTGAAATGATGTGTGAGAGCCCCCTGGGCCTCGTTTGCAGCAGGCAAACACTCTCAGAAGCACGAGGCGAGCGCTGAAAATCAGAGCCTGTGGCAGGACTGGCTGTGCTCCATCTTGCAGGTAATGTAGCCAAGGAGGATGAGCATGCACTATTACACAGGAAACTAACCTTTCTTTACCCCTTCTGGGTGAGAGCCACTTTGTTTCCTTCAGAAACAAAGAAAGAGATGATGTAAGCAAAAACACCCTGCAATTCTCAGTAAAGGTGTTTAAGATGAACCCTTGCAAGCTAACAAATGTACATACAGAAGCCCCAACCTTTGCAGGCATCATCTAAGCAAGGGAGAAGCTGCTCCTGACTGACTAGCAGGAAAAATACTTGTGTAAAAATGCTTTTATGCAGATCTGTAGAAAGTTTTTGGTAGTTGATCACAATTCTAATTAAATTTGTTTTGATACTGATCTAAATTTAACTAGATGATTTAGAAAAAAAATTAACAAGTAAAAGATACTTCTTTGGAGAATCCGTTTCTCCAGGAAATAGTTTAAATTTGTTGTTTTGACTATTTTTGTATTCCCGTTACTGAGCCAAGAAAAACTCACAGAATTAAATCCGTATATTTTTTCCCAAGCTCTAGGTGTGGTTCACAATCTTTTCAAAAGAATGAGATCTGTAGAAATTTGACTTTACTTGGGGTTGATACCAGCACAAAACATCATGGCATCATGTTGATTTTGTGAGTGTCATTTGTATCAAATTGTGTGAGCACCACATCTCCAGTGCCAGCAAAATATCCCAAAAAAACATCTGAAAATTTGATCTGGAAAGAAATATTCAGAAACTAGTAGCCTGTACTGGTGGCTTCAGAGTCTCTCATTGCTTCTTTTCCTCCTCTTTTTAAACATTACTCATTGAATTCATTGAATTCATTGAATTCATTACTGATTGAAAAAACCATGCGGCAGGATAAGGGGAAAAGGCAGATCTTTTCTATGATGGACCAGAGTCTCGTCTTTATCAGAGAGAATTTTAATTAGACTTGTTGTACTATTTATAATTATATCAACACCTGTAAGTGTCAGATGTAGGATCACTTCAGAAGGCAGACAAGAAGTCAAACAGCACTGATCACATTGCGAAGCCATGGGATAGCTCTGTCTATGTAGAAGTTCTTTCCTATTTTCTTACATGGAAGACAACATTGCTAGCAGAGCTCCAGAGCCTGCAAAGTGCTAAATGCCACTCGCATTTGCAGCAGCATGATCTGCTGAACTGTTAGAGACTGGGTCCTGCAATCTGGAGAACTTGAGGTATGTACATGGTATCCCTTCTCAGACGGTTATCTTGCTCTGCTCTTAGGACATGAGAAGCTTGTAGTCATTTATGCATTTTATATTTGACATTAAACATAAACAGTATCTTTCATAGTATTTATCAGTTTTCATCTTGTGCAAAGTGTATTCTCTCATCTCCTGCTTTCTGGGGTAATCTAGAATATTTTCCAAAAACCTTTGCAGCCTTGAGCCACCTGCCAGTTTCTCATGCATTATAGTATTTTTGGCCAGCTGCTGTGGTAGCTGTTCATGCCAAGGGCAAGAATTCCATTGCTCCGCTTTTAGCTTTCACGCAGTCCAAGGCCTACTTTCAGCCTGTGTGGGACTGTGAGCATAAAGCCTGAGTCAGCAAGGGTTAAAACAGAAGTCAGACTTCTCAGAGCCCATAACCAGTTGTTGGAGCCTAGCTGTCATGTCCTGTTCAAGGTGTCAGCACAATGCTTCTCCTTCCATCTTGCTGCAGTGCTCCTCATCTCTTACTGGGGCCTTTCAGGCAGAATAGTGAATGTACATGATCCCAGGGGAGATTTTTGGCAGTGACTTGCTGACATGACTGATCGCTGGGAGCTGATGTTGTGCCTTTGGCCAGGCTGTTCTTAACCCTTGCTCTACCACTTGCATTCAACTGAATGGTGAGTTGGAAGTGTTTCCTGTTCTAAGAGGTAGTAACGGCATTGCTACGCTTCCTTTTTTTTAATTATTTTTATTTTTTTCCCTTTATAGTTGGATATCAAATAGGCTTTTATCAACGTTTTTCTCTTGTGCCTAGCATTTCTAAATAGTTTGCTCGTTTCTGCTGGCCTTATTGCTTCCTCATCAGAGTCTCCAGAGATGTACTGGAGGGTTCAGAAAACTAGCCTATTTTCAAGTGACCATTTGTTTTGGGTACCCAGTTCAAAATATGTGTTGGCAATGAGGTCTTGATTCTTCAGATATTCCTGACATTCCTTTCTGGAAGTCAGATATCTCAGATGGGATACTGACCATTTTTCTGAAAAAGTCAAACCACACTGTTCCAGAATATATATTTAATCACATGTATTTTCACAACACAGAAGATATATCATTGCTGTCTAAAGAGCTTATTTCCACAGAATGCTGATACAATGGACGATCATAATTGATGACTCGGTAGGCACTGTTAGAAAGCACCATAAACATGCACATACAGAGGCTGCCTTCTCAAAACTGATTTGGACCTGAGTAAAGACATATTTTGGTCTGAGCAAATTCAGCTCAGTATTTCTGTTTGGGTTCTGATCTCAGAAAATATACAACAGCCTAGAAAAAAAGAATTTTAGGTGGAAGAGATATCTACAAAAAATCCTACTCCAGTGAAAAATGTTCTAGTGAAATTCTGGTGAGGTCCTTTCTGTCTCCTTGCTTGGGAATAAAATGTCTTATCTCTCACTGCAAGAAAGCAGGAAGAAAGTGTTCAGTCACTGAAGTCTAAATGAATAACAGGATATCTGGGAACAAGCTGCTGCCATTTCTAAAATGGAGAGGTTCTGATTTTGTAGAGCTAGACTCCCACCAACACAACTGGGAGCTGCACAGAAAAAATGCTGTCGTGACAATGCATTCTAGCAAAGATTTTACCTGCAGTTTCTTTAGCAACTCCAAATTTTGCAGGATGTAAAATATCAGAATAAAGCTTGTGAGGAATTTTTATGCACAAAGGAAAAATTGTGTGAAAATATAATTTCTGACTGCAAAATTAGAAGATTTATGATGATGCTTCAGTCTTTGATACCATATATCTCTGTACTCAGGATAGCTAGTTCTTGAAGAAATATGAACTGCATTTGTGTGTATGTGTAGTCATAACAAAACTACACAAAAGTAAAGAATGCTTCTCAAGTAAAAGGGTGAACTGCTTATCCCTTTTTACAGTGGTTGCTGAAATTGACAACTTCTCACTCGCTGTTTTGATTTCAGTTGTATTTAATTTTTGTGCTGGCTGATGGACTCAAAGTCAGACTTCAGATGCCCTGCAGCTGAGCAGAGAAAATCTATGGGATGTGGTTGTGAGAGCAAGACAGGACTCCTGTGTCATCCTTCCATTTTTGTTTTTCAGGCTTTTCGATCTTACAGATCTCCTTTGAGGTACTCTGGATTTAGCTCTTTGCCACAGCTACAGTAGATCTGAAGATATACACTCTCAGGAAGAAATGGCAGGCTAAGGAAGACTGAGCACTTGGGTAGCGAACAGAACTGTGACATTTTTTTCCATGTGGGTAAGTTAATCCAAACTTTTTAAAAGGCTGAGCCAGCTCTCACATATCTAATTGCTTGTCTTATTTGGGTTGTATTTCATTGCTGGGTTTGTTTGTTTGTTTGTTTGTTTGTTTGTTTGTTTGTTTGTTTGTTTTTGGTTTTTAGGCAGTCTGAACAACTGATACTGGTCATCCTCTTTTCCTGTTTATGCTGGTCCTGACTTTCACCTGTGAATCATTTCTTTCTTGCAAAGTGAGTGGTACTTCAAAGGGAACTCTCCAGCAGAAGTGCAAGGGCAAAAAGAGTGTGACCATTTGTTCTTAAAAGAAAAAAAGAAGACAAAAAAAAAAAAAAAAGTAATTCCAACTGCAACTGCAATTCTACAGAAAATCTTTATTTCTGATCTCTTCTCCCTTCCCTTCGTATCATCCTCCTTCCAACTATGATTTATTAATTAAATGACTAAACATTTTATTCTTCTCTACAATAAAAAAAAAAAGCAGTGCATGTCCTAGTGATTATCTGCTTTGTGTGATATTTTAAAATATTATTCTACTACATAGAACACTCTCTCAAAACACCTTTGGAAGAGGATAGATTTTCCCATCAATTTCCACAGGCTTTGAATCAAACCCATTTATTGTAAGATGTCTCTCTGCTGCAGTCATGGCTAACAGTCATAACACATTCATGGCAAATTGGGTTGGCTATGTGGTGAAATGTGTTTAATCACAGAATGCAACTTAAGGTAACACATCTGTTGTTATCTTCCTCTTCTTCAAATTCAGATCATGGAGTTGTTAGGGTCTGCTTTAAAAAGTATATGCACAAATATGCATAACTTCATTTTGACAGTGTAAAGCAAATGTTGCAATCTTCTGCATCCCTACTGTCTTTGAGTAGAATTTTGCTCCATCAAGTCATTTTCATAGAGCTTATTGGGTGATTGACTGAAAGGCATAAGCATGGCTGAAACACTGTTGTTCTTCATCCATGATTTCAAATGTGTATGGTAGAATCCAAAATTAATGGAAAAAATCATTAGTACAGAATTGTTTATTTTGGAATGGTCCTCTGGGTATCAATTATTAGGAAAAGAAATGACTAGGTAACATCTTTTTATTCAGTAGTAACTTTGACTTCATGTTGTTTTCCCAGTTCCTGGAAAAATTCAGATACTTTATTATTGGGGGAGACCATACAATTTGTTAAATGAAAACATCTAGAAACTCATTAATCAGAGTTTATACCTATCTGTGTTTGATAGCACTTCATTGAGCGCACCCATGAGACAATGTAGGTTGGCAACAGAGGAAAAAAAGCAGCTCCTGTCTTGGTGAACTGAATCAAAATGTGCCTGAATTGGCTGACTATAATTCAGCTCCACTAGACTGAGAGTTCAGAGTTGAGTCCTCTATGAAACTGTAGATAAAATGATAACATTATAATTGCAAAAATGGGTAGGATTTGTGTTATTGCGTCTTGAATGTGATGATTTGTAACACATAAAGCCCATCTCATTTGGAAACAGACATTCTGTTAGTATTCAATAAGCCTTAGTGAGTATGAGCAAAGCCTTTTGTTGCACTATATAGTATGTATCATGTGGAGACTCTTCTTGGTTACTCTGGTGCAACCCAAAGCTTTCAGTGGAATTATACTGTTATATTTTAAAGTTTTTTGACATCTGGGTCTTCTCAAATGTATGAGGGATGCAATGAAGGTGATGCCTCCTATTTTAATGTGTCAGCCCACAAGGTCAGAGTCAGATGTTGGTGGTATGGCAACAGAGGTTGTACCTTCCCACCAATATCTCATTATAATTTTGTTGCCATGAGACAGATGGCAGCAGGGAGCAGTCTGACAAAAACTCCATGTCTGGCATCTGACATGGAAGTGCGTATTGAATCAAAGGTATGGAATTGAATTTCTCTGTATGGAAAAAATAACACCCACTGACATTCATTGATGCTTGCTGAATGTTTTCAGAGACTAAACAGTGACTGTTAGCACACTGAGGCTGTGGGTGGCATGTTTCAGCAGTGGTGACAGCAAAGTGAATGACAAGGCATGTTATGAATGGCTATGCACAGCTGTTACACCATGAAATTAAGAGTGTCATCTGTATGAATCAATGGATTACAAGGAACTGTGTATGGAGCTGAATATTGGCTTCAATGTGTTGGAATATCACAGCTTTTATCAGGTTGGTTCCATGAGTGTTCATATATGTACAGAAAGAACATCGTATAAAAGTTTTTCAGGACCAATTTGAATCAATATAACACTGAAGATGACTTTTTCCTGGATGGCATCATTGTCAGTGATGAGACATGGTGTCAGCACTACAAGCTGGAGTCAAAACAGTGGTCCATGGAGTGGTGACGTGAATTCTTCATCAAAGAAAATGTTTAAGACCCCGCCCTCAGCAGATAAAGTGATGTGCTCTGTCTTTTGGAATAGGAAAGCAGTGATCTTTCTGGATTTCCTGGGACCCAAACAAGGTCTGAACCATCAACAGGGTAAGAGTAGCATGCAGACTCTTTTTCATTGATGGTAAAAATGCATCATTAGTGGTGGTGACCATGATTAAAAAAAAACGTTTTCTAGCTTAGACTTTTCTCTGTCAAATAGCATTATTGTGCTCTTCATATCTGTTGTAGTTTGCAGGGAAATAAATAGAAGGCATTGGCATTACTTTCATTGCAGTCTAATTCATCAAATGAGAAGTGTAGTCCCAAATCTCAGACTTCTTTTTCAGTGTTCACTTCTGCTTTCTGGCTGCCAGGATTTACTCCTCCACAGCTTAAACATTCCTGGGCATGAAGCTTCATGTCTGCCCAGCCTGTGGTTTTTCTAATTTGTATATGAACTAGTAGAGGGACTAACTGGTTTGATGGATGAGAGGTGTCAAAGTTAGACCATAAGGCCTGCTTGGTCTCTGCCTATATATGTAAATATGCATGCAAAAATATGCTGGGATTTTTCTCCCTTTGAAGCTTCTTTCAGGGATTCTACTACTGTGCGTGCTTTTACAGTATCTTCAAAGGGTTGTATCCAAATCAGTCATTCACCTTGGGCTGGATGACATGACACAACTCTTGTAGCCTTCCTGCCATCCCAGATTTCTTACACTCTAAAAAACAAAATCTCTGACACCTCAGGTTAGAATTTTTTACTGTAGTTACATCCTTCTGTCTCATGTAGCTAGTGCAAGACAACCAAATAGTATGTACAGGAGTTCATAACTAGCTATCCAACTTCAATGCTCATTAACTAGTTTTCACCTTTTTAAACCAGAATGAATCTTCTTGAAATACAACAGTGATGAGCCCTTCCTACTCAACCTCGGGAGACCTGTGGTATTTGTGAGAATGGAGGTGCTTCCTCTAAGAAGAGAGAACAGGCTCTCTGGTAACATTCACTTTCTGCAAAAGACTGGAATCAGCAGGTCTAGAAAATGAGCAGAGGCAATCCCTGATGTGTTTATTGATATAGAAGCAACAGATCTCAGTGATTTGACACGGGATGGTGAGCTCAGTGCTGTACTACAACAGAAGAGAGGAAGATACATACCTGTATGTTATTTATAGTATTTTAATTTTGTGTTATTTTGCAAACTAAGTATTTTTATTCTTATGACAAGAGCATGTAGCCCTCAAATTTGTGGAAACGTTCAGAGTGAGACTTTGTACTTACAAATGATGGGCTGGTTGGGAATGTGAAGGCTGGGGGCAGCCTTAGATCCAGCAATCATGAGGTAACACAGTTTGCATTCTAAAGTGAAAGAAACCAGGCAGTAAGTACGATTGCAACCCTGGACTTCCAGGGAACCAACTTTGATTTCTTCAAGGACCTAATTGGAGATATTTACAAAGGATACATTCGCAATAGCTGTCATCTTCATTAGTCCTACCTGCCTACAACCTTCAGTCCAGTAGAGGATTGAACTCCTAGAGATAAATGGAATATGAAAGGGAATTGCCTGTGTATATAAGAACTGGCAAAGTTGTGGAGCTGTTCAGGAGAGTATACTTTATTTTTAATTACCATTGCATTCAAAATAATCTGTTTCATGGCTTTTCTGCATATCCTCAGCAGTGATTCTGAATTGGCTGTTCGATAACACCTTAGTTTAATGGATACCAGCCCACAGGATCTTGATTGTATGGTGGTAAGTATCCTGCTGCGTTAGAAGGATTAATTGAGCTTTTTAGAATTCCCTTTGATCTGAACCAGAAACACCCAAAATAACACCTCTGACTTGATTATGTTTTCACTTTCTCGAGTATTTGGACACTGCTCCGTCCTCCCAAAGGGCAAATGCAAGCTCAGTACTTTTTGAGGTTTTCCTTGTTTCAGCTACTTTATTTTACCACCACTTTACTAATACTACCTGGCCAACTTGCTGCTGCTTCATGTACCAAAAAGGTGGCACTGGCATTTGGAGAAAATGTTACTATTGCCATTGAATGCTGGGATCCATCAGAAGAAGGGTGGCCAGCAGGGCAAGGGAGGTGATTGTCTCTTTCTACTCTGCCATCATGAGGCCTCAGCTGGAGTACTGCTTCCAAGTCTGGGACCCAAAATACAGGAAAGATGTGGAACTTCTGGAGATGTTCCAGAGGAGAGCCACAGAGATGAACCAAGGAGTGGAGCACCTCTCCTATGAAGATAGGCTGAAGAAGCTGGGCTGTTTTCAGACTAGAAAAGAAAAAGCTGTGGGGAGACTTCATTGCAATATATTTTTTTAATTATTTATTTAATTTATTTAATTAAATATTTATTTATTATTTATAATATTTAATTAAATATTTATTAAATTAAATTTAATTATTCTTTAATTAAAATTTTTTATTTAAATATTTCCAATATTTAAAGAGAGTTTGTAAACATGTGGGAAATCAACTTCTTACACAGGGAGACAATGATGGAACAAGGAGGAAAGGTTTTAAACTAAAGGAAGGAGATTTAGATTAGATGTCAGGTGGAAGATTTTTACTGAGATAGTGGTGAGGTGCTGGAACCAGTTGCCCAGAGAGGTTGTGGGTGCCGTTCCTGGAGGTATTTAAGGCCAGCCTGGAGGGGGCTCTGGGGAATCTGAACTAGTACTTGATCTAGCAGCTGGCAACCCTGCCTATGAGAGGAAGACTGGAACTTAATGATCCTTGAGGTCTCTTCCAATTCAAGCCATTCTACAGTTCTGTGATAATTCCATCCATCATTTTGTTGCTTACCTGAAATATACAATTAACTCCCTATTAAAGCACAGGGACTCTGGAACACTAATCTTTCACAGAACATTTCATCAAAACTCTCAAGTAGCTAATTGCTTGTAAAGAGGATGAGTTAAAGGTGCTGGTGGATATTTGTTCATTTATACAAAAAGGACATGTATGAGATTTTCATGCTTTCACAGGCAGAGTTTTAATCCTAAAAAAAAAAAAAAAAGCCTTATGCATGAAGTTAAACTAATGTGTGTTTGTATATTCTTTTCTGTTCTACTAAAGAAAAAAGGACACAAATTTAATTGAATATTTCTGGTCAAATCTAATCATTGAAAAATATATAATACTGGCTTTTTAGCTCTTCAAGGCTTTCAAACAAATTTATCAAATATATTCAGATCAGTCAACTACTGCTACAGAAAATGATGCATAAATTAAGGTAATTTTTTTTAATGTATATATGAGGAGAAAAGGCTTCAATAAGGGAAAAAGGTATCTTCATTTAAACTATACAGAAACTAAGTAATAGACTATAAAACATCTTTATCTGCATTTATATATATGTATTAAGAGCACATATTCAGCTCTTCTTGCAAAGGCAATGGAGAGTAACAGATTTTAGATCCATCACACTTCAGAGACTGCTTCAGAACCCTTTGCTATTATATACATGTACTTCACTAGTTAAAGTCCAAAGTCAATATGTCAGCAGAGCCAAGTAATACCTTTTCTGTGTATCATAGAACAACAGAAACATAGAATGGCCTGAATTGAAAGGGACCTCAAAGACTGTCTAGTTTCAGCCCCTGTGCCAACCACTAGACCAGGCTGTGCAGAGCCACATCGAGCCTTAACTTGAATGCCTCCAGGGATGGGACATCCACAACCTCTCTGGGCAGTCTGTTCCAGTGCTTCACCACCCTCTGAAGGAAAAACTTCCTCCTAACATCTAGACTAAATCTCCCCTGTCTTAGCTGAAAACCATCTCCCTTTGTCCTATCAGTATCATGTAAACAGTCATTTCCCCTCCCATTAATATGCTCCCTTCAAGTACTGGAATGCCACAAGGAGGTCCGCCTAGAGCCTTCTCTTCTCCAAGCGAAACAAGCACAGTTTTCTCCTTTCTTCATAGAAGAGGTGTTCCAGCCCTCTAATCATCTTTGTGGCCCTTGTCTGTACTGGTTCCAAGAACTCTGTGTCTTTCTTGTGCTAGGGACCTGGATGCAGCACTCCAGATGGGGCCTCACAAGAGGAGGACAGTTACCTCCCTCTCCCTGCTGGCCACCCCTTTCTTAATACAGCCCAGGATATGGTTGGCCTTCTGGGCTCCAAGCACACACTGCTGGCACATGTCCACCTTCTTGTCCACTAGGACCCCCAAGTCCACTTCAGGGCTGCTCTCCAGGAGTTCTTCCCCTGGTCTGTATGAATACCTGGGATTACCCTGGCCCAACTGCAACACCTTGCACTTGGCCTTGTTGAACCTCATTATGTTCACACGGGCCCAATTCTCCAGCCTGTCCAGGCCCCTCTGGATGGCTTCCCTTCCCTCCAGTGTATCAAGTGCTCCGCTCAGCTTGGTGTCATCTGCAAACTTGCTGAGGGAACACTCAATTCTATCATCTAAGTCACTGATAAAGATGTTGAAGAGCATCAGCCCCAAGACCAGTCCTTGGGGGGCACCACTTGTGATCAGCCCGCTCCTAGAACCATTGACTTTGTCTGTGACCAGTCAACCAGTTCCTAATCCATTGAACCGTCCATCCTTCAAATCCACACCTCTCCAATTTAGGGAGAAGGATGTGGTGAGGAACCATGTCAAAGGCTTTGCAGAAGTCCGGGTGAATGACATTCATCACCCTTCCCCTGTCCACTGATGCTGTCACTACATCATAGACAGATTGGTCAGGCAAGATCTGCCCTTGGTGAAGCCATGCTGGCTGTCTCAGATTGCCTTTATGTCTCGTATATTCCTTAAAATGGTAATTAGGAGAATCTGCTCCATGATCTTCCCAGGCACAGAGGTGAGGCTCACCAGCCTGCAGCTCCCCAGGTCATCCTTCCTTCCTTCAAGATTGGAGTAATGTTTCCCGTTTTCCAGTCAACAGGGATTTTAGCTAACAGCCATGATTTTCCAAATAAGATGGAGAGTGGCTCAGGAACCACATCAGCCATCTCTCTCAGAACCCTGGGATGCATATCATCCAGCCCCATGGACTTATGTACATTCAGTCTCATGAGGAGGTCTCAAACTTGATCTCCTGTTACAGTGGGATAGAATCCTCTCTTCTCACCCACACTTAGAGGTTCAGGGTCTTGACAGACATGGGAAGCTTGATCACCAGTGAAGACTGAGGCAAAGCACTTACTGAGCACCTCAGCTTTTTCCATGTCTCAGGAAGCCAGTTCTCCTTCCCCATTTATCAGAGGGGGAATACTCTCCATAGTCTGTCTCACTCTCCTTGGTCTGTCTGTACTTACATTTTCATTTAACATATATTTTCTTTGTGTTCCCTTTCAAGATCATTTATTACGCAGTACATAGCCTGTGCACATACAGGCAGCAGTACCCAAAAGCAAACACGTAAAGAGTATTTTCTGAAAATCAAACTGTTAGAGCTACAGCCTTTTGTGAATCTGGCAACTTATATACAACACCTGATCTGTTTTTGTGATAGATGATCTGCTCCAATGCCTAAATCTGAGATCCATGTCTGCTTTGCATTATTGATCATGATAAAAATAATGCAATGTACTTGTGTAATAATGCAATTAAAACAAGTATAGTTTTATAAATCTTTCTGTAAAAGCTCCTGTCATGTGACTAAGAGTTGATGTACCTGTCACAGGAATGTGCTAGGCACCACAACATGTAGTTTTCTAGCAGAAAGCTCTATGACTAATAACATGAAGAAAGTCCTAGTTCTGATGTGGTGATCTCTAAAGAAATGGTTCTTCTCACACACAGCCAGAAATTTGCCAGTGTTATCTATCTGATGATTTTGCGCCCAGTATACAAACAACATGAAAGAAAAAGGAAAAAAAAGAGAGATTCCTTTTACTTATTTTTAGAATTGGGCTGAATTGCCAAGTTTCATGCCTCTTCTTCAGACAGGAATCTCCAAAGATGCAAGAAGTGGGTCTGCCCTCTTAGATGAGATTGGGTCAGAATTGATGGAGATCTGTACCATCTCTGTGCATCTCTTCTTTACAAAGGTCTTAGTAATTCTGCCTTTACAGGGAGCCTGCAGGTGCAGATATAGAGTAGGATTTATACACTTAGTCAACAGAGCATGAGCCATTCAATGCCCTTCTGACTGCAAGCTGTTATTTTTTGTGTTCAGAGTGTGTGAACTAATGTGAGGGCTGTGTTGCATTCTACCAGAGCATACAGTCCATCAGAAGCTATTAGTTACGCATCCTGAAAAAAAGGATGATTACATGTAGCAATGTTAAAACTTACAAGAACACTTGGGATAGTTGGGGAGTACAGTGCAAAGTTTAAAGGACCAAAATTATTGAGGCCATTCATATCAGCTCATGAAAAGAACCCCTTCCCCAAAACTTGGGGAAGCAGTCCAAAACAGACTAAGGCATGAGTAATGGTCTGGAGGTCAAGTTTACTCTTAAGCCTTCTTGCACTTAACATTTAAGCCTTAAACATTTCATTCTGGGGGGCCCTGAGTTACTCAGTCTTACAAACTCATTATGACCTGTCAAGCCCAAATCCTTCCCCTGCAAAACTTTCAGATATTTTGTTGTTATCTGATTTCTGGTTCATGGTTACTTTTAAACCAGAGAGCTTTCAATCACACCTACTGACCGAGGCCTGAAGTGAGATTTCATCCCTTGTCTTCTCTTGCCCGCTCCCATGGATCCACAACTCCTTTGCCTACAAGCTTCATGTAACTTTTCTTCATTATGTTATGGTAGCCACTAACAGACAGTCTGGAGATCTCTCCCAGGAGCTGTTCTTGCAGTCCTCTTCACATGGTACAGTGGCCCCATAGCACAGTTCTCCCCCTGAAGACCCAGCCTGTCTACATCTTTGCCCCCATTCAGGTCAGTCTTCTGCAGGATGCTTTGGCTACCTGAAGTGTCTTATTATTGCGATCAATTTAATGCCCCAAACCACCAAGATCACTGCTAAGTGTATGAGACGCGTGCTGCTAATTTATTTTGGGAAAGTCTGATTGATTCCTCTTAACCTATGCTTACCCTATTATCTAGACAGTATGTTGTGTACATTTTATACTTTTCTGCTTTCCTGTTTGAGGATAGAAAAGAGGCAACACAGTTATCTGAAAAGGCTGTCACACAGACTCCGGGGCATAGTCCAAGAGCACTTTGGACACCAGCAGTTCTATTACTTACACATTTGTTGATTGCACAAGGGTCATGTAGTTTCAGATTTCATAAGTGTAAGCCTTTCTGGGAATATGAAGCCCAAAATCTGACAGATCACTAAAACTCCACAGAAATCAATGAAGTTGCAAATGAGAACAGTATTTGACCTACTTCTTAGTAGTGTTTTTCTATTAAGGAAGTCATTCCTCAGGTATTAGGCTCAAGTATTTTTCTGCTTAAATATACATCTAAAGAGCAGAATGAAAGTAACTTCAGTAAAACACACTCTACATAGCTTCATATCTGAAGAAACACTGGTTACACACCTGGAGATAACTCCAGTCTATTAATCAAAATGGAATACTAGAGCTTAAGAAGTCACTCAAGCTTCCCTAACGAATGACAATTTGCTCACTTGTTCCTTAATTGTGAGCTAACTAGGTTCCATTATCCAAAAAGTATTTAATGTTGATCTCTCTAAGTAATGGTCTTTACAGCCCACTGTCATGCTGAACTAGCTCTACAGAGAGAACTTGTGGAAACACGTGTTCAGCAAAGTATAGTTTTATACATGCATCTTTGGGCAACATACATATTGGAGATTCCTGAAGGAAGAGTCTGTCAGCTCAATAACATACTCTTGAATAAAAACAAGAAATTTACTGGAAACTCTGTACTGCCATTTGTTGTTGTAGGGCAAATAACCCCCCAGAATAGCACCCAAAAGAAATAGTGCCAAAGATGGCATATTTTAGATAGGCTTAAGTAGATGATATACAGATGATTAATAAGGAAAGAGTGGCTCACCTTTGAAGATGGTCAAGACTCACCAATAACTCCACTAGGGAGGGATCTCCAACCAGAGAACTCCCTGGTGGTGGTCAGCCCTTAAATGGGGTCTTGGGAGAGGTGGAGTCAAACTCCACCCCTTCCAATCACACTCACTTGTGCCCCTGCAGCTGACCCAGTGCTCGCCTCAGGTGATCAATCAGTGGTTCAGGCCGTGATTCAACAGTTCCCATACAGTTTTCTATTAGTGGCACATATCTGCATAGGTCTGCATTTTGTGTGTAAATGAGTGTGTGCTTGTGTGAAAGAGAAACAGGGAGGGTGTGAATATCTAAAGACATCACCCTAGGTTTAGAGGGGACAGATATGTGTTTTTGAGTGACCCTAGGGATGTACCATGTACCAGCATTCAGGACATGCATTTCCACTTCTTTCTAAACACTCAGTTTGGTAGCTTTCATGTTCTTTCATGCTTTACTTAATGGAGAAAGATTATTTAACTATTAGGTCATTTTGTTGTCCTAGTTTCAGCTGAGATGGAATTGATTTCTTCAGAGTGTCTGGTATGATGCTATGTTTTGGATCTAGGAGAAAAACAATGTTGATAACACACCAGTGTTTATATTTATTGCTAAGCATTGTTAGACAGAGCCAAGGCTGTTTCAGTTTCTCAGCTCATGCTAATGAAGGGCTGGGAGGGAACAGAATCAGGAGCTGACTTAAACTGATCAAAGGGATATTCCATACCATATGACATCATGCAAAAGGAGAATTTTGAAGGGGATGGGAGTTCGTTTGACTCTCTTCCACTGTGGGCTAGCTAGGCATTGCTTGGCGGGTGGTGAGCAATTGCTTGTGCATGCTTTTTATATAAATTCATGTATATATATATATATATACATATAGTCATAACTACTGTCCTTTTTCTTTTCTCTATTTTAGTAAATAGTTTTATCTAAACCCAGGAGTTTTACTTTGGTTTTGTTGTTGTTTTGTTTGTTTGTTTTTTGTTTTTCCTATTCTCTCTTCATCCCACTAGAAAGGGGGGAATTGAGTGAATGACTGCATGGTGCTAAGCCACCTGACAATTAAAACCACAGCAGTCAGTTTGTCACCCAATATGGGGCATGAAGGGCTGAGATAACAGCAGATTTCGAAAGAATCATGTTAATACAGCGTGTTGTGGTAATTTAATCACTGCAAGTCATACTGTTAATTTTTTCTCTGTTTACAGAGATCTTCAAGAGTCTTCTTGTAGAACTATACTGTGTAGCAACCTTGCTTGCTGTTTATTTATTTTTTTGTGTTTTCTTGGGATTGTATTACAATTTTTATTTTGCCATGCTAAGTGGCTCATATTATGATAAAAAAAAAGCTATTGTTTTTTGTGTATGCAGACTGGCTTTGGAAACCATTGTTGATATTATTAATTACACCCTTTGCTTTGTATCCTCAGGGAGACAGGCTATGTAGGAGACAGAGGAGGAACAAGAGAAAGTATATTATTCCCTACTGGTCAGAGAACTGGAGAACATTTCAGCGTTCCAGCTTGCACACAGGACAGCTGTAGCCTTGATAAGAACTGTATGAACAACTTGATCTAGTCTTGATCTAGCAGTTAGCAATTCTGCCTTCAGCAGGGAGATTGGAACTAAATTATCTTTAAGGTCCCCTACGACCCAAGCCACTCCATGATAATGTAGCCAAAACCCAGACCTGAAGGACAAAACAGGGTGAATGTTATCCCCTGTAGCCCTTAACCAGGTGTATCTAAACCATGGCCAGCAGCAGCTAGTAATTAGCACCACCTCCCGCACCACACCATCATGGTGGCAACTCTTGCTCTCCAAGCAACCCAGCTTGTCCACAGACTTTCACCCATCAAAAACCAAAACACTGGCCCTGAACAATTCCTCTTTACTAAAGGTGGCTCAGGTAAGCTAAAAGGTTGGACACCCATGCCTAAAGATAGCAGTACTCGGCAGCAGCTAAAGCATTCAAAGATCAGCAGTGATATAGAATCATAGAACGACTTACGTTGGAAGGGACTTACAAGATCATCAAACTCAAACCCTCTGCTATGGATACAGTTGCCAACCACTAGATTAGGCTTTGCTCTCTCCATCTCCTGCCACCCCACTGAATCTATAACCTTAACTTCTAATGCATTGCAGCTGTCAGTTGTCGTACAGGCAGCAAACTACTGAGTACTTAAACGAAGGGGAAGGAAAATGGCGTATGCTATTAAAGATTAATTTGCTGAGTATGCTGGCCCCTGAGCCTGCAGCATGGATACATATCTTCATTAACACAGGTTGTTTTGAGGTGAGTTACTCTGCAGGGAATTCTCTCACAACATTTTGTTGGGTTGGATGTCTCTGAACAAGGGATGTGGAAGTCATGGTCACGTCTCAAGATGCAACCTAAATCTTAAGCCATATCTAGGTCATATCTAATTCATATATCCAAGAGCTGTGGATGTGAAGTCTTTTTTTTTTCCTATGGTTGTTCCTTGCAGAGGTTCTTTTTCAAAATAGATTTCAAAGTATGCCCTGTTTCTTCAGAACTGGGAGTTTAGTACGCCTCTGCACGGCCAGAGTACTGTAGCTGCTTTCTCAAAAAGTGTGTTCATACAGCATTTCTTCTTCCAGTCTGCTTGATGATTTGCCTAGCTGGAGGATCTAAAAGTCTTTGAAGTTCTTGGGCTTCCATTAAATCAGTCTGGTTGACCACTGCATTAAAAGATTATTGAGAGGAGACTGGCTCAGTTTATGCATACACACAAATGCACATACACATATATACAGTGTATGATCACTTTAACCCTTATTGCCTTGGGAAACAGAGTTGCAAGAAGCATGAGATGAGTGTCATAGGAAAAATGGTGTTTTCTTCATACAGCAAGAATCTATGGACAGTTAATTAAGTTCTTGGACAACTGGTTGTTCACTGACATTGAGAACAAGATTTATTAGCAGAGCAAAAGGGGACAAAAGAAACCCACTTTAAAAATACACCCACGTGTCTCATACATTCGAATATATATATAATATATACACAGAGCTATGTATATATATCATGTTGATTAGAACAAGTAGATAAGCTTTTATTCTCCTTGCAGAAATAAAGAAAAATACATTCAAGGAGCTGCATTCTTAGTCCTACCTAGGCAAGAACAGTTTTGGCTATGACCAGTAATTCCATCCACGATGTTTTCTTTAAAATGAAAAAGAATCAATTTCAAATGTCCAAAACATGACCATCTAATTCAAGCCAAGACAATTCATTCTAAGCATCCCCTTACAGATGATTATAGACTATGTTTGACTCTGATGCTTGTTTTGCATGGAACAAGATACTGTGGTTGCTCCACTAATTTATATGTTGTCATAGTGGTCATAACATGGTTATGAAATTTCCCACAGCTACAGATTTGCTGTTTGAATACTGGACTAGGGTAAGATGCTGTTTCCAGTGCCAAAGTTTTGCCTCATGCCAATTTTATTTCCAGGTGAGTTGTTCTGGAGTGAATTCCTCCTCAGCATTTGATAGACTTCAATGTTGTAGGAATTAGGATAGGTGTAATTTGAAATCTGCACTTTTGTTGCTGTAAATGTAAACTACTGAGGCTAAGTGGTAGCCAGCAAGAATCATCTGCTTAAATTCATCTTGTCTCAGGCAGTGCTTGATAAGCAGTAAAATAATACTTATATCTGAATTGTATCTATGGAGTGATTTCCCTCCTTTGAAGGCATTAAGTCCTTGAGATCAGCTGAGATAATGGCAGATTTTTCTGAAATCAGACACAAATATATTTGGCTCTCCAAAACTGATTAAGCTCTGATTAGTGCAAAGTATTGTAAAATCAGGTTTTGTTCCCGTGGTTAAATATTTTAATGTCTGTCTTCAGTTTTATGCTACTAGAGATTTGGCGATTCACAGGCAAAGCATTTTCCAGCTCCCATCCATATTATAAACTCCACAGGCTTATAAGCAGCATTTATTCTGATGCATTCACCAATGCAGGGAGTAGAAAAATGCCTAACAGAAAAGAGCTGCATCTCTCAAAGATAAATTTCATACAGATAATTTCTAATAACAGAAAGAGCTTTCCTATATTGTGGGAGAAAATATCAAAGGCTAACTGGACATATTATAATTGTCCTCGTATGAAAGCTCCTTTGAACTGTATGTGGTAATCTGACTCCCTGCTTGGAATGCCTGGATTTGAGCAATGATTCAGTGATATTCCTTGGGGAACCTTCTTTGGCATGCCCGGTTTTCAGTCACCTCTAAATCTGGCCTTAACAAAGAAGTAGAGAAAGAAATGGCAGAGGGGAAACTCTCGCAGCTTGTCCTTGCAGTTTTTCTACAGCTAATTGAACTCTGTGTAGGAAATGAAGCACCCTCTGTGTGGAACATGACTACGATGACCCAGTGTTTCACAGGAGGGGTTCCAGGGAATGAGGGAACGTGATCTCTTTCCCTCTTCCCTGAATACATTGCAAACCACACACATTCAAAACTGTCACACACACAAATGGTGTAACTGATTTTATGAATCATGTCATTTTGATAATTATGGGTTCTGATTCTATGCCTTTTTGTGGTGCAGATAAAGATCACATTTGTTAGGTTATTTTATTAGATTTCTATGATGAAGGGAAAGGGTTTCACATCTCTTCTATTTTATTGTATTTGCTAATCATTTAAACACAGATTTTTCAAGTTCTTCAAAACCAGTGAGCAGACATTCTCTTTTAAAATATTTGGAAAGGAATTTTAAGTACTGGTAGAGCTTATAACAAGGAAACCAGCTACTACAGATGTAACACTAGAACAAACATTGTCAAAAAATGTTTCTTAATAGGGACTAAGTGAAATACTGCAAGTTCAGTTAAAGCACAGCACTGTTATCATGCGTCAGTGTCAGACAAGCTTCACAAAAGGATTCCAGACAGAAAGACTGAAAAAAATAATTCCCTTATCAGATGAAAGCATCATAAAATTCCCCTCATAGAAGAGTTTCATGATGTAGAAGTACTCAGCACCTCTGAAAACCCTGTACTCTGCTCTTGTGAGACCCCACCTGGAGTACCGCATCCAGCTCTGGAGCCCCCAACACAAGAAGGACAAGGACCTGTTGAAGCAGGTCTAGACGGACACGAAGATGGTCAGAGAGCTGGAGCACCTTCTCCACAAGGACAGGCTGTGAGAGCTGGCGTTGTTCAGCCTGGAGTAGAGAAGGCACTGAGGAGACTTCAGAGCAGTCTTCCAGTACCTGAAGGGGCCTACAGGAAAGTTGGGAAGGTACTTTCTATAAGGGCAGAAAACAACAGGGTGAGGGGAAATGGCTTTAAAATTGAAAAGGGTAGATTTAGACTAGATATTAGGAAGAAATGGGTGGTGAGACACTGGAACAGGTTGCCCATTGAGGTTGTGGATGCCCCCTCCCTGGAAGAATACAAGACCAGGCTGGATAGGGCTTTGAAAAACCTGGTCTAGAGGGAGGTGTCCTTGCCTATAGCAGGGGTGTTGGAACTAGATGATCTTAAAGGTCCCTTCCAACCCAAACTATTTTATGATTTTATGATTCTATGATTCCATGATTCTATGATTCTATGAAAAGTACATCGAATCAGAACAGGGTGAACAAAGAGAAAGGATACAGGAGATGCTCTGGAGTTCAGAATACCTTCAAGAAAATTTGTCATAGTCAGCCTACAAGAATTTGATTGGAACAATTGTGTCTTATGCTATGGACGCAGCAAAAAGACCATTTTATCTCAAGGCTCAGTTCTCACCTTCTGAGAATTGCTTATCTCAATTGAATAGTAGGTTTGGACCTGTGGGAATACAAGAAAGACAATTCAGAGCAGAAGCCGTGGAGCAAGATGAACAGCATGGACTGAACATAGATTTATGCCATTTGAAATGAATTTTTTTTAATACCCCTACAGCTGGCAGGCACTCCTGCAGTGTTCAAACCCTGCCATGGAAAAGGGAGACTGTTGGCTCTCATGGGCTCTTGTGTAGGCCTCAAAGCAACTGGGTGTCTCAATGGTCTGCTGTCTTTTCCCAAACCAGACTTCTACAAGTCATGATAGTCAGGCAACCCTGTCCTTCTGGAGCTCTGCAGTTCAGGGCATGGCCACTCAGCAGATGTGCCTACCCCACCTCAGCTCCTTCCAAAGGAGACAACTAAATTCCCTAGACAGCGCAAACATGACTATCAACAAGTCCCATGCATGAACCACCATCATTCCTTATGGCCCATTCATATGGAAATGTTTGGCTTCAAATTATTGGTCTGTGCTGGTATGCAATCTTCTTTTAATCAAGTAACCAAGGCTTTTTTTTTTTTTTTTTAATTTAAAATTAAGATCTGGTAATGAACTATAATAACTCACTCCTAGTAATAGTCTAATTGGACTGAAAAATAACAGCTTTAATACTTTTTGTGTCTCGGCATTTTACAGCATCTACAAAAACATTATTGCTGAAGTGTTAAAACACAGCAGATATTGGTCAAGAATTTCAACAGATTTAAAGCCATGCTTCCATAATCACCTGTTCCTCCTGGAGTGAGAGACTGTGGTGTGGTGAAGGTTTTTTTTTGTGTTTACAAAGCAATAACTCTCAAGGCCTTTATTTTGCAATGTTCCCCAGGCACCAGTCCTGGGTCCATACTTGTTCAGCATCTTCATCAGTGACCTTGATGAGGGGATAGTGTCCACCCTCAGCAAGTTTGCTGTTGATACAAAGCTGGGAGGAATGGCTGACACGCCAGAAGGCTGTGCTGCCATTCAGCGAGACCTGAACAGCCTGGAGAGCTGGGCAGAGGAGGAACCAGATGAGGTCTAACAAGAGCAAGTGTAGAGTCTTGCACCTAGGGAAGAGTAACCACATGCACTGGTACAGACTGGGGGATGACCTGCTGGAGAGGACCTTTGTAGAGAGGGACCTGGGGGTCCTGGTGAACAACAAGTTGGCCATGAGCCAGCAGTGTGCCCTGGTGGCCAAGAAGGCCAATGACATCCTGGGGTGCATTAAAAAGAGCTTAGCAAGCAGGTGAGGGGAGGTGATCTTCCCCCTCTGTTCTGCCCTGGTGAGGCCTCTCTTGGAGTATTGTGTCTGCTTCTAGGCTCCCTGGTACAAAAAAGACTGGGATCTCCTGGAAAGAGCCCAGCAGAGGGTCATGAAGATGATAATGAGCCTGGAACACCTCTCTTATGAGGAAAGGCTGAGAGACCTGGGTCTGTTCAGCATTGAAAAAAGAAGATTCAGAGGGGATCTGATCCATGTCTATAAATAGTTAAGGTGTAGGAGGTAAAGGGATGAGCCCAGACTCTTTTCTGCAGTGTGTGGTGAAAGGACAAGAGGAACTGGCCACATGCTGAAGCATACACAACTTCTTCAGGGTGAGGGTGATGGAGCACTGGAAAAGTTGCCCAGAGAGGTGGTGGAGTCTCCTTCTCTGGAGATATTCGAGACCCACCTGGACGCCTACCTGTGTGACCTGGTTAGGGAGTTGCTTTGGCAGGGGGTTTGGACTTGATGATCTCTAGGGGTCCTTTCCAGCCCCTACAACTCTGTGATTCTGTGATCCTGTGAAGTGAGCTGGTGTAAGAGCAAGATAAGTTCTCTTCTGAGATACTTCGAAGGAAAGCCTCTGTACATGGACCATCCTGCTTCAGGTTCATCTGTTCTTCTGTAGTTATCCTATCTTTTGGAGCTTGTGGGCTTAGTAGTATCTATGTCATTTGGGAATGTTTGTTTTGGTTTTGGCAAGTGTGTTTGCTAGGTTCAATTCGATTGACTTCTTGTGAGTTAGTGTGCATGGATTGTCTATTTTCTACTCATAGTCTGTTAAGTAACTTGACTAGTTAATCACATTTGTGCACAGGAATGTGTAAAGCATGCTTTATTTCTCCAGATACAACTACGTAGTGTTTACAATAAAAACAGGAAAATATTTTCTGTCAAGAATTTTGAGTATAAAAAATACTGGTAAGCTTGAACGCTACCTATTCCTTAGAATCATAGACTAGTTATACTTCTATGTAGAAAAAATCAATCATATTCCCAGAGCGTGTTTAATATTTTTTGAAACAGATTCAACTTTCACAGGATTCCTTTATTTTTTTCCTACGTGCACAGTGATGTGCTCTCTTCAGGCACTATGCTTCTATCTACAGACTGAGTCATTCATTCAGGGAATATGAACCACACTCACAATGAGTCATGCTGGCCAAATACAGAGTGCTAAGCATCAAAAAATGCAGAAGAGGAGGCTTTGCTTCAAAGAATTTTTGGAAATTGAATGTTTCTTAATTATTACAAATATCTGTGGAACAATTCTGTCAAATCTGTAAAATTCATTACTATCTTGAAGACAGGAAAGGAGCAGTTCCAAGAAAAGATAAAATGATGAAATTTCCTATAGGTTTCTGTTTCATTGCTATTATCTTTGGTGTTTGAAGAGGATAAGGAGTTTTGTGGATATTTCCTTTATTACAGAACACTTGTCTCTGTGCGAGTTTTCTAGTATCTGATAAGACTTATGCCTCAGTCTTTCTGCTGTCACTTTAGTGGAGTCTCTTTCTCTGCTGAGACTGACTTGTTGGAATTGGTCAGTACACACAAAAACTAAGATGGGATGGACAGATGGACATGTAGCACGACAGTTAGGCTAATCTGCGTAGTTTCTGTTTCCTCTCAGAAAGCAGGTCAAAAGAACCTTATATTTTTAGTGACCAGCGGACCCAAACCAGAAGCAGTGCCTGAAGCATTAGCAGAAGCAGAAAGGGAGGTGCTGCAGGAGTAGAAACTTAGTGTAATCCTGTATTGTCTAATGTGCTGACAGACAAAGCAATAAAGTCAGTAAGGCAGTGATAAAGTCATTTACCTGTATATGAATAAACTCTTAATCTCCTATAAGTCTGTTTAGGACTGCACTACATGATAAAGCAGCAGATTCATCCAGGATCAAATGCAACCTGGTAGCTTGCAGAGTAGCTTCCTGTATAAATATATTAAAAAACTGAGAAAATAAACAGATTTCTCTGGTTATGGAATGGCCAAATGCATGCTGAGATGTTTGTGTTCAGTCTCTAATCATTATTTGGGTGGTTTAGATTCTGTTTTGATTTTATGTTATTGCTATAAATAGCTTCTGAAATTGAGCAGTGCATGTGAGGTAAGATAGGTGCAAGGTTTCCTTATACTATTTCTGTTCATGTGTGCCTGAACTCATATCTGAGGAAAAGTATGCACCAGAGAGAGTGAGGGAACAAAGTATTTTGACTCAGTTCCTTGAGGGGTGGAATAGTGCTCAGTTTCTTACTCTAGTCAGAACACTGCAGGTAGTGTAATTCCACAAGTGCTGTCTAGTGTGTGTCAATTGGCTTGGCAAGAATGACAAAGATTTAAAACAACTTGCATAGAATTCAACAGGAACACAGTGTGAAGCTTGGAAACTGCTCGGTTTGCAGAGAAATAGGGTATCATCAGAGCTTTTTCTCTTCATGCAAAGTTTAACTTCAGAGGTTTGGAACTCTCTTTGTAGATTATCTAGTAAGCAGACATAAAACAAGACTCAGTTGTGTGCCACGTGAGTCTTGGAAAGGTGAGGTGTGTGTCATACAGCAAAAGGGTTATTGCCTGTACAAAAGCCTCAGCAAAGAGCCAGCTGCAGTGCCATGTACTCAGGGTATGGTATGCCAGTTAGATTTCAAATAACATTAATAACCTGATCTCCTATGAGAGGACCCTGGAAGTGTGAAAATGTGCAAGTGTGGAACCATCTGGAATAAAAGTTTCGAATTTCATCTAAAATTAATTGTACTTACAACCAGGTTAGTGGATCTTCTCCACATTTTCCTTTTTTTTTTTTCTTGTACTTGCAAAGCTTTTCATGGAGTAGCTTACTGTGCTGGCCCCATGCCCAGAAGACATGGTGCAGAATGGCCTAAGCACACCTGTACAGACCTGCACTGATATACTGCAAATGCTGGCAGTACCACCCAGACTTCAGTCATTAGCCAAGGTCCTCAGTACATTTCTGAGCATGGGAGTGTCTGCATCCTAGGTATCATTATGGCTTATCTGAGTGTGTATGTACTTTTTTGTGTGCTCACCCTGTAATATACAGCCTACCTTATGTGTATATTTTAAAAGTATTTTATAAAATGAGGGCAGATACCATTACCTGCAGCTGAGGAAACCAGCACAGGGTCAAGGGTTATACACTTTACTGAAGAATGCAGAGCAATTCGTTGGCAGACCAGGGAACCAGACCCCTGTCTCTAATCAGACACATTACTTTTTATGCTTATACTGTTTAGGAAGTGTTATGAATTGTAGATTATCTAACATGCATTCACATTGTTTGTTCAGAGTGCCCCATGTCACTGACGAGAGGAGATTTTCTTTCTTTACTGAAAGACCTCTGCCACTGCTGCTGCTACCGGCATACAAGACTTGAGTTCAGCACCAGTTTGCATTGGCTAAACCCTGACCTGCAAATAACAGTTAACAAGAGCCCTCACATGCATCCTTCAGCAAATATTTAGTGGAGTGACCTGCCAAGTCTGGCTGCATTCACTTCCAGTGACCAAAGCAGGTGATCATGGACCTGACTATGACTGGAATGCTAAATTAGAATCCTCCAGAGGACGTGGTCCAACAATTAGCCCAGCCCTCTGCTTTTTACAGTGAATGCTTGCATACATTCAATTCTGGAAATTACTAGATTTGGTTAGTACACAGTACATTGCTTGGTTAGTGCTTACTGAAGTGCAGGTTTTCTGGTTGTTTGGCAAATTTCAGATTTTGAATATGTATGTTCCTTTTCATTCAGAAAATCCATCCAGATTTTTCAGTAAAATAACTGGAGACAATCTCTTCTGGAAATTACACGTTTTGTCTATGATGAATGTTTTTAATCTTTAATTAAAGGAAGTCCAGAAATAAAAATAATTCCTAATCAATTAATTGAAGGCTTTCTTCCTCAAAATGTCTGAACAAGACAAAAAAATTACATTTTGCAATTTTTTAACAAAACACAATTTTGAGAAAAATCAAAACATCATAATGTTTTTTCAGGATGGCCTGACTTGCACTTCTCACAGAATGCAAAAGTTTACATGACAAATATGCCCGCCTCCAGAATAGACTATAAACTGAAAGAACCAACCAAATAGATCATTTTGCAAGAGACAAATATTTTCCTTTGGTCTTTTTTGGACTGCAAGCCCCCTAGGGTATGGGTAGTCTTCATTTTATATCACCTATCAAGCCAACCCACTGCTGAAACTTAAGAAGTAATTGTTGATTGAGAGTTGATTCACAGCATTAAATCAGCTTGTACCCTCTTGTTGACATCTCTGCATAGGATAGGAACTGCACAGATATTTAAATAGAGGGTTATTTCATTTTAAGTGAGGTTAGATAATATCTTGTAGACTGCAAAATTTGCTTATTAAAATAACATGGCTTTTGTTCTTTTCTCAGCTCTGTTAATCACATTTGAACATGTCACTGTAGGTTGTGAACTGCAAGCAATACATGAAATTAAAATAGAGAACCTAAGCGTATTTTTTGCAATATATTACACGAGTTAACTTCAGTGCTTACATACATTTAGGCTATGCAGTGACTGAACACAGTCCTGACGTATCAAAAAATAAGTAAGAAAAATTAGAAAGGGCTTTTTACGTGAAAATAAAATGGACAAGCTTGAAATAAATGTCATTCCTCCTCCTTCCCACTCATCCTTCCCATCACCCCTCCAACAGCCTCCCCCCTTCCAAACCAGTTTCAAGCATAATTAATGAAGTTACAACCTGACAACTTTGATCTCTTCTTTTGTAGTGGGACTAGCAGACAGACTGGACAACTGGGCATACAGAGAAAATAATGTGTCTTCTGTTTTGCTATATGCCCTACTTTTCTACAGCAAAATAATATACATCCAAAAGTCTTCAAAGATATTGTGTTGTCTACTTTCTTCTCCATCGGAGTAAATTGTTATAGAGAATCTGCTGCTTGGGATTGAGGAAGGTCAGGGAACAAATGTTATTGATCCTAAGTGTAACTTGTCTTTTGAGAAACTCCGTTGAGATCTGTGGATGCCTTTTTTTTGTGCCTGTGGAGGATCATCTCTTATGTTAACAATGTTTGAAATTGTAATGCCTCTGCACATGCATGTATGAATGGACAGGTTTGATTTACTCCAAGAAAGTGAAGAGCATATCCTTTAAATATTCTGCCAGTATCTTACTCCTGCATTCCAACAGAAAATAAGATCAGGAGCTTGTCCTAGAGTAAGTCAACAGGGCTACGGCAACTCAGGCAAAATTTAATATAAACTGAAGTTCTCTGCATAGCTTTCCTTATTTTGCTCATTCTTATGCAGCACTTTGCTAATACCGTGCATAGACTGTTCGAAGCAGAGATTACATATTCAGTATTACTAACACAGTGCTTCATGTTAAAGGCTGGATTCCAAAGCTTTTACTCATTATCAGTAGGTCACTCCTCCATGAATAACCTTGGAGAACAGGGAAGCTTGTAGTGAAATGAAGCATTATTTAATGTGGATTCAGGCTTTAGAGCTTAACTGTATAGTATTAGGGACAAATATTAGCCCCTTTCCTCCTTACACCTGTGGGGTGATCCAGTTCTGCACCCACAGACTCTGGTTGGACCTGTGTCGTCGTATGAGTGATTTATGCATCCAACAGCCACAAACACATGGGCCTGGTATAGAAACTGAACTAAGGGAACTCAATCCAAATATTGCCCATCTCTAATGCGTATCTCAGAAATGCATCATTCTTTGGGGCCCCTGTCACTCCACAAGTATTTTCTGTAGATGGACAAGTATGTGGCTCACCCCACGAGCTCAGGGAGGGAGCACTAGGGAAATTTACTTTGGCAAATGTTCTGTTGGTGGCAGGTGACAGCCATTCCCTGCCCAGTGGAAGAAGAGTTGTACTGCATATGTAAATGCTGGAAGAGGTGGGCAACAGCACCTAAGGACTCCCACTTCTGCCTTCTAGCTTTAATTCAGTGCCATGGGAAATCAACTGTACTGTCAAACACAAAATGATTCTCCCGTGACACATCTCCTCCCTCATCCCACACTTCCCCCAACAGTGCTAGGCATTTCTGGAGAGAGCAATCACACTGCTGTTCCTGAATTTAACAGTCCTCAGTGAATTCAAACTGATGAATTCATTTTTCTTGTATCACATTTGTCACAGCATTCACTGATGAGCTCCATAGGAAGCTTGGCAATGAGTGCCAAAGTCTGACTTTGGTAAAATAATGTTTCTCTTGCCTGTGGACTACAGGGCTTCCAGGAGGTGACTGGTGACTTCTCTTCTGGGTTAAGTGTCAGCAGCTCAAGTTTCCCAATATCTTGGCCCTATCTCCAGCAAAACTCTTGCCTGTAGCAACCCCATTGCTATTTGGGTGGGAGGTAGTTGTCAGCATCAGACCTAGATTTATAAAGATCCTGAAGTACTCAGTTCCTACCAGAATCAGTGTTAGGATCATTGTGATCTTCTTTAAAAAAAAAAATAAAATAATAATTCTGTGTTGTGTCTCACGTGGAGTCTAATCCGCTGGCTTTGAGTTGAGGCACATCGGTGCAACATTGAAAGGGATCTTGCAGGACTTGTTATACTTGTTCTGTGAATAAGACAAGGCTTTCTGTTTCTCAGACTGCCATTCTGACAAGTTTTACAGGCACTAAAGTAAACAAGTACCTTTCCTAGTAAATGCTGCTATTAAAAATGCCCAGGTAGGATTGTTTTATAGATGGGAAGAGGCACAAATATACAATTCCGCTCTGATTACCAATGGTGGGGAATCATTTGTCTGTTTGTAAGTTGCCTGTAGGCCCATGTGCAACCATCGTGCAGCTCAATCCATCCGCATTCAACACTCTTTCACATCGGGCTCTTGGTAGGTATAAATGGGCTTCACATCAGGGGATAAAGGGGAGGGTTGAAGCATCTGATCCGGCTGAAACTGGAGCTCAGAGCCTCTCTCCCTCTTCCTCCCCCCACATACAATGAGTGGCCTCCCTCAAGCTTTCACCCTGGTTTTAACTCCTCCCAGAAAATGAAGAGTCAGATGTTCATATTAATGTAGTGGTTAACCAGCCTGTGGTAAGAACACTTTACCCAACTGGCTTGATTTATACTGCACTTATCATCACACCAGAAATTAAGAGTGAACACAACAGCAATGTCATTGTCGTGTTACATCGACTTCACTAACTTTCAGTTTTGGAGTTGAAATGGCACTCAAAAAATGAGAGTGCTGCTGGTCTTTCATAGCAAGCACCCTCTCACGTATACCAAAATCGCAGTGAAAGGTAGTGACTTTAAGACTACTTAGCACTCCTAAAGCCTGCTCTGGTAGCTGTTAAGTGATTATTTCTATCAATGGTTCAGCTGGTTGTGCTGCCTGTTAGCACCATTTTACAGAGTGGGAGCTGGGCTCAAGCAGACTTTCAGTGTATGAAGTCCTGACTCCCAATTCAACATCCCTTTTTTCAGGCTACAGGAGAAAATTCACCCTTTCAGGAAAGTTGTTTTGTTTTTTTTTTGCACTTTTAAGGCATTCAGATCTCCCAGAACAGCAGAGATGAGCTCCCACTTGGGATTGTGATTCTGAGACTTTTTCAATGCAATAATTATTTTCCCTTTACTTCTTCCTACTCAGAAAGACCTGGTGTTGAAGGTCAATCTTCTGATTCTTGAGAAACTGAAACACAACCTCCTTGATAACCTTTCCCCAGGGAAGCCTGTGTGAGCTGGCCAGATGTGCAGGGAAGCCCTCTGACTTTCGTGTGGGTTTGCTCAAGTAGGTCTGACTTCTGTTGTGCTTTATGTTAGCTCAGGGGTGAGATACAGAGATAAAAACAGAGGTCAGGACCAGATCTGTGAATGACAAACATCAGGATCATGCAGCACATATGCCTCTCCCATTAGCCCTAACTACTTTGCTAACCTTAGGCCACATTGATGTCCTGATATCATCTCTTTAAGATTAAAAAAAAAAAAAAAAGAAAATCCTCAAGACATTTCAGACATGCTACGATGTACTCCAATTCAAATAAACTCATGGAGTTACACTCTCTAAACCTATCATTATTCCTCAGGCACTAGCAAGGACAACAAGAGCACATTTTGACTGTTCCAAGTCAGGCAGTTACAACCCCTTGCTGGCTCCCTGTTTTTCAGCCAGGAAACAAGATCTTTGCAGTCGCTCAGTCCATTAGTCCCCATCCCTGCTAACTAATTTTAAACAAATTCCACAGAAGACCGAGGCCCTCTCAAACCTTGTGGAACTTGGTAGTAGGTGAGACAAGAGTTTGCAGCTGCTCATGTCTCCATCAGCCACATGGCGCATTAACACGCATACATCTCCATGAGGCCCACTCGAGTCCCAGTGGCACCGCAGTGCACTGAGTACAACAGACAGCAAAGGAATAAAGCAGCATCCTCTGTAAGGAACTAGGCACCAGCAGTTCCACCACTCAGAGGCATTTGCTTTTCTTCTGCTGTGATCGTATAGAAAACAGGTAAGACATTAAGCCACGCTTCCATTTTGCAGACTTGCTTTCAATTCCTTGTTTCAAATTAATAGATTAAGCAATATGTGTAATGGAGAGGCACTTGCTCACCCAAATAAGCCAGAAAAGCCAAAGTGCCTGTTTGCATGAGTAAGTGCTCACTGACTGGGAGACTAGGCAATGTAGCATGAATGCATGAAGAAAGAATGTTATTGAAGTTTAAATTGATAAAACAGCTTGAGTCATTGGTGATAAATTTCTTTGTCTTCAGAGGAAGTTAATTTTAAAAGAAAAAGAATTGTTTTAAAATATATTTGAAGTATCATATTACATGCATTTATTCCTAAATCACTTTCCCACTCCCACAGGCTAGGATTAGAAGCTGTCGCCCTCACTTGCCTCTTTGAAAAATGCAGCACCAGTTCTTTCGCAGTCAAATAAGCAGCGAGGTCAGGAAGGAAGCAGGTCTGGAGGAGTTAATGCTCTTGTGATGGCTTTGAGTTTTTCAGTTGAATTGAGTCCCTAGTTCTGCAGAAATGGCTGGGAAAGGAAGTAATGCATAAAATAAAATGATGAGGAGCTTGCAAATAGAGGGCTGCTTACAAAGATGTGGTGATAGAGAATCTGAAACAGCTGACCCAGTCTCAGGGAAAAAAAAGGTAGAAGACAGTTTGCTTTGTTCTCATATATCCTTGGACTGTTTTCTGGTGTGCTTCCCATTATATCAGGATATTGTGTTCTTACTAGCCATGCAGGATATCGGAGGTCAGTAGCTGGGGGGTCTGATGGAGGCTGGAGTGTGCACATGGAATTGATTAGGGGGTTATCTTCATCACGATGGCAAATCATGTCGGTATTTCAATGTCTGAACCTGGGTCTGGAGCAGAGGAAACTGTGGAGACAGCTATATCTTAATTACCTCTGGAAGCTTTACTGAAATGTTCAGAGAATTGCTCATCTGTCTGAACAGAACAGGAGTTATTGCCATCAAAGCTGCAGAGAGCTCAAGACATAAGTATCAGAGAACTGAGATCAAACAGATATCCTGAGGTGTGATGGGGACCACGTTATAAATAGGAAGATTACAGAAACACGGAATATCCAAGTAGCCCCTCACAGTCCCTCTTTATACTCATGTTTTGACAGCAGCTAAAACACGATGTCAGACCTTGACTGGGGCTTGGGGGTTTAGCTAACTTTCCCTCCATCCTGCAGCGGCACCCCACCAAGGATGCAGAGGCTAACTCCACACCTGGTCCTGCTTGCTTGCTGTCCTGCTGGACCAGCTGTCTGTGGAGCTCTTAGACCCTGTTCTTGAAGTTGGGTGTCCCCTGTCCATTCTTTTTGTCACACAACCTATGCAAGTTTTGAATTACCCACAGTCCTACTTCACCAAGCAGTGCCCCTGGATAACAGGAAGTTCTCGGCATTCTCATCCCACTACCATTTTTGTATCAAGTAGTTTCCTCGGTAACCTGTGAAAGTCAAGGTTTGTTTCTGCCCTGGGTTTGGGGTCAACCCAGGCTGGAAACTTGACTGATGTTTGTATCCAGGTCCCATATTGCCATTTAAAGATTAAAACATCTGTAAGAACTCAAACATCCTATTTTTCTTTTTTTTTTTTTTTTTTTCCTTAGAACAGTGGATTGTGATCAACAAGAGTTTTGACAAAAGGAAAACAAGAAGTAGGGAAATACAGAAGACCATATCCATATTGGTAAATTATAAAGTGAATGTTCTCCTGGATGAGACCACCTGCGCTATTCATTGATATGAGAATTAGCAATGACCAATAAATACTTCTGGTAGTTAGCTTGGATGCAACCACACTAGTCTTGAGACCAAGAGTTTATCTTCATAGTGGATACAAGTTGTTCTGTGACAATTTGTTTGTGTGGAAATGGTCCTGAAAATGCTGAATTGAGGCAGAGATACCTCTGCGATTGAAAATCATGTGTCACCATGTGGGTAAAAGGGAAGGTTGATTTCTTCCACACTAGTTAGCCCAAATAAGGACTGCTAGATGCAGTTGTTTAGGAGAATCATGGTGTTGCAACTTCTTATCACTTCTATCTGTGTCTGCTTTGGATGCAGACAGCGGGAGATGGCTGAATCAAGAAACCCCCATTAGCCGCACCCTTGATGCAATGCACATTCCTTGCTCATTGACTCAGGGCTATCAACTTTCCTTTACTCCCTCTTTGCTATGTATTTTGCAGCAGCACTCTAAACACCTGAGGAGACAGTGTTTCGAGCAGGCACTTGCTGTATTTGGACACAGTATTGCGTGTCTTCACTGTCACTGTGTACATTTGTGGCTCATGCAACAGGACAGAAATTAGGTGAGCAAAGCTATAAAGTTATTTTGCTTGTGCAGAACGGATAATGAGAGTAATGCAATTAACAGTATTAATGTTAATAACCAGGTATCTGCTATTAGCAGTCTCCTGTCTTGAACATTTATTAAACAGTGATGTCAAAGTTAGGTATCAAAACAGTCTTCTCCTGACATCAGCTTCTTTGTGTGCAACCACACAGAGATGTTTGACTTCTGGTTGAGAGAGTACATGCTATCATGCTAACATCAGTGTTATCAGATAATATCCATGCTAAAATACAGAAATAAGTTAGATGTTAGGAGGCTACTGCAAAGTTTGGTGAAAAGGTTTGGGATATAATGTACCTTATTTGATCAAAGTATCAGTCTTTACATCCTTACTCACACAAACTATAAAATCCACATGGTAACTTACTTTGCTAAGAAGACGGTTAGAATTTTTCTCACCACTTAACTATATAAAACAAACAAACAAAAAACAACCACAGCAGTACAAATATTATGGTACAAATACAAATAGCAACGAATGCTTTCAAATGAGAAATGTATTTTGCCCTTTGAGGTTGAGTTGTAGGTGGCAATAGAGATGCCATATAGTCCAGCTCTTCTGAAGAGATTCAGGAAGACAAGAAAAACAATAGATTTTTGGGTATAAAAACTGCATATTTTCATCAACATAATATGCTTACTCTCATGAAACCCTGATTACATTGTTCAGTTAATATTATGAATTGGAAAGTTCAGCTTGAATACTGGATGAATTTGCTATATACCTTTTCAGGTTCGTAAAGTTATTTTAGGTGTTCAAAAAAAGGCACAAAACATTTTATTTTTCATTTGTCTTTTACATCAGACAAAAATTGGGGATCTTTTCAAAGAGTACCATAATTGAGAGGATAACCAGCAATTTCTCCTGTGCAAAAAAATCCCACAGCAGCCATAAGTGCATCAGTTTTTATCTATTGTAGTTACTGTTTGTGGGGGGGGGGAGGGGGGAGGCAGGTGTTGTTGGGTGTGTTTGTTTGTTTGTTGCTCACTTTTATTACTGATAAAGCTGCTGCTGCAAACACTATCAGCACTTAAACCGTTTAGAAGTATATTCCTGATTTAGGAGAAACCTCCCTGGAAAATGCAACATTGGACTTGTGGACTGAGGTAGCAGATAAAACCTGGATGTAAAGAAATTAAAACTCAAGTGTGGAGATTGATCTGAGATAACATCATGGTCACGTGTCAAAATACTGACTATGCAACTTACTATAATTAAGACTTAATTCCAGCACCCTTGTGCGTGTTGGTCTTGTCTATGTGCTACTGTACAAACAAGCAATCAGTGTTAAGAGAGGAATAAGAGAAGCTGAGTGTGTAAAGATACACATATTTAATCAGGAAAGCTCTATAGAAGCAGCAGAATCTGACAAGTTTTGAATAGTGTTTAGAAGAAACAGCTGTCGAGTGATAACCCCAGTCCTGACACTGGGCAAATTACATCTATAAAATGGAAATGATAGTTACTAACCTGTTCTACAGGAGATTTGCAAAGATAAATTAGTTAATATTTGTGCGATGTCCTGAAAGTGCGAAGTGACATAAAATGCAAAGAATTATTACCTCAGTCCTTGATTTAAAACCTCAGAGAGCAGTCACAGAATACAAACTGCCATGCAAACTACAGCGTCCACCATGTCAAACACCACACACATTAAATCTGAGAAAGACAAATTGTAAAATGCTGTTAATTCAGCTCTGCTTCATCTCTGCTGTTCCAACAAAAAGGCTGCCCTTTAAAACCACTGCTGCGGCATGCACAGAAGAGCTGTGTTGCTACTGAGGAATTGTTGCTGATAAATTTCTGTGAAGAGGCAAATGCTGACCCAGTTCTCACTGGATAATGGAAACCAGTTTACATGCATAAATGCTGAACATAAAGAAAACAGGAGATATGTATATACCGTAAAGGAGGTCACTCAAAGAAAGTTGAAGCAAGATGTTTTATTTAGTGTAATATTGTCACTACGAACCATAAACTTAAAAACAAATGGTCGAAAGCCTGACCTTTGTCCTACGACCTTTGCACACATGTAGTTGCTAATAAAGGTTTGGCAATGTGAAGAAATACTGTATGACCATGCTGAAATTCACTGTGTTCCATTAGTTTCAAAGAAGTTGTACCAAATGCAGTCTCTGGGTGTGTGAGCAGCTGGGTAGAGAAAAATGCCATGTTTGAGTTCAGATTTTCAGAAATTGTTCCGTTATGTCAAACGAACTTGAAAGATCTGCCTGTCATCATTGGTGTCTGCAGCCGCAGTCTTAAAGTTCCTTTGTGTATTTCATGACCTTGACAAGCAGAGCATAGATGCCATAGAAATAGTTCATCTGTGTTCAAAAAGCTGGGAAGGCAGAACCCGTGGCAGCAAGTCCATGGTGCCACACCATCAGCCCCAGATGAGACTTCCCTGCAGTGAATGTCTGCAGATTGAGAAAGAAAACACAGAGAGGAACTTGCCCAGTCTTCTCCTTCACCATGTCGGGAACGAAGAAGTTAAGTTAGGATCAAATCTTTGGTTTTATGTGGATTCTCGTAGGGGCAGTATGTGATGGGCAGTAAATGAAATATGTTCCTGCTCAGTGCAGGAGGTAGAATCACAATTATATGAAAAATTCTGCAATGCAAGTGCTTGTTCTGAAATGAGTTAGGACAAGACTTTGCCAAGTTTCTCCATTGAATTCATGTGCAAAATATGTTTTCTTTTTCCTGTGCTTAGCTTATTTTTCAACTGTCATGCCAAATCTTTTCTTCTGGTAGATCATCAAAACTCTGCTCCGTGTTGGTATCTCAGTGTGAAACGTGCGTGCCTAGAGGTATCTGTTTTTATTTAGCATTTGTCTGTAGAACTGATTTGAGCCTAATTTCTTTGGTGTCTTAATTGCACTCCCTCTCTCATAATGCAAGCTGGAGCCTTTAGTGTGCATTTGAGGCTACTTTGCAAATCTCCCCTCTCTAGAAGTTGTTTTTTTTTTTTTTTCCTGGCCTCTCATTTTTAAAAATCTTCAAATTTGTCTAAATAAATGAAAATGAGTCAAACGGACATAAAGTTTTTGAAGTTGCACCGTGCGAGTATCTTTGAAGTAAACTGAATTAAACGGATACTGTGTTGCAGGATCAGATTCTGCCCCTGTTTCAGGCACAGAAACAATCGGAGGAGCAGTGTTGTACGGATGTTACTCACCTCTGAGTTTACTTCTAAGTATTTATTGTGCATTATTTACCCTGTATAAGGAAAAGAGCATGCCAGCTACAGCATCCAAAAGCTCATCTTAATGATAAATGATTAGGGGCATGATACATTGTTAAAGGCATGTGTTGGAGCATCTACCTCGTGCTACTGCAATATCTGTCGTATCCTATTGACTTTGTGACCAAAATCTTTTCAGGACTCTTAGGAAGAAGTTTCCAGCCAGCAGCACCTAAGTATGAGACTTGTTGCCAAGTGGCAAGACGCTTGAGAAAGTCCCAACGTGGACAAGTGACACTCCATGTCCCATTTCCATGCCTAAGCAATAAAGGCAGTGTTTCTTATCACCTTGCAGAGTAGCAGCCTGCTTAAAAAAATAAATAAATGAATAAATACACAAAAATGCTATGGCCATAAACATATTCACTGGATACTGACTCATTTGGGTTTGCCTCGTGCAGTAGCAACGCTGAGAGGTAAGGAGCACGGTGCTTTTGCTTTGTGGATTTCCGTGCAGTAGCCCAAGAACACCTCTGTAGTACTGTCTGTTTGCAAAGTAACTCACTGCTTAGAGCAGGAAGAAGACAGAAACAACACGGGCCGATAAGGGCCCTGCTGAAATACTTCGAGCATCAGCGCAGTTTTTCTTAGCGCTCACACACTTGGGGAGAAACGACCACACGGTAACGGGACTGAATGGGACTGTTCGCGGGCTCTGCTGATTGCCGAGGCAGCAGAAGCGAGGGTTGCATATAACGGGAAAGGATGGGACGGAGCGGGTTTGTGCGGCATTCCCCAGCAGGGACTGAGCTGCTGGGGAGGGACACGGAGGGGGAGCCGAAGGCCACGGGGCTTTTTCGCAAGAGGCGACGCAAACGCCTGCTCATGCCTTTGGCAGCTGCCGGGCAAACAAACAGCCGGGAAGCGGAAAGCGGGATATCCCCGACATGCCACGTAACCCCAGAGGGGGAAATCGGCCGAGCCGCTCCCTTCCCCCACAACCCGATCCCCTCCTCTGTCCTGGGGCAGGTAGGGGGCCGCTCCATCCCTACCTGGGCGGGGAAGGCTCCGCTGGTTCCTCCTCCCCCTGGCTCCTTGCTCCCGCCCCATTCCTTCTCCTCCTCCTCCTCCTCCGCCTCGGCGTCCCCAGAGGGAGCCCCTGCGCTCCGCGGCCGGGCAGAGCAGTCCCGCGGCCGGCCCCAGCCCCTCCGCTAACCCGTGCGACGGAAGGAGCGCAGGGAGGAGGAGGAGGAGGAGGAGGAGGAGGAGGAGGAAGAAGGCAGCAGCAGCCCACCCGCAGCTGGGCAGGCACGTGTGCGCGCAATCCTCGACGACCGCCCTCTAGCATGCTGCGCGGAGGCAGAGCGGCAGCCGCGAGCTGAGCCCAGCGGGGCGGAGCGCAGAGCAGCGCGGGGTGAGGAGCAGCTCTCCGCGGAGCTCCGTGCGCCCGTCGCACACCATGGGCTGCTGCAGCCCCCTGCCCGCCGTCGGGCCCCGCGGGGCCGCTGTCCTGGTGCTGCTGCTGGTGCGCGTCGCGCTCTGCTCCGCCGTGGAGGAGAAAAAAGGTAACGGGGGCGGTGCGGGTGCCGCCGCGATGCCGGCTGTGCCCCTTGGGGGGAGCGGCGGAGGGAAAGTCCCGGCTTCGGAGATGGGGGGGGGGGGGGGGGGGGGGAAGAAGGAGAGAAAGAGGGCAAAATAAACCTGGAACAGCGACCGCGCAGCTCTGACTTCCTGATTCTGAGCTCGTTTTCTTTTGTGGGGGTGGAGGAAATAAAAGGGAATAAACCTTCGCGCATCTCATCGCTCGTGCTTCTCCTCTCTTGAGGCTTTTTTTTTCGTGCTCTTTCCGCGGGTGCCCCGAGCTCCCTCACCGCCTGGGTTCACCCCGAGGTGGGGCCGGGCCGGGCACCCCGTTCCTCACCAAAAAGATGAATGTGCGCGCACCTGGGAAGGGCGTGTAAGGGGAAGACGGGAAACTTCACGCGGGTTCTCCGGTTGTCAGAGCCGGGAGCTCTCCGTGCTCTGTCCCTGCCCGGCACGGTGCCGTCGCTGTCACCGCTCAGAGAGTGCCCGGCTGCCGCGCGTGGGAACGGCTGTCGGCTTGGCTTCTGGGGCTTTGTTTTTGAGAAACTGGTTTAAGGGGTGAGGAAACGTTTGCGACGGGGCAGTTCCGTCGCTTTTTCTCCGTGTGTGGTGATCTTTTCTGTGAGCAGGCCCCGAGCGCTCTTCCAGGCAGACTGCAGCTCTCTTTATCTTGGAGATCGGCCAGCGAGGGGGGAAAAAAAAAAAATGCAGATTTGTTGTTGTTGTTGTTTCTTTCTTTCTACGGAAAAAAAAGAAAAAAAAAAAAAGTAGGAAAAGAGAATTAGTGGCGTTTAGAAGAATGGTGCGTGGCTGAAAACAGCTGAGCCCGTCTTTTCGTGACTGAGGATGGTAGAGCTGTCCTGAGAGGGAGCAGCAGCTCCCCGTTCTGAGAAACTAGTTGCACAACCTCAAAGCAGCGAAGAGGCTCCCTTGTTCCAGAAATCAAGTTCATACCTGTTGCTGATGTAATGTAGGCAGCTTTTCTTTCCCGGGTTTCTGATCTTTTTCTTTTCTTTTATTCCCCGCACCCTTTGAAAGTGATGGGGAGCAGAGCTGACTCCGTCAACTGCATTTGTGTTAAGTTCTTCGAAATGCAACTCCCAGGTGCAAGTACCCTGTAGAATATGTAAAATGTGAGGGTAAATATGTTGCTGCCTTCTTTAGAGTGCTTAATTCTGTGCCTCATAAAATTATGAGGGTGCCGTTTATTTGATGATTATTAAATAATCAGCAGCGATGTGATAAACCCAACAGAGATTATTGTCAACATCCTGTTAGTGAGTAACAGTTCTTGTGAGGAGGGCCAAGGATGGAAGAGGGGAAGGCAGAACACTTCAAGAAGCATGAATCAATTGTTTGGGCTTTGTTTTCCTTATCGTTTGAGGATGAGTGAGGAAATAAGGTGGGTACAGAATAAAGAGGCATTTGGGAATCAGGAGATCATGAGATGCTGATTTAAGTGAAGGGTCCAATAGGTAGTAGCCTATGGATGTCTGTTGATGGCCTGTTTCCTTGGGACCCCGCAGCATCTGAATTTAGAACAATTCTCAAAGCAAATGTGCTGCCATAAACATTGCAACACTCATAACATATGACAAAATTCTGTTGCTTCTAGAAGTCCAAATGGCGTATGCCTTTATACTTCTTAATATTTCAACCCTGTTAGTGCTACTCCCCAAAAAGTACCTAGGCAAATCTTTTTGTTAGAAGGTCAGAATCAACACGTAATGGGCAATGTAATGGTTTAATGGAAATTGAAGTACAAGTAGTGTCTCTTTTGCCAGAAGTTTAGAATGATCTTTTCGAATATGGATGAGACTAAACATGTTTATTTGCATGACTGTAGTCATGAAAATGAAAAACAAATAAAACCAAACCCAATAGTTGTGCATAATCTAACACAAAACAGCATTATTGGAAACTGAAAAACTCTCACAGAAATCAGTACCTCCCTCTCTCTCAATCCACCTTCTGTAATGTTGACCCAGTTTGACAGTGGAGGAAGTAATCTGGATTTCCAATGGCAGTTGCTGGATGGCCTGTTAGGTGGCACCTGAGACAAATACTTGTGACAGCAGGAATGCCACTTCCTGCAGCATGCAGGACTGATGCCCGTTTTGTGTCTCAGTGCTCAGCGATAGCACTGCATTTAGGCAAAACACTTTTTGTTGGTTTTTTTGGCTCTATATTGCTTAGTTTTGATCTGCAGTTACAGCTGTTGTGGGATGGGAACGGGGATTGTGCGCTCTAACCCTCTGGCAGCATACTGACTGCAGAAGGTCTCTGCGGTGCTCTCATGGACCTTGTGTTTCGTGTTGCTTTCTGTGAAACTAACTGTGAAATTAAGCTACTTTAGGATGCTGAAATTTTTATGTTTTAGTTTCCAAAGGGAAAAAAATATATTTGTGAAACCCACCGATGATTGTAGTTAGAAGTAGAAATTTCAGGTACAATCCAATTTAGTGAAATAAGGCAATTAAATAAGTCTCTTGTATAAACCTGTTCTTACTCGCTTGCCTCAGTGTGTGAAAAATTAAGAACAAAACCCAAAGCATTGTTAAGGACAGTCGCTGATAAGCAAGGAAGGGGAGGCAAAGTGACTGCAGTCATCCCCTTAATTCAGATAACTTGCAAAAGGAGTGAATGTGTGCAAAACGCTGTGAAAGATTTTGGTGTCTCAGCAGAGTACATATGTATGTATATGGTGAACGAACTGCATGCAGAAGTGATAGCAGTAAATGCAAATGTATTATTTCTTGCATCAAGAGTTTATGAAGAGATTTGCAGATAAATGAGAAATGAAGATCGATGCCCTGGAGACTACAATCAGAGTAGTCCATTGTAATTCATTTGTTAATTTATAGAGACTTTCAGGGAGTGTCACACAATGCCATTATGTTCCTCAGGGTTGACTTTTGCATTTAGGTATCCATATATCACTGAAATCACTAGGATACACGAGCATTAGGTGCAAGATAGCTGTCTGGCCAAACCAGTTCCTTCTGGAGGCATCCTTATCTTCCTATAGTACAAACTACATTAACTTTAGCAACTTCTCAGATACAAGCCTACCGAAAGGTTTATTTCGTCTTAGGGAGGATGGCTATCTTCCCCAAATGTAGTAAAATCCATACTCGCAATGCACGTGTGGTTGTGGTGTCAAGAAGTGCTTTGCCTTGTAGGGCTTTGCTCTGGGAAGCCCGAGCCAGCTGTACTCACAGCAGCGTCCTCTGGCTGGTCTACATGAGAGGAGAGCTTGCTGGGATGACCCAGCTGACAGGCAAGCTGTAGAAGGCCTTATTCTCATAAACTGGCTTGCTAGCTAGTGCAATTATTATTTTGGAAAAGCACTGGCATTGGAAAAGCGTCTTTTATCATTCTTCAAATACCACCCTGCTATGCTGTTCTCCTTGAGCATCTACCAGGGGAAAAGTGATCACGTCAGCTGGGGCTCAGCTGGCACAGAATTACACTCAATCTAGTAAGGATTTTGCTAGTTTTAACAGAGGCAGAAAGTGATTGGAAAGGGAGCAGGGCTTTCATTTGTTCCTCATGAGAGGCACATTCCAGCTTTTCCTTTTTCAGATTTGCCATGCAGAAGCCATGGAAGGTGTGTGGCCTCTGATGAATGCTCAAGCAGTGATTATTGCTGTGCTAAGGATCATCAGCTGTCTTGCTGTCACCCCGAGGTCAGCTTGAGCAACGTGCCTTGCTGTAAGCATATTTTGAGAAGTGAGTGCACAGTTTGCCTCTCTGAGTCCTACGAAGTGCTTCACCCAGCACGTGGGTTGCAGCTATGGCTGAGTGGGACCACTGCTTTGCCCAGGCTGTGTGATGCCTGGGGGGAAGGCATGATGGGTTTCAAGCAGGGCAGCCCTTGCCTTGGGGATGCACTCTCCATCTGGACTGATGCATGCTGACACTCCAGCTCCGGGCGAGAGGGGAGGGACGACATTCATGTCTGGTGACTCATCAGAGGTCCTTCTGCCCCTGCTGCCTGCTAGTACCTTCCAGTTCTGGAGGGCCACGTGAAGATTCAGGTAGCCAGCAGCACGGATGTAGCAGCTTTGTGTAAATGGGGTAAAAAGCACTTGGGTCCAGAGGGGACCATGAGGATGATCTGAGGGCTGGAGCACCCTTCTTGTGGAGACAGGCTCAGGGAGTTGGGCTTGTTCAGTCTGGAGAAGAAAAGGCTCCAGGGAGACCTTGCAGCAGCCTTCCTGTATCTAACAGGGCCTACAGGAAAGCTGGGGAAGGACTCTTTGTCAGGGAGTGTAGTGATAGGACAAGGGGTCATGGTTTTAAGTAAAAGATGGGTGGTTTAGGTTAGAAATGTGAAATAAATTCTTCTCTGTGAGGATGATGGGGGACAGGAACAGGTTGCCCAGAGAAGCTGTGGATGACTTATCAAGGCTCGGTTGGATGGTGCCCTGAGCAGCGTGATGTAGTGGGAGGGGTTCCTGTCCATGGCAGAGGGAATGGAAACAATCATTTGATCCCAAGCCATTCCAGGGGATGGTAAGATTCTAGGATAATTTTGTTCTACGGGGAGGTAATGGTGCTCAGGATGTGAACCCGCCACTTGATGTTACCTGTGGATTTGGACAGCTGTTGTTCAGCTCGGTACAGTGCATGCTGCCCCTTCTGTGTGTGTAAGAATTTGACTTTCTTTTGTGCATCTAGGAATACTATGTTAGTCAGCACAATATGAGATCTAGTGCTGTTCCTTCCTGTTTTGACTCTCACTGTGTTACTCCTGGCTTCCCACTACATCAAACTGGACTGTAATACTCCTTTATTTAGGGCTGAATTCTGCTGACCTGATTGTATTGAGTAATAATGTACCTTTTTTTCTTCAGAAGTAGTTACTGAAGACTTGGCATGAATATGGGCAGCAGAAGTCATTTGCAAAGGAAATGTGGAAAAAAAAGATTTTTGTTGTTCAGAGAAGTTGTACTAAAACAAATGTCTATTCCCGCTGAAGCAAGATTGTTATTTATTAAAAAAGCTATGACATGCCTTAGTAGTTTGTCCCAGAGGGAGAATATTTATGTATAGGTGTGGGTCTTGTGCTCTCTGTGCTTAATTAGTAACGTTATTAAGGGTTGTTCACTGGGAAAGAACGTGAAGAATTCTTGTTAGCTTTCCTGTTCAGTCAAACTTTGTGATGACCAAACTTTCTGAAGAGGCAGGGCCTCGTGGGCTGACCGCTAGGCTAAGCAATACGCTTGCTACCACGTTGTACTTATGTAGCCTGTAATGGTGTGTGAACTTTCGTTTTGAAGTTTTAATGCAAAGTGTGTTTTGCCTGCTGACAAATCAGTGCGTGCTTTCTCCACCCCGCACATCTGTGTACGTGAAAGTAAACATCTACATGTTCGCATGCATGTCTTGCTGATAGAGTGCATCAAATCATGGGTGGATTCTGTTTGTTTCAGAGGTTGAAGGAGGAAAACAAACAAACAAAAATAATGACTTCCAGTCAAACTGACATATATATTAGGGTGGTTCTTGTGAAGTGAAGAAGAATAAAGGAAAAGAAAAGAAAAAAAGAAAAAGGAAATAAAAACAGTGCCAACTGTCTGAAAAAAGGCAGTTTTAAGTTAATCTGGAAGACTTGTTTCACCTGGAACTATTGGTTTTTTTTGTGTTTTTTTTTTTTTTTTTTAAGTTTTGTAAAAAGAAAAATCAAATGCTATTTGAAATGAAAAACTGCAAGTTTGTTCTGAAAATACCAGAACACTACTTAATTCTCCTACACCTCCCTCCCACTCAGTTTCTGGGCCAAGGCATGTTTGCTGCATTTGGCTCAAATTAGTGAATTTCAATTCCATTCTTTGCTTGAGAAAAAACTAAGGTGGGGTAAATTGTAATCAGTGCAAAGGTGAGAAACTCTGTTCTGATCTATCTGAAGGTAAATCAGAGAGATGTTTGATATGGCTTTGATATGGCTTTTCCATTTCCATTGAGGGTTAATAATAAATATCTTGGTGTCTGTCACCTGTGCTGGTATGGGTATTCATGGTGCATACACTGAACCATGCTGTCCTTTGGCCAGGGCTGGTATGCCTGGGACACCAGTCCCAGCATGGACTGGGGCTTTGGGCAGGAGAGCAAGGGCTGCCAAGTTGTGGCTGTACCCCAGGGACTGGTGGTGCTGCCATGCTGGTTAAGGGTCCTCTGCTGCACGTAGCCACTCTGGGGATTCCATCATGCCATGCCCTCTGGCACCTGTGAAAACTTCAGCTCTGCCAGCCCTCTCCATCCCAAGCTGTCCACAATAAAAATAACACAGTACATGCAAAGACAGTTTTGCCGGAATATCTCTTTCCAGGCTGCTGGAGTCCAGAGCACGGTGATGTTGGGTGAGATGTTTTCCAGAGAAGTATGGAAGGAAGGAGGAGTGGATATAAAACAGATGCTTCAATGACAGGATAGTAGTGCTTTAGCATTTTTGGGAACAGGTTTTGTTTTTTGTTTTTGTAGGTTTTTTGTTTGTGTTTTTTGTTTTGCATTCTGTAATCCAAACAGTGGCATAATCCCTGATTTCCTGTCACCAAATTCAGCTATCCCTGGTAGGAAAAGTATTATTTTACCTACTGGGAGCCATGGGACCAGGGCCACGGAGACTTTGAATGGCTGCCTGAGGTAACACAGCTGGCCACTGGCAAAGTTGCCTCTTGGCTTCTCCTTTTACGCGCTAGCCAATGTCAGACATGGCCTGTAGTTTGAGGTAACCAGCTTCCTATTAGAGGGCTGATTTGCAAGCTTGGAAATGATATCTAGCACAGGGCATTGTTTACTCCTGCTCCTGAAGGCCATTCTGTCCGTCCTCCCCAGCAGCTCTACATCCACGCAGGATGCTGGCCATAGTGTGTGTGGTGGTCCACGTGGTGACCTCAGTGGTATGTGTCTGGCTTGGCTTCTTGTTTTCTCCTTGTGACAGGCCTCTTGCTTCACCACCCTGGGGAAGCCCAGCAGCTGCTGTAGTAACAGCTGTGTGAGGTGGTGGCTGCACATCAAGGTGGGCTGCAAGTGGGTATTACTTTATGAAGCCTGAATTGTTTCTGGAATCATTTTCTACCTAGCTGCTGCAGAATAGTATTAATGGCAGTTTTGTATTCGCGATGCCTAACTGAAAAAAAAAATTCAAAGCACTACAGCTGCCTCTCACTGGGGATTTGTATTCAAACATTCAAACCCCTCCCCGCCCATTAAGATCAGAGAGACTTATGCGTGCTTCTGAAAGATGAATTTGATTTGAATCTAAGATAGTAAACAATTCATTTTCAGAAGCGTGTACTTAGATTCTGCAAATGCTTATTAGGGCTGCATGCTATTGTTCCCTATTGCTAAGAAATTCCCTGATCTTGGAAATACCAATGCATGGAATTAATTTGTTTAGTTACTGAAATTTGTAAGTTCAGAATGCATCTGTAGAACAATCGTGCTTACTGAAGTTCACTTGGGAGGTAAGGCTCATGGTGGAGGCAGGGTTCAAGGAGGAAGCCCATTCTCTCTGTCGGGTCAGTTATTTGAATGCTTTTAGCAAAGAAGCAAGAGGCCACTTACATAAATCAGTAACTAGTTCCCATGATTCAGATTAAATCACATTGTTCAAGTCATTTGAATAAATAAATAACTTCTAGTAAATGAGACAACTTATGCAATTATGTTGGCATGCTGCATACTTCATGTTGTTTGTTGTGTGGCTTTCGATAGATGCGATTATGTTGGGTTACCCTTGGAATGCTAGGTGGCATTTAATCACAAGCCACTTAACCAAAGCTTACATTAAAATGAGATATACATTTGTTTTGTACAGGTGGCATTGTGCTGCATCTCCAACACTTGCATTTTCCGCAAGGGGAATTCATTCCTCTTGCCAAGTTCACCTTAGTTTTTATGTTGCACTGGGGTGTTCTCAAGTTGGCACTTCGCAATCATTTGCAATTCACTGCAGTCTTCACTTTCCTTTGTATGTTTCTGGGCCATAAACTGCAGTGGATGAGGTATAATCAGAAATGCAGAAAACAGCTTTTCTCGGGTGTGCATGTGGATTGTGTGCTATCCCTCATGTTTCTGAGGGGATGTGCTTCATGGGTCATCTAAAACCTTTGCTGTTGGGTTTGGGTCTGTGGCAAGAGCATTGTTCATTTGGTGTAGAAAACTGGGAAGAAAAGTGTTTATTTGCTTTTTGTTTCCTAATTATGCTGCTTCGTTGTTTGCATTAATTTTAAGTAGCTTTATAATGCTATTGAAAAATCCCAGGTGGATTTGGTGTTGTGAAAGTAGTATTTAAAAAATGAAAATTGTCACTTAGTTACTCTTTTATACGTGGTTATACAATGTACAAAATAATGCTGGTAAACTGGAGAAAATTTACCATGAGCTCTGGCTGATGGTGCTCTTTGGAGGTATAATGGATAGGTAAGATGTGAGGACTTCCTGACAAAATTGTCATCTACTGGTTCTCTTACCTGAAGGCCTTGGCATTGAACTTTGCACAAACTATGACTTTGGAAGCTGGGAAAAAAAAAAAAAAAATCCTTCATTTCCTTTAATCATTATGAAGAGATGGTTGTGGTAGAAGCTGGCATGACTAATATTTGACAAGCTTGCTTCCAATGCATGAAATCCAGAGGTACAGAGATCATCTGCTGGGGATGTGAGGACAGGAATCTCTCCCTTTCTTCCTCAGAAAAAGAGGGTAAGGAGCATGTCCTCAAGTCCTGGTTGAAAGTTCTGCTTGAGGCACAATAGCTGACAGCACATTGATCATTGTTACAAGTGGAAGAGCTAGTGTTTGGCTTTCTAATGAACGTGTCTTTTACCAGTCATTATTTACTTGTACTTAGTGAGGAGAGAATGTGGGCTGTTGTTTGAAGTTTCACTTGCAGGGCTGTTGGAAGGAAGCATTAATATTGAGCCAGCGTCTTCCTGCAACAGGCTGTGGGAGGTGCAGGGCTGCATCAGCTTGGTGCTTGCCATGGCTGCATTCTCCAGGCAGATGTTTCTCCCATTACCTCTTCCCCAGAGTTAAGAGAAGGGGTTCAGTCCTCCAGAGTGGAAGCAGCAGCAAGCCCTTTCCCACAGACCAAGGAAGAGGAACATACTGTTTGTGTTTGTGCCACGTGCTTGGCTTCTGGTCTCCACTACCCAGAACAAGGGATAAACAGTTAAGTTACAGTACTTTGACAAAGCAAATGTGATCCTTCCCTTCTGTGAATCCTAATCTGATCACTTGCAATGAGGGTACCCGCAGTAGGAGATTGAAGTCAAAACTTTGGCATCTTCAATGATCCTGGTAAGACCTCATCATTTCATAGAAGGTCCATGTTGAGATATGCATCCAATTACTAGATTAGTTTAATATTTTTCCTTTGTCTTGAGTTTGGAATGGGTTTTCATTTATATGCTTTCTCATTTCCATCTGATCTTCAAAAAGTAATTAAGTGTTGATACTGTCAGTCTGTTTCCCTATTAAGCTCTGCAAGGTGCTCATGCTAATGATTTATTTTAAGTGTTATTATTTCAGGGCTTTTCTTATTTTCTCTTTTCCGTCCTTAATGAGGCAGATGCCGTTGGCAGCATCATTTTATCATAGTTGTCTGTGGCAGATTAAACTAAACCAGCAGGACCTTTTCTGAAGTTTTTGTTTGTGAGTGTGCAAGATGCTCCCATCAGTACGTGCAGGTAATTCTCCCTGACACAAGATTTCTCAAGCAGAAAAAAATAACAGATTTTTTTTCCAAATGGAGGGTCTTTTTGGTTTGAACAGCAGCAGTCTGTTTTGCATCAGTGAGCATGTGGTTTTCAGTGAATTAAGACAAAAATAGCTAATTAACACCTTCTCTGTTTCTTTTGTCTGGTCATTAGTTACTGTGGACCACATTAACTCATAATAAGCACAGCGCATCAAAGATGCCAATGCCTAGCTAATGTATGAGGAGAATTCTTTGGGGTTATGCAGAGAATCAGTGTATTACCTATTTCCCAGAGCTACCTCCACGTATCATGAATATGTGTGCTTGTATGCTCAGCTCATGCCTGTATTTTTTACTCACTCCTTATCCCGTGAAGGGGAAAATCTGGATTAGTCATTGACACTTGAAAGGGGACTTGGACTACTGTTTTCGCCTGCTTTAATAAACCAACTGGATCCTGACTGTAAGCTAAACTCAAATACTGTTTCAAAGACTAGGATCATTTTAAAAAACAGCAAACATAACACTTCAGAATAAACGGACTAGTTATAATAGGCAAGATTAGAAAATGGATTGTTCCATGGGGCAGTGCTGTACTATTAAGAGTGATGATATTGTAGTGGTAATCTCACTGTTGGACTTAATGGCCCATAAACGTTGATAAAAGCTTTTGTAAAATTGTCAGCAATAATTCCATCCATTGTTAGATTGCCAGTGAACTTCATCAGCCCCTGAATAAATTGCTACTATCAATTACGCTTTTGTAATTATAAAATAAGACTTTTGTTTTGAAGGTATAATAATTCACGTAAGAAAAAAAAAAATAAAACCACAAATCCTGTCAGGTTAAAATTAATCAATCGCATCCATAGTTGCTGTAAATGCCCAGAATTCTTTCATCTGGTTAGGGCTGGGGTAGCTTTTTTGTCTGAAGCTGTAGACCCTTGACTATCCTCTGCCAAGTCCTCTCTGTCAGCAGAAATGATAAATGTCATTGCCTGTTTTGTCTGAAATATTATAACATTCAGAATTCTTTTTTCTAACTCTATCGTGTTGTTTCTGCGTAATTTTATTATGATATATAGAATGTGAACATTGAAAAGGCACGGTTATTTTCTCAGCCTGTAATATGTCATTATGAAAAAAATGCAGAAACACTTAAACTTTATCTACACTTACATGCTTTGTCAACGTGATCCTTTTGTTTTGGTTTCTCCATAGCTGCTAACTTATTTAGCTCCGTTTTCTTCCCGCCTTTCATCCCTTCCATGTGATTGGTGCAATTACTTATTATCAGCCACAGCCTGATACAAAGCAGACTGTAATGCGGAGCAGGAAGAGAAGGAAGTTCTCTTGCAAGAAAATGAGTAGCACAGGGTATTTAACAGGGCATTAAGCAATGTTGCAGTTCAACTATCCTCATAATATGGTGATAAGAGCAGCAAAATTCTCTGTATGTCATTAGGTTAGCTGATCAGTGAAATGCTCTGGCATTGGTGATGCTCAGCGTGTCTAATGCAGTGGTATTGGTACCGCAAAGCACAAAGAGGAGCTGCCTGGGAGCCTTCCATTTGCAGCATGGGATGAAAAAGAAGCAGCTGCCTTTCCTGATTTTTTTTTTGAGCTCAATTTTTATACTCTAGGGAAGAGAGTGAAAGAAATGTGCCTACTGATGAATAGACCCAGGGTCTGATCTCTTAGTGTTATTGCTTGTCCATTTGCTTTTTTTCTTTAAGGGATGGCAGTAGGCAGAAATGTATCCCAAAAATATGTTATCCAGTCCCAACCGATGCAGTTTTGCGAATGTCTTACCCAAGAAAAAGAAAATTCTAATAATGACACTGACTGGCACGTGAGCTGTGAAGAAACTGCTTGCTCCATCTCCACCTTCCTCATGCATTTGGAAATGGGTGGTACAGTGGTGTTCAAAGATGGCCTTCAAGAGTTTCTTACTCAGGAACGTGGAAGTTGGAAGAAAAGCACTACAGCTATATGCAGTGGAGTTGATTGGAAAAGGTAGAACTATGGAGAGCTGGAGGAAAAAGAAGAAAATCTGGAACTCTTGCTTCTCAGTTAGAATAACACTGTAGCAGGGATGTGCCTTTTCAACTGGTGCTTAATCCAGCAAACCTTAGGTGTAATATTCCTTTGAAGTCTATGGATATTTTGCCTGCCAGGACTGCAGGATCAGGTTTTGTTATTACTTTATTTGCCTAAGAAAATTCTTCTCATCTAGTTAAAAGGGAAAGCTGATATAGAATACCAGACTATGTATTATGAAGGCTATGCCAAAAAAGTAATTCTTCTGAAACAGAGGGTGAGATTATAAATTATAATCACATCACAAGGTATTGCGGTGTCAGCATTAAAACGCTTTTGGCTGGCTGTGCTTAAGTCTAGTAATCTGGTAATTGTCATTCGACTTTCTTTTCCTAAAAAATTATTCCTAGGTGTTCTGTTGGATGGGATTGAAATGGATGAATTCCTTAGGTTGTGTACAGTGATGTGGCTTAAGCATGGACTTCTGCCAGTTAACATGGTGGTTCTGCTACAGCAGGAAAAAGGAGGTATCTCAAAATTTGCTGGAATTAACTTGATTGAGTCGAATGGCATTTCACTCACATACTAGATGTGTTGGACTTGAAATGTCTAAAAGGAAATTCTTGCAAATAATTGTGTATGCATGTATTACACACGTCTATATATAAAAGAAAATGAATTATTTACTGTAGCCCTGAAACAATATGGTAATGTATCGTTCTTAGCTTATGCAGGCCTCTGGCACTCATAGTTCATAGTTAGGAAGAAATAGTGTCACCACAGCAACTGCTATTACCACCCAGTACTTAAGCAGCTCCTGTCTGTACATAGTACATTAGACAGACTTTTCAACTGCACGTAATTAAAGCAAAAGTAAGAGGTTAACGCTCACTGAACGCTGTGGTCATAGGAGAGCATGAGTTGGTTCTGAAGTTGAAAAAAGGTCTTCATGGAAATAGTTAGCAGTAGCTGTGATTTAGCAAGCTACTTTGGCAAATGCATCATTTAATGTGTATGCACAATCCGTCTGAAATCAGTGGAGTTGTATGCAGTCATTGAGCCTGTACAGGTTTAGGAGCCTTGTTTTACAGGGGGCAGAAAGATTGCTTAAGGGAGCAATAATTTTTAGAAGCTGAAGGAAGGACGCTAAGTTGTGACTGATGGGGGCTGATACTTGGCATTTCTTGAAAATGAGCCCCTGAGGATCATTGAAATTAAAGTTACAAACAAAAGGAAGTATCAGAAGCTGCTGGAAATTTTGATTTATGGATATGAATTTTGGGCAAGATTTCACATTGTGTGTGTGCATTGCCTATAACTGAAAGCAAGGAAATGCTGCCAAGGTGTATAACAATGTTTTGCAGTCTACTAAAATTTCGAGATTTAAAATGACGCATACTAAATGTTTCTGTACAATATAGTGCAGTGCAAGTAGGAGAAACAAAAGACCTAGTAAAGACTTTAAGCTAGTCTGAACTCTGTGTTACTACTTTATCACTGATAACTTAGTATAGTGAGGTCAGCATCCTATCTAGGAGTTTCCCTGTTACTCAGCTGTGGTATAGGAAGACTTTTCTGTGCTAACGATCTTACTGTATTTCATTGTATTCTTAAACCTTAGCATCTCTTAGAGCTGAGTGTGCGTAATAATAGATTTGTGCATTTAGAAAAAGCATATCGGAGTTGTGATGAATTTATTATGCTCAGTAGCACTGTGTTTTCAAGAAGATTGATTGCTGTTCTCTTGTTGAGTTTTTTTTTCTCTCAAGGCTGTGCTTTTATCAGATTTGAAAAAAAACCAAAAGCACATGCAGTTTTATGACTTTTGAAATAGAAAAATGTTACTTATGTATGCTTCGTAATTGGTCCCTTTCCCTGTTCTTTTGCAGTAATTGCTGGTCTGCATCTTTATTCTTTGAAAGTGTTTTGAAATGTATATACACTGAAAAAAAAAACATTTATGCGTAGGTGCTAATTCATATATTTGTAAATATGAGTTCTGTTCTTTGCAGCTTGAATTTCAGTCTCCTCCATTAATGGCAGCCTGTGTGCTGTTGCTAGTTGCGAGATAAATGATGCAAGGGGCTAGAGGGAGCAGCTTCCCTATTGGTTTCTGTCTTGTGAGATTGTTCTTGTTTTCCCAGTCTGCTCCTGATGGTCCATTTAAGACCAAGTATTAGGACAGTGCCACTGGGGCTTGCCTTCTTTTTCTCCCCTAAAAACCATTAGTTAAATAACTTGGGAGAGAGCGTTGCAGAAGTCTGCCTCTGCTGCAGCTGGTTGTTCAGAACCAAGTCCAAGTCCTGATGAAGTCAGGACATGGTTGAAATGCCTGTGAATGTTTGGATATAGTGATAAGGAGAAGCTCCAAGTTTTCTGTGAGCTGCGTTGGGCTGGAAGGCAGCCATCCTAGACTGAGCCAGGTAGGCATGAACACCGAAAGATCACTTCTGGATGCTTTCTGTAGCTCTACTTTTCACATCTTTAGTGTGATACAACCTGTGCTGATACTCCTTCTCTGATTTGCATTTTGATCTTCACAGATACTCTCCCTTGACAAGCCTCTTTTATTGCCACGTGTACATTAGGGCAGTAGAGTACATTTACACTTGATAACCATCCTACAGCTTCATTATGTTTGAGCAAATGCCAAAAGCCTTTTAGAGTTCACTAAGTTAAAGGCAATGACAGCGGCTGTATTCTGAGATTGAACACTTTGCACAGGGTGCGTTTGTGCTGCTACCCAAAGGACAGGTGAGCAAGGTGGAGCAAAGGTCCCCCAGAAGTCCTTCAGTAACATTATTTAGGCCTCGTGCTAATATGCCAGAGGGCTGCTGTGCATGCAAGATTTTCCGTGTGTTTTCCAGAACTGTATTTAGTGAATAGATTTTTGTGAAGGTGTTCAGACATATCATTATTAGCCTGAAATATAACAAAAATAAAAGTAGCTTTGTAGTCAAAAGTAGAACATTTAAAATACATGTTTTCTTGTTAATGTTTTGAATGCACTACAACAGCACTTAGGCAAGCAGTAAATTATCTCAAAAATGTACATGCACCTATTAAAAAATGCAGCCTGTGCCTGATTTCTAATTAATCACTCTCTGGTGATAAAGTCCATGTTATGCAAGGAATGCTTTCCAGCAATAGCAGGATTTAAAAAGTTGTTTTATATGTATATTAAGAATGCTTTCGAAGGCCAAGAGACAGAAGAGCTTAGAAGTCTGATGATTGTTTATCTGGAAGGAGTTCCTGGTGTCACAGGAACTGAGCTCACTCTCTGTAGTTGTTTAACCACATGGGGAATGTGTTTGGTAGTCTGCTCACAGAGACACTGAGGGACACTGTGCCTTTATAAGTATCAACATTCTGCTGTCTGTGGGCTTTGGAAGCACAGATGGGTTGTATAATGAAACTTGAATTCCTAGTGAAGGTTTAGAGAGAAAAGAAATGAAATGCATCAGGTCACCAATAAATTCTCATCTGCATTCACTGCAGTGAAGCCCAGAGAGGCAGTGAGCCTTTGGTTGATTAATGAAAGCTGGGATGCTGCACTGGGGGATCTCTGACATTGGGGTGCTGGAGTTAAATAGAGCTTTTGCATTCAGTCTTGACTTTTAAACTCAAAACTAGCAAAATTCTGAAATTCAAAATAAAAGGCAGTGAAGTTATTCCAGTATGTGAGGTTAAGGGCTTTGCAAAGGGTGATAGCTAGCTTTTACACCTGGACCCCGTGTTTTCTCTGCCACTTGCGATGTTTGCACAAACTGAAAGTGAATGAGGAAGCTTCCCAAGACTTAGAAAGTTTTGTTTATAATGTTTGTTGCTCCTTGTTTAAAAGTATCTCTGTACTTGTGTTTCCTGATTGTGTGCAATGTAGTATGCTAAAATGCAAAAGCTTGCTTTAGCTACAGAGGGGGATAAACACCAAAGGCTTCTGAAAGTGATCTGGGCAAGAAAAACTTCAGTTTGATTGGGGGGGAGGTAGTTTCTTTCGGATGGAGGAATAGCAAACATTCTCCTATGCAGCAAGCAACTGCATGGGCAACTGTTATCTAAAGCTGACAGCACCTTTATGTGCAAAGGTATGGGATGGGAGAGTGTAGGTATCTGCAGCTCTGTGTTATGAAAACATGAGGTCACAGTCTGTCCTCAGGTAAACCTTTGTAGCCCACTGAAGCAGTGAGGTAGCACACCTTTAGCTAAAAGTAGACCTGGGTCTCAAACAGCCAGGAGAAACACTGCCAAGCTGGGATGCAAGTCTTTCAGGTTTGCTCTCCATCTGCGCCACCCAGCATAAGGCTTCTGGCAAAATGAATGTTGCTTGTCCTTGAGGAATCATATGGTATGGAGAAGTTCTATGCAGTACTCTTTACATTATTTTTCTGTGTTTTGGGTATTTGTTTCAGGACAAAGTATAACTGCAGTTATTTACAGAGAAATTATAATTAATCCGTTTCAGGTAAAACAGGGGTTTTGGTTTGGAGTCTTAGAAACATTGAAGTGGTAGAAGTACAGCCAAGAAAAAATACAGCAAGCTAAAAGGTGACCTGAATTCCAGCATCAAACCTTTAAGACTCTGGGTTTTGTGCAGAAGTGAGTGTTGTTTTAGTCTTGTGTTTGTGTGTGGGATTGAATGTATAGGGATCGGAATAATGCATTTCCCATGAGATAGTCAAAAGAGGATTATAAAATCAGGATCTGTGTATTATAACTGTACTGTCATATAGATTCAATGCAGCTTAAACCCAGCCTAAGAAGGTGTATATAATAAAGAAATTACATGCTGCAGTTTTTCTTCCTGGCACTAGCTTGTGCCTGGGTGCGTGCTCTTTGTCCTCAGCTTGTTGCAGAATGGGTTGAGCCTCCTTGATAAGCTGGGAGCTTGGTGTTTGGGTTTGGCAGAATTCTCTGCACCAAGTCTCACTTTGGCCAGGGCTTTGGCAGCAGCTCAGTTCCTTAAGATCCTTTTAATTCATCCATCCATCATAGCATGTTTTGCTAAAGTTTGTCAGGGTTCGTGAGTTATGGGTCAATAGAAAACCAAAGGGAGGTAAAGAAAAAGTTGAAAGCTTAATAGATTTTCTTCTATATGCTGTTTAAAACCTGCCATTAGTATTGGTTGCATGTAAGAAAGGATTTTATTCACAGCTTTGGGATATTTTGCTCTAATTAATGCTGAGAATTAATCTGCTCTGTTGTCTGCAACATTAGCAGTCCTTCCGCTGAATATAAAAAAGATTTTTGCTGCAGCCCAAAATCAAGTGTAATGTTGGTTTATATAGAGAATATTTATGATATACCTACGTGAACTAGTAGATTCCATTTTGGAAGGCTTGGGAAAGCTATATTTGTATTTTTTATTTAATTTTAATAGATGCAACTTTCTGCAGCATTCCAGGATGACTGGTGGGACACTACATATTCTTTCCTGCCTTTTTTAAGGTATCTCATATTGTAGGAGCTTAGTGCTTCACAGCATAATTCCATGGAGAGAATTAGATCCTGTTTTATATTTGCAAAAATTTCTGAACAATAGTTGGCTTGCAGATAATGCTTAATTTCTGAAGGCAAAAGGGCCTTGTTAGAAGAACTAACCCTACAATGTCTGGGAGCTTGTAAAAAATGATGGACAGCTTTTGCAGCCACTTAATATGCTATGTGGATATTTGCAGAATGGCAGAACTGAGCCTTGTAGGAGGTAGAGACTTCTTGGTGGCAAGGAAAAGCAAAGCCAGTCTTGGGTGTGTTGTTTGTTTTCTTTTCCAAGCTGAGATAGGCTTACTCCTTTGCATAACTGCTTGCACATTGCCCTTACCTGAAGTTTTCAGAAGGGTGATTGCATACCTGTACCTGTGGAGCTGCTAATAGCTCATGTTAAAGCCGCTTTCCTTCTTTGTTGAGAAGCTGAGATCTCGGGTTTGATTGTCCCATGAAGCAGGGTACATTGTTATTCCACTCCCATACGTGAGGATATATAGGGTGCACACAGCCTTTCTTTAGGGTGAGCAGTTGAGAGGAGCTGCATGTGACAGCTCTCATGCACATAACTTGGTTCCAAAAGGGAATTTTTAATTGGTAATTTTGTACTTTCCCATTTGGGACAGGCAAGGCAAAATTCCCTTAACCTTCGAGGCATTTTGAAAGTGAATAATCAAGAAAATATTTATTTTCCAGCTTCATTTTGCATTTTTATCCTAGGCCCCACTGTATCAGCATTTTAAGTCCATTAGAAGACAAGTCTACTCAGATTGCATTATAGGTGGTAGCTCCACATCTAAATTTGAAGTGTAATCATGCACAAACATTTACTTGACTGGGATTGCTAGTGGCATTAAGTGGGTAGTTAAAGGCTTAATGACCCCTTCCAAACAAATTGTTTTGTTTCTCTAATGTATTGATCAGGCTGTGAAGCCTGCAATTGAATATTTTTTCTAATCATTGATTCTAGAAAGCCTTTCATGGTTCATCTGTTCCATTTCCCAGCCCAGTTAAGATACAGCTCGTTGGGCAGGGCATGTGGCTAGGTGCCGTCAAAGTATAGCCAGATCTTACAGCGCTGTTAGGGTCTCTTGTGAAATGTGGCAAATGCTCATTAACATGTTTTCCTGACGTTTGTGTCGGGGGAGATTTTCTCAGTTGGTTGAGAAATCTGCCTGAAGTGAGGGGAAGATCCATTGGACCTGGAACCTACATGGCGCTGAATATGTCTTTGGTGAATCCAGTCACCAGAAGGTGATTGTGGTGAGGCCTGAGGAGGGATAACAGGCCGAGCTTTCCTTCTTGATTTTTTTCTGCAGTTGGCCTTTAGTCATTTGTCTTAAGCGTGGGGAGAGCAAAAACTGTATAAATGCTTGGTTTTCAAACGTCTGTGGTGGATGAAAACTTGGTGCGCAGAGGTCTAAAATGCAAATGATTGTAAAAGTAGCTAGTTTGAGGTTTGGTAATGGACTAAATTGCTGGAGGCTTTGGAATTAAGTTCATGGAAGCTCACTTTTTATGTCACTTAATAGCGGCATAATAAAAGAGATTTTGGCACAGGCGAGTCACTCCCCTCTTATAATTGGGATTGGCTACTTAATGCTTCTGATCCTCTGCTCCTACCAGACAAATGTCTGCAGCACCCATTGGCACTGACTGAGGCCTCGAGTTACTGGGCAAACATCTACAGACGGAGCAACCTGAACAAAGGCAAGCAAAGCTTTCACACCTTGCTGTTTGTAGTCTCTCATCCCCTTGTGAATTAATTTGATTTAATTAAAAAGGCAGCTGGTAAAGTCAACAACACACTGAACTTGGCATCACATCTTTTATGCAAGTCTGAGTCTCATAAAAGAGGTTTGGATGCAGGGTGAAGTACCTTCAGTGATTGCCCCTGGCTGCTGCCCAGGTTGCAGCAGCATGCTTGCCAAACAGAACTTCTGCAAGGCAGAGCTGCTCAGAGATGGAGGAACAGCAGTGGACAGGAGTGGAGATAGTCTGACCCACTGGCTGCCCTCCTCCGTTGGAACAGCAGTCACCCAAAATGGGAGCAACTTGAGTTGTCAGATAGCATCTTCTGAGGTGCCACCCAGCAGACGAGCAGTAGAATATGTGTTTAAGTACAGCAGTTTGCTTTAGTTAGCAGTTTGCTTTTTTTTAAACCTATGGTTGAAGTGTTTGGTGTTCCCCAGTTGGATTCACATAACCAAAGGTGCTTCTGCAGACAGCAGACTGCTCCTGCAAAATATCTCTTTGTTCATCCCTGAAGATGATAAAGAAGCTATGCTTCCAAATTGGTTGTAATGCTGTGTCCTGAGGTGATCTGTCTGCTTCTAGATAAGGTGTTCCTGTACCTCTTACTTTGGAGGAGCAGGAGGGAAATTTCAGGGAATCCTTATGAAAGAAAGGGAAAGTTATTGGGTTTCAGCATATCTGTAAACAAGTAGCTTTCTGAAGTCTTGTTCCTCCCTTTGGAAAGCTTGCCATTGCATCATGTAAGAGCCCCACCTAAGAAGGAAGAACTTGCTGCCTTCAGTTTCTGAAAACATGCAGTAGGCCTGTACATTTGGGTAGTTGACTTTAGGACTGGTAGAGATGTGGTTTCTTTTAAAATCTTAAATTAAAGAGTAACTTTTATTTTTCTTCCTAAGCAGTGCAATTTGGCTGCTTCCATAATTCCAGAGAGGCAGCCAAATTACTTTTGGCTTTCCCACCATGTAAGCATTAGCAGATTTTCTGCACTGTATATTGGGGAAATTTGGGAGGAGAAAGAAGCTGAGGAGTTACGTGCATTTACTGTCCCACATACACATGCACACGTGCTTATTTAGTAGCTTCTAGGAAATACTTGGCCTGAAATCTCAAGTCAGTGTCCGGGGTTCCACACAATACTGGAAAACAGTTTTGTTGCAAGACAATATTCTACAAAATGTGTGGAAGTTGTAGCTGCATGCAACTCATATTGTACGCTGCATTTTTGAATGTGCAATCATGCATCTTCCTGAGTCTAGTCCAAAGGGCTCTTGTGATTCTTGCCTCAGGAACTTGGCTTTTTCCTCCAAACTCTTGGTGTTCACGTGCTAATCCAGCTTCTGGTGATGGTCACAGAAACTGAACCCTCATCTGCATGCCAGTTCACATGAGCATGATGTTAATTACTGAGACCTTGCCTGAAATAGAGCTTAGAACTGTACATTTCCATGGACCCAAGCAACTTGTGAGCTTTATGTAAGCTGATGGGTATGAAAGGAGTGCTGAGCATGACTGGGGAAGTGGGGATTGTTTCAGGGCTGCACACATCTGTTATCTCCATGAAATACTTGGAGCAGAGCAGCGGGGGCTTTTTGGCACCTCAGATTTTTTCAATTCAGTTGCTCAATACCAGCTTTTGTTTTGTACATTACTATAGTTTCAAATTTCACTCTTGAATTATTCACTGCCTGGGCCAGAAATAAGAAGTTTGGACAAAATACTGAGCCATCCATGAGTAGTTAAAGAAAGATCCAACGCATAGTTGTGTCGGAAGCGATTAGCTCTGTGTTCCAGCCAAGCAGACAAATGCTGCATGGTGCGTCCAGCCATGTGCTGGGGCAGGGCATTAAAATAACCAGTGCGAGTCACATCCGTGGGCAGATCACAAGCTGTTACCTGCAAGAACAAACCAGACAAAACAGTGTCTGAGTGCTTCCAACGGCTGAAAGATGTTATAAATTACAGAACATGTTTAAAACAGAGTAAAAATCCACAAAGAATTACAAATCCAGAGAACTATTGCTGGTTACCCAGTTTCTCTAGTCTAAGGTTACATTCTCGCATGGAAAATAAGAGACTCTCCTTAGCCTGCATGTTCTGCAATAACATTTTATCAGCAGGCAAACTCTCATTTAATACACAGCATTGGCTGTGTTTAGGCTGCCAATTTTTGAGTGGAAACATTGTATTAACTTGGCTGTTCCCTACAGGATATTACTCTTGGAAAATTATAACAAAATGAACAATCCCCAAATCAGCATTTTTCATTTACAGCAGGCCATAATTTACAGTACAGCATGGATCTGTGCTTGTACAGAGTGCTCCCAGTTTGCAGAGGCAACTTTCATTTCTGTATTTGCCCAAAGAAACGATTTCTTGCCTTACTTAAATGAACATGGTAGTTTTAATACACTTTTCCTGTGTATTTTTGTAGGGCATGTTACATGAATGTATGTAAATACTCATTAGCTGCTGTGTTGTTTCAGGTTTTATGACCTTTTTAGGGCCACATCTTATCTTCACGTGAATTATGCACACTCCCCAGTGCAAAACCAAGTATGTGGTTGTGTCCCTTCTTATGTCAGATACCAATCTGCAGGAACTCCTTTGAGGTGAAGATTTACAAAGGAAGGGAAAAGAAGTTTTTAAAATGATAAACAAAAACCCAGCACTAAATACTTGGTTTTCTTTCAGGACTCTCCAATTAAGAAAGCTGTCTCCTTGCACTCTAGGGATGTCCTACTTATACCATCTGCAACTGTTGATTTAACAAGATGGAAGCAATGTAATAGTTTAATTTCAATTTTGGAAGCTTTAAGTAAGCAATATCCTGCATATCTGTAGAAAAAACAGAGTAGTAGAGAAAACTCTACTATTATCATAAGCAACAACAACAGCAAAATAGAACCTTCTTTTCACCTGCAAAATTTTGTCTAATCTAAGTAATTTATCCCACGTTAATTAGTACAGTCCTCAGAGTAACTGATCCTTTTTGTTTGTGTATCAGTTCAGATTGGCAAATGAAGACACGGTTCAAGCTATTCACACTGATGTTTTCTTTTTAATGGAGAGTATGAAGGTATTAAACTGAAACACAGTGGAAAAAATCAAAAACAAACTGGGCTGCTCTGGGAGTAATGCCTCCTATTTTATCATCTTGGCCCCCAATATCAGAGTGGTATTGGTGATGTGGCAATATAAGTTGAACCTTCCCAACAATATTCCATTACATTTTGTTGCTGTCTGACAGATGACAACAGTAGGACAGTCTGAGTGAATGGCATCTGACATGGGAGTACATACGAAGCAAAGGTGTGTCATTGAATTCCTCCATACAGGAAGAATGGCACCCCTTGACATTCATCAATGCTTGCTGAATGTTTATGGAGACCAAGCAGTGGGTGTAAGCATAGTGAGGTGGTGGGTGGTGCGTTTCAGCAATAGCAACAGTAGGTTACCTCTGCTGGTGCAGATTCTTATGAGCGCGGGCTCTTGTTCATTGCTTGTGAAAATGCAGAGCTAATGGTGATGACAGTGTTGAAACAGTGTTGCTGTGCTCTTTGTATCTGTTGCAATTTCCATGAAAATCAATAGGAGGCGTTACTTCCAGAGTAAGTAACCGACTAAAAAGACAAAGCACAAGTGTCCATGGAGGTGTGGATTTTGCTCCATTTGTGTCTGGAAATGTTTGCAGTTGTATTCATATTTTTTGTGTCTGCTGCACAGGAGCCTTGCTTCTTTGCATCTGTCCATATTCTTTTTTAATATCTTCAGTGTAGTTCAGACACTCACTGATATTACTGAATTCATATCACAGAGAAGAGAGTTTTGCTGCTGCCGGCCATTCCGAAAATGCCAGTCTTGGATATTCTGTCTGTAGATATTGCTTTATGATAAATAAATAAATGAAAAATATAATTTTTTCCTAAAATCTTTCCATCCAGGGGGAACATTTTGTGGAGGCTAGATGGGAAAAGACACTTTCCTTAATAATGTACATGGGGGAAAGGGGATGGATGCAGTCTGCATTAGCTTTGTTTGTTCCCATCACCTCCAGCATGGCCTCTCTTTCATATTCAATTTAATTTGACTTCATATTCCATTTCAAAAGAGAGCAATTATATAAAAGGTCTGCACTTGGTGCCAGAATCTTTGAAGTCAACCATAAAACTCCATTCTCAGAGGATGAAAGTTAATTTTTGAGAAGACCTAAAATTTCTATTGCGTAAACAAAGTAAATGGATTATTTTACTAAATGACTATATTAATAATTGTATTAACTACCTGCTCTAGGTCTACACCCACTGATTTTTGCATTATTGTTTCAACATCAGCAAGGTGCAGTGAGTACTTGACACCTGGAGAACAGGATGGAAACAAACCTACCAAGATTATTTTAAGAAAGAATAATAGATGTCATTCCTGCACCATGGCTTTAGTTCAAGAGGTGCCAGCAAGATGAACCTAAACACTAGAGTCTCGTGTGCCAACATTACCAGGTCTTGGGCTCTGCAGGTACCTTTGTATGGGCACATAGATAAATATGGTTTCTGGCAACCAGTGGATGTGTGCAGAATGAGAAGAGCTGAGAAACTGTGAAGAGACTGTTGGAGAACACCAGGAAGTCATGACACTTTCATTATTGCTCTGTTCTTTATTGCTCTGTTCTTGTGCCATTCGAGTGAAAGAACCTTGTGGTGGTTTTATTTTTCTTTTCTTACTTTCACCAAGACTGGGTTTTTCATTCCAAATTTCTTATTAAGAGTCAGCATATTTGATGCCTTTGTGGGTGGCCTCATAAAAACCATTCTCACTTCATAGTCTTTGCATAATGAAGAATAAAGAGTGAAAATACCTCTGGGGGATTGTAATAATTGAAACTTAATTCCCAGCTCTTTAAGCATATTACTGTCTTTAAAGACAGGGCCAGAAACTGACGGGAATGTCCAAAGACTTCATATGTATTTGGAGGGAGTGAAAACAAAACAGAACAAAAACCAATTCCTAGACTTTACAATGCTTTTTAATCTGGTCTTCTCAGTGTTTCTTCAAAACATAGTGCCAGCTGCTCGATTAAGTAAGGAGAAGCAGCATATAAAATATTGATTTTGAATCTCAGCCTTACCACTCACTGGTGGGCATGTAGATGCTTCTGTGCTGTTGCCTCTTTTGAAACCTACTTTTGGCTCTGTGGAGCTGAGGTGTGTTTCTGTACTACCAGGGGTAGAGGTGCAGTGATCTGAATGGCCCACAGCAGAGCTCGCCCTGTGAGCTATTTACAATTATGCTATGCTAAGTTGTTCATACCTCTTAAAGACATGTGGGATTACGAAGTAAAGATAAGGCTGGTGACATGCTCTGTGTGCCCTGTTGTTGACAGTCAGTCTCGCTTGAGCCTGCTTTGCTAAGATAGAATAGGAAGTTGGTGAAGAGGCAATAATGTGACTAAATGGAAGGTAAGTCCTACTTGCTCTTTTAAATCTGAAAGTTATCTCTATTTTTTCACTTTCCAAAAGAGCAGGCATGTTGTTTTGATCAGTCACTGAGTTCAAAACCTAAGCCTTGGCTGTAATAACATTTGAAAAATGAGAGGACAGTTTCCCTAAGGCTAGTTTGGGGATGTTGATTAATGATCTTTCAAACATACCATTATAAAAGACCTCCCCCAACATTTTGATACCAGAAATTATTCTATAGTAAGCAGAATATGGATGCTAAATAGATCTACTTTCTTGTAGGACCCAATTTTGACCTTTCTGGTGGCAAATCAATGAATTTTTCTCTGCCAACAGAAGTGCTTAATGAAATAAAGATTGTCATGTATTTCTTTTCTATCCTTGACCTGCATTTTTGGTATGAAGCTGTGCCTCAGAAAGCACTGTTAGAAGGAGGCTGAGTTCAGACTCTTGACTTCTGAGTCAGGCTGGACTGGCTGCAGCAGTGCCTTCTGCCCAGAACTGTCAATCCAGTCAGAAGAAGGAAGAGTGCCCGTTTCCGGAGGTATTTAAATCACCTATGAGCTACCTCTGAACTATGATCAGCTGGCATCAGTGAAAGCCCGGGAAGACAATTTGCATTCTCTAGGTCAACACAAACCCCTAAGTCTTACTGTAGGCTGCGTGATTAGAAGCCATTAGCAGTGGTGACTTCTGTGAGAGCATCAAAGTTAGGAGATGAATTGATCCATCTTGGTCTGTGCAACTAGCTGTCAGTTGTGTGCACAGGGGCATTTGTTCTGAGCTGGAATAAGTGGTCTTACTGATATGCAAATTTAGTGACACCCCTCTCAAAAGCATATACTGAGACTTTAAAGTGGGAGATGTTGCAGGAAGTCCACTTTTATATAAATCTTAAGGAGTGGTAGGTTGGAGGAACTTCTCCTATCACTTCATCATATGACTCATTATTCATGTTTGCAGTGGATCTCTATCCTTCTTTGTTGGAAAAGTCATTTTTTAGGCTTACTGGCCTATGTGAACGTGTCTGCTAGCAATTTAAAAAGCATGTAGTATAGCTAGTATTTAAGGTGATTCTGCAGTGGAATGTGCGACTAGAAAGCTACTGGACAACTCCCAATTTCATCTTGGCTGCCCCACCTATCAGATCTTTTTGCCTGCCTTTTGAAAATGAAAACTGTTTTTATACTCCTGGCTAGGAGCTGTTAATCTTCTTGCTGCCATGGTGAGCCTTGGGCTTCTCCTGATCTTATGTATGGAAGCTAGGTGTTTGCAGCTGCACAGATCAGCATGAGCCATTACCAGAGGGCTTTTGCTGAAGCATCAGATGTGTCAAGATTGTTCTAACCTGTCTTTGGGATGTCTTCAAGCTCTTGTAGATAACGTGATTGAATTCCATACGTTTGTCTAAAGGGAGAGATTTTGGGGTCCTTTCCAACATTTCAAATTGGTAGTCACTGGCAAATATTTTAACGCTTGTGTCAGCACTACAGACTGTTACATCCTTTCTGCAAAAGAAGCTCAAACCTTGGTTGTGAGAGTAGAACTACACGTTCTGTTTGTGTTGTGTCATTCCTTAGCATTTGGAAGAGGAAAAGTTGTGGGTGTTACTTTTTTTTTTTTTTTTTTGTGGGAATAACAAGGAGATGTTGCTTTGAGCAGGGGGTTAGTGCTCTTTGGTGCTCTTCCATGCGCAATTGATGTGGAACGTGGGTTCTTCACAACTGTTTCTCGCAGTTTCTGTATCAATTGTGGAAATTACCTTTAGATTTTTCACATTATCTGCCCTGGGGTCATAGAATCTTTCTAAGGCTGCCTGTGAAGAAAATTACTGTAACCAATCTCTTACAAACGGGACAGAAGGATGTCAGGGGAGAGACTCAGTCTTCTGGGGAAGTAACTGGCTTTTCCTACCTTTCCCTGGGAAAAGTGTCTGTAGAAGAACAATGATCTGGCTGCTTGTGCTGAGGTCATGGATCTGATGAGTAACTTGCTATCTGACAAGATTGTTACATGCAATTAGGAACTAGAGTGTTCCTGAGACGAATGCTGATTCGATTACATGTTTTGTACATGTAATTGTGTCCCGATTTGTACTTCATCCCAGTTAGTTGTTTGTGTGCGTGTGTTTTTTGTGCTTTTTTTTAAGGTGTGTAATTCCTGCATGTTGTTTTGCTACTGTTCCTTTAGTCGCTTCCAGGTGACAGTACGCTCTGTTTGCATTACTGATCAAGCATGAACTTTCCGTATGCTAAATCTTCGGCATAAGCAAGAGGTGCTTCCTTGAATCTTTGGACTTTGTAGTCTGGACTGAAAGAAGACAAAGGAAGGCTTCAGTCATTGTGGTGAAGGAGCATTTTAGTGGAGACGCTTCAACTGAGCCAGTGATTACTCATCCAAATTCACTGGTTACATTTAGTCCATGTGGGAGGACACTGCATTCCCGTGGGGTAGTGAGGAAGCTGAGGAAGAACAGATGAGGGATGCTGTTCAGAAGGAAGTTTAGGTTATTTTCACAGTGGGAAATACACAGTGTATGTGGTGCTGATACTGTGGCCCTGCTATCAGTGGAGTGTCAGTTAACTGCAGCAGAATTTTGGTTGATGGTTGCTGTGCCTAGAGCTCAAATGAAATAACTGATAACCATAAATAAATGTTTTACAGCAGCTTCAAATCCTGAAGCCTCTACTAGTTTCACATGTAGAGATCTAAAATGTATTCTTCACCTGTGTTGTTAAAGTTTTGGGATCTTAAACACTTCTCAAGTTTGTTGAACATACATTTTTTCTGTAAACATTTAAAATCAGATAGTGTGTTTTGAATTGTCTTGAGATGGAGGGATGAATGAAAGTTAGAAGTACAAAATGATTTGGAGAAGCTTATTAATGAGAACACACCCTTTTACACAGAAGCAGTAATGTATCCAGCAAATAGCTCTAGCTAAGAATTACAGATTAATTAAACTAAATGGGAAAAAATGTGTATTTTATTAAAAAATTAAAAAATTAAAAAAAAAAACCAAAACCTGAAAGCTGTGATGAACGTGCAGGGCAGATGTGTCTTTTACTTTGTAATGGAGGAGCTTAGTCTGATGCAGAAGGCTGGAGTGACTTTTCATCAGTTTTGCATGCCATACCATGTCTGAGCAGGAATATTTTCTCTTGGTTAATAAACATTTGTTCTTTGCCTCGGGTGCTTAACAACCCTGTTGTTCTGTTCTGCCATGTGGAACACCTCTAAGTTTCACAAAGGAAACAAAAAATACAGGTTGGCGGAGTAGAGCTTCTCTTGCTTAAAACTGGGACAAATATGTACTTTCCCATCCCCCCTGCTCTACCTTGAACATCTTGATTAGTGAAGCTGATTCCTGCCTTCCTTGTGGAGCTTAAAATCAGGCCAGCTTCTCTGTTCTGACAGCTGCTGCCACCAGGGTTTCTACTCCAGGATCCCTTGGAGGAGCAGTGGATGGAGGAACTATATTTCAGACGGTCTGGTGGCAGCAAGGACAGAGTGGCTGGTCCTGCAATCTCCATGGGAATGGTGTCCAGAAGAACTCTGCATGGCCCCTGTATTTACACTGTTACATGTCACAAGCATGACTAGCCCTTATGGAAGAGCTGTACGATTGTAAACTTGGATGTGAGTGTAAACTGATCTATTGGTGCAACTTCATGTGTGGTCAAACCACTCTGAAAAGTCAAAGTGGATTAGAAAAGCTGAAAGCTGGCTGTGTAATGGAGAGCAAGTACTTGGGAAGAACACAGTGTGAGGCTGGGTACATAGTAGACCAGCAGTGTGTGTGTGTGTGTGTGTAAAGCTCATCAAGAATAATTTGGTGTGAAGCGGCCCTCTGGATTAAAGCCCGCATCCTCTTGTATGTATTTCATGAACCCAGGAAGGGATGTTTCTCTTATTGTGGGCATGGTACCAAGACGTAGCTGGTGATACATACTGTGTTTTTAATTGTTCCTGTGTTTGTTTGTCTAGCAGTGCAGTTTTCTTACTACGTATTTTCTACTGGAAAGAAAAGAGAAGGAAAATTGACACGACAAAACCTTTATGAATGTACTGACTTTTTAATTTAATATACTTGTGTTCTGCACGCCTTTTAAATACAGTATGCAGTTTAACTCCTCTTAGGGAGTTCTGTTGGAGAATACCAGTTGTGTTGAGCCTCAATTTTAATTCAGGAGAAGGGCTTAAAAATCACTGTTACACAAAAACTTAATGAAATGATAAATTAAGTTTCTTTATGGCCCAGACATAAAATGGAGAGCAGCTCACGCTTCTAAAAAATTAGTAAATCATATCGACTTGAAGTAAATCGAATCCTATCTTGTGTCCTGGCTTCTATAGCAGTGGATTAGCACTTTGTTGCAGCAACTGATATTCAAAGCATCAGATAACAGCAGATATCATAGACCACATGAAAGCAGTTCACTGAGTGCACCTTGGCTTTGTTAGAACGAATAACAGCCTTCACTGAGGTATTTTTTATGCTAATTATAATAATAATGAGTGCTGTGCTAAGAATGGTGTTCTGGTTTCATTTTGAATTGAGAGATGGCAATTGGTTACATGAGAAGAGCGTTTTAAGTATGATGTGGTACTGCTTGGACTCCAGTCAGATAGAAAAAGCTCAGTTGGTTTCCCTGGTAAAGCTATCAAGTCAAAAGTCAGAATTCCAACCAAAAATGTCAGTGTTCCAATGACTGCGCAAGCCCACTGTGCATGTTTTTTTCAGCGTTTAATGGAGGCAGGAGGCAATATGGTTTCAAAGCAGTGTTGTTGTTCCCTGGTTCATTAGCAGCATGGTTTTTTGTTTGAAGCAGGGTTTGATAACTGCTTTCCTCAGCTCTTAACGATTTCTTGACTGCTCTGGGATGGTCTGTTGCGGAGGAATCATAAAATGCTATAGGACGTTGGTGGGTTTTTCACTTCAGTTTACTTACAGTGCATCCGGAAGCATTTGAAATCTAGCAGGGTTTTTCTGCTTCTGCCCCAAACTCTCTGGAGTAGGGGAACATTATGGCTGCAGAAGGCTGTTTCAGCCATCAGATTTAAAGTAGTTTTGCGGTGGGAGAAAGATTCCTTCTCCCTCCCAACCTTAGCACTTTCTTAGGAACGGTGTGCTTGGCCAAAAGGGCAGTTCTTATTTTAAAGACATTCTAACAATGATCCTTACTGAAATGTTGTTGCTCTCTGATACTTCAAAATAAAATCTATCTACCTATCTATCTATCTTCATCATAGTTTCTTCAGAAAAAAGATCAAGGTTTAGACTTTTGCCTTTGTCTAAGCAGAGCTCAAGCTAATGGCAGAGTGAGTGCCTGGAAGATGTTCTTGTAAAGTGATAACAAAAGAAGCATCAAAAAAGTGGAGGTAAATTGGTATACTTGGGTGTAATTAAATGTAATTATTGTGGAATCAAGACCACACCTGAATTTATAATTTTAATTTTTAATTTTTTCTTCTTCAAGCTTCTTCAGTATTTTCCTAAAAGCACATAAACTTTAATTCTGTAGATATCTTTTGCAAATTGTGTGTTTTTTCTGTTTGTTTAAAAGAAGATGAAATGGAACACGTAGCTGGCTGTTTGCACGTGCAGATGTTTGAAATGAACAGACATAAGGTGTTCGTTTGCATTTGCACACATTCCTGAACTGAAAAAATATGGCCTATGGTTCATAAATATCCCTTGGATCTCCGGATAAAAGATACTATGTAAATAGAGTCATTTCTATAATTATACTGCAATGGAGCAGAAGTCATTAGTCTAAAAAGAGAATGTACTTAGAAAAGTAAATAAAAATAATAATATTCCCTTTTGAACCTTCTCCTTTCTTCTTCACTCTGTGTCGCTCCAGAGCAGTTCCAGAAGCAACTCCAAGAGAGCTCTCCTCTCTTTTGGGCACCTGGAAACTCTGCCTGAAGAGGAGGTTGTGACTGAAGGTCCTTGCAACATGCAACAGCTGTTGCATTAAACTCACACTGCTTTTCTGCAGTTTGCTCATCCTCAGTTCAGAAGCTCTGGCAGCACTGCTGGTGTATGCAGCCCAATGGCTTAGCTCCTCTGCACCCTGTTGTATCCACGCACTCCTCAGCTACCTCTGTGCTATGGTTACTGCACTGGAACAGGTTAAAAGTCCTCCATTAGCAACACAAGAGCATGCTCCATGGTACCTCATAGTGGTTGTTTGCACCAACAGCTGAGAGGAGCTGTTGGTGATATGCAACCACTCCTCCAAGTCATCATTTCCTGCCAAATCCCCTCCACTGCTCATCAGCAGCCTCAGTAATGTGCTATTAAAAAAATATAGTGTGAGCTCTTTCTGTGGCACATGGTGGATGTGGATAGGCGCTCTGAGGCCCAAATCTCTAGCAGATGCACCCTTTTCTTTTTGCATCTCCCTGTGGCTGCCCAGTGCTGCAGGAATGAGCAGACCAGTGGTACTGTTGCAGAGGAGCCTGTCCTAGGCTCCTCAACGTTCATTTCATCCTCTTTTCCATGAATTTTATTTTCTTTGTACCTTTAGAGCGCCTCCAGGTATTTCCTAGTAGTTGTGTCTTGAGTGCTATACAACATGAATCATTCAGAAACTGGAGAGTGAAATGTACTAAACAACTCCTGGGTGTAAAGAGCTCCCTGTTTTAACAGGTGTTTCCAATATAATCCCAAAGTGCTGAAAATGAGACTTTCAAAGTGCAGTTGATAAAGTTAGTAACAGTATAGAGTGTTGATTTCAGCTCCATAAAACTTCTTTTAAATATTTTGTTTAGACAGATTTTGAAGCCACTTGTTTTTGGTTAAAAGTACAGGGGGAAAAAAAATGTAAAACTGTACACAAGGTTTTTAAGGCCTGCTCTGGAAAAGTGTTTCCAGTGTCCTGAACTTTGTTTCCCAAGCGTGTTGTCAGTGTGGCTAATCTCTTTCTGGAGCATCTTAAAAATTAGCATATCTATCTAGCCTGCTAAGGCGGAGGTTAGCTCCATCGTTAACTAACCAAAAGTGTGAATAGAAGAATTGGGTTCGAGGTCTCATGACCACTGCAGGCATAGTGTACCTAAATTAATATAAGGGATGCACGTTTGTTCTGTTAGTGTATGTTAGGAAGGAAATAGCTCCCGTGCGTCTGGCACAGCATTAAATAATGCCTGCTTCTTATTACCACCTTGGTGTTAAGGAGTTTTACTTTGGCCAGGTTTTATCCAGCAACGAGTACAGAGTATTGGCAGAGATATTTTATGCTGAAAGAAGTGTGGGTCCCTGACTCTGAACCAGGGCAGCAAACGATGTGACTTAGCATTTAATTAATAGGATGGTTCCCTTGATCTCCCTCTGATCCATCCCCCTTGCTGTGGGTTCTAAATTCCAATGACCTTTTTCCTTTCTGGGGACAGAAATTTAACATCTCTGAGAGTCTGCATGTTGCCCTAGGCAATAACAAATACTTGATGTTGTTACAAGTGACAAGCATTATCAAAGAGGGATTCATCAAAAATGTACACAGTTTCTTTGTTTTGAGTATGTGTAGAATCCCATTGAAATTGAGCTGGAGTATAAATGTTTGCTGGTTGGGTCCTTCATGCATCCCTCTATGCATGGCTCTTTGTCAGTAACAGGTTTATTTCTGTAAAAGGGGTCAGGCACTCCCTTTTCCAAGTATGTACTCGATGCCTTTAGATCTCTTCTGGTTGTTTTTTCATAAATACCACTGTCTTGCAACCATACATTACAGTCAGTGCCGTGAATTTGACAGCTTCTTTTGAAACCTGAGCTTGCCTGGGCATCCCTTTACCAAGGAGTTTTATTTACACACTTAAACTCAGTGCCACAATTGTGGTTAAGGAGCAAGTAGGGGAAGTTTGTGGAAGAAAAATCTATTAAGTACCATCAAGTACACAGTACAGTACAACCCTTGGTTCAGGAATTCGTTCAGCAGAAGATTTATGGAGAGAGAGAAAATATCATCCTTTGTTTTTCACTGCTTTGCAGGATGCTCTATTTTGCTAATGGTAATGCTGGAGAAGAGGACACAGTAGAGAGTCTAAATGATTGGAAAGCTCTTATGGTTGGTTCCGAGGCATCCTGAACTTCATTTATTTGATCTCTGCTCCATTTCATGAGATTTTGAACAGTGTGTATTTTGAAGAAGAGAAAAGAAACAACAGAACCATCCATAGGAATGACCTCAGTACTCACTAAGTTAGTCTTGCTTGTTCTTCAGTATGAGTCATTGCCAGCCCAGTGGTAGTTCAACCATAGTCAGTTCCTCTGTGATTGAACTGCCTTAGTTCCACAGCTCTTAGTGATGCTGTGGGCATCGGTTTGGTATATGGCAGGGTAATTCCTTGCTTCAACATAGATCTACTTCTGTACTTGCCTGCCACTCAATTCTACAATGGCAAGTGTCAGATAAACACTGCTTGTAGATGGTTTTGCTGGTTTTTTTTTTCTTTTTTTTTTTTTTTTCCTAGCAGCATGGAGATGCAGGATTTCTTTTGTTCCTGTTGTCTCCTTAGGCTTTTATGAGATAAGCCCTTGTTTTTCTAAAATATGTTCCCAGAAACTGTTGTAAAGAGCACAGTGGTCTGCGTTTATCAAGAGCATTCAGACATTGGTTCCTATTGCAGCTGATCAGTTAATCTCAAGGTCATCGACATTTAGGTTGTTCAAAGCATTCCAAGACTGCTGATGTCTGCTACATTCTTCAACAAAATACATAGTGTTACATGAATAAGGGCCAATTTGTATTGGTATTATTGTTGGGGGATTTGGACCCTCTACTTTGAAGGCTGTACTTCCCCATAGATACGTGAGGTAGGATTTTCAGTTATTTCCCCACACTAGTAAATGCACTTAATGGATCCATCTCAGGATTTCTGAGAACATTGTTCACCTGAATTAGAAGTAAATTCAAATATTGCAGATAACTAGGAGGAGAATAAGATGTCACTCATGCACAAGTCTCCAGACTGGACCAGCAGAGGAATGCAGGTCAAGATCAGAGTGGCATCATGTTGTGGCAGACAACATTGTATGTCATGGCACAAAGAGACCTCAGCTCACAACGGTAGGTGCTTGGACACGTAGTGTTGATAGTGGTTCCTGATACAGAAAGGTAAGTGTCAGCTAGGGAGGGACTAATGTCATCTTAGCCCTCTGACACATCAGTGCTTCTGGTGACTTAATGTCGTGATGGCATCATTAGTGTCCTCATGATCCAGTCAGTGTCTGGATTAGATGATGATCACAGTCATTAGAGAGAGGATTTATTATGTTTAGCCTTCTTCCAAACCAAAAGTAAACCCTTCTCTCTCACTCTTTTGTCTGATTGCTATGACTAATAGCAATGACTGTTTGACTTTCTGGGAAGCATGGTTTGGAGACCGGCTGTTTATAGAAGGAAAAAGGTGTGTACCCAAAGTCATGCCTGGTGAGGGAGGGTAGGTTCTGAACCCATTAGGTGAGACTTGATCTGACGTGTAGGTAGAATCTCTGTATTTCCTTAACAAACACTGGCTAGTGCAGCATAGTCTGTGTGACTTTCTCACCAAATTAGGCGAAATGTAGTGCTTCTGCATTTTTCTAAGAATTCTGTGAATAGACCTGAAAAAAGGCGCGTAACAGGAAGCCTGTAGGGGGAGAAGGTATGTAAGTCCTTCCAAGAGGACCTGTCCTGAACCAGGGTACCATAAGGAACCGGTCAAAGTTCATTTTCTGATTTGTGTGCTCTTTGATCAGATGAAGATATCTCTTGCTCTATCCCCCACCCCATTCCTGTGTAGCCATTGTTCCCTCCAGTATGTGCTTTTTCTCTTTCCGAGATCATCAAATAAAGTATCGTAGATAAAGATACTTCTGTCTTGATGAAATGTGCTGTTAAATCTCCGGACATTTTGCAGTGAAAGCATTTTCCATAATTACTTGTCTTGATGAGTACACACTGAACAGTATAGGATAGGGAGTCACTTAGAAGTGCAATTGCATTTCAAAATATTTATTTCTTTTGCTAATTCCTGTCTTTTAAAATATTGGCATGTTAGCACATGTGCTCTTCTGTTCAGATGAACTCCTAGGGCTGTCTGAACAAAGTACAAATCTAAGCTGTAATGTGTTGATGTGTTTTGTCCTTGCCAACAAGACAAATAGTAGAAATTTTTAGTCTAACACCACTGAGAAAACAGTGCTGTCTAACTGCAAATTGCTTTAAGGGGAGATCAATAAGGTGCATCTACTTTTAATAGCCCACTCACCAATGTTTTTTTTTAAATCTATATATGGAGATTGGGCATGAATGATCATTGTTCATTTTACTTCACAGTACATTGTGTGTAAATAACAATACAGTTCAAGGGCACAGTGAGAAGGTCATGGGGATGTAAAGAAAATGACAACTGGGCATTTTACTATGTTCTGTAATTAATCTTAATAGAAATCTGCTGTGTACAAGATTTTCTTTTTTTATTGAGTTGTTGTATATTGGCTTTTACCTCTGAGCTTCCTTTAAGAACCTTTCTTTTTTCCTTCTTTTGTAAATAGAGTTAAGAGTAAAAATAATTACCTGATAATGCTACTAGCTCCATTTATATTTTCCTCACCTGTCCATTTCAGTATACCGCCTTATTATATACATTTCCATTGCAAGTACCAACTTTATTTTGTATCTTGTGTTTCTCTCTTAACTAGCTGCATCCAACAGTTGCTCCTAAAAAGCACAAAAAATGTTGGTATTTCATCTTAATATTTTTGTGGACCAGACCTCTAATATTGTTTTCTTCTGTTTTGTTTTTGTAGAAACTGTCAGTGACTTTGACACCTTATTGAAAGCAACAGTTTCTACTTAAAATTTGGTTGCCTATGTATTGTGAAAGTGTAGTACAGTATTTATTTCTAGCTGAAGAGTTGAGAGGGAATGCTTTGTAGGTATTTCTATGCAGGGTGGACAGTGCTTTTCTGTTCTCAATTTAGAAAAGCTTGAATTTTGTGTTTCCAAAAATACAGGTTCCATCTATACTGACTGAAGTTTTTCTAATATTTGGGGGGGGGGGAGGGAATCAAATGAAAAGGCATCTGATTTATGGGCTTTCTGGTTTTGTTTTGTTTCTTTTCAGTAATATCCATGTTTTCCCAGAAAAGTTTGCAATAGTGTTTGTCTACGTCCCAAAGCAGATGGATACAGTTAGATAAGGGAACAGCTTTCCCAGGGACCAGTGCTGAGCTCTTTGGAGGACATCTCACCCTTTTATGCTCAGAAGAGGAAAGGCACTGATCTCTAGAATGTGTTGGCACCCCCGCTTCTCATGAAGTCTGGGAAGACATGCTACCCTGGCTAGCACTGATAAAGGGCCAAAGGCGACTTGTCTTTCCTCTATTTTGCTTAATCCTTGCCTTTGCTTGTGGTCTTGTTTGTGTTTATGAAAACTGTACATAAGAACAGATGTGGTGGTCTTGACCAATTTTACCAGTGCATTAGTAACAAATATTTTTCCTACAGCATCTGTGTTGCTCATATGTTTTCTATTCTATTTCTCTGCTTCTTCCAAATGTTTTTATTATGAACTGAGTGATGAAAACTTCCTTTTTTTCTTGAGGCCGTTTTCAGAGATGGGTACCTTGCACAGAGTATCCCAGGGCAATAAACTATTTTGTGCCTTATCACTATAATCTGGAATTAGAGCACCATGGCAATGTGGAGAGATTTAGTCCCAAAGAGTGTGGGGAAAATATAAGTGATAGATTTCTGTTCGGCTTACGAGGAGATGCTATAATAACAGTAAGTTGTGGACAAGAAACGCATCTAAAGCAAGTTCGTAGCCTCCAAATTCCATATTAGGGCTGTGTTCCAAATAACACAGTGTAACTATTTTGTCCACACAGAAAGTTTCAGTCAATCTGTGTGCAGTCATTAAGAAGTCAGATTTAAGTCTTTAACCCGGAGAGCTTTTATCCAGTGATTACCACTGTAAAACAGACTCTTGCATGGGATCCTTGAAGTAGAGAATAAATGGTTGCCTTTGTTTGAATAATGGTTATGCCTCCTTTAGCCAAGCATGGGTTCAGGTAGCTTTGACACTCTTTAAAGGAGTAGCATTTGGCCATTTTTATAGCATATGAGATTAGGACATTGTTTCAGAGTTGTCAAAGGGCAGTTACAGATTTCCCCTTCCACAATATTTAATTTGAAGTGAGTTCAAATGAATGACCTGTCACTTTTCTTTTTCTAAAATGTATTTATCTTACCTTGAAAGTTTATGGCAGCAGTACCAGTGGGAAAGTCAACTCAGTGCTTGCAGCCATACTGGAACTAGCCTTTACACTTGTGCACTTGTGTTTTGGTGTTTTAGGTTGGATTACATTTGTTTTACTCTCAGTTCTGTTGTCATCTCATCTCATTCTCATCCTGTATGTCTTCACTAATGCGTATCGCTTCTCACACAGCACTGCTATGTTATTTGCATTGTACCTTCTGCCTCTTTTTGGAACAATACATCGAGACAACATTGAATTTGCAAAGGTCCCACAATAATTGGTATTAAACTTTGTCCCATATTTTACCTTAAGGGACTAAATTAAAAAAAAAAAAAAAAGATGGAGTCAATTAACACATTAAAAAAAAAAAAAAAACAATAAATGAAAAGGAAATATCCACTGTTCTTATATTGTTTTCTGCTCATTTCCATTTCTTTTCCTTTAACCGCGATTCTCCTGTGATGTTAAGTCTGTCTGGTGATATGGGGTTTCTTTCTCTTCCCCCCATCCCCACCCCCAATTTACTTTCTATTACAGTCACTATAGATACAGCTACATGATGTCATTCCACCACTCTTTGCAGATAAGTAGACAGGGTGTTTTGGACAGTCCTTTTAAAAGATGAGGGAAGCAGTCTGCAGGAGGAGTGAAAACTCCTAAGATTCATTTCCCTCCTAAAACACATGCAGGTCTGCTCCTTCATGGATCACTCTGCTGGCACACATTGCTACCCTTGGGAGCTGAATCTCATAACCAGACAAAAGAGAACAGATCCTGTATACAAGAGCAGGGAAAAGTATTCCAATCCCAGGTTGAAAAAATGCTTTAATTACTGTGTTGATTTTTTCTGTGATAATATTCTTTTCTTGTAATGATTTTAGTCTCCGGCCTTGAGTTCATTGCCTGCAAACATCTGTCAGCATATTAAATGCATGCTTTTATTGGAAAACTGGGATAAATTGATGAGCTTTGGATTGATTAAGTCAGTTTTCCTTTTACACATTCTGATTGAGGAGAGCCCCACAGAGCCTAAAGCTCAGGTAGCCACCTTAAGATTTCACCGCTAGATTTAAGTGGAACTGATACTTTCTTCAGGTTGTCTGTGACTTTTTAGCCCAGCATTCCAAACAGCAAAAGTAATATTTTTGTTATCTTCTCAAGTGTCTTTGCATTGATGCTTTGGGGGGGGAGGAGGGCCAAAACTTTCCGTAAGTGTAGTTCCAGCAAGGGAACTTTAGATGCTTTATGGTAAAATGGTGTATCTCTGTAGTCCAGCAATACAGAAAAACAAGGGGAAAAAAAAGGAAATTAATATCAAGATTAATGTATTTATTATAATTTCTCATAAGTTAAGATAGTAACAGAAGATTATTTCATAAAATATAAGGTATTGTCAAACATACAAACTCTGTGCAGATAAATCTGTTTTCTTATTTCAGTAGAGACACACCTGGACTATAACCTAGATCAGCTCCCGCAGTTTACACTGATCACTAGTTCAAACTCATAAAACGATAGAGCTTGGCTGTAGCTCTTGTTCCCTTGCTGCTTCAGGCATTCTTCAGCAATGAAGTTACACATGAAGTGTAAAGACAGTTGCTATTAGGGGGATGGCGGGGATTCTCCCCAGCATAGCCTGCAAACCCCTCTCTCTTGTTCTGCATATCCACTGTAGATTACTTCATATAGTGTATGCTTTCGCTTCCTTGAGTTTAAAGATCCCTAAAAAAAAAAAAGAATGAGAATGATAATGAACAGAATGTAAGAAGTCTAATTGATGTTTGTGCCTTAGCTTAGAGATGTAGCAGTAGAAATAATTAGACAGTTATTTAACAATTTAAACTACAGTGAAGGAGATGTGAATGTCCTTACTACATCAGCTGAAACAGGAGGCTCCCAGGTACCTACAGGAGAGTTCCACTTCCTTAGAGATGCATTTTGCATGCTCGCTAATTTTTTCCAGAATGATCTGGAATAGAAAAATACACAAGAATAGCGGAGCCTGTGGTCTGAAAACACCAGGAATATTTTCAGGTATGGAGCACTGGGTGGAGCACCAGGTGGGTGCCGTACTCCCTGTGGGAACATGCTGTCTTCATGCAGGGACATGCTGTTCTGATCTCAGCCAGTGCTGCAGCAGAGGGCACGTAACACTGAGCAATGTCCCACAACTTCTGCACTCGGCCGCAGAAGACATACAGGTAGGCATGTCCTGGTAGTGTGGGTAACAGTTCTGTCAGGACATCTAGCTGCACACAGGCGTTCTTGTTAAGCCTTTTGGCCAGCTGGAGGAATCATTTGTGAGGTATGACTGAGAGGCAGGAGTCAAGGTATGTTGTGACCAAGTCTGACCAGCAGCTCAGCCTGTATTCTGTAGACACCCCATTGTTAACTTAGTGTTCTCAGCTGTAGTGTGATGAGGTAAATCTCACTTCACTTTTCCTTGCATATTTATTTAAAAATAAAAATTAAGAAAAGCTGGATTATGTAATTCAGTACCGGTTGGCTTGGTGCCTGATCAGATACCTGTACTCTTCTTCTAAAGCTTGCGTGATGTAAAAGCACCAAGCCAAAACAAAAGTCCCAGCTACTCCATCAGAAGTGCTGTCATACGGACTTAGCCTGTCCAAGTCCCACAAGTCCTCTCCTGAGACATTTGCTATGGAAATCAAGGAGTTGAGGCTTTCTTGTCCTCTTGCTCTAACTACATAGCAGGACAGGAGGGTGACAGCGTGGGGCTCACTGTGACTCCAGCTGTGGTTACTCTGGAGTGAACCAGCATGAGGGGAAGGCCACTGGTCTACTCTGGCTCCCCATCTGTGGCTCCGTATTTGGCACTCCCTTGTGCCCAAGGTAGGATACTGCTGGTAGATAACACTCATTACTCAAGTGTATTTTTAGCCCAATATCAACATTGTCTTAGGCAACCAATAATCCATTTTCTCAGCATTACTAACAGCTCATTTTTCATTGCAGAAAATCTGACTTTGAAATTTCTTTTTCTTTCTCTTTTTTTTTTCTTTTTTTTTTTTTTTTTTTTTTTAAGTATGGAGGATAGGTATGCTGTGGTTCTGGAAGGAGAAAAGAGTTGCTGAAAGACTGTCTGGTTCCTGAACTGCAATCCAGTGAAATTTTGTGGCAAGTCGGTTCTTGAGCAAAGGCTAAATAGCAAGACCTGGGTGGAGTTCTCCTCTGCCTTCAGAAGTAAAGCACATTCTCAGTGAAGCACCAAGTGATTTTTGGTTCTTTGATGGGGTTTAGGCTTGCTGAAGTAGGACCAACCCTATGAACCAGTCAGTTCTTGACTCTCCCTGTGAAAAATGAATTTGGCACTGGCAGTGTTTAAACATCTATCCTGATTTAGGATTTCTTTCAGAGGTGGTAATGCTCTTCTGTGATATGAAGCATCTGTCTCTTGTAAGATAAACAAACCTTGTGACAATAGCAACCAGGAAAGAGGATATATTTGCAACTCTGTTTTCCAGCAGTGGCATTGCTTCCTGCCCTGATTAGATTTCTTTTATCCATACTTCTCTTCTGAAATGTACCTGCAATGTGCTTGATGAGTGCTGTGGCTTTTCTTGGGCATCAGTATGTACAGCAGATATGTGCCGCATAAAGCGCTCGCCCAAATCTCTTCTCTTTAACACACTCTTAATTACTCCTTCCAGTATTTAATCTAATTTCAATATGAGGTTAGAAAACTACCTTCTTAATCTAGATGATCAATATAGTGTTGCTGTATTCATCTATGTATTAGAGAGAAACAGCAAGGCTTGCCTGAAATCTGCTCACCAAAAATAAGAGAAAATACCAAAACCAGTGAAAATCCCACAGAAAAGGAGAGCTCTTTATGCCCGTGTGATAGTCTGTTTTGTATGGTCTGTGTCATTTTGACACTCTAAGCAAGCTACAGAAATCAAAGCTGTTACATTCCAGTCTTGAGGCTTGTCCCAAGTAGGGGAAGGAGAAATAAGTTGAGACTGTGCCAGTGGGGCTCGTGCTGACACAGGTAAGAAGTGGTGGGGATGAGCTCAGTCACTTCATCTGTTTGCTAAAGGAGTGCAGATGTGTGCGTCTGTGCTATGGAGCAATGAGAAGTGTGAAATTTCTCATGAAGTTACTGACCACTTGAAGGGATCCTTTAAAAATATCTTTCAGAGCATTGTAAATCAAAAGATTAAAACCCACAGATGGGTTTTAATTCAGTCCCTTGTTTGATGGCATTTTATTCCACTGTAAATCAGCCTAGCAGTGTGAAATAGAAAGGTAAATAAAGAGAAAAAAATAAAGAGAGAGTGAGGAGACATGCAGTACCCATTTTTTTCAGCCCCTGAGCTGAAGAGATGCAGGAGAAAGGGCTGGATAGATATGCATCTTGCTCTTGGGCAAGAATCATTTCTCCTTTTAAGGACTCTGTTTCATGAGAAATGCTTCAATAAATGTGGGAGTTTTCTACTGGAAAGGACAAAAAAAAAATAAAGTCACTTGTACAGATAACAGTAATATATCTTTTCTGCTCTACTTAAGGAAAGTGTACTGAGCATTGAGTTTTCATTTAACTGGTTTTCTGTATCAACTTTCTGTGCTCAACTAACATTAATCCAGTTGAATCCAGCAGCTCTTGATTCTCATACTTCCCAGTGCAGAAAACACACCTTTCTTGGTATGCGCATCAATTGCACGTCACTACAGAGTCTGTAGCATTTTCTATAACTGGGCTGAAGAGCAAGTTGTTGAAATCATTACTGGGCTGTTATAGTAGAGTGCAGTCAGTACCGAAAGGGATCCTTTCCAACATCCCAGCAAAATTTTTTGCATCTTGTTGATCGTTTAAAGACATTTCCTTTTTTCTGTATTTAGAATACTAAAGAAATTTATACTAAACTGGGAAAATAATAGAAATATTTACAGTGCAGTTGAAATAATTTGTGGTGTTAATACAAAAGGAAACATTGCCAAGAAAGGATTGGAAAGCAGGTTTATATTTAAAAAAATACCCAGCGTGTTCTTTCTCCCATCCCCCAACCTGTCACTTGTATTTGCCTTCCCTCAAATGCCACTGAGTCTTTCCATGTTTATTTAGATTAAATAAAACATATATTAAATAAAACATAAGTACAACGCTATGCCTTTTTTTTTTTCAGATTATGTCAGAGAGCATAGTTGGCTCAATCTGTAAATAAAAAAATGAAAATATAAATAAAATATAAATATTTATAAATGATAGAAATAAAATATAAATATTTTACCAAGTGAGCAGCTGCTGCATTTTCACTTCTTACTGCATGCATTTTTCTTGAAGAAAATAGGAAGAGGAATTCAGCTGAAAAGAGAGAGGAGGAATGGTATGTAAAGAGAACGAGAAAATGTATTAAAATGACACATCTTAAGATAATCTATTTGAATGATGGATGTTTACAAAGTTTTGTCCTACTCCATGGCAACTTGGGTACACAGATCAAACATGTCGTTGGAGTAGCGTGGGGCAGGTAATTCTTGTGCCAAAAAATGAGAGAGGGAGACATGTGAGGGAGTGGATGAAGCTGAAGATGAGCATGTCCTCTGCTTGCTGGACATCAGCAGTAGTGCAGAAGAGGTAAGAGCAGTCAGATGCCATTAGCTGCAGCTGGAAATTTTGTTCAGATTTTAAAGAAACAGGCAGTTTACTGAATCTTTTTTTTTTTTTCCTTTTATTCTTGACAAAACCTTTGTGTTTGCAAGTCCCATAGCACAGAATTAAAGAGGAAATCTGCACTTACATGCCTTGATTTGTTTTAGAGGCAGAGTTTGCTCCTTACTTACCCTTGATATATCTTGTATGACCAGAGTATATTATTCCATGTTGGCCTACTGCACGTTTTCCAACATGATTTAAAATTTGCTTCTTAATTTTGGGCTTCTTTCCATGATTGTATCTTCATTTTTGCATATTAGTCTTGAGTTGTTTATGAAGGGAGAGCAGTGAACTCACCTCATGAAATAGCTTATTATATTAGAAACCTTAAAAACTGAAGCGTTCATGTTCTTGAGCAACACAAATCTTAGATCCTTTCTAATACTTCCTGATTGACAGGACCTTCAATGAATGGGAGTTACCACATGAGATCACACCAAGGCACCACAGATTTCTAAAAGCAGCTTAGTGCATACCTAGCTCAATACAATTCTTAAGCTTGTACCTTCAATATATGCTGCTATCTTAGCTCAGTGGATCTATCTAAATTGATAGATTAATGACAAATTATCTGGTTTTGTTCAATTTCATAGTTGAATTTGAGAATTAAATAGAATTTTTAAAAAGAGACGAACTTATACTTATTGAAGCATATCTTCTGTGGCTAGAGAATATGCATGAACTGAAATAGGAAAATGCATCTCTCTGTGAAATTACTGGAGTTAGTGGATTAGTCCAGCATAAAACTGGGTCTTCGCTATCAGAAAATGAGACTATCAGGGGGCAAGTTTCGATTAGATTGAATTTTGGGGCATGGTCTTTAGAAAAGTTGCTGTATAGGCAGATGATGAAGTACATATGCAGCCCTGAAGATCCTGTTTCAGGTCACCACATGGAAATATCTACAAAGTCAGTATGGAGAAACATAGCCAGTAGTCCCAGAGTAGGTGAAAGAGCTCTGTTGCTGTTCAGTTTGTGTGCATTTAGTCCAAGCTGTGGATGACAGTTAGAAGCGCATTCATCTCTCCACTCTTTTTCCCCTGGCTCACTGCATGTTGTTCAGTTCAAATAAACCTTCCTTTCTTCTTGATGACTTTGTTTGAAAAGATCCGGTGCTTGGATCTGCACCATTCTATGTGAGTAATATTTCTTATGAGAGATGTCTACCTTTACTGTACCAAGGACCCTGTGGTCTGACCATGGAGCAAATTAGAAACAAAAGATTATGTTATCCTTGTGATGTCCAATAAGGAGGGCAAAGTGGGACAATATGGCAGAGTTATGGGATGCAACTTTAACTTCTCATGATGCTCCTTATGAAAAATGAGTGCCATGTTCTTCCACTAATTTTACATGCTGCTTTAAGGCGTGCTGTCATGTCCTTCGTGAAAGTATGTTTGAAATTGATAGCTGTTAATGAGTTACTCTTAAAGCTTTTTATTAGGTGTCATGAACAACTGACCCTTGCTAAACACTGATAGGAACAATACCAACAGTAGTTTTACTGCGTTAAAATATTGCATAATTATCAGTTTTTCCAAAGAGAAGGGAGAAGATCAAGCACCATCAGGACGTAAAAGTTACCTTAACTATACTCTTTCTCCTTCATCTGCACAGGGCTATTGCTGAGAGAGTGAAAGCTTTGCTGATCAGTGGGGTACAATTCAAGTGCAAAGTGTCTTCATTTGCTCAGTTTGGCTTGTGGGTTTTCTTTTTCTTCTTGAAAACACAGTAATTCAAATAAATTATGAGAACAAGCCAAAATATGGTTCTGTCAATTCTCTGAAATACACTGAAATTTTTGGTTTCTAGCAGATGAAATATTTTTGCAGCTCAGGAGAGTTAGGACAATTTTCAGGCAACCAGATGGGTGATGATAAACAGGGCATGGAGGGAGCCTGTGGCTAAGGTTGAGGCTCGGACACTTCTGCCATGTTCTGAAAGCGTGTTATCATTGTTTAGTCTACTTTATGTCCAAGAGGCTGTGCCGTTATTCTGTGACAAACCAGCTGCTTGATTCCTTAAAGTAACAAAGTTGGCAGCATAAATCCAGAATATAAATGCTTTGTAGGAACAGTGAAGAGGCTGTCTTACTTATACAAGTTTCTGTATTCTTTTCATGCACTTTGAACAAAATTCCTTCAGGCAGTGGATCAGTAGTGTCTGATGCTGCTTTGCTAGCAGATTCACTTCTCATGGATGAGTAGCATCATCTTTTTTATTGTTATGTTGCACTTCTGAACAGTTAATTTTTCACTGAGTGAATGTAAGAGGAGGCAAGAAAGGGTCAGCCACTGATACTGATTACAGAATGATACATCCCTCTTTACCATTTGATTCATCTGAAATACTTTTTTCCTCAAGACCTTTTTCAATAGTTTTCTTCTACAGTAAATGACACTAATTGTTTCTTCTTCAGTTTAAGACAGAATCTTTTAAGTTCTCTAGAGTTTTGGTCCACTACCCTTAGATTTATGGTAGCATGAATATTACAAATTGTAAGTTCCAAGTGATAGACTTATTTCAGCCCCATTATTTAATACTTGGCCAAGGAGGATACATTACTATCTATGCCATTTGGACCTCCTGTGCAGCTGGATAATCACAGAATCATAAAATCCTAGAATCACCAAGGTTGGAAAAGACCTACAAGATCGTCCAGTCCAACTGTCCACCTGTCACCAATCGTTCTTACTAAACTATGTCCCTCAGCACAGCATCCAAAAGTTCCTTGAACACTTGCAGGGATATGACTCCACCACCTCTTTGGGCAGCCCATTCCAGTGCCTGAACACTCTTTCAGAGAAGTAATATTTCCTAATGTCCAACCTGAGTCTCCCCTGGCACAACTTGAGTCCATTCCCTCTAGTCCTGTCCCTGGTTACACAGGAGAAGAGGCTGATCCCCGCCTCACTACAACCTCCCTTCAGGTAGTTGTAGAGAGTGATAAGGTCTCCCCTGAGCCTCCTCTTCTCCAGTCTGAACAGTCCCAGCTCCCTCAGCCACTCCTCATAAAGCCTGTGATCCAGACCCCTCACCAGCTTTGTTGACCCTCTCTGGACATGCTCCACAGCCTCAGTGTCTTTCTTGCAGCGAGGGGTCCAAAACTGATCACAGTACTTAAGGTGCAGCCTCACCAGAGCTGAGTACAGGGGGACAATTACTTTCATGCTCCTGCTTGCAACACAATTTCTGAAACAAGCCAGAATGCCATTGGCCTTCTTGGCCACCTGGGCACACTGCTGGCTCATGTTCAGCTGAGCATCAGCCAATACCCTGAGGTCTGTTTCTTCTACACAAGTCTTCCAGCCACTCTGCCCCAAGCCTGTAACATTGCCTGGTATTGCTGTGGCCAAAGTGCAGGACCTGGCACTTGGTCTTGCTGAACCTTATCCCATTGGCTTCAGCCCAGTGATCCAGCCTTTCCAGATCCCTCTGTATGGCCTCAACTACCCCCAGGCACATTGACACTTCTGGCCAACTTGGTGTCATCTTCAAACTTACTGAGGGTGCTTTCAGTCCCCTTATCCAGGTCAGCAATAAAGATACCAAAGAAGGCAGGCCCAGTACTGACCCTTGGAGAGCACAATTTGTGGCCAGTCACTAGCGGGATTTAATTCCATTCACCACCACTCTCTGGGTCTGGCCCTCCAGTCTGTTCCTTACCCAGTGAGTCACGAGCTGCCAGCTCCTCCTGGAGAAAGCTGTGGGAGAGAGTCAAAGGCTTTGCTGAAGTCTCCACCAAGAATCAAGAACTCTACCATTTTGTGGTCACTCTGTCCAGGCCAGCTCTTGACCTACACATCTCCCACCAGACTTTCTCTGTTTGCGAACAGCAGGTCTACCAGGGCACCTCCCCCTGGTAGGTTCTCTTAACAGCCGCACCGCAAAGTTATGTTCCATACACTCTGGAAGCCTCCCAGACTGCTTCTTCTGTGCTGTGTTACATTCCCAGTGTGTATCAGGGAAGATGACATGCCCCATGAGGGAGCAGCTTCTGTCAGCTGCTCATAGAACACCTCATTTGTGTCTTTATCCTGGTTAGGCAGTCTGTAACAGAGCCCCACCAGGATGTCTGCCTTATTAGCCCTTTCCCTGATCCTTACCTGTAGAGATTCAGCATTATCATTCCCAGCCACAAGCTCAGTAATACCAAAACACTGTAACATAGCCACACCACCACCCCTCCTTTCTTGCTAATCCTTTCTGAAGTGCTTGATTGCTTGAATTGTTCAGCATCCCCATGCATCAGAATTATCAGGACTGACTTAGTGATCAGGGCAAAATCGATAGTTGTCTCAATAGTGAATGTGATAAACTACTGCATCTGTATCTTCTTTTACTTAAAAATTAGTGGGCTGGGAGACAGTACATGAGCTCTTCCCCACAAGAAATTTGTCCAATCAGTTGGTTCCACCAGCAGCCATAAAAATTCCAACTACAGTGTGTTCACCACTGTAGTCCACAAAGAGGGACAGGGACTGGAGAGTGGTTCAGATCTGGGGAGGAAAGTAAGAGGTGTGGAGCTTATTGATTCAGTGGGATGTTTAGTGGTGGTGTAGTGGACAGAGATACCTATCAGCCATTCCATTGCCCAATGTGGTTGAGCTGGGGAACACTGGAGCATGATTGAGGCAAATGTGACCACTCTTTGTTGTGTTCTTTGCAGAAATTAGAGTTGTTAAAAGCAGTTTGTGGGATTGTAATAGTACAGATCAGCTTTGAACTGTTCTGTTATTTGCACAGTATATAGTTGTCCTGCATTGTAATATATTACTGGAGTCTTCTTTTTCCTTCTCTTTCTTTGGTGAATGCATACAACAAGTTTTTCAATACTAATACATGCAACGAAAGACAACAACTAAAATATATTTTCATGTATATATACATCTGTTTTCCAGAGCATGATTTTTGAAGGGAAACATTGTTTTCTAGTATTGAAGAAAGCCAAATAGAACATCCTATTCACAAATGTTGTTTTTTCATCATCAGCATTGTCATCTGATGACACTTGTTTTAAAAGTTCAACATTCTGGAAGTAAGTGATTAAATGATAAAATTGTTTACAAAAAAAGAGGGAAAGGAAGAAAGAAAGAAAGAAAAGATGAACCAAATAAGCCCACCTAAAGCATTGGGTATAGCCTCCCTGCTTGTAGAGAATGTTTTGAAAGAGGACATGAATGCTTCCTAGGGGCCTAAAATGTAAGTAATACAGCTATTTCCATATTTATTATCTGCGTTTGTTTTTATAAAACTCCTTTTTTGAAACCTGTTTACTTTATGATTTCCAAAAAGATCTGGGTGTAGTAAGTAGTCTCTATTCTAAGATGTGTGGTGGTTGGATTTTTTTTCCAAATAAGCCTAATTTGTGTTAATAATGCTTATATGTGTATTTTCTAGATGTTTCTTAATCAACATAATAGCTGCAGGTTTCTTTTTAATAGGTTTGAAATTTCCCCATTTGACATTAGGTTTATTTAATTATAATTGGATTAGACACTGGAGAGTGTATTGTGGAGTGTATTGTGTAATCTTGGAGGCAAGATATTTGTCATTCTTAGTGGTGGTATTGAACAGAAGGGTGAACTAAGCCTGGTCACAGCCTCCAGAAGTGGTTATTTCAACTTTTTAGGTTGTGAAAGTTTCCACTTTATAGGTTGTGAACTCATTTCTGTGTTGTGTTGCCTAACTTCTGATTTCTCCCACATTGCTTATGTCTTGATGCTTATCAGCTCTGCAAGCACTGGTTCACTGTTAAGCTTAGGTCAAGGTAAGCACATAGGGTCTGAGATGTCTGGGTCAGGAGGTCTGTTTCTAAGGCAGCCCAGCCTGGTTTGGGGCTTTTATTTTTTTCCTTATTCCCCCTTTTTTTTTTTTTTTCAAGCTCCAGCACTGCATAGATGAGAGCAGGGCTTGGCAGCCATTCAAGGATAATGTGCCAGACTGTATTTTCCTTTCCCAAATTAAGCATGCTGGTAGTGTGTGTCTGAGAGGTAGTGGCTCCTGGCTCCTAGCTCTTGCTGAGTTTGGAAATCACTGGAAACCAGTAGCTATTGCGTGCTGGTCAAATCTGGCCTTCACACGGCAGCATGCCAGCTTGGTTTAGAGCATCCTGGAAGTGATGGAGAACCCTATGTAGAGGCTCATTTTCAAGTTGTTATACTGTGCCTGTGCTTGGACTTGTCCTCCTCTTTTCCCTGTGAACTTTTAAACAATTTCTGTATTTATTCACTTGATGGTAGCATAATTTTTCTTTGGTCTAGATTTATTGCTGATAGAGTGAGGGTTCAGATACCATGTGTGGTCTATTTCAACCCACTCAAGTAGTTATTCACTGAGCGGGAACCAGAGGTTTCATAGCAGCCTGGCTCACTTTCTTTAAAATGGCAGCTGTTTCTAAATTCACATCCTAAGTCTCTCCAAGTCTTATGTGCTCATGCTTTTCATTGTTTTTAAACTTGCGGTCTTCAAAAAGACTTTCTGTAGTACAGGTACAAGCTTTAGTAGCACTTTCCAGGCCACCGAAGCTTCATCCAGCTGTGGGTGTGGTTTGTGATGTGTAAGTCCTTGTCCATCCTGGGGTAAGAGCTCAAGAACCAGTACAACTGATCCTGGGATTCCTGGGTTCTCACAGTTAAACTGGAGTTGTTATCTTAATAGCACTTATCAGCCCTTACTTTGGATCTGAGCTATGCCCCGTCACTGCTTCTATCCCTGTTAAACCCTTGGCAGCTAGAAGCTGCTCAGTGAATGCTAGTGCTCTTCTGTTGTTTTACAGGATGCATGCTCAGGTTTATGTTGGTGCATTGCTTGTGATGCTTGGACTAGTTCTGAGTGCTGTTCCTGGATGATGGAGCATGTTTTCAGCTCTGCATGTTGCCAGTTACATGACATATCTACAGTTTTTCCAGGGTTTTCTTGTCCTTTTTCTTCTGATTTACTGCTGCAGTGGTGTTGGTGAGTGTCATAGTTGTGCAGCTGGTTTCCTTTTATTCAAATCATATGTATAAATTTAAAATGGTAGCAAGCAGAAGTAGTGAAATCATGTGAATTCTCCCAGCATGGAAGCTCACTGAGCACTTCCCAGGTTAACAAAACATAGTCTGGTTGATATTTTTGTAAGGATTTGTCCATCCGTTCCCATGTTCTGTCTCCAAACCCTCTGAAGTTTAGTCCAAGCAGAAGCTACTTCCTTTAAAGATACCTCTTTTGTTTTGGGTTATCTTTTTCCATGCAAACTTTGCCATCCTCTTCTGTAGCCATCCACAAATAAACACAGGAATCAAATTCTGCTCAATTTACAAGTAGGTCAACCTCATTGATTTCACTAGGTCTGTAGTAGACATAAGTCAGCGGAATATTTGGTCCTTGTTTTTCTTGGTTGTTGATAGAAGGTGAATTTGTATAAGCTAACCAGAACAGAGACTGTCCGTACGTGGGAAAAATAATACTTTGTGCAACAGTCCCTAAAGCAATTTTCTTAGAGGTGCAGCAATAACAAATACACTAGGCTCAGTTACCAGCCCTTAGAAGTATAACCTCATCCATGCCTGTTCACACAGATGCAAGTGGAAGATGTATTTAGAATAAAGTAGGCTTGTAGTAATAAACACTGTTTCCCCTACTGTCACCACATACAAACAGAGCAGCGCAGTTACAGAAAGACTTGAGGCAATTTGTGCAATTCATTCCCCCTGGGTTTGATAACTGGTGAGGAGCAAGCCTTGGAAGAAAATCCTTTAAGACAACTACAGGATGCTCGCTGGTTCCCTCTGCAGTGGGAGCCCTACTGCAAACTTAGTCTTATGTGAAACCGTTCTACCACTTGTGATCGAAAGGAGAGAGAAGTGGCAGGTTAAAAAAATAAATACATATAAAATAAATATATATATAAAAGGTTCTCCTTACTTTTCATACCCCTTTGTTTGCCAAAGTTTATAGACCATCCTGCTGTAGCCACCACAAGACAAAGAGGCTGTGGAAAAATCACAATACTTAAAATGTTTCCTGTGATTTTCTTCAAAAAACGGTGCTTAGATGTTCTTTGTAGGCTTGAAAGTTGCTGAATATGCTCTGGGAGCCTATAACAGTGATAAGGAGCCTGTACCAGCCTTTTTTTTCCCCTGAGATATCTTTTCAGACAAATCCAGCACAGCTGTCTTGAGTTCCAGTGGATTTTTTCCTGTTACTGTCTGCAGATATTTGCCTCTTAAACAAGTGGGGCAATTTTCTAGAATATTTGTACAACCCAGTAATACTCCTCTGAGCTCAAGATAAAACAGCGACATGTTGGGTTTCTTCCAAATACATCTTCCCAAAACATTAGTTGAAAACAGCATTTTTGTTTACCATTTTGCCTCCAATGAGCAACCATGCACGGATGATCAAAACTCATACAGATTACACCTCCTACCCCAGTAGGTACATCATATAACAAGTTGACAGCGTGCTGGTAAACCCAGAAGTCTGTATTTATTCTGATTTTCATCAGGACTACCATGTAGTGCTGCATGTAGTATCTCTGTGTGTGAGGAGTTTGGTGTGCAAGAAGAGATTAGGTCATGGGCTTCCAGAAACACTCTTAATGTACTGCTCTTCTGCCCTGAAATTTCTTTAACACTGGAGCCTTCACTCCACCAGCACTGGTCAGCCTAAATCAACAGCACTGGGTTAAACTCCATGCAAAAGAACTGACTGTCAAAATATGTTTTTACCATCCAAAAAGACCATTCAATTAGATGCCTGTGGCTTTCAAATGACTGTGTTCTCACTATGCCACTGCACAGCTTCTCTTCAAAAGCCTGTAAGAGCATTACATGCTAATGCCAATTAAATTCAAAATATCCCTAGGTGTTTACCACTGTTACCCTCTCTTTTTCATTCTTAATTGCACTGTAGCTGAATAACTCTGCAACAACACTGGATTATTCATGAATAGTATATTGAGTTTTACGGGTCTCGTTTCACAACAGGGATCTGCTTTTGTGTGATTGGTGTAATCTGATGCAGGAAATTAATCTGTGTTTCAAGCCATTAATCTTGCCATGAACTAAATAATAGGAGTTGTTTGGTTGTGTTTCTTTTTTTTTTTTTTTCCATAGGTATGTGATTGCCCAGTTAGCTGTAGAATAAAAGCACGGTAAACAAAATTTATAGCCAATCAATATTGATTTTTGAGATTATTTCAACATCTATTTGTGTATATTTATGTACTTACATATGCTGATGCCTAGGAAGGGAAACATCAAGATTAGTGTAAAACAGTATTTTTAATGAAAAACAGCAAATTTTTTTTGGCTCCAGTAACATCGATGTTATAATGTGGGCGTAGAATATTAAAGCAGAGGGGAAAAGACCTTTTTAAGCCTCTTGACTACAAGTTCAGCCCTGTGCCCATGTTACCACCCACTGGTGGTTGGGCCTCCACAAAATAAATGGGCAACATCACTCCAGCCTTTGGTGGCTGCCATTGGGAATGTGGTTAGCAGCTGCCAGGCAGGAGCAGAGATGATGCATCCCATAGGCAGGTCCTCCTAACCCTGGGCATGTCCTCCTGCAGTGTTACGGTGGTTCAGAATGATGTGGAAGCTGCTGCAAAATCTCTTCCTTGCCTTTCTTCCAGAGATAAAAATGAATTTCAGTTTCTGCAGCTACTGCAGTCTTGTCAGGTCCTACATAGGGCGTCCAGTCCAATTCCTGTTAAGGCACAGCCACCTAGTACAGAGTGCTCAGGACCGAGTCAAAGCAGCTTTTGAGTATCTCCAAGGATGTTTTGAAGTCTGTTTTTATCATCTTTCTACCTTATGCAATTGAGAGGAGATGTGAATACCACAAAATAAGTACTGTGGTTATTTTCATGAGAGCACTCACACAAATAACTCTCCAAGTTATCTGACTGAGTGGCACACACTGCACAAGGCAAATAAGCACAAACACAGATTAGGAGGAAAGGCTTTGAGGAAAAGAAAGAGCTGTTACTGTGGCTAGGAGTATTAAAACCTGTAAGCTTTCTTTTTCATTTACAGGTAAGAAAAACCATTTCTCATAAACAGGATGGAAATTGAAACTCCGAGAACCTTGCAAATTTTGGTGTATTTTGGGGCTTGAAGGGGATTTTAGTGGGAGGAGGACAGTTTTGTTTTTAGTTCTAAAACCAGTGAGAAGTGGAGTCTTGCATGGAGCAAAGCCTGCGAAACATCTATTTTCTGACCTGGGCATCTTCACAAACTGTAAGATATTGAACAAGCTTTCAAGGCATATTGATGATGTGCTCTGATATAAAATCAAAAACTCTTATCAGTGGTTTCTGTAGATTCTGTAGACCCTTTAAAGTACTTTGTCTAGATTTTTCTGTTTTCCTCCCTTTTCACAATCTTTGTTAGGTAAATCCCATTCTTAAATGTTTATTTCTGCTTTTTACTTTAAATGCACTTTTAATTGAATAAAAGTTGTTTTCTCTTTTCCCTTTTGCCAACCGTGGCTATGTTTCCCCTAAATGACTAGAGGAAACCTTTGCTTCGTACCCAAGCCAACCCTGGGTAACCCTGCAGCAGCTGTTCACATGAAAAGGCTGGGACTTTCTCAGTAAAAGCTGAAAGGCACATGCAGGAAAAAGTTTTGTTTTGTTTTGTTTTTCCCAATTAACAAAAACCCAATGGGGAGCTGAAGAATTTCCCATTTGATTTAATTATGGAGATCTAATGAATTGCTAAAGTTGGAGGAGGAAGAGTTCTTTAAACAAAGCTCAACTGTGATTTTTTAGAAGAGGGTGTTTTGGTAACCTAACCTGGCAGGCTAAGAGAGGACTCTCTCCAGTGAGATTTGTAAAGGCATATCAATGCACATTACTACTAAGCTTTAACCACAATTAATCAGAAGCAACCAAGGTAGAGTATTTCAGATGGAGTACAGAGACTGAGATAAATTTATTACTTTATATACATATAAAGTCACACATTGGAAGTATAGTGTATGAAAAGTAGACATAGTGTGCAACTTGGTCCAGGGAGCTTGCTTTAGCATTGGGATTGGACTAGATGATCTCAAGAGGTCCCTTCCAACCCCTACAATTCTGTGATTCTGTGATAGCAGGGTAGAAGATACAGTAAAAGAAATGCCACTGTATTTTACTGCATTCATCAGTCTAGGAAACTGCTTCCAAGTTTGTTTTTCTCATCCACAAAGCTCTCTCAGGAGGTATGTGCCCTCGTTCGTAACCTGGTACTGTACTTTCCAAGCTTCAACTAGTGCCTGTACATCTTTCTGTAGGACCGTTCTGGAAATCAAGTCGTTTGTCATTTGGTCAGAGTACTTGCTTTGTTTAGAAAAATAAAAATGTTTTTTCTTTCTGGAGTTTAAGAATAGCAGGCACATAACCTGCACTATCTCTGTCTTCACATGCACAAGTGTAATAAGCTGAGCAAACCCAACAAAACAAGCCCAGCCAGATCTAAGAAATTAAATACATATTTTTCTCTTGCATTTTCCTTGGTGTAGCTGCTGCATGTAGTACTGCTGGATAAAGGATTTGAATTTCCAAGTATCCTGTGACCTATTTACAGAATGGGAGAAGCTTATGGTTTCAGTTCATTATAGAAAGGGATTTTAATACCCAGAAGAACATGATGACTATTACAATGGAATGTATATAATAACAGTTGCATATATTTGGAACACCTTGCTCTTGTCTGTACACCACTGTGTCTGCAAAAGTGTGTAGTTGTCCTCTCTTAATTGTGAGTACCTTTTGGCAGCACTTAGTGTTTATTTCAACATCATCTGCTTTCTGCTGTAGACCACTTTATGCTCTGATGTGCCTTTTTAGAAATGCACCCTGTAGTTTCTTATGTTGGAATGTGAGATTTCTATGGAGAAAGCTAATCCTTGTTACTGAGTTAGTTTTGTAAATAGAACTGCATTTCAAACACCTCTTAAAACGTGCTGTTTGCCCTTGAAAGTTTCATGATTGCTGTGGTATCCATAACAGGTCCTGTAAAGACCATGGAGAATAGCTCAGCAATATGACAGTAAAGTTAATTGAGGGCTATCTGCCTAGTTTTCAGAAGGGTTGACTATATATTGCATATCTGGCAGAGGGTGTCATAAGCTTTGCAGGTCTGCTTCGATGTGCAAGATGCCACCTAATGTTCTTTCTGCTGAGAGCATGTTAGGTCCAAATTTTCTACTGTTTTACTTTATTTCATTGCTAACAGCAATTTCAGGAGTGTTGAAAGAAGAAAGTGCTTAGGGAGAAGTTTATTACAACAAAGACATAAAATCTCTCTTAGGCTTTGACAGTCACAAAATTGTCCCTTGTGTCACTTGTTCACATTTTCACCTTCAGAGGGATCATTCCGATAGAAATTCTTTGAATGTTATTTTTGGCATCTTTGTTGCTTTTTTACATATAAAATGAATGAAAGTCTTCCGCAGTGCATCAGAATTGCCTCACCTTTGACTTCAGAGTTGGAGGGAAGAAAACAGGCAGTTGTTTAGGATGATGTACGTTTTCCTTGCATGCATTGTTTGGTAGTATCCATGTATCTGGTATGAAGGAATGCTCTTTTAGTTGGCAACATTTCTGTATTCTGAGCTGGTTGGGTTTTGTAGCACCTCTTTCAGGCCAACACCTTGTTGGCTTATGTTCTGGAGCCTTCCAGCTCAGCCATCCCTGATCACCTTTCCCCTCCTCTTCTCTTCCTTCAGAGATGGCGTAAGTCAGACAGAAGATCTGTTCTCCTTCACTTGCCTTAAAATCTCTCAGCCTGTTAATTCATAGGGACTCCTTCCAAATCCTTACAAGGGTTATTGGCAAGACCTCAGCTGGTGCAAATCAGCTTTGTACCACAGCTTCTGAGGGACGCACTGCCAACCTGTGCCAGCCAGAGGTCTGGCTGTGAGAAGCCAACAGGATCTCTTACACCTAATTTCACCTGGCCTCTGTGTCTGAGAGAGGTATTAATTCATGATGGAGACCCTATGGCAGGAAGGGAGGATCTAAGAATGGATCTGTTCCATGGTGTTTGAGACTCATCGTGTATTCTCTGCGAGAGTTAGCCCACAGGCCCTGCTGCTGCCAAAGTTTGCTGAGGTAGCAGCAGCAAGCAGACAAAAACAGCTCTCCTACCACACTGCTGGCTTTTGTAATCCTGGACAGATGGAGCTCGAGTTCCCTTGAACTTTGGTGCCCCAGCAGCCCTTGAGTTTTGCTGTCCCTGTCACAGATGTGGCTAGCCTGATCCATGCGGTGGGACTCGAGGCTTGGCATCATCTTGCTCTATGCTCTCATTGCATGGCAGGCTTAGGGCTTTGCTGCCATAGACCACCACAGTGAATTGTGAGTGAGAGCCCATGGCTGCTGCCTTTCCCACAGGAAATGGGAACAGAGGATACAAACCACCTTCGAGGAATGTGTTTAACAGATCGCATGAGTCTGCGCTGCTGACAACTGCAGTTTTGGCTCTGGAATCAATATGCTTGTTGAAGTTTGGAGCTGCATGACAAATTGCTTGTGAATGAAAATCCTCTCCTAGATAAAGTGATACATTTTCAGGCAAGTGCTAGGTTTAGGAAGCAGCAGTGAACAAAATTCCCATGTGCTGCTTGGTAGCCTTTTCCTGTTCCCAGCAGATCACAACCTGACTGACGTTATGAAAGCATAACTCTCAGCAGTTCCTTGCTATTGTCTTAACGGGCTAAAGTTTAGGGTTGCTTGGTGCTGAAGATGGCAGAAGGCTCCACCAGAGTCTGCTTTGGCTTCTTTCTGCAATACATCTTCTTCTACCTCTTCACCCAGAAGTTAACAGTGTGGTCACAGGGGCTGAGACAGGAGTTGCAGGGGTGCACTTCATTGTTGACTTCCTAAATGATGTCAGACAGATAGCTTCATATAAGATGAAGCGTGAGCAGCTGAATGTTGCTGCTCTGAGTGATTTTTTCACATAATAGCTTACATAGTAGGCAGACATTGCAAGCAGATTAGGAGATCCTCGTTACTATTAGATTCTGCACTGTTTGCAAACAAAATTGAATGAAACACTGCAATGAAATGTTCTTTTAATTACTACAGTTCTACTAATGGGATCGGTAGCTCATCTTTCTGGATTTTCGTTTGAATGAGCTCATCTTTCGCCACAAGGTAATTCTGCTTCTTCAGAGTCTTCTGCTGCCATTTACATTTATGGTCTTCATGGCATTATTTACTTGCAGTCTGTTCAGAGAAAACCCCTCTGACTGTGAGTCACAGTGTAACACATTTCAACTTTACTCCAACCGTAAAGCAGCAGCAGAACAGCTGAAGGAAGACCTTGTAACATCTCCCACATTTGCAAAGCTCCTTCCTACCACATTGTATGTATAAGCACTAACAGTGGGGAAAAATCACAGTGACACCAAGTAAACTCATTTAATTCACTCGTTGTTTCCATGCCACTCAACATAAACAGAGTGAAGCTGGAGATTTGCTGTCCCTTAAGTACAGCCACACTGTGCGGTGTGGAAAGCCCACAAGGTGCAGGCATTTTTTTTTTGGAGGGTGGGATTCAAAGTTTATGAAGCTCCAAGTATCTCCTCATGCCACAGGAAGACGTACAGATGAAGGAGATTGAGGAAAATAAAGCTTGTCATCCAATCAGAATATCTTAATACTTCAGTCATTTGGACATAGGTTTTGAACACCCATTTTGGTTTAAATGTAGACTCCAAAACCTGGGTTTAAATTTGGCCTTTCTGAATTGAGTTTTTCAGTTGAATAGGACTTCTAGATTATTATTTAAACCAAATATTGAAATCTTTATATGTACTTGAATGACGTTCCAGGAAGAGTAGAAGCTGAATGGGGAACTTTTTTCTTTAAGTTTTACACTAGCGTAACCTATCAGAACGTACTTTTTATAGTGGTACTGGGCAGCACTGGGGATAAATGAATCAAACATGGACCTGTATTTTAAAACCATACCCTTTAGTCCTGAAGCACAAGTCACTGGTGCATTAGAATTTACTGTGCTACAATGCAAGATCTTTACATTGGAAAAAAAAATACCTTCTTTAAAATCTAGGCTTTACATGAGGACAGGTTTTGACTCATACATTGATTAAAGGAATTTTCTTTTTCTGGGCTTGCTAGTTAACATCTGGATGGCAGCCATAGCATGTACAAGTGACTACTGCCTGTGTGTTTAATAGTGAATGTTATACAGCAACGTATCTGTATCACTATAAACTCATCTATTAATAGAGGGGGTCTTTAAAATTTCTGTTCTGATCTCTGACATCTCTAAATGCTCAGCAGCCTATCTGCCTTAGTGCATTAGCAAAAAAAAAAAGACAGTGAGGCAGAATTTTTTCCTTTGTGGATTTTGAACATAATTACCACTTCTGATAAGCAAAAGCAGCAGTGCCTCCAAAGTTTCATATACAAAGGATTTAAGTGGTAGTTGCTTCCACCCATAACTGTTTGTAGGGGTCATTTAACAGTACTGCATCTTTACTCTGTGCTTACCAAATTCAGTGTCTTTATCCAGATACTTTTAGGCAGTACAATAATACAAGTGATGGTCGATATGTGCATGGCTAGCATGTGGTGTAGGTCCTCCTGACACAAATCGCGGAACCAATTTTAAAAAACAGAACATAAATATAAAGTTATGTCTCTGATTCCCTTTCTTCCCAAAGCTGGTAGTTTGAATGTTTTCATGAGTCAAAACTGAGAACTGTGAAAAATGAATAGTACTGTCTCCATAGCAAGGCTATCCTAGAAATAGTGATAGGTAAAGCTGACTTCTCTAATGGAAGAGAAAGTGAGACCCTAAGTATCATTTGACAAAACCTTCCCTATTGTTGCCTGCTAAGGGCATCCTCATTCTCCTCCTGCCCTTGCCTTGTGCTGATATGTTCCACCCCCTCAGTTGTACCTGCCGTGTTGTGTAACACTGGAGAATTTAAAAATAGACTGGCAATTTTTTTTATTTTTTTTTTTTGAGCCAGACCTGTTTATCCAGTTCACAGAGCATGGTTGCTGAAACAGTTGTGCTGGCACAATGGAGTGGCAGGCATGCAGCTTTGTAAGAACAGGCAGGGGCTGGTGAGCAGTAGGACAGCAGGGTCGCTTTCCAGCAATGAGTTCACCTAGAAAAGCCACAGTTTGGTCATCCATCCTCATTTTCAGGCTGTGCACCTTTTCCCATTGTCGACCTGAGCTCTGTATAAAGAGCTCTCACCATCCCATCTGGGACTACACATCAGACCACTAATCCCTTCCAAGGCTTGGACGCAGGCTGATCCTGAGGGTGATTTCTCTTGAAATCCTCCTCAGGCCACTCTACCTAGAGAGCATCTGAGGAGAGCTATTTACAGGAATCACCATACCCATTTTCATACAAATTAGTGATCAGCCTGGGACTTGTGATGAATCTCAAACAGACTTCTCTTTGTACTGTTGGATGGGTTTGAAAAGAAAATTTATGTGTTGGGCTTTTTGTTGTTGCTGTTGTTGTTGTTTAGTTAGCAAGCAGATTAGCAGCTACTCATCCAGTTTCTGCTGTCTGATATCGTTTTGTACAGGTTTGTACTGGAGTCTAAAGGCAATGGGCACAGCGAGACTCAGACCAAGCACAAATCCTTCCTGTGCACTTTTGCTCATCTGCAAGCGATTGTGATGAGTGAAACCCCCTTTCTCCCCTCCCCTCCCCTCCCCTCCCCTCCCCTCCCCTTTCCAAGCCCATCCTTTGTAGCTGGAGTGCCCACAAAGCATATTGAATTAGCACTGAATTTCTGGTATGCAAGCAGAAAGTTCTGAACAAAATACAACCGTACCTTAGGTAGTGCCTGCTGACTGTTGCATGTGTTGACTGAGTGTGGGAAAACAGATGGAACAAGCTTTACCAAATGCAATTTGAAAAGCATGTAAGCATGTAAGAACGAGTGGCATAGGGAGCTATTAATGCTTTAAACGCTGTGTGACTGTAGTTAAGTAAGACAACTTTTTTTTTTTTTTAAACAAATGCCAGCTTTTTTTTTTTCATAATGCCACTAATTGTTATAACACTTAAAAGGTGTTCAACTTGCTCTAGCCACTTCATAATGGCATCTTTCCTACTACAAAAACCTGAGGTAACGAAGCAGACTTGCCCACACAAGCTCTTTTTAATTTAATAGTCTGTATTTTTTTTTTTTTTACCTCAAGATCTCATCAGACTTTCACATGGTTTGCAGCTTGTATGCTCTGTTGTTGTCACACACTAACACCATGCTGATATTGATTTGCACAGTTCTTTAGCAGTTTTTAAGTTTTTTAGCTGAGCCTGTTTAACAAGATGATAGAAGATTTTGGTCTCTCGGTTCTTCCCTGCCCATCCCCAACAAGTATGGCAGTGCTGCAGCACGTCTCACCTGAGGCTGTTGAGGCTTTCAGGGCAGCTGCTCATTTCAGAGAGCTACGGAGACAAAGAGTTACAGCTCTGCAGCTAAACTGGTCATCTCTATAATAAAATATTAATCACACTTCCCAGCTATGATCAGTGAGTGCTTTGCAAATATTAATGAATCTCATTCTGATGCAGCTCTTCCATGCCTGGTTCTGTGATGTTGTAGGGAAAGAGATTCATGCAGGAGATGTGTGATGGGGCCTAGGCTGGAGCACAGAGGTAATGCTTCCCAGTCCAGATCATTAACTACTACATTTTAACTACTTTTCTCTTGGAGTGGCTTAGAAAGAGGTGTTTTTTTGCTGTTATAATAGGAAGGTTCCACTGGCACAGGATGAAAGAGGTGTTTTAGGAGATTAAAGTGTTGGATATGGAAAAAAACCCAGTGCTTTGATTTGGGCTAAGGATAAGAAGAGGCTTAGAGAGAAAAGCAAGGAAGACACGGTCCTTGAGGGGCTGAAGGTAATGATATTCTAGCAGGGTGAAAGAAATCATGCTTTCTATGGTGTGCAGCATTGTTTTATTGCAGAATTGGAAATGCTAACTGGAGCTATGACATTCTTGTGCTTTAGACTTGGTGTGATGTATCCTCGTGGTTGACATAAAGTATCTTCAGTGGGAGAGCATTTAAAGGGGAAGAATAAATTAAGTCTTAACACAGTGCCGCCAGAGTCCTTGTGAAGGCCATCATTAAAAGAACAGTGGAAGAATGCGCAAACTTATGCCTGCTGGAGAGCAGGTAGGCCTTCAGGACTGTGGGCATTCAGCATGCCATGTCATCCCCATGCGAAGAAGCACTTGATAGATAAACAGATCATCTCTTCACCATAGATAAAGCGAACAAAGCAATATATTCACATGATTTGTAAAGGAAGTTCTTTGGTACCAGTAGCTGAAGAGTTTCAGGTCAGGGAAGCTTAGATGGAGGATGAGCTTCAGCAACCAGCCCCAAAATGTTTGTGGGGTAAAGATTTTTGGAGCGTGTAGTGCCCCAGTGGCTGCCATCCTGTCTCATAAGAGATGGGCTGAGGTTTCCTGTGCTACTGAGCAAGTGTTGGTTTCCTCTTAACTCTGCTGGGACCAGGTTAAGCAGCGCTGAAGCAAATGCTGCAGTATCTTCTTCACCGGTGCTTAAGGTCAGTGATATTGACAACGAAGGAAATAGTGAGAGATTTTTGACATGGACAGGCATCAAAAGAGACTTATAAATCACATTCATGTTCTGTTCTTTGTATTTCATCAGGCACTCTTATTGTTTACCCTCAATAATTTAACAAATGTTTTCAGTTTTACAGGTTCTGAACTGAGTCCCAAGGGACTCTTGGCATTTGTATCTTTCACTGAAACTTTCAGATGTATTCTTTAGTGGTCATTTCTTAGCAATGGCTGGGTCTGTATTTTTCTAAATGCGGTGCCCTAGAAGAGGATGTACAGTGCAGCTTTTCTTAGCTGTCATTGCAGTTTGATGCTGTGGACTGAACCGTTTCAGGTTTGAGATCTCAGTAGTTCATGGACATCACTGTTCACAGTTATGTCTCAGTACAGCCAGTAAAAGGAGTATGGTGAACTTCTGCTGCCCTTCCCATTGTGTTTTCATATTCAGAAACTTATTTCAAGTTTTGCATTTTGATCTTGCTTCTTTAGTTTCTTTTCATTCATTCTGGTAATGATATCATTCAGTGAAAACTGAAACTGGGATTCAACTTTATTTGCTGGAATTTCCCAGGTAAAGCAATGATCACCCCTATGAAAGAGGATATCTTGGCACTGCTTCAGTGGGCTGAGCACAGAAAAAGGAAAACACGCTGATCAGATAGCTCGAAACAAAAAAGCAGAGTAACTCTTGAGATTTGTTTTTTCCATTCACTCATTTTTGACTAAGCTCCTTAGCTATGCAGACTAATAGGACTCAATGGGGGTAGTTTCTTTTCATTTAAATGAGCATAAAGGTAAATATGTTCAACCAGAAAAAATGTAATTAGCAGTTCAAACTTGTTTTTATACTTTTTCCCCTTTTAAAGTCACTCAACAGTTTCAGAATATTCTTCTTAGTGTGCTTTAAATAAATTTCATTCTAAGTTAATATGAACATGAATGTTCACAAAATCAAGCAATGAAAATAAAAAAAAAACCACCTTACTGATGGGCTGCTCCCAAAAGTCTGTAACAAGTGTCACTTGCCTGTGGAAGCCTGATAGAAATAGAACATGGTATGTCTCTGTCTTGTTATACTTTTATTGCACTGAAATGCTTCCATCAAGAAAATATGAGTCTTGCTGCAAACATAGCTCTTTGTTATTTTCTTCTAAGTTTGCTTACACTTTGTCTCTGTGGTGACGCTCTAAATTCAAAATAGTTAGATCTGCTGTGCAATCTTGATTGGAATATTCCTTCCAAACTCAAATAAATGGACAGCCACCAAGGCATCAATTCCTGATAAGCATTTATTACGTGATAACAGGCACCAACCCTTGCACTGCATGCAGACATGGTAAATGATTTCATCTTTATGGAGGATTTCGAACAAGTCCTTCTTCAGAGAAGAAAGCTATATACAATACTTGGTAACAACACAGGCAGAAGTCAAGGTTAGTACTTAAGCAGGTTTAATTTAAATGCAACTTCTCAGCCAAGATCACTACAGCTGACTTCTAGAGTGCTTACATTCTGGCCCCATCATTTTTTAGAGCGGTCTTTTTCTTGGTGGAAGTTTGTAGTCTCAGCTGCCTGCCTGCAGAGCAGCCCAGATGAGATCCATAGCCCTAAAAGCTCAGGTCTTTTCCTGCTGCAACCCATAGTTTGGGCTGAGCCATCATCACACACACAGGAGTTGGCAGGACAAACTTGTTTCTTAGAGGACTTTATTAGACAGCTTCTAGGAGATAAATTTGGCACAAGCTTAAGAGAGCAAAGATGGGACTTTTGGGTTGGGTTGATGTTATCCATCTTCCAGAGTCTGGGTTTCACTCCATCCTGGAGTTCCTGTTATTTTGCTTGCAGAGTATGGTACCACTGTGGTATCATGAGAGCAGCAGTTTAACAAATGTCATGCACTGCACCATGTACTGGCCAAGCATTAGATGCTAATCTGTGTCCTTCAGGGACTTCTGGCTCCTTCCTCTTTTCTTCCAGCACTGTGTGTCTGTGTCCTGTCAGCCAGCTACGCCGTGGCAGATACTCCACAAGGGCTTTCAAACCTTGTGCTTGATTCACAACTACAGAATGCAACACCAGCTACCTTGGCTTCTTTTTTTTTAATATATTATTTATTTATTTTTCCTTTAGAAAGGTTTATTTTTGAGGTCAGACATGAGGGCTCAGAAGCATGTCAGACTTTGAGTCACTTCTGACACCATCCTCACATCTGTTCAGTTGGTCATTTAAGAGGCTTCTGGAATTGCTTTATCTTTGTTTTGGCCTGAAAAATATCTGTCCTTTTATATGTGAACTCTATTGTTTATTTAATAATACTCTTTCTGTGAACTAAACTTTAAGACACTAACCTAAATTAACTGTTCCTAGGAAAATGTTCAAACCAGAGGAAACAAACTTTGACTCGTTTTTAAGTCAAGTAAAAGTAAACAAACATCACTATTTCCAGTCCTGCAGAATGACTTTTCTACTCTTAAGGTTTTGGATGAGCTTATGAGTAGTTACTCTTTGATGTTGCAGGTTTACTAAAATAAAAGTGCAAAAATTGATGTCACTCAGCTTTTTCCTTTTTCCTGTCTGGGTGTTCATCCAAGGGCAGAAGTTTTAGGAGGAACAATTCTAGAAAATACCAGAAAGGAGTTAAGAGAAATCATATTATTTGCACGAGAAATCTGTTCAGGCATAATTTTCATCATATCTGCCACAGGCTCACTTGTGCATTTCAGCAGTGTGCTCTTTCTACTCTTACCTCTCTTACCTTCCTGATGCATTCAGGCAGTCTCCAAGACTTGGGACTTCTTTCCTGTCTTCCGTGTTTCTGGTTCTTAAACCTATTACCTGCTCAATTGAGAAACAACATGTTAACACCAGTAGTATTAAATAGAAACTTCTGGGGTATTTGGAGTTTTTTTTTATTTATTATTATTCTGTTTTGCTCTTTAGATACCAACTCTTAATATTCAACCTCTTTCATCTTCTCTTTGTAACATGAACGTCTGTATTGCATGTGGATTTTCTGTTTAGCTCAGGGTGCATGGAGATTGGAGGTCATTGCAACCCTGTTCGTACAGGCTGTCCTCTTAGCTCCAGTAACAGACCAGTGCTTTCCAGTTTGCCGTTCCTGTTCAGTGGTTGGCACCAGTCAGGCTGATGGCCAGTCTGTGCTGCACGAAACAGAGGAGGTGTTGTGGTGTAAGGAGTCCTGAGCAAGTCTAGCCGCACCCTTCCTCTGCCAAAGAGACCATTGCTGTCTTTGTGATTTGCCATTCAATGCTGCAAAAGAATGGTTTTCACCTGATTTACTGGAGAAGAATTGAGAAAAAACATGCACCAGTAGAGAAGGTGCAGAGCAGTGAGGAGCTGGGGAAGAACAGAAAACTTGCATAATTGGAGTGTCTTAGACAGGAGCTTGAAGGAATCAAAGAGTGAGGACAGGACGTAAGTGAATGGTCTGACTGCAGCAGCAGAAAGTGTTGGGCAGGAAGATAATTTTCGATAGAGAAGCCAGTGAGCATATTTAGGGAGCTGTGTGTGAGAGACAGTTTGGTGAGGTGCCTCGTTTTCTAACAACTTCTATGCATCTAGTGAGCTGAGCAACCAGAGGGAGGGTGCTTGCACAAGGTGCTTGTTCAGTTGACCAGGAGGAGGTGGAAAAAAAATTCTTAGTGATCTGGGAGAGGAAGATCATCTGGGACCCTGAATCTAAGATGCACTGTCTTCCAAACATGGTGTTGAGAGTCACCTACTGCTCACTGCTCTCACCTTGAAAGAAAACAGGGAATATAAAGAACACATGGAATATATAAAAAATACCGCATATGTCTGGAACATATGGTTTGAGCTTGAGGAACTGTAATTATACATCATCGGCTTAGATGTTTCCATAATGGCTCTCACGGCTTTAGCACACCAACAATATCATATATGCAAGCAGAAGGGTTAAGAGCAGCAAATATCCTTTGCTGAGATGACTTAAGTAAGCAATAACCATATTGAAGTTCTGAAAGAATGAAAGAACTTTGTGCAGAGGTAATAAGCAGGAGAAACTTTTGAGTGGCTGCATGAGAAGAGAGTCCTCGTGGTTTCGGTGGTATACGCAGTTTGTTTTTAAGGAGAAAAAATAAAATTTAATTTTACAAAACGAGGAAGAAAGAAGGCAGGAAGGAAACAGCCAGAGTTTTCAGTCTGCATACTTAGCACTCATCCTTGTTTTCCTTTCCTTCAGGCAGGAACAAGAACTGTCTCTGTTTTTCTAGGCCATTCAGGAAGTCGTACAGAGCAATAATAGCCCTGTTATCTAATGGTCAAAGTTTATTTAGGCTTTCGCTGCTTGTACTGCCTACTTGAGCCCTCCCCTGCCCCCACCCCCGCTCGGGTGCTTGCTCTGGCCAAGTTGTGGGAGGCTGCTGTTGCTTGGCATTGCCATTACACATTACACTCACACATATTTTCATCTGGAAACTTTTTTCCTTTTTCTTTTTTTTTTTTTTTCCCTTAACAACAACAATAACAACAGAGAAAACGCTGTAGCAGTAAAGTGTCCCACACTATCTTCTCATCAGAGTTCTGGAGACTCGCTCTCCTGAGAGACAGATGGAGGAATACATACAAATTACAGCAGCATGGATAATTTCTTGCAATGCTAACTGAAGAAGTGTATACTAATAAGGCTGTGCAGAAGTCACAGATACTAAATATCTGTTTTACTTGAGTATATTTCACAAGCAGGATGACCAGATAAGAGAACTTCTTTATTAATCACTGAACAAGCCCCTTATCTCTTCCATCCTTTCCTCTCATTTGAAACATGCTGGCAATATTATGATAAATTTAGGTTAAGTGGTGGATGCTAAACCGCTGTGAGTGTTTTGGTTGCTAGCTGCATTCTATTTGCTTAGAAGTCATCATTCAGGAAAAGAAGCTAACACTATTTATCAGGAAAAAAGCTAACACTGGCTATACCATGCAGTAATATATGCAGTGAAATTGCACTGAGTGAGAAAGAAAACGTTCAATTATTTTGCCAACTTCTCATCAGAATCCACTCATGTACGGATTTGAGACAGCAAAGAACAAATCAGTAATAATTTAGATCTGGTTAGTAATGAGCCCTTCCTTTCTAACAACAGAGCAAGCAGGTTTAGAACAGAAGGTCAAGGTGATATTATATATTATAAATCATGTACAATATCACATACAATACTGAGAAGAGCCCCTTGGGTCCTTTTTTAGAAAGGATTTGCACAGTCACTATATCCAAGATATTTCCCCAGTTTTCAGGCAGAGAGTGGATCAAAAATACAGCTATCACATTAAAAAGAGAAAATTTCCTTTCTATTTCTGAGCAACTTGCCAGGTTTTCTTTATTTAGAAATAAAATCTGAGGTTGTTATGTTGCAGAGGTACCACTGCATTATAGAGCAAACTATAGCAGAGTGGAACATCTATGGGTGTATGAGATTTACAGTAAAGTCAGTTAAGTGCATTGTCCCGAGCTACCCCTGTGATTACCACATCAACTGGCACTTGAGTGAAATCTTCCATTATATGACACACGTGAAAGAAAAGATCCAGTCCACTCCATTATGCTAAATTAGAGCCTTTGCCGAGCTGATTTTCAAGTCCTTTTCTGAAGTGTTACATTATTGCTGCTTGTTTTCTCTGGTGAAAAAGCTGTTGCATGAGTCAAATAGTAAAGAATTCTAGGTTTTCCTTCTCTCTAGAGACACTGTTGTTTTGAAGTTTAAATTACATTTCTGAGCTCACTTTAAAACAAAGAAAAGAAAATTGTGGGATTGTAGCAACTGTTCTACAGTGTTTCTATTACAGGTAGTAGACACCTTGTAGCATTAATCAAGGCAAAGAATGAGATGTGTGGTTAATATATATATATATTATTTATATATTTATATAAATTTAAAATATATAAAATATATATTTATAATATATTTATATATATATATTATAATATATATATAGGGAGAGAGAGAGAAAGAGAGGAATTCCCTTATATATTTACTCCTCCCCAGTTATCGCTGAAGACTGCTAAGCCAAAGTTGTCAATTGAGAAGATTCCCCAAGGTTTATCCCTTCTGGATTTCACTGTCATTCCCATGTATCTGGAATTCCCACTGACCTCAAAGCAGTATACGGGTTTCAGACTTCAGTGGGCTGCTTCATACTCCCCTGCTAGTGACCAGCAAGGATGCTCGTGCAAATTTCCATTTGTGCATGCTATGTTTAGCTTCATCCCAATGATGCTGGCTGGCCTAGATGCTGGCAGGGCTTTGAGGATGTCTCCCACTTCACCCTGGCTGAGTTCAGTGCAGAAAGCACAATGAACTTCCTCCATGAAAGCAAGCGTATATTTGAACTAGTATGTGTATGTAATGTATATTACTCACACAAAGCAATCCCAAAGCCCTTTATGAACTTGTGCATCTGCAGCTGAGAGCTGCTTGAAAAAATTACATTTGCATGTGACTGCCCCACCTGCACTCTGCCCACTTAATCCCCTGGCCGGCCTGCAGCTTGCATTCCTGACCGCTGAGCTGTGAGCAAGCAGCTGCCCTGTTGCTGGCCCAGCTCCTGCATCACTCCCAGGGCTGCAGTCAGTGTCCCTGGGTTCCTGCTTCATCGCTGGGCTGCGAGACTTGTGCTATTAAGCAAGCTTTGGGAGAGTGAGCTGAGGGTTTGGGGTATTGCACTTAGCGTGTAGGGACTGAAATACTTTGTCTCCTCTTTCTTCTATTTCTAAATTATCAATGAGATTTTAAGTGACAATATTATTATTTATAGGAGCACTGCTTCAGAAGTTTGCCAGATTTGTGTCTTTAGTTAAATTATCCACTCCTGCAGGGGCGGTCACAGTAAGTCTTTAAGATGTAGAACTGGGAGGGTATAAAGGCTATTGACAGTAACATCTTGGAAACCCGAAGGAAGGTTTTCTGTCAAGTATGTAGAACAGTCACTGGTGAGAAGTGGCAAGGAGCCAGCCTTTCTTTAGCATCCCTTCAAGGTAGGCTGCGGTTTTGATTTCTCCACTCAAATGTGGGTAATTCAGCCAAGCACCTATAGGTGAACCATACAAAGAAGTTTGTGCATGAGATAAATAGCCTTTCTGGATTTGCGGGTTGTGACAAGCAGCATTCTCAAACATCTTTTATCTCCTTTATTATCTCCAAAAGCCATCTGAATCACCAATAATAGAACTTCTACTACCAATGTAGTACCACTATATTATTCCTAGAACTGGTCTTGTTATTCCATCCAGTTGCTGTAGTGTTCTTGTGATAATAAGTCTTCAAGTTTCTCAGAGAAACTGTCTACACGCATGCAAGAAGAAGGTGAGAAACATATTCTACCAGTCAAATGCAAGCCCTGTCGTTTTTTAAATGTTTTTTACATTAACAAAAGAACACACTGTCCACAACGCTTCCAGAGTTGCCACATGCTGAACATCTTTTCACATTGGAAGAGGAAAACAGAATTCCTGAGGTTTTATCCCAGGGGATGATGTCTGGTGATAACGTTATTTATTTGGAAGTTTTATTTCTGTGCAAATGGCAGTTGCCAGTGATTGAAAAAAATATATTGGTACAGTATCAAGCTGTACACCCACTTAGGACATAACTCATCCCATCTATTACACAAGAACTTTGTTAAGTTTCAGATGTCTCCTGGAAATGACAGGCTTCAGACTTCAGGGAAGGACTGGGTTATTTTTACTAAACCAGATGCAGTGATGAAATGATATAAAATTCATACGTTCTTTTCAGTGTGGTCAAGTGATACTAAGCACAGCCATCTCTCAAGCAGGATTTATCAGTTTATTGTTTAGAGAAAACATATACATATGAATGAATTAAAACTTTTAAATTAAGTAGTGTCAAGCTGCATGCAAGAAGCTGCAACGCTGGGTAAAAGCCCTGGAATATAACCCAGGGTAATATCTGAACTGGCAGTGGAATACATCTAGCACAGCGTTAATGGGCGGGGATTAGAGAAAATGTTAGTGCTGCACTTTAATAGAGTGCTTGCCCTGTGGGCTTATTTCATGGCTGATAAAGTAGGAAGAATATTTATCAATGTTTACTTTTGTCCATCTGCTCAGTGCATTAAAAAAAAAAAAAAAAAGTAAAATTTCAATGCAAATGTTATCTGGAAACAACTCGTTAGACAGAAACTCTAGATTTTTATTTCCTCTATACAGATTTACAAATTAAAATACCTTATTTACAAGGTGACTTGTGTGACATTTGCTAGCACAGAACCCTTTCTGATGAATTGGATGTTATTACACTTAGAAGGCAAGTCTTTTGTTTTAATTTCAGGGGCATCGGATTTGCCCTCACAAGCGTTATATCTGAGCTGCAGTCCAAAAATCCAAGACTCCAGGAATACAGAGCGGAGAATAGTCTCACGCTTCAATGAAGTGATGGGAATTCAGTTGTTGAGTCTAATATTGTCCTTGGCTTAAGTCAACAGGAGATAAACTTGCAAAGCAAGGGCACAAATGCACCCTTAAAAGTTTCTGAGGTGATAAACGCTCTCTTCTTTGATTTCATAAGGAACTGCATGGCCTTGCCATCTGAGGCCAAAGTTTACAAACAATATCATTTATTTCTTTTATTCCTTGATATTTAGAGGACTGTTGAAACTCTGTAAGACAAGTGAATAAGACCTTTCACAGCTAAGAAATAGAATATAAATTCAGCTGCTTCGGTAGCCATAAGCATTTGTTCAAGACACTTGCCTTTTCTGTAACATGTTTCTCTTGTCTCATCTATTAGCCAATTACAAGCTTCTCCAAATTGTTTGGATTATCAATTCTTTAACAAAAGAACAGACTTAGCTTTTTAAATAAGCTCTGTGATTTGTTATTCCTATTGTTTCTGATGTCTATATGTAAGTAGCCAGTGTAAGACAAATTGCAACCCTTATGACTGTGCGATTACCCAAACAATCATATTTTTAAATGCATAGATGTTACAGTAGTGCTCCTTTGATTCTCTCAGTTGTGAGCAGGATTTTCAACACTTGCCATAGCAGCACTATTTTTTTTTTCTTAATGCATTTTGTATCTACCACAAGCCTGTGTAATGTGCTTTCAGCACATGCTTCTCAAAAATGCTACTACTTTTTGAAAGTCCCACTGCATGTGCAACAGTGGAATTACCATCCTGAGGATGCCTGTTCTAGATGGTTTTGCTGATTTAGGGTGTTAAGCTACTTACTGGCAATTTACATTCTTGCCTTGGCTTTGCTGGTGCTTAGTACAAGGGCCTTGACTTGTGTTATGTTATCAATGACAAGTGTTATTATGTTATCCCCTCCCAGACAATAAGCCCCCCACCAATCAGAGTTCCCTGAAAGGGAGGAATGGGCAGACCGGTGAAATTTATAGGGAAGTTCTGCTTTCATCTTAGTGGGTTTTCCCCTTTGCAGTTAGTAATGAGATTAACATTTTTTTCCCTTTCCTTAATTAAAGTTCCACCTATTTACATGGCGGCCTGATACCAAATACTGTACTGTGGTGAATGGATGGGCTTTTGCTGATGTTAACAGTATCTAGTGGAGTCTGTAACCAGAGCCAGCAGCAGGAAAGAATCCCATTTCAGATGTGCTTCTTGGCATCCAGGGGGGCAAGCAGTATCTGAGAGAGGGCTCCCATCTTTCTGACAGCTCTTAGCTTTGTGTCCTCTTCTATGTACCAGTCAGGGACAGTACTGGATTCCTCCAGTCCTAGAGGAGTGGACAGGGAGTGGACAGCTTGCTGTCTCCCTCCAGCTGGGCTGTGCAGCTGTAGTAACTTTGAAGCCAGTGAAATTTCTTCTCTTCCCTTTTTAAGCGAGTCTGTCTGGAAGAGGCTGGAATTTTAGAGAAGCAAAATGCATCTCATTAAGTATGAGATTAAAATTGTTTTTGAAAACATTAAAAGAATCTTTTGGTGTCTGATCTTTATTAAATGTTTTTTTCAAGCCTAGGTTTTATTAAAGAATTATATTTGTGTGTGTAATTACATGCATACTTTTAATTTAAGGAGCTGTATTCATTTGCCTCCAAAATTTCCGTGAGTATATTTGTGCAGAAAGGGAAGCATCAAGGAAGGAGCAGTATTCCTCCTAGAAGGTTAACCTTAGCCAAGGCTCAGCAGATGCACTGTGTTTGGAGTGGAGCAGAGACAGAAAACATTGGTCTGATACATTCAGATAGTGTGTTTAGGTTTTTCTTTTAATTAACATTGAAATGCTTTTCATTGTGTTTGGCCTGATATATATATATATATATATATCACACACACGCACACACACACACATATATAGCTATTTTTCACTGTTTATAAGGGTAGGGGAATTTGTTGTTTGTCTCTACCTTCTCTTGCCTGTAAACCAGACACAAAATTTGATACATACCTTCAGATTGCTAAGGCTAAAAGTGACTGTTATCATCATTCAGAGTAACAGAGACCATCTAATTGTATCCAGTTACTCATGAAAGTGTTATTTATTGGCTTTCCTTTCCATTCTAAATGTTGCTTTAGGGCACAAAGAGATCGGTGAGCAGTGGAATTAAAGGAACTTAGTCTGTATTGATTTTTCCTTTGTGTAGTACCTCATGACAGTAGCACCAATTCCCCTCCCTGTTGGGTTCTCATTATCTCCTTTTCCATTTCTACTGCTCTTCCCTTCCATAAGCTGTAGCTTGCAGCTGTGCAGGAGATGGTTCATTCAACTTGGACGTCAGCAGAGGAATGGAAGGATGAACTTTATGGTGGTGCCCTCCCTGGTCGAAAATTTGACCCAAAGCGCACCAAGGGTTTTTGTTCTATTTTAGTCCCTCAAAAACCCAAATCCTCTAAATAAGAGGGTAGGAGGAAATGAAAAAATATCATGTGACCCTCTGCCTTTTCTATACCTATATATTTTATTACTATAGTGAAGAAGCTGTATATGAGGTGAGGTCACATGCATCAAGGATTGCATCTATGTTTAATCTTGCATGGGTGGTTTTGGTAAAGATAGGTTTCTCCGTCATCTTCACTGGTTTTGTAGTTGCTGTTGTTGTTTTTGTTCTGGGCAAAATGTCTGGGCTGTCTGTACAAGGCAAGTAAACAAAAGCCTGTATTGTTAAGTGTTCTTTGTTTTCGAACCTTTCCATTGACGAAGTGGTGCTCACATGGAGATACTGAAAGCTGTTCCTTTCTGATATACTTTCACGTTCTTGAAACTTTGTGACTGAAGTTTTTGAGACTGACACCTTGGAAAATTGAAAGACACCTCACATTGAGTGCCTGAGAAGAAATCCTGTCAGATAACAATTACTTTTGAAAATTTAAGCTGTATTGCTTATAAATATAGGAGAAAGAAGCAGAAATCTCTTAGTCATGGACCTAGAATAGAGTTCCAAGCTTAATTATTTTTGTCTTTTCCAAACCCATGCAAGTCAAAGTATGTGTGATTATCCATCCTTCTGGAAAGAAAAGTTTACCATAGCTAAAAAAGTAGTATCTCGATTTTATTTTCCTTTTGGACAATTCCCTTAAAAGCAAAACAAACAAAAATAATCTTCAGCTGCTCAAGTTTTTATACTGTCAAAAGATCTTCTTTATTAAGCATTCTTCTCAAAATGCCTGAAATCTGAAAGATAGTAAGAATTTTTTTACAGAAATAACCAGCTCTTCTCTAAATCTGTCTAGGAACTTTGAATTTTTTTTAATCTGTTTGAGTTTTTTTCTTGGATTTGTATTTGTAGAAGATAGTGCAAAGAACAGTCAATATTTATTCTAGTCAACTGATAAATAACTGGGTGATTCAGGGAAACTTAGTCAGTATACCCTTGTCACGGTCATTGCTGACGTCTGAAACAACACTGAGTTTATTGCTCATCAAGTTTTTGCAGAAGTCTGTAATAAAAACCCTAAACATACTGAGAGCTCCTGATGTAGGGGAGGGGCTGATCTCTTAGTGCATATGGTGAGAGTCTGTGATTGCAGAAGCAGAGGAAAAGGACCAGAGGTTTGCAATTAAATTTAACCCCCAGCACTTCTACTCACCAGGAACGATTCCTTGTTTATAAACTCATCTGCCTTACAACGAGTGTGCATCTTAGCTCATAATTAACATCCAACCTTTTTAATTCTCTGTCCGGAAGGCTACCACTCCCATTTGTATGGGGGATTCTTTATGCAGTCACACCAGAAGAAGGGGTGTATTTGTTTTCTAACTAGCTAAAGATTTTCAGCCAAGCTTTAAGTGTTCCCTTGCCATGAGTACAATCTCTTCCAGCACATTCCAGTTGTATCACCACCAGCAAGTACAGAATAATCTCCCAGAGAGTATGGTGCTATCTGAAAAATCTCCTGTACTAAACTGGCTTTGACTTCAAACAGCTGAGCTTCTAGAATTGCAGAAAAATTAATTACGATGGAGGCTTTTCAGTATATTGAAACCATTTAATACAGTGCTAGAACCTGAAATGGCCTCATTAGGATAAATTCATGTTCAAAATAAAGCTGCTAACAACTTTGGTTAAAGATGTGTGCCAAATGATGGATGCTTATTGTTTCTCTTCTCCAACAATATTTATGGTCCATACATTGAAAAAAATGAATCTACGGCTTTTTAGGATAATGTGCTCTGGTTAATATTTCTATTTGTGGTATACTCTGCTTTAAAAAGCTGTTTGGCAAAGGGAAACATGATCCCATTATTGAAGAGGGATTCTAGTTGACAAAGCTTGGTAAGTATCTATTTGTAAAAATCTCATTGAAATGATATTTTCAAAAAGTTTTCTCCTGGCTTATTTCTGCAACAGAGAAGAAAACTGTGATATACAAAAAGAAAGATTTTTGCCTTTACAAGAGCAAACTATTCCGATTTCCACACTTTCTTTTTCGTCCTATTTATTATCTTCACATGTTCGTGATAAATCTCAAGATCTGTCATGAGCCATGGGTTAGATGGGTGATTTCTTTTTAATAAGTTCCATTAACAGAGCTCGTATGTCAACTGTTCTACAGATAAGAGCTATCCAGATGGCATCCCATGCACAAATCCAGGCTACTATCAATTTGCATCGTGCTTATGAATGATTTTGGAGGAAAGTTGGGGTCTGTCTGCCCAATATAAATATTACCTTACAAAATGGTAAATGCCCTCATTCCAAGACTTGGCAACTCTTAGATCTCTGAAATCTGTCAACCATAATATAATTATTTAAAGTAAATTAAATTTAAATAAAGTTTAAAGAACAGAATTTCTTCACTGAGAGAGCAACGCTCGTGTCTGGAGAGGGTTTACATTAAACCATGGAGTCATTTGCCAATGTGTAGCTTAGTCCTGGGGAAATACTGCTGTAGGGCAGCAGAAGACTGATGCACAGAGACTGCCTGGGGGCTTGAGGATGGTCTTTTTCAAGGAAAGCCTGTGATACAAGGAGAAAGTCCCACAGTGTAGAAGAGAAAACCGAATCTTGAGCTTCATTGATCTCTTTGTGTTAGTGTCGTGAATGAAAACTTAAGGATCTGAAAGGTCAGGTCTCATGCTTTTAGGGAATAATAGATAAGGGTTATTAGAAAAGCAAAACATATGTATTTTGTAATGCATGCCAGAGTTTCTCATCTGTAGTATTTCAGAGGAAGCATTACTCTGGAGCAGAGGGTGCCATTGGTGCCATTGGTGCCATTCATTTTCCATTCTTTTTCATTGAATTGTTTGTTGTTGTTGTTGTTGTTGTTGTTTTTCTTCCAGCTCTAAGTCTTAGAAACAGTGCTAAAATGTTATCAGATAGATTACTAACAAGTATGGAATAATTCCTGGAAAGTCACTGACTGCCTATAAAATGTCATATGACTTAATTCATCTGCTGAAGTATTTTCATAAAGGTTAATGAACACACTCCCAGCAATGGGTTTGGTAGCTGACTGAAAACTGAGAGGAGAGGAGAGGAGAAGAACTTGGCCAGGTGATGAAACCATTTGCTGGTGTACGTAGTGGTGTTCAGAGCAGGATCTCTGCCTGCCTTTCTCAGAGGTGCTGCAGTGCTGCAATTGTACCAGCTCTCTGCTGTCGTAGTGGGACCATGGTTGTGAACAATGGATATAACAGGTTACTGGGGCACAGTGTGTGCCTTCTCTTTCCTGCTCTTCTTCAGGGAGTGGATACTCCAGAGTCTTTTGTCCAACCTCTTTGCTGTACACTCTCCTTCATTATTCAGCTGAGCTACAAAGCCTCCAACATCTTCCTGTAAAAATATTTGCTTAATTATACTGTCTCAGTTATAGTGCCTAAGCAAAAGCTTGGTGTTGTCCTTTTTTTACAATTATAGAATGGAGTCAATAAAAGCAAATCCTTCCCATCTGGATTCTAATCAGTGGAGATTGAGCCATCAGAGTTAACCCAAGAGGATACATTCTCTTTGATTTCCTGGAAATGCAGCAACTGCTGGCATCCAGCAGCCTCTGTGCTCAGTAAAGCCTCCCTTTTAATATTTCTAAGTATCTCTTGCCATCCTTGTTTAGTGAACCACTCACAGTGGTTTCCTTCACCATTATTTTTTTTCTTTTTGTGACAAGGAAGAAGGAAAAACTGCAATAGAAGAGGTTTTTGTTCTTTTTTTCCTGAGAAAGGCAATAACAGGCACATCTGGTTTATTATGGTACTGTTTAGAAGGAGGAAGTCAGGGGGTGGGGGGATAAGGTTTTGTTTGTGTTACTTTTTCCTTTGGCTTCTCCTCCGTCACACAAAGGCTCAACCCCTACTGCTTGAGTTTACCAGGTCCCTTTCAGCTGTCCATACGTTGTCACTGCTCTGGGTGTTCAGCAGCTGCCTTACTCAAGAGCAGCTATGGTCAGCCTAGCTAGTGCAACAGTGTAGGTCTTGGAGCCTTTTGTTCTCCAAGTTCTTGCAGAAGGAAATGCAAGATCATGGATTTGCCCATCTTCCAATGTGGTACCAAATGTAAAATTAAAGAGACTGTGAAACGTCCTGGGATACTGCAGGGATCTACATGTGTCTCAGGGTTCATAAGGCCACAGAAAGTTCTTGGTGGCTTTTCTGTTAAAAAATACATTTTACAAATTCTTGGATCAGTTTGGTTACCCATGACATGCTTAGGCAATTGGCACTGCCTTTCAGTTCTGAAGCCTGACTTTCCTCTGGGAAAAGGATTTGCTTTTATATCTCTCCATAAAGCTGAATGTGCTTGTCTAACATCACTGACCTGTTTTTGAAGGTCAAGCTTTATGAAAAGCCACTGTATACATTAGGTTTAATGGTGTGATGATCTATTAAGGAGAGGCTGGTCCAGTGGCATCAAGTAACCTTCTTGCCTAATAAATCCTGGAGGCAAATATAGTTGGAAAGCTTCTACTGTACACCTCTTCGGGTGTATAGTAAATTTTCATCACCTCAGGAACTTTGTGTATTTCCACTTGTGTTGACTATGCAGCCTCCACTGGATTTTGAACACAAGGAATGTATCTCGCTCTATAGATGTTTACAGCAGGCAGTTATGTCAAAGATACTCTGCAGGACCACTTTTTGTCATTTATCTAGCTATTTTATTTTTGTTAACTGAAGATCTGATTTGATGCATGGAAGGAACGTTGGTTCTAAAACAATTGTTTATTATTTTCTGCAGGCCAATATGAGAGAGAAAAGGCATTGTGTTAAACCTGGTTATATGCTGATTGATCTGTGGTATGTTTTCCTTCAGCATCTTCAAAGTTTCAAAAGCTGGAACTTGGATCCAGTTATTGAAAAACAGAATTATACCTGCTTCATAGTATTGGACTTTTTTTCTGGTGATGTGCCAAGGAAGAACAGGACTTTTTTTGTTCAAAATTGACATTTTGTTGCTCTTACGCTATATCAGTACTGTTGAGCAAAGTATAAAGTATCTTGGAAGAGAGTATGGCATTTATTGCACTAATAGAAATTTAAATACAAAAAATAAGACGTGTGCAGATTTCATGACTGTTATTTAAAATTCCTATTTTGAATTTATTTTCTGTTTGTAGTGTGTTTTTAGGAAAACTGCTTTAAGAATTAGATGTGTAAATACATGATATTTGTGGTGAACCATTATCTAGAAAGAAACAGAAAAAAAATTTGAAACTTAAACTTATAACGTGAGTACATACTAGTTGTACTTCTTACAGCTAGCTAGTTTATAAACAGACTTATTAGACTCTCCATGAATGCCTTTTTCTGTCTTAACGGGATTAGATGCCCAGGAAAGATGTCTAGTGTTTGTATGTAGGTGCAACTTTGTTGCTCAGCATATATTCAGCACCTAATTCTGCTCTTCTGAAGTCACTGGAATCTTGACTGCATAGAATATTAAGCACAGCAATGAAGCTATTGTGTATATATTTAAATATGTGTCTGATGAGACTCCTGGAAGCTAATTCCAACCCTTGTTATTTGGCATGAGCCAACTGGTTGTGCTCAGTCTCCTAATTCACACATCACAATAAAAAAGTCAAAATAATATGCCACTGTCTCTAGAGCTTACCTTAAAGGAGCTCACTTTTTTTTTTTTTTTCTTTTTTTTTGGTGTGTGTGTGTGTGTGCATGTGCGCTAGATGCTAAATCATGACAAACTCAAACAATCATGTAGCTTATAATATTTTAATCTAGTCTACAAATAACATTAACAGGACAGGAATTGGTTGCTTAAATGATGACAGTTTTAGTTGTAGCTCCCAAATGGTTGTAGTGGCTTTCGAAGCTCCTAAGCTTCAAACTTTGACAAAGGAAGGTACAGACAGAACAACATTTGAATATTCTTATGTGTGTGCTGATTTTTAGTACTGTTGCAAAAGGAGAACAGACTTTAAAATATTTTTTATTTGCAAAGAAGCTAGATGATTGTATATTTTTGGCAAAGGAGTTTTCTGGGGGAAGCTGCCTGCAGCTGAAACGTAAGCAGATCTTCAGCACCAAAGTTGGCACTAACATGTATATGGTTCAGATGAGATGCAGGTCTTATTCTGGGCAGATTCTGTATTTTAGAATGATTGTGTGGTTAACAGCAGTCTCATTTATTTTGGGTTTTAATAGAGTCTTTATGCAATTTTAAAGCAACAATAAAAATTTGGAACAGCTAGATGTTTAATTTGTCGTTTTTAATTTATGCGCTCCCAAACCACAAAGCGTAGACGAAGAGCACAAAGAGCTGCAGTCTGTCTTCATAATATCACATCGTACACTTTTTCTATAGTTATTCTTACATGTTTTTTCTTTTCTTTTAATATAGTCAGGCTTAATATAAACACTTGTAATGTAGAAGTCCTATCTAGAAGGCCTGGCTTATTAACTGTCACTTTTATTGCCTTCCAAAAACGTTACTCAATAGTGAGTAAGAAAAAAAAAGAGAAAGGATTTTTATCATCCTGAATTTTTCAGTAAGTTTAGGTGGAAAATATTTCAACTAAACTTCTAATACATAGGACAGAATAGAATGCTGTGAAGATCCTCTGGGTACTGCAGAGTGAAGTGAAAGGCAAGAAAATGGTAGAATCAACTTCTGCTTCTCCTGGCAAATGAACCTAAGAATGCTTTGGAAAAACAAATGATTGCCTTTTCAGTTCCAGTGCCATTGTGGGAATATTTTGATTTTGTCAGGTTGTGGAGTCTATTGCTCTACTGACAATTAATTCTTGCATACTAACAGGATGTGAGCTGTCTTTTCAAATGTGCATTTTAAATAGAGCCAGAAATTTAGTTCTGTAATATGAGTGATGGGAAGGAGCCTGTGTTTCTGGTTTTGCAGATAAACATTGCAACCTTGCTTTTAAAATACTATGTCTGGGAGTATACATTTCAGCAAAGTTGCTCTTCTGCCTTAACTTTGGAATTCCCAGCAGACTTTCCAGCAAGTTATAGCTTGATCTGGAGCAGTAATCATCTCAGTTGGACACAAGGCAGACATTTCAGCGCTGTGCCCATTTCCAGAAGCAGAGATCTGCCAGAACTCCAGCTCCCAAAAGTCAGACCTGTGTAGCCTGCGAGAGGATACTCAGCTGACAAGTCTGGAAAGTGCTTCTCTTTCTGGTCTTGCAGAAACTGGAGACTGTGCATTGTGCCTCTAGCTGCAGAGCAGGCACTGTGAAGATGATGACTGGGGAAGGCTTTCGAGTCACTCAGCTTATTGCCAATTTTCTAAATTTACAGTTTTATAACTGATGGTATACACCAAGCAGAGACCATAAACAGATGATGGCATGTCAGTCTGGCAATCGATTTGGCAGCTTTTCTGGAATTCTTTTCAGTAGTTAGGCATATAAATGAAGTCTTACCACTATGCTTTGCAGGCTCTGACACAAGGCAACATGTATTTATCTCATGTAGTGATTACCAGCATATAAGGCTGAAGCAAGTCACTTATCCCTTGAGACCAGAAGTAGATGTGTTTAAATCTACTGTAGCTTTAGAGTAAATTCCTGCAATGGCTGCTTCCTAGGGTTTGGCCAGGAAACTGATAGGAGCAGTTATAGCTGTGGTGTGAAGTCATGCAGTGATCCAGTGAGGTATCACGTCCCCAGCCCCATGCAGATGCATGTCTCAGCACGCTAGTGTAGCTTCAGGGGAGCTCCTTCTACCTCATTTGAGCTCTGGGGCATGTCCTGGCTCTAGAAGTCAAGTACTTCATAGGTCACTAAAACAGGCCATATCCGTTCTGGCTGAGCAGTTTTACTAAAAATTCACAATAGCTGCATTAAGTACAGCTCCAACAGCTGTACTTAAGAGAAATTTAGGATCATATAGATAAAGTTCTTTGATGCAGCGTGTGTTTGTATATTTTGTTTAGATACCTCGTTATGGGGATTCTGTTTTTTATTTGTGTTTTTCTGGGGACACTGGTATGAAAAGCTGGAATTATAAACACATCTGGAATAGGGATTCCTTGGGGTCCTCAAGTCAACCTGTTAGGAATCAGGAGAAAAAAAACCTTGTCTTGACTCATGGCTTACAGGAAGATTTAGAGTCTGCAGTGCAACAAAACCATGCTTTTATGGTACTTGACCAAGATAATTCATTTCACAAGGAGTTTAATTTCTTAAGCAGTAGCAGACATTTAGCTCTTTGCTTTTTAGGCAGAGAATAAAACTGAATGCTTGATATTAGTGCTGAAACCCAATTTCTGTATTCACATTAATCATCAGAAAGCTAATTTGACCTCAGCCATAAAATTTTGCATCTACCTTGGCTTTTAACGAAGACAGACAACACAATTACCAACAATCAATTTTTTCTTATTAAGACGGAGGAGAGGGGAAGTTCTTTTTTCATTAGTATATTTCTGTGATTTTAACAACAACAAAATGGGCACATTAATGTTTACCTCCGAAGATGACCTTTCTATCACCTTCATATGAAACTGAACTTTGAATAATGAGAAAAAGAAAATCATTTTAATATTCACTTTCGAAATGTACAGAGCTAGGTTTAGGGTTTGTTGGTTAGTTTGTTTTGTTTGTTTTGTTAATTAAATGCAGACTTTCAATGACCTACTGAAAACTGATTTCTGTCTGTTGACTCTAACAAGGTGAAACACTGTAAAACCGTCTCAGTCATTTAAAAGTCCAGCTTGTTACCATTGGAAATTATCATCACTAGTGCTCGGTTAAAAGCTCTTGTTGTGATGATCTCTGCTCCATTAGCCCATTGGAGCAACCCACAGCCAAAACGTTGCTTACTTTAACAGATCTCCTCATGCTCAGACGTGGGATGTGAACATAATTCCAGTAGAAAGCAGTACCAAGTAGAATATAATCACCTGTATAACCTATTTCTCTTGGTGATTTTTGGCACATGATTAGACCATATTGTTTAATGCTCCATTCATCAGTGTCAAAACAGTGTTTTATTTTACCAAACATCTATTTAAAAAGCGGCTAAGAATCTAAGATCAACCATATCCAATGACTTTATATAGCAAGAACAGACAGTTTGTATAGGAGAGAGGGGGCAGGAGAGAGGGAGCAGCCAGGATGGATCATGCGGTCTTGAATTTAAAGCTTTGGCTGTTAAGGAGTGTCTGTGGAAAATGAATTTATGCTTCTCTAAGTAAATAGTGCAGATAAGCTGTAGGGAAAAAAAAGTCTGGAAGCAGGGCCTGTTGCACCAGCAATGAAAGTCCACTGGTCATTTTGCGGAAAGAAACTCTTCTTTGCTGTAACTTTCTTCTGTGAGGGGGAGGAGGGTGCTCTTTTTTTTTTTTTTTTTTTTTAATTTAAACATCTGGTTCACTCAAGGCAAGAGAAGATCTCATTGTTTACACACAGTAGTTCATTTTGCGAACACAGACACTTTAAAATAGTAGCTCTCTTTTGGGATGTTGTTCATGGAAAGGCTTTATTTCTGGCATGATATAAAAGGGAGAACTACAATAAGCAGCTAATTTTTGAGAGAATATTAGTAGAGGAATGGCAGTGTGGACTCCCCTCCTAGGTTAAGTTGCTAATCTGAAAAAATGTAGCTGAATGTCTTTATTTGAAGTGCATTATTGCTGCTAGTGAGTCATGACCTCCTATAGAGTTAAAACAGTACAAATCCTGTTATTTCAGGTGGTTGTGTAAACTGCTTAGATGATGTATAATTCTGCAACTCCTGGTAAACATGAGGCAGAGAGAACAGAAATAGCCACCAGTTGTGCTCAAACCTTCTTGAAATTCTATTTTAATTAGAGGGTATCTAGCTGTCGTGAGTGGTTTTGTTAGAAAAAGTATACAAGACGGAGTCACCTTTTTTCCCCTCTTTTGCCACTAGAAAGATCCATGAGGCCCTGAGGCAAGTCACCAGTAGACCAGCAGGCCCTTACCAGCAGCCCTCACTGGGAGGCAGGACAGGCTGTTTGGAAGTTAAGAAAAATATTTAAAGGCTGTGTAAATATACAGAGCATCTTCCATGCTGACAACTAGATGCTGACTTTATGTCCACTCCGCAAAAGATTGGAAGTGAAGAACATGCTCTGCGAGGCATCCCTCAGTAACTTTTCAGCCATCCTAGAAACACTGAGCTATTTTTCAAAGCCAAAAGAACAGGGAAGCAGACAGACTGATGGCAATTCTCAGAAGGAAGGATTTTGCCTCAGCTCATGCAGTGCCCCTTCTGTGTGCTAGATGGTCTGAGCTTTGTATCTCTGAGGAAAAAAAGTAGGTGATCTCAGATCTCTCTAAAAAGGAAGGTGGAGTAACACGCATTGCCTATTGGTTAATAGTTGTTCTCTTTACAAGCTGCAAAGCAAGAACAAACAGGTACTAGGAAAAATAATTGTGAGCTCTTGTTTTTTCCCAGATGAGTCAGTCTTCCTGGGAATATTCCCTTTGCCATTTATGTAATGATCGAGAAAATGAAAGGAAAGTTAAAACAGAACCAACCAACCAAACAAAACCATTGCTAGTTTCATTTATGGATCAACTATAGTTTGAAACCTGCTTTACGTTGCTCTTTCTCATGTTCTCTAATGCGACTTCAGCATTGCCAAAAAAATCCTAAGCTTCCTGTTGTTGTTGTTGTTGTTGTTTTCATTCAATCCTAGATTCGACCACAAAATACAGCCCTGGTGCCTGCTAAGCTCTGACTTGCATTGATCCAGTGGGTTGTGTCCACTGTGTCCAGAGACACTGTCCCAAGTAAGGCCTTAGTGTCCACCCACAGGGAAAACCCACAGCGTGAAACACCAGGCTGAGTTGCTAATTGCTTAGACTAGGGTAGTTCATCATGATAGACAATTTGTTTGCTTCGGGACACAGGTGACTGCATTTATTGTTTCTGTTGCTTGCTGTGTGCTGTGGACTCTGTTCTGCCCCATGTCCTTATCTCTGCCAGCCAGAGGATAGTGTAGGTGAAGGCAGACTTTGTTTGCCAGGCACATGGCCTGTTGTACTTATCATCTTGTCATACAGAGTCAGTATTAATGAAGCCATTTTGTATGCAGCAGCTTTCAAAGTAGGCTTTCACGTGTCTTTGTTGTTGTGTTGGAAATTAGAAAGGGAACCGTACAGTGCTCCAGTGAAAGATGCACTTCATTTACACTGCCAAGCCACACTCACACTGGAGGTCCTCTGCAATCAGCAGCCATGGCCAGGTATGCAGATTAGTCCCTCGAGCAATTTTGATTTTGCTTTGCTCCTGAGGCTCCAAGCACTCTGTCCTATTTCTGTGCTGTTATTCCCTTCTAACCCCATTTGGTGTATCCTCCTCCAGGCTTCCAGCATCCATGTCAAAAGGGGCACCATGGCTATGGCATGTCTTCTTTTGAGAGGCCTGAAGATGCAGCAGCTTATTCAGACTCCCTTGGGCTGTGGCACCAAGCAGACCAAGCAGTGCCCCCATGTTTCTTCATAGTAAAACTAGTGTGATGTCAAAGCCTGTGAGAAATTCCTGTCTGGCCTCACATGGATTTCCTGTGAGTTGTGTCAGCAGCAGAAAAATCTTGGGTAACACCTGAAATCTAGCTTCCTTGGCCTTTACTGGTTTATTCTGTAATGAGGTGCAAGGCGTGTGTTGAGGACGCTTTCCATCATATTCAATTTCTTGGGGTTACAGAAAAGCAGCGTAACTGTGGGAAAGCAAACACTCTTGTTTATCCAAGCTGGTTGTGTTAATCTGCTTCCCCCTAAATGTAAAAAGCAGATTTAAGTCGGAGATGATTCCCAGTGAAAACCTATCCGCTGAGTGCGTGGCTGGAAGTTTCTCCTGTATATATCTTTTCTGCTTGTGGTTTCAGTTTTTCTCTTTACACCCCAGGAGCTGGCTCAGTGGCCATGTGAACTGGGGTTTGAGTTCCCAGCTACACAACTCAGTATAAACTTAGGGTTTAATTCTTCTATTATTGTTATTTTATTATTGTTTTTTGGGAGCACTGTGACTGCCTGGTGCACAGGAGCAGGCAGAGAGGATCCAGGGCCCCCCCAGCAGCAATGCAGGGCTATCAGCAGTGTGCAAGAAGGCTCCAGGAGATGAGGAGGTATTTCTGAACAGTTGTGATTCTTTGGGCCCAGCTTGAGATTTGCCTCTCCCCTCTCATCAGGAAGCTGGGTGGCTGTAAGAAAGCAGACTTTTCACCTCCTTACCATCCCAGAAGACTTCAGCAACTTGTTTCCTTATAGCTGCCATTAAGAGAGCCATCAGCTACTGGAAGTAAAGTATACCATAAAGTGTGTCTGTCTTCATTTCCGTATATTTTTGCTGCTGTTATTTGTGGCACTTTTTTTTTTTTTTCCTAATTTTTTTTTTTTTTGTACTACTCTGTTCACGGAGTTCTTACTTGTGGCTACTGAAAACTGGCACTTCAGTAGTGCTTAGCACTTGGTAATTCTGAACATTGGCAGATATTCACTATTAGCGATCACAGAGGAGATTACAGATCTCCTAAAAATGGTTAAGCACAAGTAAACATTTTAATAAAATGATAATGCATAAGGCTCCATGCATTAACAAACAGTGGCTCCACTGTTAGATATTAAATTTACTCTAAGTAAATTTACTCTGAACATGTCACACCCCTGATTTTCAGTTTACAAAGGGTTTTAGACAGCTCAGATAAGAATGCAGATCTTACTTCTGAGGGTTTCTGGATCAAACAGTGGAAAGGGAGTGCAGAGCTGACTCTGGCCTGAGCTTTGTTTTGCCAGTGAGAGACCTTTATTCTTCTCGCCTCTTTCTTTTTGCTATGTTAAGGTGTATATAGAGAGAGGTTAGGGAAGAGCAGCCTCCTAGTTCACTGCTTTCTGGCTGATTGTTATGAAGAAAGAAGACTGCAAAAGTTGTGCATTTAATGAAAAGAAAAAGCTGGATCTCAGTGATAAAACGTCAAGTGAAAAGTCAAAATAAAACGTTCCTGGGATCAAGAAATACATAGAGAAAGCCTTTGGTGTGTTAGCAACAGATTGATAGTGATTGGTCACGAGGAAAATGGCCCTCACTATTGGTCTTTGGAGACTTTCGGCTTTTTAATACTGTACTGTGGTCTCACTTTGTCAAAGAGCTGTGTTTCAAAACAAATGATGGAACAAGATTTGCAGGATAGCCATTTCTCCCTCATGTTTTTGGGCTGCTGATGTTCTTTTGGCTTTCAGCGCAACACGCATGAGGACAGAGTTCATCCTTGCTGCTGTGTTTGAATTCCTGCATGGCACTGCCCAAGATTGAGTGGTACCTAATACGAAATTGCATGATAGTTTACATTAGGGATGAGTTTGTCACTTTTTGAATTACACAAGCATGGGAAGGGGTGTTGATGCTGAGGCAGGTAGCTTGCAACCTTCCGCTGTTTTCCTCCTTCCCTTGTACAGTGTAGGTGCATGTCCTGATAATGGCATAAGCAGACCAATTGATATCCTCCTTTTCATCCCGCACTTAGATTGGGGCCCTCAGAGTTCTATAAAAATAAGAAGGATTTCATATTGGTGGTGAAGACCTCCCATTGATCCAGGAGAGCATATGGTCCCAGATGCTGCTGGTAGGAATAACGGTTGCAAAGGCTGCACAGCGCAGGAAGGTATGGCTGCCAAAGGAGTTGTTTTTCCTGCAGCAGTGAAAACCCGATGTGGAAATCATTAAGGAAGGAAGTGTGAATTGGAGGCTGCTGCCCACTGCAAGGACAGCATCTTACTGGAGGACTGTTGAATCAAAATTGTTGACCAACCTATTACCTGAGTTAGGAGTGGGAAGTTACTGTCCTTTCTGCCAGACTTTACTGGTACAGTGGACGGGCATGTTTATGTTGAATCTAAGAGGATTTTGTAATTGGTGGAAATGAGACTAGTGCAGGCAGTCTAGATTTTCTTCTTGCTTATAACTTCTTGAAGTTCACTGAATTTGGATTTAATTTGATTGATTTTATTTAAGCTGTCCTTACATACTGCTGTCCACGAGATGTAACTCTGGAGTAAATTTGCATTACTTCTGTTTTGCCATCGATGTAATTGAGAGCCAAATCTGATCATCCTTGATAAAGCCATCATCTGCTAGTTTGAAAGGATGACTGGAAGCTCAGTGAGTTGTGAATACCATTAATAAAGCTTGTTGTGCAAATCTCTCAATTTGTCTTTATTAAGGGACAAGGGGAGTTAATTCATTTAACAAATAGGACTTTCTGGTAAGTTTGGTTTTTTTCAACTCATCCAATTTCACAGATTTTCAGAAAGAACAAAATGAAAATCTCTGATTCTGCAAAACCTGGGGCATGTGGTTCATTTTGTGCACATGTATGAGCTTTTCTCGTCCCTCAAGGGAGAGAATGCCTTCAGATGTACATTTTTTTTCACATTCCTCTTTTAACAAAACTTGATCCTACAGATAAATCACTACTCACTGTTTATGTTGTCACTGTGAATAAGTTTGGAAATCGCAGATTTGGCAGTGTGATTTCACAAACATCCTTGAATAGAGGAGCATCTGGGAAAAGTGGAACATTTTATTACAAATCGCACACTCAGCTTAGGTGTAGTATCTGCTGAAACTCCTCCACTCCATGACAAAGATATAAGACTAATCTCTGCATTTACAGTATCAACTTAAAGTCTCTTACATTTTTTATTTCAGCAGTAGCCTGGCATAATTTTGACACCGTTAGTAAAAAGCTGGTTATACTTCCTTTTATTCCTGGTGATTTTTAGGCAGGAGGAGATGAGAGTGTTAACCATATGTCAGACCAGATTTAGCACTATGGGTCTGTCCAGGGAACACCATGAAAGAGATAGAAGCTATTACCTGTGCTATGGGGCAGTGCCAGCAAGAGGTTAGTAAAAGTTGCAAAAGTTGTTGATGGATGTGGCATCCATTGTGCAACCAGAGGTATTTTGTTACTTACTGCATGGAACGGAAGCAGACTTTAGAATGAAAAAAGTACTTACGAGCACCTCAGTGGATTTTAAAATGTTTGCATAAACCAGTCTTGGAAATAGCATTTTTTCTTGCTGAGATGCATTGATTACATACCGCTGTACAAATAATACTTCTAAGGCAGACAGTAACTATCATATAATTATTATTTTGCTGTTCCACTTACCCACCTCTGATTTGCAACCAGAAATAATTAAAAAACTGCTGCATGTGGAAAGAAAGCCTCATTACCCCCTTCCCCTCCCCCCAGCCTCTCAGCCTATGCTTGAGACAGCATTTGCACTTGGCTTACTGAATAAGTTTTATTTTTCTCATAAATATTTGGTTTGTTTGCAAAGAAGAAAACACATCAGCTTAATTGTGGTTAATAGTTAGCCAGACAGTGACAGGTAAGTAAACAGAGCTTTACAAACAAGGTGTACAGAAGGCAGTACTGAGTGTTTTCTGATATATTACAAAAAGGTGATTTATTGGATACAACTCAGGGAACCTCAGTGGCAGATATGACTATCTGAATTGCTTTAAAAGAAAATAATAATAAAGTAAAATCTGCCTTTTAAAATTAACTTGGATTTAGAAGACCAGCCTTCCTTATTTCTCTGTAAAGGGTATGAACATCAGAAAATTGCATTGATTAAGCACGAAGTGAGTTTATATTTTACCATTGTGAAATGAGTTATGTGGTACTTGAAACACACAGGATGGCTGCATGATGGCAGGTGACCTCCTCCTCCATCTTCAGTACTTTGCATAATATCCCTGCCACAGTCCAATTTGCCCTTCCTGGAGTAGAAATACCTTGTGAGCTGGTCAGTTGGAGTACACACTCATTAAGGCACTCTGTAATGTTGTCAGAGGAAGTGTCGATTTTTAAAATCCCATGCAAGTAAATCACTTTGAGAAATACCCATGAGTCTTCAGGAATAGATGTAAGATTGCAAAACCTAAATGCATTTAAAAGGCACTGAATCTCTCTGAAAATGTAAGTTATATGTCAAAGCCGTATCATAATCTTACACTGTAACTTGCCTTTTGGCATTTTAGCGCTCTTGAGCAAGAGATTCCCAGGCTGTTAAATTGTCTTTATTGGTCTGAGCTATATTTGCAGCATGTGTTTCATAGTAAATATTTCATCTCATAACAGAGCTAAAGGAAATTATGCTCTTTTCTTAAAAAAAAAAAAATCCTTTTTAGTTTTTTGCTAATCAAGAATAGGAGCATGACCCTGGAGGAAAAACACAGACTGAGGAATTCATGCTTTGTTTGAAAATACTGTATTGTGCTAGAGAGGATAACATATGTTTTCAAGTCACTGATAAATAAGCTGGTTACTATTATTTATGTCGCATGAACACTAAGAAATAATTATTGGACTTTCTAACTACTGCCTCCATCCTAGCAGAACATTAAAAAAGCAACTGTGATCCTCTCCCCTTTCTTGCAAGTACCTGTTCAACAAGGAAAGGAAAGCTTTTTTCATGTTGCAGCAAGGAAACTGTCACAGTGCCTGGTTATGTGACAATAAACTCCTATTAATGCAGTGACAGCATCGATTTTTACTCACAGATGGGTATATGTTTGTATCAACTATAGCTATAAAATACAGATTCTCTATTCTTTTGTCTGAAACTGTTCCAGAGCTCTTCCTAGTACACTGTGCCTTCAGCATCAAGATTTTCATTATACGCTTAGAGCCATATTTCTGCATCTGATCTGGAGCTTTAATTGCTCTGGATAGATTTGAACTGATGATGTGACTGGAAATAAAAGGAAGAAACAACAGTGGCTCTATGGGGAGACTTGTAAACGTGTGTGACTGGGAGTTATGCTTGTTTGGGGTACTGTGAGTTAGCACTTGAGACTCTGTGGGAAACCTGGTGTGCTGCTCTCCTGTGCACTGCTTCATTTGGATCACCTGCTGCATTAGCATCCCAAAACCAGGCTGTTAGGTGCTGTGAGATGGCACTGGGGTCAGCTGAGGTTTTGCACATTTTGAATGTTTTTACTTCGTTATGCATGTTAGGGATAGAAGCGTCATGTTAGGAGATGCAGGCAGGACTAGAATACAGTTACTGCAGTATAGCCTTCTTGGCACTGAGCTGTTAGAGTGAGGCAGAAACTGTTTTGCCCTTTAGAACCACAGTCCTACTTTAGATAAATTAATTATCAATATTGCTGTTATGTTAGTCATGTTATATTATTAATATATTATACGTATATATGTTTATAATGTTTAGTCTCCTACAGGCTGCAGAGTCTGGCTCTCGTATTGTGGAGCTGTCAGTCATATATCAAATTACCTAGGACAAAAGGGTATAAATAATATTCTCACCTATTGCTGATTTCCACTCTTGCAAGCTGAACAACTGCCTGTAGTCTGTTTGTGCACGTTTGCTGAACAGGAGATGTACTAAAATATGCTAAAAAGCATATAGCAAAAATAAAGTGCCAAGTAACACATTTTAACAATAAAACATGCTTTCTGTCTGGATACCCATGCTCCACAGGAGCACGCAGTACTAGCTGCAGTTCCCAGGCTCGCTGAGAGTGCTGACAGGGTCAGCACTCAGAGACACTGGGGCTTGTGATGCTTCAGTGACACAGAGATGATTTTGTACTAACTAAACTGTTTATCGCCCAATTTCAGTGTTCTGCTTTTAATCGTAGTTAGGCACTCTTTGCATTCTTTTTGTCTAGGAAATGACAATTTAATTTTGTATGCCAAGCCCAAGAATTAGAAACTTAGTTGTCCTTTTGAGTACTACAAGGAGACCCATATATACTTCAGAGAGCCAATTCAGTATACACTGTATATAATATAATATATATATGTGTGTGTGTGTTTACATGTTCTGTGAGGTGTGGAAGCTGCTTTAAAGGAGTGCACAGCACATTTGGAGCAGGGTTTTGCATCCCAACAGTTTACAGTCTTGCTCAGTATGCGGGCACCTACAGTATTTCTGAGGACAGCAGGGCACAAAACTCTGTCCAGTGAATGTAAGCCTGCTTTCCTTATTTATCTTTCATGGGTGCAAATATAGTCTGGAGACTCCCAGGGAGATGCATTGCGCAGGTTGAATGTCACCGGTTCAGATGATAAATAGTAAGGAAGCACTTTAAGTGGTGACTTGGAACGCATGAGATGATAATACACTTTTGTAGTAATAACCACAGAGACCTAAAAGCATTCCTCTACTGAAATACAAGAAAAAATGTTTCTAGTGCTCTGAGAGATGCACATATTCATCCACTGCTATTGTAATCCTCTTACCTCTCAAGTTTTTGCGTAATGATGATAATGAAATTTTTTCCATGAAGATGTGGCCTTCCAATTCTGTGTTACAGAATGTGACTACTTGGAGACAAGTCTGTATCTAAAATGAAGGCTAAAAGTGAAAACAAAGGAGTCAGGCTTTAAGGAAGAATTTTTGAAAGCATCAGTATTGCTGTCACGGCTTCCAGCAACGTCATCTTTCCATGGTCACTGATCTGGGTCAGCGCAGATTTTGCACCATGTGAGCTTGTGTTCTTGAAGTGCAGAGTGTGTTCTACATTGCTGATAGGAAGCCAGATTTTGTGATTATACAATTAAACAGTAAATAAGAAAAGGCAACTTTGCATGCTTCAAGACATATATGATTAGGTGTGTTAGCAGGAGCAGATAAGAATTGTACTTGCTGTTGATGAGCATCCCCACAGGTCTGGGTAAGACTGCTTTCTCCCAAGAAAGCAAGCTTGGTCCTTGCAATTCCAGAAAGCAGGAATTTTGCTATGCTCCAGTCACACAATACGAAATGCAGTCACTTGGGACGTGGAATTCCCCTGCCACTGTCAGCTTCAACATGCAGAGGAAAAAGCAATACCCTGGAATCTGTTGTCAGAGCTTATTCCCCCAGGGATAAACTGCAGTGCCATTTACTGGGAGAGTCATATAGCAGAAACTTTCCACAGACTTCTTTGAGACTTCTAGTGGAAAATAATTTTGGCAAAGCTCTGGAAGTACTCAATAACTTCTGCTTTGAAATCCAAAAACTAAAATACACATCCTTCTATCAGAGGCAGCCTTGTAAAAGGAAATGTAGTGACAGCAGAGATGTGTCCCGTAGCTGTGTAATGTGCTTGAATCACAAGTAAGATCTTCCCAATGGTTTTCTCAACTCCTGTACACAAACCTTTTCGGAGATTTTAAGCTGAATGAAAATGTAATGCATCTACCAGCTGCGGTTTTATGTCCATTCTAAGCTAGTCTTTCTTTTTTTCACTTTTATCGCTGTTATTTTTAAGACCTCATTCTGTTTTGCTTAATAGTGTCCTTCAAAGTATTTCAGCCTTGTGCAAATCAGTGGAGTCATTCTGAAGTGAAACAGCTTCTCAAGGTGCCCTTATGCAGCATCAGTACTAATGTTGGAATTACTTGAGAAAACTTTGTGCTCTCATTACTTCAGGATGTTCATTTTGTAAAGGCAGAGTAGGCCTGGAAACGGTACTTTTCAGTGGCAAGTCCCCCATCCTTACTTAAGTAATACTTAAAGAGGGAATTCTGAGAAACCAGTTCTGATTTCTGATGTCCACCTCCCACTGGTGTGAGGCATAATTTGCATGTAAAACTGCTATTCCTACTGTGTAAAATCTCCTGAATGCTTTGTTATTTGGGTTTTGTAATGAAAACCTTTATTTCTAATTTTGGAAAGAAGGTTGCTTTACTTTTTTTTGGGGGGGGGAGAGAGTTGTCAGTGTAGCGCCATGTTCTCACACTGAGCACTACAAAATACTTTATTACCTAGTCTGTGGAAAAAATAGCTTGATTTGTTCAAGATGGATATTTGTTTCCAAGCTTGTTTAGGGGTGAATACCAGGGCAAGTGAGAAAGAGAATAATTCTCATGAGAAGAACTTCTTGAGAAAGAAAACTAAACTGAGAGCATTTGGACAAAAAGCACATATGTATTGAATTGTGGTGAGACAATTCCCACTGATTTCAACGTGAGCACCGTTTCCCTCCTGCTTTCTACAGAAGCTGACATGAGCAGGAAGCAAACAGACCTGATTTGCCTCTCTCTTACACTCATGTAAGTCACGGATGACACAGACACCCCTCATTACTGCAAAGGAGCACCAGGTTTAATGAGGCTGAACCTGAGCTGGAGCAGGCTGTAGGGTGGGAGGTGACATCTAAGGACCCTGCTCTGTTTTCCTGTTTCCACCTCTTCACTTGCAGCTCCTTCCTCACTGCTTTCATCCCACTCACTTAAATAACTTAGAAATCTGTTCACTGATTGTAAAAATACATTTCTTTCTGCTCCTGGTTTGTACCGGGGATCCCATCTGCATCCCTGAAGGACAAAGCTGCTCTGTTCTTGGATCTAGTAGTATCTGATTGCTTGCAGTGAGGTGGTTCAGTGCTGCTCCAGATCTCCCATGAAGTGATGGATGCTGATGGAAGACTGGCAAAAGCATCAAAGGCAGCCAAACAAACCTATGGTTTTAAACACTTTCTAGGTGTCATTTAGCCAAGATAAGGTGGCTCTGGTTTTAGTGAGGCTTATCAGAAGTTACTTAATGCAGGGAGCAGCTGTGCAATGGAATTGGAGAGCTGGCTGTGTGACATGCCTGTTTGCTCAAAAGGTGAGTGACTCTTCTTCAGTTTTGGAAACTTTCTGGGATGTAGTGGCCAAAAACAGATATGTTAGGAGTTATCATTGTGTCATGGAAAAATAAGTGTGATTTCTTTTTTTCCACAGTTGTTCATAAGCATGCCTTGCGTAGCTGTTTTTTTCTCTGATCTTTTTATCACTCAGTCCCTGGATGCTTAGAGGGTCGAGCTTGCAAATATTTCAAACAGTGGATCTCAAGAAAAAAAAAAACACCTTGACTTTTTTTTTTTTCCTTGGTTATTTCACCCATTCGTTAATGATTCTTCCATTAGTGATTTCAAAGTCAAAATGTAAGCAAGGCACCGTCAAAAGTCTGCCACAATAGCAGTTGTTTGATAGGCCTTTGTGCAGTCCATTGCACACATGGGCCTCAAAATACTTCACGTAGGAGCCGTGATGTTTCCTTTACAGCGAGAGTAAAAGAAGCACAGGGAACTGGGAGTGCTGTCTTGGCAAGGTCAGAAAGAAATAAAGCCTGTGTCTGTGCCCTGTTCTGTAACGCATTCAAACAAAAGATTAACTCCATCATCTCATCTTCTGTGACCTTGGCAATTGTGCATTATGAACGTGCAAGTCTGAGAGCATTAGCAGAGGTTTATCTAATATAGCATTATATTTATGCAGTTCAGATTGCAGAGTTTCTGCAGTCACCACTGAGCCAACTGCACAGTTTGTTTGCTGAAAAGGGTGAAGGAGCACAAGGAAGGCTGGCTCTGAGCTCACGTTGTAGGGCAGAGGCTCACTGTACAGATCAAGAGATGGAGAAGGAACTTTTCAGTGTGTGAACAGCCTGTAATGTATTGTACTGTGCGTTTCAAGTGCATTTTAAAATGTTCAAACTTGTTTACATTTCTTCACAGAACTGAAATCTGGCATTAAATGTGGCTGAGATTCTGTATTGCTAAATAAGGCCAAGTCTAACAGCAGTGCACTTGCTGTAACATGCAACATTTATAGTAGCAATGACCAAATTGGATGTTTTTTCTTCCCAGACTGTTGAAGATAAATTGGTCTCTGTCTTCAAAACTTACTCAAGTGCTGTTAAATCACTTTGTGGCTCTTTAGCTTTCAAAAGCTTTCAAAACATAGTTTTAGTTCTCCTTCTTCCAGAAAAAAAAAAAAAAAAAAAAAAGGGGGTATGTCTTATTAACTGAAATAAGAGCTTGACTCAGGTCCCACTGATTTCAGTAGAGTCTCTCCATAGACTTTTAGTCAAGGTTTAAATGAAGATCAGAGATCTGGAGCTCATTTACATTTAATATGCTCTTCAGCTATTCCTTTTAAACTTTCATATTATTGGATTTTTTTCAAAACCATGTGTGCGTGCATTAACTTGCATACCTGTTAACATACACAAATATGCAAATTTCTACTGGAAAATCTAATCCAAGTGTTAACTGTAATGTTAATTCCCATGAATAGAACCTTTTAAATTTATCAGCTTTTACTTATTTTTCTTAGTTATTTGACAGGGCCTGTTTGCTCTGTTAGTACGGATAACAACAGTACCTTTATTGTTTAAAGCAGCAGATAGTGTTTATCTTGGTCCTGTCTTGTTTTAGCCTCACTCAAGAAAACAATCTCATTCATAAGGGAGATGTCGTCTCCTGGGAATTTTGTGAGCATAACTCCCTTTCTGTAGCTTTCCTTCTTGAATCTGTGTGAGGCTGAAATTTGTAAAGAGTCACCAGCTTCAGAGCAAGCACCATGCAGTGATAGAGCGATGCAGGCCCAGAGGCTGCATCCACCACCCACTGTGATTGCTGGCAGCATTTGCCATGACTTTGGTGGGCAGGGTTGTTGTGGAAGTGGATGTAGTTACCGTGAAGGGTGGGCATGCACGGCTCAAGGTGGCGAAGAAAACCTGCATGGTTCCCCTTGTGCTCCAGATATATTGCAGTCTCTAGATATTATATAAGTAGGTATGCATTTATAGAATCAGATGTAATGGGTTTCTCTTACTGTTTTTGAGTTTGTGTATGAGTGCTAATGTTGAACCAAAGGCTCAAGGGATTCAGAAGTACATATGTAAAGACTAAAACTTGTTACAACATAAGTTGTATATAACATAAATCAAGAAAAACACTCATTTTCTTTTCATTAGAAAGTACAAATGGGCAAATAAAATTGCAGTATCTTAAGAGACCCTACATGGTAAAATGTTCACAGAGACATCTCATGTTTCAGATTTTGTTTCCCACGCTTTAACTCATTTTGGGACTGTTTTAAACAATTCAGATCTGATGTAGCTAGTCACTGGTCTCACATTTTCACGGGCACATTTTATTGGTGCTCTTTATATGTTGCCAAAACAAATGAGTGGATTTTCTCAGATGACAAGGCACAAGCTCATGTATCTGTTGTCATCTTCTTATTTTCTGAAATATCCTGATGTAGATCTCAAAATGCCACACCCCTGCCACGTGTATCTCTCAGGATTAGAGACTCAGTGAACTGTGTTGGAGGCTTTTTGGCCTCTTGGTGCTGGTCTCTAAACGGACTGCTTAGAACAGACAACTGGAGAGCAGAGGGGCTATTAACGAGGAGCTGTGCAACCTGATTGGACTGTCTGTGAAGAAAGCACTCACTGGGAGGACCCAGGGCCCCTGCCTTAGGTTCACTCTAGGATTGTTTTGCAGTACTGAATGATCTTACTGACATAGTATGTGAGTTTCACACGGCATAAAGAAACACAGGTGACGTTTGGTGTGTGGACAGTGCTTCCTATTGGATGACCAGCCAGAAATACACGCGCCTGCTATTACCAAATGCACCACCAGCTCTGCCTTTTCCCCTTGGTTTCCTTCAAGTTGTTTCTAAAAGTTCATTTTTCTTTGCAGTGCTTTGTGTTGCTTTGCCATGCAGTATGCTGCTTAAGACATGTTTCAGCTTGAAGAGTGTTGTATCTTCAAGCATGCACGTTCAATTGCTCCGTTCTGAGTTGAGAACTGTAAGCTCATCACTGTGCTCTGCCACATTCACACAGAGAAACTTCTGGGCGGGAACTTTACATCCGAGATTGACTTTAAATAATGTGTTAAATGTGGCTTTGAGTTTCTCATAAGAGGGTCTGGGGATGAATAGGGGAGTTGTGTGTTTTTTCTCTACAAGATTTAATCACTGGTGTGTATAAAAATTATAAAATATCATTTCTGCGTATGTGTTTGCACAGTAGTTGATATATATGAAGTTTCCTATTATTGTATGTTCCTCGCTATTAAAGCAATAGCTCATGGTTGAGTTCATTGGTGATTGCACTTCCAGTAAACCAGAAACCATGCACAAGCCGAGTCCTAGATGGACAGGACAGCACAGCTCATCAGCCTGGGGAACCCACTCTGGAGAAGAACTGAAGCCAGGTTGGGCATTCCCAGTGCTACAGGATGGTGCTCTGCTAGGACGGGAGAGCCTTCTTGTACAGAGGCTTCTGCTCTCAACACATCAGGGCACAGCTAGAGATGAATGCTGACTGCAAGTCTCTACTTGCTTGGTATTTTCCCGCTGATGCATCCAGTGACTGCGGTTTCCTTATGCATCAAGCCGTGCTCTGTTCACCCCTAAGTCTTTCTCAGGAAGACTGCATCCTAGGTCCCCATTTTCAATCTAGCCATGTTCTACAGTCTGATGTGAGGCCTTGCCTTTGGCTATATTTCAGATAAATGTCATTCAGAGTGGTTATTTTCCTAAATTATACAAATCAGCCTGTGCAGGTTACCTGCCTGTCGTTATTATTTAGAACCCCAGCATTTGTGTCATCTGCAGACATAATCAACAATGATTTCCTACAGAACACTGACAAAGCTGTCTGAAGAAAACTGATCTAAAACCACGTACCTTTCAGGATCTCACTAGAAACACCTCCTCTAAATAAATAAATCAACAAACAAACAAAAATACTATTATTCGCAGTTTGAAATTGGTGTTTTTATAGAAAAGCTTAGTTTTGTGCTCTGCCCCTCCTACAATGGTGTTCTAAGGCTTTTGGAGGTAAAGTTTAAGCCCTGGACTAGCCACTATGTCCTTCTTATTGCTTCATCTGTGTCAGTGAGAGAATTGAATCCCACATCCCAGTCTCACTGAAGCCAGTGCAATGACTGATTTTGGAACATTAAGGAATATACACGCTGAATTAAGTAATAGCAAACAGAGAAGAACAAAAATATTACTGAATAATATTGAGAGAAAAAAAGTCATAAGTAATTCATAAGGCAGAATCTCTTATTGCCAGAAATGCTAATTATGCTAGAAATGCTCTTTTTTTGGAGTGGTCTTTATTGAGGAGCTGGATAGTTTTTATATCATTACCTATTCATTCGGATGGAGACACAAACAGTCATGTCATCCAGCTGTCAAGCTGCCTCTGCTTCTTCAATTTAGGATGTTTCTTTTGCCATCAGAGGACAGATCTCCACTCCTAACCAGAGCAGGGGAAACTTTAAATTAGATTTAGCTGGAAAAGTTTATTTCATCAAGTAAATAGAAGTAAGAAACAATATGGAAAAGTTTTCTTTTAGAGCATATTCTTGTTCTTCACTGTGGCATTGGTTTTGTGTCACTTTTGCAATTAGTTTCCACCTACGTATTTTTAACAGCACTTGTCATTGTTTTTTTTTTTTATTTGTTTGTTTGTTTTTTTTCCCAGTGTGTCTAAAATCTGAATTAATCTTGGTAGTTGCATTACTCTAAACCACACTTTTTGAGTAGAGACTTAAAACAACCACATGTGTCGGTTTTTCATGATGTTTCAAATTGCCACATTTGAGTATGTGCAAAAATGATTATGTTCTTTGGTGACATTTCCAGTGCCCAAGTGCTGCTGACATTAAGCTGGTCTTTTTAGCTGTTGTATGCATTTGCAACCGCTGTTCTCAAGGGAAAACATCTGCCAGCATTTGAGCACTCCTTGCTTGTTTTCTAGCTTTTCCTTTCCTTTTTGCAACTTTTCAAAGCACATTACTGCAGCTTTTTCTTTTTGTGTCATGTAGACTTTTTACACTCATGAAATTCTTACTCAGTATGCAAAATACACTCAGAACTCGGTAATACAGAATGTTCTCCACATTTCTCTCTGAAGTTGAGGAATATGTGAAGTATTACTATTTAAATAATCACATATAACAAAATGTCACTTTCTTTCTTGAATCTCTGACATTTTGTCCCTGTTTTCTTTACAGAAAACACTTTATAGTCCTATCACAAATGTTTATTTATCATGACAAATGTGTTGTCTGCTCTCGTTCTGCCTCATAATCTTAAATGTTGTGATCTTGATCATCTAGCAGTGCTAGCTCTGTACATCCCAGGTTTCCACAGCAGCCTGGGTGGTCTTTATGGATCTGTTCAATAGCTGTAAAAGAGAGCTTTTAGGTTGGTAAAAAAAATAATAATAAATGTAGCATACAGGACCTGTCTAGATTTATGCCTGAATACACAAGGGGATCCTCATTTAATTAAAAGGGGCCAATAGAATGGCTTGAGTTGGAAGGGACCTCAAAGATCACAATGTTCTTACAGGTGATGGTATGTGGAAGCCCTTGTAAGGGACGGATACACCAAACACAAAACCGTTCCTATCTGTGGTTGCCCATACATGTGCATGTTGATCGGTATTTCTTACGAAATGTTTCCAGTTCATTTCAAATGTTTTCTTCTCCATACTATGGTTGACATGGATTAGTATTGGGCATCAGTGATGTTAGAAGGCCAAGACTCATTTTCCTCCCTGGCCTCTGGAAGCAGCTCTGCATCTGGAACAAGAGCCCTGCAAGGTACTGCTCTTCCAAGAAATGCCAGGATGAATAAAAAATGAACTTGCAAGTGAGTGAGAAGAGAGGACTTATTTAAATATTCTGGCAGATTAAGCAAAATATCTCTTTTCTGCGGGTTTTGCATTATCTGGAAAACATGCAGAAAAAAGTACATGTATTTATTATGCCAAGTAGAATAGAGTTACCAGTGAAGCATGGAAATGGACTTGCATGTCTCTGAAATTGCCTTACTGAATTATTATTTCAGTGTGTGTGTCAGAGCAGCAGGAGGGTAATACAGGCACAACGTGAACAGAAGCAGCTGATGATTTGGAGATTGGTGGTAATTCGGTTTCAAAGCATTCTCCAGGGTTTTGTCAAGTGTGGGACAAATATGTGTGACAGGATTGGCGCTTCAGTAATCAGAGATTTTCTGGGAAGAAGATAAAAACAGATTTCACTTGTATTTGGACAATCACTGTAGGGACCAGCTTATTTAATTTGAGTCTGAATGAATCTGGGAGAATATAGTCACATAGCATTGCAGAGGGGTGGGTGAGTTCTGTGCCCCTAAAATTGCTTGTGGAAAAATGTAATTTAGGTAATGCTTTCATTTCACCCTAGCTGTTTGCACAGCAGTAGGATCAGCAGAAACCAGTGACATTCCCAATAGTCTTGAAAGATGAAGAATCAGGGGGTTGCAGAGGTTGCATCACCTGGAAATGCTACTTCACATCTCAGTTTGATGTACAGTAGGGGAGCAAGCATTTAGGCCATCTGTGGAGGTAATACTGTAAATGACTCAACACTGACACTATGGCATTTAGAAAGCCCAGTACACGTACTAAGAACAACATCCCATCGAAATGGAGTTCCTCTCTGGTGCCCCACGCTGCTGCCATGCAGGGTGAAGCTGCAGGCACTTAGCCTTGCTCCCGCCCAGTGCAGCTGCCCACCTCTCTGCATCCAGTAATTCCACACTGGCTGTATTTTTGTTACGGTAACTCAGCAGATCAGAGCAAAACTTTCCTCTTGTGGAGATCATCCCATACTCTGATTTTCAGATCTGGATCTCAGCTTTTCTACTGCCTGGGAACAGTCTCACCCCAAATTTTGGTCAGGAGACTTCTCATTTTTTTCTTCATTCTCACTTCTATTTAAAATGTTGTGGAGTCATGCCTAATGTCTACACTGGGAACTTATTATGTGGAGTATACTACCACAGTACTCAGCAGTACCGTGGAAGAATCCATTCCCTTCGCTGGCTCCTCAAACTGAGTAGTTTGTTCTGTTACCCATTGAAACAAAAGTATACAATTAATGTAGTTGGTGTCAAAATCTTTGGAGGGTAAATAGATCATGCTTAACAGAGGTTAAATCAGAATATAATTCCTTCATCCACTCATGCATACATGCCCCACTTTAAGCTGTGCCGAGACAGGCCAGTACTACATTGTCTGTGCTAGACTGCTTCTATTGCTTGTATGACCAGGGCAGACGCTTGGCATAGGTTAGACAAAATGACTTGCTATTATTACCTGAAACATGCAATCTCAGTCTGCATTGCCTATTTCTGTAGATTCTGATCTGCAATTTGTTGTGTTTTTTTTCCCTCTGGCCAGAATTATAAGTATTATGCCAGGTATTATATCCAGATAATTACAGCATGTATCTTTTCATAACATGGTTTTCATAAGCAGAGAAAATGCAGGAATAGTATTATTCATCACTCATAAGCAGGTCATTCTCTTTTCTTTCAAAACCTTTTATTTGGAAAATTATGCATCACCTTAACTTGAATTCAGTAACAGTACTCCATGGTTTAGGTTCTTCTCTTTGGTTTGATTTGATTTGCTTAGTATATACTACTTATGACCCTGGTTCTCATTTGGTAGATATTACTGTAACTAAGTTAACTTTTACATGTACTTAGATTTTTTGCAACAAATAAAGGTTTGGCCTCATATGTATTTGAGCAAAGAAAAAATTACAAGGAGATCTGCCGCAGGGTGGTCAGAACGCTGCTGGCCACATACTGTTGAAATCATAACAGAAGCAACCTATTTACTTTTGCTCCCCATATCTTAAATACTGTTTGTTGTTTATCTTCTGTTTTCTACACATGCCTGATGTAGGGGACATATTTTGTGAATTTTGGTTCAAGATACCTTAGGTAAAAAGCCATAAAAGCTGCCTGTCCTCATAGAACAGGGGAAGATATAGCAAGTCTATTGACCTGAAGCCTCTTCAGAGCTTGTTGTGTCTAGTTTTATTTCTATGACTACACAGACTGGCAAGATCCTTCTGTTGGCTATGTACTCCTGCCCTCTCCCTCTCCTTGTAAGAGCTGTTTCCAATGCAGAAGTGCATGGAATGCCATGGTGACCCAAATTGACAAGCTTTCTTGAGCTAAAAATACCCTCCGTCCACTTATTTATTTATTGTTCTGCATTATTCGGAGCTTGGATCAACATTTTGGCATGATTCAGTCCCATGAGAGAGGGAGAAGCGTGTGAGGAACCATTCCCTCAACCTGCTGCATCAGCCCTGAGCTAGAAAGCAGTGTAAAAGTCTGTGTTTGCTGGGTCAGCTGAGCCAGGTCCAGAGTTCTAGCTCTTTTGTGGTCCCAAGGGAATAGATCTGCAGGCATGCTGCTTCTCTGGGTTCATTTTGGTGACCTAATTGTCTCTGGTCCCACAGCTTCACAGGGCTGATGGTAGGCATGGGCCTGGAAGACAAGGCCACAGAGGGCTGCTCTTTCTACCCATTCTTCCATTCAAGCTGTAGTGTAAAAACTGCAACTTCTGCATAGAGCTGTCTTGAGCTTTTTGTTCTTCCCTAATCTCTGCTTTTACCTTAGCTGGACAATAACATTGCTTAAAATTCCAGTAGTCTGGAAGGACTGACTTTTCCAAACAGCACAAGCCCTCTTCGCTCTTATCCCCAATAGCCATGCATTTCCTCGTGCAGACCAATATGTGGCAATTTTTCTAACTTTATACACTCAAAACACGATCATGCCAATGAATCAGACCTTTCCTGTGTCTCTGACTAATAATCTGTGGTCCTCATATGCAGAAGAACTCAAATGCAGATTTTAAACATGAATACGTTTAAACAGTTAACTTTGAAACTGATGCTTAGGAAATTGTCATCCATTACAGAAATTTGAGGCACATATAAATAAGGTCATTTTCTGCTCATGTAGGTGGTGTAATCGCAGTCCATATTAAGCTGTTCCCATGTACAGCTGCCATTCTGATCACAAATACCATAATGCTTATGTAGATGTATAATGAGAAATAACTGAGGAATGTAAGTGAATGGCCTGTTTCAAACACAGATGGAGGAGTATTTTGACTCTTGTCACTGTAGCTCCTTTATGGTGACGACTGTACTGAGAAGTAACACGTGTTCAGTGAATGGTTTTGGCAGTAGACAAGTATGTTCTTATCACTGATTATTAAGTTATTTTTCCTTCTAGTGAAATATCAATTATTTGGTAAATCCTCAACAAGCATCTTCCCTCTGAAACATGTTTCCATCTTTGTCAAGTACATTTGTTATTTTTTTTCTAGCACACCACACAGTGGTGTTGCAGTTTGTAACTGGTGTTTCTCAGAATTATGGCTCTGAGAAGGCATTATTTCTTGAGATCAAGCCTAACGTCATTATCATAATGATGAGATGAAGGCCTTCTTTTGATCCCACCCAAGAGCCAAACTGGGTTGAAGTTCTCTACCTGATAGGTATTTTGAAGTCTTTCATAACATCTCTTTATGCATTATTCTCCCTTCCTCTGTACTGCAGTAACATGAAGAATAAATGTTAGTTAAATGAGTCCAGAGTTTCTGAGGCTTGGTTGTTTATAATGCTGGTACATATGTTTGCCTAGGAAATGTTGTATGCTCCCAGTGCCATTAGGTTCATGCACAATAGACACATCTGTGTTTTTTACTGTGCTGATGCTTCAGTTACAGTGAATCTTGTAAAAATTGGATGGGCAACAAGTTTTGGAGTTGTTCAACTCTCAGTAGTTTTTCTTGATTTCCTTCATGAGGCTTTCTTCTTTCTTCCACAGTTTGCCAGGGGACAAATAACAAGTTGACCCAGCTGGGACATGTGGAAGACCATTTCACCAGCCTGCAGAGAATGTACAACAACTGTGAAGTGGTACTGAGTAACCTGGAGATTACCTATGTGGAGCATAATCGTGATCTCTCCTTCCTTAAGGTTAGTGGTTTTGGGCAATGTGGCTTTTCGTGATAAAGGAATCTTACCGCATTTTTTGAGTGCACACTAGGGACCTATAAAATACCATAGTGATCCAAAAACAGTACTTGTCAGAGGTATGGCAAATCACAGTCTCTGCATATCTGTAGGCTGCAGGTTATGCTCAGACCAAGAATCATTTACTTTAAGAAATAGCTTCTCAAGCATTGATCCAACCTATTTTGGTTGCCATCTGATTTTCAAAGATTATAACGTGCTTATCTTTGTCTCCCTCTGAGAGGGCAAAAGGCTTTGTTGTATAATTGGGCAAAGCAAATGGCAAAATGAGTGGCAGTCACTGATTGCAGATTTTGAAATGTGGAGGCTGTAACCCTTCCCTGCAATCAGTGACCCATTTCCACAAGTGATGGTGAGTGCTTCACAGTCTACCAACGCCTGTCCCCCAAGCAGGCAGGCAGCTGCAGTATGCACCAGCTGTGTACTTTTTATGACCTTAAAGGTAATCCTTGTCACTTAACACACTGACTATTCTCATCAGAACATTTGTTCTGTGCGCTACTGTATGAGCTACGCTGGCAAACTGGAAAGAGAACAGACAGAATGGATGTTAAAATGCAGCCAGAGCATGAGGAGGAGCAGTCTGTCATTGGTATGGTCAGGTTCCCCACCAGCATTCACTGGGTGAAGGGTACAGTTCTGCTCGTCCCTGTCAAAACGCACCAATAGCAGCAGCATTGCACTTTAGGATGTATATTTTTAATGAAGTTTTAAATGCATTGCTTTTGGCATCTCTGGTATGTCAGATTAGGAGGTTTAAAATAAAGGGGCAAGAGGGGAAGTAGTTTTTGCTTGAAAAATGTGTATCTGCTACCAAGAAATCTTCTGTGGTGGATTTGAATAAGCAGGTCAGTCATCTGAGTTTAGAGGAATTTTCATGAGCTTTCCTCCCCAGGGAATAGAGAAAGGGAAAAACACTGCGGTAGCAAACAAGAACATCAGAAAAGAGTTGTTTCAGATATACAGATTATAAATACGGTGGCATTGCCATTTTTCTGTCCGAGTACTAGTTGACCATGAAGCTCAGTGTCCTCAATAACATAGCAGGTGTTCTGAAAAATCAGTGCTAGACAAGAAAAATATCCTAAGTAGCCTAAGGGCTTTCTCAATTACAGGGATTTTTTTTTTTAAATTTAAGAAGATAGAAATGCACACATTTCACAGTACAAGATGGGAATTAACCTACAACCATGATCAGTGCCTCACTTGTTGTCCTGTAAATACTGTTGTAAGCTGATTGCCTGATCTTCCCCTCTGTTGAGCATTGGAGTGTTTGTTAGGGAAGAGGCATAGAAGAAGTATAAGCCTCAATCAGGTGAAATGACTGTGCTGCCAATGGTTGAAGACAAGGCAAATATTCAGAGACAGCATCATACACAGTTGGCATATCATATGTGCTTGCCCAGTTCTCCTGCATCCCCTAAACATCCCCGCTTGTCCTCACTTTGGAACAGGATACAGACGGTAACCACTTGGTAGCTACTCTTAGGGTCATTTTATATCTGCTTAGCACGGTCAATCAAGTGCAAAGTACAAACATGAAGACACATTTCCTTGGTTCCATTTTTCATAGTTTCTTCTTGTTCTCCAATTTGTTCATTAAAATTCAAAGATTGAATTGGGGGGAGTGGGAGAAGGAAAGTAACCTTGTCAAGAGGATTAAAAATGTTTCATAAAATGCTATGGATTAAAGTGCCTTGTTTCTTCTCACAGACCATACAGGAGGTTGCAGGCTATGTGCTCATTGCACTGAATATGGTGGACGTCATTCCCCTAGAAAACCTCCAGATTATCCGAGGGAATGTGCTTTATGACAACTCTTTTGCCCTGGCAGTTTTATCCAATTACCACATGAATAAAACCCAGGGACTTCGAGAGCTGCCAATGAGACGGCTATCAGGTGAGACTGGGGCAAGAGATGGAGGCACCCATAAATAAACTTCAACCATTAAATTATTGATATCAAGACCAAGTCGAAGATCTCTCAAAGTCAATGCTTTAAAAACAATGCGCTAAATGTAGTTTCCCAGTTATCTACTTTCTTTCCTGCTACACATCCTTTTTCATGAAGGCTTGAAGAAAGTTCATAATTTGCCATTAGAAAAAGACATGAAGTCCAAAGCATCAATGGGGTGCTGAAATCTATTTGTATCCCTAAAATAGAAAAGAATCACCCACTTCTTTTTTTTTCTTTTTTTTTTTTTTCCCACTGCGTGTGTTTTACTATTTTCTGTTAATTTCCAGTAGGAGTTGCTGGTATGTGTAGAGCTGCAGATTTAGGGTCTCATATGGTCTCTGACTGATGGGGTCAGGCTGTGCAAACCTAATAGATGCCTAATGCACTGCTAATAGATGCCTAATGCACCCTCTATCGGAGATCACAACCACAGTGGCAGAGGCAGGAAAACAGGTTATATGCCCAGTCACTGCAGCCACAGTGATTTATTGCAGACTTGGTAGCATCACAAATAGAAGTGTTGGCATTAGGAGACTGAATCATGAGCTGGAGCAGGTAAAAACATACTACCTTCTGCTGTGTCTGCCAAGGGCAGTGGCCTCTGGATGTGGCACTGGGTGGAAAGCTATGTGTATTAGTTTCTCAGTGGCATCCAACAGCAGGTAGCCCTTCAGAACATGTCAGTCTAAGCCTGGGGTTAATTGCTCTTCAAATGTGCCTGTGCTGTGCAGATTGTCAGCGTTGTGTGACTGAGGTGAAGACGAATGAGTTTTGTTTCCCTTTTTTTTAAAGAGAGAGAGAGAGAGAGAGGATTTAAGCAGTGTGCTTCACTTACTGGTATTTTTTCCTCCATGGCAGAAATTCTCAATGGAGGTGTTAAAATCAGCAACAACCCCAAACTGTGCAACATGGACACTGTTTTGTGGAATGACATCATTGACACAAGCAGGAAGCCTCTCACCGTACTTGACTTTGCAAGCAACCTTTCTTCTTGTAAGTATTAATTTACCAAAATGCTATGAACTTCTGTATTTCAGAGAGAAGAGCCAGCAACCAAACTCTCAGCTTTGGTTCTCATGTCCACCAGTTCTTACACACATGACCATCAAACCCTTTTCTGAGGGAAATCTACTCAGTTCTTCATCACTGGCATGAGATCTAATGTTTTATCATGGTTAGGCCCTTAATTCATAGCTCAAAGAAACTATTATTGATTTCATGCATTACTTTTTGAATGCTTTTCTGCAAAGATAGCCACACAACTCAGAATAACGTGCACTTGCATGTTTTCTAGCAGTCTTTAAATTTACAGCAGCCATACAGGCAATTTTTGCAATAATGCACAATTTTCTATCAGGATTGCTGTAAAAACTCCTGTTCTGGGATGCATGCACAATCCTTGAAAATGCCATGATAAGAGGGAAAAATCTGATGCTTAGATCAGCAAAGAGATTAGCATATGCTTAAAAGTTTGTATAGTATATGTCTAAGGTAGGCTCAAGCTAATCCTTGAGCCTTATAAGTTCTTATGAAATCCCCTGTTACTTCAGGGAAAGGAGTTTATTTTCTCTTCTGAGCATTTCATTTCTGGCACTGTAAATTGGCGGGAAACATATTTTCTTTATCTTCTAGTTGTGTAATCGACAACTTCAGTGTTGACATATTTGCTGCAGAGCCCGAATGTAACCTAGCATTGCTGCAAACAGTACAAGTCAGCACAGGAGCCTGGCTTTGAACACCGTGGAAAAGTTAACCTTTAACTTTTTAATGTTGAAAAAAACACAGTTCTTCAGTCCCACAGCAAATCAGTCAACTCCTGGACAAGTACTGGCATTTGTTCAGCTATGTGATGAGTAGTGAGCTGGGGGGAGGATCTCATGCTACTAGCAGGAGGAATTACTCTTAATATGACGTGTCTCTTAAATGTAGTGAATTCCTGATTAATCTGCTTAGATGGCCATTTATGGTTTTAATGGTGATAGTGATCTAAAATAAGTTCTGTGGGACGCTGCTTGTCATTGAAAGGGAAAAAAATAAAAGAAAGAGTACACATGGCAGGAAGAGGGAGGAGGGTGGATAAGAAAGGGATGCTTAGCCATAAGAACCCAGCACTGAACAGTAAAGGTCATGCAGGGTGTGTGTCTGTCCCGATGCCTCTCCAGTGACTGCTGCATAGACCTACGCTGAGGGGTGTTTTTGGTTGAGAGCAGGAGGAGAGCGTCGTGCAGACAAGTCAAATTGCTCTGTGGTAAGAATAGCTGGCAGTTGCCTGCAAATCCAGTTGGTTTTGTTTTCTTCTTAGAAACATGTTGTTCAGAAACATTAATTTCCACATGGCCTGCAGCAAGCAGCTGGCACATGCCCGACTGCAGGCCAGTAGTGACTTGCAGCTTTATGCAAATCCAAGCCTGAAAGCCAGAAGGACAGTGGCTGAAATCCTTGTTCCTGGGAAAAATGCTTCCCTTTTGTCTGCTGGATCAGCAGAGTATTGCTCTCTGAGGTGTGGAGTACTGCACGTAGGAAACCAGTGATGAACAACAGATAAGGATTTAAGGTCCAGCTCTCAAAATTCCTGAGCAACGGTATACGTATGCTTCTTCTCCTGATTTATTGAGAATGAAGGCTCAAGGTTTTGTTTCCTGTGACTCGTATGATGTTGTCATCCAGGTTTTAAACAGCAAATGTTTTTGTAATACTCCACTCTTATGTTTTAGGTCCAAAATGCCATCCAAACTGCACAGAAGACCACTGCTGGGGTGCTGGTGAACAGAACTGCCAGACTTGTAAGCATGCAGGTTTATTAGGAATCATCTTGGGTGCTACAATCTGATGTACTAATTTTCGGTCTACTGAATAATATACTGCCATTTGAGCACTACTAGCAGCTTGGTTTTTACACTTGTCCTTTCTTTGTCCTCCTCTGCTCGTACTCCTTGAAGCACGCCACATGGCTTGCTTCTCCTCACAGTCTAATAGTCATGATGAGTGGCAGTGAGTCTGAAACAAGCCTACATCACACACGTGCACAAATGGGCTTCCTGAAAGAAACTCAGTCACAAGGATCATAGATTCACAGAATAATTCAGATTGAAGAAACCATTCAGGGTCATCTGGTCCAAACCCTCTGCCCTGAGCAGGGACAACTTAAACCCAATCAGGTTGCTCTAAGTGCTGTCCAACTCTACTTTGAACACTTCAAATAATGGGGAATCCGCAACTCTGCTCCTGTGGGCAGCTCTACATCAGTGGGGAAGGTCTTTAGGTGCTTTCACTTGGGCCTGGATTTCATGGCAGATGCTGTGTTTTGTCCAGAGCAAAAAGACTGTAACTGCTTCTTGCATTATTTGCCTCCTGTAACTTTCTTCTATCTGTACTTGAGTATATTTATCCTTGAAGTTATTTTACCTTATAAAAGAGAATGCAGTAGCTGCAAGGTGGATTGTTTGTGTCACTGATGCTTTCAGAAGAGCAGATTAGTGGACTGTTTAGCAAGGCTTTTGAGTAGCACTGGAAACAACAGATTAAACTTATTTTTGCTGTTTTTATTCCTGTTTTTGGCTCCTTCAGGTTTGTTTTATAAACACAGGCTATGTCACCATCATATGGGCAGTAACACTACATATCATACTCAGAAGACCTTTTTGACACTCAGCCATTTTTTAATTTGTAAACTTAGACATTTGGGATTGTGAGGGTGTTCAGTTTGGTTGTATATGCTTTACTGTAAAATTTTGAAGGTAGTCTATTTTCCTGAAATTATAAGAGTAACATGCAATTAAAGTTGCTTGAGATTTTGCAGGACTTTATTTCTCCTAAAGTAAAGGTTGAGGAGGAAGCGGTTTTTATATTTCTTTTTTTTTTCTATAACTGGGGAAAAGCACTGTTTCTAATTCTTCTTGCCTGCCAGTTTTGCGTAGCCGTATAAAGCGCAATGGAAAGTTTGCTACCTTTACACAAATAAGTGCAGTGTTTTCCATTGTAAATAATGACTTAAACCTAAGTTTCAGGCTTGTAAGTGTCAGACCAAGTATGTACAGCTTCTACAGCCTACAGAAAAATAGATGTAGAGCCTTTCCCTCTTGATTTGCTGTAAGCTTTATTTTTTTCTTGTGCCATTGCCAAGCTCACCAACTTGCTTTCAGGGACAGCACTCCCCGCTGCTGTCCCAGGGCCTTGCAAAACAGCAGATCTCAATCCTGCAGACTGTCAGCATTTAGAAACACTTGCAGGCTTCAGGAGGGTAATTTGAAGTGCATAAAGTGAAACCATTTGCAGGCTCTGGCTCTACTCTTAAAGCATTTGAGAATCTGACCAGCTGAAAATGTATCCCACATTTCCATATGTGGGAAAGTTTGGTCTGATATGTGTCTTTCTCCTTAGATGAATGTGGGATGTTCTGTATGAAATATAAATGTTTGCCATTATGCATGTTTCCAGCAGGAAGCTTCAGTCAATAGCTATCAAAGTGATGAGCTGTTTTACTCCTTTGCTGATGCTTACGAAAAAGTTGTATCAAAATGCTGTTTGTGTAGAACAATGTACCTTTTTTTCTCCTCTGTTTCTGTTTGTACAGAGGAATTGCTGTCAGAGAAGCTGATATGTATTGTGGAGATTATCTGTTTCCTTGAATAGACAATATCTTGCTTACAAAATACAAGAAAAATGGAATAATACAGCTTGTGTACAAAAGTGTATAATGGAAAAATATGGTGTGATTTAAAAAAAAAAAGTCATGGTTGTGTACCTGTATCAGGTTACATTTTCTGATAATTCTCTGTTAATTAACAACCATCTGTTTCTGACTTATAGGGACTCCTGGTGATGTTGTAACTCGTTTCTGCCCAGCTGGGAAGCTGGCAGCAGTTACTGCAGTGTACCGGTGCTCAGGGTGCTGTAGTGAAGCATGCTAGCACTCCCCCATTTCCTCTGTTGGGGCACTCAGTCACCTATTGCCAAGTTCTGCTGATCAGTGATTTTATTGTAGAGAAAAAGCAGACCAGCTTAGGCTGATGGTACTAACATACACTACCCATTAATTTCTACTTTTTGTGGTGGTGTGTTTTTTTTTATTTATTTTTCTGATGACTATTTTATCTGCTCTGCTATTCAAATTGAGATTATTTCCTGGTTCTAAAGAAACATTGCAGGCAGTTTTTCCTCTCCTGTTAAAAGCTGACCCAGGGCCAGCTTTTCCTTTGGGTTGCACTGGTGCAAACCCTGAGGAAGTTGAGTAATGAAGATAAAATTTGGCCAAGGAATTGAAGCTTAAAGAAAATAATACTGTATGATTATGAGATCGGTTTGCTGAGTGGATGTCCCCTCTCTCTGCAAATTTCAGAAATACTTTTAGTCATCAGAGGAATCCTAACACCACACCAACAATATATAGTTTCCCACTGTAGCCCAGAGTTCTGGCAGTTCTCCTGTCGTGTTTTTCCCAAAGCTGGCACCAGTAGTAGCAGATAACTTCAATAAGGCAGAGCCAAATCCTGCCTTATTACCTAGCCGAAAGTTGCATGACTCCATGGAGTTTTTCTTGATTTAGACGTTGATGCCAAAGGGGCCTGGATGCTCTTTCTAAGCAGGACATGGTTTGCTGGCTGACCAGAGTGCTTTGCACCCCACAAGAGCTGAACACATCCCTTTTTTGCCACTACCCACATCAGTTCTCACCCTTCCTTGCTTTTGCCTGATTTGTTGTCAGAACATGCATCCCATGGGAAAACTCTCACAGATACTGCATCAGGTGTATTTTTCCGTATTTACTGATCTCATCACAGCCTAAAAATTCTTGACTTGTGTTCTTTTCCTTTCTTTCTTTCAGTAACAAAAGTCATCTGTGCCCAGCAATGCTCAGGCCGGTGCAGAGGAAAGGTGCCCAGTGACTGCTGCCATAACCAGTGTGCTGCAGGATGCACAGGACCTCGGGAGAGTGACTGCCTGGTGAGGATGCTACAGCTTCAGCAGTACTTAAAATCCTAAACAGGGGTGTGGGCAGGCAGCTGAATGTCCTGCAACCTTCTTCCATCTGAGGAAGCTTCTGAGAGATACTGATCCATAGGATGCCTTGTTGGAACAGGAGCAAGCCTTCCCTGCAGCAAGTGGGGAAGAGGACACAAGTTGCACAGAACTGGTCTTTAGTAACAGAGTTTCCCTGTCTGGTTCTCAGTTGCTACAAATTCTGTGGGACCCTGGAGCTGTGGAGGGGAAAAGAGCAAATCTGGCATTTTTAGGAATAAAAAATGTTGTTGCTTTTCTACAAGAATTTCCAAGGGTGTGTGTATATATATATATATATATATATATGCTGTGTTTTTAACTCCCCACTAGTTTTGCACTAAATTAATTCTGCATTAAGTGATGTTCAGGTAATTCCCACAGCAACTGTCCAGTCTGTATTTTGTTGCTGTTATCTGTATTCTAGCCACCCTGATAAATTGCATAGCTAGTGTGCTCTTACTGCCTGACGAGGAAGAGTTATTCTGTCTCATCTGGAAAACCAGAGAAGAATAAAGGGAAAAAGGGAATGATTATTAATTTAATACTGGATTGGGTTGGAAGAACCAACTTGTCCTTCATAAAGAGCTGCTAAATTGTTCATTACCTGCAGCCAAATAGAATGGCTTCCTTTTAATATTCAGCCACAAAAGTCAGTAATTGGCAGGAAAGAACTTGATTTGATTGAGGTTATTAAAAAGTGGCTGGCCAGGAAAAGTACTGTTTGTCTTGATCTGGTTACTGCTTGTAGGGAAAATTTTGTCTGAGGCATGCAGATATGCCCCTGTTCCCACGTGAATCCCAGCAGCTCTTCTCCAGAGTGCCAAGTTTTCTTGTTCAGAACAAGAAAACCTCACATTTGCTTTTTTTTTTTTTTTTTTTAATATTAAACTAAATTGCTCAACCTGAAGCAACCTTTCACTTCCTAAGCACTAGGGACCAGCCCTGTAGATGCTCAGGATTCCCATTAGAGCCGTGTGAGAAGCAGCACAGCTCGCAGGAGTGTTTTTAAACGGCTAATGTAAAAACCTTGTAACTTTTTAATGGGTGCTGTTGTTTGATGACAGGCATGCCGCAAGTTTCGGGATGATGCTACCTGCAAGGACACGTGTCCCCCATTGGTCCTGTATAACCCCACCACCTATCAAATGGATGTCAACCCCGAGGGAAAATACAGCTTTGGAGCCACTTGTGTGAGGGAATGTCCACGTAAGTTCATTTCAGCTTGCAGACAAAGAGAAGGTAATGCTTCAAGGGGACTGAGAAGGGTCCTGTGTCACCCTCTGCATTACAGCCCTGCATATTCTTATTCTCTTTAGTTCCTCTGGGAACAGGTGACAAGAGAGAATGGCTTACAAAGACAATAGCCTTTTAAATCTTTCTGAATCCATCGACTTCCCTGATTATTAGCCATTAAATTTTGACTTTTTGATTTTCTCTTAATGAAGAGAAAAGCACCTTAATAGAATCATCAACACAATGGCCAGAGAAGACATATGGGAACAATCCCATTGATTACTAACACAGTATCCACTCCTAACTGGTTCTTATTTAGTACAGATAGAAAGTCATTGATTTAAACACTTCTTGAGAAGTTCTGTGATCGTTGTTTCCTCTACAGATTCCTTCTTTCTTTCAAGCTTTTCTGTGACCATGGTCTTTTAGGCAAACAAGACTTAAGTGTAAGAGAGGTTCTCATCATTGCCCTTAGTCTGGAAGGGTGTGTGAAAGTGAGGGTTCAAAAGGGCTGTGTATTGATTCAGATAACAACACTGCTGCAGTCTGTCTTTTGTAATGTTGTTTTACTCTTCTGTAACCATTCTCCTCTGTTACAAAATGGTGATAGCACTGTATGTCTGTCTGTGTTCAAAGGATGTGAAAATTAATAATTAATGCCTGTCTTTCATGCATGGCCAAAGTTCAGAAGACCTTATTTTTCCTAGTGTGGAAGTACCTTTATAGCTCCGAGTGCATCTCTCTTGTTTTTCAGTGTTCTCTGTCATCCTTGTTTTTCCAGACAACTATGTGGTGACAGATCACGGTTCCTGCGTTCGTTCATGCAATACTGATACTTACGAAGTGGAAGAAAATGGCGTTCGGAAGTGTAAAAAATGTGATGGGCTATGCAGCAAAGGTATAAAAAGCATGGTGTGAAACAGTAAGGCTTTGAGTCGATAGATGATTTATTAGAATAAACACATGGAGTTCTGAACTGAACTAAGCCCTCAAAGTGCAAATTTAATACACATATCCACTGAGACTATGAAGTTTTGATAGGCTGTTTTCTCAGGAAGCATGGCAGAGAACATGTTTCAGCTGCAATATGCTGCAGGTACACTTATACACAAAATGCACTTAATGTGTATCCTACACATCAGCCTCCTCCTTTATTTATCCTTCCCAGTGTCTCATCAACAGGAATAAAATGAAAATGGGACAAAGGGAAGACCATGTGCCAGAGTCTGTGTGTGGAGATGCTAGGACCAGGGCTGCACAGCTGTACAAGAGAGAAGTGTTTTTCCTTTGGTGATTTTTGAAAAGCAACAATAGGCAAAAGATTTATAAGACTGATCTTACAGCGATAGAGTTGACTAAGTGAGAGTGCTTTCTGAACTAGTAGTATTTCTATATTTATTCCCTTACACGTGGTGATGTTTCCGTCTTCACTACCAAACTTTTGTATCTGTGCTTTAACAGTGTGCAATGGCATTGGAATAGGTGAACTTAAAGGGATCTTATCCATAAATGCCACAAACATCGACTCCTTCAAAAACTGTACGAAGATCAATGGGGATGTCAGCATTCTTCCTGTTGCATTTCTAGGGTGAGTTGCCTGCTGTTCATTGAGGACTGGAAGAAAGGGGCTAGGGAGAAATTCAGGCTGATTCATTCTTCTCCCAATACCTCCTTCTGTTTGTTTCAGGGATGCCTTCACAAAAACCCTACCCCTTGACCCTAAGAAGCTTGATGTCTTCAGAACAGTCAAAGAAATATCAGGTCAGTGACATCTGTTAAGCATGACTTGTTATCTGAGTGGTACTGCCAAAAATCTAAAGCAAGAAGAGGAAAGTTCTCCAAGTATGTGACCGGAATTGCAGGCAAATATCTCTGAGCTTGCAGGGTCACAGCTCACACGGGCAGTCAGCAGCATCTTGCCAGTGTTACACCCACCCTGCCTCCTGACCAAGGTGTGTGTTTTTTCCAGACCATTCCTCCTGCCGAATGGTCAGCCCTACCAAGGACTAAAAGTAGAAGCAATTCTCAGCTATCCAAGAAGTGTGTGGTGATGTAGGGGCGTGCCACTCTAGCTAAAAATTGCCAAGTGTTTCTATTTGTGGACAACCTTTCCACAGCTCCTTAGGGATCCATACTCACTGTCTTGCATCATCCCCATGGAGACACGCTCCCCAGTCCGAAGAGCCCTGCCTGGAGATGAGCACAAAGTGGCTGAGAGCCGCGAAGTACAAGAGCACTTGGCTGCAATCTTGCTCAATTATCAGATGAAAGTAATTCTGTTCATCCAGTTATAAAATAAATGTAATGTCAGAGCTGGACCCCTGGGTCTGACTCCATGTCCATTTCTCTTTATCTCTTTTACCTGTCTTGTTGCCTTCAGAATAGCATTGACTAACTTCAGAGTTTCATACAGCAATGTGCAATTTCTCAAATTCTTTTCCTTCTCCAGAGCACCTCACCTGAGCAGAGAAATTTGCTTCTCGTAACAAATATACTCTGAGCTGCTGACTGTTCTATGTCGTTCCTGCTTTATGCCCACTTCTCCTCTTACCGAAGGGTAGCACACAAAGGGGACAGGACAATGCCTTCTCATGCTGCAGGGAAGCCCACAGTCCCTCAAGTAGGGTGTTCTTGTGTCAAGAGACATCACTCGCAGCTCAACGTGGCAGATGCACAGCCCCTGACACACTTTCCTCTGGTGCTCCTGAACCTTATGGGGGGGGTGAAAAGTAAACTTTTTACAAAGCAGTGTTTACAAATGTGCCTATAATCTCATGTTTAATTCTGACGTTATCAGAAAAGCACATAGAAAGCACGAGTGCCTTCTCCTGGCACAAGAGAAGCTTGAGAAAGACATTTCATCTTTAATACTGACTGTGTTTACATTATTACTACATTTTTTTAACGTTCATTTTTCATTTTCTTCATTTCAGGATTTTTGTTGATTCAGGCCTGGCCTGATAATGCTACTGATCTCTATGCTTTTGAAAATCTGGAGATTATCCGAGGCCGAACCAAGCAGCAGTAAGTAAATCACGTGCTAGGCTGCCTGTAATAAGAGCTCTTCTGGGAGCTGCATTTCTCTGAGCGCAGCAAGGTGCCTAACACTGGGATATGTGGGTGTCGCAAAACTCATACACAACAGGAAATGGCCTGGAAGGTGCTGAGTGCTGAGCACCATTTTGGTAGCAGTAGAGTAGGATCAAACCTGCACCTCTGTGCTGTTTTTATAACCTGCATTCAGTACCCACTTGAACTTGCCCTTAGAGGAAGGATGGCTTTGTGGACCAGCACAAAATAGCTTCTCTGCTTACTGCTATCCTTACTCATAATTCATTTGATGGAGTGCATGTGTCCTTCCAGATTTAGTTTATAATTCTCACTAGAAAAAAGTGATTGCACACCAACACATTTGAAAACCGAAAGATAAATGCTCCAAGTAACCCTGTTCACTAATTCTCTTTTTTCCATGTCTTCTGTATTTGTCCATCTTCATTTCAGTGGCCAGTATTCCCTCGCTGTTGTTAACTTGAAAATACAGTCCTTGGGGCTGCGCTCCCTCAAGGAAATAAGTGATGGAGACATTGCCATTATGAAGAACAAGAACCTCTGCTACGCTGACACCATGAACTGGCGCAGCTTGTTTGCTACTCAGAGTCAGAAAACAAAAATTATACAGAACAGAAATAAAAACGATTGTAGTAAGTCAATCTGCTTTCCTGCCCTCAAAGAATCTCATACTGAAATGCAAGAGTAATTTGAAGCAGAATTCATCAGTAATGCTGCCTCATTGGAAGTCAGTGAGGAAAAAGTGGAGTTGGTCCCGCAGGGGATGTGGGCTTCATGGTGATCGTACATCCTGTCACGGACAGGGTGAAGGACACAGAAGCCAGCTAGACATCAGGCTGGTTTGATAAAGTTAATCACTCCTGCTGCTGTTGACAGCAGTGGTCTCTGGGCCAAAATCTAATTATTTCTCTTTCTAGAATGTGAATTTGCTACATATTGGGAATGTATCTCCTCCTAGTACTGGTTTAGCTTTACTGTATGTCTGGTACGTAGTCACAGTGGATCTCATTTTAATTTTGAAGGGTCAGAATTTGCTCCAAAAATAAAGGCCAGAATTCAAGCTTTGGGAATTAAGAAAATTGTGATTATTCCTCTTCTTCACCACTGGGGTCATTCATGTCTGTTTTGGAGGAGTTTGAAAAAAAATTGACGGTCAGGATGGAGTCGTTTGCCATGCTGTATCTGCCCTTTCTCTTGCCTCGAAGTTTATGCCTTCTCTTTTCTCAGCTGCTGACAGGCATGTGTGTGACCCCTTGTGCTCGGACGTGGGCTGCTGGGGCCCAGGACCCTTCCACTGCTTCTCCTGCAGGTTTTTCAGTCGCCAGAAGGAGTGCGTGAAACAGTGCAACATCATGCAAGGGTAAGGGGCCTGAAGGCATCTGGGGGTTTTGGTTTTAGAATGTATCAGCAGGACGTAGGGTCTCTCCTGGCATCAGATTTCACTGGCTTGGCGGAGGTATTAGCCTGAGTATTATACCCCCACTCAAAAAAAAAATATATATTCAGGGAATTTTTCAGGCCCGCTTCTCAGCATTGCTCATACCCACTTCTCCTGGGCATCAGGCCTGCTGGAAAGCTATCAGCAGCCCCAAGGAGGCTAAGCATTACCCTTCCTTCCCAAATAGCGTAAAGGAGTTTTAAACCCACAGGAATCCAAGCTGTGCCTGTCATGTTAAGCACATCAGGCAAGAGTCAGAGTCAGTTGTCATCATCAACTAGTCACCAACCACAGAGGCAGTTCCAGAAACACAGCCACCCCCCATAGGCTTCCTTGCTGCAAAGGCTCTCCTAGTTATACTCAGTGTGTTGGATTTGCTGAACTGCAGCGTGTTTCATTAGGTCAGAGGGTACCCTGGGGTGCTCAGGGGCTCTCACTGAAGGAACACAGGGATCCTGCTCACCAGCCAGGTGAGTGACTTGCCCCTCCAATGTGCAGCATTGCAGTAAAGGGAAAATTTGGCCTCATCTGCAGTAATTTCAGGCATAAAAATTGCTTAAGCTTTCCTCAGGTTGAGGAAAGCATACCGAAGTCTTTGTGTCAGGGCTGTGGCCGTTTTTTTTTTTTGGTTTGTTTGTTTGCTTGTTTTCCAGTCAGTTCAACAGGTGATATGGGCAGGAAAAGCATGGTTAGCACCAAAAAAATATGCTGATCTTCAGTAATGTGCAACAGACTAATGCTTTACCATCCATAAATTTGTAGGTGTAAACACTTCTGCCTTTGTTTCATACTAAAATCTTTAGTGTTAAACGAGAACTTGACAGGATGCTGATACCCATGATGATTTGTCTATCAACCTGCCATTCAGCAGCTGTCTTTTTCATAAGTGAATTCCCTCCAGCAGCTTTTATGACCTGAAGGGCAGATCTGGGCATTTTTTGTGTCCTGTGATGTGTAAATGTAGTTTAATTAATAACACCATTACTTGAAGTGGAACAGCTTTATTGCTATTGAAACCATCTGCTCCCAACTTTCATATTTTAATGATTCATTGTGTGTTGTAGGGAGGGCATGAATTTAATTATCAGAGCATTGCTGTTTAACTTTCCTAATTATTATTTGGAGCCTTAGAATCACTTGAAATAATTTTGCTGATCCCTTTGTATTACTACCATTTAAAAGCCTGTGGAAATCTTTGAGAATATTCTGTGTCATTAGCTTAAAATGGAAAGTAAACTCATTTGCAGTGTGTGGCCTGGAGCGCCATGTGTTCTACTGCCATCCAAGTTTTCCTTTCGCTTACCTCCCCACTGAGATGAGAAAATGCCCCTGGTGTGCTCCATCAGGCAAGATGGTCCCTACACCTCCTCCTGTATCAGTACAGTCATCCCAATGGATTCAAGCTGGGAAAGCCAGGAGGTGGAGAGACAAACAAATTTTAATCCTCACTAATTAGCTGGGGTTTTAATATTTCTCTTTTTACTTTTATTCCAGGGAGCCACGTGAGTTTGAAAGGGACTCCAAATGCCTCCCCTGCCACCCGGAGTGCCTGGTGCAGAACTCCACTGCATACAACGCAACCTGCACTGGACCTGTAAGGATAGACCTGGCTTAGCAAACCAGTTCCTTGGACTGTGGTTCATTGTGATCAGATAACTTTGAATTCCCATTTACCCTTTGCCACGATCAGTCAGAGATGGGGAAAAGGGGAAAAAATAGAGAGTAAGATCCATTGTCAGGGGAGAAAAGTCAGGAGAGAAAACTTTAGGATGTGTTTACAGAAGTCAAAACAGTTCAGTGTTGCCAGTCAGTCCTGAATCTTTCTCAGTGTATTTTATATACTTTTTCTTTAATTTATAGAATACTCTTGTGTTTTGAAAAGTTCAGTTTGGCAACTGTGAAAAATAATTTGATTTTCATCAGATAAAATTCACGTCTTAGTGACAAACCTGTAATTCTCCTTAATGCATCCTCTGTCTCAGTGAGCCTTTCTCACTAACTGAAATCAAATCTCCTGCTTCCATCACAGATCCTACTCCGTGGTCCTTAGTCCAACTCTTAAAAACACCTCTTACCATCCCCTGCAACCTCTGTATTTGACCCTTGCCCATAAGACTGAGGAGTGACTGCTCAGCAATTTGAACTATTTCCATCCTCCGTTCCAGTTCAGACCACCATGGCCTAAGGGATGCCATTAACATTATAAACTACTTCAGGTGGTGACCACCCCTTGTTCCATATTTCCCAGCATCTAGTAATTAGACTATTATATTTGCCCTTAGATATTACAGTAATTAAAGTAATCTTCACATAGCATGTCTTATTGTAGTTCCACTGAAACCAACAGTGTGGATCTGGTGTGGATTTTTTTGTGGTTTGTTTTTTCTGTAGAATTTGACCCAGAATTACTGGTTTCCCTGATTTAAAATACTTACAGCATTCCAGGTGCTGTTACAGGCCGAGTAAAAACAGTTCTGCCAAAAATGGCCAGAGGCAATGCCTTTAAACACAAACTAAATGCTATTCAAAGTAGAAAATGCATGGCATCCTTGGGTAGTTTCCATTTCCTGTGCTTCTTGAACACAGAGAAACCAGGAAAATAATGATTTGGGGCCAGTACTACAGAGAGAGATAAGCAGAGACAGCTTCGTCATTTTAAATCATGATGGTAGATGGCAGCAGGAAACAGCCTGGCCCTCTGCTTTTCAACTCACCCCTTAATGGGGTGTCATTAGATTATTCCCCATGTTAAATAAAAAATGTGAGCTTTCCCATCAGGCAGAGGGCAAGAAAAAAGAGCAGCAGGAACCGTGCAGCAACAATTCCAACTTCATGAAACGTTAGCTTTAACCATCAGGTATTGCCCTTTGCACAGTCCATCCTACAAGAGCAAAAACTTAAAAGCATTTCAGGTAGCAAGGTAATGAAACCAAAAAATGCTGAAAATGTTCCACAGTTGAATGCACAGATATTTATCTTCTGCATTTCTCCCTGAAGTGTAAGGACTGTACGGAAATTATAGATGGGTTCCTCCTGAAGTGTAAGGAGTGTAAGGAAATTATAGATGAGTTGTTTCTTTGCTTCTTTGCAGGGCCCAGACCACTGCGTGAAGTGTGCCCATTTTATAGATGGTCCCCACTGTGTCAAGACCTGCCCTGCAGGGGTGCTGGGTGAGAATGATACCCTTGTCTGGAAGTATGCAGATGCCAATGCTGTTTGCCAGCTCTGCCATCCAAACTGTACACGAGGGTGAGTAAAACCTTGGTCCAAATGGAGAGGAAAAAGTAAAAAGCAGAGAAACAGCTTCTTTCAGACTTTCTCCCTTCCTGACCAGTCCCGTTTCAAAACACCAAGAACAAAAAATGGCAGGAAGTGAAAGAGGTCAGGCATACACAGGTAATGTAAGCAAAGTGCAGTGGACTTTGTAAATAGGAAAAGTTCAGTTGCACTTCTTTACACAGAAGGCTTTTTTTTTTTTTTTTTTTTTTTTTCAATCTCTAGATCATTTAAAACAGGATTGTTTGCTTATTTAAATGGGAAGCTTTCTGGAATTTTACAGAACTCTCCCACCAGTGATGCACTTTTTTCTCTTTTTTTTCCACCTGGCTGGGCGCAAGGTCTTCTGTTTTTGGGAGGAGCATCAGTGACATCTGGTGGATGCTGAACTCCTGGGGCACATTTTTCCCTGCACCTTTGATTTTTTAGGAGGGACATTTCAGTGGGGCAGTGGGCATACCACAGTGATTTTCTTTCCCTTTTTCTTTCCACATACTAGCACGTCCCACAGTTCTCCTGTATTTCTCCTATGACTGCCTGGGTATTTTGTGCACCAACTTCTTTTTGCTCTGCCTGTAGTACAGCTAAGAAAATGTGTTCCTTTAAAGAGAGCAATGTCCCCAAAGCCTTGAAATTACTCAGTTGGTATCTCCAGCACCTAATGAAACACACCAGCTTGATTATTCTGCTCCATGTTGAGGGATCTGCTTTTCTCTTGTGACTCTCCTGGAGCATGAGAATCAAATTCAGCCACAGCCAGTGAAGTGGAAGAACAAGAAAGGGAGACAGCACAACTGCAGTTACTAAGACTAGATGATGAGTCCTGCCTTCAGAGTCTCCACCAATGCTATGCCAGGGATCTGATAAAGAAGCTTGCACATTCATGTACACTTTCGTGCCTTTGTCATGTTCTAAAGGTTAACGAGAAAGAAAAGGCAGAGGAAAACTCTTATAAGACTTTGAAAAGCCCGATGGTTTTTCATTTCTTTTATGATTCTTTTATGATTTCTTTTATGATTGTGAAGTAATTTAGGCTGATGAAATTTGATGGATTTTGGAAATATATAGCTGTGTCTGAACCAGGACAAGTAATATTTACGTAGAGAGAGGAAATGCTGAGTGCAGTATGTAGTACTTTCGGGGACTATACACAGCATTAATTTTCCAAAAAGAAGAGAAATATTTCAAAGAGTACAACTTCTGCTATATTCCATCCAATAGAGCCATAGGATTTGGGGGCAGTTTACAATACAAGGTCACATTTCTTACTTCAGCGAGGAGAAGAAAAATGATTCAAGAACGGGAAAAAAAAAGATAGTTTAGATTCCTTAAAGCACGGATTACTTGTGTTGGGTGTCATCATAAAATTCCACATTAAAGGAAGATGGTTATATTTAGTCTTAGATAGATATTTGTCATAGGCTTCGTTTCTTCTTCGACTTGTGAAATGAATCAGAAAATTACATGGGATTTGAAAAGCATGTGCTGATCTATCATTTTCTTCGCAAACACCTTTTAACTTTATCCACTAGACTTGATATTGATGGATTTGTATGGGAAACACTTTTCTAAAAAAAGAGCACAGATGAAAATATACACTTCTCTTCCCTCTACATTCTGGCCTAGAATAATAACCGGTCAGTCATTCCTCAGATTTCAGGTACTGTTTTTTTTTTTTTTTTGCTGTTAGGAAGTGCATGGAGGGTTTGCCATAATAAAGTAGCATGAAAAACAGAATTTTTAGTAAGAATTAACTTGGAGGCTATGGTCATGTTCTGGAATAAAGAGTTTTTAATTTCACATCCTTACCAGGAGAAGTTGTACATGCTTTGTTACATTAGCATATAGAAATTCACATCCAGGTGATTGATAGAGTGTGATAGTCTGAGGTCTTGAGTCCTAGACCAGTTTTCTTTTAAGTGCTCAAAGAAATAAGCCTGCTGCAAAGTGATATCCATCTCCTGTGACCATAGGCAAGCTGATGGCTCTGCTCTGCACGTGCAGCCTTGCTTTGCTTAGTTACACAACTAAGCAAACAAAATAAGCTGTAGGCAGTCAGGGAATGCTAACAGAGCAGACTCCCGGGATCCAGGAACCAGTATGCACAGTACTTCCAGTATGTCCAGGACACCAGGATGCACATTCTTGCATGGGAGCCCACTGATCTCACAAGACCTTCCAGATGCTGGGTCTTGGAGCACTGTGTTGGCCTCAAAACAAGCCAAATACATGGGGGAAGATCAGAGTAATGAAACTAAACAAATAAAATCACGATAAAATGAGTAGTTGCTTCCCCTCCTTACCCTCCTGGACGTAGGTCACTCCGTGAAACAAAATCTTCACTTTTACCTGCCATTTTGATATTTTTCTGTTTCCTCCTGTCAGTAAGAGGAAACTCAGAGCACTTTTTCCCCACATGGGCTTACTCCTTAACCCCTGCTTGACCTCCTCTGGAGCTGCTTTGGGATGATGCACCTTCTTTTAGCCAGCGCAGAGAGCAGATACCACAAACTGAACTCCCTCTTTGCTGTGCTCTGTTTCTCAGAGATGATGTAATCCCCTCCGTAATGCTCTCTTTCCTTGGTAGACACCACAAAGACCACAATTCCTGTGAAGAGCACACGTCTTGTAGCCCCACAGCACTTAGGGAATGCACACTGCCCCTCGGGCCTGTTAGAGCACCATGTGAATGCAGTCACTGTGTTTTTATCCATGTTGTTTTTTGCATCAGGTTGCCAAAATGAATTTTGAACATTTTAAACTCAAGCACAGGGAGAATGACTTGCTAGTAGAGTTTCTTGTTCTTTGGGTAGCTGTCATACCTGTTTACATTAACAGTGGCATAAGACCTTAGACTCTGAAAGGAAAACATCATGGATGCTATAGCCAAAGGGAGTGCTGTCAAATTTCTGATTTAAGCATGTATCTGCTACCGAAGCTTTCCTTTCCTGTTGAAAGTCTGGAAACTGGAATCTGTAGCTTCTCAGGACACCAGGATATTGCAGGAGGATCTGCAGCTGTGCATTTCCTTGTAGCTTTCTGCCATCTGTATTCCTCTTCAGTCAGCCCTGAGCTCTTCTTTGCTAGCTGAAATGCCCACACAGAGACAGAGCACTGCTGATAGCACACTGGCTATCACACAGCTGTCTCTGTTTATTTATTGTGGCCTCAGAGTCTAAGGAAGCTAATCAGTTGTTTTGAAGCTGGTGGACAGGACAGCACACATAGAGACCGCAGATATATATTTAAAATAAAGAAGCAGAGAACTGAGGTCCTTTTGAATTGTGTGTATCTGTGTCCTCTCTCCATTCTAACACATCATAAAAAGATGTTTTAAAATATTCCTTATAATGATTGCATAGCATAACTGCAGCTCTGCGTAAAAGGCTCTGGAGCAGGGCCGTTGTGTGATGTTAGTGAGAGTTTCTGATTATTATAAATACCTATGTTGATACTTGTACTGCTCTGAAACATAAAATTTCCATCAGTAGCACTCTTAGTAGTTGGAATTATAGGAGTAGGTATGCCAGAGCTAACATGTTAGTAGCATTTATTTGTTTTTACAGATGCAAAGGACCAGGTCTTGAAGGATGTCCAAATGGGTGAGTATTCCATCTGTTATAATTAATGACAGAGCTTGAAAGAATGCATGTTTACATTTCTGCAGTGCCTGCTGGACACTGTAACACTGAGGCTGAAGCTTGGTAAAGTCCTGCTTCAGATCCATATGAGGAAGTGACAGGCTCAGAACTATAAAAATGACTAAAAAATTGAGGACTGCGCAAGGTTCTAAAATTTATTCTGCTTAGCTTGTCAAAAGGAAGATCAAGGTGAGACCTGGGTTCTGACAGTGGAAAGGAAGAGGAGGAAGCTGGAATGGGTAATGGCCTAGAGGCAGAAAGAGAGATGTTTAGAATTGATATAGTTAATTCCATGCAGAATTGCAGAGAGAACCGGGGGGCTTTTCCAGCCTGGAATACCTACATCTGCAACCCTTTCATGCGAAGATAGACATTCGTTCTTCTAATGAGATCGTATTTTGCATTGTTTGGCCTCACTTCTTGCTCAAGAACATGCAAGTCAACAGGTTTCTGTGACTAAGAGAGGGATTTATTTTCTGACCACTAAGTCATGCTATGGCAAGACAAATTTCATCTAAAAGGACTGTTAAAATGTGACTCTATTTAATAGCAATCCCCTGGGCAGCTGTGATGGATCTCCAAGTACAGACCAATAGGCAACCTTGGAAAACAGGTTTTTCTTTTCAGCTGAAGTCTGAAACTAACCAGACTCTTATAAAAGCAGATAGCAATCAGTACATGCAACACAGACTGTTCACATGGTACCCAGCCTCAATCATTTTGTACTTGGGGAGAAAGGCAGACAATTTGAAGTACATCATGACCCATGTATTACGCCCTCTCATAATGGTGAGCTGTCATCTTCATCAACAGTGTTACAGCTGTGTATGCCTTCTTGATATCACCTCACCTGCACACATACAAAGCTGTCAGTACCTCGTTGACATGGAAGCCCTTTTCTTTTCCCTCCTGCTTTGTGATATTAAAATCACCAGGGTAAACAAGCAGACCCATCTCCGGAAGGCTCAGCACTTGGCCATGGAAGCATCTTTTCCAGAGAAAATGGGTTTATTAGAGGTTGCTTTGCAAATACAGAACAAAACTACAAATGCAGTAAAGCAAATGGTACAGAAATGGAAAATACAAGACGCTGTGCAAAAACCGTCTGCAGGAAGGGGAGATGGCAAGGCAGTGGAGGAGAAATCTCCACTGCTAAACACAGTATAAGTATGTACGGTCTCATATCAGCTCAGTTCTTTTGATTTTTCACCGTTCCCTGGTGATCGATAAACATAACCACTGGGTGAGGAACTTAAAAGTACAGTTGCTCAAGACTCCTGAAATGTCAAATTGTTTTGATGTCTAATCAAAACTAAAAAAAATGTATATGCAGCCACTGTAGGCTTTTCTTAAATCATACACCTAAGCATTTTCTTCTCTTTCTGCATCCCTTGTACCTGGCAGCTCCAAAACCCCATCCATTGCGGCTGGTGTTGTCGGAGGACTCCTGTGCCTGGTCGTGGTTGGCCTGGGCATCGGCCTTTACCTGCGGCGACGTCACATTGTGAGGAAGCGCACCCTGCGCAGGTTGCTGCAAGAGAGGGAGGTGAGCACTGCAAACACATCTAGGACAGGCTGCTTTCCTGAGGGCAATGAAGCTGGACCACCTTAAACCAGAGAGTTGCGACATCACGGATCTGCCTTGTAATTCAATAAGCCCTTGGCTTGGCTGACATGACATCTGCCACACTCATTTGGAAAGGAGGCAGTGGCCACCTAACACCTTCTCATTTAATCTCAAATCTCATCTCTGTGGATATAATTTTCCAGAACTTTAGGGATTTAGATGTCTAAATCTCAGTGGCAATCATTGAGATTTTCTGCTCGGGGAAAAGACGGCCTGAGGAGTGATATGTAATATGTTCGCTTGTCTGTGCAGCCTTGCCATGTAAACCCTCGGCGCTGAATCATTTCTCCCTCCCAGCAAGCCAAGTGGCAACAAAAGGAAATCAGTAAAGGGAAAAAGCTGACTTACGTTTCAAAAAAAGTGTTAAATATCTATGTTTGGAAGCTACTGTTTGCAACAAGGCTTAGATGAAATCTTATAAACATCAACAGTCAATCCAACTTTTCATTTTCAATTTATAAAATAATTGTGCTCACAGTTTAAATTGTTGTTTTTAAACTTTGTGATCTGGGAGAGCTACCTCCAGTACCATGGGAATTTCATCTAATTAAACAAGAGCAAACCTGAAAGGTTGCAGGTGGTTCTTGTGCATTACTTAAAACATTTTTATAATTTATGTGCAAGTTGAAAAAAATAATAATCTCATTTAAGATCTGTGGTAACTGCACTGTTCTTCATGCCATATTTTTTAAGTCTTTTATGTGTAAGTATTCATTTGAACAGCAGTATTCCTTCATTTTCCTTCAAAATGGCAGCTGCTGTTCTGCTCAATTTCAGTGAACAGAAATGGTGTCACGGAGCTTATTTTGATTGATTTTACCTTCAAAATTTGGAACAACTCTAGGTATTTATTGCTGTAGGTCACAGTAGCTCACATAAACTTCAGCTGGAATAAAATGTTCATTATTTTAAATGAAGGATTTATTTCCTTCCACAAACTGTGCTGCTTGCTGTACTCCAACCTGTATCCTTCTAAAGCCTTGTTTTTCTGTCTGCACCAGCTTGTCGAACCACTGACACCCAGTGGAGAGGCACCAAATCAGGCCCACCTGAGAATTTTGAAGGAAACAGAATTTAAAAAGGTCAAAGTTTTGGGCTCCGGAGCTTTCGGCACTGTTTATAAGGTAAGATGTTTATTTTCTCTTCTCTGTCTGTTCCTGCATGGAAAAGCCACACAAGCAAAGCATGAATTGAGAGCTGAGGTTACTGTTGTAGATTTTCTCACTGGCTTTCATAGCTTGTATGTGTTGAATGGCAGAGATACTACTAAAATTGTTGTTAATAGGTTTATTAATTTGATAACGTGGGATTTTTTTGTGTGTTTCTGAAGCTATATTGCTGAACCTGGGGGATGAAGGTTTCAACCTTTGACCTTTGACAGTAGCACTGAAATGTAAACTGTAGATTCACATATCATATTTATAAAGCTCTATTTCTGAAGCAGACTTCCAGCTAGGGCTGAGAACTTTGGGGTACAAACCCGACTGACCTCTGAAAACATACATCTACATCACAACGTGCTGCAGCAGAGCTTCCTTTTGTAGTACCCTATGCTTTACCTGACCTCCTGATGCAGTAGAGCACTGAACCAGTCATGTCATAAACCTGTCTGTCATTGCATATGTTAGGGACTGGAATATTTGTACAGGAGCTGCCATCTCATTGCACATAAGAAAATCTCAGGCATTTTCATCCAGGGATTTGTAAGTTAGAAGTGGCCAGGTTTTGCTATTGCAGTTGCCATGATGTGCTAATTAATTAGATTTCTATCCAAGAAAGGTATTCCTTATGCATGACTTGGGCTATTCATACATGTTAATTAACATGGTTTTCTGTGGGATTTTTTTCAACAAAATATGGTAAAAGTAGCAGAGAATGTCATTTCACTGACAGGATTATTTTAATACCCACAGGACATAATGACTTTCTGCATATTGCTTGTCAAATTTTTGTCGTTCGTCTTGCCTTCCCTTGCTTGGAATATTTATGTCTACTCAGAGGATGTAAAATGTGTACATAATTGTGAGAATTAACCTGAGTAATTTTTTGTTCTTTTTGGTAGGGACTTTGGATCCCAGAAGGGGAAAAGGTTAAAATTCCTGTTGCTATTAAAGAATTGAGAGAGGCTACATCACCAAAAGCCAACAAGGAAATACTTGATGTAAGTGTTCATATTTGTTTTCCCAAGTTGACAGTGGACTGTGGATTTTCCCCTATAGCAGCTAAAGCGATTACAGAACTTTGGCTGGCAAGAAATATTTAACATCCCAAACAGAGTTCTTTGTATAAAAGGGCAGCCATAATGCAAGTCTTTGGGAAATGCTTTGTATCTCCTGAGAAGTCCTTGCTTGCAGTCCCAGCACTGATGTTATTTATAGTCACAGCGTAGGAACTGGCACATAAGGAAAAGTCAGAACCGTACATTTACACCTGAGGCCAGTTTCTTTATTCTCATGTCTCAAGCCTTAAATTCTGGCATTAATTACCACTACAACAGTACAAATAAGAACAACGAAAACATATTTAAGGATTTTTGAATCCTCACATTGCAGGTCATCGTCACTTTGTTGTTCAGTTATAAAGGAATAAGTTAACTGTTAATCCATAAAGAAAAGTTCCCAGCAGACTAGTTTCTCAGCCTCAAACAGTAAAAAATTATCTCACTTCCTGAAAGAGGCATGGGAATTTTACTTTCTTTGTTGGATAAAAGTTACGACTTCATAAAACAGGGAAAAGTCTATGGGGCACTGTTTCTCATATGCTTTCAGAGGAACAGAGATCGGCAGCTCTCAGATGACTGAGATCTCTGGTAGCACCCCTTTGCACGTCCCCAGGAGCTGCTGACAGCCATGACTAAACAACATGGGAAACTATGGTCTGGAAACTGGCGTCCAGTTTTTCTCTCTGGACTTCTGGAACCAGCTTCCTAGCATTATCCCATGGGGAGAAGCCACTTGTTCCCTTGAGTCATTAGACAAGATACAAGCAGCACAGACCCTTTGCCCCTAGGCCCCGTCTCACCCTTTTTTGAGTCCCAGACCCATTACTGCTCCAGCGCATCCAGGGTAGACTTCTTTCCTCCTGCGTGGGCCTTTCAGGGGCTGTTTCACTCTTCACAGTGATTAGGAGCACAATACAGTTTTCACAAAGTTTGATTTGTGCTGAACTGCATCAAATCCCTGTGTAGTGAAGGAAAAGTTAGTAAGCCTGTGGTACTGCATCCTGCCTTCAGCAGAGCAAGAGACCCAGATGATAGGGTAGTTACATGCATGGGCTGTATGCTCTTTGGTGATATCAAAATACTTTCTCCGGAAAGTCAGAGAGATGACTCCTAAAGCTCTTTTCCTTTTGCTACACAACCAATTTTTTAAGGTCACTGAAACCTCAGAGATAATGACGTCCAATTAAAGGTGATTTCTCCTACAGAAACATGCTAGGAATTGAACCAGCGCAGCAGCTTTAGTTCCTATAATCCAGACAAGCTCTCGCTGACTTTATTAGGGTAGGGCTAATTCAGAAGATTGTTGTTGAATACCAAGCATACTTGGAGCAGGTCAGAGCATACACAGAGATTTCCAAGATAAACAGTTGAAACAAAGGCCTACTTTAATGTCTTGGACTACTTAGAGGGATCCTGGAAGTACAATAGCTCCCTTCTGCTCCTTGTGAGGAGGTGGCAGCCCTATTTCCCTATTACCAAATCTGGGAGCTCTCTGAAAGCTGTGTGGCTGAATGCCCACTCCACGCCTCCAGCTTCCCTGCTCTGCCCCCAGGCCAACCCCACAGGGGCTGTGCAGCAGATGGGCAGGGAGCAGCTCTGAGTCTGCAGATTTCTTTTCCCCCTGCTGAAATTAATACAGCACAGAGCTGAATCCCAACAGGAAGCAACACTAGGAACAGACGCCCTTAATCGGTATGGCTGCTGGGTTTTGAGACCTACTGAGATTAGTGTATTTTGCTCTCTGCTTCCATCTGAGCATCATATATATAGTGGGTTCACAAGATTGTCTAAAAATGTCATAAATGTTTACATAATGAAAGAGCACATTGTGTTCTTTTATCTTTCCATGAGCTACCACACTCAGCACTCTCCTTGAGAAAGAATTGTTTTTCAGTCACCTGCTCACATTCTGCAGGAGGTTGAGGATCCCTTATTTGAGTTCTCCTGGAGATCATCTTTAGTCTGGCTGCCTGGAGGCCACTTGCATCCCATTGGCTCTTAAACAAAGAAACCAAATGCAGAATTAGCACCTCTGAAGAAACAGCATTATGTCATGTTTTGCTTAGGCTGGCATGTCATGCAACAATTCCAGGGACAGAACATATTGCTTAAGAATTGGGATTGTTTATTTCTTGAACGTCATTGCTATAATATCTTTGTTTAATAATAGCTCTTACCAGCTACACAGCTATGTGACATCCGTGGAAAGCTTGTTAGGTGATGACTTTAGTGCTGTGATATTTCACTTCTTAAGCTGTTAGAAAGTGCAGATTTGCTTCTTTCCCTGCCACAATAGTGCCCTGTGACAGTAGGGCCATGACTATTAATCTAGGTTTCTGGGGGCTGCTGACCTGACTTAATGCTGAAACTTTCAAGGGATGATTAGTTGGTGCACTCTAGATGCTGAGTTAAGACGCTGACCGAAAAGCTCACTACATGGAAAAAAATCCCATTTATTTATATAATTGTATCAGTTTTCAATCAAAAGTCTTTTAAAATGTCCAAAACAGAAATACTGTAAATCAGATGGGAAGTTATTAAAAAAAAAAAAACCTTCAGCTTTACTTTTTTCCCCTATTGCATTTAACTTACAGTGTCATAGAATTGCTCAGGTTGAAAAAGACCTTCAAGATCATCGAGTCCAAGCGCAACCTAACCATGCTACCCTAGCACTAACAACCCACAACTAAATCATGTCCCTGAGCTCCACATCCAAATGGATTTTAAACGCATTCAGGGATGGTGACTCAACAACCTCCCTGGGGAGGCTATTCCAGTGTTTAACAACTCTTTCTGTGGAGAAGATTTTCCTGATATCCAACCTAAATCTCCCCTGGCATGACTTGAGGCCATTTGCTCATCTCCTGTTACCAGTGAGAAGAGACCAAGCCCACTCTTGCTGCAATCACTTTTCATGTATTTGAACAGAGCAATAAAGGTCTCCCCTCAGCCTCCTCTTCCCAGACTAAACAGCCCCGTTTCCTTCTGTCTCTCCTCATAGGGCCCTTTCCAAGCCCTTCACAAGCCTTGTTACCCTTCTTTGGACCTGCTTCAGCACCTCAGTGTCCCTTCTGTATTGAGGTGCCAAAAACTGAACACAGTACTCGAGGTGGGGCCTCACCAGTGCCAAGTACAGGGGGAGGATTATTTACCTAGTCCTGCTTACCACACCATTCCTGATACAAGCCAGGATGCCACTATCCATCTTGGCCACCTGGGCACGCTGCTGGCTCATATTCACTCAACCATCCATCAGTACACCATTCTTTGAGCATTCTTTGAATCCCAAATTTAAATTTGTAAGTAGTTTTTGCATGAAAACCTGTGAAGTCTGGGTGGTTTATCCCCCATGGCCATATTAAAGGGTGTATTCAGTTTGTCTGGAGCATGCTTCAACAGCCTCCCAGGGGACTTCTCTTAACTGCAGAAAGAGCAAAGAAAGAAGAGGTACCTTGTTTACCTTAATTGGGGTGAACAAGCTTGAAAGAGTTTTTCATGTATTTATGAAACTCAGACTCAAAAGGCTTTATTAAGGTTTTCATAAAATGTATAAATATCTCCTTGATATCATATCCAAATATTTTAGTCATGCATAAGGGAGTGTTTCACATCCCTTTCTTCCCTTCTTTCTTCTCAGGAAGCCTATGTGATGGCTAGTGTTGACAATCCTCACGTGTGCCGCTTGCTGGGAATCTGCCTCACTTCCACTGTGCAGCTCATCACGCAGCTCATGCCTTATGGCTGCCTCCTTGATTACATCCGAGAGCACAAGGACAACATTGGCTCCCAGTACCTTCTCAACTGGTGTGTGCAGATTGCAAAGGTAAGCTGGCCAGCTCAGCTGTGGGGCCAGCTAAGACCCAGGCTGCAACGCAGATAGCAGGCAGTATGTCACATGTTTGTCTGCTTACCTGTCTGTGCAGGTCTGTGTATTTCACCATGCCCCGTGGTTCCTGGAGACTTGATACACATCAGTAAGCTGTTGGTTTGTTTTAAACGGTTTACCGTTTGCAAGACACTGAATGAAAAAATTGCTCCTAGGCAGCATAATATTGTCACCAGTGAAAACCGAACACCCACAAGTGAAACAGTGATGTAACGAAGCTGTGGCAGAGGAGGGAACAAAATCTGTCAGTTCTCATAACAAAATGCTGCTTCAGTTACGGGATTTTTTTGGTCTGTGCCACAGGGTAAACAGAGATGTTAAATATACCTTCTAGCATGCCCTGAAGAATGACCCTGGCTTTTCAGGATGAAATCTGTGTGGTCTGGGGATCAAAACTGCTGATTAATAAATACCATCTGGCTGTGACCAAAAACATTCCAGACACCACAGGGCTCTTTTGCAATTCACATACAATAAGTTGATGCATGTAATCAGACTGAAATGTCCACAGTGCCAAATAAAACATCATTATCACACCTGGCACTGGTTACCTGCCAGTGCATGGAGCTGAAGAGAAGGAGAATAAGTACAGCCCTTAGCGGTAATATGCTGCGTGGAAGATGGTTAAGTGTGGAAGAACGGGGCAAAACCAATTGCTGCAGTTTGTGTAAGGTTTGTTGTGTGTGATAGCGTTATTTGCGAAGTCTAGATGCTTAATGCTGCTCATTTCAGTAATACCAGTCCACAGGTTAACCACATGCTTACTGCCTTATTGGTCCCTTGAGACCTTGTACACATCTTGGGCTCTTCTGGCTCTGGTTTGATTTCAGGAAACATGCTGAGGATCTCAGAAATGTATCCACCAAAAGTACACAGAGCACATTTTTCATCTAGCTGTGTGTTTTTTTTTTACAGCGCACTCCACAGCAAATTAATTCATGTGTCCACTGGTAATGTGAGCTGCCATTATCCTGATTCTTGCTCTCTCGTTTGAAACCAGTTACTGCTCTCTCCTGGACTTTCTTCCTTTGGATGATGAACTGAAGGCCACATTTCCCTTCTTCTCTTCCTCCTCCTCTTTCATTTTTAATGTGGCAGCATCAGTCCCCAGGCTGATCCTCGGAGCATCACATTTGTTGTGCACTTGCCTGAAACATTGCCATTCACAATTGTTGCTTTTGATTTTCTTCACATCAGTTCAGCATTCGCCCATAGCGACCTCTACCCTCTCCAGTGCTGCTTGACCCCCAGTATCCTCCTTTGTGTTGCTCCATACTGAAGTTCTCCTTAAAGCACTTGTAAATCATGCTTATGGCTTTTTCCCATCAATGTGCCCGGCGTTACTGCTGCACTGATAAAGTCATGCCCAATATTTTGACTTCCTCTGACTCGGAAAATGGGGAGAAAAATTATGGCCAATACATTTGTGTCTGGAAACTAACCAGAAGGAAACAAGTTCACTGTGAAGTTTATTTTTGTTTCTGTTTTCACAGCTTCGAAATAATTTCTGTTTGTATCTTTCACAAACATCTTTTACAAAGCCGTGTCTTTCAGGCAAAGTGTTATGGCAGAGTATATCTACACCATGTTCAGAAACATTGTGGAGTCACTTTGAACATGTTAATCTCACTCTTAATGATGAAAAAAATGGCTTAAATCCCAGGCTTGCACACAAGTAGAGATCTGTTGTACTTTCTGCGTGAGCACTTCAACATCTTTGGTGTATGCTTATGTATGTGCACAAGTCCTTTGGCTATCAGAGCCTTAAATAGCTTCGTGTGAAACTGATATTCTGCTTTTCAGTAGCTCTGAGTCCTAATATGTCTCTGTAGCAGTACATGCTTAGCAGGAAATCTTTGCTCCTCTGGGGTGAAATTTTGTGATTTTTTTTTAACATAGTCAGTTTTCTGTCAGCAGCTCAAGTTTGTTTTTTTTTGTTGTTGTTGTTGTTGTTTTTGTTTTTTTCAAGAGCTCTGCTCATTAAAGATATATTTGTATAATTAAATGCATGTTCACAGTGGCATTGTGCCAGTCTGTTTGGGTGGTTTGTTTTGGCAACACAAGCAGCTCTTAGTGCAGGGGTGAAGTTCTGCTGAGAAAATGCAGTGGAAGATTCACTGGTGGTCCAGGTTCACATCAGGCTTAGGATGGGGGTGGCATGTGGAAGGGAATTGTTCCCTGCAGTGCCCTATCATCACATTTTGCTCACTTTGGTGTTAATCTTGTAGGCTAGAAGCACTTCTTTATTAATTTTGTCTTTGTAAAAATACAAGCACATAATCTACTGCCAGCAGAAACCTACGGACTGGGAATAATTGTGGTTTTTAGAAAGGATCTCACAGGAAACTTAGAAATCATGATTATTTTTTTTTTAATTCCATGCACCATGAGATTGGAATTGAGGGAACAAAGAATAATCTCTGTGGTCAGAGAGGCAGATGTTAGATTCATGCCTTAAAAGTTAGACCAGCACAATTAGCAATTTTATCTGTCTGGGAGATCTGCAGTCACTCCAGAGAAAAGTCTGTTCTTCCTTGAGAGAAGTTGTACCAAAAAAGCACGTATGCTATGGCACTGAAACTGGAAGAACTTGCCTTTACAAAGAGGACTTGAAAAAAGGTGCAACTCTGCGCTCAGCCATTAAATAAAGGGTTTTTTTTTTTTACTTTTTTCTTTTTATCGTGTTTGCAGAGAGATGCTTAATTGCTACCAGTGAGGAGGCAGAGTTCATTGTAACAAGGCACAGAACTGGCAGCTTTGAATGATGTATTTATTTTTGCTTGGACTCCTCTCTCAGGCCATTTGTGTCTAGATTCTCCTAGTGAGGTTGGCCTGTGTGAGGAATGGTGATGGTCATCATCTCTGCTGTGCTACCCTCAGGTCACAGGAGTTGCACAACTGCAGCTGAATGATGGGTTTGCCCACTCATTTGACAGCACTATGCTGATTTTATGTCTTGAACTAAGTCCCAAGGGAAGTACATCCCCAGCTATACCTCCTGCTATCCCTTTTTAGTTCGTGATTTCACTTCATTACAGACCCACAGAAAGGTTACTAGATGACTATACCATAGCCACTTCCTTCTCCACATAGTACATGTCCTCTTCCTGCAGTCAGCATGACAAAATTCAAAACAGCAAATCTTTTCTGAAAGCGGAATAGGTTCCCATCCACAAGACCTCCTTGTGTCTCTTGTTTTGCAGGGAATGAACTACTTGGAGGAACGTCGCCTGGTGCACCGTGACCTTGCTGCCAGGAATGTCCTTGTTAAGACTCCACAACATGTAAAAATCACAGACTTTGGGCTGGCAAAGCTGCTTGGGGCCGATGAGAAGGAGTATCATGCAGAGGGAGGCAAGGTAAAAGGCGCTGGAGGGTGAACCATGGTGCGTTCGTTGGTGTTTGTGCTCATACACGAGCGTTTCTGTTAAAACTAGGGAAAAAGAAAGCGGGCTTTTCAAAAGGCTCATCTCCAATCTCAGCTTGCTACCTTTGAAGCCTGTGGAAGTCTGCTGAGCACAGCCAGAGCAGCGTCAGGCCAGTGTGACAGCAGTGGGAGCTTAGTTAGCAGGGTTTTTGAAATTCCCACCCTGAACGTCTGGGAAAAAACAAGGTATTTAAAAAACAATAAAAATAAAACGATGTCTGAATTCATCACGTAGCCAACACCAATAACACTGTACAGTTTATGAAGAGAAAGAGAATGCCGTATGTTTATACCAGAAGAAAGACCTGTCAGACTTGGTTCAACCTTGATGTTGTACTACATTCTGATGAAGGGAACATGTCCTGCTGAGAAATTAACGAGAATCTGCTTGCCAGTATTGCAGTGACCATAAATGGAAATCAGGCTTTGTTGAACAGTCCGAGATTGGATTTTTATTCTGTTACAACAGATGTTTAAAATATTAACTGTTAAAAATACAGTAAAATTAACTTGTGAGAGATATTTATAATAGACTCAAAAATTTCACCAGTTTCCTGGTAAATGAAAATAGTAACAAGGGGCTCAAACTTGCCTGCTTTAACACTCAAATAATTGTGTTGTTTCATTGTGGTTTTTTTGACTCCCTTCTACAACCAAACCATTGACTTAAACACCACCTGGTGGTAAATGTTGCTGATAATATTTGATTCAGCATCTTGTGGCTAATTTGTGGATCTTCCTAGGTTCCTATTAAATGGATGGCATTGGAGTCAATTTTACACCGAATTTATACTCATCAAAGTGATGTCTGGAGTTATGGTGAGTCTAAAAATATAGTTATAATTTTCGTAGATACACTGGAACTATTGCTGTGACATTGAAACAAGTTCTTTATTCTTCCTGTTATCTGAAGATTGAGAGATTAAACCTAAATAACGGGCCAGAATCACCTATTTGAATAAGTAAAACTCCCACAAAACTGAGCAGTGGTGAGGTGTAAGAAGTTTTGCAGAATATGCTTCCACATGATGAGCCCTTCTCTGACAGGAGCTGCAGGCAGGAGACTGCACTCCTCCACGTGGTGAACTTTTGCTGAAGCTTTCCTTCACTGCCTTCATGTGGAATAGAATGAGACCAACGATAAAGCAGTATAATGAGAGGGAGGACATTAAACCATTGGCCACACTGCTATTCAGCATCAGTCACTGTAACTCCACTGTCTCCTCTGACTCTACTCGAGGTGATGATAAATTTTGTTGTAGTGGCCTAAAATGATTCAGAGTAGTTGCAAAAGGGCAGGCAGTATACTCTTTGGGTACTGAGAGGACAACAAAAAAAAAAGAAAAGCAATTGATCCCTCCTCAAATGATTTGTTTTCTACTTTGTATAAGAGAAAGAGGAGCTGAAAGGAAACTTTTCAGAGCAACTTGCTGCAGAATTTCCACTCCATGGTGTTGTACTCATGTAAGAAGTTTAGTACAAATGGCCAGATGCTGTATCCTTTTAGAAAAAGTATCTTGGCATCCAAAGTATTATTTTGAGGCTATTCCACTGGACAATCACAGTAGCTACATCACAGAGTATGTCATCAGCAAACAACAGTGAGGCAGCTGGTTTATGCATCTTTCAACAACTGCTCTTGCTCATCTCCAAAGAGATCGTTTTAAACCAAAAGACAACTTCTATTTTTATATCCCCTTCCTAACCTGGAGTCAGGAGTATGTAACCTGTATTTCCGTGATGGAAATACATATGTCATGGTTTTGTGGTTTTTGTTGTGTTGTTGATATTCCACATCCTGACATCATGTAGTGTATTGGGAGTTGAAAACCCACAACCTTTGAATTAGACCACTAATTGAATTAGACCACTAGACCAAGAGCATTAGCTCTTCAACTCCCAGTACACCACTACATGATGTCATGATGTGGAATATCAACAACACAACAAAAGCCACAAAACCATGACAACATCCTTGTGGGACGTTCAACACTGAGACACTAGTAGCTGTTTCAAACTGTTTTATTAAGTGTATGTCTTTAATATCTCGGCAGAAAGTGCTTTTCCTGGACAAGGATCTGTCAGTGCACTGCTTCTCTCAATTGACAAACACATCTGGACAAGCAACTCAGCTTCCTCCAAATTTCTCTCACTGTCTTCTCCTTTCCTTGCAGGTGTGACAGTCTGGGAGCTGATGACATTTGGCTCCAAGCCTTACGATGGGATCCCCGCAAGTGAAATCTCCTCTGTCTTGGAGAAGGGCGAGCGTTTGCCCCAGCCACCCATTTGTACCATCGATGTGTACATGATCATGGTCAAATGTGAGTTCAGTGGATTTGTGGATGATTTCCTAAGCCCAATAAGTGGCACAGTTACCTTCGTTACACAGTCATTTCTGCATGCTGTGTTCTTGGTGATGGCGTGGAAATTAGCTTATGTGAAAAGAGCAGTGACAGAATGCATTCCTGCACCTCATGCCTCAGGTGGGAGTAGAGGGCATGATTTTGTTACTTGCAAATTCAGCCAACTAATGTGTTTTCACTGTTCACACTGCTGGCTGATATTGTCAATTATTTTTAAATATCAGGTAGTATAAATAAACACCATCCATGTTACCCGATACTCTGGTTTTAAACATCTAGAAAATAAAACTCACATTGACTCAGGCGCAGACCTTAGTTCAGTAATATACTGTCAGCTAGGGCACATCGAAGGGCTTCTGAACCTCAAACCCGTTTTTTATCTATCAGTTGCTTAAATGTCAGATTGTAACCTCGCTTCCTAAGCCAAGGCGAGGCTGCATCCCTGCCAGTACTGCTTGTGAGGATGCTGAGAGGCAGCCCACTAGGTGGCATTTAAGACCTTCTTACTGAAGCAGACCGTACCAGTTGCTGAAATAAAAGCTGTGCTACTAACAAGCACCCTGTAGTACAGCACTTTTGGGCAGTCCTGGAGAGCCTGTGCAAGGAGAGTCTGATCCTGTGCTCACTGTTGGTGAGAAGGAACCACATCCAGACACTTCATCCATCAGCAGTGCTCAGACCCATAAGCGTTCTCCTGGAAGTCCCTCCTCAGCAATGCTGAACCCTGCTGACACCTCAGCCCTACCAGTTTGTGGCAGTCCTGTCCCAGATCTTCAAACGCTCTGCACCACAGTGTGTCCCCAAGTGCTGAGATTTTTGGAGGCCTGGCAGCTCCATCCATTGCCCATCTTCAAAGCCAGGTCAGAGCTAGAAAGCAGGCATTTTTCCAGGCCCCCAGTCAGGTACTTCTTGCTTACAAAACACTACCAGTGGAATGTCACTATCCTCTTTTATACCATTGTACTAAATTTAAAAGCAAGAGCATGAGAATGTGGAGTTTGAGCCTTATTTCTTCCGCAGGACTCAGTGGTACATCTTTCACTGCTCTGATAAGCTGCCATGGACAGGCCGCAGTGCAGACACTGCTGAATCCATTCCCTCTTGTCTAAAAGTATTTGGGATTCCCATTCATCTCCTTTTTTAAACAGAGAGTGTAAACTGAAAAGTTGGAAGTTATTACACAAAATTGTTTAAAAGAAACTATATTTAAACACATGCAATTGAAAGATAAATTCAGAAGCAGTAGATGCTACTTCTGCAAAAACAGCATATTTCCAAAAGGTTCACTGTCTTCTAAAGTGAGAATAATTTCTTTAATTGGTAAAAACTGCACTGGAAGAATTTAGCATGACAAAAAGCCACTGGCATTGATAATGTTTTGTCTAGTGCAGATTTCAGATGGCGTATTATCACTTTGCTCCTCCATTACCTTGGATGAACTTCTTCTTATGAGTTCTCTCAGACATACTAAGATTAACCTTTCTTACTTTTAATCCTAACCTCATCTGTTAGCTGATATCAGAAAGTGTGGACTTCCTAAGTCATCTCACACGTAAAGCCACCAGTATCAGTATGAGAAATCTATCACTGATCCACACTGAGCTGTAGGACTTTTAATTGTTAAAGCCCATTTACTAGTTAAATACAACTTAGGCATGGATAATCTTGCAAAACTTGTTGTAGATGTTTTAAATTTTAGAAGACATCTGGTACAGAGTAGAAAATGGCTTTAGAATTCCCAGGATTTCATGAAGCAGTGCAGGCACCTGCTGAAGATAATTGCTTCTCCCCCTTCAAGAAGTTTGTCAGAACAGCCTAATTTAGATTGATCAAGACTGGCCCCCATTAACTGTCTTCAGGATTGCTCCTTACTGTCACGTTGTAGGACCTTCTGTCCAAGCAGAGACAAGCCAGGAAGAGAGCGGACAAGCTTAGCCTGGAGCTTGTCCGGCCTTGGAATTTTACTGCCTCCTTCACGCTTCCCAGACTGCCAGGATGTGCTTCTTAAATGCTGACATTCACACCAGCTAGTGTCTGCTTAATTAATTTTTTCTGGTGACCTCTTAAAGTAGCTGCCTTCTTACCGTGCTCTTTTAGTTGCTACACTTTGTTTCAGACTCCGTGTCTGATGGTTGAACCAGTTTCAGTCAAGCATTGCTCTCCCTGCTGTCCTTTCAGGCTGGATGATTGATGCAGACAGCCGTCCCAAGTTCCGTGAGCTGATTGCAGAGTTCTCCAAAATGGCTCGTGACCCTCCCCGCTATCTTGTTATACAGGTACTGAACACAGCGGTAGCGACATGTCTTATGGGCATTTAATAGCAGGCCCAGAATGATTAATAATGCATAGGAAATCAAATTCCTGGATTGTACAAGTTTTCCTCATAAAAGATGCCAGGCTACACAGGCTCATGTTCTCATTGTTTGCTTTCTTCTGAGGGTTTCTCTTGCCCATAACCACTTCTGGGTGCTGCAGCGAAAGCTTTTGTTAAGCTGACATTTACTTTAAGCTAAAAGGTGCAATATAAATGACATAGGTGTGAGAGAGCAAAAGCTGACTGAAATGGCAGAGCTCTGTGTTTCAGAGAATCAGAGAGCTGCATCTGTTCGTCCGTTTATCTCCTTGTCAGTGGAGGGTTATTTCCTGTGATGTTTGCTGAAACATGATGTGGAAAGAGAAGCCACGCAGGAAACGAGCAGTTGTATAAAAGATTTTGAACATTCTCTCTGGCACTGATGATAAGGGGAAACAGCGTAGCTGTTTGTGGTGGAATGTGAACTCAGTAACAGCATGAGTTGAGAAGATATACTAGAAATAACTTCCAGCACATGCCGACAGTTTGAGGACAGTTCTACTCTTGCCTTCCAGGTCTTAATTCATCTAGAACCACACACAGAATTTCAGGACAGGCCAGTATTTTCTTAACACTGGTCCCTGTCTATGCCCAGTAACATCCTGCAGTCCTGAAGGGCTAACAGAGTTTGGATATCACAAAAATGCAGATATTTTACAGCAGCATGGACGTTGCAGGCCCAGATTCTAGGAACAGTGAAGGCTTGAAGGGATTCTGCAAATCCTCTCTCACTGTAATTTGTCTCACAGGGAGACGAAAGGATGCACTTGCCTAGCCCTACAGATTCCAAGTTTTATCGCACCCTGATGGAGGAGGAGGACATGGAAGACATTGTGGATGCAGACGAGTATCTTGTCCCACACCAGGGCTTTTTCAACAGCCCCTCTACATCTCGGACTCCTCTCCTGAGTTCATTGGTATGAAGCCTTTCCTCTCTGAAAACAGAACAAGTAATGTGAGAGTGAACTGTTTCTCATGATGCCTGTTTTCTTTCTCTTTCTTTTTAAAAGAGCGCTACTAGCAACAATTCTGCTACAACCTGCATTGACAGAAATGGGGTAAGTGGAGTGACTCATAAAAAAGGAGTAGCAGCACTGTGTGATCACTTTCCTATTGAATCCCCTCTCCCTACTTTTATACCTCATTTATGCGAATTGACTTCTACAAAACAGTCCCAGTGTCATACTGTTTTTCTGCATTTCCAACCTAGCAGGGGCACCCTGTGAGGGAAGACAGCTTTGTCCAGAGGTACAGCTCAGACCCAACGGGCAATTTCTTGGAGGAGAGCATAGATGATGGCTTCCTGCCTGCTCCGGGTAAGTACCTCTCCTATGTTTCCATCCCAGGGCTATTCATTCACAAACCATTTGATCGGTTAAGACTCTTGCTTGAATATAATTTTCTTCCTTCCTCTCTGAGAGAAATGAAGCAGTCCAAATATCTCCTACATTTTGTTTTTACTCTGTAAAGAAGAGTGGAAATGCTTGCACATATCCTTTCCTTAAACTTTTCTGTCTGCTTTTGGTTACCTCTCATTTCCATACCTTCATGAGCCAGGTTCCTCATGTTTGCCATGTGTGCCATCTGCTCAGGAAGTTTAGGTGTGTCAGTCTGTGTTTAAAGCTTTCTTTTACTTCAGAAAATATGTCAACATGGGTTTCACCCCTCATACCATTTCTGCCATGTAAAGTTTTCTGGTGGTGCCACTGCTTTCAGATATTGATACGCAAAAGGAACCTCACAGTTTCCCATTAACTCACAGCACTGGCCGTCACAGAGTGAGGCAGAAAGCACGGAGGGATCTGAGTCTGGGTTAAGTGGTATTCTTAAAAAAAAAAAAAATAATAATCAGCCTTCTCTTCCTTCCCCTAAAAACCCACAGCTGAAAAGACTGATAGACCTCGCAAGGGATAGCATGAGTGAGAAGTGGAATCTCTGTTACTGTCTGTTCTGTGTTTTCTAGGTAGCTGCCTCATCTCTAAACATTTTTTGAGGGATATGGCTTCTGGCAGCCAAACTCCCTACTGAAATTTCAGAACAGTATCCGAGACATAGTCACTAAAATCAGCACTAGCTATCTTGCAGACTTGTGGTCAAAGTAATCTTTCTGCTGCTTTGAAACTTGAACTTCTGAAAGTGAGCTTCAAGGCAGCGTGCTTTATGTACAGCATGGCAGTCATTGCATTTGGCTCTCTTCCACTCTGGATGCAGAGCTGGGAAGTCTGGTGAGATGTTGCACTGAAAAAAGTGTTGCAGATGGATTAAAACTGCACCATGAGAGCACTGGATGCAAGTGGTTGCGTTAATCATGCCTTACCGCTTCCATTATCTCGTTTTTTGTTTTTAATTCCAGAGTATGTAAACCAGCTGATGCCCAAAAAACCATCTACTGCCATGGTCCAGAATCCAATATACAACAACATCTCTCTCACAGCAAACTCCAAGCTCCCCACGGACTCAAGCTATCAGAATTCCCACAGCACAGCCGTGGACAACCCTGAGTATCTCAACACCAACCAGTCGCCACTGGCCAAAACAGTCTTTGAGAGCTCTCCATACTGGATCCAGTCAGGCAATCACCAAATAAATCTGGACAATCCTGACTACCAGCAGGACTTTTTACCGAATGAAACAAAACCTAACGGTCTCTTGAAAGTTCCTGCAGCAGAAAACCCAGAGTACTTGAGGGTAGCCGCACCAAAAAGTGAATACATTGAAGCTTCAGCATGACCACAGAGGATTTCTTCTTGCAGTGAAGCAAGCCAGACTGGTGAATCACATGGCTGCTGCAAGAACAAACTCTGTTCAACGCGAATGGCAACCACAATGCATCAATAAGCACACTTCAGCATGCGAGCTGAATCTGCAAAGCCAATCTCACAGGACAGTTTGGGTCTTTTCTTACCCATTTCCACATAATAGCTGAAGCCCATACCCTGCACTGAGATGTGTGTTGAAATGGAGTGCGATCTTCCTGTATAGAAAAGAATATGGATGCATTGCTTTCATTTTCAAATGGTAGCATGGTAAGAAGCCACTCTGGGATGAACTTGTGAGCTGTACACTCTGTACAGTCAAATTCCTTTCTACAATGTGTATTTTTATAAACGTTTCTAACAGACTTCTTGGATCTTTTACAAGATCATATGCTTGTACTGCTAGTCTGTTAGTTGGTGATCAGATCACCAGCAGGAAGAAAAATAATGTTACTGAGTAGTATTCCAGAAGTCCTGGAACAGAAATAGTTATTCCAAACCACAGGATTTTTACAAATTGTCTCCACATACTGCATCTTGGCATGAATGGGAAAAGTGCATCTGGTGGATGTATGGGAGATTCTGTCCATGGCAGGATGGAGCAGATTGAACTGGGGAAAACTAGCACAAGGAGTGAATGGCAAGACACATCACCTACTGACCACTACTGCTAAAAACTGACAGGAGGAATGCAGCTCACAATTATCTGTAGATTTTTACAGAGCACTCACTGGTCTGTTTTCTCGTGGTCAAACACAAAGCATTATTCTGATGTATTACGCAGTTGTAGAGTTGTCAAAATGCTTCTCTTCTTCAACAAAACTATTTGAGATGTTGTGGTAACTGAAAAATGAAGTGTCAAATAATGTTTAACAGACTCTAATTAAATGTCAAGGAAATGCAAATGGTTGCAAACTGGAGCCTTAGTTAGACAGACACGAAGACTGATAGTAAATTAAACTTGACTAAGGTTCTAGCCAAGTAATCTCTTTCAAAGACTCAGAAACCTTTCTGTGAATATTTGGCAAAGAAAATGGTCGTGCCCATTGTAGAGCTTTCCTCACTTCGAGGTAGAATATGACCAGTAGCTGTGTCATGCCAGGGCAGAGACTAGGGCTTTTTGCCTTACCGTACCTGTCCCTGTGGAGTGACCTCTTGCATTTCAAAGCAAGGGCAGTGAGAATGGGTTGGGGAAAGGAAGAGTAATCTAGAATGGTGGAAAATGTTGCCTTCCTCTTATGAAACACAGGGCTGCTCAGTGTTGCTTCAAAATACCCAGCCTGGGCTTCTGTTGTCAGTGTGGAAGAGGCAGATGAGCCAACGTTAAGATTTTAGCTTAATAGTATAAATACTCTGCATACTGATAGTATGTCAATCACAGGAGCCAAAGCAGTTACTCTTTCAAGGGCTCCATGTTTCAGAAATAGAGCTCCTCTAGCATTAACATTTCCTTATGAAGACAGTAGGAGTAAAATGCCCAAGGTGTGAATTTATCTAGCAACACTGAAGCAACCCACCAGCAGCTTGGCAGCATTGCAATTTTAATCTTGCCATTAGTTCAGAAATCAAAGGCATGTTTGTCAATTTTATAACATCGTTTTTACAGATTTACTGAGAAGTAAAAGAGAGGTCATTACCTTTTTATAGGTAACGCAGTGAAAAAGGCATCAGCAGCTTCTGTGCGTGCAGTAGTTCATCAGTCACCTTTCAGTTTGGGCTAGAGAAGTGCATTTAGTCAAAGTCTAAAGGTTTTCCTGGTGTGCTGTTTCATAGATCTGTGTCACTGAGTCCAGCCACAGTGCTATGGGGAATGCAGTGTCTGACTTTGATTATTGCTGGCTTGTGTTTAAAACAAGAACCAAAATTCAGTTCCCACGTCCATCTAGTGGCAGATTTCTCCTTGCATTCCTGAGACCATATTTGTTCTGCTGCTCTCACAAGCAGTGTGAATGCACAGGCAGTACTTTTCTGCCCACCCACCACCCAATGAGGAATGTAAATAAAAACAAAATGTATTCTAACAGAAACCACAGATAATTTTCAGTTAATCTGTTACATCTCCAAGCAGAACACGAGAAAATCATGCATGTCCTCCCATAGCAACTTTCCAACAGCATCACATGGAAGAATGTATTCATGTTTTAATCTGTCACCCAAAACAAGAAAGCCACTAAGAAGTAGCAATACCTATAACCAGCAGTATGTAGCATTAGAATTGTTCAATATTTGCTTGCATTTCTAAAGCAATTTAGGAGGAATTCAGTAGACTTACTGCTAGAAACAGGGAATCACATCTAAAAATTAAGCAATGTAGGTTTAAAAGCTCGTCTTTTTTATTAATTTATTAGGAAAAAGAAAATGATAACAGTAGCGAAGGGGCTTTAGTACCACAAGTTCCTGATAAAAAATGTACAGGAAGATTCCAGATTTGTGGGATTAGCCGCGCTGTGAAATAATTCCAGTAAACATGCGCCCCGTAAGCCATGATTTGTAAACAGGCAGCTCAGTAATGATTAAAAAGCAAAATGAAAAAATACGGCCAGTGCCTCAAGGGGCAGACAGTGCAGCACTGAGAGTGAAGGGAATTGTGCAGGCACGTGGTTGTTGCTGGAGGCACAAGTGCTACACAGGGTAGTGCTCTTTGGTAACACAACGTACCCAATAATTACTACTGAAAAAAAAAAAAAATCAATAAGCAGCTGAAATGCTTTTTGTGTTGTTTTTTTCTTCCCGCTGCAGGTCGCTGACCATGTAACAGCAAGTAGCCCCATAGGTGCTGGTAAAGGCAAAATGGGTCAGGAGTAGATGGGATGTAGAAGTTGGGGGTTTACAACTTGTATGAAACTAAATATTAGAATTTTATCTTCTAAATACTCGAAACAAATAAAGGCACTGCACCTTGGCAGCTTACGTAAGTCAGCGTCCAGAAATAACTTGAAAGTTCTGCTGTTGTCTCTCAGGATATGTGGGTATAAAACACTGATTTTAAAAACACAACTAAACAGGGAAACGTGACAGGCCACAGCCACTGGTAAAAGCTAGCAGACGCAATCCAGAAAATAAAACTCCAATTGTAACTGTGTTTCTCATGGAAGGCAAAATGACACCACTTACAAGTTAGTGTCTCTTAATCATAAACCAGCAGTCACTGATAAAGTATTTTAAAGAATAATTTGTTTGGGTATGAAAATGTAAGTCACGTCGAGGGTCTTCATGTTACTTTGGTGTTTTCCAGCGATCTGTGTGTGGTGTCGGTGAACTTTACTTCACCTGGGCCTTGGGTTGTTGTTGTTGTTGTTTTGGTTTGGGTTTTTTTTCCTGCAAAGGAAATCGTCCTGGGAACTGTCCTTCATAAGGCATTACAAAATATGCTCTTGGGGTTTATTTGAGGGGAAGGGGCTTATGTAGGGAGAGTAGTGCCAGGCTGAGGGCACAGCCAGCCAATCCATGTCTGAGACAGCTGCCAAATTTCCCATGAATTGTTCTTGCAGACATGGGTGGGAACGGCTACACACATGGCTCCTCTCCCTGTTTTCACCTTGGAGAGAAGTCCTCTATATTTCTGGAGAGACCATCTGTGCAAAAAACAGCGTGCTCAGCCTCTGTGCTTCTGGATGACCTTCATCCCAAGCTTGGAGGAGCACCAGGGGCTATGTCAGTGTCTGTTCCCCTCACACAGTGTTTGCGGTGTCCTCGGGCTGTCTGGGGGTGCTCCAGGGTGCCAATGAGAAACTTTGCATTTCCGGACAAGCACTCATTTTTCAGATTGAGTTCCAACATCTTCAATTAGTATGACTGCCTCTCCAGATGAAGAGTTACAAGATGACAGCTTTTATTTCCACCCATGTTTCTATGACAAAAAACCAAAAAAACAAAAACCAAAAAAAAAAAAAACAGAATCAGGACAAAGTATGAAAATGTACCTGCGTCCTCCCTCCTGATGAAAACCATATACTGATGAAGTGTCAAACTCTGCATGTAACACTTAGCAAGAATGCGTCGTAATGTTTTATCACCACTGAATCAATTTTCTATATTGGAATCCCATTTTCTAGTGTTCTTTTTGTAAGTTTTATCTCTTTGTGTCAACATTCAAGTTTTTAAGGAGACTTTTTAAAAAATAATAGAAAAACTTTATACAAAAGAAAACTATGACACCTTTCAGTAGCTTTTTTAATAAGCTGCATTAGGACCAAAGATGTAATGTCTTGTTTTCTTGCCTTAATGGAATAGGGTATTGATCACTACTCCCACAGTATCTCATTACAAGGAAAAGCTGCAGATCTCCATCTTTCATTGGGACTGGCCAAAGCATTGCTGTGCCAGGTGGGCTTCACAGGGTGTTGAGGCCTGTCCATAGAAAACCAAACCTTACATCGGAACCAGATACCACTTCAGGGCCAGACCTATAACCTCTGCTCAATTTTGATCCGTTTTCCATTCAGCTCAATAGCTAAACAAAGACACGGTAAAGAAAAAAAAAGAAACAACTACATCATATTTTGGCTTAGCTTTAGGAAAAAATACAGCGATGAGACGTGATTAGATAACTGCCTTTTATGTGCAGAAGTGTGTAGGCAGGCAGCAAGATTTTAAAATGAAAACACTTTCTGTTATGTATTACTTTAATTATGCAGAGGAGTTAAAACCACAACATTTCCGTGATAGGCTTTACTTTCTGTCGCACATTCCCACCTAGCTGGGCAATGCCTAGTGGACTGAAAGTCGTGGTTCATTCACATCAGTAATAGGTACTGCACATAAACCCCTCATTCTTTTACACGGGAAGCTAGATGAGACTGCAAGAGGAGAATGTGGAGACAGTAGGCACCCTCAGTAGCATTAGAAGAAAAGGTTTCATGAAGAAAAAGAGAACTGAGGACCTGGAAAGAGACACGTCACTTGCATTGCTGAAGTCAGCAGACAAAATACCTTTGACAAGTTTCAGGGCTGGCGTTGAACCACCTTGGCTCTTGTCCTCTGTCACACTTCAGCTTTGTTGCACATGGGGCTGTCTGAACACAAGGCAGCACAAGCTTTGTGGTCTCTCTGTATCTTTCTCCTTGAAGTAATGAATTTTCTGATTAATAAGGTGAAAAAAATCAAACACAAAACCACATCTGTAACCTATCAAACGGACTTGCTGAATTTTTTTTTTCTTATTTAGCTGAACGGTACATCATTTCCAGTTGCTCTGGAATTGAGCCAGACCATACTCCTAACCTCTCACAATCTAACTGAAAACTGTGGATTTTCAAATAGCACCAACGCTATCCTTACACTTAATGAAAGGGAACATGTGAAGTAGTTGTCTACAAGTGATAGGACGGTTGGGTTACATAGCTAGGTTTCTTTTTAACCCTACATTCCTAATTCTGTTCCCTTTGGAATTGATGGGATGTTAAGCTTGATTTCACTGAGAGTATAAAACGAGGCTAATGTTGAGTGATTTTGATAATCAGAGATCCTATGGATCCATTGCCCCTTTTTAGGCTGCTTTGTATTGATGCAATCAATTGAATATAAGGAATAATGTCTTTGTCTTAATGAACTACCAAGCAATATATTCATAGATACGGATGGTATCCTTGCAGCATTGTAAAGTTACTCAACTATGAAAGCACATTTGTACAATGAGAAACTCTTGACTTTTATATGGTTTAATGGTTTATACTGTTGATCAAAGATTGTTTGTATATTGAGCGATAAAAATGAGGTGTATATTATTCTTTTTATTTGTTCTTAATTTTTTGAGAACTTTTATTGTGATATACTGTTGTATTTAGGGGGAAGAAAAATCAGTGGCTAGCTTGTAGGGTTTGTAGCCAGAGAAGAACTCACATTAGGGATTCTTGTTGATGGACTTAGATTTTTGTAAAAGTGGTCACCTAGGGGATTTATCCAGTGCTTAGTGAAGCTAATAACAGAACCCTTTCCTCTTGTCAAGACTCTTTGGCTCTCTCTACACACAGTGCAGTAGTTCCATAATGAGAGTAGTAATTCAGCTAACAATTGTGACCGTTGGAAGTGCAATATAAAAGACATGGTGCTGCTTATCAGGGAGCTAACAAAAGCTGCTCTTTCAAAATACATAGCAGGTTCTCACTTCAGTTTTATGGCAAAAGCAGGACAGTCAAAGCAGTCCTTCAGACTCTCATCCATGTGACATTTGGCATATGAAGCCATACAGGTGGACATCTCTGAATTTCATAATCATGAGTTGTGCAACAGCAGCACAGTACGACTCCATGGTACGGAAAGACAAAAGTTTCAACTAGAGTCATACACATGAAAAACTGTTACATTACTGTACTGCTCTAGCAGAAGGGAGAAATTCTGTCATCAAAGCAAATGAAATAAAGCCTCAGGGTTCCCCAGGTATTGGTGTTTAAATATCTAAGTGGTGGAACACATAGCAGGTAAAGATAAAAGGAACTGCAGCATCCGTGACATAACAGAGCAAAATACATTGGGTTTTACAGTACAGTAGAGAAGAGCTAGAATTGGCAGTACACATTCAGCCTGGATAAGTCCCTGGTATCATCATTAGTAAAATAAATAATTTTTTCTCATTAACTTTGTACACAGGGAAAAAAAAAAAAAAAAAGAAAAAGAAAAAAAAGCCACTACAGCACCTTTCCCATTTTCATCTTTCCATCCAGTCCCTTCCAACACATAGGCTGCATGTTTTACCAGCTCAACTTACTTTTTGCAGAAATGATGTAGTCTTAATATTACTGGTTCTCAGAAATGTCTAATGCGTATTAATGCATGATATTTTTATTTTAATAAAAGTAATTAAATAAATCTGCTGCTTGGAGGCATGGGTGTTTTTTGTTTTTTGTTTGTTTTGTTTGCTTGTTTGTTTCAGTGATCAATTAAGATTCTATATAAGTTAGTACTGCTATTTTTATCTTGAAAAGGAAACTGAAATATATGTTCATTCACCTCTGTGAAGATTCAAACATCTTCTTCATTGGGCAGGAATACTCGTTTTATTTCACAGGTAGAAAAACAAAGGCACAGCATGCCCATAGAGGTGAAGACACCTGCTGCAGCACGAGAGGAGAGGAAATTAAAATCAAGAACGAGGTGGGTACAGAAATGTGTGGATGTTTGGGAAGAATGAATATTTAGAAATTCCACTGATTTCAGTTCAAACACCAGAAACATAAGAAGTGACAAAAGGTGCAAAAGGATAACACAGCCAAAGAAACACAGCTGCAACTTAATTCCCCTGTCTCCCTGGTTAAGGTAAGATACAGAAAATTGCTATCTAAAGATGAGGAGAGGAAGGCAAGTCTCTGCCACGTCATTCCACCATTATCCTCAGCAGCACTGATCAAACATCACCTTCCACTATTCCCAAACTCAAGCAAGGAAAAAGCAAAGTGAGCCTTCAGGGATCCCATCTGAACTTACAGCAATTATGCCAAATCCTGTAAGATATTTCCAGGACAGCCAATAAGAACCAGCATGCTTTAGGGAGGCCCATGGCTACAGTCAGACTACCTACCGCAGCTGCCTTTGACAGACTCGTGTTGTGAAGGTGGCGGAGCTCATCCAAGGCCACCTTCTGCCCAAGGCTGTGTTGGTGGGCTGCCTGTCTCATACAGGGGGCAGCCACATTGCTCATACCGGGGGCTTATCAGTAGACAGTGTTTTTCCACGTGGCATCAGCACAGCTTCTCTGAAGTTGCGCAGCACAGATGGCTCAGCTCATGTTGGTGCCGACCCGAGGCAGACTCATGGCAGACCTCCAGGAGAGGTGCGACTGGGGCAGCAGGCACCAAAGGACATGTCCTGCACAGGATGCTTGGTGAGACGGACAGAACTCTGCTCTGTGCATTGAGGTGGCTCTCTGGGAAACACCTGGGGGTGCATACGCTGAGACCCCGAATTCAAATAGGACAGTGTTGCTGCTCTTTATTTGGAAGGGGAACTGGAGTTAGAGATCAGGTGGTACCTTAAAATGTCTCTAATACCATCTGTGAGGTGTTCGTCATCAGTGCTTTTATTGAAGAAAACCTTTTGCTGTAAAACCTCTTTCCTTTCTGAAGAGAGAGGAAGTATCATTTAATGCATGCGTTAGTCTCAGAGACTGCTGCCCTGTGAAAGTGAGCCAGCTCAGAAATAGCAGTGTTTGTCTTCTGTATCCAGGATTGCATGGACTGGTTTACGCTTTTCATTTCTTTCTCATTTCTTCCTTTTGAACACAACTTCAGTGCATTCTGTCCTTCTCGGATGTGAGCCATGATGACAGTGGAGATGGCTGTTCCTGCCTCACAGCTTTTATTTAGCTGTGTTTCTATCGGCACTCCTTTAACAAGTCAAAGTACACTTAACAGGGATCACAGCTGGTTGTATCACTTTCTGTCTAGTTGCTAAATCATCAAAAACAGAGAACTTGTGTGTGAGTTTCATGGTGGTGGATAATAAACACAGCAATGCGTGACTTCTGCTGCTGCCCGCGGAGAAAAAGCTGCACTAGGGCCCAGCTGCTCTAGGTTGGCCAGAAATGCCAGAGGGGGCAACTCTTGTAGGAGTGAGAAGACCTCCAGACCCAGAGCACGTTATTCTCTGCAGACAGCCCCTCGGGGAGAGCTGCAGAAAATACATGCAGCGTCGAAGTTGACAAAGACAAGCCAAGTCCGCCAAGTCTTCCTGGATCCTGCTGTTGGAAGCCCATGGATGAAAAGCTAGCAGTGCCCTCTTTTGGAAGAGATTAAGCTGTGCACAAATGTGTAGCTTTAAAATAGGCCTCCCGGCAAACAGAGCAGAAAAAAATAGCTCACACAGGCAATTTATTTTCCAGCCTATTTGGAGTACAGGTTCATGCTACATTTAATCCAGTGTAAGTATGGGCTGCTGCTGCAAAGGATTGCTGCACTGATCCAGTGGAAAATTAATCCTTCTCTCTGATGGTATAGTTCCAGTGGATGTACGATGCAATTGCATGCACAAGAGATCTTACATCTGATGTGGCAATGAGTATGCCAAAGACATGACTGTACCCTTGGTGACAGAGGGTACATCCTCCTGCCCTCAGAAGCTTTTGCGCCTGTTCCTGTGAAGTACGCCTTTTCCATAACACTCGGTTATTTGTTTTCTTCCTGTCATGCAAGATAATGCTATGAGTTAAAACAACACAGGCAGATAGTCTGTGTCAGGACAAAGGGAATTCAGCTCATTTTTGGTTTATGATTTTTAAACTGCTGGTGGGAATTAGGCTTTGTCGAGACTTTTCTTTCTCGTATGAGGAGTTTCCAGCATACATGCAACCTTTTGCAAAGTAAATAAGGATCTTTTCAGTGAACGTCAGCTTTAGAAAAGTCATGGTCTTGTAGAACACAAACACACACAAAAAAGCCATGTACATTTAAAAGTGGTTATATTGGCTTCTGTCGTACTAACACAGAATTGTTTTTATTACTTGATTCTGGTTCAGTGGAGATTTGCCTAAGAAGTCTGGATACTGTGTTTTGCTGTAAATAAGGATGCCAGAGTAGAGTTATAAGGAGGTAAGGCTCTGAATTTGACTCAGACATGTTGAGTCAACAAACCTAATTCCCATCACACATCAGCCAAATAGGCAAGCAAAAGCCACAAATTGCCTTGGTGCCAAAAATTGAGCTCTATAGGACCTTTTATATTTGGACAGGGCAACGCGCATGTCTCTGCAATGTTAGATAAGTGATAAATAGCACTATAAGAGACTGTTCATCTGTGTTCCTCCTGAATGTTGTGCTGTTTTCTCCTCAGTTTCATATCTTTGGCATACAGCACAACCATACCAGTTATATTTTGACAGTCTTTTAAAGAGCAAGTGGGTCAATACCCCTGTTGAGGATCTCTTGTGGCAGTGGGGCATTCTCCCATCACAGGCAGGCAGTGGCACGGTACCTGATGATCAGGCAGTAGGCATTTGAAATCAGAACAAAAATACAGGTAGAGCAATTATTGGGAGAAATTGTGATCTATATGTAATTAGGCAACAGTTATTAGAGGTAACACTGATCCCAAATTCATCTTTGTAAGCATCCTTGTCAGTTTACTAATTACATAGGCTTTTCTGCTGCTTCCTTTCAATAGAGGATGGTTCAGACTAATAGGGCACTTGTCCCACGGGGACAGTGGTCACTGGGAAGATTAACATCGTTATGAAACAAGAGATGAGCCCATTGAGATACTGTCAGCTCAGAAGATTTACACCAAGCTGGTTTTAGGGGAACCGGTGGCAAGATACAGGAAAGTAGAAGTGGCACATTCAGTCAACCAAAGTAATCCTGCAGAGGTGACACTGGCTGTTCACAGTGTGCAACAAAAACTTCACAACATCTCTGAGTGGTAGGTAAATACATTACACAAAGGTAGGAGACCGAGATAAAGAAATACAAACTGGGCTGGTGTGGGATGGCCTGGAGGGAAGGAGCAGATAGGTTCTGATGTGGCTGCACAAATGTTGACAGGACAGAAGAGCATCCTTCTTATAGGAGAGAGAGATAATATGAAGGAAGAATTAAGTCAGAAAGGGTATGTCAGAGGCTCGTTGAGGAAGAAGGAATTGGTGTTTTAAAGAAAAGTAGTGTGCTTTGGTGTTTTTTGTTGGTTTTTTTTGTTGTTGTTGTTGTTGTTTTGTTTTGTTTTGTTTCTTTGCATCAAAGAAATAAGATCATTGTAATGAATAAAGTCATTGGTTGAGTGATCTTCAGATGGTCCTCTGGACCTCTTTTCATAAGTGGAGGAGGATGGAAAACTACCTGTTAGATTTTGCATGTATAAGACCTGTGTGTATGACTTTTGCAAAGAGATGCTGGGTATGTTTTTGTTGGATCTTTCCCCTTGCAAAGAGGTTTGTTCAGCGAGTGGAAAAGGGCACAGGCATGTATTCACTCTCTTGAAGGATGCAATTTCCTATTTTGCAAGCCTATAAGCTGCTTGCATTGAGAAGCTATTACTTCAAAGAGAGTTTAATGAGTTCATAAATGACAGTTCACCCTGAATGCTGGGTTACTGAGTATTGAGGTTATCATTCAAAATACTCACACAAAAATGTTATTGCTTGAAAGGCTGTTAATAATTAACATCTACTTCAAACTATTTTAGTGACCATAATTCATATTTATGCTTTCTCACCCAAAGAATCACACAAAAATTACACAAAGGCTATCAGAAAATTAATAATTAGGTTCCTTACAAACTGAATTACCCCAAGCGTATATTTGAGCTCTTTCTTACATGCTTCCCAGTTTCACATGCTCCCAGTTTCAGTCACTGGAAGAAGAATGACATTTTCTCACACAGACTTTTGATCAGATGACACACAGACAGAATTTTAATAATAGTGATGGAAACTAGAGGGTAAGCCGGGCTCCAGCCACCCGTGGTGGCTTTGGTGGTTTATTTGCATTCACCAAGCAGAAGTTACTCTTTGTAAGCTGGGGCTGTCTCATCTCTTCAAGGAGTATAAAGCAATGGGGTCCAGCTGAAGCCCACATCCATTCGCATCCACTTAACCAACAGTGCCTTATATCAGTTTATGACCTTACAACTTCTCCTCTGTTAGTTTAACTATAATTTTTATCTTGAAATATATAATAAGGCCACTCTTTATATTGAAGACAAATACATGGACAGTGACTGCTTTCCCACAGATGGTGAGAAATGGTTGAATCAATTTGCAGTGATAATTAATAATATCAAGAAAAGAGGGAGAATAATACAATTTATGTGGTACAAATGCTTTACCTCCAACATCATATTATCATACAATGAAATTTTAACACAGGTTGGGGCAAAAAGGCTTCTCAGCTGTGAATTTGCTTTTCACTGGGGAAATGCTTTGTGTTCTTCATTTTGAGGTAGTTCATATCATTAGAAAAATTCTCATTTTGTGTATTGTTCCATCTCAATACAAGTGTCTTAGGAATGCTGCAGTTTTGCTCCAGTGATGTTTTTCTGTCATGGGACTCTAGGTACTTTTTACTGGGAAGATGCATTCCTCTATATACAGACCCAGGATAGGCAAATGATGCACCAACCAACCAAGAAACAGGTAGGGACCAAGATGAAGTCTAAAAGTTGCTATTTGTTTCTTTTCAGAGCAAACTCATCTCTTAGCTGTAAACACATTTAAATGTGCAAATGCTCCAAAACAATAGTGCCAATGTAACCTGTTTCACAAGCCTACTTCTATTAAGTATAAAGTTTTCCAGTACTACAGTGGCCAAACTTAATTGAAGTTTAATAAATGAGGCATATCAAGATTGCAGGCAGAATAGTTTTATCTACTTCAGTGGAACGTGAAAAAATAATCTATTGTGTATGATGGAAACTGCTGTCTACCATGCTCCATGCTTCAGTTCCTGTGGAAGTTTATATGATAGACAAAGAATGGTCTGATGAGTTTAATGAAGAGAACAGATAGTTTCTTAACTAAAACAGCAGAAAACTTCGAAAATTTGACTTGATTCCCGTGTTACTGCAGAGCTCTTCTGATCAAATAAAAGATGCTGTTATGCAGGTTGTTTAGTACATGGCTCTTTATCCTAAATATTGTAATTTTGTATGGCATTTCATGGAAAGAAGTTTCTGTTTAACTTGCCAATGGCAAAGCTGCTGTGACTTCTGTCTCATGAGGGTAGGCTGTATTATGCTAAGTAGAACAGAATTACAGAATAGTTGAGGTTGGAAGGACCTCTGATGGCCATCTGGGATATCGAGAGCAGGCTGCCCAGAACATCAGTGTGATGTTGACTCACACAGATCTTTTTCAAAAGACTGCATTCCCTAGGTTGCAGCACTACGTTTCTTGTAGTTAAGGGGAAAAAGGTAGATTTTAACGTTGTGAACAGGAACATTTTGTCTTCTGATCCAGAGTGGTTGCTGCTGGTGGTGTGCAACATGGCGCTGAAGCTCATCTTTGTCCTGAATCTCCAGGCACCCTAGCAGCACAAGTTCATTGAAGAGGCATTAACATAGCAAAAGGCAGACTGTGCACACACAAAGTGGAGCTGGTAACCTTGTCTCTGGAAATCTGGCAGCAAACTGGACTCAAAGCAAACCACTTCAATGCACGATGCAAAACAAAGAAACCATCAGAAAACCCACCTTCATAATCATCAACATGTTAAGCATTAAAAAAAAAAAAAAAGAAAGAAAGAAAAAAGCTTTTCATCTTCAAAGTCTTTTACAAATATTCGCTAATTAACCTTCCATGTTTCAGTATTAGAGCTATCATGGGAAGGGCCTCAGGGAAAACGTTAGAAAAGTTTCTAAACATTCCTTTATGTCAACTGAAGCACAGATCTTTTTTTTTTTTTTAATCACCACTGAATGCAAAGCACTTCTATAAATACTTCAAATAACATTAATAATGCTACTAGAGTCTGTGTACACAACCTGCATAAGAACTGACGTACCATTTATATCCCACTTAAGTCTTTAAAACATGACTAATGGCAGATCTGCCTTCTCTGCTAGAGTGAATTTTTCTGCAGAGACATGCATGTACGTTTAACTTTTTAAAGCAGTTTCACGGAAGCTCTATGAAGCTGTTCCTGGTGTAATATAAGCATGCAACATTTGCATGAGCTGTAATGAGTATAAATTGGCAGTTCAGACCTTTACTATTGTTTGTACAAGTAGGTCCCTGGGCACAGCTAGGTCCTTCAGTCCCGCTGTAGATACAGCTCTCAGCTGTTGGTTTGTTTTTTTTTTTTTTTTTTTGCTAGTCGTCCATTTGATTCTCGAAGGATACAAGATGGGGAGGCAAGCACCCAGCTCATCTGGAGCCCCAAGCTAGCATTTGCCCCAAGAAGTCTCACTGCAGCAGGTGTTGCTGCCAGCTGCTGACAATCACTTGTGCATGTTATAAAAGCTGAGTTGAACTCCCTGACTGTAATTCACAAGGTAAAATTGTAGAAAAATGTATATTTTTGAATGACACAGTTTCGCATACATTTCCTCTTAGGTTTGCAGACAACAAAAATACTGTATAGTGTAATATGAACTCCTTTGTGGAAGTTCAGAGAGAAGAACAGACTTCAAAGTATGTAGATCTCTTGTAAAATGGGATTTCACATAACTGTATCACTTAGGATCCAATCCTTGAAAGTGCACACACGCTTAGAAATTTAGGCAGTTTTTTAGCTGGGGTTACCATCTCTATCTTTTTTTAATTTTTTTTTTTCTTTTTTCTCCTTCACATCCTCAGTCTACTTGCTATTCAGTCTATAACCATTGTTGCCTTAGGAGATCTTGCAAGCTCTTCCCAGCTTTCCTTCACTTCTGCAAGCCACCAGTGGATTCTTCAGCTTCACATCCTTTCCCACTCTCTGCTCTGTCCCATGCCCTCTTACACACAGCACTGAACAGCAGGATGTATTTTTAGCAAGAAAGATCTGACACAGCTACAAGGAATATGCACCCTGCTGTGGAGGAAGATCTCATAACCAAAGCCTGTACCTGTCTCTCTCCTGTCAGTCACTTACTTTGTTGTGCTATCAGTGTCGTCCCAGGGCTGTTCTGTTTGAAAGAATTCTTTTTCCTTTTTTTTTTTTTTTTTTTTGAAAGCTGATCGCTTAGCTTACTTAATGAAGCACTCTGCAGCCTGATGACTGATCTATTCTGCTTCCCAAGTGGGTTAATTCTACAGTGGTTATCCTCAGTTTCTTGAAGAGGAACAGTAATTGGAATGGGAGTCACAGGGGTTGCTTTAAATCAAATTATGCTAGAATTTCCCAGGGATTTCAGTGGGCCACATTTTTTCTCTTCTCTGTCTGTACTATTTATTTTTTTTTTCCAGTGTCTACCAAAAACATTTATTTTTGTTGAAAGTTCCAGCAAAACTAGCTCAGCTATTTGGAACAGGAACATCATGTCAGAGGTGAAGGAAAGGTATTTTTTTGAGTAAAGATAATCTCAAATTTTTTAAGAGTCCTGAAAAGCAAAGCCATAAGACTAGGCTCTTCTCAGCTTTTAGATATTTCAAGAACTAATGTACTTGAGTTTGTAGATTCTTCTCCTATGACTGGTGGACTGCACAAGCCAGGAACCGCTTACTGTACCCACTGGCTGCAACATTTCCTGGGCTGAGAAGACAGACAGACGTTCTCTGGGTAACAGGAAGGCAGTTGGGATTTTATCATTGCATGATTTTCAGCATTTCATGAAGGAAGGTACCGAGTTAGAGACGTCCCTTGTGAATACTGCTGTGCAAAATCTAAAATCAGGTACTGCCACTTAGGAGCCTCCTGAGCATAAGTCCTAACCCTCAAATCAAACCCAGTGAGACATGACTGCTCATTAGGGCCTGGACATCTTAGGTGCCTCTACTGACAGAGTGAGACAAAATGAACCATCAATCTGATAAACTACGTGGGTTACTCTGGAAGTAATGCCTTGTATTTATTTCTCATCCTCCTATCACCGAGCACCTGCAGGAAAAGCCAGACTTTGTTTTTTCCACACTCCAAGCAGCCGCTGTAGGTAACACTCAGATCCCTTCTGCCTTCTGTCCTTTATGCTGACCCAAGACAGCTCCTTCAGCCTGCCCTGGGATACCAGGTGCCCTGCCCCTCCCCAGCCCCTCCATGCCCTTGGCTTCATGCTGCATTTCAGCCTTTTTCTACTGAGAACTGAAGTCTTTTGCTTCTCCTTTTGTCAGTTCATCAGCTCCTCACAGACCCAGGCAGCTCATCACAGCAACCTAGAGGATGCCAGTCCCTGCCCTCCCTTCTTCCTCTTGCTAAAGAAGAAATGAGAAGTTTTGATGAGGGAGGGGTGTGGGGACAGGAAGGATGGGCTCGTAGGAACCTTGGCTGCCAAAAGAAGAATTCCCAGGAAATGAATATCCCATGGGAGCCCACAGGGTGGTCCTAGAGTTGGGGCTCTCCTGGCTATACTGGTAAACTTACAGGACAGGAGGTTCAGTGCCAAGACTGAGGTGGCCATTTGAGGGGAGCTAGACAGGATGCTGTGTCCCTGTATTGATAGGGGCGGGGTCTGGGTGTCCTCTAGTGCTGCCTGAGAGCAATGGGCTGATGGTGGTCCTGCCCTGATGGAGGTGGATCCATGGGGTCATCATTATCCTCAGGTGGGTCCACCTTCATCAATTTGATGGTGTGGAGCCTCTCCATGAGCTGCCTTGGCAGAAGGGCAATCCATCTTGCCTCCTTGGCAGAAAAGACACTCTTGACAGCTCTGAAGCTCAGAGGTAAAGTCAACGCTGATGTCTGTTGCTCGGTTACTAGAGTTCTGGGCACAGGGTCCCCCTTCTTACAGGGCTCAGAACAAAGGCTATGAAATGACTTGTGACATCAGGGAGGCCATGTAGCAATGTCATTCTAACAACATCCCATGGTGATCAAAACATGGCGGTGTTGGGAATTGGAGCCTAGGCCTGAAAATTGTCCCAGTTTTGAAGGAAGAGGAGGAAGCATGGGAGACTTGAGGGCTCAGTTCATGGAGATGGTTCTCCTGTGTCATTTTGCTTGCTAAAGAGAATGGCTTTCCCTTGGGCACTTCATTCCATGCGTGTGGTCCCTTTGATTACAGGGTAGCAAGCATGTCCCAAGAAGGTCAGGGGGTCTCCACTATCCCCACTCAGCTGCCTGCAAGAACCAGTTGCAAAGCCATGTGAAGGGCTGAGCAGCAATTGATCAGATGGACTAGGTACAGTTGCCAGGCAGCTCTACAGATTCCATAACTAAAGATACAGGGATTAATCCCAGGTAAAAGTCAAGAGAGATCATAGCTAGCTTGTTATGCAACCCAAAATAATTTGCTCAGACGGGTGGATAAAGTGTGGTATCTCCAAAGCTGCTTTTGGATACATCTGTATAGATCTCCATGGAAACTACAACAAATACCAAGAGCATGAGGGCACTATTTGATAGAGCAAATTATCAGCTACAAAACTCTTTTCAGCATAGTCCCCACCATTAGCTATGCGTTTTTGCCAGCAATGAGCAAGAGTCTGCATGCCACACTTGTAAATCTCTGCACCAGCAGAGGTGACCCACTGTTTTACAGCTGCAACAATGACACAATTGCCAGGAAAATATTGCCCACCCAATCCAACTTTCACTGTGCTGACATCCACTGCTTGGTCTCCATAAATGTTCAGCAAGCATCAATAAGTGGTGATAGGTTAACTGCTGGACTGGATGATCTTAGTGGTCTTTACCAAGCTTAATTATTCTATGATTCTAAGACATCTGTCCAGCACATGGTATCTTGATGGTGTAAGAGTAATACAACACAGTTAAATGGTAGTCATCTCCCCCAAAGAGAGCATTTTCCTTCCCTAGGACAAAGTATTTCTCAATGATCCATGTGAAATTGCATGGCTTCTGACCAATGCTATTATGGACTACACTCAAGTGGTACAATTGAACTTCGACAAGATTTGCAAGCAAACTCAGATCCATTAATCTTTAGGTTGGAAAATGTTCAGAACAAAAGCACACTGAACTATAAAACATGCTGTGGACAGATAGCTTGTGTAAGTGCAAACACCACACTGCCATTCAGTGTGGTGATGGTAAGAAACACTACAACACTACTCATTAGAAATTATCCATTTGAATATTGTGATTAAAAAAAAAAAAAGTCTAGTGCGCAGAACGTATATGACAGTTCTATTATGCAATATATCTTAAGTTCAGCTCCTCCTGTACTTACATGAACTTCTGGCTTAAAGGAAGATGTACTGAATATGCATATTCCCTAGTAACCTATATAGCTAGTATGTATTTCTGGCCTTGAACATAAAATCTATTCCCAGATGAGGTGCCTCTGATTCTTTTGCATACTGAAGCACTTGGCAAGAATCCTGACAAACAAGCTTAAATTCAAGAGAGACTCAAAATACCTGAGGCAGTTGGTTTCTGAGGCTTGTTCAACTGGAAAAGAGTAAAGCATTTCATTTTTCAGGCAGAGAAAAAAAGAACAAAGAGAGGTCATTTCAACAACGCAAACCCAACACAGATAATAAGAGTGAAAAAAACAACATGGACAAGCTAGGGAGCAGCAGGCATAAAATATCACATTGCTGACGCTGCCAGTGGAACTAATATAGCACGGGAATTAATCTCCATTGAACACAAAGATAAGTTCACAGCTTTAGCAGTCAGTGAACTCTGCTTAATCAGCACTGAGAGTTGTTTGGTACTGCTAAGAAATAATAGTTCCTCTAACCATAACATCATATATTTTATAAGGGAGGGTTTACCACTGATTTTATTCTTTTCACTAAAAATCAGAACTCATGGAGAAAACCCATTTTCTTTATTTTATTTGGTACTGCGCATTCTGAAACTGTCACAACTAAAAGAAATCTATGATAATGTTATCAACATATCTGAGAGGTTGGGTCACAGCAATTCAAGCTGATAAGCTTTGATCCTGAATGAAATAGCAGTGGTTATTGTTGAGATTACTACTAGGCTATGTAATTAATTAATACCATCAATAAATGTAAAATGTACATCCAAACTATCACAAAGTTAAGGCATCTTATATTTAAAAGAGGAATAATATATATGCATTTCAAAGCAATATATTTTTTGTCAGTATATTGAAGCACTAACAAAAAACAAAATATCTACAAGTAAGTACTGAGGAAACAAAAGACATTTATAAAAGAGAGAAAAAAACAAGCCAGGATGTCCTTCTAGCTTGTGCTATAATTCAAAGGTGAGTTCTCCACTAGATGCAAAAATGGCTGTGTGATGCTCATTGGTTTGCACTGCTCAGGAAGACTGATGCACAGAAGTCCACTTTAGCCACAGAAATCTGAATCTCAGAGATGAACTGATAAAACAGAACACTAAGGGACTAATGAAAATATATCTTACTACATTAAAACACATTAAAACTTCTGAGTCTTCCCAATTTTTTCTCAGATTACTCACGCTGTCAGTGAAATGAGGAAATCAGACATTTAGATAAGGCATTAGTTTAGAATTCAGCTGGTCTTATATATGCATACGTTTAGAATCTTCTATTCTGACTTCAAGATAGAAATACATGTTGTTGAAATCTTACTTGCGTGAGCTACATAAATGTTATACAGCTATGAAATCACAAACCAGATTCTAGCTTGCTTTGCTTTTCATCGAGAAAATTGATTAATTAAATATCTACAAAAAATTATGCAACTTAAGGGCAAAATTTATCACTGGCGATTACAATTAAACCAGAAAAACAAATTGCACTCACTTCTTAGATGCCAGCGTAAGTTTTTCTGGATTTTTAATTTGGTAGCATATGTTTTCTACTAATTAAGCAAAAGAGGATCGATTTATTTTTAGATAAATAGAGACATTTATACTGTTTCATAGTGTGTTCTTAGAGCAGACGTCTATTCACTTCAATAGCTTCTGATACAAGGAAGATAAGAAGACCATGTTCTCCCAGCAATGCACTGCTGGATATTGACTATATCTCTACTTGTCTTTGAGAAAATGTGAGCTTAATTAACTACAGCACAGGCTGCCACACTATAAGAAAGTGCAGTAATGAGCAGACTTGGTACAGAAAATCATTGCACGTTAACTTTTCTTTGCTGGGGTGCTTGAAGGCACAGATTACGAACTTTTAATTTTTCTCTTGGTCATTACTCTTGTCTGTAATGCAGTACAAACAGATAAAGTTTAAGGTGGACACCATGCAGAAATCCTTGACTTCCTTGAAAAATAAAATGCCTTATGTACATTAGCCATTGTTAACAGTCAATGACGTCTTCTGAGACATCAATAGCAAAAGAGCTAACCAGCTTTATCCTTCGACTAATTAAGATACCACGTCCTCTTTCTCAACAAGGGCAAAGTTCTGTTATTTCCTCTAAGCAAAAAAAGAAAACCTGTTGTGAAACACCTAATAGGTACAAGACAAATGATTACTTTGAATAACACTTCAAATCCTCAGGCATTAGAAATCAAGGATGCTGACCTCAGAAGATGCTGATTAAAAAAGTGGACACGTGTCTTGTAGGTTACTGCCTCCTGCTCCAGCTTTACTTCATCCCCAACCAGACACCACACAGGATTCCTGGATGACTGTAAACTAGAGATTAAACATACTACAAAACAGATATTTTGGTTACTCTGCAGGCCTCAGGGAGATGCAGAGATTTTTTCAGTAACAACAGGAGTGTGCTTAAGAACAAAGAATTACACAATTTCTTCTGCTAAGATTTGTTATCTCTATCGTCCAATCCTTATTGTTCGCCATCTGTCTCTAAGGACAAGGAGAATAGGTCTGTACATCTATACATTTACTCAAAAGGATCCAGAGGACGTTTGTAGTCACTGCCGCTTGAGGATAACGATTCCAGATAATGCTCAGGAGATTAACATGGAATAAAGCAAGAATCCATTCAAACATAATTCTCTTTGCTTCTGAGTCTTTCTCAGGAGACACATTCTCCTTGGAACAGTTTCTTCCTCTCCTCCTACTCTGTGCCTTTTTAAAATAGCATAACACAGTCTTACACAGCATATGCTGGGGTTTTTGAGTGGTAATCATGCAATGGATCTTTTTCTGTCAGACATCAAGATTCAGGATGCAACAGAAACTGTAATCAAATATGTTGGTCACTAAATGGGAAAGGGAAACATGTTGGCCGCAGCTCCATTTGTGCAAGCATGGGCATACATATGCACACACACTTCCTGTATTACATTTCAAATCATGGGCTCCAAAACCTGCATTCACAAACACAGAGCTTTTGTGATGAGTGCACTGGTCTGCTGTAGCTATCAAGCAACATCCTTTACTGCTGCTGCACCAGTGAAACTAGCACTGGAATAATCTTTGCATATAGGTGCAAAGAAAGAAGATAGATCTTCCTGTATTAGGAAGAGCTCTTACAAAAGAAGCAGAACTGGAGTGGAAATATTAATATTCAGGTTTTACATTCCCAGCTTTCCAAGAAGTTTAGGGTCCTAGCTCTTCAGAGGACACTGTGCTAGTCCACTTGGTTGAAGAACGCAAATGAGTAAATCATATTTTTCAAAGCTGTTATAGTCTCTGTCCCATCTAATAAATACAGAATAGATACAAGAATTTGCTTCCGACTCTTCAAGTTCTTCACAATGCTTACAGCCTCTCCTCTTTTGCCCTTCGATTTCTTGTGTGGTTGGTTTTTCACGCCAAATTTTTTTTTCTGTCTTATTCTTCATTTTCTCCTCCACAATATAGTATTTCAGGGTATCTCCATCAGCATGCTTTCTACTAGCCAGGCTACCAGCTCTTCCTGTGGAAATTATTGGGATTTTATTACACAGACCATATTAAATTCTTCACAGACTTCACGCAGGTTCTTAATTAAATCTTCTCCTCCACGTATCATTATTCTTTAGCTGCCCCCTGTCATGGTTTTACGATTTTTGGCATTGGTATTCCACATCATAACATCATGTTGTATATTAAAAGAGTTAATCCTCCAGCTCCATGGATCATTGAGAGTTCTGGGTATACCTGTCTCAGAAGAGAAGAACTGCATGCCCCAGAGGACATTTTCACATGTTTCCAGTCAGAGGGAAAGATAAAAACTGTCTGCATTCACGGGACTATCACTCTTTCCTTTGGGACTGACTCAGCAGTGGGTGTTCGCTGCCGTCTCGCCTTCAGCATTTAGCGCAAGGCCTTCAGTTTATCGGACACTCTCTCTTGCTCATTTTATTTGATTTATTAGCTTCAATTCCAATTATATTGCATTACATTGTGTTATTTTGCTTTCTGATATCTTATTTAGTAAATTAGCTTTCCTCCTCAGATCGTTGCTGCTGTTTTGCTTTTACACCCATCTTCCTTTTCCCTTTTCTCTTTCCCCCTTCCCCTTTCCTGGGGTGTGGGTCTGTGGGTCCCCCACACCAATCGTCATGGAACTGGACCAAACCAGCCCGTAAACCGTTGACACCGCCAAATTTAAGTCAGTTAAAAAAAAAACAAAAAATACTAGTCACATTCCATTTTTACTTGTGATTGTCTAACATCCGTATGAAACAAAAGAGGCCTTATAATAGCCTTGTATGTTTGAAACTTGGAATTGAGAATTATCCACAAAGATAATCACAGCCAACCCTGCCATGTTCCTGTTCTTAATTTAATAGAATAATGGTAATGCAAGCCTGGTGCAGACAACCTGGGATAACAGCGTCCTTCCTCCTATGTGAAGGATAGGGCTAATAGACTTAGACTGTGTATGATAATTTCTTTAGTTAGATCTTAAAACCTTTCCATAAACAGCTCTCCTCTGTGAAGCATACTGAGCCACTTCACCACAGATAATTCCTAACACCAAGCCCCAAAAAATCTCCAATGCAAATTCACTGAGGTCATCATAATCTATATATCTGCAAGTCTTTGAAAACAAATTGCCAACTATCTCTTTAACAGGGATTAGTATTAGATCTTACCTATAGTCTCCCCTTTCCTAAACCAAACAAAACTTTTCATTTCAATCTTTTCTCAGACAGATTTGGGTATCATCTTCCACTCATAAATTCATTAACTCCTACTTTCTTTTATTTTCTTCTTTTGGACTCCCTCAAGTTTGGCCACTCTTAATGAAGTGTGCTGGCCTTCCCAAGCAGGGAAGAATAATTACCTTGCGTTTGTTACCTACACTTCTAGGTAACAATACTTCTATCAGCACTACACAGCATGAGATTTGTTGCTTATCTTTTTCACTGTAACATATCACGAAAATTTCATTTGTGTTCCACTAGAGCCATCACAGCTATTTATCCCCTGTTTTATAACTGATTCTGTAATTTCCCTTTCCCAAGGTTAAGTCTTTGTATTTAACTTTATCAAATTATCCCTTGTTGATTTTGGGCTTTTTGTGCTGACGTGATACTGACTTCTGATCCTGTATCACATGGGGCTTGTAATCACTCCTAGCTCCTTTGGAACTTCAGGCATTTCGTGATTTCAGTTGTAAATGAAAATACTGAGTAGAAACAGGATTTCTGCAAACCCTTGCTTATAATGCCTTCCCAATTTAGCATCAAACCTCATGAGTATGTGTTCAGTGTATCATGAACTCTGAGTTGGTACACATTTCTCACATTTTCTTAAGAGAATGTTAGGCAGAACTGTACCAAAATCCTAATTAGAGTCAAGACATTGCTGCTGCTGCTGCTCCCTTATTCATGAAAACAATTATCCTGTCAAAGAAGGAAACAAGATTAGTCTGACATGATTTATTCTTGACAAATCTACTCTAGCTGTTTTTATTACCTTATTATTATCTAAGTAGCTATAAATTGATTCTTTAATAATTTAGTCTTGTATATCCTTCAGGCTAACAGACAGAGACTGACTGCTTGTTAACTCCCTGAACCTTTCTTTTCCCCTTTTGAAGAACTGTTTCTGTGCTTTGTTTTTCTAGTTCCCAGAGTATTTTTTACTTTTCTGTTACCAACAAGTACTAATGGTTAGAATCATAGAATTGTAGAATTGCCAAGGTTGGAAAAGACCCCTAAGACCACCCAGACCAACTGTCCACCTATCATCAATAGTTCCCACTAAACTGTGACCCTCAGTGCAACATCTAAACATGCCCTGAACACCTCCAGGGACAGTGACTCTACCACCTCCCTGGGAGAAATTTGAAACAAACAGTGCATTAATTGGACTTATTTCAGTTACTTTCTTCAGTGTCTTAGATATTTCAATGTAAATACTACTGTAACCTTTAGTAAATATAGCACATTAAACATTCTCTCAACTTTTCTTTCCCTGATTGCATTCATTCATCTGTTCTCTAACAACCTGTTTTAGGCATTTGCTCATTATTTATCTCTCTATAATGCCTAAAGCAAAGATGTCATTGAATATCTTGGCCTTCTCATTGCGGACTATTATTTCCAATATTCTCCTATTAACTAATGGGTCTGAATTATACTATTTTTTTTCTGCTCTTACAGTGCTCATAGAATCTTTTTCACATTAATTTTTATCACCCTCAGCAGTAAGTAATTTTGTGCTTTAATCATTCTGGGCTCAGCCATAAACCTTCGGTCTACTTTTATTCCACTCAGCTTTGCCCTTGTAATTCGTATTTCCCCTTTTAATATCCAAGATTTAAAGAGATTCTGCTTCAACTATTCTTCCTTCTTTCATTGATTACTTTCCCCTCCACAGCACAGTAACTGGCTGCTGTGCCTAAAATACAGCTTCCTTCAGTAACTGCCGTCTCTCCTGCATCGCTTTCCCAAGAGAATCAACCTAAAAATTCCTCAAGTTCATCAGTCTCTTTTATTGAAACCCACTATCCTTGTTTTGCTTCTCTCATGCTGCCCTTTTCTTAAACTAGTAAACTATGGCTTTGCAAGCATTTCCTCCCACATCATCCCTGAAATCTATCATTTTTACAAAAGTCAGGACGGTGTGCTAATGTACTCATGTGTCTGAAATCTGCTGCAGCTTCTGATCCAATAAAAGATGCATACCCTGCTTAAGCATAGGTAAAAAAACACTTGTAACTTCTAAGGATTAGCACTACTCCAGAAAAATTCAAAAGCAATATGCTTAATTCTGAAGTGATGTTGCAGCTGAATTGCAACACACATGCAGAGTAATGTTAATCCATTTTGTTAGTTAGGAAATTTAAACCAGTCAAAGCAGTTATGTGAGAAGAAATTAGATTTTCTAAGTTGTTAGCAATTACCGCTCACATTACTCATGCATACAAACATCTGTCTGTGTTACTTCTGCTTAGCATTTACACTGTCCCTTCACAGATGCAGAGATAGTCATACTGGTAGTATTCAACCTTCTGGCAGAATTTTAAGCAGGTTTAGATGCCCGTACTCCATTGCCACATGAATACTACGTGTGTCAAATCACTAATGGCAATTAGAGTTTAGAAGCCCAGTGAAGGAAATCTCACTCAGGAGCTCACTGAAAATTACAACCATCTCACTTGCCAATTCACCTTCCTCAGCAGGAAGTTTATGAAAGGCAAAAAAAGCTTATGCTCTCTTAATCACTGGTAACCAGGACCTATCAATGGTTTAAGAAGATCTTCAGTGTCTCCTGAGGCCACTATACTTCACAGGCAGAGGACTGTGATAATCTTGGCTCACAATAGCAAAGCCACAACATTTTTTTTTCAAGATGTTTATCAAAGTCTTTATAAAAAGTCTCACTGAAAGGCTGCTCCAAACCCTCCTCCTCTGATAGTTCAACACCTCATTCTTTATAGTATGAATTTCATTATGGGCAACAGATAACCATGTTGTTCAGTTGCAAATACTGTCATTGGTAATTATGTCTTCTCCCTAACATAGATACAGATCAGTATTTATACTGCCTGGTACCTATGGACAACAACTACATACATTTCAGTCTTTGTTCTTCTTTCTTCCGTTTGTTTGCCTGGGCTTTCCTCATAAAGCAGGCTCTCCATTCTCATCCTCTGCATCTGCTCCAATTTTAATAGATCATTTTGAGCACAATTGACCATCTCTACTGCAGTCAGAGCAATTATAACCTTGTGTTGTGTTTAAAACACTCTCATCCCTACTGAAACTACCAACTCCACGTTATTGGCTACTACACAAAATTCTGATGCTTCTCTGTGTCAACAGCACTTCCGTCACCAAAAGTAATTGATTTGTTTTCCTTAACTTCTCTAAAACATTGTTAATACAAACATACATTAGGATCAGTCTGTTCTCTAGCCTCGTGCGTTCTCTGACAGCAGATTCTTGCCACCCCCCTTGCTTACAGTACAATAATTATACTAATCTGCTCTCAGGTTACATGGAAAATTACCTGTTATGCTACTCGCAGCTGTACAGATGAGTGACAGCTACTGCACATCCTTAGCCACAGAACTGGTTTACTCATCAAAGAACGTTAGTGAGTTTCTCCAGTATGAGCAAAGTATTACATACTTGCACAGTATTTTCTTCCATTTCCATACATTTCCATCTTCCCAGTTAATCCTTACTTTAACATTCGTTCTAAGTCTTTGCATCCTACTGTGGTCATATAAATGGTTGGCAATGAAATGCCTCATTATACCCCTCTTTCTTAAACAGGTCCTATATATGCCATTCATCAACTGCACAGTACTGCTGAATTTTATACCTGTGCAAATAAATGCCACTGAGGGAACTGTAGTTTCATTTGCCAATTTTTATTATCCCAGTCAAACTGGATATTAAATAAGTTTTGCTTCAGCCCAACCCAGAAAACAGTAATTTGTTCTCCTTCACTTGCTCCCATTACGCTGCTTTCATTTCCACATTCTCTAATCCGTTACAGAATTTTAATTTAATTTTAATTCTGCTTTTCACTAGACCTGGATTGACCTTAATCTCCTTAATCCTTTTAACCTTCTCCTTACCCTACTAAAAGAAAAATAAAACAAAGCAAAAAAAATACTCTTTCTTTGTTCTTTGTGTTTGCCCTTATCTAGAGAAAGAGATTTTACTGTTGTTACAGCAGATATTAATTTCCTTTGCACTACCCCAGTCACTTTAATTTTGGAAACTCTGAATTTTTCCTCACTTTCAAAAAGATGTACTGTACATAAATCAATAAATTGGCATCCATATGGATTCCCTCTCCGTATGAGGACTGTGCTTGGAACTTCTCCACATGAATGTGGTTCCCCTTTTGCCTTTCAATTAAGGCAAGAAAAATGTTCACGATTTTGATGACTTCATCTGTCTCTATATGTTTTATCCCAGTTCTTCACGGTGTCATCTCAGGACAGAAGGCACAAGATGAGGCAGTTTCTGCTTCCATGATTAAGGCTGAGGCATGGAGCACACATCAAGAGATGTAAAGAGCACTACCTGCTGCTCTTCACAGGATCAGGCAGTATTCAGTAAAACCCACAAGCTGTACACGAGAGGAAGAAAATCCTGCTGAGCACTGAATGCTCCAGTAACATCTTAGTAAATTGTTTTCTGATCCAGGCTTCTGAAAATCATACACTCATTAAAAAAACCTTTCCACAGCTTGCAGGAACAAGACTGTAACATATGGCAGAAAATGAGACTTTATATACTTCTACAAATGCTGTAGTCCCAAGAGCTCTTAGAGCAATTAGTTGTTAATCAGCTGAGACATATGAGTGGCTGTGGCTCTTATTTCACCCACAAAGTTTTTGTGATATAGATCTCTAGTTAAATACTTGACCTCTCAGCCCTTAAACTGCTGTGGCAAGCATCTTCAGATAAAGTGATCATCAGGGTACATGAATAGCTGCCAAACACATGGCGGCCAAGGGATCCAAAATATCTTTCTACAAATGTGACAGATGGGAGAAAGAGAGGGGTACTGCGCAGACAAGGGATCCATTTCACTCCTTGCACCTTATACTGCATTGAGGTAGCAGTATCCGTGCTCTTTATGATTTATTATCTGGGCTCCAGAGAGAAATGAATCACAGTGTAACTCTTCTCCACCTCACTGGGAGTAGGGTGAACAGCTAGCAATGGAGTCCAGATTAGACACAAGGAATAGAGTGCTCATGGGAACAAGAGCAGAGACAGTCAGCAGTAGTAGACTCTTCTTGGGGGTGTATTTAAAATCTAGACAAACAAATGTGTCAGCACTCACCTCCTCCAGCCAGAAGGTGGCTGTTTGTTTGTCCTCCCACCTAGACCCATTTTGGTGGTTCTCGAGTCCTGGGGCAGCCCGCAGCAACTGGTAGCCGGTGATACCACCTGTGTCCAATACTTCTGTGACATTTCATTACTACCATTACCGAGGTTATACTATCTCAAACAATATTTAGCTGATCTACAATTGTACATTCAATGTCAGTAGGAATAAACTAGCTGCCACCATTTCCTTTAGTAGGAGCAGCGTGGTGTCCACTAGTCCTGTTTTTTTCCTTTCTCAGTCTTCACTGCCACGTATTCCATTGTCTCCCCTTGCTTCTCTTTTCCCTTATTGTACTGTGGTGAAAACCACTGAAGATAGCACCCAAAGCCATGAAGCATATTTTGAAGAACTGAAACCTTCCTCTCAAATGAACAGGACTGAGAGAACCCCATGCATTACAGCACCAAGACCATCACTTCTGGTGAATCTCAGGCAACTGCTGCTCAGGCTTATCATTTATTTATTAGTGTGCACTCATCCAAACAGAAGTGCAACAGGCTTGATAAAAGACCAAAGATAAGAACAGAAAATCAAAGAAAAACATCAGAAAAAAACCACAAACCCACAACTATATGAAATTATTATTAAAAGATTTATTTGGTGTTTGAGTGGCACAATGTCTTAGCAGATACTCAGAAATTTCTGATATATTAAATAGCGACGTTATTACTTACTAGAGATTAGTTATACCAGGCACAGAAATCCGTTGCTATGGGAAGTAAGTATAATATAACACATCACACAAAACCATTAGTTCATGTGAGCAGCTATACTCCTCCTGAAGATGAATTGAAATACAGGGCTGAATTGCATCCAAAGTCTGGAAGTCTTTTGCAAGTAAAATGCAAAGCTTGATTCTGCAGATTTGATACTGTAACATCATATTCACTGCAAAAAGCAGTCCAACAGAGTTTATTAGGCCTATATTGATTCAAATAATTTAACTACAGAATATAATGTTAGACAGTGGTGGAGAAAAAAAAAATTAGGAAATGCAGTTAAGCGGAATGCAACAGTAATGATGAAGAAACTATGAGGAAGTCTTTGTAGGCTATTATAGGCCTATTATGGTGTCAGAAAAATGGGGTTCTGCAGAACAGACATGGGGACTGCAGTATAGACAAAAGTGCATAGTGAAAAGAAAGCAAAGGTCAGTATAAAAGAATTTTTGTGATTTTCAGCAGGAACAAACATCCCAATCTCCACTGTTGTGCTGAGCAGATGAAAAGAGGCCTTGCTTTGTTTTTCCACGGATAAATTGAAGTAAGCAAGGGCCCAGCCTGGCCCTCTTTTATCCATATATCAGAGTTCATTCTTAAAGACAGATAATTTCAGCTGGATCTCATCAATGTACACTTATAAATAAAATGAGATTAATGCGGCTGCTGCACAGGTTCCCCTGAATTTACAAGGAAATTATGATAGTCACATACACATCATCTGAGCTCCACTGAATAAAACACGAACGGAGCTGTTGCTCACACCTATCTGGAGGCACTACACACATAAAGGATAGCTCAATAGTTAGCGTGAGAAGAACGAACAGAGCTGAACAGGAACCATTAAATACGCCACAACTAATGATTCAGAGATTCCTGATGGTTGCTCCCGTTGATTCTATCAGCTGCATCACGTTGCAGTATGATGTAGCTCTCGCAAGGCATAGCGCGAGGAGCAGCTGTGCATATCCCTGGGAGGGCTGGCTCTGCAATATACAGCTCTCGCTCCCCTTGTCAGTTACAATAATTTACTAAGCACACTAGGGATCACACAGCAAAATATGTCGGAAACCACAGCATCGTTAATGGTTTGTTCATGGATTATGGGCCAAAAAAGTCACAGATACTTTATTTTAGCGCTTTAAAAAGTGGCAGTATTCCCATCAGGAGTATGCTATTGGACATAGTGGGATGCAAGGCGAATCAGAGGGAGGAAAAGCTCAGATGAAGTAAAAAAGAGAGGCTAGTGGATTCCTCCTGCATAAAGAATGGGTAGCCTAATTTTCTGTTAAGCAAAATGATTGACATGACACCTAAGCAGGTGACTGACCTTGGTTAAAACCGTATTGCAATTTCACCTGTATGACTGAAAGGCGTTCAGCTTGCTGGAGGGCTGCAAAAAGCAGATGACAGGACTGCAGAGCAAGAGTGAAAGAAAGGATGAGGGCTCACTTCTTTCATAAGCGTTTACATTTATTCTGGATGGAAGTAACTGTGGAATCACGATTTCAGTACTCAAGGCCTTTCGCTACTGATGAGAGACGTGAATGTATTCTTGCTTTAAACCTATGTGCAGCTTTTTTCGTTCTTCTTCATCCTTGATTCTTACTCAGGTTGTGAAGCTCTGTATGCTTCGTATTTCCCACCACTGTGACACAGTGGAATGTGCAAGAAAACAGAACAGAATCAGAGAATATCCCAAGTTGGGGATCAAGTCCAACTCCTGGCTCCACTCAAAATTCAAACCCTACGTCTGAGAGCATTATTCAACTGCTCCTTGAGCTCTGGCAGCTTGGGGCTGTGACCACTGCCCCGGGCAGACTGCTCCAGGGCTGAACAATCCCCTTTTTTTCTTAACACCCTACCTCACCCTCCTGATGCAGTTCCACGCTGTTCCCTTGGGTCCTGTTGCTGGCACCAGACAGCAAAGAGATCTCTGCCTTATCACTCTCCTGGTGAGGAAGCTGTAGGCCACGTATTTGAATAGAGTCCAAGACAACAAATGAAAGAACAGCTGTAGCCAAGTCAAGATGGACGGGGAAAAAAAAAGTACAGACAAGTTATTTCAGTAGAAGGCTGGATGGGAAAAAGAGGTATAAGGCCATGACTTCTGGAAACAAACTCTATAAGCCGGGGTTAGGTTATAAAGCACGTATGTTTTTTCGGCACTGCGCACACACACCAGGTGCAAGGGGGGTAGCTCCACCTATTTTGCACAAAGTGGACAGAGAAGTAGTTACATATTTAAGAGCACAAAGCATACATATTCACTGCCTTCCTGCAAGTGGGATGGACTATTACAAGCAAGTCCAATAAATCGTTTCCATAGGTACTGCCTTGAATTCCTTTAAGTTGAGCATGCGCAGAGTCTGCTGGTAGTCGTGGATGGGGGTCTTGAAGATGAAGGACATCTGTCTTCCTCGCTGTGCACTTTTCACCCCATGCAGTTCAAGGAAGTAATCCAGTTCCATCCGGTTCTCAGCTAGCCATGATTTGCAGTTTATTGTCTTTGCTCAACCATCATTTGTCAGTCATATTGTTTTTACTCAACTTCCATCAGTCATGTCCTCCCTGTACCATGCGGTACCTTCATCAGTCTTGCCTTCATTAATCAGATCGCCATCCCTAGCAGTGTTCAAGAGGCACCTGGATGAGGAGCTACAAGGTATGGTTTAGTGCTTACGGCAGCAATGGTGATGGGAGGACGGTGGGACTGGATGACCTTGTAGGTCATTTCCAACCTTGTGCTCCTATATGATTCTGCAGTCTCTCTTCTCTTACACTGGACCATCCTTAAGTCTCTTAACCCACTCTTACCCCGAATCAGCCACCTGGCAGAACTTTGGGAAGACGAGACCCAGGTCAAGGTGACTGGTGGGAAACACCAGCAATGTAGCACTTACACAGCTGGCCTTCACTGAAGGCAAGACACCCTTTCAGACAGAAACACTCTCTTTGCCTAGCAGAATGTCTATAGGGAGACATGATATTTGTTTAAAATATTTTGTGCTTACACTTCAGATTCAGCAGCGCAGTATGAAAGACTTCCCTCAAAGAGAAAAACACAAATAGTGGGTTTTTTTTTAGATCATTACAGAACATGTTATTTCATAGATAGCTGTGTAATTTTTGAGTTGACGGTTATTTTCACTTCCAGAGCAAATGACTCTGGTGTAACAGGCTGTTTAGATTTTTTGTTTAGTCATCACTTCGATTTCTTAAAATAACTAAAATGCAGAAAGTATTTCTTAACACGCATATCCTGCCATGGGCTATCATGGACATTTTCTACCATTAACTTGCAGCTTTACCAACAACTGCAAGCTGAAGCCAGTGCTGGGGCAGGCTTCATCTCCACTTAATCTTACACACTGAGCATGTATACTGATAGCACTGTAACTACTAAGCGACTAACACTCAAGGTCACTGATCTCTCCACAATATCCACGGCTTGAATTAACAGTTTATTGTCTTGCTGCCTTACACCAGTAATGGTGTGTAAATATTTAGTTGGATAGTGACAGTCTCCTGCATCCTTCTTCGCCCAGCCCGGCGAACAGCTTCGTGCCTCCCTTAGGGAGGGACCTGAGGGGAACAGCCGGCGCTGTCGCGGGGACGCGAGGGGGAAGCGAACACTGAAGCATCCCGTCGGGACGCTGGGATTCGCGTCATTTTTTTAACACGCCCTGGGGCTGAGGAGAAGGCTGCCGCAGTCCGCAGCCACCGCGGCGACAGCCGTCCCCTAGGACGCCGTAAACCGAGGGTGGGACGAAGGATGGAGGACCGCCTCCGCCTCGCCCCGGTAGCTTCCTTTTCCCGCCGGCAAGGGGCGGCCTCCGCCTCACCGCCCAGGGCAGGCGGGCGGGCTTTGGGGCGTCACCGCCTTCCCTCCGTCCCTCGGGCCGTGGGGGTGCCGGCTGCCTCCGGGTGAGCGTGGCCCGCCAGAGGTCGCGGATGAGCCGGGCGAAGCAGCTCGTCGCGTACTGCCTGTTCCTGGGGCTGTCTCTGCCCCTCGTGCTGCTGCTGCTGCTCTGACATGAGCCGGGCCGTGGCTCGGCCTCGGCCTCGCCGCGAGGGGACGGGCGGGCGGCGTCGGCGGGAGCCCCGCTTCGCCCGCGGCAGCAACCCGACGGCCTGACAGCCCGGCGGACGAGGATGCGGAGCTCGGGCGGGCTCTGCGGCGGCGCCCTGCGGGCCGGCGGGATGCTTCTCCCCGCGGGGGGGGCCGGCCGCGACCCCGGCCGCGCCGTGCCCCTGCGGCTGTGATGCCGCCCCCTCAGCCCGGCTGACGGGGAGGCGAGGCGGTGCCCGCGGTGTTTGCCGCGCGAAGCCGAGCCCGCCGCTGCTCGGGGACGGCGGCGGCGGCTCCTCCACCCCGAAGCGGCCCCGATGTGTCAGCGGCCGCGCCTCGCTCCCCTGCAAGCGCCTCGGAGCCGCCGCCGCCGCGGGGCCGCCGACTCCGCGTAGCGCTCGCGTCGCTGCAATTCGCCGCTCCGTGAGGCGGAGCGTGTCCCCGCCGGCTCGCCGTGCAGGGAGGCGGGCCGGGGGCCGGCTGAGATGGGAGAGAGCATGTCCAAGAGGCTGAAGCTGCAGCTGGGCGGCGAGGCGGAGATGGAGGAGCGGGCTTTCGCCAACCCTTACCCCGACTACCAGCCCCAGGGAGCCAGCGCGGCGGAGGCCCAGCGGGATCGGGCGCTGCCGCCGGCGGAAGAAGACCCGCTCCCCTTCGGCGCGGACGGGAAGGTGAGTCCCGGCGCGGGGCCTGCTGAGCGCCGCGGCCTGGATGCGGGGCGGGCCGGGCGCCGTGCTCGCCTCGCGGCCACGTGTGGGCGCCGAGCCCGCAGGCACCGCCCGCGGCCCGTCCGAGTTTGGCTCGGGGACTACGCGGAGCTTTCTCTCCGTGCCAGCTCCCAGCGGCCCGGCAGTGCCCCAGCTGCTGAGGAAGGACGGGCTTCCCACAGGTTGCCGGCGCAGACGCTCGCGCTTCAGGTGTCGCTGGGGCGTTCCCTTCAGTGGTGACTCTGAGGCGCGTGTTGACCTTCCCGAAAGCGCTTTATTTTGGGTGGCCTGCAGGAGGTCTCTGCGGTAACGCTGAGGACGGTAAAATCCCGCTCTGCTTGCCCTTTGGACGCTGCGAGCTGCTCTTCCACGTGCACTTCATGCGCACGCTACAAAAGCTGCTCTCGCCTTTTTCACCCAAGTTGGGGAAGGAATGCGAGAATGCGGCTCTCCTGTCCGCACAGTCCCTGAGCAGCCTTTTCTTTTCGTAGCGGTCTGTGCAGCGTCGTCATCTTTCCAGTGAAGGTGCTGCATGGTGACACTGCTAGAAGTACAAATGCGGGAGGTGTGAAAGTAACTTTTCTCACTGTGTGCTTGTGTGAAGAGCAGCGCTCTTGAACACCACGAAACTTAGCAGGACACGTACTAGCTCTTGATCAGGGTGAGGCAGTTACGGTTTCTACTAGTTGCTGGGGCTGAGAGTGAATGAAGCCGTGTGTGCGCAGAAAGGATCGCTTTTGGGGATTGGTTTCTTACTGTTACAGCTCAGTCGTAGTGGTCAAAAGCAGATCTTGGTGCTTGAAGAGGTTTAAAAAGCAAAGGTAGTTTTGCGAGTAAAACCTTACTTGTTTTTATAGAAATCCCAGATAGTATGCCCAGCGTTAATTAAAAACTAATTCCTTTTTCCTTTTTAGTTTTTTTTACAGAAAGGAACTGTGGTTTCTTTTCTGTCTGGCTTAGGATATTAAAAAGAATCTATCCAAGTGTGATGAGTTGGAGTTGAAAGACAGAGAGGGGGCTTTGCAATGTTCAAAAGCATGGAGCTCCTCTGGAAGAAAAAAAACAAGTCATCTTCTGTGCTGCATTGAGGCAGTGTAGCTACAGCAACTTTCAGCAGGCCCGTTTGGAGTTTTTTCAGCTCCGTGTTTTGCTGGAGAGGGCAGATTTGTGCCTTCGTTTTGTTTCTGTATCTCCAATATCTTCAGTAAAGATTCTGTGTATCTCTGGGTTAGAACACAGCTGGGAATATGTATCTTTGGGTTAGAACACAGCTGGGAATATGTTTGTGTGTTATACGTTGGCGACGTTTGCATGTTGTCAGTCCTTATCCCATGCTGCACTGACTTTCTTGAGACTTACTGAAGAGTATTTAGGAGTGCTCGTTTTGTTTTGCTTTGATTTTGATGAGGTTTTTTGGTATTTATTTTTGTTTGTTTTCTTGTTTGTTGCGTTGAGCAGGCAGTGATTCCTGTCAGAGAAATATCGTAGCCCGCCCAAAGCCCCTGTGTGGGTGAAAGGACTTTACACAGGCTGGGGAGACTTACGGTTCTGCAAATTGGTTTGTGCACTAACACAAGTTTCTTAAAAATGAAATCGGTCTGTGCATTGCGTCTTTTTTTTTTTTTTTTTCCTGCCATCTGCTGCTGCGTGCAATGGTGAGAATTGAGTGACTCACATAATATGACAGCGAGAAGCGTACAGGGTTCTGCCGTTGTCATGGAAGGCAATGCATTATTAATCCGTCCGTTGGATTTCATAAGCCGCTGTGGTTGCCATCTAAAACTCATCTAGCTGATAAAAGGGCCAGAAGCTTTTCAAGATATTGTCTAGAATGTGAGACAACTGGGGCAGAGTGCTGCGTGTGGAAGTATGTGTGTGTAAATGCATAAGGTATGCATCAAGAAGTTATGGAGTATGGGAGGAAGAGAAGAGCAAACAGGATTTTGTCCTGCTGATTTGCTTTCTTAAAAATAGTAGCAGTAAAAAAAAAAACCAACTACTGTTTTAGTTAAATATGTATATATCCCATAGCCCCTTTCATTTTTGTGTGAACACCGTAGAGATACTTTTGCCTGGAGATGTACCTATAGATGTCATCTCAGAGTGGCCCAAATGTTTTCAGACTGGAAATGTAAATAGCTAGGGGCAGGGAAATAAATAGATAGCTACAAACTAAGAGCAAAGAATACAAACTAAGAGCAAAGAACATTTCGTATTTCATGGGGAAAAATGGTTTGTCTGTTTAGTTTAATTTAACGTATGGTTTGTTTTAGTTGCTTTTTTGGGGAAAGTATTAATGTTTGAAAAGCAGACGTTTTGGTATTTTCCTCTGCATCACAGAGAGTTCTAGCCATAAGCTCTGCTGGTCTTTAATTTTGGCTTTAGTAACGTACGGGCCCCTGCAGGTTGGGAACCAAAGTGTAACTCCTGAGCAGTACCATGCCTTGCTTTTCCTTTCCACTTGAACTGGAGCAGAAGCATCCCTTAGCTGCAGTCGGTGTCAGGACTTGTTGACCTTATGTTACCCATTAGCTGCAGTTTGGGGGTGGAGAATGGGAAAATGTGTGCAGGGGTGGGCAGCAGTCCTGGCTTAGGTTTACCAAAACAGTCCTAGCAGAGGGCTTGAGAGCTTTTGCAGGCTTGATGTGGAGGGGCGGGGTGCGGAGGGCTGGCTGGCGTGGGATGCCAGAGACTTGTTGGAGGACGAGTCTGTCCTGAGTCCTTGAGTGAGCTACCAATGTCAGCTTCAGGTTACTCTGAGCCTTCTTGGCTCTGAGGAGGATCCTCGGAGGAGCTAGGTATCATCTGGGAGCCACCTCCCCTCTGTCCGCAGAGGTGGAAGCAAACCTGAACGTGGGCAGCCAGGTGCAGATTTGGTGTAAGTGAATTAAAAGCACCCCCAACCTCAAGACTATCACGTGGGAACGTTGTAGGTTGTACTGGGAGCTGCAAGGCAGCTTAGCAAGTCCCTTATGTGGGACTGACTCTGCAACTGCTTGCACTAATGGGGATCACACCTCTTGTGCAGTGAAGGCCAAATTGAACCTCTGGTGCCAATAAATGTTTCTTCCCACCTTTTAGGCTGAGTTGTGGGATTTGCCCAAGTTGTGGCATCTGCATTTCTTCAGATGGCCACTTTTTGGGTCATTGTCTGGTGCTCCATGCCAGGTGTGTGATATCTTGTTTCTGAATACAAAAATAATGTTCTTGTTGAAGGAAAGTTTAATTTTTGCGAGTCTTGCTCAAAAGTCAGCCTGAGAATCATTTTTGTTGTACTTTATTGTGCGTTACTAGCTCAAGATAGTGTTCAGAATCTGAGAAAAGAAGCTGCTGCTGCTTCTTTCACACGCTGCATATTGGCATCAAATACCGTTTAACGCTTTTCTGGTGCTTTTTGAAGACCTTTCCTGTTACTCAGGACAGGTTTTGATGCTTTAACAGGCTTTTTAAACCTGTTTGGCTTTATCCAACCAGTTCTGAATAAATATATATATATTTTTAAGACTAGAACTAATGCTCTGATCAAATTTCCTTCTATCTGTTCTGTCTTTGCCAGTTTCTAGTTTCATCTTGCAGGCTTGTTTGGTAACAAGATATTTTCTGACTAGTCGTGTGAGCTAGTGCAGTAATAGGTAGTCACGTTTTTTGTGAAAATAAATGAAACTGTAACATATGCAGTAATTGAGTCTGACTATGGAGCATTTATGTGCTGTCAAGTTCTTGATGTGGAAGTACTTGCTCTCTGTGCATCAAAATAGTTTAGAAAGTGCCGGGAGGAAGTTCAGCTTTTTTTTACAGCTTGTGGACCACCTGAGAGTGTTCCAGCTAAGGTGGGGGATTCTGTGTAGTGAGTAAATTTAAATCCCACTCGCAGTTCTTTTTGATCTTCTTGCTTATCAGGAAGTAGCACACTGGTGTTAGGCTACCTGGACTATCAGTATTGTTAGTAGTACTCTTTCACTTTATCACCCTCCATTTCCGAGAACATGGGACAGCGTTCCTCAGCATCTGTCAATCATGTTAAATCATGTTTATTTTTGCTCTCAGTAAACAGATGCTTTTTTTTTAGGATGACATGAAACCTTTTTTTTCCCCCCAGTCTGTCACCAATGAGACAAGAAGCTTATTTTACATGCAGATGCATTAGATACAGTCTCATTTCTGTCATCCTTTAAACAGTTTGTTGTGTAACACAAATGGACTGCTGGTTTTCACTCTCCTCTCTGAGGTAGGGTGATATGTGCTTTTAAAGCTTATTCCAGTGTTGGCATTTGTAGCAGTTCGCCTGTGGCTAATAGCTCTTTCTTCCTACTAGCCCACCATCCTCGTTTTTGTTTTCCCCCTTTTCTTCTTGCTATCACCTATATGGAACTAGGAATGACACTGAAAAATAGGGCAACGTGTTCCACAGACAGCAGTGTTTCAAATCATTTGGTTTTGCAGAAATGGAAGGGTGTAACTGAGCAGTAGCAGAGACCTGTGTTTAGCTGTTGATTAGGCTGAGTTGTGAGAAGTCATTATCTGATATTTTCAGAAGTGAAAAAAGTTACTGTTGGAGACGAGTGTTTTGATTTGGGTAAAAACAAAGTAAGTCTTGTTTTTATGCCCAAAAAGGTGGGTCACTTACCAGTGCAGCCCTCTGGGTTCTGCACTTGGGCTACTGCAGCCACTGTCTCTGCTCTGCTGTTGTAGGAGCTCTGTGGATGTGAGTGCAAGATCCCATCCCACTTCAGTAAACCTGTGTTGCAGTACATGGAATGTGAAACCTTGCTGCCTTACTGTCACTGGCAAAGTTCTCACTGATTTCACAAATGCCAGGATTTCACGTTTCAGTGCTGTAGTGCCTTTTTCTTTATTTCTCTTGCTCTCCCTTGCAGTGTCCGTCATGTCTCTTGACAGGAAACTTAGAAAGTGTGGGATCAGTGAGTGGATGGTGAGGTGGATTGACAACTAGCTGACTGGCAAGGCTCACAGGGTTGTCATCAGCGGTGCAGTCTGGTTGGAGGCCTGTAACTAGCAGCATTCCCTGGGCATTGGTGCTGGGCCTAGTCTGGTTGAACATCTTAATCAAGATGAAGGGATAGGGTCCACCCTCAGCAGGTTTGCTGATGATACAAAGCTAGGAGGAGTGGCTGATGTGCCAGAAGGCTGTGCTGTCATTCAGCGAGACCTGGACTGACTGGAGAGTTGGGCAGAGAGGAACCTGATGAGGTTTAACAGGAGCAAGTGTAGAGTCTTGTACCTAGGGAGGAATAATCACGTGAACCGGTACATGTTTAGAAGATGCTGGAGAAGAGTTACGTGGAGAAGGACCTGGGTGTTCTGTTGGACAACAGGTTGGCCATGAGCCAGCAGCATGCCCGTGTGGCCAGGAAGGCCAGTGGCATCCTGGGGTGCATTAAAAAGAGTGTGGCCAACAGGACGAAGGAGATGATCCTCCTCCCCCTCTACTCTGCCGTGATGAGGCCACATTTAGAATACTGTGTCCAGTTCTGGGCTCCCCAGTTCAGAAATGTTTGACATCTCCTTGAAGGAGTCCAGTGGAGAGCCACGAAGATGGAGCGTTTCCCTTGTGAGGAAAGGTTGAGTAACCTGGGTCTGTTCAGCTTGGGACAAAGAAGAACGAAAGGGGATCTGATAAATGTTTTTAAATGTCCTGGGGGGGGGTGGGAGGCAAATGGATGAGGCCAGATTATTTTCAGTGGTGTGCAGTGATAGGACAAGGAGTAATGGCCTACAACTTGATCATAGGACTTTCCTTAATAACATGCAGAAGAACCCCTTTATGGTAAGGATGACAGAGCACTGGAACAGTTTGCCCAGAGAGGGTGTGGAGTTTCCTTCTGTGGGAATATTCGAGAGATATCATCTGGGCAGCTAGCTGTGCAACCTGTTGTAGGGTACTTGCTTTATCAGGGGGGTTGGGCTTGACGATCTCTTGAGGTCCCTTCCAACCCCTGTGATTCTATGCAAGTTGACTTTTGAATGAATCTCCTCTGTGGTGCCAGCGTGAGCTTGATTTTCTTCTTCATGAAGTGCTCTTTGCAAAAAAGGAAACCCAGCGCCGTATTGTCTCTTGTTCTGCGTGTCACCAACATTGAAGTAGCTTCTCTCTGAAATGCCTCTTCTCCTCAATCTGTTCTGAGCTGAGATGAAATGGAGGAGTTTTGCTTGTTTGGCAGGTACCGTTCTGCACGTAGGCCATCTCTTTGCTGCTTCTGCATAATCAATTGCTTCCTTTTTCAGCCCTGCTTTCCTCCAAAAGAACTGATAATGATAGAAAAGGATTAACAGAAGGACAGTTGTTTTGGAAACAGATGGTGGCAAGAAAGACTGAGATGCTGGCAGCTATTCAGGAAGCCTTGCTCAGTTCTCCATTGTCTCGCCTGATGCTACACAGGTTACTTACTGCTTAGATGCATCATGATGCAATTAGATGCTTTGAAAAGTACGCCATTATCTAAACGTCTTTGAAAAAATCCCATGAAATAACTCATCCTGTGGCTTTCAAATCAGAGTGTTAATTCTATCCACAAGAGGAGTGCCATGGGTTCTCACAGTTGCTTTGTCAGACTTACATAAGCGCTGTGATATGCTTATGCAAATCATTTGAAACATAAGGAATGCAAGTGCGCATGCCTTATTTTAAAACTTGGAAGCTTTCTGAGCTACATGCTTTACTTCTCTTCCTGGAATCGTATATAAATCATATATATTGCAACTGCATGTTCCCTCATCAGTGATGGGTGCTGGTTTGTTGTAAAGCCACAGCTATGCAGCTGAATATGGTTGTAATGGAGAGGTCATTCAGTAAGAATTGGTATTACTGTAATGTCAGTTCAAGTGATAATTTTTTTAGGAGATTGTTATTTGTATCAAGATGTGTTGGTGGTGTTCTTCCTTCAGCAGCGGGGTAGTAACTCAGGAGTTGCATTCCTGGAAAGTAACGTATTCTTCAGCTCCTGTTATCAGCAAGTCTGTTGTGAACCAGGAGTAAATGTGATACTGGTTACCAGAGGGCAGGTATCCTCATTTTTGTTTTTCCCAACAAGAATGAGAATAGCAAATCACTGGCAGAACAGGCAGAACGCCAGCTGGAATCATCCTCACAAAATGAACATGCTTCTCCTGAAAATCAATCTGTGCTTAACGTGAATTGAGGTGCTTTATGCATAACTGTAATGCTTCCATAAGATTCCTTGAAGGAGGTTTATAAATCTTAATAACCCACCTTTCAACATTAACTTAGCTTTGTAATTAATGTATTCTGTTGTATGTAAGCATTTCTTATTAGCTCATAGTGCAATCCTATCAAGTGAAGAGTAGCAGTGCTCTGTTGTTAAAGCAAGAGCAAAAAAAGAAAGTGGTGGAGGAGTAGTTAGCTGGGAAAAACTGCTGCCCTTAGCCTGTTCACACTGGCATAAGCTTGGGATTAGCTTTGTTTGAATTGATAAATTATTATAACCATAACGAAAAAAAATATCCTTATGGTTTTGCTTTTCCTAGCACTGAATCAGGGTAACAGCTCACATTCTGGAGAGAGGGAAATACCAGCCTGAGGTAAATTACTTCTGTGGATCTAAGAGTTCAAAAGAGAGCCCAAGTGTCCTCGTATCCTAATCCTTTCCTCCTGTCTCCAAGTAATTTGATCTGGTGTTTGATTAAAAAATCACTCATTTTGGTAACAGCAGGTGAATTGCCAGAACAAGAAGGTAACCAGCTTACTTGCAATGTGCAGAAGGTGAAGAAACAGAGTGTAAAACCTTTGTTCACTCTTGTCAGATAAACGGAACTGTGCCTGGATGCCTCAGTTCACGCTGCTATACCGTATGCCTAAGTTTTGGCACAGCTAGCTTTGGAAGCCCTGCCCTCCGGAGAGGTTTGTGTTGCATTAAGGCTGAAGGGATTGAGGGGTGTTCTTTTGTATCCATAGTATGGTTTCCTAACAAATAGATGCTTAACACCATATCAAGGCCAAAAAGCAGATGCCAGCTGCTTACTGTATTTGGTTCTACTTTTTCAGTTACAGGAGAGTATGCTAGAGAGACTTCTTGCTGTTGTAGGATGGACTGGAGTGGTATTCGTGTGACATGTGGTGTAATGGCACAATTTCCCTATCCGTGTCTCACCATTATAAAATGGATTTAAACTGTTGACCCTAGACAGTTCTGAATGTGTCGGAGGACTTGTGTGATTCCTGCTATCTTTCTACTTTCTTTATTGAGTGGATGTCAAGAGGACAGGCTGAGAGAACTGGGGCTGTTCAGCCTGGAGAGGAGAAAGCTTCAGGGAGAACTGATAGGGGCCTTCCAGTGTCTAAAGGGGGGAAAGTAAAAGCAAGCAATGGATGAAATCAAGGGTTTGTTTCTTCAGCTTTCTGCCAAAGGGTAAAGGTATGAGCTGAAGCTGCCAACTGCTTTTATCTTATCTTCTTGGTGCTTAGGTTATTTCTTCAGATAGTCATTCTTTTATAGTTTCCTGCATTTAACAATGTCGGCCAATCCTAATGGTGTTTGGTGAGAGGAAGGGCATTTTATGGCTCTTAGATGACTTGCCTTTTGTGTGGTGGTCACAGGCCGAGCAGTCAAACAGACTGTTAGATTTAAAAAGAAAACATGAATACATTATGAATGATGTGATTAAGCATACCATTTAAGATGATGGTTTGATTTTTGACTCAGTAGTCTCAAATATGAGCATATATTTTCCTTTAGCTATTTCTTTGACACTGCTGATTACTGCATATAATATTTAATCTGAACTATTTTTTGTTTTGTTTTATTTTATTTTATTTGTTTGATTTTTCCAAACAAAAAAGTAAAGCTCCTGGCTTCTTGGATTCTTTCCTGTTGTGGCTCACTCCCTTTCTCCTGCTCTCAGGTCAGTGCTCAGTTCACAAAACGGATCCAGACAAAAATCAAGGACCTTCTGCAGCAAATGGAAGAAGGGCTGAAGACAGCAGATCCCCACGACTGCTCTGCCTACACTGGCTGGACTGGTGAGAGAGCTAGACTGTGAATAAAGCATGTTTGTTACGTGGTGTGAGTGAGTTTTTGAATTACCTGTCATTTTTTTTAAGGTTTTATTAGAATTGGTCATTTGCACCTTTTTTCTTTTCTACTTAGAGGTAGTTAGCTGGTCTGATGGTAATAGCATCTTCTAATCGTTGAGGAGATGGTGCTCTGAGTACAGAAGCCTTAGTATATGTGGTATGGGTAGTTTGGCTCTGCTGTTCTGTCTGTACAAAAATGTTAAAATGAGCATGTGGGCAGGGGTGGAATGGAGGCAAGGCTGCAAAACTGTGATTTATATGAAGATAAATAAACATGTACAAGTGCTGTTTATCCCTAGGCACGATTGTTCTTTTACTTTGCGGAACTGATGCTGTCCAAATGAGAATGAGCCCTGCTGATCCTTCAGGCAGAGCCTGCAGTTGTCAAACCTGACACAACTACTGCTCTTCAGGCTGCCAAAACGCTTTTCTGTCTCAGCCCCTTAAGTGCCACTTTGCAATTACGATGGCGTATTGTATTGCTTCCCTGTCTAGCTTACACTTCAAGATATTCTTCTGCTTTTAGCATGGCATGTTTGAAATGTGCCATGAGGAGATCTGTTCTGTTATCTTTGTGTCAGGGAGGGGGGAGCAGCCTGGAAAAGCTGTCCAGGCTTTTAATTTTGGCAGTGGAAATATAAAATTTCTTCACTTTCTTGATATTTCAGCACAGATGGTACTGTGGGTGGGTGGGGACGTTTTAGACAGTTCATGTGTAAATGATAGATGTGTTTCACGGTCTAAGGAGGGGGCTTCTAAGTGAGTGCAGAAGATCTCAAGTAGCCAAGAAGGCCATTGGTATCCTGGAGTGCATGAAGAAGAGCATGGCCAGCAGGTCAGGGGAGGTTATCCTCCCCCTGTACTCTGCCTTAGTGAGGCCTCATCTGGGTCCAGGTCTTAGCTCCTCTTTTCAAGCAAGGCAGTGAATCATGAGAACTACTGGAGGGAGACCAGCAGAGGGCCATAGAGATGATTAGGGACCTGGAGCGTCTCCCTTTTGAGGGAAGGCTGAGAGATCTGGAACTGTTCAGCCTGGAGGAGAGAAGACTGAGGAAGGGTATTGTGAATGCTTCCAAACATCTAAAGGGGGAATCAAGTAGATGGAGCCAGACTCTTTCCAGTGGTGCTTAGCAACAGGACAGAGATCAGCAGGCACAAACTGGAACATAGGAAGTTTCATCTGAATATGAGGAAATGTTTGTTGTTTTTTTTTTTTTTTTTTTTTGTACTGTGAGGGTAACCATGCATTAGAACTGCCCTGAGAAGTTGTGGAGTTTCTTTGTCTGGAGATACTTAAAACCTGCTTGAGCACTTTCCTGTGCAACCTACTGCAGGGAACCTGCTTTTAGCAGGGGTTTGGATGAGATTGTCTCCAGAGGTACCTTCCAGCATCAATGGTTCTGTGGCTCTAACACCATAACTGGCAGCAGACATATTACTGAGCAGGTTAAAAGTGAGTCATATGCTAAAACTAACACAACCATCATTACCTGAACAAGTAACGCAGAGAATGAGAATATTTTTTGTTTTTTATTTTTTTCCTGTAAAATGATTTCCAATTACATCTACTTCAAGCTGTAAAATCCTTTCATTGCTTCTGTTGAATTACCTCAACAAAAAAACTAAAATGATCTGCATTTTGACGAACTTCATGAAAGTACTTTCTCCTCAAGCTTACTTCTTGCAGCATTGTTAGAGTGTGAAATCAGAAGGTAAAAGTCAGTGCTGAAAAGAACTGCCCTGCTTGTTATGTACCAAGTCTAGACAAATCTTAGTGGAGGTGAGCTGTCCTGAATGTTGGCTTGTACTTTGGAAGCATCTTCAAAAACTTGAAATGCTTACTCTTGTCACATAACAATATTAAAACCCATGCTAGAGTCCATACAAATATTTTGTACATGACGGACGTCTTGGAGGATTTTGCGTAAGAAAGGGTTGGATAAGCTGGACCTCATGGCTAGTTCCCAATCACATCCTTGATGAAATCCAATTATCTGCACATTTGATGCAATCCGTGAAAGAATTGCAGAAATCCTGGTCAGCCCAGCAGCTTCAGAGGCAGTATTTTCCTGCTGTTGCTTTGATGAAGGCGAAAGTAAGTAGGCCACAATCTCCTGTGCTAGTGAGTTGACCTAACAGTGCTCTGCAGCAGCCTTCTTGGAGCCATCTGTAAATGCCTTTTCAGGGCTGACTCAGAGAAAATCTGAGCCTGTACCACTGCTCTTATGGTACCATTCTTGTACTCCTCAAAAAGCCTCTCTGTGGACCTAAGTGGGTCTTGTTTGTTCTCCGCTTCATTCATGGTGCAGAAGAATCTCTTACCTGCTCAGAAAGAGAAGTTTGAGTTGCAGCATGTTCAGAAGTTGTTTCTTGTATGTAACAGACAGGTATTAAGTGAGTGTGCTTGGTTGTAGGTATACTTTTTGCCCTAAAATTTTGAGTCTTAAGTGATTTCTTCAAGTTTTAGTACTTGCGTCATGAATTTTCTTAATTCTGTGCAAATTGTGGGTCTGCTGTTGGGCTTCAGTAATAAATTTAGATGTTTGTCATAATCCCAATAGAAACGTAATGAAGGCAGATTGACGTGTTCCTCTTGTATAAGCTAGGACCCTTAGCCGATGTGTTTTGATTGACCGAATATTTCTTCATGTTTGATGTACTGGTTCAGTGGCACTGAAGATAGTAACGTGATGTACTCCAAAGGGAAAATAATTTGTTTCGTGTGTTTTTTCCAGGCATTGCCCTCTTGTATCTCCAACTGTACCGTGTCACAAAAAACCAAAGCTATTTGCAGCGATCTCTTGATTATGTGAAGAGAATCCTTCGCAATCTGAATGGCAGACGAGTTACTTTTCTCTGTGGCGATGCTGGGCCACTGGCAGTGGGTGCAGTGGTTTATCACAAGCTGAAAAATGACAGTGAATCTCAAGAATGTGTTGCTAGGTAAGTGATTGATGGTGGGAAAAGCCATGCCCTTCTTTTGTAGAGTTCAGTAAGCTTAGCAAGTGCTGTTGTGGAGGACAGGATTTAAAACGTGGAAGTACTTTCTCTGCTGATGCATTTTCAGTAGAATTCAGAATAGACTTTCAGCATTATTAAATCTGACTTATACATATTTAGTGGGTCGTTGAGTCTTCCAGGTTGCTCTAAGGACAGGATGTCCTGGATGTATCTGTAGTGCACGCACATCTTCATTTTTGTTACAGTAAAGGGACATTTTAATATCAGTCAGACACTTCTCATTGGTAGAATGTAGTGCTTCTGCAGTATGTGATGCTTCCTGTAAAGCATGGATCTTAATTATAGATACGTGACAGAACACGTGCACTTCAGAGAAGCACCCAGGCAGAAACATGGGGTACTGGATTGGTATGTAACAAAGATTTGGTAAAGAGGAGGTCAGTTGCTGAACTGTCAGAGACAAGAACTCTGGTTGGGTCAGAGGACATGAAGGGTAACGTGAAAAAAATCCCCCTTTCCAAAGTAGTCTGAACGTAACAAACATCTCTAGAAATCCCATTTCAGTGTAGAGCTTCCTTAGAGGCCTGGCTGTCCATTTGCTGGTATGAAGTTGGCTTAGCATATCAAGGACTGGGAGCACTGAAGCCCTGGGGGGTTTGTCTTCAACACTAGCAGTGCACCTGTTAGCAGTTTTGCAGCGTGTCTTACCCAGTCACAATTTGCACGGTAGTTTCACGTCATTCATCTCTGACTGAACATATAATCCTTCCTTTTCTAATCTAGAATCCTAGTCTGAATAATATCAGTTGCTGTTCCTGAATGAATATTTAAGTTTTGAAGTGAATGAAAGGTTTGTTCTTTGCTTTAAGAACTGGCAGTTAGCTTGGGCGTGTCATTTTAGGTGCAGCTAGGAAAGCAGTGTTGCTGTAAGGCATGGAGTAAACCAAAATGAGATCAGCAATAAATCTTCTAGTCTCATCTGTGTTTAGGGCCTAGATGGAGGTTAGTTTAATAATTTGCTCCTTTTCTTCCTTCCCCCCCCTCCCCCCCCTTGTTTATTTTGTTTTCAAATGCATGGGCTGCTCTTCCGTTTTATTGTGTTGACCCACAACATGAGAATCAGATGTTGGTGGTATGTCAGCAGGAGATGTACCTTCCTGCCAATATTCCATTACATTTTCTTGCTGTGTGACAGGTGCTCACACAGGATCATAAAGAACACTGCAAGTTTTGTCAAGATCCAGTGAACCAACAGTAGCTTGAAAGTGACAGTTCAATTGAATTGCATCATGACCAGTGACAAGACATGGTGTCATCACTGCAAGCTGGAATTGAAGTAGTAGCCCATGGAGTGATGACATAGGAATTCCCCACCAAAGAAGTTGTTTAAGATGCAGCTCTTCAGTGGCTAAAGTGATGTGTTTTGTCTTTTGGGATAGAAAAGGGGCGATCCTTTTGGATTTCCAGGAACCTGGGCAGACCATCAACTCTTGACTGTTGCATTGTAATGCTGACTAAGCTAAAGGCTGAACTTCTAGAGTCAGCCCTGGGAAGACAGCTTTTGCCTTGCAACATTATAACACCAGCCTTCATACCAGTTTGAAGAGAATCTGAGTATGTTGCTGGTCTTGGCTGGGCTGTCCAGTCCACTTCATGGTATATCTAGTCTGAATGTGGCACCTTCTGATGTCCATTTGTTTGGGCCGACGAAAGAGGAGCCCTGTGGGCAGTGTTTTCCTAGAAACAATGTCATCAGAGCAGTTGTGAAGCGGTTGTCTCTGCTGGTGAGGATTTTTACAAGCATGGCATGTAGGCTCGTGTTTGTCACTGTCACGGAAAAAGTGCGTACCTCATGGTGGTGATGGTGTTGAAAAAGTGTTTACTAGCTGAGAATTTGCTCTATTGGTATGTTATTGTGCTCTTTGTGTGTGTTGTAGTTTCCATGGAAATCTGTAATGAGGCGTTACTTTTGGAGTGACCTACATGTATTCAGGACATCAGCAGTGAGAGTTACGTTATGGATGTCAAACTAAATATCTGATTGAGCTTATAACTTTTTACCACGTAGCTGTCTAGTTACAGTGTGTCTTGAATAATAAAACCTAACAGCAGCCATTATAAAAGAAAGTAATTTAACTGTGAGTCCAAAGAGTAATTCCAAGAAAGGTGTAATAATATGAAGCTCTTTTTTGTGAGTAGCTTTTCACAAATATTAAGAAGTGACAGTGTATACAAGCTATTGAGGTCAGTGTTTTCTCTCCAGCATGTTAACACTAACGTTTCTGCCAAGTAATAGCTGTTAAGGATATCTGGGAATAGATTTTCCTCTTAATCCAGGTTGATCTTCCCCCCTCCCCAAATTTAAAACGTGACTGTATCTGTGCTTTCATCTAATTGCTAGTTTTAATCAGCGAAAAATAGTAACAGGCAGAGAAGGAATGGGCAGGTTAACAATTTCTTTGCTTCTCAGTTTGAAAGCAGACTGGTAGAGTGACAGCAGGAATGCTCTGTGGATCATTTGAGAGTTGCAGTGGCCAGCCCAAGGTGTTTTTCTACTACTACAGGCAAGCAAAACACCTCTGCATAATAGAAATACCCTTCCTAAACTGAGGTGAAAAATGTGTTTGTAGGGAAGGAGAATTTCCCTCCCTGAAACATCTACAATTAAGACATCTACAATTAAGAGTTCTTGCTCAGGTAAAATTACTAGAAGTTCCAAGAGTTTTTCGTCATTCTTTCTATTAATTTATAGCTACTTTTACAGTTTAAATGGCATTTCTTTTGATTTATCTTTGAGATCAGAAGTGATATAACTGCCATTTGTGAATCTTTCTGCTTCAGTGCAAATTAATTGTTAGATAGCATCTCCAGGTTAGTGTTCCTGGTCTCTCTTGGAATTAGTGTTACCTTTACATTAGAATAGCTCTCCAGCCCTCTACTTGTGTACGTGTTTCTCTCTGCACGGAAGCCAGTTATTTTTACTATACTCACTGGCTTCAAGTTACCTGAGAATGTATTGCTCTTGTGTGCCAGCTGAGCTAGGAAAAACTGAAAGGAGATTAAGTACTCTGAGTGCTTCTGGTTTGGTGGCTTATGCAATTCCTAGTCCTCTGTGGTGACTAGAGAAGATGCTTTCTCTCACTCTACCATTCTTGTCCAATGCAGGCTGTTACAGCTCCAAAGGACAGTCACAAGCACAGATGCTGAACTTCCAGATGAGCTGCTTTATGGCAGAGCTGGTTACCTGTATGCCTTGCTGTACCTGAACACAGAAATTGGTCCAGACACAGTCTCACAGTCTGTTATCAAAGAGGTAGGACTTTTTTTTTTCTCCCTCCAGTTCCACAGTGTATGGTGAGAGAAGGTGGTGATAGTACCTTCAAATGGGATACAGGAACTACGTGGCAATAATGGGTATTAAAGAAGGAAAATTGGCTCATCCCTTCCAATAACCAGTGATGGCTCAAGAGGAGTGTGGTCTGTATCTGGAGGGATGCTACTCCTTCGCCTGTTAACCCTTAAACGAGGGTGAGGAGGAATAGATCCTGGCTCCACTCCTTCTGGTCGCTCAGACCTATTGCTTGCACCCGAGCTCCCTGCGTTAGCCATGCCTTCTCACCTGGAGCTCAACCATTGGTTCAGGACGTGACCTGGCAATTCCACTGCACACGGTATTTGTGCCATTGAACTGGAATCGCTCCTTTATGTAATTCAAGGGACTAGGAGCAAGAGGCTGGAGCAGATAGAAATGGCTCAGTCTGATCCCTCCTTCCGTTGTGTATTACCCCTTTCCGTGCTGCCCAGCTGGGACTGAAGCAGTAGCTAATGTGGTGGGTCTGCAGGTAGCCATGGAAATAGATCGACTGCAGAACTGGGCTTGGAGCACTCGAGGGCGAGAAATCGTTATGGAAAACCTTAAGAAAGAAGTGTGTAAGTGTTATATGTGAAAAGAAGGAGAATTCAGTGGGGAATGTGCATGTCTTCTGCATATACCAGAACCAGAGAAAGCAGGCCTGTAAAAAAACGGTTGAGAAGTTTTAAAGATTCAGTTTCTCTTATAAATCCAAGTGATTCTGTTGTTCAGGCAGAAACTTCCTTTTTGCCTCAATCCAAAGGGATATCATGGTCATATTGTTTATTGTGGCTTATTTTCAGTGCGATTCTAGTCATGACAAAACTCTCTGAATCAAAGGAAATGAGATGGAAGGGATGTGTGTTATTTCTTAGGTAATAGATGCCATTATTGAATCAGGGAAAAACTTCTCGAAGGAGGAACGTAAAACAGAACGTTGTCCTCTGTTGTATCAGTGGCACAGGAAGCAATATGTTGGAGCAGCTCACGGTGTGGCTGGGATCTACTACATGCTTATGCAGGTAAGAGTGTCTTCCGTGGGCTGGAATGAAATGCCAGTGATGTCTTGTTTTGCATCAGAAGATCTCCATTTCAGGTTATCCATCACTCTTCATTTTCCATTTTTGCTATTTTTCGGTGGATGTATCACTGCCTCCTTCATGTCCCTTTTTAATTCTGTGATTTACTCTTTTCCCCCACTGTCTTGAAGGTTTAGGAAAACTGTCCTTAATCATATATTCAGTATGGTTTTATTAATTTATGTTCTTCCTTTTCCGTCTCTCTTTGCCCTCCAAAAAATCTGGTGTTTCTGACCCCTGCTCATCTTTGTGTTTTTCTGAGATTCCTCTCTTCTGTATACCCATGTACCTTAAATGCCTTCCTCCCCTTGCTTTTATATCCTCAAATAAGATTGATGTTTTTCAAAACAGATGTGTATATCTATTCTTCTGTTACACGATCTGGAAGTAGAGCCTTGTGTTTCACTAGAGAAGGTGTCCATAAAGCTGCAAAATCTGTATCGTACCATTTTATGGTTTTGAAAGGTGCTGCCAGTCTGTGCATCACTGTAAATGGTAATTTTCTTATTCGCTTATGAGAAATAGCTTTCCTTCAGGCAAATGGAAGGAATGTACATGCCCACCTCACAGCCTAAAGATCTGTACCACCGTTCTTGGCAAAAGTGACTGAGGTAGCATTAGCTGTTGATACTGCACAGCCATTCTTTGTATGCGAAAGATGCTGTGACTTTTCCCCATCTGTTTCAGATTAGCTCTCACCCCTTGTACCGTTAGCTCATGCTAAAGCATCTGACTTTGACATGGAAGTGGCTGATGCTCTGCTTCCTGAGGTCTTAACCTCACTACGGCTGTTTTGTACACAGAACATCTGACTGATGCCTCAGGATGCTCTAATTTACTGTGTCCTTGTCTTCACTTCCTGCTGTCCTTTACAAGGTGGTCCACCCTTTCCAGCTACCTCATTTTACCTGATTTCCATTTTTTTTTCCACTGGATTTTCTGAGAAAATCCATTCCTTTAAAGTCTCTTTAAAGATTCCATCCTTCGTTTGCTATTCAAGTTTCGTACCACAAACGCAGTGCGTTCTTGTTTAAGCTCTGCTCTGTCTACATGGTAAAATCTTTTCCTTTACACATAATTGCTGCTTTTAAGAATTACCGTGAAGCCGTTGTTTATGCAGCATTAGATTACTGTCTTTTCACTGTACATTAAGCATTATGACTCATACAGAGTCAAGTAATCTGCTGCAGAAGGTGACATTTCAAAGTCCATCTCTCCCCCTAATCCCTCCTGCTCTGTATGAGGAAAATTTTCATTAATTTTTTGCTGAAAATACAGACAGTGTTTTGTTGGGTGATTGACTGATAACAGAGAAAGCATCCAAGGTAGCACCTGAGATACAAAGGCTGATTACTGCTTCTTTGTAACATCTTCATGAGGGAATGTGTCTTGGATCTGTTTACAGACAACTAGTGGGAGAGTAAGGACTCAGCAGTGTTAAATAACTCATCCAGGAGACAGGGGTGTTATTCTGACATGCTAGCTAGGAAATCTCCAGCACTTCACTAATGCTGAGACAAAAGTGTCTTTTTGGGTATCTGTCCTCTTGACTAGATAATGAAGACACGTATCAGTAGGTGACTTTTTTTTTTTACTGTTGACAGTTAGGTGCCAGGAACCTCAGCAGTTCAGGAGAAGAAACTTGGTTGTGCTTAAATCTTCATAGAAGCATAAGGTGAGAAGGGGCATATGTAAGAGCTCTGTTCTTAGGTTTACCTCCAGTGGGCAGTCACAGGCTCAATTAAGCACCAGACTGTGCTTGCCTTGCACAGCTCAAAACTGAGTAGCATTTATTGTTGGTCCTTGTCTTTACCTTCTGCTTCAGGATTTCAATAAGGAATCAGAATCCTGAAACAGAGATTCCATGAGATTTTCTGTACTTCGAAGGTCCACGTCTGGACTAATTAACTCCAAGGTGTTCTTCATGAGAAGCTGCTCTGTATCCAGGTGTACTTGAGAAGTACAGAAGAGGAATTTGCACTAGAGATCTGGTGGGCAGAAGTCCATCATAGCTGTCTTAACGGAGGTGAAGTAGAGGTAATTATTTCAGGTTATGGAAAATACAGATACCCAAAATCACGTACCTGTAGGACAGTAGCAGCATTCCCACCCCTTGAATGTGAATGTGCTGGTAGGAAACAATCAAACGGTATGACATAATCAGTGAAGATAAGTAATTCATAACCCCCCCAAAAAAGGCCACTTACTAGCTTCTGTGGACTCCTACAGTTGTTCCACCAGTGCTGGAATTCATTAAATCATGTAGGCTGGGTAAAAATCTATTTTTACAGCTTTGTTATGAAAATATTGTGAAGTGGGCTGGTAGAGGAAGGAATATCAACGAAGAACAACTACAGACCCAGCAGATAGTCAGGAAGTGCACAGTTTGATGGATACATTTGCCTTTTATGAGCGATGTAAACTAAATGGAAGAAATAAGAAAGAAAAATTCAGAAGAATAATCTAAGGATGACTGCATAGAACAAAGATACTTAGTTGTTTTGAGAAGTAGCTGTTGCTTCTGACACGAGAATTGCTGTTTTATAATCCATAGCTTCATGAAGTTCTGTTTACGATGGAAAACTTTAACCTTAATAAACCTTTGTCAGGTTTATTATGCCACTACTTCTGCTCTTCTTCGTTTATTGGGAAATAGGATAGGTTTGCCCACATCGATTATTTTTAAAATGTGTAAACCAGTGTGTTTTAAGTAGGTATTATAAGCAATTAATCTGTAAAATTTTCTCCTGTAAGTGCTCTCTCTATATTAAGGTATAAATGAAGGCCTGGGCATCTTGGAGGCTGCATTCTGTTCTCAATTCTTCCATAGTCTTTCTCTGTCACCTCGAGTAAGACACGTAACAACTTGGCGTCCCAGTTTCGTTATATTTGTGGTAACACACTCTTCATAAGGGTATTGTGAGCAGACACTAATTAAATGTGTGAAATGACTGAAAGCATTTTGGATCAAGGGCGTATATGTCGAGTACTTGAAAGTAGGGCACATAATTGTTGATAACCAATTTATTATAACTTTGATTTTGTTTTTTCTCTCTGTGTTGCCTTTAGCCAATTGCAAATGTGGATCAGGAGACCTTGACAGAGCTGGTGAAGCCAAGTATCGACTATGTGCGCCATAAAAAATTCAGGTCTGGAAATTATCCATCATCACTGAGCAATGAGACTGACAGATTGGTTCACTGGTGCCATGGTGCCCCTGGAGTCATCCACATGCTCATGCAAGCTTATAAGGTGAATCATTCTGTGTTAATATAAATCTGTTTTTTTTACAGGAAGACCTGTACGTAGTCCTGTTAGATTCTAAATCTTGTGTTTTAAGACTTCCTAGGTGTAGGCTTTCAAACTGGAACTCTGGGCTAGGCACCTAAATATCTCAAAATACTACGTAAGAATGTTCATAAAGAAGTAATAAGTAAAACTGCTTCTCAAGGTGTTAGTTGTTAATAGACTTAGGACAATGTAGTTAAGCAGTTTGGTGTCAGAGTCGTGATTCTGTGCACACTGACCTAAATAATTCTAATCTTCATCCCAGGCATTTTAAGAATTACGTTGGTTTTCAAAAATGTAGGTTCATAGATCTTGCTAAAGAATGTCTTTCTAATTTACTCCGTTATTTTGTTACAGTACTTGAGAACTTAATGTCAGAACGAAGATCCCAGGCCCTTTCTAGGGCATAAATATATCATGAGCCTGCTACTTGCTCCTTTCCATCCTTAGCTAGGTTGGCTATCTTACTTGTATTGTGCACTTCTGATTTGTGTGACATTTGAAAGCATGCCATTTAATTAAATCTATGCAAACTGATTTCTGCACTTGACAGCCCTCCTTGGTAGATTCCTTGGTTGGCCTCTGAGAGGCCTGATAAAAAGCAGGTTTTGTTTATGGAATAATTACTTGTGCTGCTACCTGTGAAATGTGAATTGTAAATCTCTTACAGCACTGCTAAATACAGCAGCAGTCACATTTGCTTTTTCTGTGGATTGGACTGTGGTAGGAGGCTGGCTTACCACTGCAGACTTCTTTATTTTTTTTTAAACTTCTTTTCCAATTGATGCTTTCCCTAGCAAAAAAAAAAATGTATTCCAAAAGATGAGAGAGATAGAAACAAGTTCTCTGTTTAGCAGTCTCCTTCTGTCCTCCTTTTATGTGACAAAGTATATGATGCTTTTTTTTTTTTTTTTCCTATTTAATCTGCTTTTTGAAGAAGTGGTAAGAATTGGAGTGTGTTGTCCTGGCTGTGCTTTCACATCAAGCACTGGGATTTCTGATAACAGACAGCAACATCTGTCCTGGAAATCAAATGCTGTTGCCAGACCTTCATTTGAAATGTTACAACTGAGCAGCTGGCAGACCCTGATCAGAAAGGGAGACCTTCTTTATCAAGATGATGGATTTAATAGAAATACTTAACATTCAAGATTCTTATCTTATTAAATAGCGACTTTGCAGAGGATGCCATCTGCAAAAAAAAAAATCTACAGTAATGCAAAAATTATTGTTCTTTCTTTGTCTTGTTGATCTGTTGTGTGACTCAGGCACAGGGGAACAGTGTTATTTAGGTGGGAGTCTGTGGTGCTGTTCAGCTGGGCTAATTGCTATTTCTTTTTCTGCTCCCTTGATGCACTCAAAACGTGCTTCAGTTGTGCCCAAAATGCACTTCAATATATTTGGTAAAGCTCATTCTGTGCCCAAACTGGCTATTGCCTCTGAGTATTTCCAGTGCAAATACTAATCAAGGTAATGGAGAGTTCCTAGCTCTACTTGAAATAGAGCCCCTTGTTCTGTGTGAAGAGATGCTATTCTCTTGCATTTCTTGAAATGGAATTGAAAGGAGACAGTGAATAACCAGCAAGAATTACTCAGAAGGATGAGAACCTAACTCTTCAGGATGAAATGTGATGGCTAGTACTCTTTCTTTTTTTTTTTTGGCAAGAATTATGTTTCTCTATTTCAAATTAAATGATACAGTGATTTGGGAATGGAGGGGAGAAGCAAGAAAGGATCATGTACCCTTCAAATTGATTATAGCCTGTGGATCCAACGGACGTGAACTTGTGGGTTTTTAATTTGGGATCTTCATTTCAGATACAAAAAGTTAAAAACTTTTCTTTTTCTATACTGGGAAAAGAGAAGCAACTTGCAAGAGGGGTGATTCTTTGATGGATGGAGTCTTAAAACTCAAACTGTATATGGAAAAAGTCCACCCCTACAGCAGAGTGTTCTCCAGGGCCATCATCCTTTTGTTTTTGTTAATACTGCAATTTATGTGTTTGTTTTCGTTCCACAGACTTTTAAGGAGGATAAGTACTTGAAAGATGCTATGGAGTGTAGTGATGTCATCTGGCAAAGAGGTTTATTGAGAAAAGGCTATGGGATCTGCCATGGTACTGCTGGCAATGGCTATTCCTTCTTGTCTCTCTACAACCTAACTCAGGACAAAAAGTACCTCTACCGAGCTTGCAAGGTGAGCTCTTCTGCGTCCCCAAAAAATTACTGTCCCCCTTCATGTATTTCATGGAGTTTCCTTTCACGTCTATGTGGTAGAGTAAATAGAGTTGATCACTAAGCTGTTGAGTGCTACCTCTGAAGCTAACGTGGTGGGATAAGAGCATACCATCACATATTCCTCTTAATCAATGCCTTGACTAGATGACTTCAGCTCTGGTTGTGTGGACACTTACATCTTAATATGTAGACTATTTGAAAAAAAAACAAAACAAACAACAAAACCAGTACATATGTTCACTTTGCTGTGGTGTAAATGTCTGAAAATTAGCTTGCCTGAACAATAACAGAGGAACGTTATGTGGTGCTAATTATTCCATTGAGAGATCTACTGTCATCCTCAGCTCCTCAAGCAGTGCTATTTTGTAGTCTTTTGTAATTATTTGTTTTCAGACTAGTGTCTGGGGCTTTTAGAGCTCTGAATTGCAGTTATTAAACTGCTCATTTAGATTTTTTTCATTAACACAAATTGTAGAGGAAGACGTGCTCAGAATTTTTCTGCCAGTAGCATCTAGGTTCTGCTGTCATCTCTGAGTATGCTATCAATTTTCAAAGGAGAAATCTTTCTTTGCCCCTACTTCTTGGTCTCAGAAGAGCTTTTTGTTTTGCTTTCTACTTAATTCACTGATACTGAGTTTTATATGGCATATATAACTATTTAATTGAGGTTTGTTTAAAGGTAGTACAATGGGAGGTTTGATGAGTTGCATCTCGGGTTCTTTTAGATGAGCCACACTGAAAGCTGTTGCACTCATCTCTGCTGTCTGCCTGTCCACCACTAGCAGAGCTTCAAAAAGTTGGTGTTTGTGTCACCTTTTTTTTTATCTGTGCATCTGGCCATGAAGTCCCCTGTATGCATAAACGCATCCTAGAAAATACAGTAAACCCCTAATGCTGCCATGGTAAATACGTGACATTCTTTGTAGGCTCATCCACAGCTGAAATGTGAGCTACACTACTGAGCATGCATTGCTTTTAGCACAGCTCTCAGTCTCTTCCTATCATTGTGCACTTCTGTATGTCTTTAAGGGGCTCTGCGCAGTGCTGGCAGTTCCTGTTGCACTGCATTTCTTGACCAGGGGAGCCCTGTAGTTCTATGGAAAGAGGAAGGCAATACTCACTTCAGAGCCAAAGAAGGAGATTTGATTACATACTTGAAATTCCTTTGGGGAATGAAGGTGTGACAGTGAGCCAAAGCCTGTTTGTTTGCTGTAGGTGCCCATCGTAGTCAAGCCTGGCAGTGTATTTGGAGACATTCTGCTATAAATGCTGTAGTATTCAGTCAGGCCCTGTAAGGCACTTCTCCCTACGTGAGAAGTTGTGAAATGGGCATGGGAGTTTATTTGTCTTGGATGCTCCTGAAGTCTTTTATTTTTGAGATAGAGCATGTGGGGAAGCAAACATGCAGTTATTGTGGTACCTAAAAGCAGCAACAGAGGACTAGATTTCTCCCCTCACAGGGGTGTTTGTTGACACAAAAACATGAGACCTGGGGGAAGGAAGTCCCTGTTTACCCCTCAGAAGCTGACAAACTGTTAAAGGAGTGAAGGGATTTAAAGGCCGTTGCCCACAGAGATTTGAACCCCACTTCTGTCTGCACAGCTTTTGTCCAGCATTATCAGAAGGACTCCCAGGATGCTTTACTGCTTCTAGCTAGCCTGCCTATGAGAAGAAAGGGCATCCTGGGCTCCAGAGAGCATCCAAGCCCTGTGCTGGCGATTAAACCATGGCATGCTGGGTTTTTTGATTTTGTTTGGGGTTGTGGTGGTTCGGAGCAAGAATATACTAGATAGCAAGCTGGCTGAGCTCATCACCACAGTATACTGTCATCATTGCTGTTCTGCTGAGTGACGGAGAGCCTGGGAACACTATCAGTTTAGGAAGCAGTGGGGGAAAATCTCGCATTTGTCCCAGAGGCTTGTGGGAGGGTTTCTCTAGGAAGGTAGTGTGTCTGAAAGCCCAGGCAAAATGCCTTTATACACGCATGCAGCATGGGAAATAGGCAGGAGGAGTTGGAAACTGTGGCGCATTTGGAAAACTAAAATCTTATTGTTATCACAGAAACATGGTGGGATGATTCGCGTAACTGGAATACCACTTTTGAAGCTTTTAGAAGGGATAGGCAAAGTAGGGGTGGGGGAGTTGATGTGTACATGTTAAGAAGTGGATAGACCGTGAGGAGCTCCCTCTGCAAACAGGAACAGGTTGAGAGCCTGTGGGTTAAGACCTAGGGATGAGAGCAGTAAAAAAGGACAGCTGACAGTTGGGATTTACTATAGGGCATCTGATGAAGGGAAGCTTGCTGATGCGATCTCCTTGCTTCAGCTGCAAGAAGTGTTGCACTCACTTGCTCTCATGGTGGGGTTTCAACCACCTAGATAACTGCAGGGAAAACAGCACAACAAGCTGCAGGCAATCCAGTAGACTCCCGAAGTCCATCAAGCATAACTTTGTGATTCAGGTATTGGACAGAGCAACCAAAAGTGAGGTATTACTGGACCTGGTATGCACCAACGCAGAAGAGATCATTAAAGAGGTTAAGATTGGAGACAGCTTGAGCTGCAGCGGCCGTGCCCTGGTCGAGTTTGTGATCTTGAGGAGTGTGAGTCTGGCAAAGAGTGGAGTCAGGACCCTGAACTTTGGGAGAGCAGACTTCAGGCTGTTTAAGGAATTGTTGGACAGGATCTCCTAGGAAGCTGTCCTTAGAGACAAAGGAGTGGAACAAAACTGGCCACTGTTTAAGGATGCCTTTCTCAGAACGTAAGAACTCTCTATCCCTTAGAATAAGAATGCAGACAGAGGAGGCTGAAAACCAGATGGCTTGGCAAGGAGCAGCTGGTCATATCTGGGAAGAATACAGGGATGCTGTCCAGACATGCAGAGATGAGACTAGGAAGGCCAAGGCACAGGTGGAAGTAAATTTGGTGAGGGATGTTAAAAAGAACAAGTAGGGTTTCTTTAGTTATGCTGATCAGAAGAGACAGGCCAACAAGAGTACCTCCTCTGATAAATGAGAAAGGAGAACTGGCTACAACAGACTTGGAGTAGTCAGAGGTATTCAGTGAGTACTTCGCCTCAGTCTTCACTGGCAGTCAGGATTCTCATATTTCTCACATCTCTGAAGCTTGCCTGAAGCTCTGGGTGGGAACTGGAAGAGCAAACTCCCCTGCCACTGTGAGGGCAGAACAAGTCCAAGGCCACCTCATGAGACTGAATGTGTACAGATCTATGGGGCTATATGACATGCGTCTCAGGGTCCTAAAGCAGCTGGCTGATGTGGTTGCCAAGCCTCTCTTCATTGTATTTGGGAAGTGCTGGCTGCATCACTCCCATTTTTAAGAAAGGGGAGGAGAACCTGGGGAACTACAGGCTGATGAGCCTCACCTCTGCCTGAGAAGGTCATGGAGCTAAGGCACATGAGGGACGAGGCAGCCAGCATGGCTTCACCAAGGGAAGGTTGTGCTTGACCAGTCTGGTGGCCTTCTGAGATACAGAATGATGGCATCAATGGACAAAGGGAAGGCAACTGATGTCAGAGGTCTTGCAGAAGTCCAGGTAGCTGACATCGTCCCCCACCACATCCTTATCTCTAGATTGGAGAGATATGAAGAGGGCCCTATTTGGTGGGTAAAGAATTGGCTGAAAGGTTGCAGCCAGAGGGCTGTGGTCAGTGGCTCTATGTCCAGGTCGAGGCTGGTGACGAGCAAGTGTTCCTCAGGGGTCTGTTGTGAGATCAGTGTTCTTTAACATCTTTAGTGACGACATAGATGATGGGATCAGGTGCACCCTCAGCAAGTTTGCAGGCGATGCCAGGCTGAGTGGTGCAGTTGATATGGCAGAGGGAAGGGATGCCACCCAAAGGGATCTGGATAAACTTGAAAGATGGGCTCACGTGAATCTAATGGGGTTCAACAAAGCAAAGTGCAAGGTTTTGTACTTAGGTCGGGGCAGTCCTGGATCCGTTTACAGGCTGGGAGAATAATTCCTTGAGAGTACCCTGTTAAGTAGGACTTAGGGGTCCTTGGAGATGGAAGAACTTCACAGCAGTGTGCACTTGTGGCCTGTAAAGCCACCTGTATCCCGGTCTGAAGGCTGAAAGAAGACTGTCCCTCTCTACTCTGGCCTTATGAGTATTGCATCCAGGTCTAGAGTCTCCAGAACAGGAAAGACTTGAGTTTTTGGAAGAGTGTTTTGAGGAGGGCCATGAAGAAGATACGGGGACGGAGTACCTCTCGTGAAGTCAGGCTGAAGAAGCTGGGATTGTTCAGCCTGAGGAAGAGAGGGCTGCAGGGAGACCTCATTACAGCCTTCTAATAAAGGGAGATTATAAACAGGAGGAAAATCAACTTTTTGTATGGGTAGATAATGATAGTGCAAAGGGGAATGATTTTAAACGAAAGGAAGATTTAGATTAGATATCGGTGAATTTTTTCAGTGAGAGTGTTGTGAGGTGCTGGATCATACTGCCCCGAGAGGCTGTGGGTGCCCTGTCCCAGGAGGAGTTCAGGGCCAGGTTGGATGGGGCCCTGGGCAACCTGATCTAGTACTTGATCTAGTGATTGGCAGCCTTACCTGTGGCAGAAAGGTTGGAACTTGATTATCCTTGAGGTATCTTCCAACCCAAGCCATTGTATGATTTTGTGATTCTACGATGATTTCTTTTGTTTGGGTTCTGGGTGGTTTTTTTGTTTGTTTGTTGTTTTTTTGTTGTTTTATCTGGGTTTTTTTTTTTTAGATTCAGGACAGAACTTCTGAATGGCTCTTTCTTGACGACAAGTCTTTTTAGCTTACGTGTGAAATAATGGCAGATGTCTTCCTGCTAGAAGAGATTTCTTTTTCTCTGCTTTAACAAAGACATCGATATGGCTTAAAGGAACTGTGAGTTGTACTGAAGCTAGGAACTTCTAAACAGCGATTGTGCCCAGGAGGGCATTTTCTTTATTTCTTTAGAAGTTCATAGACTGGAAATAATAATAAGGGCTTGTATGCAGTAAGATATGAACACTGCAAGAATTGATCACAATTTAGAAACATGCCATGAACGTGTTCTGTCTTCACGTAAAACAGGAGATTACACAGATAATTGAACTGTAGTTTGGAGATCTGTGCCTGTAACGGGCCCAAAACACATTAATCATTTCTTAATAACAGCACGGACCACGGTGTTTGTGTTTGTGGGTTTATTGCTGGATTTCCTCAAGACATTCTCATGTGCACACACATACCTGTACCAAATGAAAGAATCCATCCTCCAGTAAGTACTTAATGAGAATAGTGTGGGTGGGAGGGTGGTGCTGGAACGGAGTGAAAAGCCACACGTTGATTTTCCTCTTAAACAATTTGATGGGTCTGGGAACCCATTCACGTGCCACGTAACTCCAACTCTAGTGCCTGGGCACCCTCTAGTGATTAGGACAAGCTGCTTGCTATAGCAGGTTGCAGAAATCTCAGGGGAAGAAAGGAAAGCTCTCTCACTGCTTTGCAGTAATCTTGTACTTTCATCACTGTATTTTGGATAGGAAGTGGTTTGCATCCAAGTCCAGAAATGCCAGGGGAACATGTGGGCCCCATGCATGCTCTGAGTAGCCATAAGCATTTCAAAGGAGGAGTGGATTGTTGCTATTAAATTGATACGGATGTGGTTTTTTAGTAATGTGTGTCTAGTGTAGCTACTGCAGCAACATTAATCAAACGCAAGAAAGACTCTATTGGTTTTTAAAAGGTGTTCCATTTTCTGCAACAGAACATTGTTGGCCATGGTTTTTAAACTGTATTTGTAATGATTTTTTCGTAAGACCTGGGGACCTGAGAAAATAGATAAAGCTAAGTAATGGCAGCTGGAGATTCAGTACTCTAAGTCAGTGCGTGGAAATGGCAGAAAAAAATGCAGTTTAGACCTCTTCAAGTCCTTATCAGCTGGTAAGTTATGCACCGAGGCAGATAAGAACTGATGCTATATTAGAAGATTTCTGTCCTAGAGATTGTTCACATCAGTTCTTGCAGCATTTCTTCATTGACGCAGTGCACAGTTGATTTTAAAAAACAACAGAGTTAAGGACAGCCCACCTAATTACGTTGTTGCAGAATTAAAACTCTCACTGTGGAGATGCGTGTCCTAAAGAGCCTCGTCACAGTTGAAGTGGGATTAATTAGTCTTGGACAGTAATTGCTGTGTTGTGTTTCTGCTTCCACTGTTTTACGTTAGTACCTATTAAAATGTCTTCCCATGCGGATCTTCGAACTTGCATTTAGCAATCTTAAATCTAAATTGAATCAATAAATGTATTTTATGTCTCCCACAGTTTGCTGAGTGGTGTTTGGAATATGGTGCACATGGATGCCGTATTCCTGACCGCCCTTACTCTCTTTTTGAAGGTAAAGTGATGGTACTGCAAATAGTATTGTACAGGATAGGAGGGTACCTTGCAGTTTTGGGACATGCTCGAGACTTCATAAATTCTTTCCTAGAGCTTTATATGTTTTCTTTGTTTGTAGTTTGTCTTATACACCCTGTCTCATCGTAAGTTGTAAAACACAGTAGCAAGGAATTGCAGATAAAGTAGGATATAAAACAGTGCTGCTGTTGTGAGAGCAGTGAGCCTAACGTGCCACCTATCGCAAGTAAGTGAAATTGCAGCAGATGAAGCGAGTTTGTTTTGTAAGTAAACCAGCCCAAGGCTTAAAGCCAAGAAAGCAGTATCTGTATGCAACCTTTACAGATCGTTTATGGGGAGAAAAGTACAGGCATTCTTATCCCTGGGAGATCCCTCGTAGGCGTTTGAAGAAAGAAGCAGCAGACAGACAGTATGTAGTGGAAGAGCTTTGAAACTTGTTGTTGTGGAGTAATGCCAACGATAGTCAGGGTAGTTTCTGCTTCAGTGCTGACACACATTTTATTTCATTTTTTAACGTGATTTCTAAAGACCTCTATGTGTCAAATTTGAGGGAAAAAAAAGTCTTAATTTTTTTTCTTTCTCAGTACTGTGCTTGAAGTGGTCCATTTCAGCATATATGTGCACATATGAGCACATCCATGGGAAGGTGCACGTGGTTTTTATGGACTCGTTTTACTCATTTCTGTCAAATGCCTGTGTCTGAGAAAGAAATCCTGGGTTTCTGTGTGCCCAGCTGGTGATACCGTGGGAATTTTTCTTGATCATAAAAGTGAGCTTTTATCTCTGTGCTGTTCTTCTAATAGAGTGGCCCTGTGGTTGTCTCCCTGTGAGTTTTATGAGATGATGGTGGTATTAGTGCTCCTTGATTCCCCCAATTATGAGTAATGAGTGAAGGAGTAAATCACGAGAGTAATAAAATTGCACCTTTGCGTTTTAACTAGTGAAGTGACCAGTGCTTATATTGCGAGAGATTGTCCAAATTGGGATTTACTTTTTCTTAATCAAAGCAGCATTGAGATTGAGCCCCTAAAAAGACAGCAAGCAGAGAACCCTTTTTTTGCCTTCAGTTTTTTCAAGTGAAACTTAGTTTCTTAGGCAAATGCAGACAAACGTGCCTTTCTAGAAGCCGTGTGTTTACCAGCTCAAAAAAGGCTTAGCAAGGTGCTAGATTCAAACAGATGCAATTGTCTTTGTTGTCAGTGGTGGTATTTTAATGTCCAAGACGCACAAAAATCTCTTTCCTTCCATTTTAGGCATGGCTGGAGCTATTCACTTCCTCTCAGATATCTCAGTACCAGAGACTTCCCGGTTTCCAGCGTTTGAGCTTGGACCTCAGAGGAGGGAAGACAAAGTGGAACAGGACAGCTAAAGGGTTCTTCGGAAAGTAAACACATGCCAAAAGAGATGAGACTGTTTAGTGCCTCCGATGCAGAACCAACGTAACCCTAAGCTGATGGATGGATAAACCCTGTTTCTCACTTCCCCTGCCCCGAGAGACGTGAAGTCCTTAGAGCATGAATTGAGAGAAGCCACATTTAAGTTCTGTTAAAGTGACACCTTCACATGCAGGACGAGAGAAGTCCTCTTGAACTTTCTCTCCTTCACTGTATTTGTCTTCTTCAGGTCTTTGACATGCTCTGCATGTTTATTGGTGTTGTCTGTTGAATCGAGTCTTCTGTTGTTAGCTAAGAGCTGTTCTCTGTGTGAAGCTCTGTCCTGTACCTTCATGCATGACCTGTAACAACAGTGTTGCTTTCTGCAGCGTGGTTAGCCTGAGAGCTCCACTTTATGCCAGAGAGTTCACTGTAAGACAGCACTCAGCTTCACTGCTGAGCTGGCAACGTCAGAAGGAGATGGAAAACACGTTTTACGTTCGTTGCTTTCTACATCTTTCTCCACAGTCCCTAGAAGCTGAGGTGCTGGAGATCAGCCTTGTTTGATGAAGTGGTATGAGGCCTCAGTTTTCAGGAATGGATCAGGTTGGACGTGGCCTGTGGCCTGACTTTGCTGCCGCTGCTGTTTTAGGAGCATTTTTGTTTGTTCGTTTGTTTTTTTTTTTTTAAAGAGAGGCTGCCTGTGCCTGGTTTGTGTGCTATTAGGAGATGCTCATCCCCACCTCTGCATGTTAGGAGCTTATCAAACCGCAGGCACAGTCACCTGAACTAACCTTCCTCTGCTTCAACAAGAGAGAAGAGACAGTATAGCTATGTTTTTGCAGTCTTGTTTGTGGATTTGTCATAAATATCTCTTCAGCAGCACGTAGCGTACAGGTAAGGGTGAAATCAGAACTGTTTCTCGTGCTGGTAACTCAGCGTGACTGTCACTTCTGAACTAAGGAGGTGGATTGTTCCAGGCCCTTCCCTACCCCTCCCAACCCCGTGACATTTATCCCACGCTGTGTGACAGGGGCGATAAATACCAGCTGCTTGTGGAGGCTGCAGAAGGTCAATGAGCAATACGTACGCCATTGCTAAAAGCTGTAATTGAAGTTCATTTCGTCTTAAAATCAAGACAGAAAAAGCCTTTTTCCCCTTAGTTTTTGACCGGGCTGTTAGTGCTTTGCTTCCCCCACTGTCCAGTGGAGTTGTGATGTACTGAGTCTTCTCTCAGCTGGCAAAGTATTAGTGAGTTCTGTGTCCACGTGCTCATATAGAGCTCTTTGATGAAGTGGAACATACTCTTAAGTGCATACACTTACAACACGCTCGTGTTTTCCAGATTGTCTTCTGTTTGAGAAGGGTAAGAGTAGCATTCTCTCACTTGCTCAAGTTCTGCTGTCATCCTCACTTTTCCTGTAGGCCCTGCTGTGTTCTGTCATCTCAGGTGCTTACTGTGATTTGATCCCTTACGTCAGGTGAAAGTGTAACGGTTGGCTGGCACTTCGACCTTTCAGGTGCCTACTGACCAGGGCAGCCGCTGAGCCCCGGTGTTTGTGGTCAGGCTTGGAAACGCATGTCTGTACCTACATAAAGCAGGTAGCTGGTGACTTTGAACATCACAGTGGCTGTTGCCAAATCCTTTGGGGTGCTAATGCTCTCTGGATTCAGTTCTGCTAGGCAATAGCAGCAGTGCCCGTGCTGAGAGAGCTTAATGTCTGCTGGTTAGTCAAGTAAGATGGCGGGAGCAGTGGGAGAGACCCTTATACCCCCCCCAGCAAAGAGAAGAAGATCTGCTGGGGGCACAGGGCCCAGATGCATCTGTGCAGCCAGGCAAGAGGGAGGATTCTCTAAGGCTGCAGGAAGGAGGGCACTGCATGGCAAACAGCTGTGGTAAAGTGACCCTGATCACAGAGGCAGAAAGCAGTGGGATCAGTGAGGAACAGGGAGCTGACCACAGGAGGCAAATGCACAGAATGTACCGGCTCAAGTGAAATGTTTTGCTGTAGCATACGTGCTGAGGCCTAGCTCTGTCTTTCTTCTCATCACTGTGTGGTTTACTGCCCGTAATCCAGGGAGGAGATGAGCTCAGAGTGAAGTCTGACAGAAAGCCTAACAAAAGAAGACCTGGAGGTAGAATGCCTTGATCCTCTGTTCCATGCCCAGTCCTTCTGCCCCTTCTTTCTCCTTTGCCTCCTCTACGGCTGTAAAGTGCATGAGGTGGGTTAACTGGGCAGGTGCATTCCTCTGGCAGGTCTGCAGGAGCTCCTGCAAATGCAGCACAGAAACCACCCACCTTCCCAGCAGATCCAGGCCCATCTTTCACTGACTGCCGAGCTGGGGGCAACGTGGAAGGGTTCTCATCGGGCTGTGGGGAGCCTTCTTGGCTGCCGTACTTGGGATGGCACCTGCAGAAGATGGTGCTGGCTGGCTGGAGCCCAGGGGGATTTAAAATCGCTGGTTAGTTTAGAAAATGCAGGTGCCTACGCATGTAGAACTGCTTAACAGCGAGTAGAGATGAGACGGTGCATGAGACTGCCACAGTCAATAGCGAGCACGCCCGCTGTGTGCTCCTCCTGCACTGCAGCTGGCCTTCCCTGGGCTGCAGCACACTGCCAGGATCTCTGCAGGGTTCTCTTGGAACTGAGCAAGACTGGAAATGTCATCCATCACAGAAAGAGGACTCGCGTGGTTCTCAGCGCGGCTCCGTTCTGTTTGTTACACCTGACGATATCCAGGCAAGTAGCTGACAGAGGGTGCTGTGGGAAGGGGTGGAAAAAACGCGTTTTACCAAGACACCGTTTTCAGCAATCTCATCAAACTGAAATGTGGAAAACGTCTCAGTATTCCCTGTTTTGCTTTGTTCACGTGTAGTCGTCCATCTGTTGCAAAAAGCCGTAGTGTTAATAATGGAGATGTTCTTTGGGCAGAAAAAGAGGAAAAAATGCTGATGTGTTGTTCTTTGGCTTTATTAGTAAAGATCAAGCTATGTGGTGGTAATGCGTGTGCAGTTCTTTCATGTGTTGTGTGACTTCCTTCCCTCCCACGGTGCTCACTGGGAGCAGTTCTGCAGGATGAAATGGGCCGAAGTATGGGCAGATCTCTTCTTAACCTTCACTTTTTTCTTTACTCAATGCCTGAACTTAAAAACTTTGGTTTCCCCTTTGGTCAGGTCCTGTTGGGCAGTTTGCGGCTCAGACTGTACTTAGGACTGCGTGGTTTTTAAGAACAAATACATGAAACTTTTCCGTCTTGCTGCCATCGGCTCTCTGGCTTTAAGAAAGCTTGAGGTTTTCTCTTAACAAGGACTTCACAGCATTAAACAAAGTATTCTGCAAGCAGGGGGCAGTAGTAGTTCTATTTCACAAAGGCAATTCATGGCCCACTGCTACTGACTGACAGCAACTGCTGCTTCTTGCCCCCCGTCCCCTTTTTTAATAGCCTCTAGGTACAGACCTGACGATAACCTAAAAACATTTTCCTTCCTCTTACAGCGGCTGTTGCCAGGTAAATGTGGTGGGACCTCTCTGATGCCACCAAAGTGACTTCTGTAATTCATGGCCAGCGAAGTGCTGTTGGCAGGCAGGAAGGATTGAGGTGGGTGAGGGCAGAGGCAGGAGGAGGGCTGTGCCTGCTGCTGCCTGAGCCCTGTGCTGCGGAGGCATTCGGCACAGCAGTCTGTTTCTCCCGGTGGCACTGCTCGTTTCTTTCCTGTTTGTTTCATGTTGATTCACAGGGCCAGGAGCTCCGTCTGCATTCAGTGGAGCAGCTGCACTCCCTGTGTCGGGGGCATCAGTGACCCGTGGAGGAGCAGCAGCGGCTGAGCACAAACGTAAACACAGTGGTGGCCGTGAGGTGAGCTAGGGCTGGACAGGGAGAGCTGAGTGGAGAAACACACACCCATCCTCGTGCCTTCCCTCACCCCGTGAAGCCAAAATAACGCACAGGTGCAGCCAGAGAGCTGCCTGTGTTTCCTCTGCTTTCTCCTGCAGAGCCGTCTCTCTTGCAGCGCACACCCCACAGCACTGTTGTTCGGCACTTGCTTCATAGAAATTGCTCGGTGCTGCATCACCCCCTGCACAGAGATGTCCCCCTAAGGCAGCTAGCTGCCCAGTTAGAGGGCACCAGAGTGCAGCTCCCACCGCCTCAGCGCTGTGAAGCAGTCCTGGCCAGTTTTCTTACCCACTGAATCAGCAGTGATGTGTTAGAAACACAAAATGTCAGACAGATCCACTACTGGATCAGGTGTCTGCCAGTAAGTGGCTGCTTGGGTATACATGTATAGAACTAAGCCATCTGCTTGCTTGATTTTAGTGAGGAAGAAACAGCAATACCTCTCTTGCTCCTCTGCACCACACTGCGTGGAGCTTGTTGGACAAATGGAGCCCCAGCCGTTCACTTTCACAGCAGTGTAAACCATCGGAAAGCTTAAGAGGACAGAAGAGGACACTCCCTCTCCTCCAGCACAAAGAAGCCTGTCCCCGCATTATCTTCTGATGGAAAGTGCCCAAGGGCTGCCCTCGTGCACCTTTCCTAACTGCTCACAAGCAAAAAGCACTTCGCACTGCTCACCAGTTCTATAAAGCATGTTCCCAAATTGAAATGTTACATAAGCCCCTGTGATGCTCCTTCCTCTTGCTTTTATTGTCATCTAATCATGGGAGAGACTTTTAGTGTCAGGAAAATGAACACCACGTGGACATAACATTCCATGTTCTAACGTTTTTTCTTTAACTTCCTATAATTCTCAGAGTCCGAAGAGAAGTAAAAATGTCCCCTATCTTTTTTCAGTGGTTCTACTTCACCGACTTGCTTAATATTTCAAAGGGAATATTTATATTTTCTTCGTTTATCATCGGTGCTGTTAGAAAAATAAATTCAAAGCTGTTTGAACAGGAAGAAATCAAAACTCCTACTCTTATTTTTCATAGAATTACAGAATGGTTTATGTTGGAGGTAACCATCTAGTTCTGACTCCCCTGTGCAAGACAGGTTAGCCAACCACTGAATCAGGCACCAGATCAGCTGCCCAGGATCCCATCCAGCTGGCACTCCACACCTCCAGGGATGGGGTGTCCACAACTTCTCTGGGCAGGCTGCTCCTTTTAAGAATGTACTTCTTAAAAGACAATAGCAGGATTCCGAAAGAACGTTTCTCTCCATTTTGAAGACTTGTGGATTTCAGCAGGGAATTCAGCAGGGTTCTGAATAACACTGTCCAGCTGCTAATGTGTGGGACGTGTGTTCAGACCGACCTGGGCATGCTTTGAAGAAAAGGATGGGAATAAGGGAAAAATTCACATGGAATCTGTGGCGTTTCAGCCCTTCTGCTCTTTCTTTGATTGAACTCACTTCAAAAAAAGAAGTATTTAAACTCTTTATTAATGCCAGCTAATGGCAACGGCCCAGCTGAAAACTAAAGCTGTGTCAGAACTACAGGATTGGGCTTCCAAGGGTCTCTTCTTCCCTCAGAATGTTTGTGCTCTGGCAAAGAATGAAGCAGTTTCAGAACAGTAGTATAATGTAATCAGTGTACTTCAGTATGCTCTAAGCACATCATATATACAACATAATGCAACAAGAGGATAAAGTAACTCCTTGTAGAAAATTAGGTACAATCTGATTTCGGGCAGTTCAGCATTTTGTGTGTTTGGGTTGTTTTTTTTTTTTTTTTCCAGCTAGGCTCTTACAGGGTCCAGTTAACATCACCTGGATTAGAGATGGGTACAGACAGAGCTGTGATGTGCTAAGGAATCAGCTGAAAGCCCAGGTGTTAACGGTGGATGCCAGACTAAATAAGAGCCAGCACCGTGCTCTCCTCATGAATAAGGCAGATGGAAGCTTGGCTTCTTGGTGCTGGTGAGTGCTCCCGGATTTCCGTGTCCAGACTTGGGGCCTCCCGTTGCAGAGAAACTGGTGTGGATCCAGCAGAGAGCTGCCGGGATAACAGCTCACAGGGAGAGGGAGGGAGCTGAGCTGGTTCCACCCAGCAAAGAGGAGGCTGAGGGGAAACTTCATAGCACCCGCATAGCTGCTGCTGAGAAGCTAATCAACAGCAGTGCACGGCGGTGTAAAACGGGACAGCCCGAGGCTATACCAAGCAAACTTTATTTTTTATTAAAGCAAAAAAAAAAAAAAAAAAGAGAGGACAGCAAAACCTTTAAACCAGTGGGATGTTCGACCTTGTTGTTAAACTAACACACGGTGTTAGTGGCGGTTCGATGGCAGTGGCTGCTGTTCTTAGTGAGTTCTCAAGGCGTTCATTAGAGATTTCTGATGAAATTTTACTTTTCCTGCGCTTCATCCTTGAAAACATTCGCTAAGAAGTGTACATACTACTAAAAGCAATGACATGAATAAAGCGGGACTGTGAAGCAAAGGGTATTTCTGGTCAGAGAGGGTTTACGAAGGTCTGCTGAAGAGATGCGATCAGATAGTTGAGTTGAATATCTGATTGTAACTACACGTTCCATTTGGAAATGTGCAGATGTTGTATTAATGTCAACGGAAAGTGGAGTCTCAGCAGCAGCAAAGTGGCACAGGGCAGGGGCTGACCGCAGGGCGAGCTGGGCCATGCCACAGGCGGGATGTGACTCATTTAAGGTCTGCTCTGGCAAGGAGCTCAGTTCTCGAGCGCAGAGGGGCCTTGTGTATGCCTGTTCAGTGTCAGCCCTTACTGTCACGAGGCACTTGGCACACTGAGCAACCCAAAACAGAACTCGAGCCATCTGCATATCTATCTTTGGCTAAAGATTGGGCCAAGAAATGACCAGGAAGATACTCAAGAAATAAGCTGACCCCCATCCAGGGAGCAACACCCGCATGCACGTGTCCACCGCTCAGCCCATCTCTCTGGCCAGGCAGCTCTGATGAGGAGTGCGGGGTTTGTGGCATTGCTCCCGCCCCAGGCCAAGTAACACAGTTGCACAGCTTAACGCTGATGTGCTGTGGTTCTGTGAGAAACACTTCCGCCGTGTGATGTGGAGGCTCCCACCAGTTAACTCTCATGAAAGCTAAAACAGTCCCACCAAAGAACAGCGATTGTCCAGGTGATGCAGAGCTTTTGCAGCCTTCCAGTAACGGAAGGGAGCTTATATACAGGAGGGAGACGACTATTTACGTGAGCCAGACAGTGACTGAACAAGGGGAAGTGGTTTTAAACTAAAAGAGGGGAGATTCAGATTAGATGTTAGGAGGAATTTTTTTACTCAGAGGGTGGTGAGGCGTTGGCACACGTTGCCCAGAGATAACACCATCCTTGGAGGTGTTCAAGGCCAGGCTGGATGGGATCCTGGGCTACGTGATTTAGTGGCTAGCAGCCCTGTCCATGGCAGAGGGGTTGGAAGTGGGTGGTCTTTAAGGTCCCTTCCAATTCAAACCATTCTGTGATTCTATAAAAAACAAAACAAAAACCTGCCCAAGTTTTATGAGCAATAAAAGCCTGAGACTGTAGAAAAACCAGGAAATTCCATCCTCCAGTCCACCAACCCAGCTTTGAAAAACATGAACACTTAAATCCTTTCATACTGGTGATAGGACCTTGACTAAATTTAGAAGACACCTCCTTCCCTCTTAACTATGTTTTGGTTTTTTTTTGCACATCAGGTTAAGGAGCTGTTCTTAAGCACAGGTTCCAAAGGCGTACTCATTTGTGGTAGAGAGGAGGAGCATTTCACAACTGTATCACCCAGAGAGGTGACAGCTCAACTTTGTACTCTTTGTGGCAGCACAAAAAGGAGTGAACTTGGAAATGTGCTCCCATTCCCTCTTAGTGTAACCGTTCTCTAACTTATTGAAGAAAACTATGTGTTTCAGTATTCCTAACCATTTACTCTACAGGCACAAGCACAAGTAGTTCGGAGGTTATAGCACTTCCCCCTCCCCACCCACGTTTAGGACATCAGCCGTTCCATTCAGTCTCACCTTTGGCAATACGAGTGTAGCCAGGATGTAGCCCACAGAGAGTCCAGGTGCTGCCCAAGAAACACTCAGCTCCTGGTCCCTCACTTTCAAACGCACCATTTAAAGCACTGGATGCCCATTCTTAGGGTCCTTGGCTTGCAAACATCAGTGCCCCAGCCACCCTGACTTCTATCACAGAGTCTCTGTGGTGTGCATCAGAACTGAGATTTACAAGAAAACCGTAAGCAAAAAAGAGAGTGGTTACCATTTCTAGTAAAGGATTGCCCTACCTTTTCTACATTTACCCTCTGTAATTTTTCCTAAGTGAAGACATTTTTTCCATTTTAAGAGAATGCAGATCAGTCTGGGGTTACGCAAAGAACTGCTACTGGTTGTCTGCCACAACATAACTATAAATGGGGGTCAAAAAAACGATAAATAAAGAGAAAGACATCCAGGTTTTAAATATAGGTTTCCATTAAAAGCATTACAAAGACAACTTATTTCATTTTAAAGACAAAGAAAAAATCCACTTCTACTGCCAAAAAGAAAAAAAAAAAATCACCCCTTTGCAAGTAAAATTAATTGAGGAACGGTACAGGGTAGGGAGGGAGAGAGGACGTGGAAAGCTAGCAAGTGTTGGAAGGAGCAGATGCCCACCATCCTGGTTGCTTTGCAATGGCACCTTCTTCTCCCAGAGTCAGGTCAGAGAGCCACAGAGTCCTCATGTGGAGGATTTCACCACCTGCTCATACGGAGGAGGGGGTGTGTTGCAGTAGGAAGGTGGAGGAGGGTAAACTGGGTTTCCTTGTGGGGAATTGGGCTGGACGTGGAAAGCCATCGCCATGGGATTCATCACAGGTCCGCCTGGGTCTGTGTAGTATGGCACTCCAGGTTGTTGTGACCCTGAAACAACAGGAGATAAAAGGCATCAACAGTGGCAGCAGCAGGTAGAAGTCACATTCTTCCAGGGCTGGAGAGACAATGTGCCTGTGCTCTGCACATTCAAAGAAGTCTTCTCCAAGTGTTCGCAGGGAGCCACGTTCCTCCCATCCCCATGCAGGACTACCTTTACTTACTGAGATTTCCCCAAAACATTTCAGTTTTGTGTGCTGTGGAAATAACTTAGTGAAACAAAGGGCATTACTGTCCCAACCAAAGGGAGCCCTGCTCTGTTCTCTGTACAGAAGAGCAGAAAGGACAGGCTTGAAATCCCAGGCGGACAAAGGGGCTTCCACTGCAGCTTCTGACTCCGGTGGAAAGTTTTCTGAGACAAAGAGGGCTTCACAGAGTGTTCTGTACCATACTATATTTTCCTGTGCATCAGAATACATCCCAAACAGAACGCTTTCCTTTAAGGAGGAATTTTGCTGCAGAGTAAACATATACAAAGCAAACATCTAAGTTGAAGCCAATTATTGCTGGCTAACAAAATGGGGTGAGACTGTTCAGCACAGATTAAATGTATGAAACAATACTGGAGCCTGCAGGGACATGGAATGGAAACATACAATCGGACACAAATTTCCTTCATCGTGGCTTGTGAGGAATAACAGAGAGTGCTGCCACGAGGAGCAACAACAGTAATGATAATAAATAAGACTGGACTGAAAAGAAAAAACAAATATGACTGTGCAACAGGTTTTCTTCTTTTTGTGACAGTCTCTTTCCCACCATGAAAACAGCCTCTAACTGATTTCCAAGTCAAACATTCATTTCCATCGCTGACTCAGTATTACCACAGAAGGAATTTAGGCATCTGGAAGCTTCAGGTGTCCTCTAGTACTTCAGCACTCAAGAAGGACCTGCATACTGCACCCAGAAGCACACCCGTACAAGATTAAGATCAGATGGACTGAGCCATAACACAATGCACATGGATGCAAAATCATCACAGAGCTAGAGGTGGATGGCTCAGGAGTTGTGTTTGGACACACACGAGCAAAAAGGATGGAAAGCAGATTAGGAACAAGGCTATTTTCTTCTTAACAACAGCATTTTTTCCTTTTCGTTGTGTAAGCACAGAGGACTGCTCCGTGGCCGTTCCTCCTCAGAGCACAGAAACTGAAACGGGAAGCCATGAACTCTATAACCATTACTTCATAAACCCTTACAGTAGCAGCTCACAGCAAAGACATCTGGAAGGTGAGGAATTCAGGAAAGGCAGGACAGAAAACAAGAAACAGGAGGGAGACCAACTTTTTACGTGGGCAAATAGTATAGGACAAGGGGGAGTGTTTAATTTAAACTAAAAGAAGGGGAATTTAAGTTGATCTTAGGAGGAAGTATTTTAGTCGGAGGGTGGGAGGCACTGGGACGCGTTGCCTGGAGAAGCTGTGGATGCCCCATCCATGGAGGTGTTCAAGGCCAGGCTGGATGGGGCCCAGAGCAGTCTGATCTAGTGGCTGGCAACCGCACACAGCAGGGGGGGTCGGAAGTGGGTGGTCTTTAAAGTCCTTTCCAATCTAAACCATTCTGTGATTCCACGATCACGGAAAACACCTGGGATTGCTGAGATACTGACAAAATGTACTGCTAAACAAACAGGAGCAGCACTGGTAGGCTCAGCTCAGAGGCCAAAGCTTTTAGAAACGGTAATAACAGTTTGGAAATAGGTGGAACACGCAGCTTACCAAAGGACTTGTGCCTATTTCATACTTGCCCACAAGTTGTGCTCCACGAGGTGTTATGAAAAACTAAAACCATGCTCTAAAATTAAATCTGATTCACCAGTTTACCAACCCAGCCAATGACGCCCCTTGTTCACACATCTTGGAGCAATTTTTCAGGCTTAAAAATATCCTTTAGTTTAGTTTGGCTGTACCCCATCCCTCCACCGCTGAAAAAACACTCTCTGGAGAAATGTGTGGAAAGGAAAACCACAAAAGCTGAATGGATGCTGCAGGATCCTTGGGATTAAAAAAAACAACAACAACTTGGGATTTAAAAAAAAAAAAAAGGGTAAGTAGAGTCTTAGTTTAAGTCTTTTTATTCACTTAGACCTGTGTCTATGAGCACACACTTCAGAACGTCCTCTTGAGAAAACAGCATTCCACAAACAGCATTCCAAAGTCTGTACACTGTATGCAGGTGTCCAGCTGCAGGCACGATGGAGGAGAGAGCCCAAATGCTCCATCTCCTCACCATGCTTGTCATGGCTCGCTGGAATGCTTTTTTTCTGTAGAGGTTGTCTAGTGTGGCATGGAGATGTAATGGTTAAGTCTGCGTCATTTTCAGGGAGATCTCTTCAAGGAAAAATACTACCTTGTATTTAGACTTACAAGGCAGTTCAAAACTATAACAAGTTACCAGTTCCTAAAGACTTGTCAGAAAAGGTAGTTACCCTCTGGCTTCAGCTCTCTCTAACCTGCCTTGTGACAAAATGACAGCCCAGGAGGAGAAATGTCACTGTACTGCCAGAGGAGCCATCACTATGAGGATCCTCCAGATGCTCAGCCACAATGGACCAGCAATCAGACTAACAAAGGGAGAAGGGCAACTTTTCCACAGGAAAAAAACCAGCACAGAACATGAAAGACAGATAAAAAAAGGAAGTCTTGCAATTTTGCTTGGCCATGGAAGAACAATGTTTGGCTTTCCTTCATCTCTGTCAAATTTCACCACTTGACAATGATATTTAAAGCTCTTTTTTTTTTTTTTTTTTTTTAATTCCTCATGTGGAGGAGATATCGCTGTTGATTATGGGTACCTGTCATTTCATCTACACTGCAGAGTGAGCATTGGCTGTCCTCCTTCCATTCACAGGTACGCTGCTGTAAAGACACTAGGAACCACAAGAGAAGAGAACTCAAAGTCCTGCTACTCTGGGTCTCAAATATACTGTTACACACTGCAGCTGAACAGCATCATTAGGAAGGCAGAGCTTCATTCAACACAGGACAATCCTGTGGTTCAACACAGGACAGTTCCTAGGCAAAATCCACCAGTTCTCAAAAAACAAACACCCTCCCCCCCCAAAAAAACACCTTTTTGCAATACCTCGGCAAACTTAAGAAATTAGTGATACTTGTTTAATGAGCATTTTCTGACCTGATGCAGTGTTGACTGGTTGTCTGGTGTAAGACACATTAAAAGTAGGTTCTTCTACAAGTGGAGGAGGGTACATCCGTCTTCGGATAAAGAAACCAGCTCCACAACAGAACAAAACTCCCATCATCAAAAGGAACCTAGGCAAAGAGCAGAAGGAGATCAAAACCCACCTGCATTCAGGCGGCTCTCAGACTGAGACCGTTCAACAACGGAGTACCATCTATCAGCCAACAACCAATGACTTTTATCAGGGTTTCTTAAATCAGAGAATCATGGAATCATTCAGGTTGGGTAGGTGGCCTATGTCATTTGAGATAGCCATATCTTGAAGTACTTATGGACATATTGTGGACATTTCTTGTGACTTGTATTATTTCTGGTACATAAAACAAAACTCAGAAAATGAAGTGCCCTTGAACTTTTTGGAAAGTTCAGATTCTTATCCGACCTTTGCCACTGGATTGTGAAACTGAAATGCCAGGCCCATATAATTTCAAGCTGCATATGCTAGACCCAAGTCTAGCTCTTAAAGCGTCTAGGCTAGTCAGTAGATTTTAGGGGGACTGGTTGTACAAAGAGGTAGGCTTATTCTGCTCATAGAAGAAGACTCTAGATGTGGGTGAGGCACTGGAACAGTCTGCCCAGAAATGTGGTGGAAGCCCCGTCCCTGAAGACATTCAAGGTCAGGCTGGACCAGGCTTTGAGCAGCCTGATCTAGCTGTAGATGTCCCTGTTCACAGCAGGGGAGCTGGATTAGATGACCTGAAAGGGTCCCTTTCAACTCTAGGGACTGTATGATCCTATGCTCTTAAATGAGGAAAACTAATTTTGACTCCCATGGGAAATATGGCAGCTGACATTTGAGCTCAAGCAGAAGCATTCAATAGTGAAAATGACAGAATCGCAGAATTGTCACATTTTGCTTTGGACTTCCTAGACAAGATATATGTTGTTACGGAAAAGGACATTATTTTGCTCCAATTCTTCTCCGCTTCTTTTCCAATCTGACTAAACCTTCCTCATGATTGCCCTGCTCAGGTGCCCTGGCACATGCAGCAAGAGCACATCAAGAGATCTTGTTTTCAAAAGTACTTTTGAATGGTGACTTTCTCTGTATTTCTTTTCAGTACTTATCAGACACGGTAGTGACTGATGCAAGCTCCAGTAAACCTAAATGGTTTTTATGACTTTAATTGCCATATCATTTCCTTTCTTTTCAAGACCATATTCTGGGAGGCTATGATAACCGTGCACTTTTGGAAGGGTTGGAGGCAAGAAGACGATTTTATTATTCTTTTTTTCTGCTTAAGTTGGCAAGAGGCAAGCCTACACACTGTGCTTACCTCCTCCGGAGCTCTCCCAGGTGCCTGAGAGGAACCACGGCACTGAACAACACTAAGACACATTTTATGCACTGGATCAAATTTTGTTCTTCTTTGTACAGTGGACCCGAGCAGAATGAGGTTCTGTTTCCCTGAACCATTGGCAGTATTCCAGGAAAGGATTTTTCCTGAACGGGAAAACAGATTCATGGCGGTACTCTACCGATACAGATGCAGAACTCCTCAGTTATATCCGTAAGGATTGTACGTTGGAATCCCACAGTCAGCTTTGGGAAATCTCTGTATTGTGTCAGGCTTCTGTTTTCCAGTGGTTACTCATTTCCATTTTTAAGGCTTTTTTTTTTTTTTTTTCCAAGCGGTCTTCAAGTTCTACACAAAAATGCCTAAAATCAGGTTTTCTAGGAGAGCTTTTGCTCTCTACTGTAACGAGAAGGTTTTATTCAGGTGCTTTTTAAAATTCCTCTCTGAAAGAATTTACCTTATTTTTTTCATTATGCATATAAAAGTGATTAGTTTAAGCTTTATCCAGATTACTGAGCTGCTGGTTTCACAAGCTCAAGCTTTTCTACCTTATTCTCCCTTGTTGTCATCTCCAGTGAAATCCTCATTTTAACTGAAGCTTCAATTCACAAAGCAAGACTGTCTTGAACCCTGTATAAATGTACGACTCTCCTTATGCAACCTTCTTTAAAAAATTAAATTTAGTGCCCAACAAAAATGGACGAACGCTGCCATGTGGTAGTAGCTGGGATGGGCAGAAGGACAAACGTGAGACCACTGCCTGTACAGGCCAGCAGGATGCAGAGATGGGAAAGGCCAACCTGGAACGAGTGACCTCTTTTTCCAGTGTTCTCTCACTGCTTATCAGATAAACACTTCTTTTTTTACTGTTTAAGGTGTTACAAAATCATGAGGATTTTATTACTGCATACTTGCGTACTTTACTTTAAACCACTAGGGCTGGTGACACCCTGATTCTAGTCCTACTAACAAGACAAGAACAGGACGCTGGAAACATTGAAATCTGGAATTTAGTTGCGGCCTACCAAAAATACCATAGTCGCTGGATAGAGAGGGCTCTTACACAGCATCTCGAACCACAGCAGTCCTCATAGGAGCGACATCTGCACGGGAATAGAGAGAGAAGGTGGTTGTTGTTCACAGCAGAATAATAGGGAAGGGAATATAAACTCAACATTTCCAGCAAATTCAGTCGTTTAAAATAGACACTACAGGGTCTAAATGTGCACAGGAGCCTACGACACAGATGCTGCTAGCCCAGCCCCAGAGGCTTTATTTACAACCCTGCCCTGAGCCAGGGAGGCAAAATCTGCAGCTGCTGCCTGCTGGCACAGAGCACAGCTGTGCTCTTCCTAAGGACAGGCACCACTGCTTATTTAGGGCTGTGAAAGCATCTAACCCCAGCTCTATCTACTCTGACACACACAAACTGCACCCTGTCAATGTCCCTGGAGTTGCTCCTGGTCTCGGAACAAGAAAGAATCAGATTCAGCTGTCACTCTTCACTTAAACCTGAACTATGGTCCTTACCCCTCAATTTTCATACACTCACTTGCGGAGACTGTCACCCCGTGTCAGGTCCCACAGCTACCACCGGGAACAAAGTCCAACGGAACTGAGTAGAAGCAAATGGTGTTTGACCAACTGGATAAGGTTATGATTCATGCATACACGATCATGGCCACGGTTCAGAAGCTTTGTACCTGTTATTGAAACTGCCTTTCCATGTGCATCTTTAAAGCCGACTCAAAACGACTAAATTTAGCGTTTAATTACACGTAACAGGACACACTACAAGGACAAGTGCTGCAGACATCAAACACGAACCATTTGGGGTTTTATTCGCTGCCACAGACAAGAGTTGCAAGGTCAAAACTGCCAGATCCCTCGTTCTCCACAAAGTGGCAGCTTCCCAACACAGAAAACAGCAAGCGCAGAAAAACTTCAAGTGCACCATTACGGACAATTTTAAAGGCCATTTTTGCTTTCCAGGAGTAGCAGCAGACAGCGTCTGCCAGCAACCCCCATTACTTCAGTAGGCTCTCCTACAACACTGCGCTGGGAAACGATATTTCATACAGAATGGAACAGCTTTAAAAACACTGTAGCACCCATCTTATGGCAAGCACAAGTTACAGCTTCATTCCGACCAAAGCCAGCACGTGGGTTAACTGCCCCCTCTGAACAACTACAGAAAGTGCCATTTCCACTCCAAGGAAACACGCTACGTGTGCAGCAGTACAAAGGACAGAGGTAACGCAGAAGCTGTGGTACGTGACAAATGCACCAAAAGGAAAGAGGTGGGTATCACAACTAGACCAATCTTTTCGACTGCGTTTACTTCTGTATGTTTTGTATGGCAATCAACCATCTGGCTTCAGATAAGTTTCTCAACTAGATAATTGCGCTCCCATATTTGTAAGCAAAGCTCCAAAAAAAAAAAAAAAAAGAAATAAAAATCAATTGGCTAATTGTACGGATAATTACATGTTTACACGCTCAATTAATTTGCCTCAACTCACAATATTCATCAAGCCACACAGGCTTCAGCGTTCAGTGGGGGCAGGGGAAGGTGCACTATGGACACATAATCATCACATGCACTCTTCCAATGACCGGCAGACAGGATTTCTTGTAGTAAGCCCAAGGATCTGATATTCTGATCGGCATGGCAAGGTCTGCTTGTGTACTCAGACGTACCATCTGGGATGTGAGCACAGCTAGCTGCCAAAGCCAGAAGAGAAAATACCCACTTTGCTGAACCTGAACACTCTCCAGTCTCCAACGTCTCTTCTTTAAAGCTTGCCTGGATCCTAACCGCTGCCGTTACTCAAAAATATCAGATATAACTACCAACAAGACTTAACAAGTCAGCAGTAACTTTGAGTCCTATCAGAACCAAGAAGCACTGCTCCACACTTCCCCCCAAGCGGATCAACCCAAGAGGAGCTTTCAAGACCAGTCTTAAATACGCGAACAGGGTCAGGCTGCTTATCAAATTGCTACGCTGACGCAGCATGGGTCAGAAAAGCAAAAAGGAAATGAGAGGTTGTAAATCCAGCAGGAAGGAGCTGGAGGCCTATTCTGTGAGCTAAGCGTGCTAGTAAATAAATGATGTATCCTCCCTGATACTTACCTTGCTTATTTTGCATCTGTTTTTTCTGGAGCAAGAAGGGATGGGAAGAGGCTATTTTAAAATCTGTAATTATGGTCATTCCAACAACCAAAATTAAAAAAAGCATATGTATGATTCAGTGTAGCACCTGAATTTACTTTTTTTTTTTTTTAACTCTACAGTGTCTAGGTTACAAGTCAGCACCATTTTTGAAGTCTTGGTGCCTCAGCTTTTCTTCCTGCAATAGAAAAGTACCAGCTGTAAGACAGAAATGTTCAACAGCTGAACATTTATGAATCTCGAGTCCACCGAATGGCCAACAAGCAGGCCACCAAGAAGTTTTGTCTTCTACAAAGATGACTGCACTTTCAAATGGCTGAAAATGAGATAGAAAAGATTAAAGAGTCTCTCCCTGCAGCTATGTTTAGAGAAACTCCATTTTACTATAGCCAATAGGCTTTGCACGGTGACTCAGCCGAGTCTGAGCATTTCACCTCCTGGGTTGATCTCTGAGGTTAAACCATCATCACGACTCAAGTGAAATCCCTTTGAAATCTGACACGTAACACTTCTACTTTTTACCCATAAAACCAAACAAATGCTTGATTTTTTTGAAAGGAAAACGGGTAGGAGTCTGGAATCGAGGGTGATAGCATGATCCCAGTGTGCTGGCTGTAGTATTTGCCACTACTTGAGAGCAGCTGCCCAAACAGACTGAAGAACAAATGGCCATTTGCTGATACTGCTCTTCTGGTACTGCTTGAGAGCTCTGCTTGTCTTTTGTTCTTGATTCAATGTGCTATGAAAGGAACAACACAGATCCTGCCAAAACTCATCCTAAATTACAGCAAAGCTAATTTACTTATAAAATACATTATTATTTGCAGGCAAAAGAAGACAATAAAATCAGTTTATTAAGAGAGTAACATACATGCTTGAGCATTATTGATCTTTTGATGTTCTAGCTATCTCTTACTGCCAGACAGCAAATCCCAGCAAAATTAAGACCCCAGCTCGGAAAAAAACAATGAAGCACGCACATCTATATTTATTCAATGGATATGCTTGCTCTTTACACGATTATCTTTGTGCCTCGGCTCTTCTTAACAGGGAAGAGTTGGTGTGTCTTCCACCCAGCAGTCCTGACAGTACCCTTACCCAGAGCCCTCGAACATCTGTCTGCCTCACATTCAGGAATAATCTTGGCAGTTTTGGGTTTTGTCTTTCCTAAACCTTGCTTAGAATCAATTTGGACTGGCCTGAGCTCATCTCCTACGGAAGACTACTCTAAAGCCAGTTCCCTTCTTTCACAGATAAACAATGATCCCAAGATCTGCCTTTTCCTAGGACAGTGTTTGTGTCATCGATCAACATTTAATCCACTGTGTAAGGATGAGGTATGATCCACAACTTGCTTTGCTAATCTGAAAACCTGAAAGCGTATGTTCTCCTTTTTTAAAATGGCTCTCCCAGTGATCCGTGATTCAGAAGGAAAATGTTTTCATTCATAATTCAGTGGAGTGAAATTAATGCGTTTCCATGTTTAATTACTGGTATTGCCAGCACACCAAAGAACTGCTGTGTCAGGGATCAAAGTTACACTCTGCTAGATCACAGCAACCATCTTTCTTTTAATGGATTTTCACTTAACCCACAAAGCTGAATGCTTTTCTTAATGGACACACAAAGCATGAATTTTCATGTGAAGGGTATAAGGCATGACCCAAGCCCTGTACTTACATGTGTTCTTCAGATGACAGCTACTCAATGAAATGGTCCGGAAGTTATTTTCTATCTATACCCATTCCTACACAGACGAACACGTTCCTTCCCAGCACAGTCTCTACAGGAAAGAACTGCATCTAAAAACAATTCCCTGATCGGTGCTTGCTGTAAACCAGAGAAGTTAAAAAGGTAAGGGAGGATTACAGTTTCCAGTGGACTTATCACAGTGGTCTGGCAACATATTCCCCATCAAAAAGAATTCCTTTGAAATGCAGACTGTAATGTTCTTGGTTTTCCTCTCTAGGCTGTTTGCATCATCTGTGCCACAACCTGATTTAACACTGAAGATGTTTGATTAGCAGTGTCTTTCGGAAGAGTAAAACAAAGTGGAAATTGTTAATCTATATGTTGAGGGCAGAATGCTGGCTCGGAATGCAGGGACAGAGGAAATGAGCGTGAAAGAAAATCACAAAACCTCCACAACAACCAAAAGTCCTTTCGATACAGTAAATTGCATGGTTCCTAACTAGTGTCCTATACACAAGCCTGACTGTAGTTTCAAAGAAGGCTGCATCCAGCGATAAGTTAAATGATTGCTGCTTCATTTAAGACTCCTTGCTGGAACCAACAATTAAGCTCATTCAAAGGATTGTGTAGCAATAGTCTGAAACTGAGAAAGATTTGGTAGAAATGGCCAGTAGCATCGCATGAAACTAAGAAAGACCCATCTGTGGTTCTAACACTGGTATAAGCAAAACACCAGAAGGAGAACCACAAGTGGAAGGGATGAGAGCTGAGACTGGGCCACCTCAAGGCTGAGCCCTCAAAGCTGGAAGGTCTGCCATGGTTAACAGATGAAGGTGGACAGCCAAAATCTGCCCACGTGTTCACTTGTTCAAGGACCAAAAAAAGAGGTTTTTCCTTTCTTTTTGCTTATGAGAGATTTAACCTGGTTGAAACTCAGCTGCCTGTCTTCAAACTCAGCCAGGATACAGTGATGCTGAACTGAGAAAAATCAAGCAAAGAACCAGAAAGAAAAACAAAGCAAGCTAACACCACTAAGTGACTAGCAAATACAATTCTGATGAAGCCCAAAAGCCTGGTTACGCTGAGGTTAAGGAGTAAGGCCACTGAGCAAAACAGGACCATGCTGACATGAACATCAGAGTTAGACCTGAATGACGAGGAATGAGGATCAACAGAAAATGTACAGAAAAACTGAAAGAGGGGAAATAATTTTTCTATTTCACCACCATTAACTCATTTAAGGCTGGGGGAGGAGGGGAGGGGCGGCTCTGCCATTTTGCTGGGGGCAAGGAGGGGATGTGTTGCTGCTCTTCATTGTCAGAGGAGCGTGTTACAGGCTTCCTCAGAAGGAATAAGCTTTCTGCTGTAGTAAAGGGATCTGTGGGCACTTGAAGGAGGATGGGATAAGTAATATGTCTTGTAGGGCAGGGCAGAAAATTAGGTCTGAGCCCTGAGATGGTTAGCGCAACAATGGGAGAGAATACCATTCTGGATGTAACACAGAGCCTTACACCTGAGTAAGTTTTTTCTTTTTCCCCTGCTCCGTGTTCTCAGCAAGCGTCACTGCATCTCGTTGTAACAACAGAACAAGGGGCAACAGGCAGAAAGGGGAACACCCGGAGTTCCATACGAACACTGTCAGAGTGACAGAGTTCTGAGTGACTGGAACAGGCTGCCTAGAGGAGAGGGGGAGGAGGGGGGAGTTTCCTTCTCTGAAGACACTTAAGACCCATCTGGATTGCCTACCTGCGTGACTTGCTGCAGGGAACCTGCTTTGGGGGCTGGGGGGGGACTCGATGACCTCTAGAGGTCCCTTCTAACCCCTGCAATTCTGTGATTCTCCGCACGCATTTCCATCTTTCAGTGAAAAAGCAGCTTTGAAATAAAAGCCGCTGGCTGTAGTTCCACACAAGAAAGACCTAGGTTAGTGACTGAAGATACAGGGAAGACAACCAGGCAAGGAGCTTAAACACGACAAGTAGAGTGGAGAAGTAATCTCAAGGAGTCCATTTTTTGCCCACTGAACGTGAAAACTCGTGAGTACACTGCTGGAAACAGAGTCCAATTCAAGTGTCTCAGGTATCCAATTCAGTAACTCTTGAGCATCTCTTAACAGAAAGATGTTTCAGCACAAACGCCGCATCCCACTGTTGGTATCCATTTAAATGCTTAAGGATCTACAACACAGGCAAGGTTTCCGGCTGGTGGAGCAAAGTGATGGGCAACATCTGCAAGAACAGTCCCTTGTAAAGTGTGGGTCTGATTTTGGCTTATAATTACATAAATATATAATGAATATAATGCTTCATAGATTAATGCAGCTGTGACCGTGGTAGGACACTTGTACTAGAGAGTTAAAATGCTGCTCCTGGTAACCAGGAGAGCACTTGAGGCATAGTTAGCCAGGTACTTCATACATCACCCAGCTTTTAACTACTTCAGAAAATGCAGGGGAAGAAGAGGGCCAAAAGGAAGACAGGGCCTTTCCAGTATTTTTTCTTTTCCTCCTAAGAGTAGAAACAATAGAGACAGACTAGTTATTTGCTCAAGACTTTATTTCTGTCTCCTTTGACAGAATTAGGGATAAGAGATAGAGATAAGATAGAGATAAGATACTTAACCCCTGGCTCTTGTACAAATGCGAAAAATAAGAGCAAGCAGCAGCTGAAGAATGGATTACTTCTCATTTATTCTTTAGGTGAAGGGTTTATGAGCACTGCATTCATTCTAGAATATAGTTAAACCTTGCCTGCTTCTGATGTGATGAGCTGCTCCTATCACACCAACCATCCCACAAACCTTCTAACCTGTGGCTTTATTGTATCCTCAGCTCACTCTTCTCAGACCCCAAGAGGAAAGCCACTCTGCAAAGGAATTCTCTTTGTTGACTGCAAAGGTAGCAAGTCTCCTGTCTTTCCAGCCTGCAGTTGTGTATCCGTTTGATATACAACACCTCACCGGCCTTTTTTTCTTTTTATAACATAGGCTGCAGGCCTTTCTTTAGCAGAATAAAGCAGAGGAACACCTGATTTAAGGTTCTGAAAAACGGAAGGCATGGATAAAACAGTATCATGACAGTTCTTAATTTTCTGGAGAAGGAAGTATGAATTTCTCCTACCGGCAGGAATGCAGGCTTCTAATTAATCATCAAGCCCCCTGTTAAACACAGCATTAGTTCTTTGTATCGCAAAGTGCTCCCAATGGTCAAGCATCCCTACTTCATCTAATTCCTTATCTGCTCTGGGAGAATAAACAGCCTGCTGGTAGGGGGCAGTGGGCGTCCAAGAATGTGCTATCTGCCTAAATTGAACATACTTGTGTACAGCACATCTTTTTCTCCATCAGACTTCCATAGGACCAAACACAGAAAAGGACATGGGTACTAATGACCAATAGTTAGGTACCATCCTGTCTTTCAAAATCTTCATTCCAGGTCTCCCGGTGCAGAAAGGGACAGAAAGGGTTGAGCGATCCTTGATGCAGTTCACTGGAGCTCAAGCCACCTACAAGCCTACCCCTCCCACTAACAGGAAGACAGAATAAATTACTTCTCAGCCTTGCATTAGTGTTCTTAACTGGGGCATGGAAGAGTTCACACTCTGATGAATATTTCAAGGCAAATGGCTCCATCTGGAAAAGCTGAGGCTCGCTCATGATAAGCCACAACTGTGGAAGTAAGGGGGAGTAGGACTGCATTTCATGCTCTGCCTTGAGCAGTGGAGAGCCTGGTTTCAGTGTCCACATCTGTAGAGAAATACATCAAAAAGCGACTTCCCTTTCTGTCCTTCCTCCCTCTTTTTCAGAATAAACTGCTTGCATCTGGTCAGCCCTCGTCTCTGAGAGATCAGACTTCAGATCTTAAATAGGGTCAGTCACCTGCTTGACTGCCTGTGAAGGCTGAGCTGTGAAATTCCTTTCCCTTCCTCAGGAGCCATTCTTGTGAGTTGGTTGTTGGTGTGGTACTCAGACTCTCCCCAGGCTGCACACAGGACAAAAGATCCACTGAAGAAAATTCATCTGTGTGGAAAGGCTTCCAGCAGCTGGGTGATTATGATGCTCATGACTGGAACGTCAACATCCATCAACACTGAGGGAATCTAGCCCCTTATCTGAAGCAAGGAACACATCCCTTGAAGGGCATAGGTCTACTGAAGCGAGTTGTGATGTTCTGTACCATTACTGTTTAAGATTACACAGAAATGAGTAAAGCTGGTGGGGGGTTCTGCTGCCTTTATATCCTGATGGTCTGATAATTACTGTCTTCTTCCTTTAATACCACACGCTTTCATTCTGGAGCAGAAGTTACATAAGCAAACAGGCCCTTTCTCCAGCTGTTCACTTGAACACAGTATCCCTGTCCCAAATCCAGGTCTCTGTTTCCATACTCTACGAGCCATTCAAGATGCCTGGAATCATAGAAAACTGCAATGGCAGTCCCATCTTCCTTCCCATGCTGGTTTCAAATCAAATGGAAGAATAAATCAACAGCTAGCTTACTGGCCTAAGCACACACCTGCTGACATTTCATGCAGCTGTAACTGCAATTAGAAAGCAGAGTGTATCATCAGGAAAGCTAACTCAATTAAAAGCAGTAAACATAGCAGGATGTGGAGCACAGAAAGTAACTCCCACAGTGCAACATGCTCCATATCTGAACTGTGGGTTTTTCCCTGTTCTCCTGTACACGTTTTGACAGACGAGCTGCTTCTTAAGCACTTGGAGCAACAGTGAGAGAGGAAATCTTTCCTACTGCTTTTACCTGGAACATTTTTCAGGATCTTGGTAACGTAAAAATATTGTTATAGACTCTAAACCCAAATGAATATGACTGTGTGACAAACACGTCAAAATTTAATCAGCAAAGGAAGAGAAACCTGTGGAAATACACAACAGACTTATTTCAAAAGCCACAGGAAAAAAAATCAGCATTCTTCTCCATAATAAGAAAAAGAATTGACTGCTCCTAAACACTGCAGAACACGTACTTGCTAATATTCTTCAAGTTCAAAACATTCTTTTTTTTTTTTTTAGATTTATATTAAAGTTCTTACACTAATTCCAAAAGGAAAATTAAACAGTATTTAACATAAATGTGTACATTTGCAGCTGTCTGTTATACGCAGTAAGCTATTTTCTATGGCAGAAACATTTAAGCCTAAAAATACTGCATTTATGTCTACCCACATTTTTAGCATTAATTCAAGTCCTGCATCAGATAAGAAGCAAAAGAGATTACAAGATGACACTCCTCTATGCTGCTTCTGTCCTTCTCATCACTGGTAGCGTTTTCTTCCACAGAAAGGTTCCATGCTTCTTTTTTAAGATCTTTCATGTAGAAGCCCACCACTAATCCTCCAAAACATACTCACACGGGGAACCCATGACTAAGCCCCAGTGTAAAGAGTCAGCGCTCCGGAGGTGGAACAAAAACTACAAAGAAAACAGGTAAGGAGGAGTTTAGAAAACATCACATGCACAAATAGGAAAGCCAAAGCTCGCTCACAACTGATACCTGCAAGGGACACTGAAGGGCAGCAAGAAGAGCTTCCACCCCTACACTAGCACTGGAAGAAAAGGCTGAAAGGAAATTGAGACCCTCTGCTGGGTGGGCTGAGTGATTTAGTGACAGCAGAAACATAAAAGACTGAAGTACTCAATGCATTCTTTAACTCACTGCTCATTAGCAACAACTCCCAAGCCTCTGTGCTTACAGACAGTGTTGTAGAAGGCAATTAATTACCAGAAGCTGACGATGATCATGTCACAGATTACTTACGTAGACATACAAGTCCATAGGACTAGAGGAGCTTCACCCAGGATACAGAGAGAGTTGGCCAACATCATGACACTTTTTAGCATCCCCAAAAAGTGACAGAGACTGGGGGAGATCCCCAGACACTGGAGAAATGCAGATTTTTTGCCCATTTTCAAACTAGGTCAAAAGGATAATCTGGAGATCCATACGTCAATCATATTTGTGTCAGCTGCCAGCAAAAAAATTAAAAAATCAAAGACCGAGTTGTCCTGAGACATTTATGGGCATATGAAGGAGAAGAAAGTGAATGAGAACAGTTGGCATGAATTCACTAAGGGTATATCACTCCTCTTCAGACTGAGGGCCTCTGGACAAGCCAGAGAGCTGAACGGGTTAAAAACAATCCCTGCAACTTGTTTGGGCAGCAGGACTCAAAGGACGGTGGTCTATAGGTTACACTCTCCCCAGAGAGTATGAAAAACCACGGGTAGTACTGCAGAGAGATCTGAACTTGCCCTGTTGACAAGCACGTCACCAAGTTCACAAATAATACCAAACTTGGGGAAGATCAGCTAGTGAGCTCAACAGCCTGAGAGGGACCTCATACAAATGATCAAAGACAAATGCAAAAGCCTTGCCTGTGGGAAGGACAAACATCTTGCACGAAGCAGCTCTGCTGGAAAGGCCCTTGGGGTCACATTAAATAGCAAGCTAAACACAAGCCAGCAGTGTGCCACAGCAGCAACAAAGGCCAGCAGAAGCCTAGTGAGTTAATCAAGCATAGTAATTACCATCTTTCACCAAGCGCTTGCAGGACTGTATCTAAAATTATTCAATTTTGTAGCCCCAGTAAAAAGAATGACACTGATCAACTGCAGGAAGCTCAGCAGAGGGCCGCAAAGAGGCTAAGAGGCCCGCTCTGTGAGGAGGCTGAGGAACCAGAGCTTGTTCAGTTTAGGAAGAAAAATGGCTCCAAAGGGACCAGGGAGCAGCCTGCCAGGACCCAGGAGGTTACTGAGAATATGGAGTCAGGCTCTTCCTGGTGGTGCAGCCTGGGACAACAGGTAACAGGTGTAAACTGAAACAAAGGAGGTTCTGACTTGATATGCAGCAATAAAATGTATCTTCCATAAGGATAGTCAGGCAACAGAGCATACTGTCCACCACAGAGGCTGTGCCATCTCTTCCCTTGGAGTTTTTCCAAGACCAACTGGATTAAAGCCCTGAGCAAACCAGTCTGACCTATTCTGAGCAGGTGGGTGGACTGGAGATCTCCTGAGAACCCTTCCCTCTCTTTTCCTGACTACTTCTGTTAGCATCTCACATCATAAAGAACTTGCAACACACCACTGTTCAGCAGGATGATCTGAAATCATGTTAACAGTATACTGGATAATACAAAAATTCTTTTCTCCCTTTAAGTTACCCTAAGTTATCAATCCTCTTACTACACGTGACTACTTCACCGACCTTAGTTACCCATCGTATTTCCATTTCCCTGGACACACGCTTGTACTCAGAAACATTTGTGATGTTTTATTAAAATGACACCGAGTCTGGAAAGGAAAGGTTTAAAAGAATGCAGGGCCTAGCATCTGGATTTTATCATTTTGTTAAATGCTCAGATGCGAAGGTAGCTAACAACAGGAGGGAAAATAAACAGCAAAGACCTATGGGATCAGTCACTCCTATCTGGAGTGTACTTCACCCTGCAATACACAGGGTACATTTTGTGTACATTCACAATAATTACAATGAAACCACTCATCAGTAAAATCTAAGGCAGCCTTCCCTTTACTATTCATTCTTAATTAGGAAGTGAAAAAGCCAATTAATGTATCTTAAATGCTGCTGGCACCTGTAAACAGAGGAGGTTCCACAGTCTAACGCATTTACTATGTTATGCTCTATGTCATTAATTGTTGCATCAAGAGAAGTATCTCCACTGCGTTCTCAGCCAACTGTCAGTATTTCAAGTACATCTAGAGCAAGATCAACCTAGTTTATGTGAGGGCAGGATAACGATCCTTGTGGAAGATCACATACAAGCCTGCCCAAACAGCTTCATTTCTGAATTGCTTTCGGTGCACCCAAACAAGTAGAAGTACGATCTAACTCTTTCAGCACAGTCGTGGATCATCTGACTCTCTTATTTTCCAAAGGACAAAAATTACAATCCAATGGTTAATATTTTTCTCAGTTTATTTTTACTTACTTTTCCTGTAGAAATAAATATTTTGCTTAAGCAAAAGAAAAGTAACCAAATGAGAATATCTCATGACTCAGACAACCAGTTTGTCTGGCTGGAGAAGTAAATTAAGAGTTCTCTTGGAAATTCATGCTATCAACAGCCAGAAAGCAATGTGTCTCTTAAAAATCCATGCAAGCCTTCATGATTGTTTCCACTCTGAAATAAGCTATACCTTAAACTAACAGATTCACACAGAACAGATAGAAAAGTTTAGGAAATTATCAATTCCTCAGAACTGGCTAAAGAACTAGAATACTATTTGAGAGAAACATCACAGAATCATTGCAGGTAAGTAAGCACCCCTGGAGATTATCTTGTTCAAACCCTTCTGCTAAAGTAGGCTCCCTACAGTAAGCATTCAGGAGGGTTATGAATCTCCAGAGAGGGAAACTCCACAACCTGTATGGACAACTTGTTCTAGTGCTCTGCCACACTCAAAGTAAATGAGTTCTTTCTCATGCTTGTATAGAACTTTTGTGTGTTCCGGTTTGTGCTCCCCTTGAACTGCTGCTGCGCTCCACTGAAAAGAATCTGGCCCCACCAGCACTTCAGATGCTTATGAACACTGATAAAATTCCTCCTCAGTCTTCTCTTCTCCAGGCTGAACAGTCCCAGGTCTCTCAGGTCCTCCTCATAGGGAAGATAACTCCAGACCCCTAATTATCTTTGTGGCATTCCACTGGACTCTCTCCAGAAGTTCCCTGTCTTGAACTGGGGAGCCCAGAACTGAACACAGTATTCTAGATGTGGCCCCACTGGAGCAAAGTAGAGGGGGAAAAGAACCTCCCTTGACCTACTGGCCATGCTCTTTTTAATGTATCCCAGCACATCATTGGCCTTCTGGGCCACGAGGGCACGCTGCTTGAATTAAACTGAAGCTTATCACTCACTTATGGAGGCTAAAAAAAATCACAGCCAGTGGCAAAAACATTTTTTTTTAAGTACTAATACCATTAACTACTTAGAGAGATGTATGACCACATAAACAACAGAGACCTCCCCCTCAGCTCTAGCTGTTAGTACAGAAAGTAAAACTAACGTTTGAAGAAAGTTTTGAGCAACAGCTCTAACAGCCTTTTTTTGAAAACGGCTACAGTAGAGAGCACACTGAATAAAATACCAGAAGGAAAAAGCAGTTACAAAAAAAAGTCAGTGATATTACTGCAAATTTTGTCTCCAATCTGGCTGTATTTCTAGGACAGCTGCTTTGTGATTTCTTATCCCACACTGCTTTTGCTTAGCAGACACAGCCTTATCTCTCCCTCTGCATGGCTGAAGTAGAGGCCTTACAGGAAAGATTAACTCAGCTATTCTGCCACTTAACTTTATCTAAAGTTAACAACCATTTTATATGATAGGCCACCTTGGATTTATGTTACTTCAGGCAATTTTAAGAGATGAGGCACTTTCTAGGAAGAAAAGCCTACCCAGAACAGATATGGCATATGGACACACCAGTCCCAGGAGGCCATGCTCTGAGTATACCACAATAAATCTGCGAACTGACGCAGAACTTTATAATTCTGAGCTGACAAGCTAATCTATTCATTATAATACAGAGTGTCTCAAGAGAGACATGATATACTGTCATCATGGGACTGAAATCACAGGGAAGCCACTAAGGACTACGTTTCTGGGTTTCAAAAGTCTCTCAAGATAGTCTGAAGACCAAAGGACATATTAACATATGTTAACTGGGTGGAAAAACTTTCTGTTAGAAAGCCACTGATAAGAAGGAATGGTATCTATTATGAACTTGGGCAATTAAGTATATCGGCTCCTCACCATTTTCTGGAGCAGCAGTCTGGAAGATAAAATGAAACTTGTTTCTTCACTGTACATTCCAGATCTAGATATGCGCAGAGGAGACACTTTAAGGGTGAAAATACTTACTGTATAGTAAGTATACTTGGGTTGGAAGAGACCTTTAAGATCAACTAGTTCCAACCTACTGCTATAGGCAGGGACACCTCCCACTAGACCAGGTTGCTCAAAGAACCATCCAGCCTTGCTCTGAATGCCTCCAAGGATTATTTAACAGCTAATGAATATGCTAATAAAGGAGGTACTTCCCTCTCACAATATGCATAACAGTCACTTTCTTCCATTTAACCAGCATTCACCAGAAACTATACCAAGCTGACTCAACACTGAGTTTAAGATGTGAAAATGAACAACCTTCTGTGGCATGAGTGAGCCGACTTAACTCAGTCAAGAGCCAAACAAATGCCAAAGCAATGGGGCGTTGCCCTAGGACACTAAGACTAGTGATGTACACCTCCTTCAAGATACAGATGTGAAAAGACAGCATGGGCAGGAAGCAGCAAGGGATCCTACGCAGCAAGAAATGAAATTGTAGAAGTAACAGATGAGGAAACTGCAGGCATTGATTCCCCATAGTTTTGGTCCCCTTTAATCCTACAGGGTTCATACACACTCAAACAGCCTCTCCCTGCTTCCTTCCAAATTTACCCTCATCTATCCTCTGAGCTTTATCATCCCCAAATCCTTACCCCCTTTCTTTAGAGTTTCTTCTTCCTCACTTAAACTCAACATCACAATAATAATAATGGCATTAAGAAGATGCTATTCACCGTCACAGTAACCGCTGAGCACACACATCGCAGCGTTTTCCCCTTCCTTTTCCCATTTACTTACACTGCCCAGCTGACTGCTACTGCCACACAGATACACGATATCTTGGACAACAGGCTGCTGCAGTGAGATAAAAGAGGCTTGCAAACAAGGTGTCCATGCGGACACAAAGCTGCGCAGAGGCTTGCAAATTCCTTTCTGCTTGATCCCTGTAAACTCTCACCAGATAAGTCTTCGGTTACAAAGCTTCAATTGATGACCTTGACCTTAGGAATTTTAAACTTACTGCACAGGTTTAATAGGCTAACTAACTTCTGTGCCCTGGGTGGCATAAAGTTAGAGTTCATTGTGCTTGGGATGTATGATACACAGGGTAGTCACATACAAGGGGGAATATGTATTAGGTGGACCAGGAAGTCTGTAACCTCCAAATACTTCAGCCAATGAAGAAAGGAGAAGGAACAATGTGGACGGGAAGAGGAGATAAAAAAGAGGCTGCAACCTCTGATGGGCTCAGAAACCCATCAGACTCTGCCTACGGAGAAATGCCCCCAGCAGACTCTCTTTATTCAAATAAAAAAAAGCTAAAGACTCTCCTCTTGCTCTTCTTGGGATTAAGATAATTGAACTGAGCAATCCTTTTTAACAACAATATATAAGCCCTCTCCCAGTTCTCTGTATAATTCACAACTTTCTTCCTTCCAGTCTTCAAAGCTGTGTGCAGTTTCAGTCAACCTCTTTGATGGACTAGAAAATAAACACGCTGCTTTTCAGCAAGGTAATCCACTTCACTGCACAAAAAAAAACCAACTCAGTAAACTAGTAATCCAATGGAAACCAATTAAGAAGCAACCTTGCCTGCATCAGATCTATTGCAGAGACTGAGTCTCCCCTTTTATACCCCTTGCTTTCACAGGACTGTATCTCTTTACTTGTGTCATAAAGAGTTTGAGCTAACAACCAATATCCAAGCAGTTCCCCTCTTTGTATTAACAAGGAAAACAAATACTGACTGCAAAAACACATGGGCAGCAATGTAGGCAGAACACTAAGGTGAAGATGAATAATGCACTCCTGAATGTCAAGTGACAGGGGGACACTCTTTCCCACATCGCAACAAAATAAAATGTAGGTGGAACCAAAGTCCTGCTGTTATTAGAATGCAAAGAAAATTATCTCATTTAAATCCACTCATGTTCTAGCCAACCATTTATGCAGAAACATTTCATGTCTTGTATATACAGTTCGGGCCATTCTCAACCATTCTCAACATTTCAGTCACCTGAAAAACAGACAGAAAGTTGCAGGCAAAAACACTTATTCATCAGTTAACACTCAGGATCACAGATAATTAAACCACACAGTGGTTCATTCTTTCAGGGAGCTTTGTTTCTTGCCTGTCTTCCTGGCTGCTTTTTGGCTCTAAGCACTTCTCTCCTGCTTCTGGCTGATGAAGTGGATTTGAAAAGAAAAAGGAGGAAGGTTCCTGGGGAGCATCGGGATTACAGTAATTTCCTATCTGTGACTGAGGAAGAGTTTGCCCAGGGAGCAATGACCTGTTGCTGCTACCTACTCCCCACCCCATTATTTTTTTTTAAACTTAGTTTTAAAAGATGTTTGCAATTATCAAGTTATATAACCCAAAGTCTAGTGCATTTATCTCCTTTCTGCCCCCAAATACACAGGAAAAATAACCTCCCACTCATACATATCCTCTGCCTTTTTATTCTTGCTGTGGGCAACTTAAAACAGAACACTGCAATTTAGCAGGATCCTCGATCATGCTCCCAGAGTTCATTGGCATTTGGTTCACACCCAAACCTGATGTGAATGTTGATGCCACTCATCAAAAAAACAGTTATTCCATAGATAACAAATCATCTCAACTCCCTAAATTAAACAACAGCATTACCACAGGGACACAGCTACTCCTGGTATGCTGCCTGATTACCTTCCCTTGTTCAGAACAAAGAGATGACTGTCCTCACACAGCTCTACTTACGTTTCCTTTCATCGTTCTGAAATGAGAGCTGTTTAAGATCCAACATTTTGTTTTCAACTGGAAAGATCATCTGAATGGGTGGGGAAATGAGTATGCATACTTTTTTTTTTTTTTAATAGAGGGGAGGGGAAATAGATTAGATGGGGAGAGTGGGGAAAAAAATTTCTTGCATTTTCATTTTTAAATTAGATGGGGAAAAGGTCTCAAAGAAGTTATGGAAAAAGTATAATCCATGAAAGAATAACAATTTAAGAGCTGAAAGAATCTAGTAACCTCTTGTTCACTAGAAAACAAAAAGGAAAGTGATGACTACTTACATATAATAGGTAGGATATAACCCTTCAAAGTACCAGCAATGCTTTTTGGCCTCTGTACACTACAAAGAAAGAAGAATACCTCATTAATATTTACACAGAACAAAGTGCAACTATAAACACAAGCACTGAGTGTTTATAAATACTGTAATTTTGAGCAATGAGAAAACGTGTATTTTCCCAAAGACTTCACAATCCCAAAACACATAACTGGGAACTCAGTTAATCTGAACTGTGACGTGACCTGTTCAGGTTCAAATCCTTCATAGCAGGCCTTGTCTATGGGGCCTCAAAAGGTTAATACGATTCACAACTATAGTTAATAGATTCTGTGCATTGCACGCATTGCCTGATGAAAGTGGTGTCTTAAAAGAATATGGAGAACTTAGGGGCTCACTGTGGCTGTAGTAACTTAACAGACCTCCATCACATGCTGAGTTTGAAGATGCAAGGCATAAGATTGCACAGAGAATTGCAGGAAATTATCCATCTTCATGGAATTCCCTACATGCAGAGCCATGCTTGGAAAGGAACAGAACAGAGATCCCACTTCATCTTTGTACACCTTGGAAACGTTTCAAGTGTTCATTAAATAACCTGGGAAAGGAAGCTGCTTTCTGCAGTCCACGGGCATTGTTCTCTTTTGCAGATTGTCAGCATATCCTTGCTGAGGGATGGCGACAGGCATTTTCGGGGGGGGAGGGGGGGAGGGGTTGGTGATGCAGGCGGTGTGGGAAATGCATATCATTACAGGCACTGCCGGAATACAGACAGCAGCTAAGAACAATAGCGGCGCTTAAAAAAGAAAACCAGATGTCAAACCCAAACTGTACATACAAGGCAAAAAATACTTCTGCACTTCCTACTGACAGTGCTAGCACAAAACGGTGCCTCCCTTGCACATATAGTTCCAGAAGCTCTATCACAAACTGCACTATCTGATTACATGCAGACCGGGCATTCTGGGACACCTCCACAGAGCAGCAAGAAAAATCTTCTGGGACTTCAACAGTAATTCTCCATGCTGCTCACACCTGACACCCAAGGTCAGAGAGCACTCGCACATCAGCATTACTTGGATCATCCTTCATGTTCACTCGGCAGCTCACCTTTAGATAATAGCTCATGTAAGTTTATTAGCCTCCCTGAATCCCAGAATACTAAATGAATCCAGTTAAGACAAAGACAAAGTGTTTTTAGATCTCTGAATCTCACTTCTCATGAATAAGAAAAGCTGCAAGCTATTTAATGAGCATCTGATGAGCTAAATCACAGATGGATCAATTACAGCCCCTGAAGACAAACTGCTATGGATTAAATTGTTAGGACTAGTACAGAGGAGGGGAGTAGGAGAAAAGAATTCTGATGAATATGATCAGGTCTGACCACTAATCCTATGACAGGCTCCCACCAGCTCCAAGAAGAATATCTTTTGGTTCTGTTGGAAGGACTAGAACTTTTTCCTTGGGGGAGAGACTTGTTCCCTTCTCAAATCTATGCAGCAATGAATGTGGGGGATTTGTAGGAGGACTCCATGGTTTCTGCTGGCAATGCTGGTGTTCAGAAAGCTATCTCCAAATTTCACAGAACGATAGAATCAACAAGGTTGGAAAAGACCTCTAAGATCATCCAGTCCAACCATTTACCCATCACCAATAATTCTCACTAAATAATGTCCTTCAGTACGACATCTAAACATTTCTTCAACGTTTTCAGGGACTGTGACTCCACCGCCACCCTGGGCAGCCCAGTTCTAGTGCTTTCCCATGTTCTTCCTAGCATTCAACCTGAATCTCCCTGGGTGAAACTTAAGGGCATTCCCTCTAGACCTGTGAGTAGTTATATGAGAAGAGACTGACTCCCGCCTCACCACAACCTCCTTTCAGGTAGTTATAGAAAGAGATAAGGTCTCCCCTAGTCTCTTCTTCTCCAGACTAAACAATCTCAGCTCCTTCAGCTGCTCCTCATAAGACTTGTGCTCCAGACCTCTCATCAGCTTTGTTGAGCTTCTCTGAACACGCTCCAGGGCCTCAATGTCTTTCTTGAAGTGAGGGGTCCAAAACTGAACACAGTACTCAAGGTGCAGCCTCACCAGTGGCTGCAGTTTCCCCGGATCCTCCTTATGAACTTCCTTGTAGATGGGAGTCACATCGGCAAGCCTCCAGTCCTCTGGGACCTCTCCGGTTACCAGGAATGATGATAGATGGTGGAAAACAGCTTGGCAATCATCTCCACCAGCTCCCTCAGCACCCTTGAGTGAATCCCATCTGGCGCCATACACTTGTGGCAGTCCAGGTAAAGCAGTAGGTCTTTAACTGTTTCCACCTGAGTAGTGCAGGGTTTACTCTGCTCCCCATTCAAGACTTCCAGATCGGGGGTAGAGTACCCCAAGGACAACTGGTCTATCTTTTATAGACAGGTGTAAAGAAGGCGTTGAGAACCACACTTTTTCCTTATCCCCAGTGGTCATGTTCCCCAATACATTCAGTAAAGGATGTAGACACTTCTTAGCCTTCCTCTCACTGCTAATATATCTGTTAAAAAACTTTCTTGTTTCCTTTTAGCCCAGCAGCCAGGCTGAGTTGAAGCTGGGCTTTTGCCTTTCTGATTTTCTCCCTGCACATCCTAACAACTTCTTTGTACTCTCCCCAGGTTGCCCTTCCCTTCTTCCACGGGAGGTAGATTTTCTCCTGGAGACTCAGGAATAGCTCTGTTCACTCATACCAGTCTTTCCCCGCTGGCTCATCTCGTGGCACAGTGCAATAGCCGGCTCTTGCACCTTTATGACTTCCTTCTTGAGAAGCAGCCAGCCTTCCTTGATGCTTTTACCCTTCAGGACTGAATCCCAAGGGACCTCCTTTCCAAAGTCATGGACAATTCAGAAGCCACCCTCTGGAAGCCCAAAGCAGCAGTTTTGCTGGCCCCCATCCTAGCTTCACAGAGAACTGAGAACTCTAGCATCTCATGGTCACTTTGTCCAAGACAGCTCCTTACCTCCACATCTCCTACCAGTCCTCTGTGAACAGCAGGTCAAGTGGGGCAGCTCCCCATGTAGGCTCTCTTACCAGCTCTGTCACGAAATTATGTCCTGTACACTCTAGAAACCTCCTAGACTGCTTCTTCTGTGCTGTATAGTACTTCCAGCAGAAATCAGGGAAGTTGAAGTCGCTCATAAGAACAAGGGCTAGTGATCACGCAACTTCTGCCATCTGCTCACAGAATGCCTCATCCTTTTATTATGGTTAGGTGGTCTACAACAGACCGTACCAGGATGTCAGCCTTGTTGGCCCTCCCCCTGATCCTTACCCATAGGGATTCAACCTCATAATTCCCAGCATATGACCTGTATGCCTGCTCTGTCCACCGACCACCCCAATCCCCTGAAGTCCTTTTTGAGAGCCCTCAGGCTTCTCTCAGTGACCTGATTGCGGATGGATAATAATCAGAGGAGTAAGTGAGACTAGGAAGTTCCCTAGAAATATCCCTGACCTGGGCCCCAGGTAGGCAGCACACTTCCCTATGGATAGGGTTGGGCTGACATATTGGACCCTCTGTTTCTCCCAGAATGGAGCTGCCTATGACAACGATCCTTCCTTCCTTCTTGCCAGAAGCAGTCTTGAGGTGTGGAGTCTACTGCCCCACCCTAGACAGCCTTGTGGGTGAAGCTCCCACGGCATCCTCTCTCTTGAGTTCCAGAGCCTCAAAACTATTACACGGGAAACTGGGGAACTGAGGCAAATCAGGATGGGGACTGCCTGTGACGCTGAGCTGGGACCTGTTTCCACTCCTCCTCTTAAATTACCTCCCTCTGCTCAGCGCTGGTAGAGCATGGGGCCCATCACAGGAAAATGTGTTATTATCATTCCCTCTTATTACTCCACCCTATCAAAGCTTTCAACTTCTGAAAGCTTTCCTTTGAATCTCTTTATCAGCATGCTGTTCCCTCTGACTCTGAATTTAGATGTACAAGTTTCTCTCGGTGTCACTCTGCAAACGCACAGCCACTGCAAATTCAGCAGGCCTGCTGCAGATACAGGGCAGAACACTTTGGCTCTTTTCCTTTGAACGTTGCAAAGCAGCAAGCCCTGGCTAAAATCCCAGTCGTCCCCTTGGGAAGCCTTATTCCAGTCCAGTGCCCAGTCTGGAGCACACTTGCAAAATGTTTTTCTTCCTGCTAATGAACGAACATGATTCACTATTTCCCTCAACATCCTTAAAGCCTTTGTCAGTCTAAAGCATTTTAATTGATGTTTTCCCAGCAATGTTTCCGAGCACATGGAGCCTGCATACCCTTCACAAATGTAAAGAAGGCTTTTACATTCAGTACTCATTCTGCCACCCTCCTACCCACATTTCAAACCACATTACAATTTCTAAAACAAACTGGGAAGATGACTCCTTTCCACATCTTCCAAGTTGTAAAAACTGTATTTCTGCCTCTTATTCTGACTTATCTGTTTCAGACAGCTAATATGCTTGCCGCTATCACAAAAAAAGGCTGCAGCTTGGAGAAGGTTTGCAAATACTTCCTTCTAGTTTACAGGGCTTAGGCATACGCACTATAAAAATCTGGTGCGCAGACCTTATTTCTATATGGGACCTAAAACAGTAGGTACCAATCCTGATTCTGACTTTTTTAATACCACAACAATATGAATAACTCATGGAAGCTATTCAGCTCTCCTACACAAGAATCTGGAAAACAAACAAGCAGATCTCAAATGTAAGCAGCAGGGCAGAATCTGGTACATGCTACATTTATACACGTAGGACCAAGTGCAGCAGCTCCCACAGTTAGAACTGTGATCTCCATGGCAACACTGATAAGCAAAACGCAACATGAAGCAGTAGGCTACTAACCACAGTCTGTACTGCTGGTTAGCAGACCTCACAGGAATTCACTGATAATAAGACAACGACACTGGTGGTGCCTCTAAGGATCTCAATCTCCTTAGATACCAGAGAGATGAAGAGCACAGTTTGGACACGGATTAGTTTTTCCAGTCCCACTTACATCCTCCGAAGCAGACCGTGATCACCCATCTCATGCTAAGTACAAATATTCTGGCAAGCTGTGCAAGCTCATGGGAGACATCAGCCCCCAGCACTGGGCTCTGATCCTCACTCAGTCTTCAGAGCATTGCACCTATACAGTCATCAGAGACAAGGCAGTCATGACACCTCAGATGGCAGCAACCAATTCCAGTCCACAACCACACCAAGGGAAGATCAGCCTTATTACTGCAATATGAAGGGATCTCAGACAGCAGGGTTGGTGCCCACTCTGCCACCTCCTTTATGAAGCAAGACTGTATCTCAGAGTTTTACAACGTTTGTACTGTCTGAAAAGCCCATTTATCCATTCACTAATAGCAGAAAAAAGTGTGTATATGGTTTTTAAACTGGTCTTACTTACAACTCTGTGGAAGCAATCCACTTTTCCAGAAGAACTTAGCACACTTTGCTTATAAAATTCTTCCTTCTATGCCCTTTAGCAATTTGGCACTGCAATGTAATATAAATACAAGAGTATGTCAATTTTTAAATGAACGAGGCAGGTCTAATTGGGTGCGCATATGTAATCTTTAAAGAATTAAAGGCGTATGAATTAACCAGATGCTTGAATACCCGCCTTAAGATTGTGTATTTGAAGAGAAAAAAACATGAGACTTATTTATTCATTTATTTATTTTAATAAATTAGCATCCCTCGTGGCCTGTTTTCTCTGGCAGACTGTAGCAACAAGAGCTGCAAGCCATGCTTTTCTGTGGCTTCTAAATTCAGATTTTCTCTAAGAAAGAAAACGTGCTTTCTGCCACAGACTGAAATTGCAAATGCTGCTGCTGCTAGTAAGAACAATGAAAATGAGAAGTTACTAAAACACGAAGCAAAAATTGACTTTGATCACATGGAGTGTGAGCATACACGTATGCACAAGATGTGGAGGAAGACAAACCAGGTAGCTCACTGAATGTCAGAAGGTGCTCCAGAGATCATTAGTTATGCTTTGTAGGGCTTGCAGAAATACAATCTCGCAGAAATATCCTCTAAATTGCACATTATTATCTCCCCATTCGCTTAACAATAAAAAAAGAATATATCGATTAATTAGTCTTTGCAATCAATGGAGCAGTGGATTTATGCACTACAGATTTAAATAATAATAATGCAAGAACAATTACAGCCTTATTTGTAGATAGTAAATACTTTGCAATACAAGTAGAATCAATTTTTGTGACAGGTAGCAATGGAAAAAAAGCAGCTTGCTGTTGATAGACGTGGAGGTCAGGGTGCAATGATGGCAATCTATATTCTGAAGGAATGCTCAGTCTGGGTGGGTGACATCTGCTCAAAGCCAGATTCTGCCAAAGGAACAGGTCTGCTATCGATCTGAGTCAATGAAACTGTACCAGCTCTGAGTCGCTGAGGGCACCGTTCCTTCTTTTTAACCAGAGAAAGATGCTACACACCATTTCCCTTAAGGCTTGAAAGAAACAAAATAGAGAAATTCAGAACAAAAGATTAGAAATTTAAGAGAGTGACTTGCCATCCTGATTGGACAGGAATGGCTCCCAGCGTTCTAGCATGGCACATCAGTGAGCTGCTGCATCCAACTCAGCTGGGTACGTGCTGTGAACTAGTAGGGGCCAGGTGATCCAAACCTCGTTCTCATGGCTGCAGCCTCTGCAGTTTTGCTTGGATTAATTCAATCATACGTGAACAGGAAGAAAGAAATAAAAACATGGAGTAAGACCTCATCGGTTCTAAGCATCACATAACATGTTGTTAGAAAAGGATTTCCTATTCCAGCACATACTGAGAACGCTGTCTTCCACACAGCCAGACCAAAACCCGTCACTGAGGAAGTGGGAAGGACAAGACATTTGTGAACACATGGCCACACTTCATCTGACACACAGGCAGCTTTGCCTGCTGCCTGTGTTGCACAAGATCTGTCGCAGGAGCCACCTGTCCCAAACTTCTGCAGCTTCACTGGTCACACATCACTTGGCAGCTGTTCAGTGGAGCCCAGACAAACGACAGGACGGTCTACAGTGTGGCTCCAGATTAAATAATTGGTTCTAGAAGGTCTGTTATTGGCTAGGAATCGTGTTATGAGATTTGACCTTTAGAATTTTATCAGACTTCAGAATACTACCCATTTCAGTGTCTAGACAAGAGCTGAAAGATGAGATACAAGCTGCTCATTAGATATGGTGCACTAAAATCAGAACGCCTTCTCCATGCTGAGTTTGAAAGATTGGATTTACAGAGACAAGATGAACACACTGCTCTTCCACAGCCAATAAAGGAACAAAATATCATCCACTAGAGTACATACTGAAAAGTGAAGCCTAAGGGTGAAAACAATTTACTACAGAAAATACATTTTGTATTTTTGCCTTGTCTGAATCCATCAAAATTCATCCCTTCTTCCCTGGTAACGCTAACAGATGAGAGTAAAAGTAGCCCATCTCCAATCTGCCCTAAGAAGCAGAGTTTGCAAGCTAGAACACTTGTGATTGCAAGAAATCCATTTGTAACTAAAGACAAAACAACTCCTCAAAAATCAGGATTACAATAAGGTATATTTATCTCCTAAACTAATGAGAAAACTGCAGGAAAAGTAGTGTATAATAGGATGGGGATTCTTTCTTCACTTTCCTACTCTATGTAGCACTGAACGGAACAAATATTACACCAGATATAAAGTTGTTTCATCAAAACTCAAATTTATGTAACTCATAGTATAAAGAATTAATTTCCCTGTTTTTCAGAAGTTGTTGTTTCTGTCCTCTGAGAAAGAAATGAATATTTCCCAAAAAGAATTCTTAATAGAAGAAACTTTGGCAGTTTGGATTAATCAGTCTGTGCTTTGTGACAGTAAAATTTCAGCACAAGAAGCTAATTTATGTTAGTTCTTCTAGTGATCAGAGCAAATGCATTAATCATTGTATTTTTTACTTGAAATTCATGTGTGTTTAGCACTAGATATTCTCCTATCAAAAAGCTCCACTTTACAATTATATCTATTAAACTTTCCCACAAAAGAAATATAAATATCCCTCGCATTCAATTTCATTTCAGGAGTCTGACTTCTTTAGTTGTTGTTCATTATGCAGTAAATTGAAAATGCAGTTCAGTCCTAGAATAATACAGTCTCAACTAAATATAATCATTTCGTAAGTGACCTAGGGATTAAAAATAGAAACAAGGAATAAAGGGAAAATGAGAAGTCTTCAGCACCGCGGACAGCGCCTAGCAAAATGCCTTCTGCGTGCTCAAGCTCACGCGAGAAATAATAACTGAATAGAATAATCGTGCTGAGTCTTTTTCAAACTGTCTGAGAAATCAGTTATGATGCTTATCATAGCAACGTGAAATATCTAACTTGGTTGTCAGGGTGTCAAGCCAAAAAGTGCCAAGAGATCCTCCACACCAGGATTTGCTTTGTGTTCCGATTCTACATTCACTGACTCTGTAGCACTTGCACACATATAAAAGCTCAGGGCGGCCAAACCCTCCTGGTAGAGCTGACCTTACACAGGAAGTTTTTTCCAATGGCAGATCTTTAAAAAAGCTTGAGATATGCCACATACTGAAAGCATTTTCACCTAAGGAAAACAAAAAATATTCAACATCACACTGGAATCTCACAAATTCAAGGGCACATAACAGTAACCTTTTCTGTTCCAACTGAAAGAAAACAGATATAATATCTATACTGCCTTAATGAGGTCCCCATCTGGAGTATTGCTTCCAAGTCTGGGGTCCCCAACACAGGAAAGATGTCAAGTTTTTGGAAGAGGGTCCAGTGGAGAATCACAAAGATGATCAGAGGGATGGAGCACTTCTCCTATGAAATCAAGCTGAAGAAGCTGGGCTTGCTCAGCCTAGAGAAGAGAGGGCAAGGAAACCTCATTACAGCCTTTCAATATTTAAAGAAAGATTATAAACAGGAGGGAAATAAACTTTTTGCATGAGCAGATAATGATAGTAGAAAGGGGAATGATTTTAAACTAACAGAAGAAAGATTCAGATTAGAGCTCAGAGTTTGTTGGGTTTTTTTTTTTTTCACTGAGAGGGTGGTGAGATGCTGGAACACACTGCCCAGAGAGGCTGTGGGTGCCCTGTCCATGGAAGTGTTAGAGGCCAGGTTGGATGGGGCCCTGGACAACCTGATCTAGTAGCTGATCTAGTGACTGGTAACTCTGCCTGAAGCAGGGGGGTTGGAACTTGATGATCCTTGAGGTTGTTTTCAACCCAAGCCATTCTATGATCCTATGATTTCCTCAACTCTACTAGAAGTGGCTGATCTGTTGCAAATGGTAGTGGGCAGGTTGCACAGCTCCAGTGTTGAATTTAATTTCTGCAATTATTATGCTTCCTTTTATACATGCATGAGAAGTAAAAGCAAGGTTATTATTTGCATTCTTTAGCTTCAGAAAAAGTCATAAGACACCTTATAAAACAACCCACAAAGGAGGATGTGTGTGTGGAGGGGGGGGGGCAGGGAGGAGGATCCATTTGTCAGGAACTGGAAGTAGGACCATGCCAAGAGTGAGAATATTTACAATATCCATCCTCAGTCTCTTTAAAACCAAAGCAAACCAGATGTTGTTTTATTTTATTACAGCCACATGTATTTCAGCATACAGGAATTTTATCTTTAAGACTAACAAATGTAGGTAATGCACTCAGTTTAACCATCAAGATACCTCCATATAACTTGTTTTCCTTCAATTTAGAATGGGATGCTTGCTTCATCTCCAGTCCTAACCCTAGGAACATACTTCTCTCAGGAACTTCTACCGCTTAGAATTTTGTTCAGAGAAAAGTTTAGATTTACCTTCCACTCTCTATTTTATTTTTCAATCTAAATCCATGCGACAATTCACGTCCCTTCAGTTCATGCTGAACTGGCACATTTGCCTGTTTCTTATGTACATTTTATTCTTACAATTTACCATCCCAAGAATGAAAACAACCTTTAAATTGCCTTGTACTGAAATCCTTAGGGGGCATCTTCCATCTCCTGTAATAATATACGTAAAGAAAAGAAAGACTGAGTAAAAGAAGATGGATTCAAAGCTCAATTTTCTCCGCCATTCACCGAGTGGACAAGATTGAGGCAGTAACAGCAGTGTGCCACAGATGCTGGTTAGTTAAACGACGACAGGCCATCAGAGACTGCAGGAGAGCACAAATCTTTGATGGCTATGACGACCCAGGGAAGTTGCCTTGGGAGTTGATGGGCTTTGTTCTGATTGTGTTATGCATCCCCTGCACGCTCGTTCATTCTGCAGCAAGAGCTGACAGGACCTAGTTTCTCTTCCCACCACTCGTTGATTCTTGACATTTAATCCACTGATGCACACCTTCCTCAGTTCCTTCTTATGTGAAGTCATTGGAAAACCAAGCATTTTTTTATTCAACATGGACTTTTCCTTTTAAGGCTTTGAGATATTTATTTAAAACTGCAAATACTGGATCAAAATCCTTTCTATTCTGAAGTCCAGAAACATCTGACTCATTGAAAGTAACAGCTCTTCAGCCTTAAGAAACACGATACAGAGTTCATGTCCAACTGCACGCTCAGTGCAGGGAACAAAAGAAACTGGTAATAGTGAGATACCACTTAAGTGCTATTTCCCTGTGAGGTTTGCAAAGCCAAAGCTTGGTAACACTGAAATATCAGATAAGTGCTGTTCACCTGTAAAGTATGCATGTCCAAGGCAAGTTCTCACTTTCAAGTGCTTATTCCAGAAACCCATCATGCTTAATGTTATATTATTGGTTTGAGCATCTTTCATTTTAAAGTAAATTACATACGTCATGCATGTATTAAGCATGTGAGCACCTGAATACAGTGAAGATCAAAGAGGTTACCCTGCAAATATTTTGATATTTGAAAACCAGTTTTTGAAGAACCTTGAGTAGCGAAACCTACTTCAATATTCTGTTGGGGAGGCTTTGTTCTTGGTCAGCTCCCACCCGCCTAGCAGTGAATTGTAAGCCCGGCCATCAGATACTTAGTTACAGGTGCTTCATTAACAGCCATTGTTATTGTGGCATTCACATGCTCACAAGCTGCCTCACACTCCCCAGGGAAAAGCACAGATGTCTGATTTGTGATGAAGGTTCAATCTACCTTAATGACCAAAGCGAGACTGCAGAAACAGTTCTAAAGGAGACTTCAGTTTGCTTGGACCAACTACTAGCTATTTTTGAGTGAACACACACACACACACAAACTGTCAGATAGTAACACAGCCTTGAATACAGGACCAACCTCATATTTGCTATCTCAGAAAATAGGGCTGCATTAGTTGAAGGCTAAAATACAGTTATGTTGAAATCCAGAAAACATTTTTGTTTTGGGACTCCATTCCTAGAACACTGGAGGGAATTCATGGATTTGGGTTCATCAGTGTTAATGATCAAGTCTCTCTTCTTGCATACAGTCTATTAAAATTTCTACTAATTGCCAGCAAACATCTCTTTCTCAGGACAAAACTTTTCTCAAGCAGAAGAGTTTGACCAAGTATAATTTGTACCTGTTTAACAAGTTGATTCAAGCTTTTGGGGAGATACTTTATTGTGCCTTTTGCACAGACGTTTACTAGCTAGACTGAAAAGTCAATGCCTTTTAAATTAAACTATGAACCTAAATTGACTCCTGCTTAAACTGTCATTGCCATAGTGACAGTGTATGATTATCAAATTCCAGTACAAACACAGTCCAACAGCTGTACCTCACTCCTTATTTGAACAGAATAAATACTATGCATCTGCTCTTGGAGTAATTCCTGTAAAAAGACTGCTCAACTCTTTCTGGCAGGTAACAGTGCCTACCTGTTAATGACAAGGCAATTTTCAAAATGAACTAACTTCCTACATAAGATCATAATATTTGTTTTTCTTCTATTAGGAGCCGGAATGTGCATAAACAATAATTTCTAGTGTTCTAATTTGCCAAATTTCAACATAATCCACTAAAACTATTGACAAATCTCTTCAATTAAACTGAAAGCACAATAGCATTCCACACTTTTTACAGCATTATTTCCTCAGTGTGAGTGATTACCTGAGTTTTTTCACATTTAAAATGTCACCCTGGAAGAAAGCAGGGGGGAGAGAGGGAGTGACAATGGAGGGAAACAAACAAGCGGAAAATAAAACACCTTCTCTCTGAAACCTGCAGTATATTCTCTATCTTACTGCAGATACTGGATACTCAAAACAAGCCAAATTAAAGAAAAAATAAAATCTCTTGGTTTAGCAATCACGTCTTGGCTCATCCTGTTATTTAAGTCTCTCCACACATTCCACAGCTTGATGAAGGCTATGCTGAATGGTGAGAACTTTTTACACAATTTCTCGTCTGTTCAACTAGTGCATGCTCCTTGCCCTAGAATCTTTCCTCCATACTGCGGGTTTTCTTGGACCAAATCAAACTTTTGGCTTTCTCTCGTAACAGTTATGATGCAAATTTTCTAGCTATCACCATTGGACCTCTGGTAACCAATATGGTGGTCAGTGGTTTGCTCGATGTTATGCTCTTCAGCTTGCATTTAATAAAACATATCCATGGAGGGGGAAAGGTTATTTGATGAGCATCAAACGAAATGAGGATGCTGCAGTGAACTTCCCTCTCTTTCATATACACCACACAGATATCGCAGATCTCTTCACTAAGTTTATTTTCCTCACAAAGAGTATCTGAATACTCCTTAGAGACACTCTGCAACTGATAACTGCAAGAACGAGATGAGGCATAAATGAAACATCAGCCCTCCATTAACATGTCATCTACATTCCAAAAAAGTTCAAGATTCCAGCCAGGAGGTACTGCTATGGATGGATGAGATACGGTCATACATGTTTAATTCATAAACAAAGTAGCTAAAAATTATTCAACTGAACTGAAAGAGTAGAGAACTTGAATAGCGCTCAGAACAAAGTACAGATACGCTTGCAAAGTTGGTCAGTGTCGTTACTGCAAATCATACTTCTAGAGAAAATTAAATCCCCGTGAAAGCAGTGGGAAGCTCCCAAGGCATCAAGGGCAGTGCTGCTATTTCCACAGGTTGGACTTTGGTTTCTCTGCACCTTTTCAGTTGACACAGAGTACTTCACTCCTTCATGCACTACAGGGTGCATTTCAGACAGAAAAAGCACCACAAAATGTGGGTACTAAGGCAGCATCACGATAAACAGGATTGTGCAAGAGAATAACCATTCACTCCGTAGCAAAAAATGTAAAGTCATAGACGGGAGAAAGAAGTAAAATGGGATAAGAGAACAGAGAAGCAAACAAGGGAATGTTTGCTTATTCACAAGGCCTGTGAATAAGGAGAAGAAAAAGCAGATGGGAAGGAAAGAGAGAGGGCAATCAGAGACTGGAATGTCATTTGAGAAAGGAGTAGGTTCTTACTTCTGATACGTATTATCCACTATGGCAGTCTCTCACTGCAACAGATCATCTTTTACTTATTCCCTCATTTAAGTGAGGGAACAGGACAAGAAGAACCTATACAATTTGGGGTTTATTCTTCTTTCACCTGAATACATGCCAGCTGGAGTTAACAGGTAACAAGCAAAGAATCAAATCAGAATCATGCTTAACAATCTCCAGTGACCCCACAAGTGACATTTTCAGGATGTGGATTGCACAGAACAATTTCAGATCTCAGCCAGTCTACTTCCCCTCCTCCTTTCTGCTCCTCAGAAACAAAACTGACAGGCAGTGGAAAAAGAGGCTAATTGGAACAAATGGCATGAGTTCCAAACTGCAGTCAAGGCTTCTTCCCTTCACTTTTCTGACCAGGCTGCTCACATCAGAGGTCAGAAACCAACAGGATGGCAGGCAAAGAAATCACAAAGGCAGACTCTGAATGACATGTAGTGGTAGGACCAATATATTGGATTGAGAGCAATTTGTGAAGGGTATTGATGAGAAGCAGCAGATTCCAGTGTCATAGTCATTTTTATACCGTAACAGATGCCTGGTGCTGCCAACTAGCTGCATTTCTTCTCTGTGAGGTAGCAGTTCCTATTTTCAGCTTAAAAGGTTTCAAACTAGGAGCCCTCCTGACAAAGAAAAGCACGACACCATGAATTAGCTGTGGGTCCTCACTTCAGCCATCTGAATGAATCTGGAAATCCTGGTATCATCTTCATGCATCACATGGCAAAACAAACAAACAAAAAAACAATAACAACAAGAAGCACACTTTCAGTTTTGAGTGCACTTTGTCTTTAATTTGTGAGAGAAGAAACCTGCCACTTCACCATGGACAAGCTGCTGAGTCCTGACTCGTGCTTACCATGACATTGTTCCTTTTCAATTAAAAGATGAACACTTCTAGAATCACAAAATGACTTGAGTTAAAACAGATATTAAAGACCATCTAGTCCCAACCTCTTGCCATTGCCAGAGACACCTTTCACTACACCAGGTTCCTCCAAGCCTCATCCAACCTAGCCTTGAACAGCTCCAGGGGTGGGGCGTGCAGCTTCTCTGGGCAGCCTGTGCCAGTGCCTCGCCACCCTCTGAGGAAAGAATTTTTTCCTTATACTTAACCTAATTCTCCCCTCTTTTAGTTCAAAGCCATTATTCCTGGTCCATAATAGGACACACACACCTTGACAAAGAGTCCCTCTCCATCTTTCCTGTATGCCCCTTTAAATACTGGAAAGATGCAATGAGGTCTCCTTAGAGTCTTCTCTCCCAGCTGAACAAGTCTATCTCCTTCAGCCTTTCTTCATAGGAGAGGTGCTCCAGCGCACTTTCTGACCTTTTCTAGACCCACTCCAACAGCTTCACATCTTTTTTGGGCTGGGAGCTCCAGGCCTGGACACAGTATTGCAGGTGAGGCCTCATAAGTGCAGAGTAGAGAGGGATAATCCTCTCCCTCGCCATGCTGGCCACTCCTCGTTTGATGCTGTTCACAATACAGTTGACTGCTGGTACGCACTAACTGGTCATGCTGAGTTTTTTGTCCATCGAAAGTCCAAAGTCCTTCTCTTCAGGGCTGTTCCCAACCCATTCTCCACCCAGCCTCTACTAGTTCTTGCGACTGACCCAACCCAGTTACAGATCCTTGCACTTGGCCCTGTTGAACTCCATGAGATTCACACAATCCTACTCTCTGTCCTATCCAGGTCCTTCAGAATGACATCCAGTCCCTCCTGTGTGTTGACTGCATCACACAGTTTGACATCTTGATGATTTAGATGTTGTTCTGTTAACTCACATCAATAAAACTATGTCTCCAAGAACTCTACCTCAGTTTATTGACTCCTAAGAAAGTCATAGGATACCAAAAAATGCTTCAACTTATAAGACAGCTTATAAGGGAAAGGAGATTGACTTCTTACGCAGCTCTGTGAGCTGCCTGATACTAGGGCAAGGAGCAGATGAGGAACCTGAACTGCTTTAGGACCAGAACAAGCAGCTAACTCACACATTCACGCTGACCTTTCCTTTGGAAGCATTGGCTCTGCCTCATCATTCCTGCTGCATAAGCACACAACTTCTGGTAAAAAAATCTGAGTAGCACAACTGGTTATTCAAGGATATTTGAGAAATCCTGTTTTGCCACCATCGTGATAAGCCTTCCTAGTTTGATTTTAGGGCCTCATCCAAAGACACCCAAAGTTGCCAGTTACCAAACCATGCGCCCAGGTGACTCCACAAAGTCATTCATACCAAAACCAGTCTAAGAAGTATTGCTGGATAAATTTTTGCGCTGCCCTCTGTGCTATCTGTTTTATGGATGCTTTTGTTAGGCACGATCATTTTATTTTTAACTAAAAACAAAAAGTCAGTCTCTTGGGGGTTCTATTTTTCTTTCCACTTTAACTTCAGTGCAAACACACCAGAAAAATTACAGCCGCAGTCAAATAAAAATAGCTGAGGAACTTGCAGCTGTTGTTAATTTCCCAAGTATTCAACATTGCTCATTTAATGATGGAACAATATGCTCCAGTTTCAGTCCTTGCACTATGCTACATGAACAGGATATTTTAGTTGGTATGAATGCCAAAGGCAAGTAAGCTGTTATAGAAACCAGAGAAGGGGCAAGAGAACAACACAATATAGACCACTGTATATCCACATGAAACATTTCTTCCTGCCTTTTCTTTCTCATTTAGAACTATTACTCAGCTCAGAGACTTAACTAATGTGTACAGCTGGAAAAAAAAAAAAAGAAGTTCTCAATAAAAATTCACAATTTGGAAAACAATAACTATCTGTAGTTGCTAAGTATTTTCTCAAACTTACTTGCTTACAAACGAGACCAAGCAAATTGGCAGATAGAAAACGTGTACAAATTCACACAGAACACCCAAGAGTACCCATGAAATACAAAAGAAAAACTAAGGCTTAGGTACAAAATAAAATTAAAAGGCTCGGAAACAACAAGGAAATCAGGAATTTTCATTATAATTGGAAATATGGACCTTTTCTATTAGGCTTCATTTGCCTCCTTCAAATGCATAAGAACAGTTAGAGGTCAAAGTCAGAGCACTCAGCAGGTAATATTTAAGGGAAAAAAAAACACAAAAACAACCTGTTCTCTTGTTAAGAGTCCTTTGCAACAGCAAAATCTAAAGCATGACAGTTAAGGAGCAGTTTTAAAGAGCGAGGAGAAAAATTAAAAGTCAAAGTTGACCGCAGTTTCCCTCCAGAAAAGGAAACAAAACCACCAAACTGATTTCGCTCAGCTTTTGTATTGCATATTAGAGATACTAACATGTGTAACTGCCCACCTGTGCCACAAAGCACCTGCAGAAATAGGTAAAACAAAAACCAAGGAAAATAGAATATATCCTCACAAATGGACACATCCAAATCACAGGAGCACTCCTGCGTGTCCTGCAACAAGTATTTAGTAGATAAAGCCTTATCCAGAAACAACCTGAGCCTCCTCCTGGGCATGGATTTAAAGCTCTTGGCTACCTCCAAAGAGAGTTCAAATTTTGAATACCAGGTGCAGGTTCCTCAAGGGGAAATACCCAAGAATTATGTCTATTTTTGAAATCAACCTTTGCCCAGTAGCAGCCCTTGCCTTCCCTCAGGCATTCTTGCAAAGCCTTTAGTCTCTTCACTTGAGAGGTAAAATTCAGGATACTCGCCCCAGGAAAGTACAGGGAATGTCTGAATGCATTTTTCTCTCTTGCGGAGAAACAGTGCATGCCTACTAATTTTCTCTCAGTCCTTCTGTCTGAATTTAAGACTTCTGGCCTCTTCTAGATATATTTCCAGTTTGTCTGTTTTGGAGGTAGATGCTTGCCTGGTGTCTATACCAGCTTCCTCCCATCTGTAGTTCAGGACATAAGTGTCATAGATCTCAGATACTCAAAGAAAAAGCAAAAAATGGAGAAGGGATGGGGGGGGTGATCACACTAGTCTGGCAGTTGTATTCTCAATCCAGCAAAAAGCAACGATGACAACCAAGAAAACAAAGAAGAAGATGACAACACCCTGGGTTTGCAGGTGCACTGCCCCAAGGTCATAAACAAGCGAATTTGTGAAAAATAAGTTTCTATAAAAACTTTCTCGCGGGAAATGCATGCCAGGTTGTCAGCAAAGCAGGACTATCCCGTGAGAGAACAGGATCCAATACTTCCCTAATAACCTCCTCTGACTGGTTGTCATGGTGATGGCCTGGTTCTGCTAGTGTTTGAGACATACCAAGCACACGCCAGGAAGTTAGAAAGTATTCTTTACTGGACCTTCACAGGCACTGAGGGACATGGTTTAGTGGGCATGGAGATGATGGGCTGACAGTTGGACTGGACTGATCTTAGTAAACTTTTCCAACCTGAATGATTCTATGATTATATGAAGGTAATGCATGGGAGGGATCAAACAAGACCCTGGACATCACTGAGCTCTAATAGCCCATTAAGTACAGCGATTTTGGGATGAGACCTTACCCAGTATTACACAGATGTGAACAGATGCTGAACATGCACAGGCAGCAGCTTCTGCATCCATCTGAACTAGCCCACATGCCAACAGCTGTACCCACAGCACACTTTGGAAATCTTTTTTGCTGGATTAAGCTCTTCACACTTAAATTCCAGTCCATCCAGGAGCATTCAGTGAAGCTTCAAGGCCTGCAACTATGGTATCACCCAGCTAAGCAAGGGGCCTACTACGTTGTCACTCCACCAGGAGGAAAGAAAAAGAAAATGCATACCTGTTTTTATCATGGCAGAATTCACTTCTGCATGTTCACTCAAATTAAAAGGAAGAAAAGGAAGCATCATCAGGAAAATCTCTTAAATCAGAACTGAAATACTCAAGTTTGTCAGGCTAGTGTGAGACTGTCAGCTAAATGGCAAACAATTCTACAATGCACCTAGAGTCTAAGGATGATCATCTGGAAATTCTTGTCCTATTTCAGAACAGCTCTACAAAAAAAATCCTGTCTCTTAAAAAAAAAAAAAGTAAAATAAAATAAAAATCAAACTAGCATTGTAATGGAATTCTTAATCAGCTAGAAACCTCTCCTTTAAACTATAGAACACATCAGGAGATAGGAAACAAAAGGATGAGCGTTCTTCAAAAGACTACAACTACAAAGGTAAGTAAAAGTAGTAAGTAAAAAGAAGCAAAGAGAGAAAGCACAAGGAACCAGGATGCCACATCATGAACGCTGAGACTGTTGCCAAAGAAGAGACACGGCTGAACACAAATGACACACAGAATAATATAAATTAAAGGATATAAGCAACTAGATGACTGGCAGATATTGTATAGGGATAGCAAAAAACAACTCAACAAACATATGAGACCTGAATGAGAGGGAAAGGTGATGGTGCTGCACTGTTCACTCAGCTCTAAGAGTGAGGAGACAACAGGGAAGAGTACACCAACTCACTGAGTGCTTTTCCAGGTTAAAAGGGAACAGGCAGAACAAGATTCCATTCTTTGTGCCTAATACACAACCAACTAAACGAGAACATAGGGAATTATTAAGAAAAATACAAATTAAAAACAACAACAAAAACCTGCCTGAATTTGTTTTGGAATAGTTTATCCTCTACTACCTTCTCACCCTCTCTGAGATCATCTCCCCTCCTGTCTCATGCTAGCTGATACTGCACTTCTGAATTGCTCCAGCTGATGAGTTGTTTTTGGGAATGCGTGTACTCAGTGAACATCTTCAGACAGTTTGAAACACTGAAAGCTTTTCCTGGAAAGAACAATAATGACATCTTTTAACTTTGCTTGCTGAATTTAAATGTTCAGCGCTGAAGAAGAAGAATGAAGGAAAGAGGAGATCAAACCTCTTAAAACCATATCCTGCCCTTGCAGAGGATGTAAGCAAAGCCTAACAACAAGCCACGTAAAAAGAGTTTCAGCAAAGCTAAGGTCTCTAGACCTCCTAGACAAGAGTTTGTTGCTGCCTGGACTGAGGGCTACATGTGCTGGGTGCCATGAAACAGGCACATTTCTTTTCCCACTTCAACATCATCAGCAAGGTAACTGGAAGTCTGCTGGGGATATGCATAACCTTCAAAGACAAGACACTTAACCTGGCATGTGGGTATAGCTCTGCTTAGGGGTAGAGCAAAAGCAGAGGTTGCTCTCTCAAAAGCAGTTGCTCTCATGCATAAAACGTAAAATCTGTCAGGTCTCTGTGCATACAAGTTAACTGGAAAAGCTCCACAAGTTTCTGGGAAGTTGCCAGCCTTGCTGGAAACTTTGCAAAGGATATTTACAGATGACAAAGAGAAAAAAAAAACAAAACGAAAAACAATATAAAGCGAATTATTAGAAGGCACTGACTTCTCAGCCTCAAACAAAGAGCTCGCAGCAGCCAGCACACATAAGAGCAGGTCTCTGGACTCACTGGCACTTGGTCAGCTTATTCTTGGAGCCAATTCTCGTTTTTGTCACCTCTGTTTTTCTTTCCGTAGAGCCAGTAATGTTGTTTTGCTAATGGCTTACGCAGGAGTACTGGAGCCAGCAGCACACACACTGGTTGCTTTTATTGGTCTATTAAAATGAAATGAAGCTGGTACTAAAGTTTTTATAAGCATTTAGGATATACCATTATTTGCTCAGGGCACAAAAGCAAGCAACAGCCTGTTATACAACTGTGCAGGCATTGAGCATCTGCCCCCAGGTCTAAGGAGAAATCCGTATGGACTGAAGGGAAAAAGAACAGTGGGAAAGTCAGTTCTCCTGAGTTTCTGCTGGGAAAAGCAGCTGTTTTATGTGCTTACACTGCAAAAAGAAATAAAGCAGAAATAAATTCACCAGAAGTACAGTTTGGCAGAAAGTATGGCAGGATAATTGTTACTTAATACTTCCTGTGTTATCTACAAGCTCTGATCAGGAATCAGGACGCTGACGCACAACCACTACACAAAATGGGCCCAGAAAGTATCAAAATATAAAACAAAATAACAAAAAATAAATAAATAAAAGGACCAAAAAGTAGGATGCAGCCAGAGAGTAAAAACAACCATGGAAGCAAGACAGCAAGACCTAGTGAGAAAGGAAAAAGGCAACTTGAATGTGGCTTACTGAGCTCCATCCGTGTTGCCTTACAGGTTTATTTGAAGATTATACTGGACTTGGAAAGAAAGAACAAGGACCAGAACAACAGGACAAGTGCTATCCAAATAGACTTATTCTGACTACCCTGTTGACACATGCAGCAGTAGAACACGAACATCTTCTGCATGAGTAACCTCAAGGAACCATTAGCAGATCGAGGAACGACCCACCATGTTTCTTTCTGTTCACATCCCAAGTCTTCCTCAAAGCACAGCAGCAACAAATACCAGGCGTCCACAGGGAGTACATAAACCCAGCAAGCCTACAAATATTTTTATTTTGGATTTAGATTTCAACACGCCACCACCACTGATGTTATTACAGAAACAGCAATTTTGCAATTCCATCCACGCTGGCAAGTTTACTACCTAATTTTCTGGCCCACCACAATCAGACAAGACTTTTTTGGTGTTAGGTTGTCAATTTCTTTTCTCACTCTTTTTATTTAAATCCTCTTACCAAGTGACATTTTTTATTTACTGAGCAATTTATAAAAGAACTTGGAACTAAGCAGCAAATTACTAGAAGAGTACTATTCCCAATTGATTGCATCTGTGTCCCAAACTCTCAGCAGAATTTAGAATATTTAAACCTCTATGCCTGAATTCCACACATCTTCCATTCAAGTATCTCAGGTCTGAAGCACAGCAAGAAACCACTTTCACATGACATAGAAATCACAGCTATCTGACTCTAAGTATCAAAACAGTCCTCCTCAAAAAACCCACCTAGCATTCATCAACAAAAAGTAGGCAAAGTCTATAGAGGCCTAAGGGAAACAGACTGCATGTATACGATATTATAAGAATGGGCAAATAGGACAAACATCCCTCTGAGCAAGCAGTACCCAACTTCAAGAGTTTTTCCATGAGTCCCATTAAATCATGGACACATTTACAAAAAATCTCTACACTGATGTATGAACTTACTATAGGCCCACACCTACAAAATCTGACCATTTGATAAAATACAGGTGAAAACGAATATTCTGGTTATTTCATCCAGTTATTTCTTCAGCGATTTGCGCCCAGCTTACAAAATTAAGGTTCAAATGCATACATTTTCTTTATTTAGAGCAATGCTGAAATGGTTAAAAGAGACATGAATGCACATATTGACAATGTATAGATGACTTTTCAGCTCCGATTCTGTTTTATCACCATGACCCCAGGAGTACCTGTGCTGACAGGAGTAGCACAGGAAGGCTCAAAACATCAGCTTCTGTAGTATAGCTCTAAGAAGCTGTATATCTCCACAATGACGAGCAGCCTTCTCTCCAGTGTTCACAACAGAATAAAACTGAGAGCTTGCTGGAGAAGCAGTATGTATATTCCAAATCTTCATTCTCAGCAGAACTAATCCACAGTCCTTCAGGCTACAATATGTCTGCCTCTTCCTACAGGCACGCATCTGAGGCACATCTCTGAGCACTGAATCTGAAAATCATGCTAGATTAGTTTCTCTGTTTTTCAGTATCTGCACAGGATACAAACACATACTGCTTTACCTCCTGCCCAGACCTATCAAAAGCAACAAAGTTCCATGAGGCACAAGTCAATACATGCATTTCAAGGTATTTTTCATGATCTTGAGCTCTGTGAGTTGTTTACTCTGCTAATAACCACCTGTAGAGGAAGTTAAAATCAAAAGTCAGTAACACTACTGGAATCCAGATCAGTTCCAGAACTGTAACAAAATAATGGTTACGGTTCCTTAAAATCTGTTAGCTTTATCGTAACAATCATTTTATTTATGCTGTGGAGCAATACCAACTTTTCAGCAGACACTAGTGACATATTTCTCCCCAGTAGCTCTTCCTGAAGCTCCAACAACTTAGGAATGCAAAGTGCACCTTCAGGTCCCTATTTCTGCTTTCCACTAAGAGCTCGTACATAGGAATTTAGAGTACAGAGAAATGCAGCAGCAGTGAATAGTGAGAGTTTAAAGGAAAAGCTCAAAACGTCTGAGAGCCTTCAATTTAGAGACGCCTGGGTGATGGGCAAGAGCACGACTGGACAAACAGCAGAATGAAACTGGATGCAGAAACTATTACTTCCCAAAACTCCTAACATCAGTTTCCCCTTGTCCCAACAGGAAATTAGCTGCAAAAGTACTTATTTACACAGTAGCTTGATAAAATCTAGACAAAGTCTTTTAAAATGAAATCAGTATGGCAGTAACGTATTTTATTTCCTATTTCAAACAAAATAAATGAAATAGTCATCGTTCAGCATAATCACCACTTCAAGTTTTAATAACTACTATATATTTCAGGGAAAATCATAGAATATTAATTACCTAAAACCTACACAACATATAAAATATTCCAGATACATGATCTCCAGCCCTATGGAGAGCTTGAGAAATAAGCCAAGTAACCCATTAAAAGACCTTCTCCAAGTTCACATATGGCTCTGCTAAACATTCAGGTTTTCCCTATATAGCTGCATGAAAGAATATATAACCCACAGTCTTGCAGATTTAAAATCCATAAACAGACAGAGATGAGCTTGTCCTTGCAAGACACAGGCCATACATTTTAACACAAAGCTCTTCTAACAGGAAGAATAGCTCCTGTGCAAGCCCTCTCGTGCAAGTACTGAGGTTTAACTCGACAGGTGGCTCAATGCCACAGTCATCCGCTCATCCCCTCCCCCTAAGTGGGATGGGGTAGTTATGAATATATAGAGAGCAAATGATGGACAAGTAATTGCTCACCACCCTCCAGCTGATGGCCAACTAGACCCCCAGCAATAGAAGAGCTAGAGATGAATTCCCACCCCCCTTCAAAACTCCTTCCACATGACATCATGTGGTATGGAGTATCCTTGTGGCCAGTTTAAGTCAACCATCCTAATTCTGTTCCCTCTTAGCAGCAACTCTAAACATTGCTGTATTATCAATGTTGTTTTTCTCCCAGTACCAAAAACACAGCATCATTCCAGACACTCTAAGGAAAACAATTCCATCCCAACTGAAAACAAGACAGCGACAGAGTTGCACTAAACTTAGTGGAACATGGACCAGAAATCCAGAGTTTTGGCCAGCACCTTCCAAATAGCAACAAATACCAAGGACCATATGGATGAGTCTGCAGAGTAGCTTACTGTGGATGATTTTCATGAAAGCATCACGACAGAATCACAACAGGGATTTTACACTTTCAGACAAACAAAAATCTCTGGGAGGCCTTTTTATGTAAAATATTTTCTGATAAGCTTGGGAAGCATCTGAAAAAAACACAAAGAACTTTTAATTTGGAGATAATTAAGTAAACCATCAGTTCTAACATATAACCAATCTCTAAGACAGCAGTATCTATTTCTAAAATGCAATATCTCATACCAAGTTCTTCTGCAAGGGACAAAAAGAGGTCATCATCAGCACCGGCATCTCATATTGATTCTGTTGCCAGCCTGGACTAGGGCACTGTGGAGCTGGAAGCTTAGGATGTGCTTCCACCATGGATTCAGTCACTCCAGAACAGTTCGGAGACAAATGTGTAGGGCCCACATCAGAAGCTTGCTCCAGTGCCATGCTGGGCCCACTTCATGAGAAGTGTTTGGGGAGTGCCAGTCCTATATGCTGCTGTCACTGGATTGTATCTAATCATTTCAGGGGAAAAACAAAACCAATAACAAAAACCAACAATTACGACAACATACATAAAAACATACACAGGAATGTATAAGCTCACCACATAACTCCATTTATTAAGACACCCAGTTCCTGGGTTCATGTTTCACTATATAAAAACCTATAGTTCATATAAAAATAAAAAGATTTTTATTAAGTGAGGACAGTCTCTATTCCACTCTCAGTGTGAACCCCTGACCTTATGAGAGAAGTGAGGAAGGCACTGAGAACAGCAAGGTCAGTAGCACCACAGCCAACACTCCTTGTTTGAATATGCAGCAGCATTCATACTGCTGATATGAGACACTCTTTATTTAAAAGGAGACAGATTTTTGAGCTCCTTATTAAATATAAATATTTCATGTCAGCATATGAATTATGAATTAATTACGTAGTGACAGGTAAACTCCAGATGGTGCCAGCTTGAAACCTTAGGATAAATCTACTTGCTTATGAATTTAGGCACATAACTGTGTTTTTTTTGGATCTGGAATTATTTGTTTCTTGCCCTCCTAAAATAACTTCACAAAACCTTTGTTTTCTTAGCATCTGTTAAGTAACCCAAAAGACACATCTGCAGCACCTGCAGCACCTCCTTCCCTATCACAGACAGGCAGAATCCCCCATACAAGCACTTCCCATGTCAAGGTCATGCTGTTAAATAGCAGCCAAAAGACCTAACCATCATATATATTCTCTTCAACTTCTACATTCTTCCACTTCTGAAGCAAGCACTACAAACACAGGTAGCCCTCCATTCAAGAGGCCATCTAAACCACTGGCTTAAGGTGCATTTCCTTTGCATTTCATACCACGCAGAGAGGGATAACAACAATTAATACAGATTAACTCCAGTATACTCTGTTTCCTGTAGGCTAGGAACTCTTCCAGGAGACGCATGACAAACTTTCACAAAATCCTCTGGGTGAGCACCAAGATTTTCCGGAAAAAAACCTCCACTCCCGCCACATTCTGTAAACCTGGACTTTCAGTTCTTTAGCTTTTAGACAGGTATGAACAAATTCAGCCTTTTTCAGTGCTGAAACAGTTTCAACATGCTTTCATTTCCATTCTGACTAAAATTACTCTGCTGCATTGATACAAATTTGCAAAACTTTTATTTCTGAAAAAAAAAACCACAACAGAGTTATTGGACAGTTTAATTAAAAACAAATACTTGAATAAACAACAATAAGAACAGAAATCCTCAGTTAAGTCAGTGATCTCAAAAGACTTTTGCCAGTTTTACCCAAAATAAATACTGTCATCACTAATAGTTTGACACTAGATAGATCAACAGAAAGTCATGAAATCAAGCACAGGTACGACCACAATACAAGTACAGTTTGGTGTTAACTGTCTAATACGCAATCAAAAGACTGGGTTAAAAATGCACAGGGTAAGAATCTGGATGTATTTATTGATGTCAGATTCAGTACCAGCAAGATTCACTAGACAAGCATTAGGGTGACTGTTCAGTAATCACACGAGCATAAGTGGTCAATTGCAAGAAATTTTCCTCCAGACCATTCAAGCAGAACAATTCATCCCATCTACAAAATGCCTAGCCTGGGATATAAAAAACTGTCCATGTTTTGATGCCCCTGAAAAGGAAGCATTCAGTTGTTATTTCGCAATGCAAAGCATGTGCTTACTTCACCCAAATCAAGCATTTACCCCGAGGTCGCACCACAATTGGCCTGGTTGTGACAGGAGCGAGATACAGCATATTTCTGTACTATGAAATCCCTTCTGAGAGGTGTCTGAGAAGTATGATTAAAGTCACTACAAATGGTTGCAAAATTCTGGTTTCCCATGCAAACTTAAGCGCTAACTGTCAGGGACATCTGAAGCGTTGGCAGCCCAAATTGTTCTTTATTTTATTACTGCTATTTAAATACAGCATGAAGGAATATCCTGAACATACAAATAGGTTTAATTTTATTTGGAAGATGGGTATTTGGAGAAAGAGTTATCAAGATCCATGTGCTTGCAATGCTCACGGCCACCTCTGAGGAGATGTCCAGAGAATCATTACCGGTGCTAGAATAACACTTGCACATCTGACAGTGGAATTACAAGTGCCCTCCCTACTGCTGTGAACAAGGATGTGGAGCTCTCCCTAAGCAGCATCAGAAAGCCTGATAGCAACTGTCCCTTCATAACCTTGCTTCCTCGTGCAAGTGTTCTTGCTTGAAAGAAAGCCCTCTTATGACAGATACCTGTTTCCAAGCTTCTCTAAAGGCTTGCTACAGGAACATTTCAAAAGGAAGCTTTTACAAGTTATTAATTTAGTTCTACCAGGCATTTCCAGGCAGCAGAGTATTTGCAGGCACCACTAACTTTCAGCAACCTGCACTATCAACGCTATCCCAGACTATAAGAGAACACAACACTCCTTCTGTCACTAATCACATTATACACACTATATTGGACATTGGCAATGTAGACAGTCTGGCAAGAAAAGACTGAACACGGCCTTTGCTACAGATGAAAAAATTGCACTGGTACCTGTGTGCATTGTATTTCTATACTTAAATCTTTGCATCCATCTGTAACTAGAACATCATGCTTTTCTTTGATTCTAGGCAGGAGTTTACAGACATACCTCACAAATGCTGTGTAATTTACATCAAGCTCAGCTTCACAGAACAGGTCAAAACAGTGGGTGAATTCAGTCATCCCCCTCTTTTCACTACTTGTCATTTGCCTATCAGTCCCATTGGGATTATTCTTACTGTGTCAGCACAGTTGCATATTAAACAGTTTTCGTGTTACACAATCTCCTGCAACAGCTCTCCCACACCCTGACATGCTCTAGCACTAAAGCTTGCAACTGAACTCACATCTTTTCCCCGATGAGATGGTTGAGGTTGAGAAGATAAATCCATTAAAATTCTGTGAATTGATCTACTACAGTAATTTTACATCACTCACGACTCGTGCCCAGCCCATAGCGAAGCTCCTGCAGGTCTGTGGTGCTCTATGCAGCAGCTCACAGGAAGCTTAATAGCTGTACACACAGTCTCCTCTTCCCAGCTCCCATGTACGTTATGCTTATTATTCCCCTAATACTCTTCTGCCTTGCCAGCAGAAGTTGTATACTTCAGCACTGGTATCTGTTGTCCCGTTTTGGAAGGCCGGTCAGCCCAGGCTAGCAAATAGCTAGCCCACTACTACAGCTATCTTACTAAAAAGAGGAGGATAAAATATGAAGGAAAACGGATCTGTACACAGGGCAGCACTCTGTACTGAGGGGTCACGTGTGCTATTAAGAAAACTCTATGGACAAACACCAAATGGAACCCTCAAATCACTACTCTAACAAAGAAAAAAAGGCTGGGGAAAAAGAAATATTTGGGTAGAATGCATAGGATGAAAATATATATTTCTTGCAGTTAAAAAGGAGTGGTTATTTTTTTTAATCTGTATCGAAAGATAATTGCAATACACTACAAATGTATTTACATATTTACAGATATATTAAAAATGGATTTACAGCACACTTCTAAGTGCAGATGGTACAGCCTCAAGAATAGACTTCTGCACACAAAGGAAAGAAATAATGGAAGAAGCAAAATCCATTCAGGATGTGGATATGCCGAGGCTGAATCACAGGCGGGATAAAAGAAGTCCTAGAGAAGAGAGGGGGGGGGAAAACAGATAAAAAGTTAAAGGGAAGAATGCTGAAAGGATAATGAGGGTTCAGCAGCCAAGAAAGCAGAAATTTCTGCAAACAGCATTGGTGGCTGTCATTAAATCAATAACGCACGAAGGGAGAAGGAAGCCACCCAAAGCCAAGGGGAGTAGAACAAATATCCAGAACAGCCCTGGGAGAAGGAGGAGGGGGAAGTGGAGTAGCAGCTGCAGGTATATATAGGCTTATGTGCCAACTTGAAGATAAACATCTTGAGCTTCAGGCAGCAAGAGATTCAGCACCTATAACATAACTAAAAGTCGAGAGGACAGTGTGGCTGGAGCAATGAGAAAGGGTGACAACAATGCAGTCAGGACAGTGTATTGGAGGCAAAAGGCAAAAAAAAAAAGAAAACAACAACGAAAAACAACACAATCAGAGAAGCAGGGGAAGCCAGAAATAAAACAGGCAGCTGCCCAGACTCCAGCAGTTAAGCTTGGATCTGCAGCAGCATTTCAGGAGCTGGGATTCATGCTCCAAGATGAATCACTGATGCTAAGAAAACTCCTTTTGCTTGTTTCCTTTCCCTGCCAGCCTCTCGCCTCCTCCTGAGCTATCCTTGGCTTATCCCCACACAGCTATCTCAGGGCTGAGAGAATTTAAGAACAGCACGTAGTTCCTCCCCAGGATTTTTTTTTTTTTCCTGAAGATCTCAGTTACACTATGTGAGCTCTCCTCAGCCTTGGCCACATCTGATTTTGGTGAGTCACATCCCGCTCTGCCGGGGCAATGGACAGGGACAAATCTGGCAATGAGAGGCAGAAAGCAGCTGGGCTGGAGCACGCACGGGTTCCTCTGCTGTCTCAGAGCAGCCTGGGAGGCTTCTTGCTGCTGCCAACACCATGAGCACAGTCCAGCTTCAGTGCACTCAATATCTCATGTGGGGTATGTGAGACACCTGGGAAGCAAGAAAGAGTATAAAGGGCCCCAGTTCACTGAGGAACAACACGTGCTCCCTGTACCATCAGCTGCTCTGCCCATATACTGTGTGTCATCTTAACTGTACATCTGACAACTAGCAGCACTGTATGGGTTTACCTTAAGAGCTGAAAGCAACTTGCTGTTCAAACAGTTTTGAAACTTCACTGTACCTCAAGAGCAGGAGGCACAGTCATATCACGCTAAGGAGAGAAAAGTTGCAGAAGTGCCTTGCTGGAGCAGCATGCATGTTGCTAAGCCTGCACCACCACCCAGCACCTAGCTTAGTGCACTTCATTGCTGCGGCCAGCCATCAAGGAGACACACACATTCTGAGGCTCACCAGAGAAGGGATTACTGAATTAGTGGGTTACATAATCTTTTATATAATCACTATGAGGCACTTCACTTACGCAACGCAAGTCAGCCAAAATAACCCCTTTCCCAAATGACAGTGGCACCAGCAGCACATCAGGCTTACGGCCGCCAAGGGTACATGAGGGGCAAAGGCAACAGCCAACTAGAGGCAACCAGACTTTCTGGAGACAGCATTGTTCAGACGCGTGCCTTCAGCCTAGGGAAGACAGAAGCATCCAGAAAGCAGAGGGAGCAGGGACCACCTGCATCTCAACGTCTTGAGGTGCCAGTGTCAGCGGGATTTTACAAGGTGCGGAGCAGCCTCCAAGCAGCTGGACCAGCACTCGGACCAAGTGGGGCGTCCCCACTGACTTTTAATGGGCTTTAGATGGGGCCCAGGATTAGGGATTCAATAAAAACAGGAGGTCAAGATTACTGCAGAATTAAAATAAACTTAATCCAAATGCCCTTGGATTTATACCACAGCCATGCCCGCAGCTTCTGTGTGCAGCAAAAACCAGGCAAAGCCGCAGCAGGGACTGGCTCTTGCTTATTCTTGAAGAGCTCCCAATGCGAATTAGTGCAGGCACTCGGGAAAACCTCACCTCTACAAAGCTCTGGGGTACACTCCAGTGAATCCACCGATCTGTTTTCAAGATCTCAGTTGATGCATTCTAGTTAAGAGGATGTCTACATAGTCCATTGTCACGTATAGGATATAAGACCTAATCTTATAATTTTTGCTCAGTGTTTTAAGAAACCATCATGAAGTACTGTCCTGAGTAAAGGAGAAGGACAGTGTAAGTCCTGGATGCTGAAAGTGTGGGGTATTTCTTAACATGCAAGATTTGAGATTCTCAGACTGCACTTGCAAGTCCCAGGATATTTACCACTGCCGCAATTGGTGCTGGGCATTAAAGTGAAGTTCAATTATAGCTGCGGATTGCTGCAATTGAGGAAAAAAAATAGAACTGCAAAGCCCCTAGACAATAAGGTGCCTACACCACTAAAATCAGAGTCCTATTTCTCTAAATACCGAAAGAACAGAAAACAGAATGCAGAAAGGGATAATGCCTTTGATCACAGCTTACCTCCTTCGAATGACACTCAGATCCAAAGATCCCTATGGCACTTTCTCAGGTTCCGCAGCCAGCAGTATTTGGCCATTATCTGGCTCCTCACTGCTACTTCTGCTTGCTGGTTTCCCTAGTGGAAACGCAGATCAAGCCCAGCAACACAAAGCAAAGCCCCAGGTCTCAGCACAGCAGGAAGCGCCTCCAGTTCCTGCAGGGACACAGGCACCAGACTGGACATAGAGAGAGCCATTATTCCAGCCACGCCGACAAATGAAGCAGCTTATTCTCATCTTACACCACCTTAACACAAGGAATGACCCAGTTTTGAGGAGGTTTAACCCAATCCCATTCGCTGTTATTCCTTCTGCACTACAGATGAGAGAAATGAGTTGCCTTACTCAATTAGCAGGTCAGAGGTCGCACACACTGGACGATGCTGATACACATTTGTGTCTGACATGACAGCACTGCTGAGAGTACAGCATGGGTAGGCCAGCACCACCACACCTCAAACCACTGAAAATCCCTGTTCTTGCAAGGGATATTTATTTGGGATCAAGACAGCGCTCAGGATAAGAACAGCTCACGCCAGCCTGAAAAAAAACAAAACTAAACTTGTAAAAGTAGATGTAAGGCTTTGCGCATCTCTCTCCCCCTGAAAGCAGGATTCTCAGAGCAGAAAGTATTCTTCGCTGTTCTGAACTGAAATTTTGACAAGCTTAATGGCACTGAACAGATGCAGGAAGAATTTTAAAGCCTCCCTGTACTGGTTTGAACTTCAGGCTCCAAATGTAGCGGGGAAGTGCAGCTCTGAGCTGGGAACTCAAATTGTAAGAGAGCCAACAGTGAATTTCTGGATCTCACTTACACCTATTGAGATAATTATCTGCAGCGATGAGCAATACATCTTTCCCCCAAGGAGTGCAAATGAAAGAAAACACTTGCTTGACTCATCCTTACCCCGTTCCTCTATCAACAGATAAAAGCATGCTTTGAGCTATCCATCGCAGTGAGAGGAGCCTGTGCTGACTTTCCACATGCACAGAAATATCACAGGGAAGGCCAGCAGTAATTTGCAAGCCGCATGAATATTTTTTCTATCCACTAATAAAATTAATAACGTTTTCAAAAGCAAAACAGTGAGTTACACCTGGACAATTCCTCTGTGGAGATGATTATGCTGCCTGCTTTATTGTGCTGTCATTCTCTAATAGTAGTCACTGTGCAGTACAAGCACTAAATGGATTGTACTAAAATCACTGTGGCATAAACAACTAAACATTTCTGCTTAGGTAAGGAGGCTCTCCTATCATAAAAGGAGAAACAGACACAGGTCAGCATACACAAGAGAATTTTGATGGCCTAACTACACTCGTCAGGTAAGTAAAATGACAACTATGGCAGTAAAACACAAGTTACTTTTTTTTATTTTTCGCTAGTAAACATATCCTGACAAAGCTCCTGTATGATGGGTACCCTGAGAGCTCTCAGCTGCATGGTAGCAAAAGTCTATCACTCCATCTACACTGCTGGCAACCCCAAGCTCAGCAGAGCAGGCCTGCAAAAGCAGAGGGCATGACTGGGTCATGCTGCAGTGGAACCCCATGAATAAAGTGAGCACACGCTTCTTGAATTTCTCCATGTGGAAAAAATGGCACCCACTGATATTCACGGATCGCTCCTGGATGTTTATGTAGAGAAAACAGTGGACATGAGCACAACAAGGTGGTAGGCAGCCCATTTCAGCAGCGGATGATCATAGAATCACAGATAACAGTGGGTCAACTCAGCTGGTGCAGTTTTTTTATGAGCACAGCATGCAGGCTCTTATTTATTGCTGGTGAAAATGCATAGCTAATGGTAGGGACTACCATTAGGTTGAAAAAAAAAAAAAATAGTGTTTTGCAGTTGAGTTTTATTGAGGTTTTTATATCTGCTGTAGTTTCCATGGAAATAAATACAAGGCATTACTTCTGGAGCAACCAACATATTTCTCTTCCATCCTGACGGAAGGCCTTTGGTAGGGCAGAGCTGAAACACATGAAAGACCATGACCTTCGGTCTGCTCTCAGAGACCCCTGCTGCCCTTCCACAGAGTAATTTCATTCCAGGATTCTCTGGTTCTTCCTTCTCCGAACAATGATGCAAACGGATAGGAATACACTTCAGCAGAGAGACACAAAGATGTGATAAATGTGGTTGCTTTAACCTAGTGTACTTGAACACAAGATACGTGCAGATACGGCCTGTATGCTCGGTGTGCATTACTGTAATCTCTAACTCCACTACTGCAAGATCTGTGAAGGCTGGAGGGTTGTACTGAGGAAACGGACCTGGGGGTGTTGATTGATGCTCGGCTGAACATGAGCCGGCAGTGTGCCCAGGTGGCCAAGAAGGCCAACGGCATGCTGGCTTGCATCAGAAATGGTGTTGCCAGCAGGAGCAGAGAGGTGATTGTCCCCCTGTACTCAGCACTGGTGAGGTCGCACCTTGAGTACTGTGTCCAGTTTTGGGCCCCTCGCTGCAAGAAAGACATTGAGGCCCTGGAACGTGTTCAAAGAAGGGCAACAAAGCTGGTGAGGGGTCTGGAACACAGGCCGTATGAGGAGAGGCTGAAGGAGCTGGGAACGTTCAGCCTGGAGAAGAGGAGGCTCAGGGGAGACCTTATTGCCCTCTGTAACTTCCTGAAGGGAGGTTGTAGTGAGCTGGGGGCTGGCCTCTTCTCTCGTGTAATTACTGAGAGGACTAGAGGGAATGGTTTCAAGCTGTGCCAGGGGAGATTCAGGTTAGACATTAGGAAACATTACTTCTCAGAAAGGGTGGTCAGGCACTGGAATGAACTGCCCAGGGGGGTGGTGGAGTCACCGCCCCTCGGGTTGTTCAAGGAGCGACTGGATGTTGTGTTGAGGGACATGGTCTAGTGGGAGCTATGGGTGGCAGGTGAATGGTTGGACTGGTTGATCTTATAGGTCTTTTCCAACCTTGGTGATTCTATGATTCTGTGATTCTATGAAGGAGTCACCCTAAGAACATCTGCCAGCTAAGATGGAGGAGTAACACCAACAGGCCAGCACCCACCAGCTGGACTCGAGATGTACAGCTGAGCTGATGGACCCTCTTGGGAAACACTCTCCAGCCACAACCCCTCACCTACTCCACAGAAAAGTCAGGAAGATCATCAGCTCTGGACTGCGAGTTTCTGCTCCAAAAGACACTTGGCAAATAATGTGGGAAAATGACAGAAAACAGCTTCTGGAAAAGTCTGTCTCAACAGCATCTTTCAATGGAAAATAAAAAACAGACTCTGCTAGTTCTCCCTTTTAGCTGTGCGCGGCAAAGACCTGTACCGCTGCTTTCTGCTTTTCTGCTCCTTTCAGATCATTACAAATGCAAGTAACTATCTAACATAAAGAAATAAGTATACTACCAAAATGGGCAGCCCTGCTCCCAGCCATGTATTCCCTCTCCCTTCCTGCAGCAAGTTTGGTGACGCTGCTGCTGCACCAACCTCTCCAGATGCAGAGGAAAATCATTCCTTCACCTTTTTTTCCTCAGCTTTTTCTTGGTGCCTATTTCCCACTGCTGATGTGGGGGCAGTCCAGTTCCTCTGCAGCCCTATGATTACGATGCCTGAAGGAACAGGCAGAGCTAGCACTGGGGTTAGAAGCACTCAGCATTAGACCACATATAGAAAAAACACTTTTTCCTCATTTCTATTCTTCTCTCAAAATCTGCCAGACTGACAGCTGAGTCACAGGGAAAGAGGAAAAGATTTCTCATCAAGTTATTTAAAACGTGGGTTTAGTTAACACTCACTTCACACAAAGCTGAAGACACACTTCAGAAAGAAAGACATTTTTAACTTCTGAGTGCAAACTTTTCCACTTAATATGCAAGAAAGCTGTCAAGACACATTGTTCTCATAAAAAAATAAAAACACTGGTATTTCTTTTGTAGTACTTTACAAACGTCAGGAAAGTGACAATATCTACTGTTGGAGACCTTATCTTCCCCTAGCTTCACAGGGCCCTTTTAACATCCCCCAATTCTGGGTTATGTCCCCAAGCCTTTTGATAAAGCTAGTATTTGTTGCCCAAAAGGCGCTATTCAAGCAAGGAAAAAAAGATCATTTTAGAAACCTTTTGCTTCTTCCTACTTGGAATAAAGTTTTTATTTCCCACAATAAACTCTAAAGGGATTCCATCCACAAAGACTTCAGCAAAACACAAAAATTGTGGAAAGAGGTGCACTTAAGGATGCAGAACAGTGACACGTTTTCAAAAATGAGGCTGGCAATTGCATAGAGGTTTTCTGTATGTTTTATTTAAATGGATTTTACTTTAAAACTCAACAGATTAGAAGTGTACCTTGTCTTAGCAAGAAATCAGATTATTTTTTTTAATGCAGTAGTACAAGCTCATTATTCTGTTCCTCTTCATAGACTCAGCCTACACAATTGAGCAGGGCAAACTTGTACGTGGGCATATTTTTTCCAGTTTTTTCCTAAGCGTCTTCCTATTGGAGTAAACCAAAATAATTTCATGTTAAACCAAAGCAAGAGTTCCTTGGGGCCTTCCCCACCCCCACCCCCACCCCCACTGATGTTAGCTAAATCCCAAAAGAGCAGCTTAAGTCTAAAAGCATACTTTGATCAAGTTGAATGCATCCTTCCAGACACCTGCACTAGCTGAGTGGGAGTACTGAGATCAGAAGGGTCAGAGGGTTCTCCTTTTATAGAAAGAGCATGACAGAAGGTACTGAACATTTTTTACACTTGTAAAAATAAATAAATAAATAAATAAATAAAAAAGTCAAGTTTTTATAGATGCTTATTCTGACTGGGGAGAGGGGGGGTGAGGGGGGAGATGGAAAACACCAAAGAACCTACTGCACAATTATTCATGTCTTCCCCTACAGAACGCAAACAGCACTCAACCACCTTTCCCTTCCTGCAGTGAACATGAGTCCTCATCAGCAGGATCGAAGTGAGAAAATCGTGCAGGCTCAGTCCTCCTGCCTGGCAATCACAACCCAGCTTGCTGCTAACAAGAGACAGTGAAGGCTTGCCAGCTCCAGCTGGATCAGGGAACGACAAATCCTACATAAATTCTTTCCTGCCTCCACTCGGAAAGCAAGAGCTCCTTTCCAACGGGCAGCGAGACTGTCAGAAAAAAAATCAAAAGTTTCTTAAGCTGATAAGCTCCTCTGCAACTAAAACTAATAAGAAGCAGAGAGTAGGTGGACACATCTGCCTTTGCAGAAATTCTGGTACAGCCTTTTGCCATTACAGGCGAAGGATGGGATTTTTTCTTCCCACCACTCATTGACACAAAGCCCACAACAGCTAAAACTTCAGCACTCCATCAACAGGACAATATTAGGGGGCTTTCATGGAGAGGAACATCGCACAGATAACCCCGGTGTGCGCACACATTCCTGTAACGTGTACGTAAAGGAAATGCCAACAGTCAACTGATAAAATAATCTCAGAACCTGGGAGTGCTGCTGTGAAAGGATGCTCACAACTTCTTGAGTTCTAGCTATGCCTGCTACCATCAGAAGTCAGCAGGTTTTGCTCTTTAAGATTTGCGTTCTTAGGCATTTACTGTGCTTGTTCCCACACTGGTGGGCAGAGATTTCAGCTTAACTTCATATGCTAGAATCTGCCCCGTTGAACTAAATTTATAAAAATAATAAAAAGCTTCACACAGCAGTTACCCAGTTGGGAAGAAACTAGCCAACTTTGTTTTTATTTGAATAAATCTTGCGTGACAGACTGTCAGAAGTGTTACAATACAATTCAAACATTTTGCTGTTCACATGACACGTCCATTCCTCTTTCCAGCCATCCAATTATCAGTGCTTATAACAGCATACGCATTGTAATCCTAGTAAGGAGAAACCGAGTGTGCCAAAATCCCACTGCCAGTATTTCCAGAAGCGGTCATCTAAATGTTGCATGGCCATACTGAAACTGTTCCAGCAGACATCTCATACCAACTACAACAGCTTCTGTGGGCGTATCTTAAAGCAGAGAACTAAAAAGCTCTACTTAAAATAAAAACTGACTTAATGCAAAAACATCCAGGCTTTTACCAGTTCCTAGGCTGCTTTGGACACACCACACAGGCCAAACAGAAGCTTAGAAACACAAAGTTACATGCCAGCTTTGCAAAGCAAGGCTACCCAGCAAGCCACTAGCAGAACTGTCCTTGACATGACTACCTCCCTCTCCTTGCTTTATCACTGTGCTATGGACGGTGTCCCAATGAAGGCTGTGACTCGAGCAGCTCAATTCTGCACTTCTGTCCGTGAGCTCAGCATCAGTCACCAGCTCGCTGCCCAACACACCCGCAGCTGCAGGAGAGAAAAAGGCACCATCCTGAGCAGCAAACTAGCAGGAGATGCTGTGGTGCATACATGCAGGCTGGTAACATGCTCACTGAATTTCCTATCCCAAAGGCAATGCCACCCATTAAAGCCAAATGAGAACAGGCCTTAGGATGTCTGAAGAAATAAAAGCAGAAAATTTTGTTACACAGCCCAGATTGCCAAACTGACTAACTTTAAGGCACTCCTCAAACCATTCCAAAGAAACAGAAAGCCCTGGACTCATACAGAACTGAGATAAACGCAGTCCCACCAGGGCAACCATGAGTTCCACCAGTGAGCAGGACTGCCAGCAGAACACATATCCCGGTGAACACTGAATGCACTACATGTCTATCAGAACTCCAGGCTCCTGCTGAAAATGGGTGCTCCAGGCAGCTCCGGCTAATAACATACTGCTACGTCCACGTAGCTGAAACAGTTTGAAAGAGATAGATGCATGAATATTTAACGGAATTCATCTTCTCCGGCAAGAACCAAAATTATCTATCAAGTTGTCCATCTTAAAAGTTCCTCGATTCAGCTCACATGTTCAGTAAGTCGGCAGCGACTAAGCCGTGAGCAAAGCTTATGGCAACTACACCTTCTTTCTCCCAACAGCAAGGTCTTCTCATCTTCCCAGCATCAACACCTGGGTAAGAAATTTAAGGGTGTTCTTTCATTGTGGGGTTGGGAAGAAAAAAAATGCTGTAAAAGACAAAGGTAGAAAACTCTTGTCAAAACTCTGAATTAATCCCTCTTTACTACCAGTACAGCATCCAAGTGGCTCTGTAATTATATCCCAAGCTCTTCTCAATAAAGGATCAGGAGGCAGGAATTCCTTATGTGTACGTCCTGCTCTAATAACAGTCGTCTCCGTGCAATTACCCACTGGATGATGCAAGCTCCTGAACCCATCTTTCCCATTTTCTCTCCTTACATTCACAGCAAACAAGACACAACTCCCCCAGAGCAGTGCAGCACAGCTACTTAATGACGGAGCTCAGCCTGGAAATCATAGGGAAGCACTTCACTTATCTGAGCCCGCACGTGTCTTCATTAGTGAGCGCACACCGAGCTGAAGGAGAGTTCACTCTCTTCACTGGTATAAGAAGAACTCCCTGTTCAACAAACACGTGGACAGAAAGAGTGTCTACACCTTACAACAAGCACGTCGAGTCCTTGAATTAACGAGAACTTCAACTACCGGTAAACTACTGCAAGATGATCCGTACGGCCACGCGTACATCATCTGCACAACAGTCAAAGCCTCTTGGAAGATGCTCACTTAAAAGCGTACTCCTCAGCTCATGCGGCGCTAAATATTAACTAAGACCACGTGGAAGCTGCAAACGGATTTAAAAAAAAAAAAAATGACAATGCAATTTCAGTTAATAGGCAGCACACAAGCGAGCGCAGAACGCAGCAGAAGTTCCAAACGCCAGACGCCCTCGTAAACAGCCAGATGTTTCTTTCTGCGAAACGGAATTTTCCATTTAATTCCGTGAAACGGTGACTCTGAGCCCGGCGCGATGGTTACGGATGACACAGCGGGCAGCGTCTCAGAAATCCTTCGTCTGTGTCAGGGCATAAACACACGCACCTAAAACGCGGTTTTCACGAATGATACCCGTCACTGGAAGCAACAGCGGTGCAGCTCCCGCCTGCCCAGCACCGGGCACTTGGCGGCACAGGGAGCACCTCGGCTCCCCACAACCCGCCGTCCCCCCCCCCCCCCCCCCAACCCGCCTCCGTCCGCAGCCCCGCGCCCCGGGCGGGAGCACGACCCGTCCCTCTCCCCGCCCCAGCTCGCCCGCGCGGGGTCTCGGAGCCTCACCTCCCACAGCAGTGACAGCAGCAGCGCGGCCCCGGGCTGCAGCCGCCTCATGTCGCCTCGTCCTCGCCCGCCCCCGCCGCCTCACACGCGTACGGGCGCCGTCAGCAGCGCCATGCCCGGCACCCGGGGAGGGCTCGGGCGGCACAGCCGGCGGCTCGGCAAGGCGAACGCGCGCGGAGGGACGGCGAGCCGGCAGGGGCAGCCGGTCAGCCCAGGGGCAAGCCCCTCGGCAGAACGGGAGCGAGTGTGACCCGCCTCTCCCCTCAGCGCCACGGCCAGGCGGCGGGCGCCCGGCCGGCGGTACAAAGAGCCCCGGCGCCGCCGCGGCGGATGAGGGCGGGGAGAGGCGGTGCCCGGCCCGGCGCCGCCCCGCTGTCCGGCGGCGGGCGGGTCGTGTGGGGACGGGCCTGAGGTCCGCGAAGCAGTTGAAATCGACCCCCTTGTCAGAGGAGGGCAGCTCCCGCGGAGGTGGAGGAGGTGTCCTGAGTGTTAGCGAGCACGGGTGGGGGCTGCTGACGCTGCCGAGGGTGTGACGGGTGCGGCTGGGACCGGCCGGGCAGGGGAAAGGCAGCTCCCGGACGGGAGCAGCACAGGGAGACCCCGAGGAAGAGGAGGAGGAAGGGGGCTGCGCCGCCTTGCGGGGTAGGCAACGGGAGCTTCGTCTTGTCAAGGTGTTGGATGCTCCTTTCCCAAGCCCGTTCCTACCGTTAGGACAGCTAGTCCTGCCGCTGCTTCAGGGTTGAGCTGCTGTTCTTCACATTCGAGCCCGGAGTTTGCCCGGTATCTTACTGTTGTAAAAGAGCTAGCTTAGCCCTTGGGAGGTACGAAAGGGTACGAAAGGGGACCTCCTGTTGCCATCTGAATAACGGACCTTTACCAACAGCAATTCTGAAGGAGGCATCTGAAAGAAGCGTGGTCCTTTTGTGGGCTAGCTATTCAAAGATGGTTAGCTCGTCTTTGCAAGGCACAGCTCCTTCATTCAGCGCTTCTTTGGCACAGGCTTAATGGAAGGGACTTGCCACCTCCTGATGCCAGATGGCTCAGCAGAATATTATCAGGCGAGTATTTTTTTTCTGTTTGGTCAACTTCTGGGCAGTTTGCAGAGGCTTCCAGCTGGCACACGATAATCATACATGGGTCACTCTGAAAGTAATTCCTCCTATTTATTTCCACGGAAGTTACAACAGATACAGAGTACAATGCCATTATTTGACGGAGCAAATTCTCAGCTCTAAAACATCATTTTCCACCAGAGTCACCACCATTAGCTGTGGATTTTCGGCAGTGGTGAAAAAAAAAGACTGCGTACTGTGCTCACAAAAACCTGCGTGGAATCTGGCTTATCTTCCACGTTGCTGTTGCTAATGCTGAAATGCACCACCCACCACCTTGCTGTGCTCAAATCCACTGTTAGGTCTCCATAAATTTTCAGTAAGTGTTGATGGATGTCAGTGAGTGTCATTTTTCCCACATGAAGGAATTCAATTCCACACGTTTGCTTCATATTGCACTTCCATGTCAGACACCGTGTAGCCAGTCTTCTTCTGCTGCCGTCTGTCGCATGGCAACAAAATGCAAGAGAATATTGGTGGAAAGGTTCAACCTCTACTGCCATGCCATCAATATCTGCCTCTGATGCCATGGGCCGCCGTAATAAAATAGTGCACGTAACTTTTCAAGTAGCCATCACCCATCCTCTATACACTCTGTATAACAAAGCGTCCACAGACTAAGGGCCTCCCATGCACCGCACTCAGAGGCAGCCTGTGCACTTTTTACCTAAATGACCACTGGTTCTTACGTTTCCACTGAGACCTTTGTTTACCACTATTTGATGCCATCCAGTCCAAAGCTGTGAGGTGTATTTTTCAAATGAATACACACATCTCAAACTAAATTTGCTAAGATGTCTAAGGAGATGTGACAGCCATCACTTTGCCCAGCAGCAAAGGCTTGATGAGGTACCTTCTGAGTGGTACACACAAATCTCTATAAGGTCTGCTGAGTTGGAAAGTCCCACTTTATTTAACCTGGGCTATAGAGAGAGGCACATTGTGTATCTAAGTCATCTCACATTGTCATGACAAACAAATACAAAGTTGGGAATCACTTCAAAAACGTTGCAGTGCATGGAAGTTTGAAAAGGACATACAAATCACTTGTTTTCAGGTCTTTACCCCAACATACAGCTTTAACACTGAACTCCCTTCGCCTTCCTGTTTTCTGTGTTGCATGACCTACGTAGCAGTCTTCTGGGGTCACACGTGATGATGCCTCATGCAGAAACCAGCCTGATCCATCTGGAAGCACCAAATGAATCTGAACATCTGTGCTGACTGCCCTGTGCTGCTGCTGCTGGCACAAGTTCTTGCAGGACCCTGGAAACATGAAAGCACAAAGTAAAGGTAGGAGAGGGATTTGGAATCTTGTCGCCACAGATGCTGAGGTCCTTAGAGGCCAGCTCTGCCTGGACTTGCAGCTGATGGCCACAAGCACGCCTAGGCAAGAGTTAGCTATCAGATACACATCAGTAAAGTATGAATATGTATAACCCTCCCGAGTTAATCGTGAGACCCAAGAAAGCATTGATTTTTTTCCCCTAGGAGAAGGAAGGTTTCAGCTGGGGCAATAAATAAATAAGTACCGTGATTTGTTTTGTTTTGTTTTATTTTTCCAATTAGTAGATTAGTTAGAGTGAGATAGAGGTAGCAGGATGGAGGAAGAGAAAGCCACGCAGTCTGGAAATGTGTCTCCCTGCGGATATGTTATCCGGCCTAAATAAGAGCATGGATATCCTAACTATGGAATTCTTTCTAGGCCAAGAGATAAACTGAAAAAAGAAAAGCATCTCCTGACCCAGGCGTAAATGGTTTCAGATTTCATTTTGGTCATATCTCTGCTCCCTTAAGTGATGTCTTCTTTCATTTCTGCCCAAGTTCGAGGAACCATCTTCATCCCTGGGGAAAGCCCATTAGCTTTAATGGAGTTAGAGTACAAATGAACTTAGCGCAGCATGTGGCATTTTCTCAGTGAAAGTGCAAGTTGCAGCAGGGACCCCTAGAGCTTGTCTAGGCTCTAATGAACACTTTCCATCCTCCACGTACAGCTTGTCAGCAAAGCAGGCAGGGTGCACACTGTGTTGATTTGACAGAGCAAGAAAATGAGATAAGCTTTTTGTTGGAGGCACGGACTCTGGGTGAAAAAAAAGCCCCTCGTTCCCCAGTCTGATTTCAGTCTTTCTTCTGGTACAGTTCAAATAGAAATATCTCTAAGCGCCCAGGAGCTATGCATGGAAACAAATGTTAAAAATAATAATAATAATCTAGTTCCATGAGCAGCAGCAGTAATGAAGCTTTGTTTTAACTCCTCTCCTTTGTAGATTCTTATGCATTCCTTAAACATATTGCCATCCTTCATTCAGTGGAGGTACCAATATTACCATATTTCTTTTACTCAGCCATCTCTATTTACTGAAACTTGAAAGCATATGCCATCTTTGAGACTGCTGCTTCTCTACCATTTTTTTTTTTCCCAAATTGATTAACAGGTATTACAATTACTAGGATGAACTTACAATACATATGTATGAGGGTATTTTCTAGATCTTATTTGTTCCAAAACCAGACAGGTGAATATTTTTGCCATATACAGTGTTTATGAACTGCTTTTTATTAAGTATTGTCTTGTTCGTGTTGGGACAGTTGTTCCTAATACTATAGAGAAGCATGTGATTCCACAAGGGCTGTACGTGAAGCAGGTAACAACTGTATATAAATAAATACAATATTCTCATTTACTTATTTGCATAAATTGTAAACAACTACACATCTGAATTTATTACCATTACTTCTATTGCTTCTGTCTCATGTGCTGTTAGAATTTGTCAAATTCTCATTTGCTCCCCAAACTGTGATTTAAATGTAGAACAACCTCAAATATACTTTGAGATTCTCCTTCGTAATTATTTAAATTGAATTAGCCTTTATCGATACCACTTTTCAGCAAAAGGAAGCGCCTTTAAATTGTACAAAATATGCATAAATATCTCAGCCTTCCTAAATTCTCACTGTTTTCTTTTGAGAAACCACATTAGCATTGTTCATTTGAAAACAGAAAGAAAAATACTGTATTCACAAATACAATAACCCACCAATGCAAAAATGTCATGTTTTTGCAGCTTTTGTATCTCGTCCAAGGTGCCTTATTTTTTTTATGCTATGCATCTTACAAGATGTGAGCCATTTTCTGAAAAAAAAAAATGTGCCTTTTTTATTCTTACAGAGGGAGAAGGTTACATAAAGATGTAGTCTCTTGGTAGAATAATAGTTAAATTTAAATTAGAATCCAACTTCCTAGAATAAAGGCTTTTTTTCCGTCTTTACTTTCCCCATTAACTACCCGTCAAAAATGACTTCAAATGAAACTCCAAAGGAAGTCTGACTGAAAGACTTGTTTAAGCTTTAGCAGTCTGTTCCAAACTCATTAACATATTAACCCAGTGCCCCCATCTTCAATGTTTACATCTTTAGGGAAGGTCCATGGAATTTCAGTGAGATGGTACAGATATACTTGCCTCTCTTGAAATGCGAATGCAGATTTCCATTCGTATATCCAACAACTTCATTTTAATATGGAAAGATATTGTTGATCTGATCAGCATGAGTAAAACAAAATTACCTGATTAGTATTGCAATACATCCATATGCTATTTTTTTAACACAGTGCCAGCAACATCACTAACGTGCTCAAAGCTCATGGAAAGGTCAGAATTCCCGCTGCTTTGCATAACTACTGGAATTCAATAAAAATCATTAAACTGGAAGAAAATTACTTCTGTCCAGACTGTATTCTGAGATTTTCAAATGAGAATGCATCGTAGTCTTAGTTACTAAATGGTACCGCAGTGGGCACTTCTTGCACCATTTCCAATAAAGCGTAATGCATAGCTGATTTGCTAAGAAATGAAGGGTGGGAGGGTTGTGTACAAACTGCCATACCTAGGCTCCAGAAAATTACTGCTCACGTTCTGTGACTTCAAGACTCTTTGTGGAGTCAGGTATTTGCCTATCATATTAAAAAGTTAGTTCTATAACGAACAGTATCTTGAGGAGCACCAAGTACGAGATAGGTATTAGTATTCATGAGGATTAAGTTTATTGATTGGACGTACTATAAAATGCAACCAGAATAGCTGTATCAATCAAATCAAGTGGTTTTTGTTCTGTATTCTTGATTAAGAATGAGGTTAATCCTCTCAGCAAATATAATAATGCTTTTTGTTAGAGAACTCAGGATCTAAAAGTGGTTATTCTTTTTCCTGAAAGACAGATCGTTCGTAAATTCAAACTCTTTGTTTACAGTCTATGGTGAAAGGTCAAATATTTGCTTGGTGGAAGTGTTAAAGAAGGATATGTTCATTCATGGTACTGTTGTAGGAACAAAATCCTGAGTCAGTGAAACATTTGGCCTCCAAAGTCTTACTGTTGAGTTCAGTGGATAGTTAGAGGTCTAAACGCACGCTGTTGGAGCCAGATGTACTCTGCACTACCTCAGATCCGAGCAAGGTAACTATGAAACGCTGTCAAGTTGAAATATTCCATGCTGCTTTCCTAGGGGGAGTAATCCCAAGCAGAAGGTGACTTAGTGGAAAAGCAAAGGTATGCTCTCTCATTTCCCCTGTCATGCAAACAAGCCCCCTGGAATGAAACAGTCTGGAGCGCTTCATTTTTGCCTTATCTTGTCTTCCTGTCTGTGCCATGAGCAGTCTTTTAAACCTTTACAGCATCCTCATAGCCAAATAATGAAAAGCTGTAGTAGGGTATTGGTTACAGAAGGGAATAATGAGCCCCTGGTGATCCTATTCTTTTCAGGCCAGTGTGAATTAGGATTAATTCCACTGAAGTCAATGGGAAAAACTAGAACCAGTGCAAGTAAAGAATCAAGTTTTAGATTTCAGATCTAAGTTAAACAAAAAGATCAAGTTGCCTAATAGGGGTTTTCCTTATCCATTTAAAGTAGTAATCATTTCCTGATTTTTTTTCAGTTTTGTATTGTATTTTTCCCCTTACTGTGAATCTGTCTGACTCACAGCATACTGTGAATACACATAGCATACTGAGAATTTGATACCATGATATCCTTGTTATTTCAGTGTGAGAAATAACATCTCATTAAATACAGATGGAAAAAAATGCATCAATTTTCTGGGAACTATATAAGCAATGTGTTCATTAGCTAATGTCCCCCCACCAGTCTCAATTTTCTCATATTGTTATGAGATAGAGAATTGAGCCACTGCTGGATTGAAAAAAATTAAAAATAAATAAATAAAAGTCGGCACTAGAGGTATTCTAGAAATCACAAGGGATAAAATGCAGCTGCTGTCAGAATATCTAGAAATCTTAACAGAGCTAATGGGGCATTTGGTCTGTAAAACAAAACATTTTTAATAAAGGAAAATATGTAGGACTACAGAAAGAACTGTGCAATGATGTTATTCACTTGCTCTGTTGCAGCAGCCTTCAAGAGCCTCATGGGATCCATTATGAAAAAGGAAGATTGTTTAACCTTTAATCAACCTTCTTTGAGATGTGGTGTCTCTGCTTACATTTACATACTTGCAGCACTGTTAGGCAGGGAATCATTTCCTCAATGGTACCCCCAGTGGCATCTCCATTTACCTGTTCTCCTAAGTTTTCCTGCTACAACTCTTACCACTTCTCTTCACTAAAAATATTGGGCAGTGGGTTTATTACTCCTAAAATCATGCATTTCCAACCATCGGGTATACCTTCCTCAGGAGAACAGAACCAGAGCAAAGAATTTCTCCCTGGCACTGGCACAAAAATGAGCGTGAATGTATGCACTGAAGCATGTAAGGCCCTGCATGGGGAAACCACCTCGATTTTCTTGGAGCATTTATGCTGCTTATCATGAAAATCAATCTCAAGTCCTTCAGCCGAGGACTATCAGTTTTCTATACTAATTAAAAATGCATTCTATCAGCCTAGTTTATTGTGTAAATTTCAACGTAGGGACTTGGTAAACAGTAAAGTCAGTAGAAGTCTGTGATTTATTATTTACTTGGACTTAAGAAGCTGATAATACTATTCCACATGGCCAGCATCTCACACCTACCAATACTGTTCTACAGGTTTGTTTTTTAATCTAAGACGATTATCACCAGCATTCCTAAACTGCTGCAGTGTGCTGTGCACTGCTAAATGACTTCTAGACAGCACTGCTTCGACCATATTAGATTTTATCAACACAACATGTCTTAGTTTAGCACATATCTGCCTGGCTGTCAGTCAATTGCAAGTCATATCATTAATATCTGAATTTGTACTTCCATGCCCATTTCTTTGTTCCATCTGGAGAAACCTGACTATGAACACATTCCAGGATCTCCTCACTTTTTTGGAAAGAAGGTATGGATTTTCTAGGCTTGCTGATGCAGAAGGAATGATACGTGCCCAACTGTAGACATGAAGCTGTCTTTGGGCGTGGGAGACAGGATGTAGCAGAGGATGAAAGTTTTTGGGATGGCAAACATTGAAAAATGAATCCAAAAGAGAGTCAGTTTGGGCTGCTTGAAGAGAAAGTGTTGTGCTCTTATGCGCAGTTGTGGAGAATTGCTTCCACGATATCGGAGCAATACACAACAGCAAGTGGTAATGCCAACATCAATTATTCACTAATTATTATCTATTTATTACCACTAATAAAACTCCCCTTGATTCTGCCTGAGAAGAATCATGCATTTCCCAAAGTAAGGTGCTTCTGGACTCCATTCAGGATGAATACTCATTTTCCTCTTCTCCCTTTTTAGTGGTGAGAAGAGGTATTTACGTGAAAAATAGGACTGATGGGAGAATAACCTTCTCAAGCAAGATAGCAGCCTGGCTTTTTACTGTAAAAAATAATAATAAATAAAAAATAAACGCCTGAGCCTGACGTTGTTGCAGCTCAGCCTCTAAGTATTTACACTGTTACTACAAAGAGTAAAACTTTAGATACATATTATTAGATGGAACTGGTAACAGGCACAATCCCTTTTATGTCTGCTCATGAATGTCAAAGCTCCAAACCGTGGAATACGATATTCTTTTTATCTCAGGCTTGAGGGTTTACAACGTAGGTAGTCTTAAGAATGGAGAGAGATCCTTGCTGTCATTAAATTGCATTCCTTTATTACTAACTAGGTTCACACACATTTCAAACGGAAGGTGAAATGTTATAGTAAAGCAGCAAAATTATTATGTTTCCAAATGAAATAACTGATCGCTCTGTCTTCCTGTGTCCTGATAGAATATTATCAGACCTGTAATTGTAACAGTGTACTCCAAGTAGTTCTAATAGCTGCCCTTTCATCCGGCCACTCTTGCTCGTAGAAATAAAGACAAACACAGCATGTTACAGTTCTTTTTCAGATCACTAGGCCAACCTAATCTAATTTATGCTGGCAGCCTTTAATTTTAACTAGGTCAATTTACTCTATGAAACCACAGAGAAAACTATCCTGACAATGTAAAATTACAAAGTATTGGGAACAATACGAGGCTGAAATTGCATGTACAAGAACAGCAGTGTACAAAGTGGAAAATATTGTGTGAAGCTGTTGCGGGAAAAAGAAATGTACTTTAGAAAAATGTCATTTACTCGCGCTGGGTGAGATCCAGCAAGCTATTGAAGTCAGCAGGGGATCTCTTTCTTGATTTCAGTGGGCTTTGGCTCACAGCCATTGTTTCTCGTAGTTCAGAGAATCAATTTGCTTCTTTCACTGTCGAGGCTGAATTGAACAAATAATACTTATTTTGATAATGTGGAGACCAGCTTGATTAATTCAAGTATGTTTTGAATGGCTTGCATGCACACAAGCAGTATTGCCCGTGTTGCTGTGCGATACTGAGCCAGCACCCCAGGAACGCCTCATGCCCCTGTGTTGCCTTCTGCTGTCTGAGCAGCTGGGTACACTGAGGAGTAGGATACCTGAAATGCTGCTTTTGGAGATATTCAGGAGTCGATATGCATTTTAATATTCCTAACTTAGTGATTTTAATTAAATCAAATGTCAGTGGAATCATATTATTTTCTACTGGTTGGATTTTAATGAAGTTTTAAACTGATCCTTCGCTGTAATGAAATAATTATATAATGTAGGGATGTGTTCTGTTGGTCTGAATTAATAACATGACTGCTTTGTATGCATTTATTTCCAAGGAAGAAGAATATAAAAAATCCTTCTAAGTCTGCAGCTAAACAAAGCAGAATTCTTCTGTTTACTGATACAAGATGTGAACTCTCCGGTGTAGACCATTTCTTACTTAAATTTCCTCCTTCACCTTCTCCTATTCCCAAAACTCATGGAGTCCATTTTGCCTCTAGCTCAAGAAGCCAAGTTAGCATTTTGAGGCCTGATAACCTTTGCCTGGCTGCTTGAAGCAATGCAAGTGGAGTACACAGAGCTTACTCAGTTACAATAAATGAAGCATTAAAGCCTTCTGTTACAGGCAGGGAACAAAAATAAGTCCAAGCAGCTTTGAGAATTAGGAGGGTGGGTTAGGATAAAAAGCTATTTAAAGGAAGTGGGTAGTTAATGCTAAGTTGAAAGGACAGGTCAATAGGAAAAAAAGGAGGAGATGACGGCGATGTTTGGCCTGGTGCCTCTGTATTTCATCCTTTCATCCTTCTATAATTATTCCATATGCAGTGAAGTAGTTAAAGAGATGTTTGGTACTCTTGAGAACCTTTGTAATTCTTTCATTTTCTACAATATTCCCATCCTTGAGAGGGACACAAATTCTTCGGGGAAAAATTGTAGAAACCCCATCAGTGCGCCCTGGGGAAAGTTCCTCTTTGTCTCAGCATCCACGTGCAGCATTCACTGCACTTTTTAAATTTTCACCACTAACAAATAAACTCTTCAGAAAGAGACAGCTTTATTATCTAGATATACAGGAAAAAAAAAAAAAAAAAAAAAAGATGCCTCTTTTCACCTGAACATGGTTAGTTTGAAAGATCCCACAGGGATCTTCCCTGAAGGTTAAAATGTTTATGCAAAACCAAGCAGATGAATTCTCCCTGTAGTCTTGTCTCATTACGCTGCTGTACACAAGAACTGTTTCCTGAGCATAAGAGGAAATTGCTGCTGTCAGAGTACTCTGAATCACAACTTACTAGCACTCCAGCAGTACCACATCCAAGACACTTCTCACACCTTCACAAAGCCACGCCTTCCTCGTATTTCGTGCTCCAACACACTCATCCTCAGTCAGTTTTAGATTACTCTACTTTTGGTCAAAAATCACAGAATCACAGAATTGTTGGAAGGGACCTCTAGAGATCATCAAGTCCAACCCCCCTGCCAAAGCAGCTCCCTAGCCCAGGTCACACAAGTAGGTGTCCAGGCAGTCTTGAACATCTCCAGAGAAGGAGACTCCACCACCTCTCTGTGCAGCCTGTGCCAGTGCTCCATCACTGCGCTGTGAAGAAGTTCCCATGCACGTTGTGTGGAACTTCCTGTGCATCAGTTTGTGGCCATTTTCCCTCGTCCTATCGCTACACACTGCTGAGAAAAGTCCAGCCTCGTCCCTTTGCCTCCTGCACTCTATATATTCACACATACATATCAGATCCCCTCTGAGTCTTCTTTTTTCAAGGCTGAACAGGCCCAGGTCTCTCAGCCTTTCCTCATATGGAAGGTGTTCCACACCAAATTTTTGTTTTTCTCTTGTGCTTTACTGCATAAAATGGCTTGAACTGTACTTTTGTTTGACCTAAAGGAGAAGAATTACCAAGGACTATGACTATCTCTGGACCTAAATTTCACCATAATTTTATCCAAAAAAGTGATCTTTCCACTAATCCATTTATGTTGAAAACCAAAGAAAGCTAGCAATTGAAAAAACTCTGCAAACTCATTACTCCATATTTGCATGTTTGGAAAGTAATCCAAAAATAAAACATTCTAAGTTGAAAAGGACCCATTAGGATCATCAAGTCCAACTCTTGGCTCCACACCACCTAAAAATCAAACCTTATGTCTGAGAGAGTTGTTCAAATGCTTCCTGAATTCCTTGGTGCCACGATCACTGTCCTGGAGAGAACAAACTCATATCTAAATTAATTTTGAAATAAAATAACCTTTTAACTTCTTCACAGTTTGTCTGCTTATCTTTCAGCCAAGGTGCAGACTATCTGGCCATAGTTCACAGACCAGCATGCTCCCCTACTAGCATTACTTGCTGTCCTGCAGTATCATTGCAGCTGCATTTAACCTTGTTCTCATAGCTGGAAGAGGACACCTTTCTAGGATTCCTCATACCTGTTCAGTATTTTTTTTTGGAGTGGAGAATTCGTTATTATTATCCTTTTGATCTGATCTGCCATCACTTCATTACCAATTATAGTAGCAGGATATGGAAATAGAAATGTTTTTCCTTCCCAGATACTATTTGTGTCAAGAATCTGCTAACTGTTTTTTTTGTTTTCCTTTGCTTTTTTAACCTCTCCCAAGGGGGTTGAAATGTGAGTAGGTTGAAATAAGAACAGACTCAAGAGGTCTTTTTTTTTCCAGTTTGGTAAATTCTGGGTTCCCCCTCCCCTTTTTTTTTTCCCCCAGCTGTCACTGTGTTTTTGCCATATTAGCAAAGCTCCCATTATAAGGCCAGAGGCCTGTATATATCTATCTGCCGTGAGTATCTGGGGAGTTTGAAGAGTTTGGACAGTTATGTGTTTATTTCTGATGGTGGAAATTCTCTTTTTACCGATAGTGTGATAAGCAACTTCTACTGCGACAACTCTCATTTCTCTGATTTTTTTTCAGAAGAGCGCCTTTACTTTTTTTTCCACAATTTGTAAATATTTCTATTTCTATTCCCAGCTTTAGCATATGCTAGGATAGGTTGAAAGGTTTTCAGTGCTGCTGTGGAGCTTTGTTAATGTCCCCTCAGGGACCAGGCTTGGTCCGCTTCCAGGGGTTGAGCTTGAATCTTACAGGCAGAAGCAAAATCCTTTCTGGCTGCTGGAAGTGAGAACCGTGGGAAGTGCCAAAGAACTAGGAAATGGCAGAGAGAACCGGGAGAACTTACAGAAGCTTTCTCTTGGAGGACAGAGAAAGATGGAGGAGTAATAAAGCAAGAGGAAGCTGTTATCCAGGAAACCAAGAGTATCCTTTGCAAGTGCATTTTAAATGTGTATGTACGGTCCCAGATACAATCATCATGAATTCATATCCTTCAGACCTCTATAGCAGAAAAGAGTGCTAAGAGTTCTCATTACTTGCTTTTTTCAGCTTCCTGTTTGACAGTCATTTACTGTCTGCTTCTCAATTGTCAGACATTTATTCTCCTTCCCACAATTGTCCAGCAATGCTACAAAAGGAGGAGCACAGCTAGAATGCCAATTTTAAAGCTGACTTTCCCAGTCACTTCATGTTAGCTAGCAAACAAGAAACAGGCATACGTGTACGACATCACCTGGTAAGAACTCAGGCTGAACTCCATGACAGATGGTGAAAAGTTCAGAGGCTTAATAAAGCATTTGCATTTCTGTACCTTTCAAAAGTGTTGAATCATCCAAAGAAGCCTCTAAATTAAACTCATTCTTTCTCTTTCAGGTCCTGGTAACCAGAAATTATTACTTTCTACACAGATGATCCAGGCATCTGTCTGCCACTCATCTGAATGAGCAGCATTTTTGTTGCTTCAGCAGTTTTGTCTGTCAGCTTAAGGAGAGAAGAAAGAGGTAGGCTTTAAGTGTTCAGCAAATCCAGGATCCTCCACATCAACTGTAATGTCATATACTTGTATGCTCTATATTTAGGACTTAGAAGAAGAGTGCTACTGTGTGTACAGTTTTCAGTTCAGTTCTGCTTATTTCTGTTGATTCTCAAATGACAGAATTGGTATGACATATTTCTGTCCTTAGAAGAGCATTATGGAGTTTCATTCTTTTTAGCTTGTATTCTGGAGTTAGCCTAAACTGCTTCTTGACAGAGTTTCCCCATCTCAAAGTCTACTGTGTTGTTCTTACTCCCCTTTTTCCTGATGGTATGAGGAGAGGAATTTGATATGTGGACAACTGGATGCTGTTTCCCATGTGGCCTAAGAAGTAGTGGTTTCAAAGTGCTGGAAAGTTTGATCCCTACCTGATTAGCTATTTGAGTCATCAACCCTATGCAGTTAATGTTGTTGTCCACCAACATTTGGTGATAGTCCATAGCCATGAGAGATACTCCAAAGCCGAACAAGGCAGAGAAACAAGGAAGAAGGAATCAGGGTCATCTGCCCACGTAGACACCATCACACATTCCTATCTGTTTAACATACCTTAACAACTTTATTTTCATTTTTTAATTTAAGGCAAATTATAAATAATCTGAGTTACTTTCAAGATGTTTTTGTCTCTGACCATTGTCAGTTATATAGAAATGAATAAGGCATTTATTTTCACGTTTGTGTAAGTAGGGAAGGAGCTATCATATCTTACCACAAATTGTGCATCTCTCAAACACATACCTATCTCAGACATTCTTTTCCACTATAATGAAATACAGATGAACTATTTGGCTATCATATCTTCTTGCTTACATGACTAAAGTTATAGTATAATTCCCTTCTTTACAAGTGGAAGGAATCCCCAGCCACTTTTTCCCATTCAAGATGATTTGATAGTTAATTTCTGCGTCTCTTAGTATTATCAGATTTGTCTATGCATGAGAGCCAAAAAGTCCTCCACACTCACAGCTCATTTATGAGCCAGGTTGCTATCAAGTTCGTTTAGCTGCCTCAGCCTAAGCAAAACTCTATTTTCTATCTCTTAGTCCTGTTTTCCACATTATCTGAAGGACTTTTCATCAAGTGCTTGTGATGCTTATCCCTGGACTGTTTCATACTTCAAGTGATTCTCCTGACTGTGACTAATTTTGTTACAGTAATAGTATTTACCTCAGTTGCTTCTCTCTACTTTTTCTGAAGACCAGTTTCCTGATTTATATAAAATATAACATTTTTTCCAACCACTTCAAGCATTATGAAACAGATGAGAATCCTTCCTTTCCTTTCAACTTAGCAGTTTCATGCTTCCAGCATTCCCTGTGGTGGGGTCCCACACTTCTTGCTATTGCAGGAGTTTCCTCTGTTCCTCCCAGTGCAAGAGCTGCAGTGAGGGTCACAGGTTCCTTGTCAATACTCCTACACTGAGACTTAGAGCCTGTCTCAAACTATGTTGACTGGTTAAACTGCATTGCAATGCCTCTGTGACTCCTTGGTCCAATGCACATAAGATCAGGCTGGCCTGATCAAAAAAAAGTACAAAAGTAATAGGCAAACACTCAAGCAAGTCTCATAAGAGGGTGAATTTGGGCCCCTCACTTCAAGAAAGACATTGAGGCCCTGGAGCATGTTCAGAGAAGGGGAACTATGCTGATGAAGGGTCTAGAGCACAGGGCTTTTGAGGAGCAGCTGAGGGAGCTGGGATTGTTCAGAAGAGGGGGGCTCAGGGGAGACCTTATTGCTCTCTATAACTACCTGAAAGGTGGTTGTAGCGGCTGGAGGTCAGCCTCTTCTCTCATTCACTGAGAATGATAGATGGATGGTTGGACTGGATAATCTTGAAAATCTTTTCCAACTTTGGTGATTCTATGACTTTCTGATCTGGATCCCTCTGACGAGCTTGGAAATACCAGGCATATGCTCTGCTGCCCAAACAAGCCCCACAGGAAAGTACTCCCTAAACCTGAGCTGGCTTCTCACACATCAAGAAAAAACATATTGCTAATTCTTAAATTCTTACACAGATAGGCCTATGATGAGCTCCAGGCTGCCCACGTCCCTGTGAGTCCCTTCTCTCCCAGCAAACAGCTGAAGTTGATCAGGATAACAAGGATGTTACTAATCTATCTTATCCATCTTCAACATTCAGCCTGAGATGATGAAAATAAGCAAACATTTTCAAAGAATGGAAAGAAAGCAGCACTGATTTTCTAATCAAGTATTGATTGCCCAGTGTCACTAGCATTGAATATGAGGTGTTTTTTCAACTTCAAAGTTCTTTCTTTTTGAGAAGACAATTCTAGTCAACAGATGAAAAACAAGGAAGAGCAAGTTTATACCAGGAGAAAGATCTGGTAGGAAAAAGAAAAAGGGGAAAAAAAAAGGAAAGCTATGTATCTCCCACATTCTACGAGTTTTGTTTTGGTTTTTTTTTTTTTTTAATGTGAATTTCACTTGACAAAGGACTTTAGATTTTGCCCCTGTCGACTTAGGATTGATTTTCTTATCCTAGGAATCCTTTCCACATGGAGTTAAACAACTAACAACGCAATTCATCTTCTCTTTGATCAAAGTTTAATCAAACAGTAACCATGGAGATGCAAAGATGTAAACGCAGAAAAATCAAACACCATGCATAATACCTCTTAATAGAAGTTCAGCAACCATGAAAATAAATAGACTATCACTGTTTCTATGTTCCTTGATCCGGACAGATGAATACATGAGATTTTATCTTCATTGCTAAAGTCACAGGACTAGACAAATAGCTGGGCATGTGATGTTCTATTGAGACAATTACCTTTGACTAATTGCAGTGTTTCCCTGAAGGAAGGAAAGGCACTTCTCATCTTTAACTTCATCTCCCAGGTCCATCAAAAATAAATGTAACTTTGAATTATGAAAAGAGGTTTGATTTACAAACTCATATTGGCTCAACCTTGGGTGCTTTGAGGGCCAAATCTTGCAGACCTTATTCAAAGAGAATACCTTCTTACTACTTTTAGAGTTGAGACAAAGAATCTTTGCTTTCATAACACAAATGCATGTAGAAATCCAGAAACTTGCAAGCTTAATTCTAAAAAGATAAGTACAGACTCAGCAAACAAACAGCACATAATTATTTTCTCAGTTATTCCTGGAGCATGACATTCATTTCTTCAAGAGCTGGGAGGTGAGGCATGGTGCTCAGTGAAGAATTTTCCGATATTTTTCATGTAATTGTTTGAGTTGGGAGGGATCCTTAAATGTCATCTAATCGAACTCCCCTGCAGTGAACGGGGGCATCTATGGATAGATCAGGTTCCTCCAAGCCTTGTCCAGCCTGATCTTGAACGTCTCCAGGGATGGGGCATCCATCACATCTTCATGCTACCTGTTCCAGTACTTCACTAACCTTATTATGTTTTTTTCTTATGTCTAACCTAAATCTCCCATGTTTTAGTTTGAAACCATTTCTCCTTGTCCTATCACAACAGGCCCTGCTAAAGAGTCTATCCCCTTCTTTAATATAGTCCCTCTTTAGATACTGAAAGGCTGCTATCAGGTCTTCCCAAAGCCTTCTATTTTTCAGGCTGAACAACCCCATCTCTCTCAGCCTGTCCTCACAGGGGAGGTGTTCCATCCCTTGGATCATTTTGGTGTCCTTCTAGACACAGTCTGAGAGGTCCATGTCTCTCCTGTACTGAGGACTTCTTCTGTAGGTTTACCTTGGTAGGTCAAATCTTTGTGAATTCACCATGGGGACAGCAAATGATATGCTCTCACCTCAAACTGTCAGAAATATTTTAGAACTTAACCATGGACAAAATAACGCACATTCTTTAAGTAATGCCTCAAAAGAAGCCTTCAAACCAGAACGCTTGGAAATTTTCTAAAACTAGTTAAGTTGAGCCAGGTATCTGGTGTGGAAAACTACAGCCCAAACATTTAGGAATTTCTACAAGCAGCTGAAAACAGCTTCTCACAAAGGAAAGCGTTGGACAACCCTACTCATAGCAGCGCACCAAGTTCTGCGCGAAACAATAATAAGATGAGAGGTGGGACTGTTTAACCTGCTCTGTTCTGCTTGAGCAGGGGTTGGACACAGAGGACCCTGCCAGCCTCAGCCATTCTGAAATTCTGTGATAAAAAGTACAAAAAGTAAATAACACTCTCACTTCCATTGTTCCAACATCCAGCTGAGCTGGCCAGTGATAACTGCATAACCACTTGCTGTAGCCACTAAAAGTAACAAATCAGAGTTAACGGCTTTCTCTTACAGGAGGTTGTGGGATTTTTATGTGACCCACCATCTATAATTCCACTCTCCTATATGCAGCAGAGAGTAAACTAGCCATGCCACTATGTAGCTTAGTCTAATTAGCAGAGCCATAGCCTGACAGCAGTTTAGATACTTGCTTTCAAAGAGGGCAGAAGACAATGGAGCCAGTCAAGTCGGTTTAATTGCACCAGGCATGAGGCTGAGCTGCCAAAACTGGGGCAGGTGTACCCTCCTGGCCCTACACTCTTCTTCCCCTGCCAGCACAGAAGCAAGCTGCTGATCTCCGCAGATCTGATGGCAAGGACCACTACACACTGCACTCAGCCTCCTCTTCTCCCTTTATTCTGCTATTTATTAACTGATGCCTAAAGATAATTCTAATGTACTCTGGCCTCATTATGAAAAGGCAAGCACTCAGTTCAGTAATCTCCCAAGATAAAAGACAACAAAAAAAGAAGAGGATAAAGCATTCTATGTACTTCAGGCCCTACTTTGAAAACCACCCCAGCTTTGAACAGCCTGGCTGCATGGCCAGCCTTAGCCATGCTGTACCTCAGCATGTCTTATGTACTGCCCAAGTGGCAGCATGCACATTGTTTTCTCTTCCCTACAGAGAGGGACACTTATACCCAACCTAAGAATCCTAAAATTAGAGTGGGGATACTCTTCCTGGAAATGCAGCAGCCTTTAACAGTCAAATCCAGATCTATGACTTCCAACATATGCAAAAATAAAGCCCTGAGCACGGTGAGACCTGCCATGTTCCCAGTAGCTAAGCTCACGGCAGGGACTAAAACCCAGACCCACAGCCCTGGCTTGAGGTGGCTGAGACCATGCCCTGCCCAGCAACATTCAGTCCTCCCACTGGCCCCTCACTGACTATAACGCTGTCCTGCTAAGCACGAATAATGAACTGATCTGGGCTAAAAATAACCATCTTTTTCCTCTCAGCTATTTTTTTTTTTTAACCCAGATCATCCTCACAAATCCAGACCACAAAGTAACTCTGCAAATCATTCATCTGGCAGAAAGTCTGCTACCCAAGCGCAAAGGCAGAATGGGTAATCCTGGGCTTAACACAGCATTTGCTGATGGTCCTCTCTCAAAACAAACCTTTCCTGTGTGCAAAACCACACAGCCTTGCCTTAAAGAAGAACTGTGGTACCTGATCAGAGGACAATCTGTTCTCCCTCACTTGCTGCTGCTTCTTTATTGAGGTTGATGCTCCCAGGAACCATTATCTTCATTCAATTCTGCCTGAAGTAAATGGTTGCTTTCACGCTTTACTTTTCAGTATCACCTCCTGGTTCCCTCTTGCAGCTTATGAAACTTTATAACCATTTTTCATTAATGTCAGAATGTGCATTCTGTGACTAATATTTGCATGCAGTTATTAAATTTCCTTTCTTTTTCCTTTCTTATCTCTCCTTTCCTCCACTACTAGAGATGTCACCCACCTCAGTGCGCTGCCATTCCTGCTTACTGCCTCACTCCTCCTTTTCTGTCATGTATTTTCACTATCTACTCTGCACAGAAAAACTAAAGGAGTTCCAGACTATGGGAATCTTTTTTTCTTCTATTTGCCATTTTCACCTTGAGTCTTTTGCTGAGTCTACCTGCAGTAAATCTAATCTTCCAGCACCGTACATGCAACCCTTTTGTGGAGTAGTCTGGAACTGACTGATTCCCTATCACTTTTTCACAATGCCTATCTCAGAGTCTGTACAAAGAGTTTTGTCATCTTATGTGAGGCTAGTTCTGTCATACAACTGTCTGACACACTTCAAAGCTGCACTACAGAGCTTCATCCAAAAGCAGCTGCTCCTGCAACTGTTAACTGATACTACTTCAGCTAATGAATTCAGATTGGTTTGTAATACACAGCCATTCTGGACAGAAATAATTCCCCAGTACCACCACTCAGTACAATTGCTTTCTCTTTCCTGAAATAGCAGCTTGCTTCAGAAATCCCATTTTCCTTTTCTGTTCACACTTTATTTTTCTGAGCTAGGAGAGAACACAGACCTCCTCAGTTTCATAAACATCCCACTATCTTTTCTTTTTTTTTCTTTACTTCTGCGACATTGAACACCAGGCAGCAAATTTCAGTCCTGGAAGCTATCAACCCATTCTTCTTAGACAAACAGCAAACATACTCACTGTGCTTTACCATAATTTCTCAGTGCTTCTTATGCATTCATTCTTAGAAATATATTCAGCTCCAGCACTCACTACCAAGACATAGAAAGTGAACATAATTTCTTAAAATCTCCAGAGACTACAAATTTCACAAAGGTCAAGGGCTATGCTCCTTCCTACATCTACATCCACTCTCTGTAACATCTGGGGAATCCTCATACTAATGACATGTAGGCCTACAGTCTTGGGGAACAATAAAATATTCTTTTTAGCTGTGAAATACTTTTCTGCCCAGTTTTTCTTTTCCACAAACATCTCTATCTTTCTTCTCAGTGGGGGTCTATCAGGGAACACCACTGGTCCTTGGTGGGGACGGTGATGATATCTGCTGTTGCTTCCTTGTCCTTAGAGGAATTGCCACCAAAGGGTGGTGAGAGCAAGACCAAGGAGCTGGATGAGGAGTTGGAGGATGACAGTGACAACAAGGAGCTGGACGAGATGCTGGCAGAGCAGCTGTAAGAGCTGACCAAGATGTTTCTCAAAAGTGTTCACTCAGCAGTTGGTACCACCAACTGTCACTTACAACAGCACAGAAAACATACAGATTCTCTGGGGCAGCTCTCTGGACTGAGATCACCTCTTCCATTACTTAGTTCTTCCTGTCATGTTTGCAACAAAAAGGTGAAGGTGGAGCAACAGCAGCAGCTATAGCAGCAACAGATTCTCTTAGGACCCAACACAGGGCTGTCAAGGGACATGCCAGGGGCCGTGCCTACCCTTTCTGAAAAAAAATCTAATTTGCTGAAGGGGCCCTGCCCTGGGCCAGCTGCCCTATGCTTCAGCTTTTTCCAGAAGCACCACAAAAACCTTGAGGTGCTATCTGCTACCTCTGAATTAATGTAGCTTCACCCCTTTTCTGAATCCCACAGAATATCCTGATCCATATCAGTTCCTTCCACCACGTTTTAGTTTTTCTAAAATGTCTTGCTGAGGTCTTTGTGAAGATTTTAGCCTGAAACATGAATGTTATTGCCATTCAAAACCATTACCAGACTGACATGCTTACAACGCTGCCTGCTACCAGAACTAATTCTTGCTTTATGTTGCTTGTGACACCAATATTGGGTCACTCTATTAAAAAGCTGTAGCAGTCGCATAAAAAGTAGTACAACATTCCCCTCCAAACTCACCATTCTTGAGGAGGACACATCTTTAGCTTAAGAAGTCCAGTTTTTCCCACCCAAGTGCAGCTAGCAGCAATTCCTGTCTGCATCTTTCACAAAAGGGGTTTTTGCATTTTCACACCAGACCTTCTCCCACAGCATCTTCTCCATCAGCCACAATCCCCTGCACTCCCTCAGTAGGTATCTGCTGTGCAGCACCCCCCAGCTATTTAGTGTTCACCCTCAACTCACATCCTTCCAGCCCTATCTACACTGCACGTGGATTTTCCTATTCTTTCCACAGCCCTTGTCTTTTTATTGACATTTTCTCAAGTGTTTGTGTAAGATGCCATTAAGGATTTGACACCTGTTTTGCCATCATTAAAAGGAAAAGTATTTCCGCTAAGAAATATTATTATGTTATGCCTACTGGGTTAACCACAGACATTTCAACCTTTTAGGCAGTACTTTCCTTTTTTCTTTTTTTTTTTTTTTCAGTTCATCTTGTTTTATTCAATAAAATCAAATGGGTTCAACCACTCAGTTTCTACTCCAGTGATATTGCACATGGAAGCAATAGTTCAGCTGAGCTTTCCCTCATGGCAGACAACATTTTGTGTTCAGGTTGTGGCACTGAGAGTATTCCCTGAGCTGTTATCAGAAGAGACTGGCATAGCCTGCTCCTGGATTCCCATGAGCAGGTATCTGCTCTCTTCCTTCTATTTTTCAATGAAAATACACATTCACATCTAAGAAGCTTGCAGTCTCAGTTCCTACCTCCCTAGCAAAGTAGTTGTTATCAAACAGGAGAAAACAGGAGTCCAGAATTGTTACCACCATGATGACAAGGCCAATCCTTGCACTGAGCAGCCTGACCCCACTTCTGTTCTGCCAAGAACAGGCTCAACCACCTCACTGAAACAAAACAGAATAAAGCAATGCACATCACACCTGAGAGTGCAAAAGCACACATGCCAGTGTATATATTTTTCTTTCGCTGTTTCAAGCAAGATATATTTATTTTTCTAGATACTTACCAGGTTGTTGCTGTCTGCCTATTGTTTATGGCCACATCAGCACAATTCCAGTGCCTACACTCAAATTCCTTTGAGCAAGGTGCACTGCAGATGACCATAATAGACCAGGGTCTGTCAGTTTTTTTTTTTTTCTTTGTTTTTTTTTTTTTTAATAAATTTCTTGTCTCGTTAGCAGGGGGAAAAAAATAAGTGGAGGATCCCAGTCTACATATCACCTTTACAAAATGGACTCTAACTGGAAGAGGCCATGATGATGCAGGATGAGCCTCTTAGAAGTTCTCAGCAGCAGCCCATCTCTGCCTCCCCATCCTGATAGCGTCAGCTCTGAATGCAGCAGAATTGAAGCCAGTCAGTCCCAAGAACCTGGAACACCTTTTTTTGCAGGATTTGTAGCTGGACTGGTTAGTATAAAATGCAGTCTTGTCTCTCAGGAACTATATGGAGCAAACATCTGATAAATAATGGCCTAAGTGGTGACACAAAGTTCCATAATTATTATGTTAGTAGTTTTTCAGTTAAACATCTCCACTTACACCTTAAATATTTTCTTGGTCTGCCAGCATAACAAAAGCAGTCTGTGATGCAGGAGAAAGGCTGGGCCATTCTCGTCAAGAGAATGAAAATGCAGATCAGACTGTGACTCCAGAGGAACTTGTGCACAACGGAGCTCGCCTTAGTCCTGCAATTGGCTGCTAACTAGATGCACTATTCTCAGTAGAACATAAGGCAGAGAAGAATCTTACAGAACTTCTGTAATTAATGAAAAAGTGCATCTTAGTCAACAGCTTAAATTAAAATATTCACAGGAGATGGAAAATCTGTTAAATTCTATACTACTGTGATGAATATGTATTTTCAGTGAATGAAACCAAAACATTTGAATCAGATCTGGATTAATACTTTGGGTCAGAGACCCACCATTGTTCGCTGGTGGGTTTATTTATTTGTTTAAATAATTTACAATTGCTTATCTAAATTATTTTCAACTATTTAATCTCTGGTAGTATCTAAATCGTAGAAAAATATTTCTGCTGCTGTTTTATGGCACTCATCTATTCAATGAAGAGCCTGAAATTATTTCAAAATTGCATATTGCAACCCAGTGAGATTGTTACAATGTGAAGAAGTTATCTTCAGCAAACACGGCGTACAGCTACAGCACAGTAGCACAGGATAGTCAGGGACTGTAAACCATCCCTGTGGCTTAAGGAGCTTGTAACTCCTGCTTTCTACTGTAAGGAAGTCTTTAGCAGGAGTACTAAGTGAAGTATGGTTGAAATTTTAAATGCATTAAATAGAGAAATAGAAGAAAGACCCTGATTAAATCTGTTCTGTGGTTTATGATAGACAACACAGTAAGAAGCAAAGTAAAGCAGCAGAAGGGAAAAGCAGAGCAAGTTCCAAAGAAAGCAGGTAGGAAAGAGGAGAAAGCAGAGTGGAGGGTCAGTACTCTTTAAAACACAAACATGTATCCAAATATATATGCTCAACTTAAGAGTACGTTGCAGCTGTAGTTGTACTGTAAAGCAGCAGCATTAGGACTTCTGTTAGGATCTTAATAGTACAAGCAAGAAATGCTATTTGTCTTTTATTGTCAGCTTATTCGACAGAATCCAACTATCCTGCATCACGATGTTTCCTACTAGCTACGTTCTTCCTGCCCAAATTTAGCGCCACCAGTTTTCTTCCAGGCAGAATAAAATCTTTACTTTTCAGGAACACATTATGGTAAATATAATAGCTAGGTAGCATCCACATGAGACCAGAAATAAGACCCTGTTACAATAAGCAACCTGAATACGTTACCTAACTGAAAGCAATGTGAGCAATAGCTGGCAACCTGCCCTCAGGCTGAGCACGTAACACTGTGGGACACTGGGGCTTCTCTCACTGCAGTGGTGGTTTATAAGAGCCATGTAAATGCAAGAGAAAATAAAAGTTTATCTATTTGGAGACTTCAGTACTTTACCAAAGCTTCAGTAAATGCCAAATACTTTTTGTGCTGCCTTTCAACAAAATAAATATATTTTCCTAGGATTGTTTTCCCCTGTGAGAAGGAAACTTAAATTCAAAACAAATAATTCAGACTATCCAGTCTAAAGTCTTGTTACTTCCTCAGCTACTTTCAAGAACATCAACAGGACAAGTGAATTTCAGTGTAAATGTTTGGAAATGCTGAAATGTTGGAATTCTTAGAGTTTAGCCATCTTATCCTATACTTATCTTTAAGGATATTGGAGAACAGTCTGTTGTGTCAAAAACTAATACATGAGATACTTAGCATTAGTGTCCTGTTAAAGCTGACAGAAGTATTAAGAAACAAAACAAGAAAAACAACAAAGAAAAACCTCCATGAAAAGTAACTTCCACCACACAAAAGCTTCTATTTGTTTGTAAACCTAATGGCCCCTCACCAACACCATATAGCATTTATCAATTTCTGTAAATCTTTCATACGGACTTAGACCTTCAGGGTGCTGATCACAGTACCCTTTGCTTCTTTTTTCATTGCTGTCCCCAGTGTGCTTTCTTAAAAGGGCAGAACTGAGGACTGAGCTGGCACACTTACATGACACATAATCCCGTGGTTTGTCTGCTATATATGTGACTCAGACCTAATTTGCCCAAGGGAAAGGTTAAGCAAAGACCTCTCCTAATGCAGATGCCTGACAAATCCAAACCAGTGTTCTTCCTTGTCTGAAGACCATACATTATTTCCTCCTACCAACAAAGCACAGCTCAGTACTGTGTTCTCTCTCTTGTCCTGTATTGGTTTGTGCTTTTTTTTTTTTTTTAAACCTTTAAATAAATCAGATGTCCTTAACATTTTCCCAGGTTTCTACCATGATGAAAGAAGAGCCAAGGAAGCTTCTTCTCACTCTGCTCATCAGTGCATATGTCAGAGTGTACCCAACTCTTTGCCTAGCCATATTTCATCTCAGCTGGTGCCAGACTTTTCACTAAGTAGCATTAATTTGACAAAGCAAATGAGGAACGTGCTCATCCAGGGATTAAGCACTGCTCAGTGGATCCCGGTAACCCTAATACTTTTGTAGGCCACTGACCCATTTCAATAACATTTGAAAAGAATAAATTATTTCCAACCTATCTGGACTCCTACAGGCATTGTACAAAACTCATTAGAGACCTTGTATATCATAGCTCACTTGGTCTTTCCTGTGGGAGGCATTTTACAGTGAACTTTTAATGCAGAAAGGGGAAATAGCAGACAATATGCAAACAAACAAACAAAAAACATAGTAAACAAGACTTCATTAGCTCTGCCATTCACTGAACAACTTGCATTAGATTCTGGTCAATTATCAAGCCAAAAATGACATCTCCTACTATCATAAATTCTTAGATAAAGACAGGGAAGTTTCAGAAACTGAATATGTGCCACTCTACGCATACAATCAAGCACTACAACAATTTAATGCACTGGATTTTTATTTTGCTGTTATATAAAAGAGTGAAAAGATAGCTTAGGTAGGAAAAGCAATTGTAAAAATGAGGAAGATAACTGCCTTCCAAAGCAGCTGAAAGCGAAAAGCAGCATAATTTGTATGGTTAATAATGACCTGATGAGTTAGCATTCTTCTCTCCTCTTTTCTTCTTTTCCACTGTCAAGAACACTCACTGATTACATCATAAAACAAGTTCTAATTCACATAGATTTCCCACTTTTAATTCTCAGTACTATTTTGTTCATTTTTTTTTCAACTTGATGGAAAAAACTAAGAAGGCTCTTACAAGATTCCCATTGCTTTCCACTAGGTTCATTCTTAGGACTGTGTCTATAGAATGTGTCTATAGAAAGATAAATTGGTATTTGTTAAATAATGTAGGATGAATATCCCCAAAAGAATAGCACCCATGCAAAATAATGAAGGCAGACAGTTATTTTCCATGGCTTACCCAGATGGTATAAAGACAACCAGTAAATTAGGAAAGGCTTACCTGGAACTCCATGGGGGAAGGAATCTCCAACAAGAGAACGTTTCCAAGGCATGGTCAGCCCTTGAATGGGGTCTGGGAGAAGTGGAGCCAGACTCCACCACAGGAGAATTACCTTCACCTGTGCTCCTGCAGCTGATTCAGTGCTCACCTGAGTTGAGCAATCAGTGGTTCAGGCCATGATGCAGCAGTTCCCACACAAACGATATTAAAGGCATCAGTTACTTATGCAAATATGACAAAAAAAAACAAAAAAACTAGGGAGTGCTCTGAGTTTAATATTTTCTTTGTTGTTGTTGTTCTTGGAGGTCACTAGAAGTTTGTACTTGTGCTCCCAAGTGAATTGACAGCCTGTTCTACAGTGTGCTCCTTGGCTTGCGTGAGGCACATGCTCCTTTGTCACCTCTCCTAGCATGGAAGAGAGGAAAGCCAGATGTAATTAAGAGCAACATCCAAGCATGAGCTTTGGCTGACATACCATTTACAATGAATTTACATGCTGAATCTGTATGGAGCTTGTTCAAATACCCTGAAGCAAGAAATGTCATTTATATTCATATCTCAGAAAGGAAGGGGAAAGTTACACCAAAAGAATTGAAGGCTGCTGAGCGTGATGGAATCCCAGACTTTCAGACAAAATCTGTTTTGTGTTATATAGGTCTAAGAAAGGTATTTTTCCACTTTGGAAAGCCACTTATTTATATATGGATGCTGTTAGTCATCAATATCCTTAGATTTCAGGATGCTGCACACTCATGGTATAATAGCATTTTAATATAGGGCAAATAACATTTACTGAAATGCTGCGTGGCATAGAAGGAGGAAGAATGGTTAGTATGCTCTTGGCTTTTTCTCAATACATCTATTAGCCATGGCATTTGTTTTCATGGCCTGTTCTGGGCTAGCTGGTGGTTATTCTGACCAGTGGACCAACTTGTGCCTGGAGCGTGGTGTCACCAAGAGGGACCATGCTTGCTGCAGAGTCAGGCCTCATCAAGGCCGCTGTTCTCTCAACTCTCCCTCCCTTCAGCATAAATCTCTTATTTTTCAAAGACGATCATGCCAGAGTTGTTCTTTTGGCCTGCATCACTCATGCATTTCCTTCTACATCTTTCCCTTCTCTGAGTTACAGCATTCACCAGCAGAGCTCTGAAGAACTGAGAATAAGAGATGAGAGCATGAAACTGTAAATAATGCCTTACTCAACTGAGAGATCATGTTTTGGTCTTTGATTGACTGATAGAAGAATGCAGAAAGAAGGCCTCTGAGATCAGCTCTACTCTGCTTGGCACCTTGTGAGGGGACTGTGGACCATGCATGTGATTTCCTAACATCCAGGTTGCTGCTCTGAAACTATGCAGCAAAGAGGAACGAACCTACATGTGTGTGCAAGGCTTGAACAAAAGACTTACTTAGTGTGATCTAGGTGGAGGCCAGTCACAAGTGGCATTCTCCCAAGGGTCAGTCCTGGGACTGGCACTTTTCAATATCTTTAACAGTGACACAGAAGACAGAATTGAGTGCACCCTCAGCAAGTCTGCAGATGACACCAAGGTGAGTGATGCAGTCAATACATTGGAGGGAAGGGAAGCCATCCAGAGGCATCTGGACAGGCTGGAGAAGTGGGCCCATGGGAACCTAATGAGGTTCAACAAGGCCAAGTGCAAGGTGTTGTACTTGGTCCGGGGCAATCCCAGGTACTTATACAGACTGTGGGAAGAATACTTTGAGAGCTGCCCTGAGAAAAGGGACTTGTGGGTCCTGGTGGACAGGAAGCCAGAATGAGTCAGCAGTGCACGCTTGCAGCCCGAAGGGCCAACTATATCCTGGACTGCATTAAAAAAGGGGTGGCCGGCAGGAAGGGGAAGGTGATTGTCTCCCTCTACTCAGCTCTTGCGAGGCCCCATCTGGAGTACCGTGTCCAGGTCTGGGGGCCCCAGCACAAGAAAGATGCAGAGCTCTTGGAATGGGTCCAGAGAAGGGCCACGAAGATGATCAGAGGGCTGGAGCACCTCTCCTATATGAAGAAAGGTTGAGGGAACTGGGCTCGTTTAGTTTGGAGAAGAAAAGGCTCCGGGGAGATTTCATTGTTACCTTCCAGAACTTGAAGAGAGTGTATAAACAGGAGGGGGAACAACTGTTTGCATGGATTGATACTGACAGGACAAGGGGGAATGGTTTTAAACTAAGACAGGTGAGATTTAACTTGGATGTTAGGAGGAAGTTTTTCACTCAGGAGGTGGTGACACACTGGAACAGGTTGTCCAGAGCGGTTGTGGATGCCCCATCCCTGGGGGCATTCAAGGCAAGGCTGGATGTGGCTCTGGGCAGCCTGGTCTAGTGGCTGGTGATGCTGCCCACAGGCAGGGAGTTGAAATTAGATGATCTTTGAGGTCTTTTTCAACCCAGGCCATTCTACGATTCTACGATTCTATGATTCTATGATTGTTAGGCTGATTTTATGTTAAATCCATTTCTAGATCCTGAAAAACCACCTCCTCTGTTTTGTGTCCTCCAACTCCTCCGTCACAGTTTTGGGGAAGCACCCAAGGTAACCCACATGCTAGAAGCAAGCTTCACAAGTGTGACTCTCCCTGGAGTGTACTGGTTACCCTCAGAGCCAAGATGTTTTTTAATTGGTGGGATTTAGAAGACTTGCTCATTTCAGTATTTCTTCACAAGTGCATAGCAAAGCCAAATCAGCAGTCCTCAAAAACAAATCCTAGAAAATAAATGATTAGTACTATGAAAATTCAGCTGTTCTGTTCTACAGTCAAGAGTTTGCCATTGACTATATACACAGAGCTAGGAAAAGGAGTCAGTGTTCTTTGCTTAGTCATTTCCGACGTTGCTGTGTGCCAACAAGATTAAAGATTGATTTTGCTGTCTGCTGGGATGTCTCAGTAATATATCCTTCCTGTTTTCCTTCCTTCCATAGAGCAGGCACTGACCTGCACGCGGGACAAGCCAACCTGAGAAAGCAAAGGGATCTTCTCTTCCTCCAAACATGTTGCTTCTCCTCTAAAACATGATCATTAAGTGGCATTACACAGCAGAGAAAAGGAGACAAGAGTAAAAATAAAGGAAATGTCTAGCTGAAACAACGAACTGACCAGAACTGTCCACTGAGCTCTTAGCACTAATGAAAAGATTTCTATTAATCTCAACTACAAATTGCAGAGAGATGGGCAAAGGCCATCTGGGTCTTCGTTTTGCTACATATCAGCTCTACAAGTACGATCTGCCAATTGCAAAATCAGTTTGTTAGTGGCTTCATGCACTGGGATCTGTATTCTTGATGGCTTCAGATCAGATCCAGGGCCATGCTGTCCTATCATCTCAACAGAAGATGCACAAAGCAGTGGGAAGAAAATATGACTAATGGGTACTTCTTTTTTTCCCTGAGCCCTGCCAGCTCTCTTAGCATCAAATGTTCAAATGAGACAATTCCATAGCCCAGTAGTTGTCAGAGCTGGAAAACTGGTCTTATGTCTGCAAAGAGAAATCAAGCCACTGGCACTCTCCTTAGTCCAGGATTTTTGCTCTGTGGGAACTGCTAGTTCCAACAGATCATTTTCCAGGATCTTCCTACAGAGTCATTAAGCTAATAAATTAGCCCTCAAGAGGAGCAAAATATCCTTTTTTTTCCCCTCCAGTTTTGTCATTCGTTGCATCTTTCCCATAAATGCAAACTCCCTGGAGAGTCTTTAGTTCACTGTCCTTTACTCTTCCATCTTTCCCTGACTCAGGGCCTTTGCCCCTCTGGTTTATTTTAAATTTCACTGATGCAGAATATCAGTCAGAAGGAGGAATGTTTGCTCGGGGTAAAGAGCCATAGAGGACATGAGGACTTTTTTATATTTTTCATGTAGGCTGTTGAGTGAAAAGGAGAGCTCACAGTGACTCCTGCATCAATGCTTCTTTTTTTTTCAGACTGTCAGGAAAATGGGCAGCAAGAAGTCAACCTTCTTCCCACTGCTCCAAAACTCTTTCTTACGGACAACAGAGTTAACAACAGCCTGGTACTCCTGGTACTACACCCATCAAGCAAGAGCTGCCCCTGGTAAGTTTTGGCTCTGTTATGTTTTTATACATTTTCTGGGTAGACACTTAAGAGCAGAAACAGGGCACCAATGTGCAATAAAACCACTACTTTGTGCAAAATGCTTTCTGTGGGAAAAAGAAACTGGCTACCAGAGCTACTTCTAAGCAGCCATGCTATCTTTGGATTCGGAAATGCTGGTCTGGGGAAAAGATGCAGCCTCCAGCACAGCTGAACAGGATAGGACCAGATGTCATTCTTTTTCCATTCCGGGGAAGGGGGAAAGGTTTCCTACAACAACATATTTTCCCTCCATCTCAGGAAAAGCTGGATTAATAAATAAGCATCACAATATGAATCTCTGCCCTGCCTCCATCTGTTAGGCCACTCCAGTGCTCCAGAGAGCCTTCACACAAATAACACTATCTATACATTTCATTCTGCTCTTCATTTCTTTCTCAGAACTGTGAAATCAAGAACAGTTAAACCCATCTCACCAGGCTGAAATACACACCCTGTTCTATTACATTTGCCAAAACTCCTGCACTGGCAGCTGCTAGTACAGAAATGGACCTTACTGAGCCCTGGTCAAAATTTTTACTGATTGGCTCATGTTTTTTTTCAATTAGTGGATGAAATGGGGAAATGGCAGACAGCTCCTTTCTGTCCCAGAGATGCAAAAAGATTATCTTGAGATTATCTTCTCCCCTGGAACATGATGAGACAGACAGCAAGAATGACACGCAAGCCTGATAAAGCTTATCTAAGGAAATTTTTCTCTAATCTCCACCTGGGAAAGGGTTCCCACATAATATCCAAACATTCTTCCAGATGTGTTTTCTGTAGAACTCCCTTAATGGACTAAGATTTTGCCTAAAATCTTAACCAACCTACCAACCTAAGTTAGGTGTAGACATCACAGATACAGGTTAGGAGGGTGATGAGTGATAACAAGTGGATACCAACACACTGGTCTTTGAAGATGAAACTGTGAATGGCAACTGGGGGATAAACTTGGATGAAATTGGCCTTAGAAAGTAAACAAGTCCTTGGCAAGGCTACAGGTTGCTATTTCAAGAGCAGGAAGATACAGGGTTTGGAATAATGTTCACTGCACGGATGAGTTACAGGTAACATTTTAACTGATTATGTGAAGTAAGTCTGAGAGGAGAGCAGGATTGCAGTGCCGTTCATTCTCTTCCTCCTGGAATTAGCACCTCTGGAACTCCCCAGCCTTTTCTTGTGTAAACAATACCAACTTTATCTTTAAACCTGTGTGCTAACTTTTAATTTCCTGATAAGCACTCTTTTTTTGTTGTTAACAAAAGTCCTTGCTAGTTCATATCAGTATCAACTAACTTTCAGTTCATCTTCTTTTTTCATCTGTTTTTTTCTTTTTCTGCAGTCTCATCTCCATAGTGTACTTTGCATACATCAGTCTTCTGAAACTTTGTTAACACTCATTTGTGTTTCTTCATAAACTATTCAAGAAAACCTGGTAACAATTCTCAATACTTTGTAATTTGTAAATCCTTTCAGGAGATTTGAAATCTGTGCTTCCTATGCATTTCTTCAAGTGTCCTTCCAAGTTTTAACTTTGTGCATGTGAATGATCGGCACTATTACAGCATCACTTCATCAGAAAAAGCTCTCTGAGTTCCTGAACCCAGTGAATGCTCTGGTCATACATTGGGTTACTCCAAACAAGCAGAGTTTCCTAGCAATTCTGTGTATCTTTGGACACATAGATTCCTATAAACTCCTGTAGTGGCCTGTTCATTAGCTCATCATGCCTGGAGAGGAAGTGGAACTCAGTTACGCTGATCTGCAGCTTCCAGAGTGTTAAAAGCTAAAGGTCAACAGCTCAGTGTCTGGGACTTGTGGTCAAGTGTGTCCTGCTTGTGCTACTTACTTGGTTGATAAATAAAACTTCCAACAGTGTCAGTGGACTTGCAGCATGCACTGGACTTTGCCTACCCCAGATGTTAGCCAGCACTTGTCTACTTCAGCCCCTGAAGCCCAGGATTCACCTTGTCCCCAGCAGCTGCTTTGGCTGCAATATGCAGTCTGGGGGCTCTTCACAGCAGGGAAATGACTTGCCAGCAATGCACTCTCAGCACCTCAAAGCAGCATCTCCATCCACCACATCCCTGTGAAAACAAGGCATCTGGGATTTCCCATACTCACTGTGCATTCCTACCTGTATCTACAGAGGACACACACCTGCGTGACACAGCCTGAGGAAATCTTCATCATTCCTGCAAACATGCAGACTATCCAGCACTACCGTATGGTGAGAAGTCCTGTCCTCTAGAATGAGAGTGGACCCAAGCAGAGTGGACCCGAACAGTCCACATTTAATATTTTCCCTGCTCCCCTGCCTTATGATATATGAATCCAAATACCTTCCACTCTAGTCTGTATATGTATTGGTGTGGCACATAATGCTCTAGCTGCTATTTTTATGCTTCTTAACTGGACATCTTTTTACTGACATTCTGAACAGCTTTTAAGTCTTTTTTTTTTTTTTTTTTTTTTAAATCCTCCTGCTGAGGTCTATTTATGTCCATCAATTACCTCTGCTCCTGGGCCCTCACTCTCTGCTTCTCCTCCCATCAGTCTCTATTGCCCACAGGGGCTCCAGGTTGACATCCCTAAGCTTACATTTCTTCCCACTTGGTAATGTTTTCCCTGCTGGGATGCCAAATTCCCTACCTGCCCTTTGTACCAGCTCATCAACTGATTACTTAGAAACCAGGCATCACTTCTGTCACTATTTCCATATAAAAGTACACAGAGTTTCTGTAACAAAGCTGTCATGGCAACTTAAAGTTTGTCATATTTTCACATTATGCGTAATCTGCAAAGCTGCACATTATTAAACATGTTCTGATAGTCCCAATTACTTGCAAATTATTCCATTACCAGTTCCCACTGCTATATTCAGTTAACATTTGTCATCCTGAAGAAGACATTCAGATTAAGTTACCATTGCTGCAGGGCATCGAGGAGGGAGGGTGCTTTTACATCATCCTTGGAGCAGAAATGAAGTAGATTAAAGTCTCTAACACATCTCTGTCTCTACTGGTGGATGGACTCAAGAGCTTCAGTAGAATGGGCTGCTAGGGGATGTGATTACTTCCACACACATCCACCGAACCTTAGTAATGTGACAAAACAGCTGCTGTCATCTGTTTCCAAGCACATTCTGCATTAATATTCACACTTTTATCAACTAGAGTAAAGTAAATGTATGCTGGTAGATCTAGGTGTAAATTACATAATTCACTACATTATGCTGAAACCCTAGGAGTTACTTAACAGCCCTAACTCTCCTGCTTGTCTGTAGCTGACTAAGCCAGACATTTTGTAAATATCTGTGCTGCATTTAATTCACTAATTTCATTTCCTATTGTATTTGACTTATGAGCACCTATTCTGAGCCTGGCTTAGCCTGCAGTTTGTGGTAAATGGATAACTATTTTCTATTAAGGGTCAGTGTGGGAAGACTGTTTTATTTCCATTCTAATCTTAACATTAGATGTACTTGCATGCAAGTATTTTTCCATCTGCTACCTGATTTTCTTCTTCATAGGAAACAGACATTACTGGAACTAATTCACCTTGCAAAAAATTCTTCCTTTAAGAAAGGATACAGACTGCTTCTCCCTGTGGAAATCAGAAAGATTTAATCATGTGAAACGTACTGTCCGATTTCTAGTCTTTTTAAATCCCATTCTTAATTCCCAGTAAACATTTTGTACTTCCCAAAACTGTCTTAATATATCAATAATTACTGAACTGGTTACCAAGAATTAAAATGATAAATTGCCTAATAAATAATACATGAGTAATACATGAACTTCCTTTTTTTCCTCTCTATATGCAGAGTGACTTCTGGGTTATTCATTTCTTTGATGACAAATTACGTTTCCACTGTATTCTCTGAAAAATTTTAAAGATTTTTTTTAAATATTTGAACTCACTAGAATAAGACATGACAACAAGATATTAATAGTGTGTTTTTCATTCTGGAGAGATATCAGGCAGAACTGCACACACTGCCTTCTCACAGACAGTGGCAAGTATTCTCTGGCATCACTGAGGAGAACACTATTAAATTTCCACTGCGTTTCTCGGGAGCTGCTGTTATCTCGTGGTATCTGCGGATGTCTAGTGTGATGTGCTACAAATTAATTCCTGTGTTAATGGATGAAAGAGAGGCTATTGATAGCTTAATTTAAAGTCAGGATTATCTGTAATCTATCCCTCTAATCAAGTTAGAAACTCTGTTGTTCTCTGTGCTTTATGAAACACTCAAAGGCACACTCTGTTGCCTATGTTCCAGTCCCAGTACTTTCACTCCTCTGCATACGACTTTTTCCTCCCTCTCTGATTTTGCTAAAGGAAGCAGGGGAATAACAGTGGGAGTCCTGTCTTGCTACCTAGGGAGGTATTGCTTGACAAACATCTATTTCCAAGGTGAATGCCTTTATATACTACCATTTCTTTCTTGTAGTATCCTCTATGAAATTTCTATCTTCCACATTCTCTCCAGTAACTACCAAACTACCTATCTGCTTCTTTGATATGTCAGAGCATTTCTTGGCTTTTTCTACCAGGGTATCGGATGCTATAGTGCTCATCAGCTTTCAACTTCTGGTCAAGTTTTTGATTTTCACCTTCATCTGTTTCTTGATCAGTGTGTTGAATTTTTCACATCCACTTTCAAGGCCTCATTTTGCTCTGCTATAACAGTAGTTGGTATCTGTAAAACCCCAAACATATGAAGCCATGTTCTATTCTTGTCAAAATTCTGTTGGTTAAAAAAGAATAAAAATAAAAATAAAGAAATTTCCCGCACCTGTTTTGGACACATTCTGACTTATTTGTATAACGACTTTTTTGTGGGTTTCAATACCAGACGCTGCTAAATAATTACCATTGCCATCTGCCAGAATACCTAGTGTCCCATATCTCTTACCTATTGATTTCAATAATTCTAATCCATATTTTCAAGATTGCTAGCAGTCTAATCTGCAAACTGTCTACAAAGAGTACTGTTTTTATCCTCTGGAATCATCAGCTTCTTGGACTCTTTAAATCTTCATCATGCTAACTTTATAAACACTCTCAAAATCTCTTCTTACTTCTCCAGTACTAATGTCTTTCTTTTCAAATCTTTTGATGTCATTGTAAGTCCTTTTAGTTTGGGTCAATTCTTGATTAATATAATTGCACGGGCTTTTATATCAAAAGGAAGTAGTAGTAGTTTCCAGTGGAAGTAGCTGTTACTCAGTAATCCAATTTAGACTTCATGCCTTCTTTCATGGGTACACCATTTCCTCTCACTTGCTACAACGATTATGTTCAGATTTATTGATCTTTGTACATAATGGTCTCTTTTTATTGCATTGCCCAGTGACCTATGAAGTCTCCCACAATGAAGAAGGATTTCCAGCTGTTTGCAAATGTTGTAAAGAGCCATTAACAAAAAGAACACAGGAATCAAATACTGTTTGGAAGAGAAACACCTGTCTCAAATGAAGATTCAAAAAGCGATTTTTCCCAGGAAGTAAACCACAAGCAATGCAGTATGATCAATAGAAAAGCAGAGTGCTTCATCTATGATTTATCAGAAGTCAGTCATGCAACTAATCTTCTGCCTAAAACATCTGGTAAGTTCTACCTGAGGGAAGGTGCCTTCTGAATTACTTCCTGATGAGTGAGGATGGATGGATGGATGGACAGATGAATAAAATGGCAAGAAAAGACATGGAAAATAACAGGCAAAGCAAGTATCAAGTGGACAGTGGAAGAGAATAAAATGCTACTGAGTGGGAGTGTATCCTCTTCTCTTCCCTGAAAATTCTCCCTCCACTGAATTCACTACGTCCCTTTTATACCTGGTTCAAGCTTTGCTCCTGCCAGTCTGCTCCTTGTACTATCTTGCCTCTGTTGGAACACCCACATTCTGTCTGCTGTTCTGTAAGTCCATCTTCTCTCTGAGCTCTAAGCTTCTTTCTCCTTTCTCTTTATAGTCTTTATTGCCTAAATTCACTATATCTCTCGTGAGCATTTTCAAACCCGGTATATTTTCTATTCTTTCCTCAAGTCTGCTTCTCTAAATAAAGGTCTTCCTTTGATAACTACTAAAATGCCTCTTTTTAAATTCTTCTCTTTAGATCACACATATCTTTTTCCCATTGTTGCCTGACAGCTACTTTATGCAAACACTCTAACTTCAGTTTTTGTCTTAACATTTTCTTCCATTTCCTGAGTGCTTCACTTTCCTACCCAACCAGCTCATTCATACTTTCTCTCCCTCATGCTCGCTCTCTTCTTTCAAATCCAGACCCTGATTCTCCTTTCGACAGGTCCCATTCTCTTCTCTCTGAGACTCTCTCCAAGTCCTACTCTCAACAGCTATTCTGACAGATGTTTTTCTGTCTTTGCCAAAATCCTAATTCTACCTGCAAATCTCATCTTGCTTGAGATCACTGGGCCCTTCCTCACTTGCACCCAGCTCTCTTCAAGGTTTTTGCTGGTGTGGGGCCAGCCAGGTCAATTAGTAGCTAACATAATGAAGGTTCAACTTCATGAATTTCCAAATGATGTCAACCAAGACTTCTCAAAGGATAGGTGAGTCACTGTTTCTCTGACACTACTTTACCTACTCTGGACCAGCTGAATCGGCTCATTTAGCAACCATGAGAAACCACAGAGAGGATTTGCTTCCCTGACACCAACAGCAAGCTTTAGAACATAACCAGCAGTAAAGAAGATACTACATAGTAACTTCGTTCAGAGTTTTGCAGACCTTTTTTTTTCGGTTTGGTTTAGAAGTTGCACACATTTTAGTAACATTGAATATTTCATATGTTTTCACTGTCTTGAATTGTCTCTAAGCCCCTCCAGCTAAACTATACACATTGTGCTCCAACAAACCAGTTTAAATAGATTAATAAAAGCTGGTTTTGCTTAAATTTACTCAGTGTCACAGCATTTATGAAGAATCCTGCACAAATTAGGCAAAATGCACCAAATTTTACAGTAGGACAAAGACAATAAGCAAATAGAACCTGCAATAGGAGGCAGTAAGCCTGTATTAACTATGAAGGATATTTGGAGAATTTCTCTATATACAAAAGAAAACAGATTCACACCTAATAAAGAAAGAAGCTGATTAAAATAATCCCAGCCCAGTTGATTTATACTGTTCTAATAGTATTCATATGTTGTCTTCATTCAGCCTATTGTGTTTAATACAGTTGTGCGTACAAATACAGGCGCTGTTTGGCGTGACACAGAAGATCTGGTGTCCGCAGCACTTAACTCTAGCAATTACTAGTCAAAAGCAGAATGAGTACTAGATTTACATACAAGAGGAAGCAGGGCCAATAATTTCAGAATTGCATGCTGTGGGGGAAGATTTATGGACTGCAGAAAAAAAGTCCTTTTATGTGAAGGGTGCAAAAGATCGAATTTCCCAAGCCAGGGGGTTCTTGTTTTGCATGGAATTTTGAGGTGCCATTTTTACAGCCAGTTATCTATATACTTACAAATTTGGAAGATCTAACTGAGGGCCGTATTTTCCAGGTCAATAAAATACACTCAAATCAAGACAATGGGCAGGAAAAAGGGCTACCAGACCTCAGTTCTGAAGTTGTCTAAAGCCAGCATAGTACAGTTCAGGAGGTGAGGACTGTTTAGTAACTCTGGACACATCTCACTTCCTAAGAGATGTAACTTAACATCATCAGGGTTTACCTAATTTTGGAGAGCACTCATGCTGTTAATGATTCCTGATCAAAACCAATAATAATCATTCTCAAGGACTGTTTCAAGGGAAAATTTATTCTCTTCTAGTCTCTGCATCTTATCTGAGTCCCCATCAGTCACGCTGAACCTTGGCTTCTCTAATCTCTCCCCAGCCATGAGCTTTTTCCCCAAAGCTCTGCTGATTTGCAGATGGAGGAATGTTTCCCTGGGGGAAAAAGCCAGCTCCCAGTTTGGATACAGAGATAATTTTCAGATGTCTTTCTTTTTCCCACCGGATGAAAAGACATCCATTCTGCCCCTTCCTCTGAGAATACTGTTTTCTCTGTGTCAGAAAATAAGCATTAGTAAATAAATATACTCAACTGAATCTTTGGGCATGCGGAACCTTCTCACAAAACATATCGAAGAGGTGCCTCTCAGGGAGTGAAATCTATGATAAACCTGTATCTAAAGTAATATTTTAAATGTTAACTCTTCTATGGTTTGTTTTGCATGTGTGTGTTGAAGCTTTGTTGTTGTTGTTGTTTATAAAATGAACAAAACATCCTTGAGACTCAGGAAGAAATATATAATTTTGTACCTTTTTTCCAGACATCTTTTCCACAGGCATCCTCCAGAGTACCAGAGCAACCAATTAGAACAGTGTTAAAATTCAGAATTAATATCTAAAGTGCTATTGCACAAGGAGTTTATAGCTGTCATTCCTTGTTGTTGTTTTGTTAATGTAGTTGATTCTCCAGCTTTCTTTGTTATTCCACCCCTCCCACTGTCAAAGAAAATAGCGCTCATAAATTAACATTCCAAATATCTTAATGTAGGTCTCTGTGTTGAGTCTCGCTTGAAAACTAGGAACAGTTCTCACAAGAAAAAATTACAGCTGATACAAATATCAAATTCAAACTGTATTTTGGAGAGTGTTGTCAAAACTCTTCTAATTTCCGAAGGAATCTCTTTCTACTAACTAAGCTGACTTTAAAGTACATCCTCTTCCCGACTTCAGGACTGTTACTGGGGCTGGCAAAGGCAGGTATGCACCAAGCCATGGCGAGTGAAAGAAAATAGGTGTAAAAGCTCCTTCCTTGACTACCTCGACAACCCAGCTCTCATCATAGAGACCATGGCTAGGTCTTCTGCAGTACTGGCAGTGCAATAAGTTGCTAGTGAGCTTCTCTCTCTAAAATTTATCCATAGATACTCCATTAAAATGCACCAAAAAGAAAGACTTGACAGACAATGAAGTGGAAGTTGGAGGCAAAAGGACCAGAACAGATTGTTCATATTCAGCTTATGGTTTGTCATTCAACCAAACTGTTATGATCAAAAGCTGTCTGATTGTTGTGAACCTGTGTGGAAGGAGGTGGTGGTCCCTGCACAGCTGTTCAAGGCAGGAAATCCAGCACTGATGATGGCTATCAGACTCCACAAAGAATAATATGGAAAAATTTTAATCAAAGTGATTTAGAACCCTGACTCTACTTGTGAATTAAGTCAGCAAGGCAACAAAGCTCAACTTAAATAGCAGGCTTTAATCCTGTGTTGAATATGTACTCTGTGCTTACTTTTTAAACCAAAATTGAATTGCATCAGTGAAAAACCACTGAAGACAACAAAAATAACTTTTGTGTAAAATTTATTTTTCAGTTTTTCATTGAAAACATTGTAAAATCTTGTAAATAATAATAAAGATATCTAGAGGTCCCTTCCAACCCCTAGAATTCTGTGATTCTGTGAAATTACAGTTATTACTAACTGATCCATTGTATACTTCACTCATTATTTGCTTTGGATGGCAGATCCAATGGGCAGTAACAGAAAAATATGTTGAATATACTGAATAGAGAAGAAAAATAGTTAATCTACCCTTAGAATATGCTGTGTTTAAAATTGTTTCATTGATTAGAAAGAATAATTTAGAGTAGGTGAACAAAAAACTGAAAATCTTCAAATGTTTAGATGGGCTCTTACAGTTTGTAAGAATGGGGCCAAAGCATCAAGTATGCATCCTTTTTAAACTTCCAGGCATTCTGCTAATTATTATTTAATTATTCTTTGGAGGGAACTACACTGAAATAAAAACGGTAACATGAATAAACTGTTCTATGAGAAATCAGGGCAACAAAAAGCCTTTTCATCAATTCAGCAAGCTCTGGCACCGGCCATTCTGTGAAGAGCTTCCAGTTTCAGCAGCTTCATGTGAAATTTAGTTGGCAAAAATGCATTGCTTCATTTATCATTTTCATCACATTACTTTAGTATAGTAAATAGAGACACTGAATTTAATTGTCAAATAAAATTTCTGCTAGGTTTTCTTTAAGTTTGTTGGGTTTTTGAGGGTTTTGTTCTGTTTTGTTTTTATTAAGCTCTGATTTATCTCGTGACTATTTTGGTATACAGTCCTTAAAATACAAACATCGAACTGGCTTGGAAAAATGAAATCTCATTACAGTGGCTCATTCCTGAGAAAGCAACCTTCAGTCTCCCAAATGGAACTGTTTCCTATTTGCTGTTTCATTAAATCATATATATTTTCTCACAAGGAAATAGAGTCTGCACTCCTCCCCTCTCCTCCCCTCTTTCTCCCCTCTCCTCCTCGTCTCTTCCCTCCCTCACCATTCCCTCTCCCCTCCCTCTCACAGAACTGTAGGGGTTGGAAGGGACCTCTAGAGATCATCGAGTCCAACCCCCCTGCCAAAGCAGCTCTCTAGCCCAGGTTGCACAGGTAGGCGTCCAGCTGGGTCTTGAACATCTCCAGAGAAGGAGATCCACCACCTCTCTGTGCAGCCTGTGCCAGTGCTCTGTCACCCTCACCGTGAAGAAGTTCCCACGCACATTTGTGCAGAACTTCCTATGCCCAGTTTGTGGCCATTTGCCCTCATCCTATCACCACTCACTGCTGAGAGGAGTCCAGTCTTGTACCTTTGCCTCCCGCTCCTTAGATATTTATTGATATGGATCAGATCCCCTCTGAGTCTTCTTTTTTCAAGGCTGAACAGACCCAGGTCTCTCAGCCTTTCCTCATAAGAGAGGTGCACCAGGACCTTTATCATCTTTGTAGCTCTCCACTGGACTCTTTCCAGGAGATCCCTGTCTTTTTTGTACTGGGGAACCCAGAAATTTCAGTGTAGTTGCTCTCCGTATTCTTTTGCATGGATAGTAATCTACACAAGTCTTTAGGCATCAAGATTGCTTGTTTTAGTTTGAATGAACTGAATAGTCAAAAATAAAATAGCTACAAGACATCATTTAAAACAAACTTGTTCCCAGACATGAATGACTAAAAGCAGGCAGGCAGATTAAATTGTGATTATTTAATGCATCAAGAATCAGCGAGATGTCTTTCCAGGATAGTCTGAGATATTGGCATATCTTAGTTTGTGTCCTGAGTTTCCAAAGTGCTGCTTTGATAACAGAACTTACTGCCAGTAATAAGTACCTGACTATGATTTACTGCAGTTTTCTCCCTAATAAACAAGCTTTAATATATTCAGTGACCACAGAATTGAGAGTGACATCTTCTTATAAGCTGCTGCAAAATGAATATCAGTGAACAAAAATCATTTCCATCACATATGCAGAGTTTACATCAACCTTGTAGTGCATTTTAACTGATGTTGCAAAGCATAAAGCTAAAATTTTCATAACGCTTTTTTTAATATATATAACAATGATTTATCTTTCCCTGTTTTATCCTTTCCCCATATGCCCATGTTATAATTTCTCACCCTCCTTAACAGCTGTTCACTGCTTTGTATCAGGGCTGGCACCTTGAATCTGCACAAAACACGCATGAAGAGTAAAGAGGCCTACACGTGATGAAGCAAGGAAATAGGCTCAAACTCAGTAGTATTCGTGCTGCTAGAGTTCAAGCTTCACTTTAAGTTTTACTTGCAAAAATAAGATGCAAAAAGCATTGTTAGTGTATGGCTTGCCTCTAAAAGAGTGGAATGATCCTTAAAATTTGTGTGGCCACTCAAGGCATTACTTCTTCCTTCAGAGGATGACTTAAGTCAAGCTGTCAAAAAGAGAAGATACAATTCTGCTGCATTAAGGGTGATAGGTGAAGGAGTCAAATGACAGCGATCAGACTGATTCCACACTCCATCCAGAGCTTTGCCCCACAGTTACATTTCGAAATTCTTCACTCCAGACTTTTAAAACCCAGAAGATAAGCAGTTACAATTGCAAACCACATGGTAGGAACTTCGCAGGCCCAAAAAGAGGCCAAGACACCTTGGTGAAACTCTGCTTGTTGTCTTTAGTTGTGTTTCCACCATTCCCCTTGCTTTCACAGGGAGGTATAGACTTTCACAGGCCATGTCAAGTCACTCCTTCATTTCACCTCCTTTCCCAGAGCTGCACAGTGCAAAGCTACCTCTGATAGAACATCAAGGAGGAGATCAAGCTTGTGACATAGGACTGAATCCCCAGTTCCAGTTCTCCGCCATTACAGTTCATCACGTAGTAGATAGATATCTAGCACATAAGGATCCATGACACATCCCTTGTTCAAGCCCACTGGTTGTCTAGAGAATGCATCTTGAGGTTTTGGGAACAGGACCACAGCAGCAGCCGCAGTGCTGGAAGAGGTTTGGAGGAACCTCAGCACATAGGGCAAGAGTGGGAGAAGATAGAGGCAGCTGGGCAGGGACAAGCTGTGAGCACTTGGTGGCCCTGCTTGAAGACATAGCAAACACTATGGCTAAGAAGGAATAAGGGGAGGAATAATTGCATGCACCAGTACAGGCTGGGGGATGACCTGCTGGAGAGGAGCTCTCTAGAGAGGGACCTGGGTGTCCTGGTGGACGACAGGTTGACCATGAGCCAGCAGTGTGCCATCGTGGCCAAGAGGGCCAATGGCATTCGGGGATGCATTAAAAAGAGCGTGGCCAGCAGGTCAAGGGAGATGATTCTCCCCCTCTGCTCTGCCCTGGAGAGTCCTCACCTGGAGTACTGTGTCCAGTTCTGGGCTCCCCATTATAATAAAAGACAGGGATCTCTTGGAAAGAGTACAGTGGAGAGCCACAAAGATGGTGAAGGGCTTGAAGGATCTCCCCTATGAAGAAAGGCTAAGCGAACTGGGTCTCTTTAGCCTTGAGAAAAGAAGACTGAGAGGGGACCTGATCCAGGTTTATAAATATCTGAGGTGTGGGGGACAAAGTGGCGAGGCCAGACTCTTTTCAGCAGTGTGTGGAGACAGGACAAGGGGAAACAGCCAGAAACTGTAGCACAGGAGGTTCCGCACGAATGTGAGCAAGAACTTCTTTACGGTGAGGGTGACGGAGCACTGGCACAGGCTGCCCAGGGGGGTTGTGGAATCTCCTTCTCTGGAGATATTCAACACCTGCCTGGACGCCTACCTGTGTGACCTGGTGTAGGGAACTGCTTTGGCAGGGGGGTTGGACTCAATGATCTCTTGAGGTCCCTTCCAACCCCTATGATTCTGTGATTCTAAGCCCTGTCACATGCTGGGCTGAGCTTCTGAGAGCATAATAGCTGTGAGGGGATTTACAAGCAACAAGAATATAGAAAACTCTTAGCTTTACTCTGCCCTTGCTGTATACAAAATCCATACTGTTAGAAGATATGGGCTTTTCATGTGAAGCATTGGAAGAAACATATTGCTTGCCATGGTTTTTCACAGTAGTAGGACTGCAGAGAGACAGACTGCAGAGAAGTACTCAACAGACCTGATCATCTCAGTGCTGTTGGGCAATATAGCCCACATAATACTATGCACCAGGGAAAAAGCTAAGGATAGCTACAGAGCATGTCCCTCATGACAAGTTCACTGATGCTGAATAGAAAAAAAAAAAGAAAAAAAAAGGTGTATTGCCTAAGCAACACAAAAACTCATTTTTTTCCTGTGAAAGACAAAGTATTGCTCTGATGAGTGAAATCAAGGACATTCCAAATTGATTCTTGGGTGTATAGTCTGGCTATTAGCTGACAATAAGCTGGTTGTGTCTTGACAGGCTGGGATGACAGGCTGAAAGATGAGTTCCTAATGAAATTAAACTCAAAAGCAAAAATAGAGAAAGCATTAAAGGCTAATAATTTAACAGAAAAACTTATGCCTACCCCGCCTAGGAGATCAGCCATAAATTCTTGCACCAGACATTTTCCTTGGGTGAGTAACTCCAGATAGGTACCAGAACATCATGAAAGACAAATACGGTCCTAGGTTTTCTCTCAGGGAACTCATCAAGGTAGCATGCCAAGGTAAAACCAAACACTATCAGTGTGCTGCTTCCCAAATCACGAGCAGAGATTCAGTGTATTATTTGAAATACACTTGTCTGTATTTGAAGCACAAAAGAGAAAAAAGAACTAAAACAAAGAAGTTCACCCACTGCTTTCTACTAACACAGAGTAATCTCTTATTTACTTGTTCATTTCTGGACTCTCAGATATCCCAAGTGATACATTATCCACAAAGGGACATTATTCTTGACTGTATGATCTGTAGTGTTTCTTTCTTGATTTTCTGTTAGTTATTTAACACAACATTTAAGAATTATTTTTACTTACCTGCTACTTGAATAACACCCATATATAAAGCATCAGGAAGCCCCAGTTGCGTGCACTAGCTGTTCATTAAATGGAGGTAATCTAGCTGTTTTACAGACAAGTTGCCATGATCTTTGTATTGGAACCTTTACCAGGAAAAAGTGGTGGCTCCCTGGTGAGTCAGTGGTATGATATGTCACACTGGGTACAGCAAACAATGCTTGTAGGCAACTTGAGAAATTAGCAGCAGCAACAAAATCAGAAAGTCAGCTCATGCTGAATGTCACCTAGAACGCTCTGAGTATGAACTTCCAGACAAGTTTTGAAGCAGTAATCAGGACTAAATAAATTCTTTACATCTGATCAGGCTAGATATATTTGTTGTAAGAGCTAGCAGGTGTGTTTGCAGGCTACTGTTTGAAGTTCCAGATGACAGCACTTCGGACTTCAATTATGGTTTTGAAGGTTCTTTTCTCATTTAATTGCCCACAGGTGGGCCCCAGTGAGGTGTATGTGTTTTCAAGACATGGAAGAGAAGCACTAAGTGCAGAGCACTGCCAGCTCTGACACAGGCAGCATTCCCACAGCTTCACAAGCATTGCTACGTGGCAGCTCCAAGCCTCATGAGCCTCGTGCCTCTGTTCAAAAGTGTTCGTTCTAATCGGCGTGGGTCAGCAGGAAAGCAAAAGCTACAGTTTGGAAGCTGTGTTTAGGCTCCCATTGGTGCCCCACCAGTAAGTGGGAACAGGAGGAAAATACTATTGATGCTGGCAGTTTTAGGTGGAAGGCCAGAAGCCGACCAGGCCCTTCAATCTGACCCACGAGTGTGTCCTCACGGGTAAACGTCCCTGAGAAACAGGACACATTTGTTCAGATGAAATTACATCAGAAGCCAGCCCCCTGTAGTACCTGAAGGAGGCCATTCAGAGCTGGCCCAGGTATTTTGTACAACCATCACAGTTGCACAGACACCTCCTGTCTTCTGCGTTAGGGCTGAATTCTGCACTGATCACACAGGTTTGTCAGTAGACACCTGTAATGCCATTTAATCCAGACTCCACAGACAATGGCTTTCCAGCCTTTAAGGCTACCCAGAGGACTTGCTTTCTTTGTCAAAAATCTTTCTCTGGGTACGCTTAGCTTTCTGCTGTCAAATCTTATTCACGCTGTCCAGAACATACCGCATACCACAGTGAGCAGATCTGAGGCTGCTGGAGACATGGAGCCAGCTGTCCTGCTTGGCTGCCTCTGTGGGCCTCATACCATTGCCATACTGCCAACCTGAAGGGACCAAAAACCTTGAGTGAGAGCTTCCTGCACAGCTTTGCATCATCTCATATCATTGTTTATTTGCTCCATGGAAATTTTCCGTTTCCCTTATCTCTAACTCCCTGAAAATGAGTTTGGATCAAACCAACTCCTGTGCGTTTCAGCTGAGCTGTTCAGGCTATGGCTGATGAATCCAGTGACTCCATGGCAAGAGGCAAAGCTCCAGCCTTGAGGAGGCTTCCTCCTTCACATTTTGCAGTGCAGCACTTCCTGTACCAACTCCACGGCATTAAGCAGAATTAACAAAGCATACTTCAGTGGCCTTTCTCAGCTGTGCCACGGGAGCAGGGACAGTTCCAGCAGAAGCAGCTGAAAACCAAATACAAAGAATGTAAAACAACCTGCCCACACCACGCTTCATACTTAGCTTTTCATACTCCTTTAAACTGGCTTGGTTCAGACTGTGCCAAATACTGTCTGAGTAACTCTTCTAAAAGTATTTCTGCTATTAAGCTACTCTCCAAACCACAAGAAAACCTCTTTCAACGTCTGTTTCGGATTACATTTATCAGATTAAAAAGAGTGCTCAAAACCACCAGTTACTGAATTGGGAAGTGTCCAGCTGAGATTTAAATGTTTGTGCACACATTGACGGGGGACAGACTAGGATCAGAGGGGCAGGAATTTTGTGGGAAGGATCACAAGTTGAGATAAGGTCACCGACCCCAGGACACTTGTATTCAAAACTCTGAAATAGGAGAAGGAGACAGCTGCGGGTTTTAGAATACGATCACAGCATGCAGTTGCTGGCAGGACTTCACAGGGCTTAAGGAGTGAAAAGGGGAATAGAACCGATTGGGACATTTTCAGCACAGACAATGGGAATTCCTAATGAAGGACAACAGAACTAAAAGGAATGATTAAGAACTCCAGTTCTTTTATTGGTGAGTTTGACATCTGGTTATGCGATATATACATTTGAAGCTTGATACCCAGTAGCTCTTGTATACAAATCATGGCAATACCTCAGCAAATTCACAGTGTCAGAGGAAAAGCAGTTTGAGTGCTCCTGGCTTTCAAGTGTAGTAGGTTAGCTGGGAGGAACAGTGAGGACGGAAGACAGCACAGAATACCCAGAATCTGCCTCCACCAGCTCCTTCCAGCTTTGTACTGGAACAGGTTGTGGATGCCCCATCCCTGGAGGCATTCAAGGCAAGGCTAGATGTGGGTCTAGGCAGCCTGGTCTACTCACTGGCAACCCTGCCCATGGCAGGGGGTTGAAACTACATCATCTTTGAGGCCCATTTCAACCCAGGCCATTCTATGATTGTTTGAAAATAACCAGCTAATTTCCCAAGGCACTTGCTACAGAAACAGGCTTCTCCAGGGTTACACTGCTACTCTACAGTGCTCCCAGGAGCTCAGTTTCTATTTCTTAGAGGAATACAGCTCACTACAGCTCTCACCAGCAACTACAGAGCAGGTCCAGAGAGACTTAGTGGTTAACTCTGATGCACATGGGGAGTGTGAAACATTCCTTCCCTTTGCTGTCCCTCCCTGACAACCCACTGTCAATTGGCAAGTGGTATTCACTCCAGACTCACAGATGAGGAGTTCAACAGTAAACAGGAAATAGTGCATGCTGTCATACGTAGCAGATACACATACACAGCAGACTTTAATTTCATTTTGATCCAGGATGGACTTTCTGTGTTATGCTATTAATCCAATCGGGATAAAATCCTTCCCACTCACTCAGCATCGGCTCCACTCAGACAAAGTCCATCAGATTCACAAATGAGTCCCTGAGAATGCTCAGTAAGGTACCTGTTTGGGTGGGCAAGCACGTGATCTGCCTGCACAAACCTGTTAGCAACACGCATGGATTTCAAACACCTGAAGTGCTTGTAATAGAACAGATTTAAACATATTTTATATGGAGAATTAATTCATTCACATATCAAGCCCTAGTTGCTCCTGAAATCTGAACTGTTTGGAAAAAACGCAGTCTTTTCTTCCTTCCCTGTTTCAAACTCTAACTAAACTGTATCTGACTTTTGACTGAACGTGACTGACTTAATAGAAAATCTTTTTCCATTGATATTATATGGTCGTACTTATTTACACATTCATAACATACAAACTCCTTATTCAAAATTACCAGAGTGATAACAGAGTAAATAGATGATGGTTCTACATTTGAGAGAACAACTGTGCAGACTGAAGTTTGCTAGGATATTAATGCAGCATAGGCAGATGCTGTAATTAGAAAACAAAAGGCGAACAGAGAAATAGCTGACAGTTTCGTGCACCATTTAGGCTTCTTCTCAAATAAAATGATTCTTTAGGGAAGCGATAATGTCTTCATATGTGACCCTGGGACTACTGTAAAATGCTAAACACCCCTCCCCACAGGTGTGATACTTGGTAACTGCATGGCTATATTTGCAAATTGCTCAATTTTCTACAGTTCTATTCTAATTTTAACACTATTTCTAACGAATGTTACTGTTTCCAGAACATCAGTTAGTTTTTTTTTTTCTTAATATCAGGACATGTATTATTTTTTAGGTGAGAATCACTGGCATGCTGAATCAGATATAGAACACAAACGAAGGACAATAACATGATGCTTCCAATACAAAAAGAAGGAAAAAAAAAAAAAAAGGAAAGTAATCAGGTGATGCATTAATTTAATGTATTGTTTTAATCTGCTGGAAAAACATTTCTGTGCTTGCACAGGATGCCAGAGAAATAGAACGAACTCACTGTGGCATCTGTCAGAAATAAGATATTTCTATTCTGATTTTTGTTGTTGTTGTTGTTTGTTTTTTTTCCAGTGTGAAACACAAAACAAAACAGCCACAACTCCTAATTAGAGCAAACACGCAAAACAGTCCAGGGCATCCAGAAGAAAAAGGTTGGGACTGACGTGAAACAATGTTTGCAGATCAAGCAAAGAGGTGGAAAACTCATTTAGAGCTTTTTTCTAGGTAATCATATGTGTCTTATTTTCAGACATATCTAAAGAATACCCAGGAAGGAAAACCATGTCACATATTTGCAGTCCTCCATGATCTGAAACGTTGCCAGCTTAATTACTTGGAAGCAACCACAAGTAAGCTTGTGCTATCCAAAAGGACAGCATTGCATCAGAGCAGGGTAACATGTTGCTTCGATCCAGCAAGCACCAGAAGGCGTGGGGCATGGCCCAGACTCCCCAGTCCACACAGAGAGCCTAGGAGTCACATTCAGTCCACGAGAATGTAATGAAACAGAAACAGCAACTGCCTGATGGCAACACTGAGCTCTAGACCTACAGCTTTCCTGCCTGCCATGTTCTTCCTGGAAGAGCAGCCTCAAGAACAGATTTTCTCTGGCTCTTCACACTGCTGTTGAATCATTCCAGCAAGGTCAAGACACCGCAAAATTCGCCATTTCTCAGCAGCCAGCTCCTCCTTGGATACCTGTCCCAGCAGTTTTTTGGCGAAGAGGTTCTGATCCTGCATGAAAAGGCCAACAGCAGACTTTGGGGCTTGAGGGAAGTTCTCCAGGCAACCACTGGTGAAACAGAAGTTGATTTTCTTTTCACGCCTCATCCCCGGTCCTCTTTCTTCGATCCAAGTCAGAGGTCTAGTGTGAAGAAACAGTGAAACAAAGGAGTATTTATGAAGAAATTGAACCAGCAGTTCCACTTCATGCACGGTTTTCAGTACCTACAAAAAATGCCCTAATAAATGCACCTTTTTTCAATTTCAGTTACTGCACGTTCAATTAAGATGTTCTGATCAATAATCCTTGTGGTTGGTTACAGAGCTGAACACCACGTTATAGTCTTAACTCTGCCACTGCTACAAGCCACTGTTTTCATCACCCCACCTGAACTCTTTCCGGCTTTGTCTTCCCTAGGCACAGTGAAGCCAGACACGTTTAGCCATCTTGAGAGGAATAGAGAAGGTTAATCCATTCATTCAATTGTGGATTTGGATAAAAAAAAAAAATGCAGTTAAACATCCAAATACTTTGTGAGTGATTTAATAACAGCTAAACTTGCAAGGCCTTCACCAAGAATAAACTCAGTAAGATACCCAATCATGGTGCATGTAAGCACCTTGAGGGAAGCTCTCCAGTTGTCTGGGACAAGCATTTGCCTGGAGAACTGCACCCTTCAGGGTTATCTGGACAGACAGCAAGGTGTCTCATGCAGGCACTAGCAACTGTACTCGCATCAAACTTTATTCACACTTTTCAAATACACTGATAACACTGAGTCAATCCTAAATATTAACCCAGAATATGTCATTTTGGCCTGTTTCAGCTACATGCACCCTCAGACAGCACTGTCTTATGTCAGATGACAGCCACAGACTCCCAGGCAAGCAGAGGCACGCTGGCTATTGACTGCCACAGCTCACAGGCCCTCGCACCTCCTCCACTTCCAGCTCAGTCAATGTCAGAGCAGGCATGGAAGTGCTGCGTCGCTGCAGAGGTTTATCAGATTCCTTGGCCCAACATGGCAAACGCCTGCAGAAGGTTTGAGGAATGCTCCTCAACATGAGCTACTTACAATCCTGTTATCCTGCTCTTTTTTCATCTACATAAACCAGACAATTACCTTTCTGCAGCTCATTCATCAGGACTCGCTACCACCTGTGTTGAGAAGATACGCACTATTTTCTTCATTTGTTTTTTGATGGCCCTTCCACAGTCCTTTATGCCCCACTTTAGTCTGCCACTCACAAATTACGAGGGCATCCACAGCACAGAAGAATAAATTCTGTCTTCAAGTACTGCCCATTAAATCTTTAATATCATTAGATCAAGAAGTCCTTGTCAGCCTACCCTGAACACATTCTGCAGAACACTCAGCTTAATGATTCTGCACCTCTCATCTTTTACTCCTTAGGAGGCAATTTCTAGTTTCATATAATTGTAGCAATTGCTTTTTCCTTACCAACACTGCCACACGCACACCCTACAAATTAAGCATGCCAGGAGATGTTAATCAAATGGATTTAAGCTACTGTAGGGAAAGGAAAAAAAGAGGACCCAAATCACAGTCTCCAAAAAATACATGAAGGAGAATCCCCACAGGACTCATAAATACAAACCTTGTACAAGGATGATCCAAAACAGGTAATGTTAGTATGGGGTCATATCCCCGGGGTGACCTAGAGCAGATGCATACCAACAACCAGATTCAAACTTATGCCATCTTCTGCTCTAGCTTGGGGGAGGCACTGAACCAGAAGCAAGATCGAATAAGTCAGGCAAAATAAAATAAGAAAAAAGACTGAATTAGATCTGTGAGCAGGAAGCGTTGGCTTTACTAACAGATTTATCCTCTTTTGTGATTGGGTTTTTAGTTATTTTCCCGAACAGAGAGACATTCTACTTGATGGCTAACTAAAACATGTTATTTCTTAATTGACTTCCACATTAAAATTTGTCCTTTTTACTGCTACGAAGACACATACTCTGCAACTCTGCGTACTACTTAAGCAATTACGTTGCTTAAGAAACAGGTTTGCATTTCATATCAGAAAATTCTTTAATAGGGCTGACGTTTGCTTTAAGTAATTCAACCACTTCCACTTAAGATCTGCATAAAAGCACTATCTGGTAATACATGTAAATTAGTTATTTAGTGGTTTTATTTGGAAATAACAAACCCGGTATTTTTGGTAGCTAAAGAAAGCCGTAACTGATTTGGTTGGACAGTTAAGAAAAAAAAGGAGAGTTTAATTAAACACTAAGAAACCAGTTTCACACTGACTTCAAAAGCAAGCTCTATCTACTATGAAAAAAAAAAAAAACACACACACATTTTATAGAGTAACTTTGACTTTCCAGACTTCAGACCATCAAAATTCTCACAGCTACATTTTATTCAGATTGTAAGATCTTCTTTTTCAACTCTCTGCTGCTTTAAAGGCTAAGTAACCATGCTGGTTGGACTGTGCTAGCTGAATAAACCAAAATAAAGAAAATACTCTTTGCACCTGCAGAAAAATTAAGCTGGTTTCATGCTTGAAAGCATTCTGGGTCTACTCAATATTTCATGCAGCAATTGATACAGAAAGCATGTTTTATGTGTGGTTTTTTTTTTTTGACTATTCAGTCTGAAGTTATCTTTTTGTAAGCTTCATTCTCAATACAATTTGAAATAGTTACTGTCAGAATCTGTGTTCAGAAAATGCCTTCTGTTTCTTTCAAATGCCTTCTTTTTCATGCGTTGAAAACACCAGTAATTTTTATTTACTAAGCAATCAACAAGGGCTGCCTTACCTCAGATGAGAACTAGACCTTATCTCTAGCTAACATCAGAACAGATGTCGCACAGATCATTATCACTCCAGCCTGCACTAAAAATCCATTTTTGACATTTACTGAATCCAGGCTCTGTAACAATAGGACAGGAACTGCAATCCCAAAGCAACCATACTGTCAGTTGAGGTTTGCCTTTCCTGGATTGCTCAGCATTTTATCAGAGAAAGGCTGTCTGCTCAGCTGCCTTGGAAACACAAAAGAGGCAGAGGTCATCCGTCAGATAGCTGAGCTTGGGATGTTAATGCACATCTCCAAAATCCACCGAAGACAGATTAGCAGCCAATGCAGGCTAAGCAGCAGGGACACACCACAGCCTTTGCACAAATCCCTGCTCCAGCAAGCAGAACACAGACTGCTGCATTCTGCACCTGCTGCATTTTCCAAAGCAGAAAGTGGGCTGAATTAACCTGATTTCTCAAGGTTAGCGAATTTCTGTCTTTCAAAGAAGGGTGTGCTAGCTTTCAGAAACACTGTGGAACTTTCCCACCTCTTAGCAAAATAGAATTTGAGCACATGAGAGCTCTAAGAACATCACCATTGCTAATGGGTCATAACTTCACTTGGAGAGTGGGCCAAATTCCCTACTTTGCACGTTCACTGACGTCAATGGGGGAAGGTCAGCAGGAAATACGGTGCAGATACCGACAGGCACACTGGAACGCTATGTAACTTTCCAGACAGTGTTAAGTTATCCCCGAGGCATAAAGTGACTGTTGTGGGGGTCATGAAAATGCTCATGACGACAAAACACTGACTGACCCACATCCAGAGTTAGCTGCGAGCTAAGAAAAGCAGCTATCTGCTAGCTGTGCTGCCTGAAGAATAATCCAGAAACAGCTCTGTACCTAGTAAATATCAGACAAGGCAGCTAAGGACTACGTAGAGACAGGCCAGTCAGGGAAATCCTTAAACCATCCGCTAGTTCCACCTGCTGGAATTAGTTCAAAATCTCACTCTGCACAGAGCTTCACAGCTACTCTCATTAATGTCAAATTGCAGAGAGGGCAAACGTGGATGGTTCTGTCCTCTCATAACTGCAGAAATTATTTTTTATCTAGGGAGGAGGGAAGATCACTAAAACATGATGCTCATCCCATCATGAACTGAAACAGGCTTTGTAGGAGCTCAGTGAGTGCTTCAACAGAACCTGCAGTGAAAATAATGGTCTGAATGAGCCTTGATTTTTCTCTGCCCAGATATATAGTTCTACAGGTCATTATTTTTTTTAAAACTAAAAACTTCCTGAAAGTTCTTCTAGCAGTCAGCATTCATATCTGTTTTGCTGATCTTGTTTGTTCGACGGTATTTGTTGTGTTTTTAAGGTTTCGGTTCTACATATATACAGCAACAATAAAAGGTAATTCATTATGAACAAAGGTAGGTCAGGATATTTTCCTATGTGGTCATCTTTCCTCTGGTTCTCCCTAGTCTTCTCATATGCCTATCAAGGCAGAACACGCTTCATGGAAAAACAGGAAAATGTGAGAGAAAAGAAAGAAACAAATTGTTATATTACCATTCCTACCTGCTAGGAAACATACAGAGATTGGTAACTTCTCTATATCTTTTAAAGTCAGACAATTCTCATGCTGCAGCTCCAGCACGCTTCAATCTTTTTCAACTTCAACTTACTTGAAAAGGAGATGACTTCCATACGGATGGTGCACAATAATTAAAATGGAGAGTTCCCAGCAAAATTCAACACCATACCGTGCACTGAGTTGGGTATTTAATTCACAGAATGGCATGCTCATAAAATATTTAACTTTATATTTTATAGCAAGGTCACTAGAAACATGCTAGTTTATAGCAAAGTCATTGTTAGCATAAAATAGAACAGATATCTAACTCAGCATTATAAATTGTAGTATCAAAAGAGTTTTCTGCAGCAAAGTCATACTACAGTGACCAGATAAGATAATAAGAAATGGCTGCTGGATTCTCACTCTCACAGTCTGACAGACTGATGAAAAAATAACAGAAATAAAACAAAAGAAACGATTAAAAAAAAATCAAGATAAAGAAAACAGATTGATGACCTATTCTGGAAAAATCAACTTCAGCACTCCAAGTTAGACATTAATTAAGAGCTGACCTCCCTGTAGTGTCAAAAGGCAGTGCTCAAAATGTGTTATTTTCTCTCAACCTTCAGCTAGTAGTACATAACTACAGCATTATCATGCTACAAGCTACGTGTTATGAATACTCCACTGGGTTTTCACATAGAATCATAGAATCATAGGGGTTGGAAGGGACCTCTAGAGATCACTGAATCCAATCCCCCTGCCAAAGCAGTTCCCTACACCAGGTCACACAGGTAGGTGTCCAGGTGGGTCTTGAATATCTCCAGAGAAGGAGATTCCACAACCCCCCTGGGCAGCCTGTGCCAGTGCTCCATCACCCTCACTGTAAAGAATTTCTTGTGCACATTCGTGTGGAACCTCCTGTGCTGCAGTTTCTATTTCTATACTTTCTAGTTATATACTTCCAACCTTTAAACAAGGTTTAGTGCTCAACATACATCCAGAATGTCTGTTGTTAAATTAAAAATATCCTGCCTCTGAAAACCTTTTCTGGATGCAAGAAAAAGGCTTTTCATTCTAAGGCACAGGAAATGCATAAATGCACTGTGGACCCAATCCTACATTCAGACAACAGGAAAGAACTTTTAAAACATTCTTGTGCCCTTCCACAGACATTGCTTGGCTGTGGCTCTTCTTTACCGTGCTTGCTACAAGAAATACTCTCAGGTCTCTTTAGCTTGTACACTCCGAAACCTGTATTAACATATTCTATTTTCACAAGAGAAAGGATGTAGACCTCCTGCAGATGATACCTGAACAAGTTGGCTCATCTGCTGCAATAGCCATTACTCACTTCTTGTTTGCAGTCTGAAAATGAACAGTCATTCTAGAATAATTCTTATCTTTCTGCTCTTCTCTGGTGGCAGAGGTAACAGTGAGGTCTCCAAAGAGGTCAATCAGCCAAGTCAGTCGGGCAATTCCACTGAAAGCTGGGAAGCCAGCTTTTGTTTCATCGAGGATGCTACCTGGTGAAATAGCAACAGAAAGACATGAGAAACGGAAAATAAATAATGCGTGCTGCGTAGGAAAGGCTGAAGAATCTGCAGTACTGCAGGCCATCAGTGGATGAACTGAGGAGCAAGACAACAAACATGATCAACCTTGAAATGGATTTGTTGGGGTGCTGTGACAGAGAGCACTGCATAAAGTACATAAGCAATAAGCCCTTAAAGATGTGCTGAGAACAGGAGGGATGCACAAGTAAATACAGAATAGGGAGAATAAAAATGCACAAAAATCTCTCCTATCACTTCCAGGGCCAAACTCTAGTGTGGAAAGCTAAAAGTCTCCACTGCAAATGTGGACATGTCCTCAGAGCTCATTTCAGTATTGGAATGAGGGAGCTAGCTGTTACCATCAAAGTACAGGAGAGATGAGAAAATGGTTCCTCCCTCTCAAGAGGTACAGGCTTGCTTTCTTCACAAGTGGTAGCAGAAAGAGATTAGGAAATAGGCAACAGATGACAACTATTAAGGCAAAAGTGTTTTCTAGACTCTTCTGTAATTTTAAGGAAATATCCAGAAGTTATACTTGTGTGTCTAGTCAGTTTATAGGCAATCTGTCACACAAAAGGTCTGGTCTGGAAGGGATGGCATCCCTGTGGTGCAAGTCAACAAATCTGGTTGAACTTCAGTTTCTACACAACTACTAACCTGTGAAATGCAACGTTCCCTTCACCAGGTCTTTCCCAGCCACCTCCTTTTTCAGCTGCTTGTATTCCTCAGTCAGAAGTTCAATATGCTCCACGTGGAGGACTTTACCTATCATTAATAAATAAACAAAACAGGCCAGATTAAATAAGAACTTTCTGTGTGAAACACATCTAAGCAGTAAATGCTTCACCAGCCACCAGTGGAAGCTCACTTAAAAACGCTCTCACATGGGGCTTGCAAAATTACGTTAGGAGGAAGAGAAAATGCAGGCCCTACGTTGAGACATCTGTTCGGGTTTGTGATTTTCAGGAGACAATGAATGCAGTGACTACACTAACAGTAACCACTATGTTCAACAGAAACTCTTCAATGAACCCCAATACCCAGTTAAAGATGAAAAATCAGACTTCAAAGTAAAACATGGGTGAATTCTTCACCTCTTTCCCCTCATGCTTCCCTCTTCTGCATTCTTCTTCCCAGAGTAGTAGGAAAGAAGATGAAGAAAAAGAAACATAGCACAGTACTTAGACCCAGATTGTAACAATACAATAAGAAGTACCCTTTCCATTGTAATTAATTGGGCTACTCTGGAAAAAGTGCCATCTAATACAAATTAAATCTGGCTCTCATTCAGAATCTGTTTTTCTTGTAGGTTTCCAAGAGAGTCAATTTCAGCTGCTGAAAGTAGTTGCTTGCTGCTCCAAGAGCAGAGGTATACGCTCTGCTCAGTCAGAAGCCATTTCACTAGCAACCAGGCAGTAAGTGGTGCTGGAATAAGGAAAGTGCAAAACACAGATCCTATACCTTCAGTATCTTAGAACAAAAGTCACAAAGGACGTGTTTAAGAAGTGGTAGTACAAACAGTGCAGCTTGTCCAAATGATTTGCACTCTGCTTCCAGCATTGTTCTTTTTCTTTCAGTCCAGTATATCCCCATTTACTGGTGTCAGCTGAATTTCCACTTTCTCATCCATGGCGCTGTGGGGAAAGCTGCAAGCTTTCCACAGTTAAAAAGATCTTGCTTGGGGTCAAACTTTCTTCCAAACTGGGATGGCTTGCTGGACCACTAAAGCATAAGCAGTTGTATATATCCAGCATGTCACAAACACTAGAAGCTAGGGGAGCTGTTTCCAGCTTTGTTTTCAGGGAAAGAATAGGGAGGTGCGTAGTCCTACAGCTATGTTTATTAAATGCTCTACTATCACTGTGACAGAATTTCTCTTTAACAGCACTATTAGTACCAGAAGCTGAGACCTTTAGTGAGGGTAAATATACCTTACCCTTACCTTTGACATCAGAGTATTTATTTCCCCATTGGAACCCATCTTAAATCCTAGATTGACATATCTCTGAGACAGGCACATCCCCTTGCATATGGTAATTGATAGCAGATTGGAGGGTACTGCCTTTTTGCTTGATGCCTTTAGTGCTATTCAACAGGTAATGCTGTTTGCAGCCTCGAGAACAAATTCCATTACCTTTTTGCTCAGCCATCTCCCAGAGTTCATGGGCCGCCTTTGCAGACAAAGCCATGGGGTACTCAACAAGGACATGTTTCCCAGCTTCTAAAAACATTCTGAAAGAGATACAAGATCCATCTTTAAAAAGCATACTATCATAATCATTTCTCACCACTGTGCTAACAGTGCAGACAACACAACATGTAGTAAGAAATAAGTAGCAAGGATGGTGTGGTGACTACACTGTATGTTTGGGAACCAGAACAGCTGGGTTTTAATTCTCTTTATTCCACAGACTTCCCTTGCTTGCCTACAGTAAATTACTAAAATGCTGCTGCATTTAGCACTGTAATTCTATCTCCCAGACACTGGACTATCTGGACTGAGTACTAGTGGGGAAGGGCTTTGAATCTTGTTTTAAGGTGCCTGTACATCATACACAGGCCCAGAGGTGTGACTGGAATTATTAAGGAAAGTAATGCATCTTAAATCTTCAGCCCTGCAGAGGACTTGGAGGTCCTGATGGACAAGCAGCCGGACATGAGTCAGCAGTGCACGCTTTCAGCCCAGAAGGCCAACTATATCCTGGACTGCATTAAAAAAGGGGTGGCCGGCAGGAAGGGGAAGGTGATTGTCCCCCTCTACTCAGCTCTTGCGAGGCCCCATCTGGAGTACCGTGTCCAGGCCTGGGGCCCCCAGCACAAGAAGACTCAGAGCTCTTGGAATGGGTCCAGAGAAGGGCCACGAAGATGATCAGAGGGCTGGAGCACCTCTCCTATATGAAGAAAGGTTGAGGGAACTGGGCTCGTTTAGTTTGGAGAAGAAAAGGCTCCGGGGAGACCTCATAGTGGCCTTGCAGTACTTGAAGGGAGCATATGACCAGGAGGGGGAACAACTGTTTGCATGGATTGATGCTGACAGGACAAGGGGGAATGGTTTTAAAATAAGACTTAGATGTATGGAGGAAGGATTTTCACTCGGGGTAATGATGCACTGGAACAGGTTGTCCAGAGCGGCTGTGGATGCCCCATCCCTGGGGGCATTCAAGGCAAGCCCGGATGTGGCTCTGGGCAGCCTGGTCTAGTGGTTGGTGATGCTGCCCACAGGCGGGGAGCTGAAATTCTGTGACCTTTGAGGTATTTTTCAACCCAGGCTATTCTGTGATTCTCTAAACTCATTGCAGGACTTATGTGGTACTTTAGGGAAGTCACAGTCATTACTTCAGGTTTCTGTCTCTCCTCAGATTCCCATATCCTCTCCTGCCATAGCTTTACATAGACTCTTCATGCTTCTAAATTAACATGGAAGGTGGGGGCATGGGGAAACAACAGAAAAACAATACAAAATACCTGATGGTTTCTTCATGGCTTCTGTTCTCTGTGCTGATGAATGCTGCATGAATCTCTTTGCTTCTTAGAGCATCTTCCAGGCTAATCTGCTTGGCCTCATTAATATTTCCAAAATTTCTCCTGTGTATTTTGCATAAATACAACCAGAGCATAATCATTTTAGTCCTTTCTTCCCAACTGCATGTTCTACAGCAGCACTTAGAAACTGTTGCTATGGACAACTGAGATAAACCAAGACAGAACAAAGGAAGCTTGTGATCCAGGAAGGGCAAAGCACTTACAGACAGAAGTGGAACACAAAAAAGAACAAAACAGATGGGTTCAGTGTGCAGGTGGTGGCATCAGTACAGACACTATCCACCTGTTGAAGCATATTTTTAGAAGCATCATAACAAAAGAGCATATTTAAAAGAGTAACTTGAGGGAGGACAGTGCTCTTGAGGGAGAACTACGCCCCAGTATCAGTCACATGGACAAAAGCACCTGAGTTGGCAGGAGGATATGCAATGCAATGGACAAAACAAATGCTTGGCAGTGATGGCTTGTGACTTGCAACACATGCACCATGCCAGCACTAAGGCTACGGCTCACTTGGTCAACACACTGAGCACATCTGCATGTGAAAATGAAACATGCACCCACAGCAAAGGCCCTTTGTGTTACCGAAGAATACAGCACACAGCTTGGCTGTGTTATGGTGGATGCCAGGGGGGATGAGGATAGGTCACAAGCAGGACTTGAAAAGAAAGACAATGCTTTTGTGTGATTGGGATGCAAAGAGAAAGGCAATACATATATACAAGCAAGCTGCCTGTGAATTGTGCATTACAAAAGAATTCCTTCTCAACAGGAGTAGTGGAAATCCTGTCTTTAGTGTTGTTCAAGACTAGTTGTAGCCCTACCAAAGCATCAGAGAACCAGGAGTGCATTTGGCAAGGGAGATAAATTGTATGACCTAATGGGTTCTCCCAGTTTCAAACAACCTAACTACACGATTTAAATATAGCTGGAAAAAATACATTCACAGTCTAAGAACCACACGTGTACCCCCTAACTATTTAAAACCTTTCTGCTTTACTGTTATGGAACAGACAGCCTAGCAGAAATGTTAAGAGGGAAGTATATGCATAACAGTCCCACTAAATTTCTATTGCTCCAATCTAGCGAGAAAAATTAACACTGCTCTCTTTACAATGAATATTTTCATAAAACTTTGCCTTCAATACAGTTCTAAAATTTGTAAACCTTGCGTTTTTTAAACATTTCTGTAAGTTTCATACAGACATTAGCTCATTAGCGTACATACTGTAAGTCTGTACATCCTGAACCTACAGAAGATTTAACTCAGAGCTGCAATTCTTTTTATCACACAGATTCTGGGGTGAGAAGGTCTCTCACTTTTAATTTTAGAGTCATTTCTGCAAGCTATCTTGTCAAAGTAGCCTATTTGTTCTCTCTTATAAAGCTTCCCATGCTCATTTCCTAGCTGACACACCGAATGACAGACATATCTGCATAAATTCTCCCTCTGCAGACAGCATGAAGAGAAACAGAAAACTTCTGATATTCACTCCCTCAAATCCATCAAATTATAGTCCTCCATATGGTAAGGAATGTACACCAGAAGAAAGAAACATTACAATATCCACATTGCCCATTAAGAAGAAATGTCTAACCTGGAAACAAATCCAAGGAGCTTCAGATGCTCAGAAGGGCTAGAAGGCATTGGATTCATCAAATCGCGGATCCGTGCTAAGCCAGCAATTCCAACTCCAACCACCACAGTCCCAAACATTTGGCTAATCTCACTAGAAGAAATAAGAAAAATACAACATCTTTTCATTTAGCAAGGAGAGAAGCAGATGGGAGGGGAGTTAGGAGAATGGATTATTCTTTAACTTTGCTTTCATACAGCCAAACCTTATACAAATGTCAGCAAGTAGCTAACAGAGATGTGATGCTACGGGCTACTGAGCTCGCTCAAATCCTTTCAAAATGTGGTCAAGTGGTTCAGCTTATCATATAACTGATCTTAAGACTTGTATTTAACAGCTAGCATATCACAGCCTCATCACAAAGTCCTTCCTACCCATGAATGGATGTCAGACTTGAAAAGTGAGACATTTTTCTATTTATATCATAGCTTCCTTTCTGGAAAGAAGCCAAAAGGTTCAACATATCCAGTCAAGTTTTATATAAAGCCAACTGACTTCCTGAGCACATGCAACACAGCCTGCCCTGGGCTGCCATACAGCCATTTACAGTGCACAGCAGCACAGCCAAAATACTCTGAGACAGGAAGCAAAGAACGTCTATCTTGTCTTCCCTGATGTAACCACTGGCATGTCCTACACTGCCAAGATGCAACCAAACATCTGATAACTTGGTCAAGACACTTGCTTGACATTTCCATGCATGAAGAAAGCTCTGTGACCTCTTTAATGACAAGCAGGCATGTCCTAAGGATTTATATCCCTCAACTGCATATCCCTACCACAACAGTATCACAGGGAGGATGAGCAGGGCAGTACTATCACCGGCCAGTTCACTGGTGATGAACTCTTATATTCTGCTTTGCCATTGACCTGTTGAATCTGAAGTCCATGAGCGTAAACTTTCGATCCTCAAATTGAACTGTTCATCCACAACAAGGACAAGTAATGCTTTGTAAAGTAATTTTAAAATTTATAGGAAAAATAGCTTTAAAACAAGCCGAGTCAGCCTCTTTGCTTTTTCTGTTTGGTTCTGTTAAATTCATCCAGCTATAACTTCCCTTACAGACCCTGCTTCTTTTCTGGAATCCCTCCCTCCACTGCCGATCCCTTCACTCAAGTGAACACTTTCATTCACTTTCCACTTCCTGCGATGGTTAGGCTACTGAGCTCATTCACATCCCATTGGAATGTGGCCAAGTGATTCAGCATGTCACAGGACTGGTCTTGAGACATATTTAACAGCTAGCATATCACAGCCCTAGCAGAACATTCTTCCCATCCAAGCAAAAACTTCTTCCTAATGCCTACTCAACAGTTTCCTGTGTTTCCTTCTGCCACTTCACTGCTCAAACTGTTCTGAATTTTCAGTGGATAAAGGGATAACCCCACTGCGCCTCTCGTCTGATGAGGTGACAGCTGTGAATAACTGCTCAGACAGTGTTACAAGTTGATGACAAAAAACTGCACCAAGAAAATACTAACTAAATAAAAGAAAGCCCTTATCCAAACACATCATGTCTGCATTTTGATTTTTTACAAACTCCTCTCTAAATATATATACCGGTCACTGCTTAACTCTGCTTACTTTACACATGCTTGAAGTATACAAGGATAAAGTATACAGTGACATATTTAACATAAAAGAAGAAACAAGTGAAACGGGAAGAGCTCTCCAGGAGGATTACAGTGACACATTATCACCAAATATTTGAGGTCTGAGATGACAGCACTCACCAGGGGAGAGAGATGTACAGGTAATCAGAGAGAGATAAAAGCTGGGCAGTAGGATAGCTCAACCCATAACCCAATTCCAGTTCCACCCACGTGCAGAACTTGGGCTGGGTTCTCAATGACATTCATTCTTCAACCACCTCAGTTTTAAGTTTGCAGGATGATCTCATTCAGAAGCAGCCTCTGGAGACTGTCCAACACAAACTCCTCTCAGAAGGCTGGTGGCATCAAGGTTGAGTTCTGACTGACTCTGCAGAATGAGATACAGCATCCTTCCAGGACCCCTGCTGCAGTGCTTGACCATCCTCACAGTAAAATCTTCCTAATAACTACTCAAGGGTCTCCTGTGTAATCTTTTGCCACTTCTACTCATCTTCCACAAGCACATGGCTCCAGCTCCTCTACACCCTCCCATCAGAAAGCTCCAGGCAGCAGTAATATCCACTTCTGTCCTGGCCATCTTTGAAACTCTTCCTTGGATTCACTTTTGTATTTTCTTTGCACCATGGAACACAAAACAGGACAAAGCTTTGCGGCTGTAGCCATGTCCTTCCTATTGCAGTCCAGGACATGGCTGATCTCTGCAAGAAGAGGACAATATGGACTGAGGTTCAGCATGTCCACCACCTTCTGCAAGATACTTCCTGGTGTTCCAGCCAGGAACTGGGCCACAGGGTTATTCCATTCTAGGCACAGCTCTCTACACTTGTCTTTACTGAAATTCATGATGTTCCTGTGCCATTTCTTGAGTGTACCAAGGCTCCCTAACAAGCAGCTCTTCTTCCTGGTATACCGATCACTCCCCAGAGTTTGATTTTACTCATAGAATTGCTGCAGTTGCACTCAATCCCATCATCCAGGTGGTTAGTAATGATATTTAACGCTACTGGCCATGATACCAAACCTTGAGGGATGTTACTAATTGACTGTGCAAATCTGATGGCTGTTGATTGAACTTAATGTCACAGATCCCAAATATTTGAGCCAGTTTTCCACATACCATACAGCTCACTTACTCAGTCCACACCTCACCAATTTGGTCTTGAGAATACTACAGAAGATCACAACAAAGGCCTTGCTAAAGTCAAACTTAAAACCATTCACCATTTTCTTCTTGTCAGCATCACCAGTCATCTCATCGTGGAAGGTGACTGGATTGGTCAGGCACTATTTGCCTTCGGTAAATCCAATAGTAGCTGTTCACAAAATCTTCTTGTACCTTACATACTTGAATGGCTTTTAGGAAGATTTGCTCTATTCCCTTCCCAGTGACCAGGGTGAGGGTGACTAGCCTGCAGTTCCCATGATACTCACTTTTTTCTTCCTTGAAGACAAGGGAAACACTTGATTTTTTTTTTTACCTCACAGACACTCGATGTCAGGGGCTGGTGTACACTCAATGAACGAAAGAGCTCATCATCCTCCATCTCTGCTGTGGGTAATGATACATTACCCCAGACTCTGTTAGTAGGTTTTGAAACTTGGGAGGCCTGAGAACAGACCGGTGAAAGCCAAGGCATAAAAGGCACTAAAACCTTCAATTTTCCCTTGCCTCTGGCCCAATAGAGCAGCAGGCTTACGTTTGCTCTTGTTGCCATAGAAGACCTGCCTGTTGCTAGGTTAAGCTCCAGTTGAGCTTTGCCTTTCCAGCTTCATCCCTGTACTCCTAGGCGGTCCACCTTATTTCTGCTTCCACATACTTTCCCTGTGTAGCTGAGATCAGTCAGAATGCTCCTTTTGATCCACACCGACATTCTGTCACATTTCGCTTTGCTTGCAGCACACCTGAGTGCTTTTGCTCTCTGCCCTCCAGGGCAGACTCCCATTAGATCTTATCTAGCAGATTCATAAAAAATTCTGCAAACAGTTCTTCTGTTGTCATTCTTTAAATTTTGATTCATAAAGGACTCCTGTATAAATTAGGACCAAGCCAATGGAGGCTTAGAAGTGGACCTGCTGGAGAACAGTAAATCTGGGCCTTACTTTAAGAGCCTATATTTTTAAGGTTATCGGAGTTTTAAGCTGCTACCGTTTGCCTACTGCCCTTAGTGGGACTAGGTGTTGCATGGCAGACAAATTCCCCTGAACTCCACCGTGTTTCTAAGAACTGCTGTATTTGTTGGTGAGATGCTAGATCAGTTTTATCTAAGTCAAGAAGCTAAGGGAGCTGTCTTCTTTCCATTGCTGTGAACAAAGAACATTTTACCAAATATTAGTTGTTTTGCATCTCCTTTGAAGAGCTTTCCTGCTTTCATCCAAGGAACAATTTCTGACCTCCCAAAAAGTCAAATTTAATAGAGATGATTTCAACCAAAGAACAAAAGCTGTTACTATGCAACCTGTTGCCACAGCAACTAGCTGCATGGCACAAGTAGCAGGCTCCTCAAGGTCTTCCAGGTTAATATAGTATTCACACTGAAAGAGACAGCAACTACGTGCACGCTGCAGAGCTTTGCTTACGTGCACAGCCAAGAGAAAAATCAAGGTGTCTGCATCCCTGCTGCTGTTCTTTATTACCCTCATTCTGTTCACACAATATATCTGGAAACTGCTCAGTGAGAAAAGTAAATTGGATGCTTTGGGGAATGATCACCAACCAAAGCAGAATAAGGAATAATAATCTAAAAGTCCAGATGAATACAGAAAAACTGACTCGTTATTTCATACCTTCATGCTAGGATAATAAACACAGTTACCTTTCAGTTACAAAGTTGATCAAAGAGGAAGCCCAAACCATTAATTGTTGTGCCTGCCTCCCATGCCTTTTTCTTAAAACCAGTGGTCTCAGTTAAAGCCTTGACAAGGTTGCTGAACCTTGGTTCCTGCTGTACTGGGGAAAAAAAAAAAAAAGGAAAGAAAAAAAAATAATGGCAGCAATACAACAGTACTTTAGGCAAAACCCAAGGGTCCAGAATCTAGGAGATGTGCATGACACAAAAGCTGACCTGAGAAAGCCACCTAGCTGAAAAGGTTCATTTATGCCACACAGATGTGGCATCACCCATCACCCTCCTGCTCTCTCTTGAGCTTTCTGTGCTTGTGCTGCTTGTTTCCTCCATTTGGATAGCTTTAAACAGCTCTGCAGCAAGACATGCTCTATATCTAAGCATTCCTGGGAAAATCAGTAGTAAAACAGGAATATTCAGCAACAGAACTAGCAATGGAGTATGCCCGAAAGGATTGGTCAACACAGCAATTGCATTCCTCCCTGGTGCAATCACCACAGGACTTCAGCCTTACTGCTCCCCTCCCAGACTTTCAGATCCAGCCCAACAGATTCCCCTAATATAACCCAGATTGGTTTGAGGAAGTTCTCCAGAGTTTATTTGCAGCAGACTCGTGGATTAGAAATCACAGATAACGTTTTCTCTATTACAGTACCAAAGCCTTCAGACAGGGGTTGTGGCACCTTTCTCAGCAAAGATTTTTAGGGAACACCAGACAGACAGCAGGAGTAACGGTAAAAATGACAAGCTGAAACACTGAGGACCTTTCCAGAGCTACATTTCTTATTTCAAGTACTCAGTGCCCTGAAGATGCTGCACTTGAGACACTGGTTACATTTTACTGCAGGCTCTACCACATTTCACTCTCACATTGCCTTACTCACAGCAAGACATATCTGCCTAGAGCAGAAACAGCAGAAGTTGAACAGTTCGGCTTTTGTTGGTGTAGTTTAGAAAAAGAGAAGGACGGACTGCACAAATACTCCAATTAAGCACATTTTTCAAAGGCACAAATACCCTTTGTTCTAGAGAGAACTACTTGAACACTTCAATCTTTGTACGTGCTGAAGCATGGCTGCAGCACATACAGAGAATTTGCAAACTAGAAGTAGAATCAACAGGGCCCACATCAGTCCTAACTAAAGGCACAACTTGAAAGAAAAAAAAAAAAAAAAGGAAAAACAAAACAGATGAGCAAAGGAGCAAAGTTGTTTGAACACAAACAAGCCAGAGCAGCAGTTGGTGGTTTTGCTCTGCCTTTGCTGCACCCTTGAGATAACCTTCTGCAAGAAAGACACTATCAAGAAGGGAACAACTAGCACTCTGCCACTGTAACTCCTCTCTAGAACATGAACTGTACATAAAATGAGAGCCAAAGATGTCATCTCAAACACCTGCCAAGCCCATTTACCATCCATCGACAAGTTTCCAAAGAAAGCAACAGCACCTAGTAGTTTCAGAGCTGTCCTCAAGCTCTTGAAAACAGTCTTACCAAACCTCCCCAAGCATTTTTCCTTTGCTAGCATCCCTTTTTGACTATCACATCTTAGTACACAACTTCCTGGCAGGCACACAAAGCCTGGTAGGTGAGTTAACACTTCAAGACACAAAATCTCTCAGAGGTTGACCATCAGACCACAGTCTCTCACCTTGACTGGCACCATTACACCTTGGAATAGCCAGAGCAGGCTTTTCAACGCAAACTGAACAACACATTCACATGGTTTTACAATTACAGGCAGGTTTACTTGTCCAGGCTTTCTGATTAAATTCCAGCTGGCTGCCAAAGTTGAAGTTGATATAGTTAGATTGAGATCTAGCCAGCTATACATTGTGTGCCCAACAAACACCTTCACTAAAAACTGACAGTTAATAATAAATGATGGTACTTATAACTGATATACTGTCTTCAACATTAGTATTTGAGCAGAGTGGAAAATTTTATTAAAACATACTTGTTGCAACCTAACTCTACCAACTCCAGAGTTGGTTGGCTGCCTAGACTTACATCCCAGAGAGGCTGCACTCCACATCCTGCAACTCCATACTGGCAGCGTATCTTTTCATAAGACTCATAAAACTACGAGAAGTACTATGAGAAGCTCACGGTCTGTTTTTAATATACCACATATTCCACCCAGTGGAAGACTGAATCAGAAGTGCTGTGAAATGCCCACATGAACATGAATGATCATCTCATCATGTCGCTCTTCTCTTCTCTAGACTTTGTGGTTCATGTTTGGTCAAGAGTCAGAAGAGAAAAAAACAAGCAAGCAACACTTTTGAGACAGAGTCCCAGAGACAGATGCACAAAGAAACCAGGTCTGTCTTGGTCTGGTTAATTTTATTTGAAAATCTGCCCTGGGATACTGTATTATTTCAGTGAGGGAGTAGGGGGACTAATGATGATTTGTGCAGCCAGTTTCAATGGTGGTCATTGCCTACTTTAAGTGCTTTGTAAGAAACAACTGATTTCTATAGGTGACAGCAGATGCCCAAACCCCTTCCGAATATACCCACAATGCTAACACTGAAACCAGCCAGGAAAGAACTGAGCTCACCTTTGGGTACCCCAAAAAAAGCTAAGAGGAATAAATGAAGGGATCCAGTTTTGATTTCATAAAAAATATGTTATCCATAACAAAAACTCTTACCATGTTAAGTTTCCAGGAAATACTCTGGAGTTTAGAGTCTTGTGAAACTTCTGGGTGGGTAAATAAACAACCCCACATAACTGCAACCTCATCAGAGCTATTATTTAACTAAAAGGCTGTGGCTGATTAGTACATGACTAAAAGAAAGAGCCACAAACAATCTCCAAAACGTTATTTCAGGCTTCAGTGTGTCATAACAATTTTTTGAAAGTGAATTCATACATGGTGGCAGAAGAATAGGAAAAGAACATTTTAAGAGACAAGTGTCAATTTATTTAAAGTCCAAATTCAGACGAGTATTCAGAAGGATGAGCCGTACTATCAGTTTTTTTCCATGGGATCAAGCAATATTATTGCTACAGTTCAAGTCTGTGACGGAACACAGGCTGGAGAAAACAGGCCTGGGTAAATTCTGACTCAAATAAAAGACGACACGAAACACTAGTGAATGATCTCCTTTTCCTCAAAATGCATTCTCCAATACTCGTCTGCTTACCACCTGTGCAGCAGAACCAGAATAAAGCCACCAGTATGTCTGCACACCTAAGCAGTTGGGGAGCTGCAGGAAAGCTCAGTTGCTAGGCTGTATTCTTACTTTCTCCCAGAAATTCTCTGGGTGACCTAAAGCAAGCAAATCAGATCCTCTTCCCTGTCAGTCCTCCCAATTCCAAAGCAATTCCTCTCTACTACAAAGCATCCTACTAATGATAAAGTATTAAGTAAGTAACACACACTTCTCCTTTGCTGAAGGAAACCCTACGCAGAATCTAGAAAAGGTACATATAACCACATTTTGTATTTAAATATCTATTTAAAACAATACAATATGAAGTACAACATGGATATATTTCTTATTTTTTCTTGCTGTTAAACTCAACTGAAGTGCTAGCCCTACAAGAAATTATATGCATGCTTAGCTTTAACCATGAGGAATCCCATTGATAAATGAGAATACTCGTAGAATTACATTAGGAAATAAGAGCTTTTGCCGCTATCTGTAACATCAGTGGGCACAAGAACAAAGCACATATCCAGCCACAAGTACGTTCTTTTAATATCTTTACGAACACAACCCAAGAAATGATACTTTTCTTCCGGTCCACTGAAGGTCGCTGTATCCCTGCTCTGTGAAAGGCTGACCTATTTTGAGAATGGCTCCCATCCAGAAAAGATAAACAGATAAAAAGATAGATAGATGATAGATAGGTATAAACAAAATACAGCACTCCTGCTGGAAGCTACCTACAGTCATCATAAAGATATTGCTTGCCACGGCTGATGGAACCTTCTGTGTCCAACATAAGCATTTCAGTCTGTAGCACCTGAGGCCGGCCCGATACTCTTTTCAGAGTACACAACATACACACTGTCTGACGCTGGTCAGAAAATGTAAAAAATGCAGTTGGTCAGACAAATGAATTTTTTTGCTGACTTTCTCTTCTCCTACCCCAGATGTTTTAACTCTCTAAAACAAATTGACATTGATTGAAAGTTTGTTTTATTGCTAGATTAAGATAACTTTGAAAGTAGATAGACAATGTATAGCAGAACACTGTAATCTTAAAAGCAACTCATAAAATGGTGGGAGCCATTGTATCAGTCTACCCTTTTTCAGCAGGGCCTGAAAAATGCAATCAAAGCTCTCAATTCCCTTCAAGTTTTGGAAAGCTACCAGTGACAGCAATTGCTTTACTGTAGGGGAAAACAAATAAGCAAACAAACATCAACAACAAAAACAGCTCTTGAATTAAGAGCAATAATCAAGGTTACTTACCTGCTAACTGTACAACCCAGTTTTTTCACACTACTGACCATCAAAGAACTCAAGAGTTGCCACTAACTAGCCACTAACCTTTTTTCCCCATAAACAGTCAGTCTGCAATTTAATGTCTTTTAACAGTCAAACGTGCTACTCCTCTTAAATATCCCAAGAAACTGAAAAAATCTTTATCAGCCACTAGAGGGAGGACTTGGTATCATACCAATAAAAAAAGAAAGTTAATTAAAAAAGATTTATACAAAGACTATATGAACTCTGTGAAGTAATTTTCCAAAGTACATAAAGTTTTAGGAAAGACAATGCTATGTGTTTAACTGGACACATTTCAAAAGTGAACTCTTCATCTCCTCTTTCTACTCCTAGGTCTACCCCCTTCAAACCCTGAGATTTCTACAAGAGGCAGTTTTATTTAACAAGTGAGTAGCTCAATTACTCAGAGGTTTCTAGACCTGAACCCTCACGTGTGCTAACCCACAGCTTGAAGCTATTAATAATAATGCCCTCAAAATGGTCCCAACATACAGCTGTCTCTCTATTTACAGATTCACCATCACCAGAGTCACTGCCCTAGAAAGTCTTGAAGGGACCTAATAACAGCCATCAGCAAAAGAGAAGATTCCAACCAGAAGAGTTTACTAGATGTGCACTAGTATTTTATTCTAATCACTGTAGTTCAATAACTGGATGATATCCTGTCAAAGGCAGGGCTGGTGCAATTGCCTAGCTTTGCAGCTACTGAAGCAAGCTCCCACAGAGGTTCAGGTGCCAGCAATACTAACACCACTACAAGCAGGAAATGCACCTTTGAGGTAGAAAAATCCTCAATCATGGAAGTGAGGGATTTCCAAAATGAATACCTCTAAAACATATATGTGGATGTCTCTTTCTCTTACCAGATTTTACTTGAATATACTCACTTCAATTTTCTGCAGTACTTTGGTGAAAAGATTCAGTGTAAGAAAAGAGCTCCATTTTCTCCTACAAGTTGATTTCTGAAACTGCACCATTCCCGTAAGTGGCCAGAGAGGTTACTAAATTCTCAAGAAAAGAAAGTGGCTGTACTGAACTGCTGCCATCCTGAGCTATCAACGGTTGCATAAAAGGTATTCTATAATGTACCAGCAATCACATTCACTACCTTTTTCAGCCTTTAAAAAATTTTCAATTTAAATACATTCATTTCTCATTCTTTTGAGGTTCTGCGTAAGAAATTCACTGTACAAGGTTAATTTCTATCATTTAAGCCATGTGCATCTCAGGCATGATTGAGTCATCTCCACAAAACGGGTTTCAGACAAATCATCTCATTTTTCTGATCGTTAGAAATAGAACACGCAAGGTATCCTATCGAAGCATTATAAACGCAATCACCACACATGGGTATTTTTAAGTTGTCACTTTAAAAATATATTTTACAGATTTTATACAATACAGTCAGGCAAATGGCTTGCTTATTTTGGAAAGATTTACTGAACAGCCCTTAGTCTTAAGGTCTCTTTACAAATGATGGACATATTAAAAATAGAAAATACATCTTATTTTTGTAAATCCTGGCTTAAATGCAAGGATAGCCATTCATTCTGGTTTCAGCTGGGAGAGAGTTTATTTTCTTCACAGTGTTTGCTATGATACTGTGTTTTGGCTTCAAGAGAAAAACAATGTTGATTCCACACAATGTTTTTAGTTGTTAATGAGCAGTGCTGTACAGAGCCAAGGACATTTCAGAGTCTACGCTTTTCCTGCTGTCCTGCCAGTGAGGGGGCTGGGGGAGCACAAGGAGTAGGAAACGGATAGAACTAGGACAGCTGATCTAAACTGGCCAGAGGGATATTTTATACCATATGGCGCTATGTGAAAACTACAGAACAGAGGAGAGTTGGCCAGAAGGGCAGCCACTGCTCAAGGATCGGCTGGGCATTAGTTGTTAGGTGGCGAGCAACTGTGTTGTGCATCACATTTTGTAAACTATATTATATGTATGAGCAATTATCATAACAGTAATTAACTGTTAACGGTAGTTAAAAATCATTAAATGTTATTCCTGCCTTCTTTTTCTGCCTTAGTAAATACTTTTTTTCCCTATTCTTTCTCCCATCCCACTGGGATGATGGTGTTAGAGAAAAGCTATATGGTGCTGAGCTGCTTGATGGGTTAAAGCGCAAAACTATTCCACTTTACAATGAAAGAAAGTAAGTTAGACTTCAAAAAAATCAAAGTTTTGGTCAGCTGGTGCCACTAGAGAATGTTACAAATTCCAGGAAAAAAAAAGCATATTTTCCAAAACAAATGTTTCTAGCAGTTTCTGATATCAGTGAACCTAAGGCATCTCAGGCCTGTTTATAAGACACTGCACACCAGATTACTCAAACTGCAAATGCAAGTACTGGATACTTAGGGAAAATAAAATAAAATAAAACAAAACAAAACACAAAACCAACAACTCTATTCTGTCTTACATTGGACACTAAGCCTGAAAGTAGACAAGTCCATAATTACTCCCAATGACAGAACCATATAATTTCAGTTTACAGCCTCATCACTTCACTGTGAACTGTTACTAGTATAGAATCTTATCCTTTTCTGCAAATGCATCACAGATTTTCACCAGTACAGAATCACTGCTGAGAAAAGAACAGAGGTTATTAGTTAATTTGCTTTCTCCATCCATATTTTATGAATCTGATTTGATAGGGACAAAGATCTCAGTCATCTGTACATCTGTATCTGTCACTAAGTCTAAACACAGATAGGGATTTATACAGACGTTAATCACACTCTCAACCACACAGAATTCTGCCTGAGAAAAATCAACTAATTACTCCGAAGATAAGTTTGAGCAAGCCTCTGTGGTCTCCAAATTCCTCATTAAACAAGACTATCCCATCTTCCGTTGCTAACCTGTGTCAGAACATGCACTTAGTAAATACTAAATGCTGCTCTCCCTTGAAACAGAAAGGTTCACAAAGTTTTACAGGTTTTAGCATAGCTAAATCCTTCCAAGGTGTCTCAGCTGAAATGACTGTGGTCTTGGTTCTTCTGCTCACAAACTGTACAACTTCTCTCTTCCTTACTTAGGGATTATGGGATGATTTAAGAATTCTATGTTCTCTCTGTAAGTTTTCATCTGCTTTCACTCACAGATCAAAGGCAGCAGTAAGACAATAAAAATGCTGCCTACACATTTCACTAAGAAGGAAAGGTAATAAACACAGCAACATTACTTGAGCCATGAGAATGCCTTTCTTAATTAGCAAGCATAGAGCAGCCTTTAATTCAGCATTCAGGATAGTTACTGTAACATAGCAGGAACACTGCTTGCCCAAGCCAGGGTCTTTTTAAATAATTTATAATGCTATGCTAACAAGAAAGAGGAAAAAAAAAATGCACAGCCTTCTTTGATTCTGTTGTGCTTTTGTTGTCAAAGACGGTTCAGACGGTTCAGTTCTATTTTACGTGGTGAATTTCGCTCATCCGGAATAACAGGATTAGCAAATTCATGACATTATCTTTCCCAGTCAGGTAAGTTTTCTGCAATCTTTTTCCAAGTGGGACAGTAAAGCTGTGTCTGGGTTGCAAATATTAGTGTAAAGAATGCTTAAGTTCAGTTAAACTTAAATAAAAATAATAATAATAAAAAAAACCCAACCAAGCAAACCAAACAAACAAAAAAATCCACAGCTCTTTTTATCAAGATTCCAGGTGTAAGCCCAACATATCTGCCCTACGCATGTAAGAACACTGCTCAAGGCTGGCTCCTGAGGAGGGGGACAGCCCCTAGGCAACCTTCGTTCTAACAAGTTACAACAGTGCATGTGTACATTCATTCTTTTTCCTACCACAGAATTAAGCTGCTAAGTGCCTCGGCTTTCTGACACCTTTTCTTCTGCAAGCCCCATTTCCTCCCCTCTCCATGAAGTAAGGATTTTGATGCCTTACGTTATGCTTATATTGCCCTTTATTAACCAAGTCCTCTTACTACCATAAGCAGTAATGGTAGGTTCAGAAAAAAGCCTGAAAAATAAAAGCTGAAAGTTATTGCTATCCTACATGCTGATAAAGCTACATGTCAAACAAATCAACTTCTTGCCCTGGGGAGTTATTCTACTACTGCAAGCCCCCCTGACAAATATTCAAGTCCTTTCTCTTGGTTTCTCTATTTCTTCTGGCTCTGGTTTATGCTCATGCCCTGTTCCTGACTGCTGCTTACCTGAACAGCAAGAGAAGCACAGACAAAACTGCGATGGACCACATCAGCAATAATGGAAAACACTTACTCACTAAAGCTTCTTACAAAAAAAAGAACTGAACAGAACTGCATACAGCATAATATCCTCTCTATAAGCCACAGAAAATGGAGGTGACTTTACGCCTATAATTACAAAAATGCCATTTAATCTCTTGTCTTACCGAAATTCTGATGCCCAAGTGCAAGACATTAAGTGATTTCAGTTGTAATTCAAACTTTTCTCAGTTCGTGTATAGATTCACCATCACTTGTTTCAACAAGAATGGTACCTTTTCAGTGCACAGAAGTGGTCCTCCTGTCATCTTGTTCTCATCTGCTAAGATTAGTTTCTGAAATTAGTAGATACTGCTAGTTTTACCCTTAGTTATTTAAAGTGATGCATCTCACATCTCAGAACTGAATTTGGTGGGATTTTTTGTTTATTCTGGGAACATTAGGTTAGCTCAGTAATTTCCAAAATATTAAGAACAGTTAAAAAAAAAACAAAAAAAAAAAAAAACAGAAACTACAAAGACTGATTCTCCATTTTTAGCTATATAAAATATGCACTGCCCTTTCCCCAAGGTAAATACAAATCATACTGAATCACAGAATCATAGGAGTTAGAAGGGACCTTCAGATCATGGAGTCCAACCCCCCTGCCAAAGCAGCTCCCTAGCCCAGGTTGCACAGGTAGGCATCCAGGTGGGTCTTGAATGTCTCCAGAGAAGGAGACTCCATCACCTCTCTGTGCAGCCTGTGCCAGTGCTCCATCACTGCGCTGTGAAGAAGTTCCCACACACATTTGTGTGGAACTTCCTGTGCATCAGTTTGTGGCCATTTCCCCTCGTCCCATCACCACACACCGGTGAGAAGAGTCCAGTCCCATCCCTTTGCTTCCTGCTCCTTAGATATAGATGTGGATCAGATCCCCTCTGAGTCTTTCCAGGTCTTTCAGCCTTTCCTCGTTAAGAGAGGTGCTCCAGACCCTTTATCTTGTGGCCCTCCGCTGGACTCTCTAAAGGAGACCCCTGTCTTTTTTGTTCCAGGGAGCCCAGAACTGGACACAGGGCTCCAGGTGAGGCCTCACCAGGGCAGAGTGGAGAGGGAGGATCACCACCCTTGACCTCCTGGCCACACTCGACCTCTCTTCTTAATGTACCTCAGGACTCCATTGGCCTTCTTGTCCACCAGGGCACACTGCTGGCTCATGGCCAGCCTGTCATCCACCAGGACCCCCACGTCCCTCTCCTCAGAGCTCCTCTCCAGCAGGTTATCCCCCAACCTGTACCTGTGCACGCGGTTATTCCTCCCTAGGTGTGAGACTCTACACTTGCTCTTGTTAAACCTCATCTGGTTCCTCTCTGCCCAACTCTCCATCCTGTCCAGGTCTCGCTGAATGGCAGCACAGCCTTCTGGCGTGTCAGCCGTTCCTCCCAACTTTGTATCAACAGCAAACTTGCTGAGGGTGGACTCTATCCCCTCATCAAGGTCACTGATGAAGATGTTGAACAGGACTGGACCCAGCACCAACCCCCAAGGAATAGCAGAAATACTAAGTACAGGCCTCCAACTGGACTCTGCACCACCGATCGCAACCCTCTGAGCTCTGCCAGTCAGCCAGTTCTCAACCCACCTCACCGTCCACTCCTCTATTCCTTACTTCCTCAACTTTGTTACGAGGATGCTGTGGGAGACGGCATCAAATGCCTTGCTGAAATCAAGGCCGACTACATTCACTGTTCTCTCCTCATCCACCCGGCCAGTAATGACATCATAGAAGGCTACCAAGCACAACCTCCTCCTGGTTGAACCCATGTTGACTATTCCTGATAACTCTCTTCCAATTGCCTGGAGATGGCATCCAGAACAAACTGTTCCATCAGCTTTCCAGGGACAGAGGAGAGGCTGACTGGCCTGAAGTTCCCCATATCCTCCGCCTTGCCTGAGTGATACTGGCTATCCTCCAATATTGGTATTCAGTATCTGAATTGATTTAAACTCTGGTTTCTTTCCAGAAACAAAGTTTACATGCTAAAGAAACTGAGGTTGGCATTAGAATAAAGGCTTTTGACAGTGTTCACGTGAACTTACCAGAACAACTCCAGAATACTTTAGCCCTCAAGCGTAAGGAAAGTTCCCTGGTCCTTCAATAGGAATCACATTGATCGTTATTATTTTACCATCAGTCGTGGGATGTCTAAGTTCTGTCCACTGCCTGTGACAATCTTCCTAAGACCTTAACTAGGGCTTTCTGATATTTCCAGTTAATTTATAACTTCAGTGAACAAGTGTTTGCTAAATATCTGTTCAGTTAAACTTCAGCTGAAGTCTTCCAGCATCTTGAAGGAAGCTTCATGCTGTTAGTTTCCAGTGGAACCGATATGATTCCCTTTGTAGTGAGACAGTGACATAATAGTACTTCCTCACTACATAAGTGTGTATGTTGTTGAAATAGAACTAATATTTCCTTAGAAAATATTATTATCTTTTAATTATAAAATATGTATAGGATATTTTCTTCCAAGCTGGAAATTTCATGAGCTAGTCTGGTCTCCTTTTACTTAGCTGAATAGAATTCTACACATAACTATTTCTCTTCAATTTGTGAAAATTTACCTTCAAGTTGGATTTACATTACTGAAACAGATTAGTCTTTTTTTTTCCCCATGATTCACATAGTTTTTCATCATCTTTCTGTCGTCTGTGTCTTTTATTTTTGGCATGGCGTCATTCTGCATTAGCATCTGAAGCCAGAGAACTAACATTTGAATGACTACCTTCAGCTCAGGAAAATTAATTCGGCAAACCATTTTAAGAAGCTTGGTATAAATGATTTCACAGAAAATCAGTTTAGTAAACTGCTGCCCTCATTAGCACTAGCTTGATTTTTTTTTTTTTTTTGAACAACCTCCAACAGAGAAGTTCAGCATGATGCCAGGAGAGTTATATAAAGGCTGAGCCTCCTTTTCTGTACGTAGACAGAGCCACGACGCGTGTTGTTTTTTAAACAGAGGTCAGTGGCAGGTACGACTGAAGGATAAAATAATACTGATACATATCTGCATTATTTACACATAGATAAACCAAGGTTCATCAAGGGTAAAGGGCTACTACTACAGGAGGAGGTCTCATAATCGTGCAGCAGTCACAGATTTTAACAGCACTTCCAGGAAGTTCAGCATTCTTTTGTGCAAGCTCAGAAAACAATCTGAGAAGAGGTTTTGAATGAAACTTGCTGGCCGCTCCAAGATGCTACTTAGACAATTCCACGTCGTTTAAGAGAAAATTCTCTGCTTCGGTGCGGCTCAGGCATTTCTCTAAAGGGCTTTTATGTTTCCTCCGCTCCACCCGTTCCCGACCCTGGCCTGTCCCCTCGGTACGGTGGGTGCCCTCGGAGCAGTTAGGAAGCCCAGGAGCTGCAGGACTCCTGCACTCCTTCCTAGCAGAGGGGGTGGGGTTGAAAAGCCGGCGGCGAGAAAGCTTCAGAAAGGCAGAAGGGGTTCACAAGACTAAAACGGTGCTTCCAAAACCTAACTACTGTTAGCAGGTATTAAGTAATAGTCACTAACCTCTTAAATTCACAGAGGAGAAATGTGAGCTTGTTTAATTCCCCTCCGCTCCCTGCAGCTCCTTCTTACACAACGCTCTGCAGCTCCAGCACATCACTGCACGGCTCGCCCTGCTGCTATCACTGCAGCAACACCCCCTTGGCAAGGAGTCCAATAAGGACATCGTAGGGGCGGGCTATAGCCGGTAGCAGTTACAGCCGCAGGAAGGCTTGCACAGGTATTGAGGCTGTGAGCTTGAACCTCACCTAGAAAACGCTGGAAAGGATAGCAAGGGACAGACCTCTTCCTGGGGAAGAACCCAGCAAAGCCCAAGCAAAAGCTGTCCGAGCCAGGTACTGCCAAGAGCCAAACGTGCCAAGGCTCGTGGAGGCTGCTCCCACCCACTTGCATCCACAGGCTCCACGCTGCAGGCTGAGTCGTCACGCAGAGAAGTGGGAGTTTCAGCAGCGCCAAGCCTCCCCAGAAGAAAAGCAGTGTCGTCTGAGCCTGGCTTTGCCCCAGCAGGCTGCATATGGAAAGTAGCTGTTGGGACTATTTTCCCCCATCCGGCAGAGACTACTTCCTGGCCCTCAACATGCTAGGCTTCAGCACTAGCTTCTCCTTGGAGAAACTCTCTGCCCAGCTCTTTCTTTTACCCTCTTTACTTAAACCTTGCAACTTCGGCTTTTTATCTACTTGCAACAGGGCCTGTGTTCAGGGCTTGAAAGATAAGAGCCTTGGGTGCAGCTGTCTTCTCAGAGGCCAGCAATTTCTGCAGCAGGCAGGATACAAAAGGATGACGATGTGAATTCCACAGCTCGTGCTATACCATGCTGATGTGGGGCATTTACAGACCACGCTGACATCTAAAACTGTCAAATTCAGACTAGAGATACCAACAAACAAACAAAAAACTTCTTAATAAATTTGCCCAGATGTGAAAGTAGAAATAACTCTGGCGAAATCGGTAACAATACGCTTTCCACCTGAGCATGTTCTATTCAATCTGTTTCCAGTAAATCTTAGGTCAGGCTGTATTTAAGAAGTAATAGCATGGTCAGTCTTTCCCCGCCACGCTTAAAAATTCAGTTATATTTCCCTTAAATTCTTTATTCTGAAATGGGATGTGATTCTAACAGTATGCAGTATCCCTTTCTTTTGAGATTTTCTCACTCATTCCTTCCACGCAGCTAACTTCCTCACCAGCAAGTTGTCAGGAACCCGCTCAACGTCCTTATGTGCTTTTCTACTTGTGTTATCTATGTTATCTGAGCCACTTACAAAGTCCTAACTCAGACAAAACCTCCATGGTTTAACAGATCATTGTCTGAACATGGGGCTTATGCTGACATGATTATGCTGAATGTTTCAAGTCCATCACAGAATGTTTCAAAATTCTTTCCCTCTCAGGCACTCCGTAGCGCCACAGTCCAAGGTGGCCGAGGCACAGATCCACCCATCAGCAGTTCTAATTACAGTAATTACACGACTGCAGCAAGGAGCTCCAGAGTGTGACTAAAGAATTACTTGCAGGACTGATGGGCAGGAAGTTTAAAGTACATCAAAGCACGAATGAAGGTCGGCAACATGTGTGTTGTATTGCATATAGAAGTACTGGCAGACCAGGATGTAGGGCATTTAAAGATACACAAAGCAAGTTCAACATGTGGGATAGCTAATAACTAGCACGTGACTGCCTGCTTAGCATAAAGAATCAATTAGCACATGATAGAAAACCATAATGAATAGCAGAATATGTATGAAACAATGCATGTGGACTGTTTAGAGGCAGATGCAGCTCAGTTTTTTACTTCAGCAGTAATGCTAGCCGCATGTTCTATAGTGTCCAGGAACTATTTGATCTCATAATTAGCCCCATAAAAAAGAATCCCTATTTCCCTGATGAATCAGCTCCCAAAACAGGGTTGGGAATGGCAACAGAAGGCAGAACAGGAGTGCAGAACTACTTCTTCACAGCATGCTGGAAATTCCAGCATTTAGGTTGATTTAAACTTCTTGGCTAACTACACTTTCCGGCACCACTGCTTGCTGTTTGCCTCCAGCGTGCTCTGCCATAGGTTTGTTTATTTATTCACGTGGTTAGGTAACAAATGCAACACTTGAGTCCAGATCCCAGCAAGGTTAGGGAATGAGGGAGCTGCTTCTTTGAAGAGATGGAATGGAACCTGGACTCTGGAGTGACCATTTGCAGCTGTGAGATGAGCAGGCAATGTGGTAAGAGAAGCTGGAGTCTTTGGGATGGTGACGGAGGAAAACACTGACTTTGGAGCAGCAGCTAACAGCACCCAGCATAGCTGTAGGTCTTCTGGGATACAAATGTCTTCAACAGTCCGTCCTTTCCATAGGAAAGCAGAGAAATAAAATGTCTATAAATAATGAGGAGGTTTTCAACACACACGCACACAAAACAAAATAGAAGAATAATCAACAACATTGGGTGGATGTTGTATAGCTTCCAGCACTATAAACTACTGAGGACACAGCTTGTAGGGGTAGTTAGGCTGGGAACCGCGGAAAAGGGTCTAGCACCAAAATCCTTCTTCAGGTCTGAAATTTACAGAAAGTAACTAGGTATGCTGGAGTCAGGCCTCTCATGGACATAAAGGTAAATGATTTCATAAAGAAGGAATGTTACCAGAGAGGCAGGAGGAAAGAAAGAAGGATAAAAAGCCTGCAGCTTTGCACGCAAAACAGCCTCCTAACCAGCTTTACTGGTGTGAGCATAGGATGAGTTCCCACTAGCATGGGCAGCCGCCCTCTTTCCTAGCTGTGCCACATTTCTCACAGTATTTTTTTGTTGTATCCGCACATTGTTTTATTTTGTTGTCATTTCATGCCACGTTTCTCCCTGCTGACGCCCACAGTCCCAGGAATGTTATGAATCATAGCAGGTAGCAGATGTATTAACTAACTTCAGCTATAATCTAGCAATCTCTCACTTTCCAACTCGGTCTGGAACACATAAACAATGCAAAAAATAATAATTACTCCGGTGATAAGACTCACCTTGCAGCAACTAGAAGCTCCTGAAGGAAAGAAAACAAACAAACAAACAGTTGTTTTGGGGGGAATTCAATAGCATGGAGTATTCCACTAAGCCAAAAAGTGTAAATAAGAAGTCGGAAACTACTTGGATAACAAACTGGCGTGACAGCACTACAGAGAAGAACGTTCAATTCAGCTCCTCAGTCAGAAGCACGGGGTATATATCCAAGTATGCACGATGCAGTGAGAAATAACAGGAGAGCGAATGACTGGTGCAGTCACCGTTTCATTTTACGTTAATCAAGGCTGTTGTGAGCTGACACTCAGGATCCCGTAATCGAACAACACGCACGTGCTCTTTACAAAGGCTGCAGCCTAAGCGCTGCTCTGTTGCAGCCCTAGGAAGCCGGCAGGGACGTTGGCTTATGTGGTACAACAGAAAAATAAAAACAAACAAAACATAAAATAAAGAAAGCCGTCCCGCGGGGAGGGGACGGCTGCTGGTTGAATTAGGTCAGTTACGTTTGATTGCGCGAGCTCGCGGGGCGCGAAAAGAGCACGTAGCAAAAGCGTGGACGGGACTGCTTCTTTTGGTGCCAGTTTTTGATGAACTGAAGCGCTGACTCGAGAGAGAGGTTCCCTTAGGCAGTAGCAGGCAGCGACAGCAAGATGGCCCCGTTCCCCTGTCCCAGCAGCACGGCCGGCTGCGGCCTTGTGGAGGCCGTGGGCATCCGCCGGTGCTCCAGTGTGTCCCAGCGTTCTGGGCGTGATGGACCCTGCTGCTGCCCCTTCCAGCAGAGGCTCGGAGCTGCGCTGAGATGCGCCGTCGTACTACACCTTTTTGACCCTTAGTTTCGACTGAAATTAGAGCAGCAGACTAGCTGGTTTTCAGGATTAGAAAAATTAAACCCAGATCCTTCAGCAGCGCATTACAACTTTCTCTAAGTACTGCTTTCCTGCGGCAGTTCTGAAGTTAAAGCTGGTTATTCCCTAGAAGTCAAAGGCTTTTGTGTGTCTGTTGATGGAGAAACGTGCCCGAGAAAGCACTGATACGAACTTCCAGGTTTTGACTCAATGCCAGAGGAGCAGAAGGAGTCATATACTTACCAACAAAAATCTGACCGCAGCATGAGGTCAAGCAGGAGGAAGATTTGATGCTGGCAGTTGTTTTCACTATATCTAGGGTAGCTTTACTGCTGCTGCTTACACAGAGGGAGAGGCACACGCATGCCCTGCCCAGCAATGTGGCTGTTCCTGCACTTGGCTTGTACCTGGCACAGTCTAACTAGCACAGGTGAATGTGACTGACGTATTCAGTATTTCATAACATCTTATTTGCTCAGACTGGCTTACCTATGAAAGTTTGCAGGCCAGCCCTTAAAGCAGCTCTGAGGATCATGCAGTATTAGACCTATCTGAAGCTGTTCTGTGAACTGTCACTGACCTTGAGATACAGGGGTGAAGGACACATCAGGTCTCACCTACTTTTTTGCTGAGACACCCCACTGCTCGTCCAAACTTCAGTTTAACAAGTGCCACAAAACAGAAGTCAACAGCTGATGTGCACATTTGATACGCTTACATATTCAAGCAGAAGAGGAAGAAGGAACTCAGTTGGATTTTTCTATTTGTCTGTAGAGCTGTTAGTATAGAAGTTAGAGCTGTGAGGAAGCTGTAGAAAACGCCTGCATTGTTTCTTGGTTCCTGTAAATAAACCAGTTTTGTGACCACAGAGTTAATGTGGGAGCTTGCAAATGCAGTCTTATTTTTATCTGCTCAGCATATTGCAAAAAATAAAATTGATTTGAGAGTGTACCTGTTACGCAGGAGAACTTGAAATCTTATTAACAGTTGTCAGTTCAGTGTTACATCTTAGTCTCACCAATTACTTTCACTAACATTTGCTTTTGTGTGTGTTCCAGGGATACTTTCTGCTCTGGTAGAGTGCGTGTAGGTAGATAATAGAAGACATGGTAGAATATGAGAAGATAAATTGGAGTCATAGGGCTGTTTTTTTGTTTTGTTTTGTTTTGTTTTTTCTCTTAAGAACTGCGCAGCAGTAATAACAGTCACATTTAAAACTCCTTCTCCCTCAGGGTAGGGTAAGTCGCTTTTCTTGGTATTTACATATTTTCATTAAACGATTGTGCAGCATAACACGAGCTAAAACGTCCTAGTCCATGTTACTGCAGGTATCTCAGAATACTCTGCACGTGCAGATAATTTGGTGGGTTTTGTTTTGCTCCTTCCCTGCATTTCTCGCTTAAATCAGTCATGAGAACAACTTTTTTTTAATCACTGCAATGAACACAGTGAGGCTTATCATCCTTTAGCTAAAAATGGATTCTGCCATCATGTTGTTAGGCCCCTCAGAGATCAAACTGGAGGCACATGAACGGGGAATGTTTTCCTTTTTCATATCTGTAGCTGTATCTGCTTTGAAGAACAGCTCTGTAAGCTTCTCCCATTATTAACTAACAAAGAGATAGAAATCTTCCACATCCCTGTGTGCGTGCTCCAGATGCAGATTAACCTCATTAACGCCAGCAGCAATCTCCCAGTCTGTCTGGCAGGTGTTGGTCTGTATCTCACTACTAGGGCTGATGCTCGCTTTGATGATGTTAAATGAGCTAGAGCCAAGAATGTGCTTTTTAAGCAGATTGTTGGCTTGACCATGAAGTTTTCAGATGGACCACCAGAAGCTGCACCTCAGGAGCTTGCCTTACACCCTCCCACACTGCATGGGTGGGAGAGTCCCTGAGAGCAGGCAGGTACTGGTCCCAACTACACGTACACACAAAGCCCTCATGGTGGGAACAGAGCCCTCAGCACAGGATATTTTGATTTACAGACCTGTACTACTTCTTGATGTAGATAGAGCCAGCAATAGCAGTAAGATATCAGCTTAATGTTAAGCTAATTAGAAACTGATATATTTCAACTCTTGCAAAAGTATCCATAGGGAACAGGAACACGCATTGGGAAGTTTGATCCACTGGCAAAATCTCAGTCAGTACTTCCTACTCCCTTAGTCAGGAGTATTTGTGTGGTGTTGGTGAACACCACAAACTGAAGGTGTAAACAAGGATTGGTACACAGAGACTATTTGAAGAGATAGGCTCATCGGAACAATGTTTGGTTTGATGTAATGTGGAACATTATTCACCCAAGGGTAGGAAATGTACATTGTGTACTCAGGAACCGGGAGAGAAGAACATTCTCAGGTGTGCAGATACATTTGTAAATACATGATGAACAGACTGTTTAACAAATATTCTCCCTGGTGGGAGATAAGTAGAAAGCAAGCAAGGATTGTCAGAGACAGACTAACAGCAAAACAAGTTTCTGGCTAGTTAGTGGCATGGGTGAACCATAAAGGTAACATTAACAGTAAAGCAAGGCGCAGAAATATTCTAAGTTAGAAGGTTGGAGAGCTGCAAGTATCAACTCTGGAAAACATGCTAGGTAGAGTGATAAGAGTTGATTAGATGTGCTTAGAGGGAATTCAGTTCAGCTGCTCTTCATGCAGGTGTAGTGGTTTTGGTTTTTTATTATTTTTTTTTTCATTTGGTTTTGTTGTTTTTTAAATATATTACTACTGAGCTGCTTGCTCTTCTTCAACCTACCAGAGATAAAAGTAAGTGTGAGTCAGTACCTCAGTACAAGAAAGCCAGGGTTAGCCAGAACCAGTGCGGATAGGCTCCCAGTGTGTTTCCTCTAGTGAGCAGAGCAAGTCATGAAAACCTTGTTTGTTTGTTTTTTTTTGGGGGGGGGGTTCAGTCTTAAAAATGTCTTTTTTTTTTTTTTCTTAAAAGTCGTTCATATCTTGTTAGTTCCATGTGGACATCCCTAATTAAATCTTTGAATGGCACACAATGATTGTGTGGTATTCTCTGATCTCATTCATCATTTTCTTTTGTCCTCTCCACAAAATGAACTCTCTCTAAAGCACAACATAATCATCTTTTCAGAGGTCTTCCCTGTAAGAAACTTTGCCAAGCAGCAGACAATCATTTTTGCTCTATGCTGCCTTCCTTTCCATCATTATTTCCAGCCACAGTATAAGGCAGACCACAGATAAACATCTGCCATGGTTGATGGGACTGGTTGTCCAGCAAGTGTGGTAGTAATGAACGTTCTGAGGAAGGAGGATACTTATCTGTCTAAAGAAGTGACATGGCACTGTTTCATATGACTTTGGATGTCAGCCATTTAACTTGCAGTGAATAAAAGCTTTAGGCTTGAATTTCTGCCTTGGCCCTTTTCCATCATTCCCCTTAGGGAGTTAGAGTGGTGCAACATGATTTAGGTCATATGCCAAACCATTTTGGCTGCTGAGCTTAGATGGAAGAATGATGTTGGCTATTCCACTAGGACTGGAAAGCAACTATCAACACACACAGCTACAGCATGAGATGGTGCGAGAAGCTTGAGAAAACCCTCTGTTAAATAGAAAGCAGAGAACTGAACACAAATATTAGAGCTGCAGTTACAAATTTGTGTGCATAACTTTAGGGTTTTCTTATCTTTACATTTGGTCTAGGCAACTGCACAGACACATTACTGCTTTAGAAGTGCTGGCTTGTAGTCTCACATTTCTACAAGTGGCATATCTGCAAAGCCTACCATAAGAGATGATTTGCAGTAAGTAGTACCTTCAGGATCCCCTAAGCAGTATAGGAATACACTAAAAGATACTCAACAGAAGCCATAACGTGTTATTCGTAAAAACAGTGAGTAAAAGCTTACCAAGGGCCTCATATACACAAAGTAACAGGCTTCAATCCCTTTAACACAAACAAATTTTGCATCCTAGCACATTTAGTCTCCTGCCTGAAGTATCTGTAGATTTGTAATGCAAAAGCACCAACAGTTCTGCACAAGGTTTACCAGTCCTGAAGAACATACTCAGAGGAAAGTTTAGTGGAGAGGTACTGATGTTACTGGAGGCAGTTGGCCAGTCAGTCTCCTCTAAGTTCTCAGCACCAGTGGTGGCCAGCCAGAAGAGTGACCACCCTAGGGTTTCCCCCCAGCAGATACTTCCCTCCCCTTGGTACCATGGCCATATACATAACAGCAGGAGACAATAAAGCATCACGTACCGGAATAAATAAGGTCATTCACAGAAAGCAAGGAGACTTACAGCTAAAGTGCAGTTTCTCACATACAGGTTTCTTCCAGCCGCATGCATAAGCTAGAGGCTGTTTGCCTGTATTCCCAAGCTAATATGAGCTCTTTCCCAAGGGCTAGTCACCCATTTAGGCTGTGATATTTTTCTACACAAGACTCCAACAGCAAAACGACTCTTCTTGATGCAGAAAGCTCCCAGATATCTTTTTTCAGCTCTTGCTGCCTACCACCTACTACTTCCTATGGCCTTTCTCCTTCCAGCCTCCTGAGGTGAAAGACTTCCTGCTGGAAATTGCACTCCTTAACTCTGCCTTACCCTGGAGGGGAGAGGAACGCACTTCTTCCAGCCTTTATCCAGTTAGGCATTGAGGACTAATTTTGGAACACAAGTGTTACCCATTTTGCATGAAAAAAAAAAATAAAAAAATGTCTGAACTTAAGTTTTCTCCACTGTCAGGAATGAACTACACATTCAACAGACTTCAGAATAAATGAGCTGGAATCTTGGGTTGTATATGTATTACAACCACTGTTAAACACGGGATGTTTTCTTCTTCCTTTAATTACGAAATGACTTATTACACAGTGGAGTGATCTCCACTCTGCTTCAATTTAATTGGAGTTTTGCCACCAACTTATATAGGTAGAGTAGGTTCCAATTCATTAAGGGAATGGAAAGATTTACTCTAAATGTGGGGTACAGTAAAAAGATGATTTGAGGTTGGTTTTACGTGGTAAATATGCTGCAGTTTAATGAGGCTGTTTCCTGAACCTGAACTGTAAACAAGCAACCATGCAAGCTGAGAACTTGTGTATGGGTTGCTGGATAAATCTCTGGGAAATTATGAGAAAAGCTAATTCTAACATGCAGTCTTCACTTAGTTGGAACTGATAATATATTTTCCCTGTACTAGTCTGGAGCCAGGGTTTAACTGTAAGAGCTTATCTTATTTTCTCGGAGTAAATGCACACTCCATAGTTAAGTTTCTCTGAAAACTATTGTAGCACCCTTCCTCAGTTCTTTCTCTTCCATTAGGGTGAACTGAATCTTAAAATGCATTCCTAAAATTCTTCATCTCCACTCCTTTTTTTAAATGAGAAACTGAGTAGATACCCCTCCAGCGTTCTGCTTGAGCAACACCATTGGCATCACTTTTGCTGTTAGTCATAATGCACACTAGTATGATGTCTTCCATCAGAATTTCAAAGCACCTAACAAACATTATTGCGTCTTGGTGAGGTATGCAAGTAATTAATTTTAGAAGCCAGTGTCATAAAAAGGAAAGAAAAGGGTGGATTCTCACATTAGTACACAGCCTCTTATTCTTTTACAGTTATTTTCTTCACAGGTGTCTAGACCTGAAGTAAATTCCTGACGTAGAATTTGTTTTGTAGTGGCCACAGCAGCAAAAAAAAATTCATGATGATGAAATGGATGACATTTCTCACATTTCCATTGAGGACTGAGAGACCTGTCCTCAAACTTTGGCAACAGTAGCTTACTAGTTCAGCTTAATTGTCTGAGAAATGGTCATTTGACTTCCTTCTTTGACAGAACAGAGGCACTACTTTGTCCTTACCCTTGTTGTTGTTAGGTTTGTCAATCTTTGAAAATTCACAGCTTTCACTACACCACTGCTTAAAAGTCACACTTTTTGAAAGAGTTATCAGGCACATTCTTTGTCACGCTTTTACAGGAAATCACAAGTACTGTGGAAACTGTTTTGAAATTAAATAAAATTTTGAGAAGATTATGGTGACTGCCATAGAGAATGTCTAGTCCATTATATCTTTTTTCTAACCCTCTGGAAAATGAATAAATAGAAAAAAAATATATATATATATATATTTTTTTTTTCAACTACATAACATTTAGATTTGAGGTAAAAGAGCAGAAAATGAAATGTGCTAAAAATAAAATGTCTGAGATATGATAGAAGACTTGAGTGCATAAACAAAACAGTTTAGACGTTTGTCTGCCACCAGTGGAGGAGCGCAGAATGTCGAAAGAACATTCTCATGTGCTTGACACTCACCCCTACTGTTCATCCGTTGATGGCGTACTTTTAACATAGGCTATAACTGTACACATACAACAGAGCAGTGCTATGAAGTCCCCTGTCCACAGCGAACAGAGACAGCAGAAAAGTCTGATTGATTAAAGCATTCTCAGCAGCTGAAAACACCAGTGACATGATTTGCTGCGAAGCTTGAAAGAGGGGGAAGAACAACTGCACACCACCATCTTTGTTTGGGTGTTAGAAGTTAGGGCTGCCAATCTGTTTTGGTGAAGGCCTGAGTATACGTCTTTTAAACCAAATATGATGCATCTTAGCTTCTGAAGAGGGAAGAGTCCATCTTTTCCTAATAGAAGAAAGATACGAAATACGTTGTCCTGATCCTTTTTTTCACAGGAATCTCTCCAAAAAGTTAAACTTCAATTGGAAATCGGAAAGCATTTGCTTACTGTTTTTATATTTATAAAAAATACATTAATGCACATCCAGTTTGGACAAATCACTTTTAGAATGAGGCCAGTGGGTAGTGTGTAGATCAAATTTGCTGCTGGCATGGTGGCGCTGACATAGTGTCAGGGCACCAGAAATGAATCTGGCTGTTCCTTCCTGTGAAAGTGAAAGTGTGCTAGCCAGTTGTTTCTGAAGCTTGCAAGGTAATACGACTTTGGATTGTACACAGCTAATCCTCTTTCTGCTTTGCTCTTTGTAACCTGCTTAGTCTTACATTAAATGCATTCTCCATTTTGTGAGCCTGATCCAAAGCCTGTGGAAATTAGTGGAAGAAGTCCAGATTTTTTTCAGTAGTTTTGGAGCAGACTACGTGAACAGCTCATCTACTTCTGAGACTTGCAGTTAAAGGTGAGGAAAATAAGCAGTATCAAACAGCATTTTACTTTACTACTCAGTGCTGTAGTAAAGGTATAAATGAAAGTAATGTGAAACTTGTAAAACCAGACTGGATGCAACACTGAAACATGCTGCAGAAAGGAGTATAATGCTAGCAGGGGAATAAGTCGAATGCTTAATTTCTTTTCCATAGCTTTTACTTTTCCACATATTCTGCAATGTAACAGTACTTTTTTTTTTTTTTCCCTAGGCAAATAGTTGCTAGACAGCAGCACTGGAATGAGAATATAGGCAGTGTTTGCTTTTATCTTACTTTACAAAAGAAGTATGAATACCTAGTGTTATTCCAAGTATAAAATTACAGGTGTCAAATCATTTGGTGTTTTAAGTGCTATGCCAGAAAAGCAATACAGTAAAAATAGCTGTCCTGTCAAAACTAAGCAGTTAGTATTATTATTACACTTCCTTACTTGCATGGCTCTGCAGTGTAAGATTGTATAAAATGTGTAAGACCAGCAAGGATCTTGCCTGGAATTGCCCAGAACACAGAAAGATAGGAGGATGGAAGCCAGGTGAAGCTAAGAGTCCAGTGTGAGTATCTGCCTGGTCTGTGTTGTATCGGTTTGAACTATAAATGCTGTTAAGCAAAAAGTATTCAGCCTCTCAGTAATTGTTAAGCAAAAGTTGCCATGAAGTAAAGCAATGCTTGATTGTGGGAAATTATATGGACAGAGGGCTGTCCTAAGAAGTGTACCATTGAAAGAGGAGAAAAATACTCACCTTGAAAGGTGAAAGAATTTTTGCATCTGCATGTTACAGGTGAGAGTGTAAAACAGACTTTGAGATGACTTGACAGGGTTAGGGAACAGCTGTGCTAGCTGTGGGAGGTACTGTTGCTGTCAGATTTTTTTTTATTTTTTTTTTTAACAAGAGCATACTTACAGGGCTGACTAAATGTCCAAGAAGATTTCCGTGGACTTGATCTAAGGCAGGAAATACAAGACCATGCGACAGCCCAGTTCAACAGAGGTTTTTGGTATATGAATTTCTCCTCAGCAGTGCATGAAGAGCCACACGCGCTTTGTGCAGCTGCTGGAAATCTAGTTAGTACTTTTATTGTCCACTCCACAGAAGCTAAGTTTGAAGTAAATCTATTTAGTAGATTATTTCCTGGAAGAGGGCAAAAGAATCACTGCATTTAATGCTTTTTCCAGTTCCCTGGAGCTGCAGAGAAGCCTAGGCAGAGACAGCCTGGTCTGCTAAGTTGGGGACATGCTGCTTCTGTCAGTGTAGATGTTAAGAAGCTTATTAAAGGACACGGCAGCTGACAAATGAATCTTTAATCCCTGGCAGATCCCCTAAGTGTATGATCAGTGTAAAGCAGTTCATGTAGAAAAATAAAATAAAATTACTCATAATTTCATGTGTGTTTCCAGATCAGATGTAGTTACTTTTCTGGTGATGATGAGAATTCATTTTACTTGAAATTTTCAGAGTAAACATTGGCTGCCTTAAAAAAAAAAAAAAAAAAAAAACACTCCCTAAATCCTGGCCCTTTTCCTCTGTTTCTTACAAAACATGGTCCGTGTGCATTCATTGTCCCTGCTGGTGTTTTAAGTCAGTGGCACACAGAGTGTGGCAGGTGACAGAGCATGCTGCTAGCAGCAGGCCAGATCACAGAGCTGAAAGGCTGCAGTGCTGTTAAAGCGTCACAAACTGCAGGGGTATGTCGTGCACTACAGCTTGAATGTCCTGGCTGAGACGTGAAGAAGGGTTAACAGTTACATGTTGATTTACCATAAAACTTTTAATGTATTCATTCATTTATTTTTGCTTTCCAAACCGCATGGTGACTCTGAATGTAAGCATCTCATGCTGAAGCGAGTAGGGCATTTTTAGGCTCCTTTTCCATACAAGATTCATTCCTATTGCCCTGTGGAAAAAATGGTGCCAAAAAAGATCGGAACAGATTTATGTAGGAAAAATTCTTTTTTTTTTTTTTTTTTTCAGTTTCTCAAGAAAAGCACTCTGGTATGTCTGTAGGTCAGTAGATCGAAGGAAGGGTCATGCAGCGTACCTCAGCCCACTGCAGGGTGATCTGTTTGTTTAGTAGTTAGCTCTAGCCTACCAACATAGCTTTTCACTCTAAAAGCAAGCACTCTGGCAATGTTTGCTCCCAGGCAAATACTTGTTCTGCTGCAGTTCTTTCTCAACTCAGCTGCCTCTGATTCTTTTTGCAAGTGCAGAGACTGTTCACCTTTGTAGTCATGGCAGTTAATTACAGCTCGCTTTGGTCCTTTTTCTTTACAGCCAAAAGCTTTCATGTCCTTCTCATAGGACAGAGTGGAAAGACCAGTGTGTGTTCAGGAACTGCTCCTCATGCAACGTGTGACTCAGAGCTGCCAAGAAGTGTGGCTTCTGCAGCTGAGCAGGTCACTGCATGGCCAGGCTGCTGAGCGCAGTGCATCTGGTGCTGGGGATCGGTGGGGCTGGGGAGCCTGTGCCACTTGGGAGCTGGTGGCCAAGTGTGGCATCGGGGGATGGAGCTTGGGGCTGGATACCCCAGGCAGGTACCAGCTGGTTGAAGCAGCTTGTGCAGCTGCTGGCTGTGTTCAGCTTGGCTTTCGGTGCTGGGCTGGGCTCTGAGCATCGGGTGTGGTTGTGGCAGCAGCAGAAGAGCACAGATTATAGTCTGGCTTTCATATCAGGCCAAGAAAACGAGATTTATCTCCTAGGCCAAAAGAGCTGTCCTCACCAAAGCAGATTTTCACTCAGTGTTCTTTAGAGGTTGTGGCAGCAGTAGCAGGAAGATCAGCGAAGACTGTGCTTACTTTTACCATCTCAAATCTCTGGAGCTTTTTACTTGAATTATATTTTATCTTTTCAACTGCGTAAACTGTGGAAGGCAAACAGCTTTTCACTGTGCGCTAAGATATTCTCAAGTGCTCTCGTTTCCAAGGGTGACTTTAGAGGGGGCAGCAGTGCAGTCTCAGAACAGAGTTCTTATGTGTCCCAGTTACAGATGTACGTCCCGTGCTGCTGACAGCTTGATTTGTGAAAGAAAAAAGAACAAAACAGCAAAGCAAAACTCAACCCACAGCCTGAGCAAGAGAGAAAAACAGACTTGCTGTGCTATAGAGGAAGTATCAAACAGAAATAACATTTCAAAGGAGGAAAGCTTTTAGTCTTCATGTACATGATAAAAAAAACCTTTTACAAGAGTAAGTCACATAACTGTAACTGTTTTTAAGCTGTAGAAGTTTCCTGTCTAATACCTGTGGGATAAGCGTGGAGCTAGCTGGAGGCCAGTTTTAACCTTAGGCCATTGAAATCGATTGACCTGTGGTTTGTTACAGAGCTGGCCATTGTTGCTTTTTTTTTTTTTTTTTTAATTTTTTCTTACTTTGAAATAAGGGATATCTGGTAAACCTCTACCCACTTCCCCAAAAATTTTAAAATGTCACACAACTGACTGTACTGCGCCTGTTCTACTTAGCTGTCTCATTTTGCAAAGTAGCCAGATATTGAGAGGAAAATGTTGCTTAATTAAAGCAGCTGTCAGAGTTAGAAACTCACCATGATGCTTTTATATGAGTCTGATGGACACTGAGAGGACATTAAATGCATGTGTCATTCCGGAGTTATTTCTTTCTGGTTTGAGACTAAACAGCAGTTGCGGAAAGAGAAGGCTGAACTGGGGTGTTCTAAAATTGAACAAACACTTTTATTTCTGAAACAGTGTATCATGACCCTGTACTACAAGGCTCATGATTCATAGAGGCAAGCACTGAAGGGAGCTGTGCCTTGATTTGTGGCTTATGAAAACAGCTAATAAATGCGTTCTTCAGAATTACAGCCCAGCACATTCTAAAAGCAGACTTTTTGGCTTTGTCTTGAACAGTAGCCTCCTATGACTATGGCACAGTGCTTCTGTGGTAGATTAGACAGCTTCTTTTTGGCAACTTGGTTATGTAATCATTAAATGGAGAAAAAGAATCAGGAAGACCCAGTCTAAAAGGGGTAAACAAACAGCAGAGCCCTGCCAATGACAGAACAAACTTGCTTTACGCTTATTCTCTCCCTTTGTTATTGCTGGAAATTCCTGTTTTAGATCCTACCTTGATAGGAAAAAAATATTCCCTTGTTCTGAAATTGAATGAGTTTAACACACTTAATGCCAAGTCTGTTTTTTGACAAGAGGACCTGAATCCTGAAAGGACAGAAGCTTGTGCAATGAGGTATCGAGTTTGCATGGCAAACAGTGGGCACGCACAATATCCAAGCTGTATATGCCCACCCAAATGGTTGTCTTTTAAGCTAAGTAGTACTGGTGTGCAGGTATACTTTGTCAAAGATTAAGAAAGACAAAGAGGAATTGATTTGCCAGAAATACTTATCTGGATATGTGTGGCTTGGTTCGGCTTTTCCCAAAGCCAGCCAAATATGCAGCTCTGGGGACCTATTTCTAGCGTCTGCTGAGGCCAGGAATCCGCCTTCACCAATTTAATTCCTTATCAGAACATGTCAGAAATATTTTCTTAGCATATATGTATATGCGTGTCTGTTTATGTATATATGTGTGTGTGTATTCAGTTAACAGCAAGCATTAACTGCACGCATCAGGGGTAAAATGGACTGTAAAGTTTCCTTGTCATCTGCAGAAACATCAGTCTGGCTTCAGAAAGAATCCTCATGTTCATGGAAGATAGTCTGGATGACTACGGTGAAGCTTCTATATGAGGGAAAAATTAATTTCTCAACTGGCAAACTATTTGAAAGTCAGAATTTTCTGCTACCTCATTCACTTTCTTTTAAATTCAGGATTCTAGATTTCTGCTTCGGTGAAGTTTACTAAAATAGCACACAGATTGAGCAAAACAAAGGTAATGGTCGATGAAATGCCTTGATGTTTATTCCAAATTCAGATGAGGATTTCTCATCCTTCACAGAAGAACGCTATTTGTGGGCATGGTGAGAGGCTGCAGAGTGAATGGCAGCTGCTGTGCCACTGACTTGCTCTTCCATGAGAGCTGCAGGGCAACAACAGACCTGCAGATGAAAGAACAGAAATTTGATTATAGTATTTGTTGTGTTGTTAGTCAAGGTTTGGACAGTCGCATTTACGTTAAGCAACATCCAGAGCCTGCTGGAGCCGGTGGGAGTTTTGCCACCAACTTCCCTTGGGGGTAGGATTTTGCTCAGTGCTTAAATCAGCTGCATCTTCACGGGAGCAAATGGGAGCAAACACACAGGTTTTGAACTGAAGGAGTATGCATTTATACTTCGTTACACAGGTAAAAGATGAGACAGCAAAATCCAGATGTTAGGCCTTCGACACATTTCTGTAATGCCCAGGTTGGAGTCAGAGCTTACTCTTCTACTTTATTTAAGTCTCTGGCTGCCTGAACGGGTGCATCTGGAGCTCAGACGCCTTATGCCCTTATTGTAAATCACTTAAGTTGAAAAACTGCACATGCTGTCAGATCTTTGCTGTGGACATGCCAGGCTCTGTAGTTGAGGTGCTTTTCTCTGTGTGTATGTTTTTTACGCTGTTGAACTTTATGCACAAACACTGCTCTCTGTCTCTTTTCCCTCCCTCTTTTGTCACAGGCTGTGGACTGGCATTGAATATTCAGGAAAAGCTCTCCAGGGAGATTAGGGACACGGACAGATTTTAAACAGGGCCTTAATGCATGGACATGAAAGAACAAATGTTCTAGTGGGAATACTAATGCAAATGCCCTGCTTTGGGGTCAAAATACATTAAACAGCTGCTTGCATGCTAAAGATGCTTTTAAAATCAATACAGAAGGGAACTTATAAAATGTTTATGTGTAGATATGCCAGTGTTGTAGTGTAAGGGATTGAAAGGACATCACTGACACCCTTTGTTATAAAGTGTACAGCATTGTCAAGTACCGGTGCCAGAGAGCAGAGCACTGGCCTGTTAATCCCTTTCTGTAGGGCTCAGAGTTCCAGATCTGGCTGAAGTTGACACCAGGTAGGAGCTATCAGTGCTCTTCCCAGCAAATAGAATTAGGTTTCGATGAGAGTGAACTGTTATCATCAATTGCTCAGAGGACACAGGTCTGCAAAGTAGTCTGTTGCTATTTTCAACAGATCTACATTAAAGGAAGTCCCATAAAGCTATTCTGTAAAAAAGCAGTAATAGTACCTGAATTTGGGCTAGCTACTCTGCTAGCAACTCAGCTGACATGGAAGATCAGAACTGGAGTCCCACTCTAAGAACTGGCAGCCTAGCTGGGTCACCAGCTGAAACCAACTTAAGTTGTCCCCACACAGAGATTTCAAAGCCAAAGTGTGTCTTTAATCACTGCATAGTTGGTGCTTATCATTACATGATGTGCACACTAAAGGAAGGCTTTGACAGATTCGTAATAAATGTAATGAAAAAAATATTTCAAGTTGCTCATGTTTCCACCAGTTGCTGAAATAGATACATTGCTCCACCACTGCTACACCCTTCTGGGACCATAGCCATGGCTCCACATCACTGCTGTGCCCTAATCTCTGACATGGAAACAAGTACCATTTGTGGTATGGAGAAGCAATAGCTTCCATGCAGTACATCATTAAGATCACATTTCATTACCTGGTCACTTTGTCAGACATTTTGCCCATAATGCCACCATCCCACGTTGCAATAATCCCTAAAAAAAGCGGATTTGGGTTGGCAGCCTTTGCTTTAGATGCCACCTTCAAGCTCCACCTAATCCGTGTTTCTTACACTCTGTTTTAGTTTGGGACAAAAGGAGCCTCGCTGCAGCCTAACTTTCCATTGCTTCCTCCTTCATCATCCCTGGATCTTTTCCTTTTGACTCCTTGCTTTCTACCCATTCATACTGTTCATACTCTCACCTGATCTGCTGCTCCTAACTGTTGTTTTAAACCACCCCTTGGAGATATCTTCTCCAAATTTGCTGCTTAGAAGACAGTCATCAGGTCCCGCTCTGCAGCTGTAGGGTATGATCAGAGCTGCAGCTGCTGCTCACTGAAGATGTAATTTTGGATCTGTCAGAAATGAGACGGCCTCCCTAACCTTAGCCTTGCTCACAGGAATGCCTGTGGTATAACCACACTCAACAGTTTGTGGTTTGGATTTTGAAGGGAACAGCTCTCTTTGTGAGCGCCACAGCTGTTGGCACATGGAAAGGCTGCAAGATGTCTGCCTTCATACGTGGCTGCTAAATCTAATCGGGCAGAAAGATGGATCAGACTCCTCTCTGCAAGCTGGTAGTTACTCGAAAGGACAGTTATGAGCGCCTGGGATGGTTCCACTGCTGTTAGTGAGGGCCCCTTTTGTGCTCCTGCTTTCCTCAACCCCACAGACAACTCTTAAGCTGTGTGTCACAACCTCTTCTTTACTTTTCTCATGCTGTTTTACGGAGATGTTCAGAGAAGAGGAAATGCCAAGAGCAGGGAGTGTTTTGCTTTGTTGGTCTGACGTGCTTTCCCATAGAGGCAGGGTGGGCTGGGCAGCATTCACAAATCCTGCATGCAGTCTGATCTTGCAGCTAATGCACCGCTCCCACAGAATCCCAGATATGTCTTGTATAAATAGGGATTAAAATGGGAGAGGGAGACACACACACGAAAAGAGGGGCAGGGGTAGTGAAATCAAGACTTTCCTGCAGTTGTCTTAAATTATTGCACATCTGTCCAGCAGGTGGCACCGACGGCCTTATCCTGTCTGCATCTCCTCTGCCTTGGTGTGAGCCCTGCTTCCCAGCTGGAAACACTGCTTTCTTAGCTCAGGACAGGGTCCTAAAGACCTAAAGCCTAAAGACACCTTGGTACTGAAGAGCTCTCAGCTTCATGCCTCTGCGCAGTGAAACCGTTTCACTGCAAAGGGAAGTGGGTAACATTTTCAAGTACATTTGAAGAGCCAGACAAGTTAGACTTTTCTGCAAGAGAGAGCCCAGCTTTTACATTTCATTAATTGAGACGGAAGAAAGCTTTCTTAACTTAGGCAGTCATTTCCCAGCTTCAGAAACCGCATAGATCTGTGCTGTTTTTTTTCTTTGTGATATCCTACTCCCTGTGTTGCTTGGTCTGTTCCTATTTTTCCTTCCTAGCATTAATGCTCTTGGTTACAAAAAAAAAAACCCCTCCTTTTTCCTCTTTTCTTCACCCCACCTCAACTCAGCAGGAACCAAATGCAGGCTCCCACGCCTGCCACGTTGCACCAGCTGCTGCCAAGGGCAGGGGAAGACAGGCAGCATCCCACGCAGCTGTTACCTGACAGAGGGGCTGCTGCACCTCTGCCAACCCTCAGCCTCCAGCCTGCCCTCTACCCCCTCGGTGGCAGCCACTCACTCATGAGCATTGGCAGGCAGCAGGAGATGCGCTTGAGTGAAAGCAGCAGGCTTTCTGCTGAATGTGTTGATTTTTTTTTTTTTTTTTGGTAGAAAATAACAACAACCGAGCACACAAAATAACTCTCAAAGCTCTCTTCTGTGTTGGCTCTTAAGTGCTGACAAGTAGGCTGGAATAAACTCCTGATATCAGGGCACAGTGTGTTTACAGTGTGCCTGTAATTTAACAACATGCTGAAAGGGCCCTTGCTCTGTATGGATGTGGCTGAAAGTAGCTGATTCTCAAACAATCTTTTTTTTTTTTTTTTTTATTTTGAAAAGGCTTTGCCGTGAAGGAAAAAACACGTATGTTGAAAATAAAGAGTGGAGGAGAAATTACTCAGACTTGTGCAGCTGACTTTGTGCTGGAACAGCCTGCCCTTTCCCACGTGTTTGTCTCCTGTTGATAACACTTGGTGTTATGCATAAGCAAGAAGGCAGAACATGCAGTTGGACAAGAGAGCTGTCTATGGAGAGTTCTGACCTCACTGCAACCTCAGATGTTGCTGTTCCTTCTTGTTTCTGGTCATATGTCCTTTGTTCCTTACATAATCTCTTTTCTAGACAATGTCAGAGGTTGGGTTGGGCCTCTCCAGTTTTTCTTTTTTTGGAGGAGGAGGGGCCCTGGTTTTGGTTCTGATAGACTCCTTATCACCAGCTCCCTGCAAGGCAGGCTGCAAGACTGCTTTGCTACTGTAGCAGCTGTGCTGGAGAACTGCTGATGAGGAACAAAATGGGAGCTACTGAGCAACCAGTTGGAGGGTGACTATTGAAAAAAAAAAAAATTCTAGCTAATTAGAGCTGAGAGGAAGAGGCAATGCTTTGTGCAGAAACACTAGAAGGTAGGCCCTCCAAATCCCATAAGCTGCCTGTAAATAGCTCTAATTAACCCCACAGTATTCACTTAATTAAAATTGAATTAATATTTTCTGTCCTTGGCAATTGTTTTAGAGTCAAGAAAACACAGTGGCAGCTGATTTTCTGTAGGCTGCACTAACATTCAAGAACTACAACAACAGAGGCATAGGAGACTCCTCTCAGTCTCCTACCTGTACCTCTGCTATAACAGAACTAAAACTGGTCACTAAATTGCTGGCAAAAGAAGGGAGGATGGCAGACTGCAAGTCCTGATGTCCTGCACACTGACAGGCCGTGTTACACTCGCAGGCATCACTACAAATGCAGCACCCACTTGGGTTATTTGGAGGTGTGAGAGAGAGGAACAGTGAGAAAATGAATGTTGTTGCTTTTGACTTGAACTCACCAGCTGATAGCTGTTACACATTACAATGCTTAGTTTTGATATTGGAGTGAGTTCAGCATAGGTACCTCTCCTGAACTTCGTGGGCCCCATTTATTGCTTTAAAATGGTGTGGCTGTACCAGCAGCTTGGCAGACTCCTGTTTTGCTCCAGGGACAGGTTTCCTGGCCACTCATGCTGCCCGTGGTAATTAGTGTGTGAGCTCTCTTCTGGAACAAATCAGTCGATTTCCTCCAGGGGAAAGCCAAGTGTAGTGAGCCGTGTAGTTCACTCCAGGGTTTGCTCCAAACAGACTAAATAGATGTGGAAGACACCAAATATATTTCCACGCGACCAGAATGTTGCTTCAGTGTAATTCCAGGTTAGGGTGTAGCATTATTTGTGCCCTGCCCCCATCTGTTTCCTAGAGCATACAGTTCTTTTCTGGCATGGTTTTGACCCGGCACTGTTCTGCTGGCCTCCCGTTTGTACCCATTATTATTTTACATACTTTGAATTGAAAAATACCACCAAGCCTGTGCACAGAAAATAGCAAGTGTCAGCCACAGAGTTGAAAGAGGAGACCTGAGCTGAGCATTACACAGCACAGTTGCAGCCAGTCTGTTCAGTAGGGCCAAACTTAACAGTATGGTCATGAGCTCCTCTGCAAAACTGGCATACGGGCAGGGGTCTGCAGTACAGAGCTGGTGAGAATGACTGTGGTCTGCTATTCCTCATTTAACAGGATTGTGCAGACTGAACCAGCAAGATTCATGGAGTGTCAAAACCAGATCTTCCTGATCCCGGGGAAAAAGCTTCTAATTCAGAACTGTTAGTTAAAAATAAGTGGGAGAGGAGGTGGGACACCGGAACTATCAGCACCACCATCTTCCTCTACTCCTCTAGGTTAGGCATGTTTTATGATATACCTGGTGGATCAGGCCTTTTTGGTAAAGAAGTGACACACTGTTTCTCCATCCCAGGGAGGCAGGCACCAAGCTGTTTAGTGCTATGAAGTCAGGAGACCTTCTGAGCACTCCTGTAAGCAAACTGGAGGTTCCTGATGAACATCAGCATTAGAAAAGCTGTGTGTCACCATCAGAAGTCTCTGCAGCCCTAAGGTTCAGCGTGTAACTGCAACTTTAGGGCCATCACAGATCCTGTCTTTATGATCTCTCCTATGGGCACACAGGAAACAAGCCTCAAGCCTACCAGACTGTGATTTACGTCTCATATGTATTGTATGCCTCCAGACACAGTCAGCACTGAAAGATGATGGTGGACAGAACGAGTTTTCTATCCTTGTGGGAATAGAAGTGCCTCTGGTGCTCTGCAAAGGTGCTCACACTGCACCCAGTCTGCCAGCAGCAAGGTCAGAAAGGTGGAAATCAAAACGGACTACCATTGCTGTTGTAATGGTTCTGTCAGCTTCAGGTTGAGGCATTGTATATGGCAATGTTGAGTAATAGCAGCACGTAATTTAATGCTGCTGCTACCTATTAGGAAACAAGCTCAATCTGTTTGTAGTTCTAGATAGATTTCAGTAGAATTGAAGAAGTTTGAGATAGATGCTGAGAATTACTGCACTCTTCATCCCAAAGTGAGGCTCAAAATGAGCACAGTAACTGTCCAGCAGCTACTGCAACTGTTGCCCAAGTTTGCATACATCTAAATGATTTTTTCTCTCTCTTTTCTGTCTAGTTGAAGATTTTTACTAAAGTTTTAGAAACCTACCACCTCTCCAAAATCCACTAGCTTCTGTGACTTCAACAAAAAGAAAAGCAGAAAAAAAACAAAAACAAAACAAGGCAACTCTCTGTTAAGTTTTGAATTTGAAGTTAAGAACAACAAATATATCCAAGCAATCTTTGCTCTACTGCTAGTCATTTGTACCAACCTGCAATTAAAACACTCAGCATTTGTTCTCATCTCTTTCTGAAATTACATTTTCCACTTCCTAGGCCCTGGCCTTAGGCAGTGGATTTTTGAAGCAATCATGCTTTGATAATTAATGTTTAAAGATGAATGTTTCAACTTTCAACACAGCGCGTCGCTAAGTAAACATCCAGCAGTCCCTTGTAGCAAAAAGGAGTATGAAAATGTGTATGGCTTTTACTGGAAGCTGCAGATTTTGCAGACGTTATCCTCAGAGCTCCCAGCTGCAGTATGTTTGATTACTGCTCCGTCTATGCTTGTGGATGTGATTAATGCCACACTTAAAAAAAGCAGAAGAAAATAAATACCACATCCAGTCTGTCAGTTCTTTGTGCCACTGACTCATCACCCCAGAGGCTTGCTGGGAACTATTAGCTCATATGAAGAGGGAGGAGTCAAAAAATGACGAGTAGTACTAACATAATCAGTGCTGCTTTGGAGTTTTACAAAAGGACAACAGGACAGAGGAGGAGGTGAAGGGGTAAAAAGGTTGGGTCTGGGGTGGAAAGTATGCTTAGAAATTCCTATTTCATGTAAATTTGTTTCTCCCACGTCCATCTTTTCAGCTTCTGGCCTCTTACTAATCAAATTGGTATTACCTGTGATAGCAACCCTTCCTTCAGTGGGGCTTCTGGATGTGACGTGTACTCCTCAGTAGCTCCAATGTAGTCCTTGTGGAAGTTTTAGCACTTTAGAAATTAAGTAACTGTCTCATCCTTTTCCAACATAAATCTGTTTCAGCAGAAAAAAGGTAGGAAAACTTGCAACTTTGGCATTCAAGGAAGGGGAATGTGTGGCCTGGATTGACACTGCCTACTTACTTCAGGCATCTGAGTTGGGCATTGTGATCCTGATTTAGATCTTTTGGTAGACACACCTCATGCCTAACATTTCCCAATCAGTTGGCATGAGGCAGCTGCCTATTCGTCTAAGATTCCCATCCAAGTACGCACACGATCCCACAAGTGGTTTCAGTAAAAAAAGGACAAGGTTGGGGGGGAATATCACTGTGTGACCATGGGATCTGGACATGCCAGAGACCTCCTGTTGCATCAACTAGTTCTGGTATGTTTCCTTCCAATTTGACCTCCACCTGTCCTCCTAAGACTGTTTTACGTACACACTGAAGCCTTTCCTGGTCCAAGAGAGGTCAGTGACTAAATTCTGTAGAATTTCTTTAAACAGATCCATTGGAACAGGAGCAAAATGCTTGGGGAAGATCTGCCTTATCGCCCATCCTTTTTTTTTTTCCTTTTGTTCCTTTTCTTCTCTACATCCCAGAAAAGAGAAGGAAGTTCCCAACTCAACACTCTACTGGCAGGTCAGCAAACCAAGCTCAGAGCAGGAGCTGACCCAGAGAGCTCCTAGAAAAGCTCCACATGTCTGATTCTGCAATTAAGTGTGAAAATGGAACCTCCCATTCTGAAGTGAAGTTTGGGCTCTAAGATGAGTAAGAGAAACATTCATCACTAGTCATCCTCCTTTGGGTAACAGACATGTTTCTGCCTGTACTCTCTTCTAAGTATTCATTATGAGTGTGCATTAGTGACTTCCTAAACAGTAATCCCAGCTGAATAATAAATGAAATATTGCCCTCCACTTTAATAATTTCCTATTCTTTTAGCATTCCTTATATACCACCATCCAGTATATTAACTGGATATCCCTGGCTTAGCTATTTTATTACCAATTGCTTTAGCTCTCTGCTCTGATTACTGATCCTAAAGGGAGTTTACAGATTAGAAATTCTGAATTAGACTTTACTGGTGTAGTGCGGTGCGTTTTAATCTTTTTTTTTTTTTTTTTTTGTTATTTATGGTCCCTCCCCCCTTCCTTATAGGTCTTCCAGGAAAGGTGTAGGCCCATTTGTGTGAAATCTAAGCCTGTGAAAAGTAGCTTGCTTTTGTCATCTGTTTTTCACAGATCCCTTAACAAACAGAAACGCAGGGAGCATGTCTGCAGGATGCAGGGTGCTTCATTTATCCTTTTTGTTAAGCATGACACAGATTGTTCAGCATTTTGCTGAGCTGAATCATTATTCAGTCTCATGGCATGGAAAATGCTTCAGGACTAAAAGCAGTGTGTTTTTAAAGAAATGCTTAATCCTAAACAGATCATGCTAATAGAATGTAATAGAGACTCCGCAGCAGTTAATGAAAAGATTTTGTTTGACCTCAGTGGGCTCTCAGATGGGCCAAGAACATATGCTTGACATTGTTAACAGCATTTATTTAATAGAGTTTCCCTTCCTAGATTGTGAATTAGTTTTCTTCCTCTTGTTTATACAGAAAGACTGGAACTACTCAAGGAGATCATGTGGAGCCACTTTTCAGTAGGAGATATCTCCCAGCTCTATGTTCAGCCATTTAGCTTTAGTCCAAATAAGCATCCTCAACAAGCTTTTCGGCTGATTCAGTGTAACAGACCACATCAGTCAGTTGCTCACATTGCCTTGCTGGAATGAGGGCTTGTAAAAGAACCCACATAAACAAACAGAAAACAGCCAGCTCACATGCTGGCTGAGCTTGTATATTAAGCCCTTCCAAGCATATACACCTAAGGTTGGAAGTGTCTACATATACTTTTTTTGTTGTTGTTGTTAGGCTGCATTCCCAGAGTATTCCAAATCCTGTCCCCGGACTTAACATACTTCACTCTTACATTGCCTGTGAACTTGAACTGTGCAGGCTCCCAGCAGCTTCAGTTTGCTTTAGTACATACTCTCTAGAGGACATTTAGAAGGACAAATGCTTGTTGACTTACAAGGCCATTTCATAACGTCCAGGACCTGTAAAGAAGAAAGCAAAGAGAGAACAATTTGGTCAGGGGCACACTTGCCTAAGGATCAGGGATGAGGGCATGATTTAGGCATCTGGCTTTCTACTTGATCCAGAACGTATTGAATTTACTGTCCTTGTTTTGCTTTTTCTTTTTCTCTTTTTCCTCCTTATGTCTTTACTTATTAGAATTAAAATGAGCAATGTAATTTATGCTCCAAATTCCTTTTCTCTTTCTGAAATCAGCAACAAAGGCTGAAGTTTTTCTAAAGGACTTTTCTCTAAAGGTGCCCTGCAGTTTTCTCTCTAATAGCGTGTCATGGGGCACAAAAAAAAGCTCCAGTAGTGACCCTGTTGATGTGTAACCTTTCCTTAAAATGCCAGCAACTGTGCTTCCACAGAAAAGAACAACAAATATTGAAAGAGGAATGTGAAGGACATTTATGAAAGACTAAGGCAAGAAAAAGGATCTGCTCAGGCATGTTTCTCAAGGAAGGTGATGTAATTTGCACTGTAGAAAATATTAGTAGTTGACATAACTTACTGTTTTTCTAAGGTGTTGTGGCTGCCAGCAGGCCAGGAGAAACAAACCACAGCTGGGAACACAGCTGATCAGATTTTTTTGTCCGAAAGAAATATCGTAGATATAAAAGTTGTTTTCAAAAGATGTCATTGAAGTTCAATGGAATAGTGTCCTATTAATAAAGACTAATGACCAAAGGATGAAAATCTCACTTCTGTTGGAGCGGTCTGTGGTGTGACATTAAATGTTAGATACAGGGAGTATTCAAGAAATTGCTGTTAGGATGCCACAGTATACAGTTCTGTTAAATGTTCACAGAGTTAAGTATTCGACAAACTTTTTAACGGCTGTCTTGTAAATTACTGGGCTTTATATTAACTGATTCTCTGCTTAAGCCTGGTTTCTTAAAGAAGGGAGACTTGAAAGTTTGTTCTTGGTGTGGATATTGTGCATGTGTATATATATGTCATTTGGGAACCTTCTTTCCTATTATACCCAGATCTGACAAGATACTTCAAGTTATTGAAATATTAAAGAATTTTATGGGAGCAGTGGCTGGATAATGAAGAGAATCTTGATATTATCTGTAAAGGACAGCCTACACGGAAATGTGCTCTTAGTTGACCCTGAGGAATCTGAGAAGCCCAAATCTGGAAGACTCCTAGCTTTCTTGTTCTACTTCTCACAGAACTTACTGGCTTAAAGATCTTGACTACAGCATGAAATGTTGTATTATTATAATTGTACAGGTCAAACAACACTCTGCTTCCTCAGCTGCCTGAAAATTCAGCTTGAGGGCCTTGAGCCTCTGAATGAGCATGGCAAGTTAGGCCTTAGATATCTGCATCCAATCCACAACTGAGCTTAAAATAAATAGTTATAGCCTGTCAAACAATTCTTTTAGATTAAACCAGGGGAAGAAATCTGTAGAGCACCATGCTGTACAGCCAACCCTTGTATTACCGGATCTCTCCTTGTTGCACTAAAAGTACAGTAAATGTGGTCTTAGAATGCTCCAACATTGTGCCGATGTTGGGTTATATTTCAAGAATTCCCTTAGTTTCAGAAGTGCTGAGTCCAAAAAACCACACTGGATTACTGGAAAAGCCCTGCCCACAACCCAAAACTGTCTTGCTTCTTGGAGAAGACAAAAACAAAAGGTTCCTTTTTGCAACTTCATTTTACTTCCTAAATTACAAAGTACAGAAACCCCTAAAGTTGGTCAGTTACTGAAGCAAATAGTCAGTCTCATTTATTTATTTATTTATTTGACAGGAAAGAGAAGTATCAGAAAGAGATAAGTATCAAAGTGAAAAATCTCTGTCCCTGGAGATGTAGTAATGTTTTTAAAAAAATCTCATCTTTAGTTTTCCTTGTGATTTACTGGATTCCGTGTAGGAGAAAGTTTCCCCAACTAAAACCCTGGTGGCTGGAGAGTTGGGGAGGAAGGGCAGTGAAAGTCACTGCTCCCATTTTGCAGAGAGATGAAAATCAGCTGGTTGATCCAGTTGGCCTTTAGGCCAGGATTTGATAAAACTTTGTTCCTTTGCTGTTCCTATCAAATCCTTTCTGGTGTGATACTTGCATACACAGCCCTCTCCCACTGCTGCATAATCTCTATGCATACTACCGCTTCTTTATGGAAGTCCATTTGTGGCTTGAAAACTCATATCAGAAACAAAGATATTTAAAATCTCTTGTGATGATTTATGCTTCCTCTTCTTTTAGGTTCTGAGTACAAGTTGCTAAAAGTCTGACAGTAGTCGCTGCTCTGATCTGAATTTCTTCCTCCTCTTTGCTAAGCCAGGTGACGTTTTTAGGTTCAAACTGTATAACAGGAAGCACATTAACCATCACAGCTGAGAAAAATAATAAACTGTGAGAATGCAGTGTTATGTGCTGCAAATAACCCAGCTCTTCATATTAAAAAACAACATTGTTTTTTTCTGTTTGTTTTATATCGTTTAGAGCTTGATGAGTCTATCAAAAAGCTACATGAGACCTGTTATCTGGGTGATGGAATGTACGCCCGCCTAGTTTGCTTTCTATTAGGTTATTAACACTTACTGCATCTGTAACTGCTGGCTATTGAAGGAAGGGCTTTGCTTTCTACCAGAACCTTGGGACTAATTAAAACATTGCCATTAATGTTTAATGAGCAAGTTGTTACCTTCACCAGCAGACTGCCTTAGACTCTCAGTCCTGTAAGTCACAAATTGCACGTAACTGAATTGTAGTTAACAAACTGATTTGGGAAAGAAAGGCAGTCTGGGGAGCAAAGCTTGCTGCAGGTGTTAGAAATTGTTGGTTGTTTTCTTCTTCCTTTCCGCATTAGGACTGGGTATTATATATGGCAACTAGTATTCATCACTCAACGAGGCACCCAGACCTTGTAAGGCCAGTTCTTTCTTCCAGTGAGACCTTTGCATCATAAAAAAAAAAAAAAAGAAAAATCCCAGACAAAACATCCCCAGGGGAAAATCCTATGCTTATGGGAACTTCCAAACCAGACTATAGCACCAATTGCTTGCCTAGCTGCTGGGTGGAGGAGAACAGCCTATTAGAAAGGAGTGCCCAACTCAAATGAAGAATAATTAAGACACTTGAGGATGTATCTAATGAATCACAATGTAGAGGACACAAAAAAGTGAAGTTTTTTCTCCTTTTCTGTGCCAGCCTTGGGCAGAGGAGTGGATCTGCTAAGTTCTAGCTCTGTATAACTATCAGCCAGTTTTGCTCTCTCTTATTGTTTGTACATCCACAAAGTAAGCAGTCCCATCCTATCTTCTCTGATTGCAAGTTATACCTCATTTAAAATGAGAAGAAACGGAGCGTGGAGCATTGTTCCTAATGTTATAAATGTTAAATTACATCAGGCTGTTTCACAAAGTCAGAAAAGTCAGTGTTCTGTGTAAAACTCAAGAAAAGAGTTAATCTTGCTATCTCATTCAATTCCATGCAAATACAGCAGTACGTCTAAGAGCAATGCAAAACCAGAGCAGGACGGTACACCTGTGCCCTGAATTATATTTTGAGCTTATTTTGCATTTAAGTACCCTGAACACTGCAGTACTAAATCACCTGGTATGAGGTGTACTCCGAGTCTGTCTTTTTTTGCCCTTTTTTGTTTTGTTCTGTTTTCCCAGAAAGAATACTATATATATATATATATATATATACTATGTATTTGTAAACAGACCACATAAATCCCATGGTTGGCTTCTGGGAAAAAAAACCAACTTCAAAGACTATGTCTTTTATATATATTAAAAAACAGCAATCCACAAGGTTCTGTTTTGAAGCTAAGTTTTTAGGTCTGTCAGCATTTTTTCTTCTTTACCATTTTTCTGCATACTAGAAAACACATGGCCTTAAGAGGGTAACATTAAAAACAAATTACCTGGGAAAATCATTTTTTCCATTATGAAATGGCTTGTCCTATATTCATGAAATGAATTAGTCACGTAACACACCTTTCACAACCTCAAAAGACTTGGATTATGAGCTATACTTTCCCATGTATAACATGAGCTCCTCTGGATATTCTTCTCATGGGAAGACTATCCGCTCCTCTTTGTACATGCATCACTATCACTCCACAGTTTCTGATTATGTTTTATTTGGATGTAATCACAAATCACTCACAAATCAGTCCAAGGCATAAAACTAACCAGACCAGTTCATATTTCTGAAGTGAGCTATTCTATTTGCATTGCTCTCCAGATTAAAGCATTTCTTGTGATATGGAAAGATTCCAGGTATGTGGTGTTCAACAGGGAAAGGTGACAGAATGACATTTTAGGACATGTGTGTGGGGAAGGGAGGAAAAGCAGCAAGGAAAGAAACGTCCATTTGATTTTGAATCACTCCGTAGAAGTAAGTCAACTGGACAATAGCTACCCAATTCATCCTTTGTTTTAGCATTCCACTTGCTGGGACTGTCCAGCCTGGGGGAAAGAAGGCTCAGGAGGAAACTGAGAATCACAGAACGGTTTGAGTTTGAAGAGACCTTTAAGATCATCTAGTTCCAACCCCCACTGTTACAGGCAGGGTCACCTCCCTCTAGACAGGTTGTTCAGGGCTCCATCCAGCCTGGTCTTGAATGCTTCCCAGGAGGGGGCATCCACAACCTTTCTGGGCAGTTTATCAGTGTAAATAAATACCTGAAGGGAGGGTGTGAAAAAGATGGAGCCAGGCTGTTTTCAGTGATGCCTAGTGCCAAGACAGGAGGTGGTGGTCACAAACCAGAACACAGGAGGTTCCCTCTGAACACCAGGCAGCACTTCTGTGCAGTGTGGGTGACAGAGCTCTGGCACACATTGTGGAGTCTCCTCCTTGGAGATCTTCAAAGGCTGCCTGGATGTGGCACCCTGCTGTGGACATCTCTGCTGGAACAGGGGTTGGAGCAGATGGACCCAGAGGTCCCTGCCAATCTCAGCCATTCTTGGATTCTGCTTTGAACTCTGTCTGTCATGAGAATGTGAGGCACCTTTTCCCTTCAACCAGGAAATTCTGAAAACACCAACAGTGCTCTGGCTCCCAGCAGCTCTGAGAGGGACCCCAATGAATGAATGTGTAGAATGTGCAGTGGGAACAACAAAGTGTGGTGAGGTCAGGATCAGCAGCCTTACACCTGACAATAGGAAAAAAAGTGCTGGGATTATACATTACTTCCACTTCAGCCATTCAGAGTAGTATTATTGTGTTGTAGGAAGACCTGTGACATAACTAATAACCATACTTCAGGTATCACTTCATGACTGCTGCTTTGTTCTGATGGCATTGGAAGCACAGAAGGGATGCTGAGAACTGCTGTGAAAGGTCTTGTCGTGCAAAAACCAAAGCAGACAAATTTGGACGTCTAAATTTTATGTCTTTTAATTCCAGTGCAGACTACTGAGGTTGTAGTGGTTTCTGGTGTCATAAACATGTTTTTCAGACTTATAAACCACATCAGTTTCCTGCAGAGGATGAGGGTAAGCATTCAAAGGAGGGTGCTTAGACCCAGGAGCTTTACAGTGCCATTTGCTGGTGCTGCAAGCTGCAACACTGTGGTCATGGAAATGAATCCCAGGTGTTGGGGCTGCACTGTGATCACACTGGAGAAAAATAAATAAAGAAAATAGAAAAAAGCTTTGCACGCCTTCTTGATCTTGTAAAACTAGCTTGTCTTCTGAAGGCTGGCTCTCTGATATGCTAAGAAATAGCTAATGTGGACTTGGTGTAGCAGTGGGCAATAGCACAAGCGGGCAGTTTCTTTTTCTTCCTTAAGTGCATTTAGCAAAAGGACAGGATAGAGGAAGTCAAAACTTTCATAAACATGAAGTCTGTAATGCTCAGTAGAGGTCAAGTAAAGGTGCAGTGCTTTCAAACCGTACCTGGCACCTTAGGGCATTCACGACAAACAAGATACAAAGGCACAATTGCAGCTTTAATGTGAAGTGGCAAGTTTCTCTCCATCATACTGAAAATACAGTATTTTGACAGGTTACAAGTTTTCTTACTCCGCAGTAGACAGCATCATAATGAAATAATACTGCCTTCACTTTTAGATGCAGTTGAAAATGAAGACGGAGATCATTTCACATCATGCTCTATTCTGCCTCCATTTAGAATAATACAAAGTGCTTGCAGCTTGAACACTGCAAGCTAAATTGGCTGGCTTTTGCTGACAGAGACCTCAGAGAAGCACTGCTGGGGTTAACATATTGCTCTGCCCAAGAATATACAAGTGCATTGCAGAAAGGCACTATGCAAATAATGTTCACAGAGTTTATAATTTCCTGTTGGAACAGCAAAGAAAATAAGGTCATTGATTTAAACCAGAGAATACAAATGATTTCCTGCCCACAAAGCTGCCAAATGCTTGGAGTTATTGATTTTTTTTTCCCCTCCCTGCTGCTAACCAAACACTCTGGTCCTGTCATGGGCATCATCAGCTTCTTGACTAAGTAAACATAACCCACTAAGCTGAACATTTTAAGAATAACAGAAAATTATAGTGGCTATAGGAACAAAACGTTTTCATTCTGAAATAAGAATAAAAACAAAAATAAAAAGGAAAGGAAAAACGTTTTCTGAAATTAATTAGCTTTTACGTAGATTCAAGTTGCTGGAATTTAAGTTTGCATCCAAAAGAGAGAGAAAGGAGCAAATTGGAAGAAGATTGAAAAAAAAAGAAAACAAACAGCCAGCAACCAACAACAACAACAACAAAAAGCTCTTTCCTAAAGAAACCAAAAAGGGAAGAGTACAGGGATTGAGTACTTGAAAATTTGAAACCCTGATTTAAAAAAAAAAAAAACAAGACAAAAAAGAGTTGGAAATAGTAAAAAGATGTAGCAGCAGCATGGTAAAGGTGTATGTTTACTTACTTATTTATCTATTTACTTGTTAGTAGCAGGAGGTCTGTGCTGTTGTCTGAATTTTTTTTTTCAAGCCAGAGCTGAACACAGCTGATGCCTGGCCTTGAAACGTGTCAGTTTGAAAATGACATGTACGGTACTAATAAATGTGGAACAATACTTGCTGTCAAGTTGGTTTCAAGGAAGACGTTCACTGAAAGGGGCCTGACAATGTCAAAAAGCATTAGACCAGAGCCAGCAAATGCTTTATATGCTACAGCTGAACCCAAAAGATGAATTGATGCCCTGTATCTGGTTTGAAGGCATCTGTCTGCTCTGGAGAGCATGTGTTTGTCGGAAGAAGCAAGGAAACAAGTTGCTTTCTCTCCTTCAACCATCTGCCTAAGCGCAGAAGGCAAGGAGCAAGATGAGACAGAGTAAACTGCTACACGGTGTAAATGCAGAGACGCCTTGCAGGCAAAATCATCCTGAAAATCGGGAGAGCATGCTGGGGAGCTCTGGTCAGAGGAATGAAGGGGGCCTGGTGGGCAACCCAGACCAGGACCCAGGGCTCCATCACGGAGATCTCCCAGGCTGGGTCACCAAGAGCAGGCTGCATTCCCTTGGGCTCTCACGAAGGTCCTTACCATTCTTGACTGGAAAGCTATGCGAGAGCTAGCAGTTAGAGAAGATCCAGTCAGAGGAGCCACCAGAAGGAAGTAAACAAGCAGATTACAAAGTGATGAAAAAGAAGGGTATCAGCCTTCTGTGCTGACTTGGGAGAAGGTGTAACCCGTTTCCTCCACCCCCTTACTCTCATGCCTGTTGACTGAAGAATACTATTAAGGCAGGTAGTCACAGATTATTAATGACCTGTTAACAGCTTTTAAAATTTTATAATAAGTGCCAACTGTGGCTGCTATAATTATTCTGCAAGTCCTACAACACACCCTGTGCTGGGCTACAGAATACATTTTTTTCTGGAGCACATTGTCACGCTTCATCACGTGTGTATCGTACCTGGGGAATTTCATGCCTAAGTAACATTACATTTTAGGCTGTCAGAGCATTCTGCAGTCATTAAATGTCACTCTCTTCCAGCAAAGTAGGAACCAGGAAGTACGTAGCCACTTATTTTTGCAAGTGTGAATTGAGACACCTGAAGTTTGCCACAGTGACACAGTGAGTCAGTCCATAAGCAGCTTATGCAACCTGGGCGTGCTGTCTTCTGCTTTGCCTGCACTGGTGCTGTATCAACTGCAAAAGGTACTGATAAATTCAGTGTCACACCAAGTTGAGGCTTTCTCTGTCTGAGCAGGGATCTCTGGGAGTCACATTTTATACAAGTGATGGCATCTCTATCGCTCATCCTGATTCCTACAAAGGGAGAGTTGAGTAGCATGCAATGAGAATAGAAAATGAGCAAACGGAAGCAATTGTGTGTTGTGGTTGAAGACAATGTCTTTCCCGTAGAGCCTTCAATTTAGGAAGTCTGTGGGCATGGATTCCTGCCAGCTAGCTGACCCTATTTTCCTTTCTAATGGATCGCAAAACAGCTATGAGTTTCATGTGTGCTGTGTTTGTCAGATTTCATTACATTTATCCCTTGGTAATCTAGCGTTTGACAAACAAATGTTTAAAACGTTACAAAAAATAAAAAAAAAAACAAACGTTTTTGAAGGTACTTATTGTAGCAATAAGTTTATCAGGAAATAATGAATGTTGTTAGCATTCCTCTTTGAAAAGTGCCACTGAGGGAGTGTCTCAAAGTGCCAGAGAACAGCCTAATTTTCAAAGAACCCAGCGCTTGGAGGAAACAGTGGACCTGTGAAGGTACCAATTACTGAGCACGCACAAGGCACTCAGTGTTCTGAAAAATCTCATCCATCAACCGTATGTAAAAGTGTGGTTTGTGCTTCTGTCCAACTCTCAGACCGCGACACCTGCCCCATGCTGTAGCTTAGTAGGAACAGCTTGTCTCCATACCCCTAACGGTAGTTTGGCTATAGGAAACAATTCTGTTAGGAGATTTGTTGAACCTGTTCAGCCTGGGGTATTTCAGTCTAAGAGAGAGAATGGTGCAGGCACTGAATGCTCAGCCTGGCAAAGGCTTCCTGTGAAGCCATTTCATGTTTTACTGCCACATTTCTGCAAAATTAAAAAGCCTTGCCTTCTTTAACAGGAGCTATAAAAGGTCCTACAATTTAATGAATAAAATAAAAACATAAGTTAAACTGTTAAATAAAAGAGACAGTTTCCCTCAAACCTTTTCCCACATGTTCAGAGGAGGAAAATTGGATTGCAGTCAGCTGTTCTCTCTGGTTCCTCTTGCCTGGACACACTGGAAGAGAAGCTGATTCACACTCAACTGATTTGTGAGCATCCAGCATACGTTTCTTTTTCCCCATGTGTGGATGGATGAATCAGAAACTGTTACTTTGATCACATTAGAGGTCTGACCCTAGATGCAGTATGTACAAGCTGAGTGTTAGGCTCCGCCACTTTCTTACTCCCTTTGCTCTCTCCATCTTTATATCCACACAACTCTGTGCACAAGATAACAAGCTGGGTCTATCTCAATTGTCACCTTCAAGTATGATAGGAGTTTAGTTTTGTTCTTCTTTTTTTTTTTTTCTTTTTTTAAAATGTTTTCCATCGTAACTTTTTTTATTCACAGAACAGAGTGTTTTTAGGTCAGAATCCCTGTTGGTCTTTTGCTGTTTCTGCTGTTCAACACTTATTAAAATGTCCTGTATATTTGAGGCTATTTTTTCCCAGATCTTAATTTTTGTTAACAGATTTAGCTGATACTGAACCAGTTCTACTCATAAGAATAAGGACCAGCTTCTGGAAGCAGTCTAGTTCTCCAAGATGTTTGAAAGTAATCAGTTTTTTCTCAAAGCTTTAGGCTTTTCACATTGCTCTGATGTATTTCAAAGGGATTTGACTTTCAGAAGAAGAGTAGGGCCCTCCTGGTTAGAGTGTAAATGTGGGTGCTTGAAATAAACATGCCACTTTGGAGAACCTAGGGGGATATAGGGTAGCATTTTATTTATTGTTTTCAGTAGGAAATATGAAGAAAAGCAAACTGTGATGTGCCAGAAATATGTATTGCTTTAATACCAGGTAATAAAAGGCATTGTATAAGCAATCTGTCTGGCCTTAAGAGTAAAGTGGTTGCCCAGATTCCTTATTCACTCTATTGACTGCTTTCACTTTCCTTGTTAATTTTTAAAGGCTTTGTAAATCAGGCTTCATGCTGGTCACAGCAGAGCTGTTTGCATCGTTCACCCCCTCCTTTCAGGAAGCAGGCACTTTTCACTGGAGCAAACATCATGTGATTTACAACATGTTCTTGAGTGAAACATTTTTTTCCTAAGACAGCCTTCCTTGGCATCTGATTCCTTTAGGTCACTGTCTACTGCATGCACATGCATGTGGATCATATTGTTAAAGTTAGCAAGTCTACAGACAAACGTAAGTCTTGTCAGAATCAGAGTTAGGGACTGTAGATATCCAAGCAGTAACTAACTTCTCATGTAGCCACATACAGTTCCTAGCCCAGTGACATTTGGAGTACTTGTAGGGACTTTTGTGACAGTTTTGTTTTCTTTTTACAGGGCAAAGTGCAGTAAAGTTATTGCATGCTCCTTGTATTTGAATGCTTTCTCCTATCTCAGGGTTTATTAAGCTTAGTTACAGCTAGATAGGCTTTGGGAACTTGTCAGTGTCTTTGTTGTAATTAATGTATTGGATACAGAAAAATGGCTGTAGACTAGCATGAAAGTTAAGTAGCCGCCACTGCATGCAAGGCATTGAAAGCTCTTTGATCTTGCCATGAGAAATGTTACTCTCCACTGATCATCTTGCAGGTTCAGTGAACCTATTCTAGGAAATTAGGTACAGAAAACATACATCACAATATGAAAAACTCTCTGGCTTGAAAGTCCACTTCTGTGAAGCACGCTGTTATTCCTGATATAGTCAAAGGGATATATTTGCTGTTTCTCTGTGAGATTATTTTGTTTTAATGTGGCCATTTGGAAGCCAGGCTGTGACGCAGACTGTGGGGATGTGCTGGTGCAGAGTGGAGCAATTCTTTTGAACCTTGGATTGCAGCTCTGGTGACCTCACTCCCTGTGGCAAGGAAGCCAAGAATCTGTCCTGTAGTTTTCCCAGGTAAAGCACTCACTGTTAAAAGCATAAACACCACCAATTTTCTTTTTTTTGGATGCAAGTTTTTCATTTACCCTGCTTACAAGCCCTTACTCTTAAATCCATAACAGTTCACCTTGAAAATACAGAAGGTGAACATTCCCACCTTCCTCCCCCCCACGATACCCAATTACAGAAACATACAATTATGGATGTTAATGACAGATTATTAGGCATTAACCTATAATGCTGTGCTCTAATAACAAAGAAAATGGGTCACACTGTAGGATAATTATCTCGCTTTTTCAGTAATATGCCCTAGTAATACCTCTGTGATATCTCTTGACTTTCAGTACAAAGTATGAACAGCTGCAGTTGACAGGGTGGTCTAGTATGGGTTGTTGAACTCACCAGCTCATAAGCCTACCCTTTGAAAACTCTTAAGATCCTAGGCCGTAGGATCATTGCAGCTTGGCAGAAAAACAGCAAGGATATAGGCATCTGCCTTCATTTTTCACAGACAGGAAGACAGAAACATTTCACAGAGGGATAAACTGAAGGATGGCAAGAGAAGGCTCCTTGAACAATGGGAGCAATGGTCCTGCTGTTTCTGCCTGCACAGCACTGGAGTGGTGCAATAGTCTGCAGAGGGAACGGACAGGTGGAGGAGTGAGGGAGGTAGACAAGGGGGAAAGAAATGTGGTGCACGTGACTTAATAGCACATGGGGAAGTAGTCTGTGACAGAAGATGTACAAAGATATATAAAGAAACAAAAATGTGCCAGTGAGAGCACCCAAGAGAAAAAAAAAAAAAAGGAAATGAAAATATCTATAGGCACCACCTTAGACTTTGTAACAACCGAACAGAGCCATCTGTGTTGTACCATGTGGCCCCAGGAGATCTGACACAAATGAAAAATTAAGGGGTTCTTAGTTTCTTTAATCACTCTGCAGACTACTTTTATTTTCCTTGTCAATTTGATAGCAGCAAAGGCAGAAATGAACTTGCCACAGTTTTCTGGCTTGTCAGTAATCTTTCTCATACATGCAGTTGTCCTTTCAAAGCATTTTAACCAAGGTAAGTAACACTTTTCAAGGAGCTATTCACAAGAAGGCCCCTCAAGGCAACATTTCAAAGCTGGCTGAAAAAGTAGTTTACCTCCTAAATATTAACATACACCGTTTCAGTGGAGCTGGAGAAAAAAAGCAACTACAACAACAACAACAACAGCAACAAAAAACTTCTATTGTACTGTCCCGTCTTTGGTGATGTTACAAATGATGAAGGTATTGGCTAGACAGTGTCAAGAAGCTGTCTCTAAAATTATGTCCTGGCCATTATTAATACAGAAATTGGCTCAAACTCAGATGCCTTATGGATCGTATGAGATCAATGGATGAGCTGTGTCTGTCCACCTGAGCAAGCCAAATAGCAAGAATGTGCAATTCAAATGCATGCTTGTGTGCAGTTTATCATACATTACCCTCATCTATTATGACTGCCATGACTTCCTGGGTGGTTTTCTCAATAGCTGAAGTTGGAGCCAACTCATATCCCATCAGCCTGAGTTGCAGAAGGACTTTTGGGAGATCCCAAGGCAACGGATCTTTGAATTTAGATACTGAGGTCCAAGTTTAAATTACATGATAAGGTTTACTTCAATTGAATTGTAGCCTTTTGCCACACATATTTAACGTGTCAAGCTGATAACTCAGGGCTGCAGTGGTTTACAGTGGTTTAAAGGCTCCCAGGTGCCTGTATTAGTGGCTATCAGTGTATTGTTCTAGCCAGGTAAGTAATCAGTGGCCAAAATCGAGGTAACCAGCAGTGATCACACAAAGTTTGCATAGATCAAGTAGCTTCTGTCTGAACTCACAGCAGTATTACTGTTTACTGTTTGGACTGTGATAGCAACTGGAAGCCGGACATGCTGGTGGAGCTTGGTAGTGCCAGGAGGAGGAGGAGGAGGTTCCTTCCCCAGAGAACCTGCAGCCCCAGCTTTCCTTTTTTATCCAGAGACAAATAAAAAGAATGGCTAGTGGAAAAGCCTCTAGCTTCACTGCTCCCCTTGTAGCCTTTGGTGGAGGTGCCTTAGATCAACCTCTAACATCAGTGGAAAAAGAATGACTTACATGATTTGCACAGACCAGAAAAAAAGATATGAATTTGCTGAAAATAGGGTGAATCCCTGAAGTCCAGCCTATATGTTTTAAATCTCCTATGGAGAACAAAAATCTAATTAAAAACAGACCTTATTGTTGCAGTAACCCACCGTTTCACATGTGATCCTGGGAATCTTCCACCTCTGGGTTTGTTTAATCTCACTGTTAACCCTCTGAGTCCTGCTTACATTCAGTGTCAGGCCTGAAGACTGCCTTCTCCACCACATCTTACTATTTTCAAGGCATGAGATGAACACTGCCCTTATTAGGAAGTTCTGCTCTTTAATACCTATTTTTAGAAAACATTACTTACAATGATCTAATATCTCTTTTGGTAACTGTGGGCTTAGTGTTTCTGTGTACAGTAATCTCCACTTAATCTTTCTTACTGCTGTGAATAGCAAGAGGGAAGATATCTTTATGCAGAACAGTATAACTTTTAAATTGTGCTTTTTTTAATTAGCCGTTGAGAAGAAATCTGCTTTTCCACAAGTTGACTTGCATACTTTTTAGTGGTATAACAGGTTCTGAGGAGAGATCCCTGTCACAGATAGCAATCTGAGCTTCCCTCATGGTGAGGCAACTGCGTATTGTATTCATTTATAAGATTCTCTAACTGCATTGTCATACAATTACTCCATTATGCTGAATGAAGTCTAGTTTTTTTTGTTGTTGTTTTGTTTTTCCTTCCCTTTAATACCCTAATTGCTTTGCAAGCTCTATAATAATTTTTAGAAAGTCTCAGAAGAAGAGTAATGGATCTCAGCACATCTCAATTTCCCTTCCCTTATGTGCCAGCCCTGTGGCATTCTACCAAAGCAGCATATAGCAGCAACAAATGGCCACAGATCTTAACGATGAGTCCTTGCAGGCAACAATTCCATACCATGGATCTTCCACAAGCTGACTTCATTAGTATCTCCTGCTGATGACTTTGGTGTGTCATCACAACAAAGTCATTAACAGCTGCATGCTGAGGGCTGTTCAAGGATGTGAACACAATATCTGGGCATCCATCCTGCAAGGGATCAAGATGGCAGGGAAGGGGAATGGCTGCCCCTTAGAGATTCCAAGGACATCTTTATGCTTGCTTTTGGAAGCTAACCAACAACTGTGGGATTAAAAAGAAGGTTTACAAGATCTCCAAAGACTGTTTAAAATGTACAGCTCTTAACCTCTTCATGCAGCAACACGCTCTCATAGGACTAGGCCTGAGAACAGCTGAGAGACAAGTGGGAGGAGAACAGAGAAGTCATCAAGGTCCAGCCTGAAAGGGGAGAGGTCTGACCAGCTGGCTACCCTGTGCGAGAGCAAGCAGGCGATGGGGATACTCTCTGCAGCAGTGAAGAGCTTGGCAGAGCTGGAGCAGGCTGAGGGACTAATGCCAGCAGGGTGCCAGGTGTCTCAGGCGTGCCTCAGCTCCTGCAGATTTGCTTTGCCAGGGCTTATGGTGGGCCATGGCTCTGAGGGGAGCGCAGCCCAGAGTAGCAGCACTTAGTGATCTCCACGTTTCTCAGCTGCCAAATCACATTCCTGGATAGCACCATCCTGACACGCCATCATCAGGGTGCCCGCAGCTGTTGGCCCTCCGCTCTGCCCCATTCACAAAGCCAGTCTGAGCTTGTGCAGGCTGTGGCCTGATGGATCAAGATGCACCGTGAGTAGAGACAAAAATGAGAACAGGCACGTGCACGGGGTTGATTGGCAAGAAGTTCTTCTTATTTTCCATCTCGCCTGTTCGGATGCATTCAGACTGTGAGACTGTCTGAACCTCAAACATGATGACAGCAAATTGCAGGCCATTTTGTTCTAGCCCTTTGTTATTCAGTTTCCTTCAGTCTCAGTCAAAACCTCCTTGCTGATGCAAGAGCTCTGTGTCTTTCTACTTCTACGCACGCAAGCAGTCAGCAGCACCAACCAGGCCCAGACATTTGTGTTCAATTACCTTGAATTTCATCATAAAAAACAAATTTTGCCTGGCAGTTTCAGACTGCATCTTTGAAAGTGGCAAAACAAATGCCTTAGGTCACAATCTGTTATATCTGATCAGCTCTCCAAATTTACCACCTTTTTTCCTGTTATGTGGTGTTGGCATCAAACACGTTCTTTACTTTATTCTGCATCCAGCAGAACAGTCAGTGTACCAAGCTCTGAGAGCAACAGCTGGTTAGCACACCAGCCTGGGCATACCCTGCTCCTTGCAAGACACATCTTACAAGAAGCACAAATTTTAATCAGATTGTCCATTTTGAGGAAAATAATAATGTTGTAAATTGTGATTTAAGGAAAGCTGAAAACACATGCCAGCAAGCAAAAAGCTCATGATGTCGTGTACTTGTGAGCTGGCTGTCACCATTTCTGTATCAAAACACACTGTTGCTTTCTCTGCTGCAACTTCTCATGCTGTCCAAGTTCTTCAGAGGAAGTGAAGAAACACCAGCAGAGAAGTGGATCAAGAGGGAGAGAGATGAGTGATTGTGCAAATGATGCAAGTTGGGGATTTGGGGCGTAAGATTGCCATGGCATTAATTTTTCTTTTTTCTTTTTGGGGGGGTTGCTACCAGTACTAGCTATCAACAAATGTTCACTAAAAAAAAAGCTGTAAACATGAATATTAAGACCTCTTAAAACCAAATCAACTAGTTAACAAAGTAAGCCTTTTAATGAGTAGTAACATGCTTTAAAACTGAGTGCTAGAATAACAAAAATTATATCTAGGTTATATTTACGGTTTTCCTTGGGCTGGAGCATGCAAGACACGCACGTGGACATCTCAGCAGAGGGACGAGCTGAGGAAGTTTACCAGTACCACAGTGAACCTGTAGTTCGCCTCTCCACCCTGTCTAAACTGTGGTTGTCAGCTGTGCAATACCTGACTAATGCATACTTGAGGGATGCAAGAGGTGATTTTCACAACAGGACTCAAATGGCGTTGCCTAGGTCATATTTCTGTAACTGGGTTTGTCCTTTGTTTGTCCTGAACAGCTCTCACTAACTATAACGCTTGTGTTACACCATCCTGGCACAAGAATTTTGGTGTCAAATTTGGGTTTAGAAATCCCATCAAACTTCCCTACGCATTCAGATGTCTATGCTCCTACATCAAAAGGATGTAGCAGCCCTTTATTAATTTTTCAGTTCTTTTAATTGCTGTGAAGGTCATTCCTCCCTTTCCTCCAGCTGAGAAGCAAGAGCATAGGCTGGTGCTCAGATGTTTGGTCAGGTCGTGTCCTGCCCCAGCCAGGACTAGAAGCTACATGATGCATTCCCACTGACAGCTCCTTTAGTTTCTTACCAACCTGCTGTGTGCAGTAGCATTAGATCAGGTTCCTTAGGCTGCAAAGTCCCATTCTTACACACAGAAATGGAAGAATGGATCGACTTTCTTGTAGATATTCCCTCTGCCGTGTCATTCAATTCAGACGCCACAACCGGGACTGGTGAAAAGAGTAAACTGGAAGTTGGTGGGAATGGAAATACAGGAAGGAAGAAAAATAGGCTTGCAAGAAACTTCCTGTTTACCTCATGGCTTAGGGATGAAAAAAAAAAGAAAAAAAGAAAGAATAACATAAAGAAATAAAAACCAGAATACACACACCCTGGATACACTAACTTTGCTGGCATTGCTTGGCTCTGCAGCTTAAGACTTCAGGCCAAACTTGCCCCTGCTGCAAAGTATGTTTACTTTACAGGAGTTTACTCGACAGAGAGATCTGGCCCCTGGAGTCTGAATGCTCGCACTGTGATGGTGAGCGTGCATGGGAAGCACCAGGACAATGCGCTGGGCCCTGGCTCCCTGCCACACCCGGGAGGTCATTTTCTTCTCGGCAATTAGTGAAGTGGTGGCATCACTAAAAGAAGTGAATAAACACTTTCAGCTTGGTCCCCAGTTTGCTCCTTTCTCACCACGATGCCTTCTGCTGCGGGGCCCCAGTGAGACTGAGCCTAGCCGCTGTGTGCTGTGCTTTCATTCAGGCCTGCTTGGCTGGGCAGTTGGAAAGGTCTTTTAGAAAAGAGGAGGGGGGAAATAACCCTTTAGTTTTCTTCATTCACAACAAATGTCTGTCCTTTTTCTTTTCAGGGAGGAAAGATGCCAGCTTCTCTAAGAAAACTGCAGCAAATGGCTATTTTTATGGGACTGTTCAGCGGTGGGGGATGTGTGGTTATGTATACTCTTATGCAAAGTAAGTCTCGGTGCTGTTAGCAACCTTATTTCTCCTCTGCCCCTTTCATTTGCTTTTGTGTAGAGGGAAAAACAGCAGCTTGTAAGATCTGAAAAGCACACGAAGTTAAGGGAAGTGTGGCTGAAACTTACGCGTTCTACCTCTGCATCATTTAATGCCAGGGTTGATTCTAAAGTGCTGCTGTACCCATTTCCAAAGGTGGGAGTTATGCAGACAGCAGACTGCTGTGGTCACTAGGAAGACTGGTTTCTGGGAGGTTTCTTGGGAATTAGGATGAAATGAAAGGTTAGACGGTAATGTTTCATTTACTACTGAGATTTTACATCCGGGCAGGAAGAAGAGAGCTACTTAAAGGAGGATCTGTGAGAATGTATTCAAGTCTAGCAGTTTTATCAGTAAATCTCTTTGTGGTGCTGTCCCATAAACACCACAAGCCTGTGAGGTGCTAAAGGTTTCATTAATTTCCCCTGAAGACCATGAAAGCAGTTAAAAGCAACCAGCACTGAGGAGAACAGGACAAGAAGAGAAAAGCTAGGCAGGTAACCATCGCTGCTCACAGACCTAATTGCCATCTCTTTGGTTGAGGATCAAATGATTAATACAAGTGTATGTTGGTTTTTCGTTGTTGCTTTGTTTTGTTTTTAAAAATTGTTTACTTGTCATCAGAACAGAAAAAGCATTTACCTGTCTGAGGGGGTCCTATGCACTTCTCGATCCTCTCCCTTTCCCTGCTGCTTCTAGCAAATGATAGTGCTTTTCAGCTACCTTCTTATCATATGATGCTGCCAGAAAAGTGTAGCCAAGCCTGTTCCTCAAGCCATCAGATAAGTTGTGAAACCTCCCCTTCATTTTACACATATTAATAACAAATCAGACAAAGCTGGAAAGCAGGCTTTAATTTTAGGCAGCTCATGCCCTTGAGCTCAGGAGTATATGACAAGCATTAGATCCTCTTATGCTTTAAAATATTGAAGTCAGCTTTAACAAGGACATTAGCATTTTTTTAATTTCAGCTCCAGCACTGCTATCCAGAAATCTCAGGAAAAAAGTTTCTCCCTCTACTGAAAGTGGTACAGCTTGTTCCCTGCATCACTGGGCCATGGAATCGAATGGCTCAATGCAATGGCTGGTTCTTGGTCTGCTGCAATACCAGTAGCCCCTAAACATGTGTCTGATTTGTGGCAAGCCAACTGGGCTGCTGAAATGAGACTTTCTGTACTTAGAAGTATGCCATTGTGTATACTGTCCACTCTGGAAACCTGCCTACTTTTGCCCATGCTCAGGGCTGTATCATTTTCTTCTGCCCAGTATACAGAACTGGCCTGTATTGGGATCTGTAAGGAGCAAGCAGATTCCATAATGAAGGGAGAAGGGGGGAGAGGAGTGCTTCCCTCCCATTCCTTCAGGCTGAAATAGTTTGCATGCACGTGGTCTCTTTGAAAGCTTGTACAGACATTCAGGTGATGGTATTTCTGCTCTCTGTCTTCACGCCCACTCCCTCCCTTATGGGAGCAGTTTCCCCAGACAACCCCAGTGTGCCTTCAGCTTTCCTGCAGAACACGTGCAGACAAACAGATTAGCTGGGCATTTCACATTCACTGCTCCAAGTGAGATGCTGCTGGGAGTGCCTGAGCAGGGGCATCATGAAACTCAAACCATTTTACCCTCTGAACTGGAGGATGAACGCAACGTACTATCAACAAGGTCTGAGTGGCTACTTGCCACGCTCCACAGCCACTAAAGGACCAGCATGTTGAGATCTCTTTCGCTGGAGCTCCCTAGGATAGCCCAGGGGGACAAGAGGACCATGCAGAATACAGCCTAGCAGAGTTGCTGCTGTGCCACCTGGATACTGTCTGCTCACAGGAGATGCCTCTAATTAGGCAGAATGGGCAACACCTCTCAGTCTCATGCTCAGAGAGTGATAGAGACGGGGAGAGACCAGGAAACAAATTGTACTCCTTATTTTAAACTCTTTGGAAAGCGAGAGCAAAGTTGTCAGAGTAGGATTTTAATGCGTGCACACTCTGATCTTGACATAGCTCCTCATGAAGTCAGCAGAATGAAGTTGGGCTTGTGCAAAACACATCTAGAAATTTCATCTGGCAAGCCTTTGAACTGTCTTTAGCCAAATCACTTCCTCCATAAGGAAGGTCGGCATGTTTCCAGCCTCGCAGATATGCTTTATGCAGTGGTCATCAACAAACAGCACTACCTAGCTATACAAAGTGGCCAGACGGTGAGCAAATAGCAGTTTACCACAGTTGTCCTCCACATGCCAACACCGCAGTATCCAGTCTATTCTGCTATTGTTGTTGTTTGACCGTTAACTTTAATGGCGCCTCTTTGTGCTTATGTTTTAATATATCCTCCGGTAGAGCTGCAGTTTCCTGACTGACACTAGATGGTGGATGTGGGAGTTTGGAGGAAATATATTTTTCATAGAATCATAGAATCACAGAATGGCCTGGGTTGAAAAGGACCTCAAAGATCATCTAGTTTCAACCCCCTTGCTGTCGGCAGCATTGCCAGCCACTAGACCTGGCTGCCCAGAGCCACATCCAGCCTTGCCTTGAATGCCTTCAGGGATGGGGCATCCACAACATCTGTGGGCAATCTGTTCCAGTGCGTCACAACCCCAAGTGAAAATCTTCCTAACCTCTAAGCTAAATCTCCCCTGAGTTTGTTTAAAGCCATTCCCCCTTGTCCTGTCACCATCAACCCATGTAAACAGTCATTCCTCCTCCTGTTTATATGCTTCCTTCAAGCACAATGAGGTTTTCCCGGAGCCTTCTCTTCTCCAAGCTAAACAGGCCCAGTTCCCTCAACATTTCTTGATAGGAGGGGTGCTCCAGATCTCTGATCATCCTAGTGGCCCTCCTCTGGACCCGTTCCTAGAGCTCTGTGTCTCTGTTGTGCTGGGGGCCCCAGGCCTGGATGCAGTACTCCAGATGGGGCCTCGCAAGAGCTGAGTTGAGGGGGATTACAACCTCCCTCTCTCTGCTGGCCACCCCTTTTTTGCTGCAGCCCAAGTCCTTCTCTGCAGGGCTGCTCTCAAGGAGAGCTTCCTCCAGTCTGTATAAATACTTGGGATTGCCCTGGCCCAAGTGCAACACCTTGTACTTGGCCTTGTTGAACCTCAGTAGGTTCACATGGGCCCACTTCTCCAGCCTTGTCCAGGTCCCTTTGGACGGCTTCCCTTCCCTTCAATGTATTGACTGCACCACTCAGTTTGGTGTCATCTGCAAACTTGCTGAGGGTGCACTCGATTCCGTCGTCTCTGTCGTTGATGAAGATGTTGAAGAGCGCTGGTCCCAAGACTGACCCTTGGGGAACCACTTGTGACCAGCCTCCACCCAGACATAGAACCGTTGATTACAGCCCATTGGCGGTGACCAGCCAACCAGTTCTTAATCAACTGATCTATTTATTTATTTATTTTGTTTATTTATTTAAAGTGGACAATCTTCTCACTAACCCATTTCTCCTCTGTAGAAAGTTTTGCCAGAACTCAGTATTATCAGCAGGCTTTGGAGCATCTGAACAACAGTCCTGTTGCCCTGAAAGCCCTGGGTGCTCCCCCTCTGAAGGTTCACAACATCCAGCTGACAGATAGGAGCAATCGTGTGGACGCAGAAAGAGCACAGGTAATGCTGGAGAGACTGTGTCACAGAGTGGCTTCTCCAGTAGACTGCCCAGGTAAAAATTGATCAGCGATGGACTTTTCTGCAAGTCACAAGTGACCTGGGAGCAGGAGCCTCACTGCAAGGCAATAGAGTGGGATGCCAGTTGATTTGGAGAAGAAGTGGATTTCTAGGCTTAAATTGGTAGCTCTGATGAGAAGAACTAGAAACAGCAAGAAAAGTGTCTTTGTTTTTGGTCATGTGGGCATGCTGCAGAGTGCTAAGAGACCTTCCAAGTCAGTGAATCCTTCTCTTACTGTAATCATGTTCAGAAATGTACCAAGATCCAGCTTTCAAATAGCAGTTGCCTCCCTTCCCCCCGGGTATATTCCACGTTATTTTTCAAAGGTTTGTTCAGAAGAGTTTTATAGGCCACTCACAAACTGCACAGTGGTGCTTACAGCACAAATGGCACAGCTTTTAAAGCACCTGTAAGCCTCTGCAATAGAGGATAACTGCCTGACAGGAGGCTGAACACTCACATTACATAGTCACTGGAGAACGCTGTGCTGGGTGATGAAGTATTGCACAAGGCTAATTTGCATCACCCCAGGGCTGGGCTGAGGCAAACCTCACAAGTCAACTTCCGCTCTGGGTTGCTGTATGAAAAGAACTTCACGTCAGTGTTTTCACCCAGAAACTTCTAAGAGGACTGGCTGTTCTTCCCTGATTGTCCTGGAATCCCAGGACACCCCCAGAGACCTCTTTAGGCAGCTCACTGAGGGACTCTGTCCCTTTTGAATCATTTTGTTTGTTAATGATTTGTTTGTCTGTTTTTGACCAAATAAAGGCAGTAGGGAATAGACTAGATACTGCAGGTGAAGGAGGAGGTTGTCGGTGCAAGAAAATCAACCTTCAGCCAACTCATGTAAAATTCCCATTTTACGTCTCACTCCAGCCAGAATTTACCTACGTGATACCCTGGGCAAAAACATTTCCCAGGTTTTAGAGGTTTTACCGGGCACCTTATCTAAGGCCAAACCCACAGGACAAGCACACAACGTCTTACGCTGATTGAGAAAAAGAAAAGAACTTTTCCCACTAGTATTTTTCTGTGTCACCTTTTAAGAATGCTAGTCACTTGAGTGACTCAGGGTGAAATCAAAACCTGGCCTTCTGCAGACCCCGCCCAATACATAAACCACCAACTTTCTTTCCCACTTTTTCGTGCTTTCAATCTCAGTGAACATGCATGTTTTCATAAAATAAACTAGTTAAGCATCTTTGATGATTACATCACAGATCAGTTTACTGGCTCCACAGCATTCCTAGCTCCTTCCCACTGGTTCCGTTTCAGAACTCCTGGCATTTTCCATTTGTGAGCACAAGTATTATACATGAAACATTTCTATTATTCAAACATCAGACTGAGTGCAGTTAGTTAAGATCTTCAGGACTAAGCACAGCTTTGTTTATTAACTAACCTGAATAGCAGAATTTGTGGCACTGATAAAATAATTGAATGTCTTATTACCTTGGTGTGTCTTAATGGACTGAGTGATCTGTAGATAGACAACCTACAGGCTTGTTATGGTTATGGGAAGCTCTAACACAATACAGGTCACCTCTGGATCACCATGCATTCTGGTGAGGAAAGGTGTTTGCTCATAAATATTTCAGTGAGTGAGTGGTTTTCCCTGGGGGTTGCAGCTGTAACACCGTACATTCTTTCGGCAGAGATTAATGTATGCCAGAACTGACATACTCGTATAACCGTGTACACGTTAGCCATTAGAAAAGCTTAATGAAGTGCTTGAAATATGTTAAAAAGAAAAAGAAAGAAAAAAAAACCCCAAAAAACAAAACGAGCGTTTAAGCTGAAAGAGAGGTATTTTTGTTGTGTCTGACTATGGAAGGAATAACAGTCCATTTCAGTAACGTGCTTCTCTAACATACTTTTGTATCTGCAGATAAAATTGCCAGTATCTGGAACAAAGTCAACAGGGTACCTTCTAATTAACTCAGAAATGGATCGCTTCCATCAACGGTGCGTATTGGGGGAAGTACTGGGAGATATATATAGATGTAGGGATGGAAGTGGTAGGAGAAAACAGTGGAGCAGGATGCGTGGTTTAGTCATCTGTGTTGCTGAGGTCATCACACAAAGGAAGAGGAAATTCATGTCTGAAGATCTTGTGAAAGGTTATTATCGTCATTATGACAAAAAATGTAGATTAGTTGAGAAACGTGTTGAATGCGCCTCTGAGTACAAATTCAAGAACAACGTGAGCTGTCTGCGCGAAATGTCTTCTGCAAACTGTAACTCCCCATACATAAAGATACTGCGAGCCAATGTAGCACATTGCTCCCCCCACCCATCATCCAAAGGAGACGCTGAGGCGGTTGTACAGCAAGCCCAACTTTAGTCTGGTATTATGTGTTGAGGTAAGGGAGTTGTCTTCCATGTTACATCAGAGTGAATCAAGGTAAGCTAAATATCATGATAGATAAAAGTTATCTTACACAAGTTGGTAGGTTGCTCTGACTCCACATCACATAATAGTGACTTTATGTTCTTGTAGTATTGAAGCTTGAAAATCTTGATTTTCAAGGTGAAATTGATTTCTGGAACTGAGCATTATAGCTTGAATTCAAATTCCTTCTCCCACTGCAAAAGTGGAAATGATATTTGATGAAAATCTCCTCACATGTTCTTGAGGAGAACTTCTGTTAGCTGTATTTAGAAACCCAGAGCTGCAGCATTTTTGCACAGTTTCCACCAGCCATATGATATTGTTTTCATAATCAGATAAGTGCAATTTGGTGGATTTGTGTTTAGAATGGCGGTAGGAATCAAAGTTCAGAGGTATGGGAGGAAGGCACAAAACTGGGACTTCAGAGATCCGGAGCCAGACCTGGCCTCCTTCCTAGTGACTGGAGGTACTCTTGAGGTCCACAGACATCACTTAGGCACATCTGTGCTTCCCTGGGGATCTGCACCCTGGGATTCTCAGTCCTAACCATCCTTTCCTCACAGATGGAGGGAAATAACAGCTCCTCCCTATTTCACAGGGTGAGTGTGAGGATAACTAAAAATTGCAAGACATTAAAATCCAGTAGTAAGCGAAGCGTACCAGAGTTTTATTTTAAAAAGAACTCTCCACGCGTTTCCATCTGCAACCTGGAAAGAGAATTAATCTTCTGCACAACAGTTTGTGGCAGACGAATCTATCAAACTCAACTTCGTATGGGGCCTACACATAGATCGGCTTGGAGCTTGACAGCACTTAGTGTCCTTGCACCTGGCTGAGGAGCTAAAATTTGTTCATTCTTGTCCGCTCCTGAAATCCCTGGGAGAATAATAAATATGTAAATGGGCCGTCCTGGCATGGTGAGGCACACGTGAGGCCCAAGAGGCAACAAAACACAGTTAAATGATGCGGAGAGAGGAGCTGCAAAGCAGGGCAGTCTGTCAATCAGGTTTTTTTAACTCAATTCTCTTTTAAAAGAGACCAGCTGGAAAAAAAAATAAATAAAAAAAAAGGGAAAACATGGAGTGCGGGAGCCAGTTTGAAGCTGAAGGGGGAGTGTTTGCTCTCAGGCAGGGATGGGAGGCTGCAGAGCTTCCTGCCTGGAAGTGCGAGGAGAGGCAAGTGAGGTGCTGCTCCTGCCAAGGGACACCTGCAGCTCCTGCCCAAAAGTGAGAAGAGAATCGAGGGCCCAGGCCCTGCCAGGGGAGCAGCACCTCCATGCACCATGCCTGCTGATCATCATCAGCGAGGTGGCCACTTGCTGAGGGTCAGATCAAGCTGGAGGGCTGGCATGGGACAAGCCCTGCTGGAGATTCATCACGCAGAGGTACAGCAGTCTCATTACCTAATTGGACGTACTTGGCATTGACTCCAGTAAAAGCAGGGTTGGGTGCCTGCCCGGAGCTTTAAAACTCCTGTCTTGGTGCGCTGGAATAATAGCAGTTCCCAGCTGGAAAACCCATGTGAGCAGGCTCTCAGAAGTGTGTTTGTAGCAGAGCTTTGGGGAAGCAAAAGACTCCCCTCCTGCAACCAACAAATGCCATTTTTCTTTGCCTTTGAGTAGCCACTCTCATACCCTGTCAGTTTTTCAGTAACCACACGAAGCAATCAGACAGTGTTCAAACTCTCCCAAGCTAGCGTAATTCCTTAGCAACGCAGCCTGGCTCCAAGGCAGAAGAAGAGCGAAGCATGGAATGCATGGACAGGATGAGGGGGAAGAAAGGCACGGGGTTGGCAGCGAGAGAGGAGCTACCCAGCTGAAAATAGCTGCTGGGCTTTTTTTCAGGTCGCAACAAATAGCAGCATATATCACAGATCTGCTGTGCTACACTATTGGGAAATACATCTTTTAGAGGCTGGCAGTTGCAAACTGAGTTTTAATGAAAGTATGAGAATGGTTTTTTTTTTTTTTTTTTTTTTAAGAATAACGAAGGCATGGAATGATTTGTGCCTCCATGCCTTCTGTTTTTGCACCCACGTTACTACTAGGCTGAACATGATTGAAGAAGGCTAAAAGTTGTCTTGGTTTGTCAGCTGGTGCCTGCAGGAGGTCACCTTGAAGCTGCGGGATGGTCAGAATATTCCGGTCTACCGCTCCCCTGTGGAAAGTGTCAGTGTGCACAGAGGCTGAAAGTCCAGGGCAGCTGCGTCCCCACCTGCCATCGAACCGAGGGAGCCATTAATTGATTGTATCACGCTGCGTGCGGGGATGCACCCGGTTGTCACTGAGGACAGTTTCACCTAAGTGGATGCTCTGAAGATAGATAGTTTTGTCTCTACCATTGACCTCTGTCACCACTGTCACCATTGTCATTTCTTCCATTTGTTGGTTTACTTGTGTGTTCAGCAAATGCCTAGCGTGAAGATAATACAACAGGAGTTGCTGTTCCTGAGGTCGTGTGTTGTGTCCTGCATGTACTGGTAATGTGAATATGAGTTTGAAATAAACAAACTCACAGGAAATTGTTCTTTTCTTACAATCACGGACCTGAATCTGGACGTTTGGCTCAAGGACTAAGACATCTTCTCAAGGTGATTTCCTCTCTGCTTCTTTTCCTCTCACTTCTCAACAAGGTGTTGCCTGGAGTAGCCAAGATGCAGTTGAGGCAACATCCCCCTGCACTAAGGAAGGCAACATGCAGCAGGGAGACTTGCACCCTCACCACTGTCATCAAAAAGCTCATGAGATAGCAAAGGCCACTGATGGTAACTTACAGGTTCCAGGAGGGGGCTCACTGCATGCACCTGCTCATGCTGACGATTGCTATGAATGAATCACTCCTATCAGCAGTGTCAGAGACAAGTCAGGATACCCTGGTAAATTCCCAACTACACCGGCAGTATTAGGAAAAAAACAAGGAGGAATAGGTGCGTCCCAGCTTTAGGACTGAAGTCACTGCTGCACAATTCCAACAAACAATACAAAAGGTACGATTTAAAAACGTCAACCTTGCGGTGCTGCAGCCCGTGGGGACCATGGGACAGGCCATGCAGGGACAGGAGGTCTCTGGCCACCTAATGCCTCCTGGCAGCTCCAGCTTTCAAGTGACTGCTGGGCTGATAGGGATCAAACAGCTGAGGAGGAGAAGCCAAGTCAGGCACTTTACGTCCATCAGTTATCACTTCCCTGCTTCTTTCACTCTCTATCTATCCCCAAAGGAGCCGTGGCTGTGGGGAGCAGCCCCCTATTTCTGTGCTCTGAGCATCTGCTGCATGCTGCCATCACTGTAGTGCTGCTGTGTGCTGAGTGAGCTGGGACTTGCAGTGTCTGCAAGGTGTACAAATGCCAAGGAACTTGGTCACAGTCACCCCGGCCACTGGGATCACTCCTCTGTGCCCTGGCTTCCCGCTGGCACATGCAGCATCCCCACTCTGACCTCATATGGCTGTGCCATGGCACCACTGTCTGGCCCAACCCTAACCCCTGGCTGGAGCAAAGTGTTCCCACACAAACCCTACTGGCAAAACTGGAAATTTTATTGCCTCGCTTTGGGGAAGCAGAGTTTCTGAACGGATTGCGTCTCCTTCAGAGAGGGCACCCTTTTAACTTGAGGCTCCTAGGCATCCTAACGAGTCCATCAAAGCTGTGAGAATAGGCAGTATCATCACATTTCATCATTTTCATTTTCTCTAATTCAAATCCTTAACCTGGGTATGGAAGAAAGCGACGAGCAGAGCTAGAAGCCAGGAGGTCAGGAGACTGAGACAAGAGGAAAGTCACATTCAAATCCTGCTTTTGTTATACGGGCCACAGTCAGCAAACATACAGTTTCTAACGTCTTGCCCTTGAGCCTCAGAAGCCACTTCCTCTGTGTTTGAGCTATTTTAGGGTGCATGTATTGAAAGGGAGAAAAAAAGCAGCAAGTCAGCATGCTGGGCTCTGAGCCATGTGGCTGCCATTAAGCACCCTGCAGCCCATGGCTGCTGCTCGCAGAGGATGCAGGTGCAGTGGGAGCTGCCAAGAGCTGCAGCAGACAGAAAAGGAGAGCAAAGGTCTGCAAACCACCAGCAGCTGCTGAAAGCACAAATAACATGGGTTAGTGGGAAACAGTGGTGATAGGTGGACAGTTGGACTGGATGATCTTAAGAGATCTTTTCCAACCTTAGTGATTCTATGAACTTCAAGAGTACTCCTAGGCACCTCTCTCCCTTACCATCTTTTCCTGAGGAACACTGGAGCAAATTAAGTTGCCTTTTTCTTCTTAGATCACTGGAGCTCCAGACATTATAATTACATTGTGTTGCAGGTCACTAAACACCAGTGTAGCAAATTGCTTCATTTTTAATCCAGAAAACATTAGTCTTTTGATTAAAAAAAAACCCCAAAAAACTAAAAAAGTAGTTAAATTTCATGTAGAAAACCCTTCTTTTCCAATCACGAAGCTGTTAAGGTGAGAAGCCTCAGGAGATCTCTTTGTTCAACATGCTCAGTGTCTGGAACAGACTCCCTGGAAACAGGCTCCAGCTGGGTTTTGACGATCTCTGGAGGAAAATCCACAGCCTTTGGAAAACCTGTTTCAGAGTACAACCATTCTCACAGTAAAAAGGACTTTGCCTCTATTTAAATAGAATTTCCTGCACTTCTACCTGTGCCTGTGGCCTCTTGTCCTGTCATCGAGCACCACATCCGGCTCCACCTTCCTTACTCTTCCCCACAGGTATTTATGTACGTGGGTAAGATCCCCCCAAGCCATCTCTTCTCCAGGCTGACAATCGCAGCTCTTAGTCTCGTTGGCAGCTGCTGCAATCCTTTAATCATCTTAACCATTTTAAGTATGTTAAATAATTTCTTTTAAATGGGCTCGAAAATTTCTGTAGTTCCTTTTCTGTTTGTTTGCTTGGCTAAAATATCCATCTTCCTCATGGTCTTTGTCAGATTATGTTTGTTTCTTACTCTCTAGTTTGATTTGAATAGCTTCTGGCAGGCAGACATCACTCTGAAGGAAGCCATGAAGAAGTTCAGCTGCTCAGCGCAAGGACCTGTTTAAAACTGAAGAACAACAAGCAAGCACTGTTCAGCAGAGTTACAACACTCACACCTAGCTGAGCTGGATCTGATGAGTACAAAGGGGCTGCGTGTTTTAAAAACAGTAGTCTGTCTCATGGAGTGTAAGTAGGCCAACACAGAATCCGAGAATTGTAGGGGCTGGAAGGGACCTCTAGAGATCATCAAGTCCAACCCCCCTGCCAAAGCAGCTCCCTAGCCCAGGTTGCACAGGTAGGTGTCCAGGTGGGTCTTGAACGTCTCCAGAGAAGGAGACTCCGCCACCTCTCTGTGCAGCCTGTGCCAGTGCTCCGTCACCCCCACTGTGAAGAAGTGCCCATCCACATTTGTGTGGAAATTCCTATGCTTCAGTTTGTGGCCAGTTCCCCTGTTCTGGGCCAAACGCTGCATTTCACTCTGAAAAATCCTAATTAAATTCTTAATTAAGAGAGATTTTAATCATGTCCATTTGTACTTAGCTCCCCCCCCTCCCCCACTTTATATAGAGCTTTCAGGTTGTATTTTTATGCAAACAAATTATTTTAATTTTACTGAGCAATGCAATTGCTGGTTGTCTTGTAACATGAATGATTAATGAAATTACGTATCATAGAACCATCAAGGCTGGGAAACACCTCTAAGATCACTTAGTCTGACTGTCCACCTACCAAAGACACTGTCCACTAAACCATGTCCCTAAATACTGCATCTGTCCTTTCCTTAAACACCTCCAAGGACTCCACCACATCCCTGGACAATCTGTTCCAATGCCTGACCACTCTTCTGGAGAAGAAATTCTTCCTAATATCCAACCTGGACATAGTGGAAGAAGAGGAAACATCTATATGATGCTCTGACTTTCCCTGCAGGAACCATGTCAGCCAAGTAACCTAGTTCTGCACACACCCCCACTTCGAAGGGGATGTTAAGAGTTTCATTCCAAAGTTCACATTTCTGCATGATTTGTTAAAACTGGATTAATGCTGACTGGCACCTACTCCACCATGTTCTGGACATGAAACTCCCCCACATTTCACACCTTTAATTGCCACTTAACTACCATCTTTCCAGCCCTGCATCTTCAGCCACACAAAGACCAGACATCTGAGGTAAAAGTCTGAAATTTAATGGCAACGCGTTTCTGAGTGTAGTATATACCAAATAAAATAAAATAAAAAATAAAATAAAGAAAATAAAGCAAAATAAACCAAGAAGGTTTACATGGATAATGTAGCCATTTATCAATCCCAATGACAAATTAATTCAACATCTAGAAATGATGCATCACAAAGATGTCTGCAATGCAAACACTGCTTTAGAGTGGAAATTACTGGTGCAGTTTATGGACCAAATATAAATTGAACAAATACTTAATACAAAAAATGAAAGTATCGCCTATGTGGGTGTCAGGAAAAATAATTTTACAGAAGTTCTTAGAGAACAACCCAACTAGGGCATTTATTTGAACAGGAGACTCCGTATAACATACTACAATCCAATTCCAGCAACGTAGTGTACTTCTGCTTCTTAGCTACAACCAAGCACGAAGGTGCACACCCGGAAGAGTTTAAGTTGTAGTAGCTTGTAATGCAATGCAATACTTGAGTTTAATATTGATTCCAGTAACATTCCAATTCTGCAGCAGCAATTCTGCATACTTTTCAGAAATCCATTGGAAATCAGTTAATGCTGACTTGCCATGGAATCCAGTGGTGTGAGGCCCATCTTCCTTCCCATCTCCTGCCAGCACCACCAGTAGAGAACGGGCATTTAATTTTCAGTTGCATTTCTTAAGAGCTGTTGAGATTCCCCTGGTAGATTACAGGTTCGAATTCGTGTTTTGTACATTGGGTCCTTCAATTGAAGACTGAAAGAAATGAAACAAATGGCAAAAAAATCTACTTCCACAAAAAATAATAATAAAAAAAATACGTAAGACTTGTGACAATAAATTATAGTCTCTTTCTTAGTGGTGAACAGAGTGATGAGTGAAGACACACAGCTCTGCTTTCAACCCGAAATTCAGTGTTTATCCCAACAGCGCAATGGGGGTGGACCATTTCAGCCCCACTCCTGCTCTGTGTGGACAGTTCATACCTCTCGCATCTTAACGGTAGAAACAACAATTCCCCAGCCACGTACAAGGGCATCTATACTTCTCTTCCACTCTTTTCACATTCCTGCATCCAAGCACACAGCAGTCACGCTCCCAGGGTCACTAAGGCAGCCCACACACTGCTGCCCACAGACGGTGTCTGGAGCAGAGGCTGGAACAAAGAACAAGGGCTGAGGAGCTGACTCCTTTCCCTGTCTTCTCTCCCACCAGGACTTCACAGCAAAAGCAGCTTTCTTCCTGAGGAGCTGCATGTGCACGCAGTCATCCATCCAAACAAGCACTTGATTTGCTCTGTCTGAACACGCTGCCTCACCAGTAACTAAGCTCCTCAAAAAAAAAATTAGCCTCAGCACCCCCAATTCTATGGTGTAGGGAAGGAGTGCCTCACTTACAGCTTTATCCATGCTCACAGAGAAATACAAACTGCCTCAAATGTGTGGGAGCGGCTGACAGTCCTGCATCATACATTAGTAACTTTCCAACTACAGCGCTCATCTCAGACGTCTCACTTATGCTATTACACTTCCCCAACTTCATACAAATTCTCAATGGTGCGGAAAACACTGTACAAAGCCACATTAAGGCACAAAAAGGTCAACAAAAAATGCAGCCCACTGGAGCCCTGTAAGCAGCCAATTCAGAAGCTGGCCTTGTAAAGTATGTACTTCGTTTATACATATTAAGCTTCTTGGTCAGTAGCAGCTCAATCCAGATGAGACAGTCTCTGCAGTCACAAGAGAAGCTGAAAGTGTTTATAGGGCCCTAAAACAATTTGCTGTGAGCAATCATGAATAATTATGCATCTAGGTACGCAGATATGGCAACAAATGTTAGTTTTCTAAGGGTGGAAGGTGGCCGTACTTCAATCTCAGTGCGTTACTCAACTTTATAAAAGCGAGGAAATACGGACATGAAGAAAATCAAAGTTGCACTGGAGGACACTGAGAGATTCAGAGGTAAACTGCAGAAGTTAACATCCCCCAGACAAGCAGCCATAAAGGTGTTGAAGGAGAAAGATGCTGCTGTCCCTACGTGAACGCTCAATGTGCAACTCCAAGGAGGATGAAGCCTGATAAGACAGTTTAAGTCAAGTGCTATTCTTCTGCTGTGGCTCTAAGTGATGGCAACCAGACCACCGGCATCGAAGCGTTATAGAAAAACTCACATCACCCCGTTCAATGCCACGGAGCTTTTTGGTCAGGTTTCTTCTTTCCTAGTGCTTCTGCCCCTCCACCCTCACAAGCAATGCTGACCACATCACAGCAGCACTGCCTTTGTTACTAATAAGCTGTTTTACTTCCGTGTGAAGAACGAACAGTAATGACAGAGCAGCAAAACTCCTGCTCACTAGAGTTAGAATGTTCCCAGTGTGTTTGAAATGAGAAAGTTCACAGCAACGTGGAAGAAAGAAAGAAAAAAAACAAAAAAAAAAACACACTATCTTCAAAGTTTCTATTCATTGTTTTACAGCGAGAAAACTTTTGTCAGGGTTTATTATAAAGGAATGGCAACAAGGAAACCAAATAAATAGTTCAATAGTTAACAGTATGCAATATAACAGTACTAAATTTCAATTACATAAAAATTAAACTTTGGAACAGCATCAACATGAAAGATTGTTTAGAAAACTAGGACTCAGTCCAAGATCTTCAGATATCTGTACATTGCAAAAACCAGTCAACTCTGATGCCCGGTTAGTCCAGGTTTTATTCTGTGAGGGACTGTGTCCACTGAGAACTATGACCCATCCGTATTACTCCCTAATCCAACTCTGCCCCATCGTACACATATGGTTGTTCCAAGTGTCTAAGGGGGAGCGATTGGGAAGCATGAGGTATGAGTTATGCTTCACTGTTTCAGAGGATATAGCATCTTCTTCTTCCTCATCTGATAGCTATATTGAAAAAGGTTACGCAATTTAGCCTAAGGATGCTTCTTTCTTTCTAAAGCAGCAGTTAGAACAGAACAAAAAGAAGGCAGCGATGACCTCATGCTCCCAGTAAAACCTCAGCTGGGTTCAGGGGGTGGGGAAAAAGGGGACAGGAATCAAGAGCTGATTTATCATTAGATGGACAAACAACTAAAATGTTGAAGCAAGGAGAGAGAACGTCAACCACTGCTGCAAATCCCCTCTGTCATTTTCTTTGCTGCCCACTCAGCAGCAGTGCGCAGACACAGAGCTGGGTTATCGCACCTGGCCCAATATAGGAGACAGAGGGAGCAGCAGTTACGGGTTCTCCAAAGACCGCCTTCAGGAGATTTACCACTCACCAGCACTGAATTTTACCATGCTCCCAAATAAAGAAACATCGCTACTATTTCTGGAATTGTCTACTGATGTCTTTACCTGTGGGACATACTCAATGTTTGCTAGAGAAACCCAGCTCACTGTTTAACTATACGCTAAATCCAAGTCTTTGGACGTGATGAAAAAGTAAAGAAATATATACATAGCGTAGTTTTGAAATCTGTCAAACCAGTCAAATTATTTCATACGTATTTTTTAGATCAGTAGATATGTCCACTAAAGTCAGGAGTGCTAAGAAATATTTGAAGAAAGCCCAGTATTAGATATGTGCATTGCATGACAAAGTGTATCCTAAAATATACTTCTCTTGACATCTGTCACTGAAACTCTTATGTCAGCTTCTCCAGAACATTTGAGCAACTGACAACATTTGTCAGCTATCCAGAGACAAAGAAAAAAAAACAAATAAAAATTACAAACAAAATAAACTTCCACCTTTGTCAAATTCCTGCCAGCCACTTGAAATCTTGTTTATTTCTTCCACGAAATTAAAAACTTGGCACATTCTCCTTAGATGCCGTTAAGCAACATTTTCTTTTATCTATTCATTGCATATCAGAGATTCCCTTGGCTAGGATATTTTTGTTTAGTAGAAAACACTGCTATGAAGTAACACACAGTTCAATAAATGAATTCTCCTGGTATTTCTTGCAGCAACGGTTCCTCAAACTTAAATCGTTTAGAAATGGCTTTCTGCTCAGTTGCTTTTTCTTTTTCTGACTGCCTACATTGTCCCAGCGTATATGAAGCCACTACAATAAGTTCTTCCGTCACCATTGATTCTTCTTCTTCGGCCTTCTCAACATCTACAGACTTTTCAGAGGCAGAATCTGCATTTTTCTGGCTGACATCACCACTCTCCCCTCCCGCACTCTTATTCCAGGCCCTGCAAGTAGGTTCATCACTCTGCTCTAACCAGGGGTGCTGGAGACATTCTTCAGCAGTTGCCCGCTCCCTGCAAAGGAACAAAGTGTTTAAAGAAGTGTCCAACTGAACTTGAAATCTAGTATCTTAAGATATTCATGCATTTTTCTTACGAGGATATGAATGTACTACACTGATAGAACTACAAATGATAGCCATTTTACCCCAAAAGACCAACAGTCCAAGAAGACAAACTGTTAATATCTGAAATAAAGGAGGTAGTTAAGATTTTATGACCAAAGATGACCATATTTCTGAGCAACTGTCGAAGACTTTCTCCTTGAATATGTGAAAATTATTCCATATTTACATATTTCCACAAACACACACAAAAAAAAAAACCCACCAAAAAACCCCCAACCAATTTAACCACCAAGATACAGTAGACAGTTCTGGTGGCTGACGCACCACGTGAAAAACTGTGGAACTTGCACAGAAAGCACTACTTCTGTAGTGGGAGCTGGAATTTCCAATTTGCCTCCCCTTAGGAAAGCATACAAATGAAACTATGAAGTGTAAGGTACTCTACCAATACATCAGGAGCAGAAGGCTCAAAGCGCAGCTCATGTAAGAGGCGCCAGCAGGGTACACAAATCAGAGGCCAGAATACTGCACCATACTACAATTTTCTGAAATTTTGAATTTCAGTGTTATAGTCGGATACATTCAGAATATACAAGTCAAGAGGGAAATGGAGAACTCTTTTTATGTGTATGAAAAGTAGCTAAGGTTGCCTTATACTTGAAAAACAAAAATTTAAGTACTCATTTTAAAACATGTATGCTAATCTGTAGGACTGGATTCAGTCGTGTGTTTTACTTACTCAGGTTTCTTCACCAGCAAAGTCTTGATGAAATCCACAGCAGACTCCGATATGAGGTCAAAGTCTTCTCCAGAGTAACTTACATTCATCTGAGATATATTTAAGAATGTTTCTTGTTTATCATCCCCTAAGAAGGGTGATATCCCTGTTAGCATAATATATGCCAGTACTCCAATGCTCCTAAATTGAAAGCAAAAAAACACAGAAATAGATTTATTTTTGTTCTGTTTTAGTTCTTTTCTATTTAAGCTTTCCAACAGTGTTATCGTGATCATTAATTTGTTCAACTTACCACATATCGGTTGCTGTACTGATAGGGTCATAACTCAGAATTTCAGGAGCTATTCAGGGGAAAAAAAATATATATATATATATTTTTTTCTCATACACAGACATGACGCTGTAATTACAGAGTGCAAAAGCAGACACATGGAAAAATTTAACACAAGACTGTCCCGCATCAAGTGCCTTATAAGAAGGTGTTTATATTCAAGTTATTTAAGCCATTACTATCATTGGTTAGTTTCAGGTAAAAAGAAAACTGTTTGCCTTTTATTATCACCTTCAGAAGCAAGGATCATCTCTTAACCAATTAAGAAAGCTCTCTACGAATCTCCTATTGAAAACTAATTTCAATATCCAACGTTCCACGTTGCAAAAACCCACACCCATCAAGAATACACTGTACAACTCAAGGTTATTTTCAAGCACATTTTCAAAGCCTGGAACAATTTTACTTTTTAATGAAATGGATACAATCCCCACCAGGCTAGAATACCATACTCAGTAGAGCATGTCCGTTTCAACCTCTAATCCAAGTCATCACTTGTTATCAATGCTCAGATTTGTCTAGACCATGTACTCATTTTCAACACAAGCACAGAACTGTCAGTCACTAGACTGGTGATTCCAACTTCTGCGGCAGTATCAAGTCTAAGTAATAACTTGCTCTTCCGACACAGTAACTACACAGCCAGCCTGGCATTCATCCAGTTTTGAGACAATTCTCCATTGATGATAGTACCTTCCTCCTCAAGGCTGCACCAATGTTGTAGTAGCAACTTACCTACATATTCTGGAGTTCCCATAATTTCTCTTAGCTCCTCACTGCTCTTCATTATCCTGGAAAGGCCAAAATCCACTATCTTTATGTCTCCCAGAGGAGACTTACTGGTTAGTAGAATGTTCTGTGGCTGAAAAACAAAGCAAGTAGATGTTCAATATCACCAAAATCTTATGGCTATGACATCATAAAATTGCATAATTATTTTAGAATAACGATAATACATTCTGTAACATGTACAGTACCCACGATTTTTTTTGCATTTTTTTATTTTTAAACCAAAGGTGAGACAAATCAGCTTGAAGCAGTGGCAGGATTTCCAGTTCAGAACTGAAAATTAAGCGTCTACCTTTCTTCACTTAGAACTCACACAGAAGACATACCAGCAGGTACCATTTAGCAATAGGATATGAAGATCTCCACGTTTGTGCCTTTAGTCCTTCATACCACCTTTCATCCCTCTTTGTTCCCTCCTGGTGTAAGATCTCTCTCATTCGAGGGTGTCCTAAAACACTCAACTGTTCAAAAAGCATGAAAACATGAAACTGTCTTGACTATACCTGTTTAAAGAAATTCCATTGTAACTGACCGCAATCTTGTTCAAAGTACAAACAGTTGTATTACAGAATACTAACTGGGGAACAGTAAAAAAAAAAAAAAAAAAAAAAAAAACAAAAAAACAAAAAAACAAAAAAAAACCATAGCAGCCTGAAAAACAGGTTTTTAAGAGCATCACCTTTGGATAAGCTTGTTTGCTCTGACGTCACCAGATCTTGGCTGTCATTCCTCAGCACAAACTCTGCGGTCATTCAGGATTCCCTTCTATTTTGAATGGAAGCTGAGTTTAAAAAGCTATTAAAAAACTTAAAACTAACTAGAGACAGTGGGTCTTAGTTTTTTGCAACTGGAGCATATCATTGCCAGACCAAGTCCCGTGCCTCCCCACCCTGGGCCAACGATTACACTGTGTTCTGTCATCAACTTCTGCAAGCAGTGACACTGACAGTTCACACAACGTCCATGCTTCTGGTGAGTCCAACTTCCATGAAAACGATGAAGGCTTTATTTCCTGAGAACTCGGATTATCACATATTAATGGTGGTAGAAAAGGGAGGAGGACAAACAAGTACGAACACAGAAGCAACCACTGAGGGAGACAACCCAACTGGATGAACACCAACACCTACTGTTTTATCCTATTCACAGAGCTGTTCTTTTTCATTCCTACATTAATTGTGACAGACTGATTTCACTTTAGCATCCTTCCTATTGATCACAGAAATGAAGCTGTACAAGAACATTTAAAATCTTGGCCTAGTTCTTCTTGCTGCAAGACCTGAATAAATGCAAGTTCTTTCATTCCTGTAAATTTAAGCCAGGGTATTTAAAAGGAACACCAAGGTGCTGTCTGTTTTCTATTTGTAAACTTATGTATTAAGAACAGCGTATTTTCTCTATATCAATTGGGATCTGGTGGCCTAACAAAGGCTTTTGGGGCTGTATATTACCATATGCTTTATAGCTCACATTTTCTATTCTGAATTTGTTGTAACGTAGCAAGCATCTACAAAAAAAAGAAAAAAGTAAAGAAAAGGTGGTCAAGCCTCCCAAATTAACCTCTGAGATGTTCTTCCCAGTGGGAAATTTAGTTACATTCTGAAGAGGTAAAGAAGAAGTATGAAAAAAGCATTTGCTCTCTATATTTAAATGAGGAAACATTTTTAATGGCAAGAAATGTCAGTACAAGCTCACTCATGACCCTAAATCTATTCATACTGAAATAACACCAGTTTTCTTCTTTTAAGGAACGACTATGAGGTTCAAATGAAGTGATAGTCCAAACCCAGCTTGAAACCCTGACGGTGCTGCAGCTTTAGAACTACTATCATTTTCAGCTCAATACAATTACTCTAAAACTTAAAGGAAGTACTTTACATGATAAGAAAATGATCTATCTTCCTTCTTTTTTTTTTCCCCATTGCAGTAATATATCTAGCCTTGCCAGTACGTTGGCTTCCTGCAGAGACCAGAGATGGCCAGGCTAGACTCTCTCCTGCTGGCCATTTTGCAAAGGGCCTGGTTGTGCCTCTAGCATCGTGTACAAGTAACACCAGTGAAAAGTGTAACTAGTTACTGCAAACACTGGCCAATCTTAATTTTTTCATTAAGTCAGACTGAACTACTATCAGATGAAATAGCTCAGCTCTCTTGATCTTCTGAACTTCAGTGTAAAGGACAAAATAAGACAATACATACAAAGACCTGTTCCCTTCCAGCAATTTAGGTAAGTAGCACAGATCATTTATAGCACACACCCTTAGAAAAATGGTCCTCTTTCAAACCTACCTTGCAAATAGGTTTTGAAGTTCTGTAAAAAGATGATATAATGTCAAAAAAAAATCCACGTATTGCATATTCCCCATTGTTCTAGAAGCCTCTATCAAGAGTTTGGCCATAATGCTTCATGTAAACTCAATCAGCTTTCAAAACAGCATAACTATGGATGCATAATTATGATCATCTTTTTAAACTAAAAAATGTCTCACTGTAACATGTAAAATTAATGAAGCATCTGATTCTACATAGAACAAACAAGTTTTTTTTTTGTTTTTTTTTTTTTTTACAATGCATTTTTAGGTGAGGAAATTTTACTCTGAAACCCGTGAGACAAGGGTTACATCTTAGTAGATGACAGTTGACAGAAGTTTTATTGTTTGTTCTTACACATCTATGCAGAGAAAACTGTACCCAAACTTCCTGGAGACAGGAAGCACCCAAGGAATCATGGGACAAACAGGAAAAGTAGACTGGTTGGAATATCCTGAGTACATGGTGTGTGAAAAAACAGTAAAGCAGGCTGATCAGTCTGCCCTAAGAAAAAGTTTAATGTCTCAAATATCTTTAAGGACAGAGGAATTTGCTTGGGGGCTTGTTTTTTTTTTTTTTTTTTTTAGTGAATGTATTCACAGAATCACAGAATTGTAGGGGTTGGAAGGAACCTCCAGAGATCATGGAGTCCAACCCTGCTGCCAGAGCAGCTCCCTAGCCCAGGTTGCACAGGTAGGTGTCCAGGTGGGTCTTGAATATCTCCAGAGAAGGAGACTCCACCACCTCTCTGTGCAGCCTGTGCCAGTGCTCCGTCACCCTCACCCCGAAGAAGTTCCCACACACATTTACGTGGAACTTCCTATGCTTCAGTTTGTGGTCATTTCCTCGTGTCCTATTGCCACACACTGCTGAGAAGAATCCAGCCTTGTCCCTTCGCCTTCCACTCCTTAGGTATTAATAGGTATGGATCAGAACCCTTGAGTCTTCTTTTTTCAAGGCTGAACAGACCCAGGTCTCTCAGCCTTTCCTCATCAGAGAGGTGCTCCACGTCCTTTATCAACTTCGTAGCCCTCCGCTGGACTCTTTCAAAGAGAGATCCCTGTCTTTTTTGTACCAGGAAGCCCAGAACTGGACACAATACTCAATATAAATAACCAAATACATGCAACTTTCACTAAAGAACAGATACAATAGGGTGGCAGTGCACTTTATTCAGCAAGAAAATCAAGGCAAGTCACATAAATTGAGCAGCAAGATTATAGTCAGGATAGGTTCTGTGGAACCTAGGTGCTCTATCTGCTTAAAAATAAATAGTTGTGGCCTGACTGTTCGAGAAATTTGAACTCCACATAAACTGTTCTTATGCTTTAAAAGGTTAATCTTAATTTTCAACTCTTTTTACCTAGGTGTTCACTTAGACAAGAAATACCACACTTCTATTAATACTAATATATTGGTGTATTGACTAATACTTATGAACTAATGAATGCTAACATGTTCTAATGAACACTCAATCTTACTTTTCTTGGAATACTCATTAAAAAAACACTCCAGATGAAATTTCTCAACAGGACACTACCTCTATAATTCAATTAGTTTACTTTCTGAACATGGGTGTAAAGTGACAGCCAAAGCAATTTTCAAATGACAGCTCTTAATTCCTCACAGTACACAACATCTTGGGAACCACACAGAAGAAAAAACGTGTCCTTTGGATAAGCACAGTAACACGTATTATAGAGAAGCACTGCTCAAAGCAGTTAATCGGCAATGTACAGCTTTATCTATCTCAGTCAAGCAGCAGCTAGTCCTTCTTCAAATTCCCTATTTTTTTTTATTATAATTTAAATTCTTTCCCATTCCTAACTAATTAAGCTTTACCAAACACCATCAAGTCGAACAGCTGATGAAAAAAGCTTTCCTTACTCAGCAGCTTTTAAGTGCCATTAAGAGGAGACAAAAGACTCACAACTACACTCTATGCACACCCTGCAAATTAAATAGAATTGACACAGTGCTGCTGAATGATATTTAATTTACACTCAGTAGCATTATATTTACTCTTCTCTGTGTCAAAACTGGTTTACATTATTGTGTTTTCATATTAAAAACACATGAAGTTTCAACCATGTTTCACAAGAAACACTTTTGGAAAGAAATAATTAGGCAAGAACCCTGCTAAGCCACATCAAAATACTCAATTTTTCTCATATGTAAGTTTTACACCTAGTAAAGAGTCAGACAGGAGCAACATCAAGCTGTCAGCCTCACAGATCCAGTTGATCAGATTTATAAGACGAGACTAAGACAACAAACTTACAGTCGCAGTCTAACAACCACTTAAGCAAATTCTTCTTCTATCACATCACAAAAAGCAGCACCCAACTAATTGCATATTATAAAAGCTAGCAAAGCAATGCTAGGCCTTTTAACCTCTGTTCTGGAGATGTTCTATTTTACCACATCAGTTTTTTGATCAGTTAGAAAAAAGCTTGCTTAAAAAAATTCCCAGCTTTGAGAAAGCTATTTGTTTGCAAGCTGGAATCAACTCTCCACTGTACTTTCACAATTAAGTGCCATAATAACATATAAACACAACACATTTCTTATTAGATACCCAGATACCATGGCTAAGGAACAGCGCAGCTTTAACTTCAAAAAAGTACAAATACATACTGCCCACAAAAGACGTGTTTTAATTTCACATTAATTGCTCCAAGAGAATTCAATGGAAATACTTTTGGCCAGCACAGTATAGGTACAGATGAAGCAGAGAGACCCTGAGTGCCTTCTATAGACATACCAGAACTTCAGTCCTCTTGGACACTTACCACGTGCTAGGAAATTTTCATTAAATATTAGTACAATTATTTGATATGTGTGACTAAATCAGTAGGCCACAAAGTTTTAACAGATTCTGGGGAGATTTAAATAAAGGTAACACTGACAGATGAGACATTTGTGTACAAATATTACTCGTTTTCTGCTTTAGCTGATTAATGGTTCATGATTTTCAGTTAAATGTAAGTATGTACAGCTTGATACAGGAAGCTACTGGTAGCTTTGTACTGCTAAAATGCAATGAAGTATAAATAAGGATTCTGGTAACAGAAGACATATACAGTGCCTCACTACTTGCTTAGTAAATAACAGACTAATTGGACACATACATAGGAGAATTAGAAAACGTTAACACAAGACAGTCTTCATACTGGTGTGTTTAGAAAAGTAGTTCAACATCAAAATAGAATAAAATTGCTTTATTTCATAAGAACGTAGGGATGAAAGCTGCATAAAATTAGTTCTAGCTTACTAAAAATCCCTGGGTTACAACTCACAACTGTACACAATACTCTGGCTTTCTTAGGACAAAGAAACCCATTTTTTATGATAAAGTTATGTTCTTAGTATGACGTGACCAGTGAGGAAGCCAGCATTTAAGAAGTAAGAAAAGTACTGCAACTCATACCTTTAAGTCAAGATGAACCACATTGTTTCTGTGCAAGAACGAAACTCCTTCTAAGATCTGCTTCATAAGTCGTTTCACATCCTTCTCTTTGAAGGCTTCCTCTCTTTCAGCAACACACTGGTCAAAGATCTCACCTCCAGCAGCACTACAGAACAGTACGAATGTTAGTTTTTGGAATAATAAGCTATAGCACTCATTTTATTATACTAGCACGGAAAAGATCAGCAGATGGTATCATCCAACGGTGATATTTTCAGTTATTAAACATTCTACAAGCTCTAACGGTCTAGCAAGACTCCCATTCAGTATGTCAGCTTTCAGAAGAAGCAAAGATAATATTCCCTGACTTACGTGAAATAAGAGCCTACAGAAACTCTTGAGACTATTTTGGAAACATAAGTGACTATTCTCAAGAGATGAATACCACATTTGTTTAAGGGCAGTGTTAAACGTAAATGTGTTTTTTGCTATTTCTATTAAACTACATGGAAACTTGGCCAAAGTAAGCCTTTGTAAACATGGTACAAAATAGTTCCAGCCCTAACTCTCCTCAAAACACTTCGTACAGACTCAGAAAAGCCTAAACACAGAGTTCATATTTGAGTTGTTTGTGAAAGCTCTGGTGTACAGGGGTGCACCAAGTTTCCACACAGCTTTCATCTCAAAATATTTTTGAAAATTTCAGCTGTCAAGAGCTTGATTCCTTATCTTTCGCTTATATATGCTTACATAAATAAAAGAAAAGCAGGAAAATAACTAACTACAGATGAAAACATGTTTGTCAAGTACTCTAAAGCAACATACAAGATCATCTCTGTAGCAACAGAAATAAGCAGAGGCTCCATCTTAGAACGAGAACGAGCAAAACAGCATGAGAATAGAGCAATCGTTCAAATGGATTTTTGAATAACTACTGAACAATGTATAGATGGTATCAACATTTCTGTTCTGTGTGAAATTCCATGATCAGATGGGTGAGAGATGGTGAAACCCCCTAAGGGCAGTTGTCTTCAGTTACCTCACCATGACTTTGCACAAACATAGATCTTTACTGATGCATAACAACTTCTACCTTGGCTTGCACTTTTAAAAATAAATTACAGTACTTAAGCCACCCAGAAGAGAAAGACATTTTCAACAAGGACCTGACAAGCAAACAAGGCAGTTCCATAAAATGGTGAATCTGATATATGGACCGAGGGAAAAAAAAAAAAAAATCACTTAAAAACACTCAGTGTTTTAATCTTCTGAATTCTAACTTGGTTGATGTGGTCCCTGAGCCTTAAAATGCCTCATGATTTACATTTTTATTTATTTTTATTTCATCTTCCCAGATAGTCTCATGCTATTTAAAATTCTCACTGGAGATTGTCTTGCAAGAAAAAATAAATGTAGAAGATGGTTACATCTCAACTTTTTACTTAGAGCTTCGTATTTCTGTTCATTGCGCTGGCTGATACAGCTGTATGATTTGCTTTATTAAACTAATTTTTTCTTTTCCCCTTGAAGAAGACTATTAAACATTCTTCTTAATCCCGTACCAAACATGAAAGAAGTTTTCACAAAGTGAGTGTTAATACTTCAATTCTTGAAAAATCTATGCTCCTGACACTGTCCATTACATTTCTTCAGCATGTTTTTATTTAATTCAAGGAAAAAGACAGCTATAGTCCAGTTTTGGACAAGATCCAGATACTAATTACATTTTTTAAAACGGACATGGATAATTTATTCTAATATTTTAAATCACATTCCTTTTTAAAAAAAGCAGCGTCACTTGGAACTTCAAGATAAACATATAAAAACGCCTCCTGTAATCAATAAATGAAACAAATTCCATTTTCAGAGTGTCATAATATGTTACTCAGAAGACTAATTTAATACTTGGTAGCATTAAATTTTAACGTATAGATAGTGATAAAACCCACTACCAAAAATACTACTATGTTTCACAGCAGCAAGCCTGGGATTTTGATGGTATCTCTGCCGCCTGTAACAAGAAAAGCATTAATTCTGCCATTTCCATCTAGGTGAAATAGGACTCATTCCCCAAAACGGCTACCAAACAGGGATGACACTTTCTTCTTTAATAAGCTTTAATGAACTCAGCTGAGAATCAGCATGAGGTAGGTCTTACAAGGCCCTGTATGATGTATGCCTACTTAATACACATATGCTACAATTAAGCTACACTAACAAATTAGAATACTAAAGTAGACACCAAGCTAAACCACAAGCTACCCAGAATTTTAATATTAGACTTAAATAACTTTGAATTTTCTTAGAAGTCAAGGCAAGAAGAAGTTGAAACAAGATGTCTCATTACTGAAATGAAAAGACAAGATAATACGAGAGTAGAAAACCCTAGATACAAAAAAATGTTTTCAAATAAAAGTATTTAAGTAACTGGCAGCACTTTTTAAAGATGACGAACTTAGGCACCTTCAGAAGTGAGCCAAACAAATAAAGCCTTTAGACACATACACCTACTTCATGACGTATGAAACACGGTTGTTCCCAGCCAACAGACATAAGTACTTAGCTTTACAAAGAAGTTTCACATGGAAAAAAAAAAATGTTTTAACACGCAGTGTTTTTGTTTTTAAATCAACTTCTCTATTTAGACTGTAGATAGAAAACCTGCCTCCAGACTGACTTTATCTCAAAATTACCACACTTGAACATACACTTAGTGCTCTTTAGAGGAACATGGGGGATTTGCAAACTTCCTAACTGCAAGATTGTTTTGGGTATTGTTGCTGTGAACTTTAAGCAAAACAGTCAGCGGACTGTGAGCCAGCTCAGTCATAGGGGTTTGAAAGCACAATGTCAAATTGAACTCCAAGAAGATTCTCCTACAGCTCTGTGCTTATTTTTGCCAGGCTGCTTAGCAATACTTTCCACTTAGTTATTTTGTATGCCCTAGATAGAGGTCAGGGAAAAAAAAAAAAAGAAAAAAAAAAGAGAAAAAAACAAAACAAGGAAGCACAGGAGAGACAAAAATACCTCAAAGTATTACAAACACAACATTGCTGTGATTTCAGTACCCGTGCAGATCAAGAGTTCCCAGGTGTTTAACATGTACCCATTTTCCCCTCCAAGAAAACATTTTCCATTAAGTTTTTGCTCTGAAAGTAGTAACTATGAAGTAACTGCTCTGCAAGTTACTAGGTACCCTGACCCTCCTCCAAAGAAAATCCCCTAGTAAATAAAAAGCAAAGAACTGTCTTTAGGACAATAAAATATTTAGGTGAACAAGCCATCTTACTCTGGAAAAGATGGATAAGGAAATATTTAGGGGCGTGACTTCTTGAAACTCAAGAATTGTTTAGAATACATAATTTCTACACCTTACAAAGGAAGTGCATAGGAGAGAAATAAGATTATTTATTTCCAAACTACAAAGCTGCAGTGAGTAGAATACTTCAGAAACTCATGTATTTATGACAGTGCTGTTGTATCACTAACTTCTATATAGTCTTTATACAGTCTCGGGGTTGGACTAGATGATTTTGAGGCCCCTTCCAATCCCTACAATTCTGTGATTCAAGCTAAATCCAAGTGCTTTTAATCACTGAAATCACGCTAACATTGTTACTCCTAAACAGAATGACTGAATAGTTAGAAGTCAGTTGATGTCTAGAACGTTAATCGTGGTTACGACTACACTGACATTAAATTCAGAGGAGACTGAGCCTCTTCCCGTCTCCGTGCACTGTACAAAATTCTACATCCTTTTTCTTTCAAGTGTATTTACAATACATCAGCATTTCCTTGGTTAGGTGTACCATTAGGTGGCAAGTATGAGAGCAAATTCACTGAGAATTTCTGAAGTGTAAAGCTACCCTAACGTACCGATGTGACCAAAGACAAAGATTACTGAAAATCCATACCTGACGAGGACATAAGTATGAGCAGAAAAGCATTCCTACACATTAAACTGCACAGACTGTTGTTTTGGTTTGGTTTGGTTTATTTAATAAAGTTCCCCGTTCCCAGACAAATGCATACTCCTCCTGCCTCTCCCATCTTTCTGATCAAGGAGCCTAAGAGTTGAATGAAATGCAGAGTGCAAGGTAACCAACACAGTTTGAGAAGTTTCTCTCAGAAACTTCACTGTTGATCTGAGATAGCCATTTAGTAATAAACCTTTGTTAACTGCTCTACTAGGTAGACAAGGTGCAGGCATCGGAAACAGCACAGGCATTACCAAGACAACACAGACAGTAACACTACCCAGGTCCAATAGGTAGAAAAAGTACTTACTTCACCGTATCAAATAAACTCCAACCATCTCCTCAAGATGATGAAGATGACTTTCTTTTTGCTTAAAGTAAGCAAGACAGAAGTCTACTCTACATGCACAACATTCTGGCAGGTAACTATCCATTTTGCATCCAATTATGTGCATCCAACTCATAATTCCCTTGATTTTGAAGTTAGACAGACAAATTTGCTTAAAAAGGTGACCCACTAACAAGCTAACATCTGTTCCTTCCATGGATGTATTACCACATAGTGATGAACACTAATAACAACGCCTGCTTGAAGCACCAGATGCACTGTTTCTCTTTCTTTCCAAAGAATCAGAAGTCAGTAGGTCATACACAATTACTGAGCCCAAAAGCTGCAGGGAAAAAGCAATTCTGAAATCATCTGAACGTGTCAGATTTTCTGTACTTTTACCTTTTTCACTGAACATCTAGGTTTTTAATTCCGTTTTCACTAAAACAGAAAAACGTCACTGTTCCAAAGGATAATTCCAGGCTTTACACACTACCCCCTTCAGACTAGCTCTTTCAATTCTCTGCAGTTTGTTTGCACAAAACCTTAAGAAGTCAGTGTTTGTGCGGATACAGATGCAGTTCTGCCATCCTACAGTTAAAACTAAGGCTTAAGGCTCAGTGTCTTACAATGCTTGGAACTGACGTTAACACTTTGTAGGCAATTTTAAGTATGCTTTCTGTCAAATCCGATTCTGTTTTAAAGACAACCCTCCACACGATTAAGATTTCTTCCTGCAAAGGCAGAACAATGACACCTCACCTCCTCACAACAGACCAGACCTCAAGAGAGGAAACTTCTAAATCTTAGCAGATAAAAGTTATTGGGCAACAATTAAGTATTTTTCTCCTTTCCACGATAAGGATCTGCCACACAGACCGTTGAAGCTTAACAGAAACTGAAATGCCCTAGAGAAGCTTACAGTCCAGATACGTTCTTTAATCCTTTGCATACAAAATGTCAGAAATCTACTAGCGTTCATACCTGTGCTGTTGCAACATGCCTCTGGAACATGCTGACATGAAAGAAGCAGCCAGACATATTTGCTGAAGTCAGTGAAAGAGCGTTTTTTTTTTTTTAATTTACAACTCCGACACAGCTATTTATCTGCAACAAGGTATGAGTGATGCATATAAAAATAATCACGATGCTAATTACTGAACAACCTAGTTACTGGCTAATACTTAGTTCTCCTACAAAACATTTTGAATACAGAGTTCTAAATGAAGACCAGCCATTTTGCTTAACAACTGTCATAAAACCTAATGCTCATTTCAAACTCTGAATTCTACCGCTTGTGTTCTCAAACTGTATTCTCATTAAATCTGCTACCAGTGCTTAAAACATATACTTTTTCATCTCCAGTACCAGCAGTCACGACTCCAGACGCTCTATGACGCTTCTGTATTATAATGAAAAATTGAACATTTCAAAAATCACTCATAGCCCAACGCAGGAAAAAAAAAAAAATTTATGAAAGAAGTTTGCCTTCGTAAAAAAAAAAAAAAAATGAAAAAAAACCCAACAAATTAAACCACCGCAGTCTAATTCCATTTCACTGAACTTCGAAGATGCGGTTTCTTTTGGAGTAACATCAGATTTGGGCACATATCTCACCATTCATTTGTGTAATCAGAAGAGAACAGCTGTACAAACCAGACTTCAGCAGGATAGGTCAAGTCACTTCTCAATTACCAAGCCCCACTGTTACTGTCACAGTTATTTTAAATCTGTAGGGTCTGAACATGATCTTAACTGAGCTGTTCAACAGCAAAAAGCATTTGTCTACCTGTCAGAATCCTATATGAAGAAAAACTAAGCCTCTGGAGTATCAGATGAGCATTCAGAGCTATAGAACCACCTGCCTGGACAAACTCAGGGAGGAAAAACAGTTAAGTGTAGGGTCACAAGTTACATGTCACTATTCCAGGTGAATGTGGAATACAAAAGATTCAGAATTAAAATAGTTTCACAAGTCTTATTTTCTCCAAAAAGACACTGGAGTGCTATGTTTGGAACACATCTCAAGTGCCTGCCCTAAAGGTCTTCAAATAAACACCGACATAGCTCTCTTGCTTTTTTCCATCAAGTGGACGACATGCTCTTGCCTGCATCACGTTAAGGAAAAGCAGTCAGCCACCCTGTGAGCACTGAGCATGGGAGTGCTTGCTGTTCTAAGCTCCTGTACTTCCCGAAAGACCATGCAGGTGGAATACTTCACAGCTGAACCAGACAGGGCACCCAAGAGAAGCAAAATCTCTATGCTAACTTCCTTAGAAGTATGCTATCCCAGTTAACACTAATCTTGTGTTCACTTAGATGTTTACTTAAAGGTATGCTACACTGAGAAAAGCAACAAATTCAAATGCTGGTCAGCTTTGTCTACACATAACTCCAACAATTTCCTCCAAGAAAAACAAACCACGAACAAAACATCTTCTGAGCGAAACAATCTGTTTAGCTTAATTTTCATAGTTTTTAATTGAGGGTAGAAAAGAGAGGTGGTCGTTAACTACGAAGCTCTTCACTCTTGATTGCAGCAGGCTTTGTCACTTCCATTAAAATACACGGTGTTAAGTTTTAATACCTTTTTCAAAACAGGTAAAATGAACAGACTTCACTCCAAGTGTGGAGTATACGCAGTTCAGATTTCACTTAAGATTTTTTCATTGTGTATTTAGTTCACATTTCAGCCTTGAAAGATACTACAGAACTGGAAAAAGTGTTATATTCTGCTACAGTTACAAGTCTGCTCGTAACTTCCTGCAATACTGATTCTCTTGGCAAGTTTTTGAGCTCAAGCAAGTGACAGGCAAGCAGTAAAATTGCTTTTCACATTATTCATATGGATGCAAAAGAGTTTTAAACTACAATTTTAAGCAAATACTGAATTATTACTAGTACTTACTATTCCAGGACTAAAATCATCTCCGTTGCGGTTTCATAAACTTCATGCAAGTTAATGACCCAAAGGTTGCATTGCGCCAATTCAAGGACTGCTATTTCATGGATTATTTCCATCCGACAGTCTTGGCCCTTTCTTCTTTTTCTCATGAATTTTGCTGCAAACTCTCTTTCAGTGTCTTTCTGGATGCATTTCTTCACCACTGCAAATTTTCCTCTGAAATTAAAGAAGAATTGTAAGTCAGAACTAAGTCCCTTAGTGACAGCTTCAGTATAACCCTCATAAATTACAATTTCAGAAAATCTGAACTAAATCACTATTAAGGGCGTCCTCTAAAATTACAGAGATGCATTGCTGAGTGGTAGCCTCTACTATAAAGAGTTTAGGTTACACTCTGGACTGTGATGTTCTTATCTCCATTAAAAATAAGGATTTTAAAACAGAAAACAACTGCAAACTATCAGTTCAAGTAACCTCAAATCTTCAAACATACACCAGAAATAAGCTGTGCTAGTTCAGAAAGTTAAGGTATCCTTTCATAAAAAGCTAGTAAAAAGGGATACAAACAAACAAATTATTCTTTCTGTGACTATACTTCAGTAAACTAATTGCCCAGTTACTGTTTTCACCGCAGTGTTCAAGGGAACATTCTAACAGTTTTTACAGTAATGAAAACACGAATACAAGCATACCCCATGCAGAACTGAGCACAACCCACGTTAACGAGTATCATTTCTGACAAAACACAGTGGATGAGTTACACCAAGCCAGCAGTCCAGTTAAAAAACATGCTGCAGGACTTTCAGAAGTCTTCCCTCACAGCATTTTGGGCCGAAGTACCTGCCCTAAACTTCCCAAGCCTCCTGCTCCACTCAATTCCATTCATGATTTCTGGAATGAAAAGCTCTATGGGCTAGTATATCAGCTAACGGTGAATCCTCATCCCTTGAGCTATACCATACAGGTATAACGTTAGACAAAATGACCAATTTTACTTCCATGTCAACATTTTCTTATAAAGCTGTAGGAATAGCTTGGAGAGTCATCCCTGTTTCCTTATTTAACTTATTGCAGGGTAGCTAAAACCAAAATTAGAGTCCTGATCTGGTCTGGAATACAATTTCTTGAGTCTTGCCTTTCCTATGTCCAAGCTGAAATACACAGAATTAACTAATTCAGCTCGTGTCTACAGTTTCACTCTCGCTGCTCCTAACCTAGACTGCTTTCCACGAAGAGTAACTGCCGAAAGCACTTGTGGTCACCCTGCTTATAATAGAAATTTGTTTCAAAATCACCCAGCTGGAATTAAGTCAAATAAGCATCCACAAAGTGGATATCCGTTAGTCAAGCTCACTACAACAGTCTAATTTATAACTACTGATAACAGCCACGGTTACTCAGGAATGCCACCCAAAAGCCTTACGAATGGCTGCGTGCCTGCTGCAGATCTGTCAGAAAACAACAACTGTTTGTAGCGTGTACAGCTCATCAAGAACACTGAAACATTCCAGACATCATACGCTCCCGATCCCCAGAATATTGCAAGGATGGTGATTCCTTTAATCAGAGTTCTAGGCAGCCTGTGATTAGTGTTGTGGCTCTAACAGTAAACATCCCTCCAGTACTGCAACCCTAACCACAATTGAGAACAACCTTCCAGCTGTAGCCAGAGAGAAGGGTTTTAAGCTATCCCAAATGAAGATGTGAGTCTTTATGACTTGCGGACAGTGTAAAGTTATGCATTTAATAAAAGCATTCCAACTGCTGCTGAAGCTGCATTTCAGCACCAAATCCAAACAGTGCACGTGGAGAAAAGCAGCAACTATTCCAAAAGAAGAAAGAAAAGTAGTTAAAAAAAAAAGAGAAATTATTTTAATACCTAGTGGATACACAGATACTGTGCTTTTAAACTAAAAATCTGAGCCACTGGGTCAACGCATACCTGTTTTTAAGAAGAATCACTCATGCAGAATCACACTGAATGGCTTGAGTCGACAGAGACCTTAAAGCTCTTCTAGTTGCAGCCCCTTGGTGAAGGCATGGAAACCTCCCACCAGATCAAGCTGCCCAGGGCCCCACCCAGCCTGGCCTTGAACATCACTCCACTCACCACCCTCTGAATAAAGAATTTCCTCCAACTCTAATCTAAAACTCCCATCTTTTAGTTTAAAACTTGCTTTGCTCTTAAAAACAAACGAACAAACAAAAAACCTGCCTTCCTCTAGTGCTATCAGACAGCATAAAAAGTCAGTCCCCTTCTCATCATAAGCTCCCCTCAAGTATTGGAGGGCTGCAATGATGTCTCCATGAAGTCTTCCCCAAGCTAAACAAGCTCAGCTCCCTCTGTGTTTTTTTTCCATACAAGAGGTGCTCCAGCCTTCTGACTGTCTTTGTGGCTCTCCTCCAGACCTGCTCCAACAGCTCCACATCTCTCTCATGCTGTGGTCCCAGACCTGGATGCAGGACTCCAGATGGTGCCTCACAAAGGCTGAGTGGAGTGGGACAATCACCTCCTTCGCCCTGCTGGACACCCTTCTCTCTCCAAGTCTTTTCTCCATAGGGCTCCTCCCAGTGTGCACACATAGCTGGGACTCCCCCAACCCAAGTGCAACCCAACCCTGATACTTCTAACCAATAGAACTAATTATGCACCTACCTAGATTCACATCTGAGACTATTTCAGAATCAAAGATACCATCCACTGGAAAAAAAATCATCAAAGCAGTAAGTTAAGCCAAGAGACAAGTTTCTAAGGATTTCCTTTTTGACAGAGACCACGGAGAAGACAGAAATAAAGACAGGTATGAACAAGCTTTCACATAAAGCACACCCAGATGGTGCATCTTTGTGTTTCTTAAGATCTTGCTTATCAAAATTCTTTTCAAGAAACGGATCTGCTATTAAATTGTGAAAACAATTAAGCATCAGCATTACCTGTTTAGCTACATTAAGAGGAGCTACCAGGGAGAACTCTACATTGAAGGGAGATTGCATTGAGAGGTAATACTTCACGCTCCTCTCTGAAGTTAATAAACGACTGTCAGTCATCCAAGCAAACAAAAATGCTTTTAAGGGTGACCTGAATAGAAAACGAGTTGTTCTCAGTCTTCACAAGAGCCTCAGTCAAGAATTATGATTTAAGATATCATATCTGATCATAAAGAAGCTCAATGTCATCTTTCAAGACTGCCAACAGAATTAGTATTACTTTATCTGGCATACACTATGGCTTAAAGGAAGAGCCTCGCATCACCAATCAAATGTCGAACCAGAATTTATGTCACATCAATTAATTCTGGCTGGCAAAGGGAAACAAAGAACTAACCTTACTGTTAACAGTTTTAAGACGAGCTAAAAAGCACAGTCACCGCTACAAGTATCAGCAATTACTATTATTATTTTTTTTCCGAGATCCGTAACACTACATGCAGTTTATTACATAATTCATGTCAAACATTTTTTCCACAGGGTGACTTTCCTCTACATTTTCTGATTTCCAAAGAGCCAGAGTGTGAGGAGGTTCCATTTCTGACGTACATGGATGTTTCCCCACATAAGCCTGCTCTCAAATGGTGCAATCAGCTGCTTGCAAGTCTCGTCTTCACTTCCTTCTCACTTCCCCAACTGTTTCAACAGCTGCTTAGAAGTGTGACAGCATATCCATCCATTCTTACTGATGCACTCAACTGAAGAAGAATCACATCTGACTAAGACGTGAGCTCCTGAAAGCTACCCGAGAAGTAAGTTTACGTCAGAAAACTTGGAAAACAAAATCAAGAGCTAGGTTACCTATCCACGAAACCACAGTAAAAAAAAAAAAATAATAAGAAAAAAATAAAAAAGAATATAACATTAATCTCTTCAGTTTCCTCAGATGATTAAAATAGCTATTCTTAGGTCTGGGCAGAGAGCAGGCTTGTTTCTTTAGAAAGAAAATGGGAATGAGGAGAATCAACTGAATTGAACATGAAGTACCTTTACAGGTATGCTCGGCACGCGTCTCGCTGGCAGAAGATCGCTTGGTTTAGAATAGTCACTTAAGAATACTCTGATGTTCCAGAGGAAAAGCAGTACCTACTGGTCAGGCCTTTTTCCAACTCACCTCCAGAACCAGAAGTGTTATTTTTAGTAGAGAAATTATAGCTACCAGCACACGCATAGCTTGTTTTACATTAAAAGAGTGCAGTGCTACACATCAAGGAGCTGAAGAATTAATAGCCCAATGGTATTTTGTGTACAATGAGCTAGGGGGTATTCTGTCGAAGAATAGGAGCAAAGCATCTGAACACCATTTTAATGGACACTCCAGGAAGGCTTCAGGTAACGTGAATCAGCGACAAGAAATTCTGATCGAGGCAGCGCTTCCAGAACACGGAGCTCAGACATCCAGAGGCCGTACCGTGCCTCAGGATGTACCTGTACTCAGGAACACGCTCAAGTTTGTCACCGGAAAATAATCAAAACGTTGTCCCCGATTTTACAGCAAAACGGTGCAGCGTACAGATGATAAGGGAAAGCTCAAGCAACTGCTGCATCCTCCTTTGCAAAGAAGGCGATACTCTGGATTGGCTCACCCAAAACGACTGCTGCTGAAATGGTTCAAGAGCGCGCTGACCGGAAAACAGAAAGTTCAACATCAACCACTAAAGCCACGTTAAGATACGCCCGCGAACGTTCCGATTCGGGGACAACCCAATTAACGCGGCTCAAGATTAAGCCAGACGTCAGGTTAGGCAAACTTTAAGTTCCCCATCCAGAGCAGCCGGGTCTTCCGTAGCTCTCGCAGTAGCAGGGCCGAGTCCGCTCGCCCCTCCGCGCCTAACAACCGAACCCGGAGCGAGCGCGCCGTCACACCCACCTGCCGAGCTCCCTGCCGGGGCTCAGGCTGTAGCGCAGCTGGAACGGCTCGGTGCGGATGGGCGTGCGGATCTCCGCCAGCAAACCGCCCCGCCTGCGGCCCCGGCCGGCGGCAGCCTGCGGCGGGCGCTCATCGCGGGAGCGGCCGGGCAGCGGCTTCTCCTCGGGGCTCATGGCTGGCTCCCGGCACACGCCGCTCCACGCCGCGCTCCCACCCGCACGGCGGCGGCTCGAGGGAAGGAGGAGCGTTCCACGCGTGGCCGCCGGAGGGGCGTGGCGGCGGGAGCCCGCCCTAACCGCCGTCACCGCGCCGGGAGCGGGGGGGGGGGAGGGGAGCCACCTGCACCACGGCAGCGCCACCTGCCGGGGGCGGCTGGGAACGCTCACGGGACGCCGGCGGCCCCGCGGTGTGGCCGCCTCTTGCAGGCCGTTGTCCACCGCCGGCAAAAATGCCGAGCTAACGCTGGCGGCAGCGCCGTTTTGTAGCTGGGAATTTGCCCTCTCCGGTTGCGTCACTCTGCTCCTTCGCGTCCGCCGCGGTTGTCCGTGGAAGTAAATAGGAGGCGTCACTTTCGGAGCAGCCTGCCTATGTAGTCGAGCGTGTAGCTCGGAGTTGCAGTTTTGCTTTGTTCGCTTGTGAAGTGTTTACTTCTTGCCGCTGCACAGGTATAGGAGCGATCACTGCGAGAGCTTCTGTGCTCCTCGTGCGCCCTGGTCTGGCAGGGCAGACCTAAACAAACACGGAGTTTCTTTCCGTGGTTTGATAGATTCATTAGGTTGGAAAGGACCTACAAGATCATCTAGTCCAACCATCCTCCCACCACCATCCCTACCCACCAAGCTACTAAATCCAATCCCTTAGCACCTCATCTAAACGCTTCTTGAGCAGCGCTAGGGATGGTGCCTCAACCACCTCCCTAGGCAGGCCATTCCAGTGCCGGACCACTCTCTCAGAGAAAACATTTTTCCTCAAATCTAATCTAAATCTTCCCCGGCGCAACTTGTGGCCATTCCCTCTCGTCCTGTCATTAGTTACCTGGGAGAAGAGGCCGACCCCGTCCTCACCACAGCCCCCCTTCAGGAAGTGGTAGAGTGCAATGAGGTCTCCTCTGAGCCTCCTTTTCTCCAGACTAAACAATCCCAGCTCCCTCAGCCGCTCCTCGTAAGACTTGTGCTCCAGACCCCTCACCAGTTTTGTTGCCCTTCTCTGAACACGCTCCAGTACCTCGATGTCTTTCTTGTAGTGAGGGGCCCAAAACTGAACACAGTACTCGAGGTGCAGCCGCACCAGAGCTGAGTACAGGGGGATGATCACCTCCCTGCTCCTGCTGCCCACACTATTCCTGATACAGGCCAGGATGCCATTGGCCTTCTTGGCCACCTGGGCACACTGCCGGCTCATGTTGAGCCGAGCATCAACCAGCACCCCCAGGTCCTTTTCCTCTATGCACTCCTCAAGCCATTCTGCCCCAAGCCTATAGCATTGCATGGGGTTATTGTGGCCAAAGTGCAGGACCCGGCACTTGGCCTTATTGAACCTCATCCCACTGACCTCAGCCCAACTGTCCAGCCTATCCAGATCCCGCTGAAGGGCCTCCCCACCCTCAGGCAGATCGACACATCCTCCCAACTTGGTGTCATCCGCAAACTTACTGAGGGTACACTCAATCCCCTCATCCAGGTCATCAATAAAGATATTAAACAAGATGGGCCCCAATACCGACCCGTGGGGGACACCACTCGTGACAGGACACCAGCTGGACTTGACTCCATTAAGCACTACCCGCTGGGCACGGCCCTCTAGCCAATTCTCAACCCAGAGAAGAGTGAACCTGTCCACACCACGGGCTGCCAGTTTCCCCGGGAGAATACCAATGGACAGAACTGGACGAGGCTTGGGAAACAGCCACGCTCATCTCTGTGGCTCTGCACTGCTTGGCTTCCCTAGCGTTCTGGAGTGCTGAAGAGCACGGTTCTATGTGACCGTGGCTCGCCCAGGCGGCCCTGCTGAATTTGTCTGCATTCATGGCACAGCATCTCTGTGCCACTGCCTGCCTGTGTCCAGAGCACAAAGAAGGAGCAGCTAACGAGGAAGCGAGCCAGCATGCAAGGAAGGATCCGGGCCAAACCCCGGTCATTAATTGGTGAAGATTCAAGCGGGAGAAGAACTGCTGACAAGGCGTTTCTGTGAAATTTCCTCGTTCACTTCATGCCAAACTTGATTTGCGGGATTAAATAGCTGAAGAATAACTTCCAGAACCAGAATAATGGAGAGTTTGAGACTTACGGTATTGATGCGCTTTCCACTCAGAATGTTGTTTAGATTGTAGCAGAGCCAGACTGCTTCTGCTGAAGGATAACACTTGGATTAAATGGTGGTGGTTAAAAATTGTTACGTCTAAAAGTACGTATCAGAGGCAGTTACTATGGAAAAAATGCTGTTTTCTGTAAAAATGTTCTTATCTTAAAAGCATGTTAATCCTAAATAAAGGTTTCAAATGCGTAATCCTTATGATCAGTTCTACTTCTTTACATTCTCAATCACATTTCCCTAGGAGAAAAAAAAAAAAAAAGGAATCTGCAAAGAAAATTAATAGAAAGAAGCACGGTTACTGATTCTGAAACACAAACAGAGCGTTCTTAAAATATTTGGGGATATTTATGATTCTCTGGCCAAATTTATAGTAAACCATATGTTTTAGGTAGTTGAATTCCTTTAACAGTGTAGCAGTTGATTCTGAGTATGACAAATCACAGGTCTTCAAGTTTTGAACATATGTTTATTCAGACAAATTTAAAATATATTTCTATTTAAATTATGGAGAATTCTGAATGTATTGTTTCCTTCTCTGTGAAAGAACTTTTGTCCCCTATGGCGCATACATTTATCTGTTTTTCTTCCTTAGGACAGAAAACACCAGTGACATCAGAAGTCCGGTATCTTAGTATAACAGAAAGATGGATCTGTTGCACTCTTAGATGAAATTATTTGGAGGACATGACTATGACTGGAAAAAAAAAAAAAAAAAGAAGTGCTTTGCTATCTCTAACACCGACCAAAATAAAGTTTTCTCCCCCTTTACTATGCACTGGCCATAGAACAGTCTGTGATTTGCACAGCAGTGCCAGAATGTTATGGAGTTGATACATGGAAACATACTTTTCCCTATGGAAAGAATAAACATACTCTTCATGACTCACTGTAGGTTTACCTGAATATTAAAATAGCGTTTACGTTAAACACTGTGACACAAGGTTACACATGGAGTCCACAGGAGAAACATGTACATGTGCGGACAGCGTTCAGTTTATTCAGAGATCAGCAGACAGATGACTCTAGGCTGGTCACTCTCATGTATTATCTACTGAAGAAAAATATAAATTATGTTTGGTGTTTGGAAATTCGGTTTCAATCACTGCAACATTACCTATTTTATGATCAATTGTACTTGGATGGCAGAACAATGTGGTTTCTGTGTATACAGGTAACTTTAATATTTCAACATATTTTTTCCTTTCTGCCAACAGCAACGAAGGAGTTAATTCTCATAGCAGTGCTTGGCCTGCAGGCAGAGGAGCAGGAGGTAAGGTGGGAGACACCACCACCAGTACTCTGTTTAAAAAGAGTGCTCATTTCCACTTCAGTCTGTATTCAGTGAACGAAGGAGAGATTTCAGTTCTGCTCCAAAGATGTGTTGCACAGGGACATGAGTTTTGCTCAGCTATATTATCTGACTACCCCTCGGTCTTCACAGAGCCTTTCCCCCTCCACTATAAAAGTGTTCAGGCAACTTGGACACAATCATCCTAAATGATTGTTATTGCCATCACAATCCACTTATAACAGAGACATGGAATCCACGTATCCATAGCTCAGCACACAGAACTTAAGGTTGTTTTTCAGGTGCTAAATTCACCCTCGCAGCTTATGTAGTCACAGGGAAATATGATCTTCTGTGGCTGGAATTTCTGCAAGCTGCCTGAGCTCTGTATGATGTCATTTATTTTGCACTGATGAGCCCCTTATTTCTCGATGTGATTGCTTTACAGATGAGCCAGCAGGAAGAGTTCATCACCTGAATTGTTTCCCTCCTGTATTCATCAAATTCTTTTTGTCATCACGTAAAGGCACTTGCACAAGAGCTCCGAGTACCCAACACCGCTGAAAAACAATCCTATGCTACACGTCTGTACAAACTGAAAGTTTTTACTAGCTACAACAACAACAAAAAAACAACTAATTTTCACTTTTCCAACCTATGGATGGAAAGCAGAGCTCCACTAAGTGGCAGCGCTATGCATCATTATTGCTAGATTCGTGGAATCATTTTTACATTTGTGAAAGTTTTAATGTAAACTGCTGCTCATGTGGCAGTAATTTTTCATTTTGCTCCTAGGGTTTTATTTCATTATTTCCATGACAGATGAATTAAGCTTGCACTAGGAGGATCTTAGAATAACCTTCCCAAGTGCTTTCACAGGTTCATATTTTGCAGAATTTTCCATTTGAACATGAGTTTTACATATACTATAATAACACTCATTTACCAGTTGGAAAATACATCATATGGGTCCCCAGTCAGATTGGGTGCTCCTCAGATCACTTTCACTGCTTCTCTGCAGCACCAAGTCAGTCCCCAAGACTGATTCATCTTCCACAAATAAGGTAGACTTTATATTCTACAAAATTAAGAGTGCAATTGTACTTGCTACATATCTATGCCCAGCGCATGAAGATAATGTGTTTCTGTTTGTACTTTAAAAATACATATTTGAAGCACAGTTGTTACGTTTAAAAGCCATGGTGTATGCTTTACACTCCAGGGTGGTAGGGGTGGCATTCGGAGGTCTCAGTTCTGTTAATTAGTACCTGAATTACTAAAGCTGTTAAATTCCAGGCCAAAAAACAGGGAAGTTTGCATTCTCTTGGAATGAATCTATGAATCTAATGAATCTATGAATCTTGCCAAGGATGCCGAAGCTTTCATCACACACAACGTCACACACTGCAAGCGTAATCTTACGTAGTAATCTGTATTCCTACTTCCAGGCATTCTTAAAAACTCACTGATTGGATGTAATAACTAAGAAATACCAAAGAGATACTGAGGTCAAATCACAGCTTGTAACAAAGTTCCTAAGCAGATTCCAGTGCTGCCCCAGCTGCATTCCTGAAAAGCTGTTATCTAAATATGATGACTCTGTGAGGCACATGTACTGCTTTGTCTACTGGCTGAAGCGTACGTATTAATCCTGCAAACAGAAAAGTATGAGGATATGCAGTTTATTTTTGTATGCTATTTTGATTCTGGAAAACCAGCATTAGGAAATCATACGCGGCAGCAGCTCCTAAATTGCCCACTGTCGAAATTGTCTTTTATTTTGACATTGAAACGTGGTAAAGGCAAAAGCATGTCCCCACAGCATATTGCTCTTCACAGAAGGAAACACAGGTGACCTCGGTATTACTCTTGTTTGTCACACAGAAAACTTTCCCATTCAGCTCTACTATTTTCTTATGCCATGGAAGTTTATTATATGAAATGCTACACGCTAGCGATTCAGGAAAAATATCATTAGGTGTAGTGTTCATGCATTCTCCAGCTAGAGTGGCTCTGTGGGGATGAACTTTGTTTACAGCAGAGTTATGACATAAACCTGCTTTGCAGCAAAGCCTCATACAAATAAGAATCAGGCTTACGTTTCAAACAATAACATATCATTTTTTTTTCCTCCAATATTTTATACCAAGAAGATGGGAACTGAACAAACAAAACTATACACTTCATTTTGATATACCCATGAAAAGTATTTTCAGGCAAAATCAATTTTGAAGGCTACCAGAATTAAATTAAAAAAATAATAGAGAGCAGCTTTGCAGCTCAAGAAGGATTTCTGATTAGAGGAGACACAGTAGATCCTTTGTGGCTTTGTTCTCTCTTCTTTGTTCTTCACTGTACTGCAAAAGTGACAATTATTGTCCAACTGCCGTCTTCTATGAGAACCAAAGTCAGGCTATGAGCTGACTCTTCATATATTTCAACAAAAACCTGTGACTGCTACCACAGGGTGGGATGGGACTACTACTGATGTGTCCTGTGGGCTGTTGTGTATCCTATAGGCTGACGGAGTTTGGTTGGCATGCCAGAACGACATCTCATGTACACATGGAGGCCTCAGGTGGAATATTGCTGCATTTTAGCAAAAAATCAGTTCACAAAATGAGTTACGATAAGACAGTTTCAGACACATTCACAGATCACTGTTGCAGAAACCAACGTCCCTGATCCACCCTAATGATCGGTAACACATCTCACTGCGTTTTACTAATGTTGCTTACCATTTTCCTTGGAGAGTCTTCTGATTGTTTCTATTTTTCCCTGTAAAAACTGTTCATGTTTGATTCAAGCTTTCCAGCAGTCCTTGTTCTACCATCATCCCTCATGAGGTGCCATTTATGTAAGAAAACAGGTATGGTCAGCAAGGTGTCTGCTGACTGTATAACTGAGATGAGTTAATCTAGCCTGGAATGTGCTAATGAAACATGCCTGAGATATTAGGGTGATGAGCAGCGAAGAAATGGGTGTGACATACTGAGAATGCCACAGCATCTGGTACTTATTTGTCGTCAACACTTAATGCAGACTTAGCATACGCTATTAAGAAATCATCCTTGGACTTGCTTTTCATGCCTGTAATGCAGTAATTAGATGTGGAAGTGAGGTAAGTATCTCTTTTGTCCCTGTTTGTCCAGATGTTTTCTGTAACAGTGAATAACCTCACATGCTTTCAAGGCAGAGCTGGTCTTAGGGTTGTCGAGGAGAGCACAGGGGCTTTGGTTCTGCACACATATGGGGAGAACCTCAAGTTTTAGACACATACCCTGGGAAATTGGACAAAAGCAGTGGAAAGGCCTAAATGCAAGTGTCAGAAAGGATAAGATCACGTCCTGGCACAGGAAGAGCAATTCTAGTCAGTTGACTTTCACCTATACCTGTTTCCCCCCACTCTAGTAAAATATGTCCTCTACAAAAGAAATTATTTATAAGAGACAGTCCACACAATACCATAACAAAGTGATTTTATTGACATTCCTCTATAGTGATATGGTAGAATAGAAAGCACAGCCTATCATGTGACATTTTTCTGTCAATAAAAGCAAAATCAGTCCAACAATGAGGACCTTTCCTGCCATTGACTTTATGCAGTCTTTAACAAAAACCGTAACGGACATTTCTGTTTTTTGGAGAAACTGGAAGCTGCAGGGAATTTGGCTAATGGTACAATATTTACTATATCTAGTAACTACTATGTACAGGCATCTGTTTTTTTACTAGAACAAAGGAACTACATGACTCACCAGAGAGAAAGTAACAATGCAATCTGTTGGACCTCATGATGATGGGAAATCCTATGACAGATTCAGTATATTGCAGCAGGTTTTTTTTTTTGTTTGTTTTTGTTTTTTGTTTTTTTTAATAATGAATGCTGAGGTACAGCAAGAATTATAATAAAAAAAGCACCGCATTTTTTATAGAAAGATCTGTTGGTCTGCATTTGACTGAAAGTGTTCAATCTTGACTGGGAAGCCCTATTAATATTACTATGGAGACAGGGCAAAAAAATTATTATTTCAACAGAAATTAAACAAATCTCATCACGTTCATCCTCCTGGATTTCCATAAACTGTCACAAAATTAATAGCAAATTATTAGTTTAACTCCTCTGCTGAGAGTGCGTGTTTTAGTTTACTTGTTAGTCAATTTCCATGTTAAAATTCTGTATCCTATTTTTTTTTTTTTTAGCTAGAGACACGTCAATTATTTGTTACTGTGAAACAAGAATAACAAAGCCCAAAGCCAACCCCCCTGTAGAATACCACCTCAAACCTTAGCTACAGCTTGCTAAAAACTTCATGGGCACTTGAGCAAACTGGGTGAAAAAAGTCCTGTGTCCTACTGTACAGAACTCACCATTTCCCCATTAGATGCTAGATGTAGTTTGGACCACTTACTCCCTGCCTTGTCATAGCCACAGATCTCCTCAGAACATAAAATTCAGTTTCAAATATGCACAGCCACATGATTGAGACCGGATACTCATGGAATGTACTGCAGACTGAAGTGACATTTGCAAAGTTTAGACCTGATGCAGACAACAGCAAGGTACAGCTGTGATTGTGCTGGATCAAATCCTGCATAGCTTATGTGCTTGAATAGTCATACTTCAAGCTGGAGGATGTTAAAATACTTAATTTCGTTCTCTCATCCTCAGCATAAGGCTACTATAGCACCAGGATTTCATCAGCAGCAGTACTCCTTTTCTTCCTTCTACCATTAACACCGTCACAGTAATCACTTTGAGAAAAGTAAGCCCTCCAAAACCAAATGTACAAACTACCATCATTGGTTCCTCCTGTCAGAGACTGTCTTTCAAAACAGCTGTCGGATCACCTATTCCATTTTTAATTTGCATTTTAAAATCTGTTGAAGTTCGTGTCCTATCTTAATCTAGCCAATGCCACATGCACAGGGAACTGAGGTGAAGGAGCTGAACAGACTTTTTGAATACTCATTGCTCGCGTATTTCACTGTAAGCAGAAGTTCTGTAATTGACAGTCATAATTTTACAAATGAAAATGCAGACCTGGGAAGAGAACACAGATACTAGTAACACTGGAATCAAGAGATGAATGAGGAAGGCTGTATGCCTCACGTATGCAGAAATAAAACAAAATCAATTTATTACGTAATGGACAGGTTTAATAACTGGGCAAAGAAAATGGGTTCCTCCTCCTCACTTGTTAGCAACATTCTCTCCATCACTCCAACGCACAAAGACACTGACGTGCACAGCTTCCCCTTCACTCCAGAATGCGTCCACACTCAGCCTGTGGTATGACACAAAGGATGGAAAAATGCCCTGTGAGGTGCAGATCTTGATATCCCAGAGATGATATCAGTGCTGGAAAACATATTGAGTAGGGCATTTGGGAAGAGAGAGGGATAGAGACAGAATGTGAAAGAAAAGCAAGAGTAGCATGGTGTTTTCTTTCTCTTTATGAAAATATTTGTCTGTTTTCCTGTTCTCCTGGCTTTAGACTAAAACAAGCAAACAAACAAACAGACAAACAAAAAACCTAATGAAGATCCCCAAACAAACAATGAAAAAAAATCCTGCAAGGAAATCCTCATGATCTTGTTACTTTGATGCCACCACAAACACCTACAAATAAAAACTTTAAAAAATACTCCTAGCTTATGCACTTGAAAGCTAGCTTGGACTAAAGATATTGATGGGAAGTAGCAGGCTGTGCTGTTTATTTCCTAGAGCAGGAACACACAAGCTGCTTGAGATGGCATTTGTCAAACAGAGGTGCATGGCACCTCATTTAGATCCCAGTGTGTGGGGAGGGCCAGAATATGTTATGAAGAAGAATTTCAGGAGAAAGCCTTTCTTCTTTCAGTCAGTGGGGTTTGATGCTGCCTCTGAAATACAAAGATCTTTTATTACGCTACAAAAAATAGTTTCACTTTTTCTTAATAAAATAGAGTTTTAAATACTTAAAAAATTTAACTGTAAAGAATTTTTTTTTTTACTTTAACTATGTTAATGAGACAGATCTTCATACGCTGTTCTCTTTGGCCAAAGCAATTGGATACTTATGTATCTTTTCTTTTATTGTTGGAAGACACCCAGCCTTTGGCAAAATGCAGATAACTTCGTTACATTAATACGATCAAGAGTAAATAAGGAACTCACTGAATTTTAGAGCCCAGTGGTGAAGAGGCAGAAATAACATGCACTGGAAGATTTTGTTTGGTCTCTTATGCTTTGACTCACTCTGATGTAGTTCATATGCATGTGACAGATGTTCTCAGAAAAGAGATTTCCATCTTTACTCTGCAGTGGGGCTGGGCATGTGCAGTAGGTGCTAGAGTTCGTGGAAATAACCAGCGTAATTTCTGGTATCTGGTATAACAAAGGTGATGTGTAGTTAAGGCTTCCCTATGCAACTGTACTCAATATGAAGAACATATTTAATATGTTCTCAGTAAAAGCCATACAGTAAATTACTTCAAAAGTGGCTGAAATATTAGAGAAATAGAATGAATGGGGCAACTAAAGCAACCCAAATATTTTCTATATCACTAATAAAACCTACTGTCTAGAAACATACCTTGGGTTCCCTCACCTTTCAAATGTCTACTAACCTAAGAATCAAAACAGAATGGTACAAAACTAAGAATGCAGTGTTTCAAGCGTGATGAGTTTGTGCAGACACCATAAGAATATGTGAGAAAGCAGAGTTTAGCTCTTTTGTCTGGAGATAAAACTGGGAATGTGTCACACATTGAAGTAATCTCTTGATTTTAATCATTCTGAAGGACAGCTAGCACACAACGGTAACGAGCCCCCAAGGAAGTGTGGTATTTCACATGAACTGCTAGATACTATGAGGATACCTTCTTACTTACCTTCACTCACCCTTCACAAGTCTCTCACTTCCTATTTCATGTATCCTTTCACGATTAGCATCAGAAGTAAAGATACTTATTTTCTTTTCCCAGTTAAGACAAACACTTTCAATTAGTCTTGGAAAACAAGGTCAGCAAATAATATTAATAAGTAGAACACAATCAGGGCAGTGATGTTGCCTGTAATAGCCTCAGCAAAATCCTTCCAAAGACAAGCCTATTGCTGTTTTTCTTTCGTTCTCTGGTTCCAGAGTTGGAATGCAAAGTACATCAATTTGAAGTGGGTTCTGTCTGAAGTAATAAGAAATTGCTCTCAAGTTTGGTCACACTTAACATGGCTGGAGGGCCTCTGGGTGGACTCCAAGAGGAAATACAACAAAATTTTAACCATAACAGAGTTACAGTACCCTTCATCCTTGACAAGCACAACCATTCACTGCAGCTTCTCATTCAATAGATCCTAGACTAAAACTTTCTGTCTACAACCACTGTCGAGGTTATGGAGATTTGCACTGAACAAGAAAACCAAACTGACAAAACCAAAACCTGCCCCCAGCAACCATAGTTGAGCCCAGTCTGACAGACAATAAATGGCTTCTGACACAGGGGATGGGACTGTCTGTACATGCCATATGGAAAGGAGCATTTTAAACAAAAATCAGAGAACAAAGATCAGGTAAACAGAATCCAAGGGTATTCACAAGAGTAGAACATTCATCTTATTTCCTTTTTTCCTTGTCGCATATAATACTAAGGTAAGGGAGCCTGGTCTTTATGCTACATAATAAGATACCCTTCTTTAGTGTGCACAAACTTGTGCTTCTTGTGTGGTAAACATCACAATAGAGATGCCCCTCCCAATATCTTTGAAGTGCAAGTTCTCTCCAGCACTGGCACGGAACAATTGTAGCAATCGCTGTTATGATCTGCATTGCATTACAGCTTGTTTTTTAAGTTTTTGAAGGTCTTATCTGCACCGTGAATCTGGGCCAGTTCCAGCTGATGTGGGATGATGATGTGAGTTCATATAGAAAAACTTCTGTTTTATTTGTAAGTGTCTCTGAGATGGACAGTATGTACAGAGAAAACAAGAACGGATGAAGAATATATTTGAACAGCTCCTAGTACTGTATTTAACTGTTAAGAAGTAAGATGGGCTGCAAATTGCTTTAGAAAATGTGGGTATATAAAAGCTTGGAATGCTTGATGATTTTTTTGTTTTTTGTTTTTATTTTTTAATCAACGTAGGTGGAAGTAAACATTTATTAACATTTGATCAAGTGTAGTGTAACTTGCATTTGTATTTTCATTGTTATTAATGGAGGTATGTAGAGATATACAGAAACCTTGAGACAGTTGTTTTTCTATTGCATACAGACTAGCAGTCCATAGGAAACAGGATGAAAGCATGAAGGTTAGATCTTGGAGGGTGGCAGTTCTTCATGCACAGCCTTTGTCAATCTTGATTCTTTTTTGTTTTGTTTTCAAAAAACATGGGAAACCAAGATTAAATGATGTTGGAAAGATGACATCAATAGCCAGAAAAACAACAGAATTGCCTGAACCCCCTCATTCAAGTCCAAAGGTACTAGTTTCTTCAACAGCTGTCAACAGCTTTTCATACAGCATAGAATATGAGGGGTAAGGTGGAAGATCCAAACGGTTGAAACATGTGTGTGCCCTGCAGAAGGAAAATATGCTACATGTTAAGTTTAATTCAAATAAATACACGAGGAAACAAATGCTGAGAAAACAAATTTGTATGGAAACTCAGGACATTCAAGTTCACTCAAGAGAGAAAAAAATTGGAACTATTAAAGTAAAAATCTGTAATTCCCCAAAAGTCTGAGGTACCAAAATACATGTGCCCATACAAATGAATATTTCAAATAGAAGACTCAAGCTAAGTATAAACGCAATGTCATTCCTGCATTAAATATCTCTATCCCTGCATTAAATATTGCAGGTATCTTCATTAAGAAAAAATGTCAGGGGTCACTGAGGAGCGGAGGTCTAGGCCCTGATACAGGGAAAGTTCCCCTATTACTTTGGTTGCCTTGAGTTTCCTACCCGCCCAAAAAACTGAGCACACTTTCATTAAAATTACTGAATTTTTTTCAGTCTGCTTGTAGTTTCACGTGATGCTAGAAATGCTTCTGTTCCTTCTTGCTCCCTCTGATAAATTTGGTTCGACAAAACTCTACAGAAGGAAACATGACTTCAGCATCTAATAATGTCTAAGCTTCTGATCCCTAGTATTTTTAGAAGCTGTGAAGTTGTTTTACTCCTAGCTTTTCTGTGTAATACCTTTACTGCAATGTTATTTTTCTCAAAATTGAAGTAGAAAAGCTATATTAGAGAAACTATTTAAAACTGCTAATCACCTCTTAGGCCACCCACAAAGTGTGAAAAACATGATGCTGGTAGATGGGCTAGCCTGAGACTTGGAGATTCAGGGGAGAGTTTTATCAAACACTGATGGTGAAACATCAAAAGCAACTGAAATAGCCAGGGGCATGTAATCTTCACTGCATCAAACAACTTCAATTAGGAGAACTTTTACAATCCCTTTTTTACCTCTTGAATGAAGATTGGGAAGCTGCTCGTTCCCAGAGAGAGTGCACCATAAACAAAGAATTTGCACACATGAATTGGGAACACAAGAGAGCGAGTGAAAATTGAACATCAATAAAGCCATTATTTAATATATCCCTTGAAATTAAATGTGGTAGATAATATCTGTTGTCCGTGAGCAGCCCTGCGCTGTTTATTTATATCAGCAATCTCTGGCAGCATAGGTGGTTTCTACAATCCGCTGTCAATACTTATCAACCACTGGGAGTTAATTAACTGAAGGATTCATGTAATCCATTCTCCACGGGCAAGAGAGTGCCATTCACAAAGCTGTTCCTGAGGTGCTCAGCTGCCTGGCTCCACAAGTGGAAGTACCACAGTCATGAAGGCTCAGGACTGTGGACTGTGCAATGTAACCTGCCTAAACCGAAAACGTTACTGACGTCTGATACTCAACCATGGCACATTTAACTGTATGAGACCAAGGCCTGTATGAGACTTATATGTTACATGAAGGGAGAGTGTTGTGAAGATGGGGCCAGACTTTTCTCAGTGGTGCCCAGTGCCAAGCAATGGGTACAAACTGAAATACAGGAAGCTCTGACCGAACATGAGGATAAACATCTTTCCTGTGAGAGTGATTAAGCTCTGGCACAGGTTGCCTAGAGAGGTTGTGGAGTTTCCTTCCCTGGAGATATTCAAAAGCCATCAGGACTCAGTCTTTAGTAATGCGATCTCGGTGGTCATACTTGAGCAGGGAATTCCAGCTTCATCCATTCTGTGACTGTGATTATGTGAAAGCATCACCGTTTTCATGTCTCCTACTGCATGGTGCAGACACAGCCACAATCACTGCTGCTTACTTTCTTGTGGTCATTCATCTTGACTGACCATCAACCACCTCATTTCACATCATTTAAGAAACACTTGCAGAGCTGTTGACTTTCAGTCATTCTTAACCTAGTCAAATTCAGGAAAAAAATCCATTCTCTCCCCTGTAATGAGATTTACTGTGATCACTTCTATAGAAGGGCCCTTCCACAGGATCAGCAAAGAGCTAAGTTTCCTCTGAATGGTGTTGACTTCCTACTGATCCCAGTGGCAGTTATTACAGTAAGCATAACCCAGGGAGCATTTGCTGTTTTGCAGTACTGGGCTTGCTGCACATCTTAGGGTGAAAACATTACATCAGCAGTGCAAGAAACGGACACTGCAGTGAAAGAAGTCTTTCTTCCCTTAATTAAGCTTCCAACCATGTAAGCACACTGACATTTGAGAGAGTGTTCAGGGAGTGAGAGGTCTGGAATAAGAATCAGATTGGTAAGAGCTTTTATGGAAAGGATTCTGGCTTCTCTAGAAAGAAATGCAAGATAAAAGTCATGCAAACCAACCCTGACCCTCATATGCCCTCGCCATCCAGTAAGTAAAGCAGCAAATGGATCACTTAAAATTTTGTTCTCCCTGGCAGCTTGTCTTTATTGCTTGGAGCAGGTTTGGTGGGTCTGAGCAAAGAACTTTTGCTCTGATTCTGGGAGAGAAAACGTTTTCCTCCTGTGGAAGAAGGGACGGACAACTTAGGGAGAGTACAGAGAAGTTGCTAGCATATTCAGGGAGATAATGAGAAAGGCTAAAGCTCAACAGGAGCTCAACCTGGTCACTGCGGTAAAGGACAACAAAAATGTTTTTACAAATATATTAAAAGTAAGAGGAGGGCCAAGGAAAATCTCTATCCTTCACTGAATGCAGTGGGGAACATGACCACTGAGGATAAGGAAAAGGCTGAGGTTCTCAATGGCCTCTTTACATCTGTCATTAATAGCCAGATTAATTATCAGGGTGCTCAGCCTCCTGGGAAGTCTGGAGTCAGGAGCAGAATAAACCCTGCACTATTCAGGTGGAACAATTAGAGACCTGCTACTTCACCTGGACTGCCACAATTCCATGGGGACAGATGGGATCCAACTGAGGGTGCTGAGGGAGCTGATGGATGTGACTACCAAACTGCTTTCCACCATCTATCTATCAGTGGTCCTGGTCAACCAGAGAGGTCCCAGAGGATTGGAGGCTTACTAGATGCCCATCTATAAAAAGGGTCATGAGGAGGATCCGGGGAACTACAGACCTGTCAGCCTGACCCCAGTACCAAGGGAAAGTTATCAAACAGATCATCATGAGGGTAATCACATGGCATGTGTGAGACAACCTGGGGATCAGGCCCAGCCAGCATGGGTTCACGAAAGGCAGGTCTTGCCTGACCAACCTCATCTTCTACAACATGGTGACCAGCCTGGTGGATGAGGGAAAGGCTGTTGATGTAAACTGCCTAGAGTTCAGCAAAGCCTTTGACACTCTTCCACAGCATTCTCCTGAAGAAGCTGGCAGCCCGTGGCTTAGACAGGTACACTCTTTACTGGGTACAAAAGAGGCAGGATGGCCAGGCTCAGAGAGTGGTAGAGAATGGAACTGATCCAGCTACTGACCAGCCACAAGTGGTGATCCCAGGAAATCAGTTTTGGGGCTCATGCTATTCAATATTTCTGCTGATAATTTGGATGAGGGAATTCAGTGCACTCTCAATAAGTTTGCAGATGACACCAAGTTGGGTGGAAGTATTGATCTGCCTGAGGATAGGAATGCCCTACAGAGGGATCTGGACAGCCTGAGGCCAATGGGATGAAGTTCAGCAAGACTAAGTGCTGCGTCCTGCACTTTGGATACAACAACCCCATGTAACACTACAGGCTTGGGGCAGAGTGACTGGAAGGCTGCATAGAAGAAAAGGATCTCACTCAACGCTCAGCTGAACATGAACCAGCAGTGTGCCCAGGTGGCCAAGAAGGCCAATGGCATCCTGGATTGCAAAACAAAACGCGGTGCCAGCAGGAGCAGGGAGGTGATCATTCCTCTGTACTTAGCTTTAGTGAGGCCACACCTTGAATACCGTGTTGAGTTTTGGCCCCTCACTGCAAGAAAGACGTTGAGGCCCTGGGAGCACGTTCAGAATAACGCAGTGAGGTTGGAACTCAAGTCTTATGAGAAGCAGCTGAGGGAGATGGGATTGTTCAGTCTGGAGGAGGCTCAGGGGAGACCTTATAGCCCTCTACAGCTACCTGAAAGGAAGCTATGGCGAGGGTCAGCCTCTTCTCCTGTGTAACTAGTGACAGGACTGGAGTGAACAGCCTTCAAGTGGCACCAGGGGAGGTTTGGATTAGATATTAGGAAGAATTTATTCTCCAGAAGAGTGGTCAGGCATTGGAACAGGTTTCTCAGGGAAGTGGCGGAGTCAACATCTCTGCAGATGTTTCAGGAAAGGGTAGATGTAGTACTCAGGGACACAGTTTAGTGGATAGTATTGTATGTAAGAGAATGGTTGGACTAGGTGATCTTAGAGGTCTTTTCCAACCTTAATAATTTTATGATTCTACGATCTTTAATCTCATTCACTGTTCACAGTGCTATGCTGTTTCTCTCCTTTAAGAATTCTCTCCAGAAAATTATGTGCATAAGATTTTAAGCTTTTTTCATTCTTTTTTACTTTGTAGCTTCCTTTAATTCTTTACAATAACAAGAGTGAACAGGCAGTATGTGTGCACAGAACTCCCTCCTATCCTATCTATAGCTCCAACCTGTCCCAGGAAAGAAGACGCTTCCTGCTTCGTAAAGAGCTATAGCCGGAAGAATTCTCCATTCATCCCTACTCAGTCAGCCAGAGAGTAGAAATCCAAGTCATATAAAAGAAATAAAATATGTAACTTATTTATTTCAGGATAAACCTTTGCATATTAAATAGGGAGAGTAAAAGCCAACCTTGAAGAACAAGGGCTTGAACCTGTTATTTACTCAGTGCTATTTCATCTGATATACTACGTTAGTTTGGAAGAATCTGTAGTGCAAGTTTACACCAGCATAATTAGACTGACAGAATCTGGCACACTCTTCTTACACAGTTAAAAGTTATCTAATACTTTGTGAGAAATTAGAAAACCCAAAGGCCAGACCAGCCCATCCTCAGTGACCCATCATCTCACACGGACAGCTGAAAAGCCAAATGCATCAGCTTAATGCCAGTTTCTCTAACACCTTACACAGCACTGCATTTATTGGAGCAGGGCCTAAGATCTAAGACCATATTTGAGCATATGTATAACTAAACCTAAACCTGATGATTGCCAAGAGTGAGAGAGCTGTTCTTTTTCCTTGGACTTTGAAAACTCTCACTGTAAAACTGGAGGAATTGTTAGAAGGAGAAGGGAATTTTCTGCCAGTTATTCTAAACAGCTAGTTATTTACACTCATACTATATCACAAGGGCCAAAGGCCTACAGGGTATGACAGATGACTTTTTCAACCTCTAAGTCAATAAGCAAGTAAATCTAAATAAACATGAGCAAGTCATCATCAGACATTTAAAAATAGTTAAAAAATAACATTTGTTTAGTTGCTTAACTAAAGATTTAGAGTCTCCAAGTTTAGCCTGCATGTTTTCTCTGTTTCTTAACGCTGTGTATACTTGGCAGCATCCCATAATTTTATAAAAATACAGGTAATAATTCACAGTGATCAAGCTGTATTCACTCCCCATGAGCAAGTGTTATTTCTCTTTCCCCTGGCTACAATGAATGCAGAGCTCTGAGTCTTCTGAAAGGTGCTAACAACTTTCATCTGGAACGGAGGCCTCTTTCAGGGAGAATAACAAGTTTAGTGATTAGCAGGCAAACATAAAGTTGTTAATGTGAATATCTCAGGGCTAACTGAATCTAGGGCATAAGTAATGCCTAGGTTCACAAGGAAAGTTAGGCAGAGCAAAAAGAAGTCAATTACTTTTTCAGAAGTGGATGGGTCAGCTCAAGGTATTTTCTGTGCATGTGCCGAGGTCCTCCCACCCTCCCCTATCACCCCTTTACACTCTGGGAAGAAGTGCAGGGAGCACTCTGGAGAAACACTGCACAGGCTGTGACTTCCTGCTGCTGTCTCACTACAGGATGGATTGCCCTTGGACAGTTCTAAAACCCTTTTACATAGAACCACACCATATATATGCTGCAAAATGAAGATCAGGCTCATGAATAGCAAGCTGTAGCTCTCAGGCTTTCCGCAATGCTGGCTGAAGCTCAGAGTGCATGAACCATCTTGCTGACCTTCCATATTTCTATGTTTTAAAATCTCAGTTTTAAATCAGTTAGCTTTCTAGCTCTCTTCATACTACCTGTCCAATCTTTATGGTGAATGGAAATAAATCAGAATGTAACAGGTGTGATTCAGCCAAGTTGTTTCAAAAGTCTGTGTGAAGGTGAGATGAATTATGCCTTAAAAACACTTCCTTCCCTTTTCCTGAATTTAGGGGGGAGTTCTTGTAAGGTGTCAGCTCAGAACATCTGCTGACATGGTGCCCTGGTCCAGATCCTGCGTGTCCCCACTGCAGAAGGATGGGTAGACTTGGACTAGAACGATGAGCAGATTTGGACTTTTCCTCTCAAGAGAACTCTGGAGTCTGCTCAAGTCCATGTCTCACAGTATGACTCTGGGTAAACAATATGGAAGGGAAGTAACTAGAAGACTGGGTCAAACCCATGGTTATTTGACTGTCTGAATCTATCCGCAAGTCTGTGAGAACAAATTTTTGTAGCGTGCCATGAAAGTGGTTAGCCTCCTTTGAACAGCAGCTGAAAGCCCAAGGGACACTGAAAATGCCTCCCAACCTGAGTCATCTGGAACCTTTCTAAAGAAGACTTACTCTGACTCTAGCCAGCCCTGGCCTGATGAGTGTCACCAGAGGAAACTCTGAATGCAGCCAGGTAAACTGCAAAACATGTTTGGGTGCTCCAGGGTTTGCTTTAGCTTTCAGTTCATTTCCAGGAGAATAATTTCTATATGAATAGACAATGCAGGCCTTGGAGTGCAGGAAGAAAGCATCCTTAAGAGAGCAAATGTTATGTAAAAAACTCACTTAGCAAATTCATCTCAGAGGTGCTGAGATGCAGACCCATGAAAAAAAGCTCTGTAATCATACTGGGTAGAGCCCCAGGTAACTGTAAGGACATTCAAGAAAAGGTGACTCATCGCAGGGGGAAGGATGGCTGCTGGTTACAGACAAGAAGGATAAGAACAGAACTCAAAGCTCAGTGTTATTGCTGGCTGTGCCACAGCTCTCTTGGGTAGCCTTAGGTAAGCCAGACCACCTCTTGGTGCCTCAGTTCCTTCATTCTTAAAAAGGAAGACAACCCCTCCATAGGAAAGCACTAGGGCGTCTATGGACACTGTATGGCATCACAGCTCATTTGATTCCAGTTGACAGAGCCAGATGTAATAAATTGAGTATGATCGCCACAAAGTTTGAAGTTCCTCCACTAAGCTTCCTTGTGATGAAAAACTGGAACCATCAGAGCAAATGAAGGGATTACACTCACGTCTCTTGACAAAACTCAGAAGGGGATTCTGGCTTTCATGGCTCTGTAACTTCACAGGTATTTTTATTAGTATTTTGGGAGTAAAAGGAACAGAATTAGCTGACAGGTTCGTGCTGATCTGGACCTGATACAGAATCAAAATAAAACTAGGTTTGGATATACAGATGTCTTCACCTTAACCACTTCCCAGACTCAAAGTAATCGAAACTGAAGCTGCAAATAAAAAAAATAGCAAAATAAAAGACTTATCTCTGAATGTAATTACAGAAGAAACTGCTAATCGTTTCTTTCTTGCTTTAAGATGTTCTCAGTGATTAACCATCTCTTTCAGACAAATGCAACAAAGTACAGGCTCATGCCTCACACAGAACCTCTGCTTTTGTACTACATCTGGGACATACCTTGGAAGGGAGGTTATTTTCCCCCATTTCTCTATACAGAAACGCCGAAGCCCGTTGCTTCCTCGGAGAGCTGCAAAGCCCTCATATGGCACACTTGATGTTCCAGTAACAAACTGCAACAACCGGAGTCTCTGCTCATTGTTAAATCTCTCCACTGCTGCCCAGAACCACCGTATTACAATGTGTCCATCGTGGTAACCTAAACCAAGAAGCAAGAGAGAAAAGTTAAATTCAATACACTGTAGTGTAACTCATCCAAGGCAGAAAATCTCCTATAGAAGATTTCCCGATCTAGCAATATATCTCATTTTTGATTATTGATAATTCACATCCCCCATCTTGTCCTGACTGGATACTATAATATGACTAATTCATTTCAAACCCTAAAATTCAAATATATATTTATTGCACATATGCTTTTTGAAAACCCCTTGGCAAGAACTGGGGCTACCTACATGAGACATAAAAGACCAGCTGTAATACACTGCACAGTTCAACTTTAATGACTTAATTTCTGGTTCCCAAATACATTCTTGTTTGAATTGCAAAAGTGTCCAACACATGGAGAAGAGTTTGGGGCTGCAAGTTCTTCCCCAGCAAACCTCCCACATGTGAGGCTCTGTGCCTCAGTTTGTGCTAGTAAAAGCCAGGATAAAGCCAGGCTAAATCTGTTTCAATATCTACAAAAAAAAAAAAAAAAAAAAAAAAAAGAGAATAATAACTTGGGGGACCAGCTGTACTTGTGATTAGCTGATTATTTCAAGGTAACACAAAAGCTGGGCAGTCAGCAGCTCAGACTTGAGGCTTGTATTTCAGAGAGGGATACATGAACCTCAGAGACTTTCCTTCTGTAATGCAGAACTCGTGGATTTTGCATTTTTTTCATCATCCAAGACAGCCTGGATCAATCATGCTCAGCATTTAAAGCAAAAGCAGGCCATGCGTCAGAGGAAAACAGCAAAAGTCCAACTTGGCATAGGTTGAGGGGATGGCTAAGCAAGTTCTGTAGTCTGTAGAAGTGTAATCAGGAGCAGAGGAATTCAACTCTTGAGCCTCCTTCCCATGTCAAGAGGACTTGTTATATTACTTTTAATGAGGCCAGGAGTTCATTCACAGTCATCTGAGTAAGTAAGCTTTAGACCTACTACTGCAAATCCTTTTCAGTTCTTAACGGTCAAAACTCCTGTTAGAAAGTGAGAGCGCATAAAATCTGGACAGAAGTTGCAGAAGCAATTTCAACATTATTATATCTGTTGATTCAATCTTAAAGTCTTATTCTATTTCAAGAGTCAATCTTTGCAAGTTTTTTTTTGAACAAAACAGGCCAATTCCTTCAGGAAAGACAGGTGGAAAAAACGGATGAAGTCCTTCATGTTTTAGTCTGAAGGCATTCAAAATATTAGTAAGCATCAGCAGGCAGTTTACCTCCACGATACTCTGTGTTGTTACGCCAGTCATTGAGATCTATTTCTGCAGTGCCAGCTATAACCAGCTCCAGTTCTCTGGCATCAAAAACAGAGACGAGCCTGGAGTCTACAACCTGGAACACAGAACACTTGTAAGCACAGTTTCAGACTGGAAATAAAGCAGATGCAATACCTCTTAAACCGAGGGCTCTAATGGCCAGATCTTTAAGTGTCGGCCACTCCCTTCTATAACTACCTGAAGAGAGGTGGTAGTGAGCCTCTTCTCTTGTGTAACTAGTGATATGATGAGAGGGAATGGCTTTAAGTTGCGCCAGGGGAAATTCAGATTGGAGGCTAGGAAACACTTCTCCAAAAGAGTGGTCAGGTGCTGGAATGGGCTGCCCAGGGAGGTGGTGGAGTCACCGACCCTGGAGGTATTCAAGGAATGTTCAGTGAGAACAATTGGTGATAGGTGGACGGTTGGACTGGATGGTCTTGTAGGTCTTTTCCAACCTTGGTGATTCTATGATTCTATGAAGTCCACATGCTAACTTCCACTCCTCCGATTCTTCTACAGTCTGCTGATGTTCTGATTTGCAGACAATGACGGTACACGATTTGACCTGAACGAGGCAGTAAGTAACGAGACACAGTCTGCAAAAAAATTCTTCGCTGTTAACATTGATTCTGATGAGTGATTCTGATGGTCCAATGTGCACTAGATTTGAAATATGAAAAATTTGTTTTGTAGTGGAATTTGCTTACAGTTGTGTATAGTAGCCTTAGGCCTTCAAGCACTTAAGATTCAGAAGTTCATATTCTTCATTAGGTGAAACAAAAAGCTGTAACAGTGTGAAGTATTCACAGGAGAAAAAGCTAGTGAAACATCTGGGCATTTTATTAAACTGCATGCTTTGCCAATCTCTTTCTTCCAGACACGGCTGACCAAGCGTACACAGCTGCAAAGATACCATCACTGGCTTCCACTTTCAGCAAACTTCAGTGCATGGCTGCTCAGAGAGATCAGTTATCATTACTGTTCTGTGTATTCAATATGTGCTGCTTTGTTTTCTGGAGATCCTACTCTTCTGGTTTATTTCCCTCTGTGAGATATTCCACAGCTTCTGCTTCCATAATACTGGTGCCAGGGAAAGATACATGGCTGAATGTGATTAGTATGGGACATGAATGGGTGTCTACCTGGAGGGGCTAGCAAAGTAGCAGGTTTTCATCCCATCTTTGATAGTCCTTGTAGCAGCTCTGCCACAAGGATATCCTCAGATCCAGGTCTTCAGCAGAGGTAAGTTAACAAAATCCAAGGGCAGCAATGGAGCACCAGTCATCAATATCAGCAAGGTAGTCAGTGGACTGTATCCCAGCACTAACTTTACTGTAGTGAGTCCCTAAAGATGCAGTCACTCCAGCTCCTCACTGAAGTGATTCTGCTACAGATCCAGACACTCTGATTTGTTGCCATTTCTGTTTTTTGCTACTTCCTAGGGTACTGATGAAACACAGATTAACCAGGGGGCCACCACATTCAGATGATAAAAGGAATACAGTGGTCACTGTTACTTACTTCGTAGAAGCCACGGACCAGGGCCTCCGTTTGTTGAACAACTCCTCGTTCCACTCTCCATTTAACCATCCTCTCAATGTATTCTTTTTTGTTCTTTTCTGTCACTGCTGTATTTGCCCCTCCAGATTTCAACTCTCTCTCTGTCACCTACAGAACAAAGATAAACAGTGGAGTAACAATGTATGGATCACACTGTGTTTTAAATTTAATGTGTACATGGAAAGTGTAAGTGAAAAATGTAACCGCCATTTTTCTAGTTCTATCTATTCTATTCATGTCCTTTTGTAATAGAAAGAAGAGGAACAATGATGGGCACTCACCTCCACTCCCCAGCCACCCCTGCAGAACATGCAGAGAGTCATTCAAAACCTTTGGTTTATCACACATATATTCAGCAAAACAGGAAACTTTCAGAAGATACGTACAGCTTTCTGATCTCTGTTCCTTTCTCAGTCCCAGCCCAAGTCTTATCCCCAGTTGAAGCTGGACTGATGTGTAGATGACTCTAAACTATATAAGCAAAGACTGATTCTGAGAGCACCATTTATATGATAGAAGCTATCTGCCATTCTGGACAATCTTTTAATATCCTGCTCTCCCACTTGCTCCCAAGAGGGAGATATTCCTGCCAGCTTGCTATTGCTACAGGCTACACAAGTAGTAGTATGGGAAACAACAGGATGGAGACAATTCCAGCGTTGGAACTTAGCAGATGGTTTTGCCACTGGAAGGGCTATGTATATCTACATGTGACTGTCTCTCTTAAGCAACAAGTGTTACACTTACACCTAATCGACACAGAATAGGTGTTAACTCAAAAATGTCAAAAGCCAAGAAAATCTCCCCAAAATAAATAGTTCCACTACACTACCTAAACAAGAACTGACAGTGGATAGCACCTCACACAGATGTGAAAAACAGACATTGTGGCATTCAGAGTTTTATATCAGACATCCAAACCCGAGAAGTTATAAGACAACTAGGAGTAAGAAAACGGCCATCAGTATGTGCTGTAACTATTTTTTAACAGATTTTCACTGCATTTTAATAGTTACTTTAGTTGGCTTGGGTTACTAAGGCTTGAGATAGAGAAGTGATTTAAGGAATCAATCAAGATTCTACCTAGCAAGAATATACTTCTTGCATGTGTTAGATACATTATTTCTTCTGTAATTACTTTCACATTGAATACACTGGATTTTAAACGAAGAATGTTTTGCTCTCATCTTTAGTTTTCAGCTCCAATAACAATGATGTCTAGCACAGATACTAAATGAGTTCCATGAATACATACTCATTACTTGTATTACTTATATTATTATCTACTTGTTAGCTCAACAGAGAGCATGCGGAGTATATTTAGTATTTACGTCATTGTGCTGGAAGGGCATGTAGAAAACTGTGAATTATGGAAACACTCAGTGAGTCATCTAACATGTAGCTTTGCTGAGAAACAACAAGAACAAGTAAGGTTGGATGTAATGAGTTAGGAATTCTTAGCTGGTTCAGGCTAAATTCCCAAATGTAAATCACTGCTTCACCATTTCACGAGGAAAGCTGCACCATTCAGATGCCATGCTGTACTTTCCTAGATTGCACTGGTTAAAATCAATAACGAATAAGTGTTGTCTAACTTTAAATATGATTATAAATCCAGTTGTTCTATATTTCCTTACAAGGTTTCCCACAAATACCTAGACACACTTATTTCTTTACCTTATTCACATAACTTCAAATACAATTACTTATCTGGGCTTGGAGACAGCCAATCAATGACACTGATTCCTTCCCCCCTGTTTTTTGTTTTTCTTTTTCAGGGAGGTATTAGTCACAGCTGTGAGCTAGAATTAGGAGTGGGACATTCAGACCAGCAAGGAAACACTAAAATAAATCTAACCTACTTCTTTAATCTGATCAGAGCAATTGTTAGTGTATCCACATATAGGGCCTGGAGACAGGCCTGGAAGAACCACTTTCTACAAGGGTAAAAGCTTGAGAAGGTTCTTAAAGTCACAAGCAACTGTCACCTCTCTTGAGTCTTATAGGCAAAACTCTCAAACTGGCACCCGGTACCCATAAATAAAAATGTGGGATGCTTGCACTGATGCCATATATTTGCTCCAGGCATCAGTATGGAAAAGGACTAGAGATCCGCACTAGTATGCTCTAATAAAAAGAAAAAGTACCAAGAAAAAAGATTTAGCCCCAATGGATTAAAAACTAAATACATGGGTCAGAGATGCACAAGAAAGAAACAATGAAGGAAATGGTGACTTGTCAATAATCAAGTCATTGTGGAAACAGGACAAAAAGCCTGTGACCCATCCGCAACACAGCTTCTCAAAGAGCCACTATTTCCTGTCTCCCTTAGCCAACTCTTGAAAGTCAGCATCCCAAATATTAGCAGAACTCCCACTGTGCATAGCAAAGCAATGTGCAGATGGCATTTAAGTGGTCAGATACTCCTGGCATGCAAGAATTTCCAACTGCAATCCATCTGTGAGAAAAAAACGTGCCGGCGATTTCTTGGGAATTTTGCTGTCAGCATTCAGCAAATTTCATACGGGAAAAATCTCACCTTCAGTTAGGATACTTGGATTCTCACATTCATACTTCACAGTGAGAAATGTTTTTATCCCCATTATTAGTTCTAGCAAATTTAGTGTCTGTTACATATGAAATAAAGTACTAGACAGAACGTGAACTGGCATCAAAATATTTTGTGTTCCTTTGCTCTAGTATCACAGTTATCTACAACAGATTGCAATTTTATTTCAGTTCTTTTTGGAGTCATCTCTTATCCTCCATAACAGACCTTTATGTAATTGCCTAGCTCTTTTCTTTGGGGAGTGCACAACAAGTAACAGTGTGCTGAATACACATCTTCAGATGTATTAGGGCAATTCAAGCTGAGATTCTTGTTCATCTTTGTAGTCTTCCAATGCAAATACAAACTCGTCTCATCTGTCTTTGTGAATATGTCTGCATGTTTCTGTTTGTCTTCATTTATTAGTCTTACACAGCTGTACCTTCCAGGGAAATGGATGTACTGTCAACTGAATGTCATGCAAACTCTCGGCTCCAGAGAGGAAAACCCCCTACATTTAAGTCTGTTAAAAATAGTGTTAATCTTTCCTACAAGGGATTCTTACTTCAATTCTTCTGCCCCATCCTTTTTATTTCATCTGTCCTTGATTCTGGTGATTCTTCGTTCCCTTGTGCAACAAGCAGACTAATTTCAGTTTTGAAAGTATACCCTGAAGTCTTGCTTGACTTATTATTTTCAGGCTTACAGCTTGGAAGTTTACTCCCAGGGCCAGAATTCCTTGTCTCCAAAACAAATCTAATTCTCTCCCTGCTCTGCATGCCTTTACTCTGTGCGCCTTCACTCTGCACAAACTCATGTCAGCTTTTCTTCTGAGGGCTAAGAGACACACTCTTAATATTCCACCTGATTTCTTTGACACTGTGCATCTCTGTACCTCACACAGGAGTTAACTTTCTTCTCTGGAGATTCTACACTATCTGACATGCATACTCTCTCTAGCTTTCAGCACGTCCTTGGAGATACTTATTTTTTCCTTGGATATTGCTTTGAATCCCGTCAAGACTTTTTAAGAGACAGCTATAATCCTGTATGGGTTACAACAGCAAAGGCACCAAGGCTTCAGTGTTGCTGATGATACAAAGCTGGGAGGAATGGCTGACACACCAGGAGGCTGTGCTTCCATTCAGTGACACCTGAACAGGCTGGAGAGTTAGGCAGAGAGGAACCAGATAAGGTTTAACAAGAGCAAGTGTACAGTCTTGCACCTAGGGAGGAATAACCACGTGCACCGGTAAAGGTTGGGGGATAACCTGCTGGAGAGGAGCTCTGAGAAGGCCCTTGGTGTTCTGGTGGATGACAGGCTGGCCATGAACCAGCAGTGTGCCCTGGTGGCCAAGAAGGTCAGTGGGATCCTCGGGTGCATTAAAAAGAGCATGGGCAGCAGGTCGAGGGAGGTGATCCTTCCCCTCTACTCTGCCCTGGTGAGGCCTCACCTGGAGTATTGCGTACAGTTCTGGGCTCCTCGGTACAAAAATGGCCAGGATCTCCTGGAAGGAGTTCAGCAGAGGGCTACAAAGATGATAAAGGGCCTGGAGCACCTCTCTGATGAGGAAAGGTTGACCTGGGACTGTTCAGCCTTGAAAAAAGAAGACTCAGAGGGGAGCTGAATCACGTCTATAAATTTCTAAGGAGTGGGAGCCAAAGGGACAAGGCTGGACTCTTCTCAGCAGTGTGTGGCAACAGGACAAGGGGAAATGGCCACAAAATGAAGCACAGGAAGTTCCACACAAATGTTCATAAGAACTTCTTTGGGGTGAGAGTGATGGAGCACTGGCACAGGCTGCACAGAGAGGTGGTGGAGTCTCCTCTGGAGACACTCAAGACCCACCTGGATGCCTACCTGTGCAACCTGGGCTAGGGAGCTGCTTTGGCAGGGGAGTGGGACTCGATGATCTCTGCAGGTCCCTTCCAACCCCTACAGTTCTGTGAAAGCCAAAGAAACCCACAGATCCTTGTATGCGTTCTGGTTGCCAGTCCGCACTGAAGTCAGCGTTATTTGCTATTTAAAGTTGTTATCCAGTTACCCAGATCAGCTAGATTAAAGACTAATGTAGAGAGGAATGGTAAAAATCATAATAACCTGCTCAGGAAAATAAGTAGGTGCAAGGTAGATAAGAGACAGTGAAGCTAACAGGAATATATTAGACATATAGTGGTAAGAGTTGCCATGTCTTATACAACCCACCAAATACTTTTCTTCCCTTTTGACCCCCCTCTTTTCTGTCACATCAGCTTTAAGTTACATTACTGAAGACACTGAATGCCACAATCTGTGTGAACTACACCCCAGAGAGGAGAGCTGCACTCCACTTCAGGTAATTCCTCATGTTCATCAGTGTGTGGCTCAACAGGCCTGGAGGGAGACTGCGGCTGGTATTTTATATTATAGACCCTAAGAATAAACATCTGCATTAAAACAGGTGGCTTGAAAGAAACAGAAGGCGGGAGAAGAAAATGTTATTGAAAGGCTAAATGATCTGTTCCGACATAAAGATGTTCATCATGCTCAACTCTGTCAGCTTAAAATTTGCTTTTCAGACGTTTTGCATAGCTGTGCTCACCTGTCCAAACACCTCCTCATTCACTGTGAAGGTGAGATCCAGGATATCTGTGATGTTATTATCTTTCATCCACTGCAAGCTTTGATGGAACTCTTCATCCAGGTACTCTAAGTCACTTAAATCACACGGCCTGGTTGTGAGGCAAGCAAAAAGATGTAGCTGAATATATGAACCCACAACTATTGTCAGGATGACTTATCAATAAGAAATGACTTACCAAATGTATGACAGAGATACAACATAAGGCTGGTGTTTGTTCAGTTAACATAAAAGCCCTTCTTAATACAGACCCTCATAAAGTAGTTCTGCATTGTTTGCATGGCTGGGCTCAAGGCCAATTGTGTTGGCTGCCTGTATTATTTGCTGTTGGAAGGCACCCTTTGGGTTCAATTTTATGTGAATCTTCAAGATGCCACGTATTTCAGAGCACACAATTACCTCCAGGCCCAATAAGCCCCACCATGTTGTGCCCGGATTCTTCCCTGTATCCATCGACCTTGAGAAGAGCTCACAAGAGTGACATAATGCAGACCAGGCATCTAAATTTTTGCTAACGAGGAGCCAGTTTTGCTGATTGAAAAGTCATGTGAATGTTACAAGCAATCTGGTTTTGAACTCCCTAAGGAGGCAAGAAGGATGCAGAAGCACTCTAGGCCTTACTCACTTTTCATACTAGCTCAGATACAATATAAATATGAATGTCTGGAGCCCAGCAACACTAATTGTTGAAAAAACATAAAACAAAATGCATGTAAAGGACAAATTTTTGGAGAAAGTAAAACAATACTAAAATGAGTTTGCTTTCTATCACGAACAAACCAAGAAAAAAAAAAAACAGAAAAAAATTGAAAGTCAGAGTTCTTGAAGCAATTCCATGAAAGTCTGTTTCTGTAAGATCCACTGCTGGATCGCTGCTTCTGCTTTGTTTCTGAACAGTTGTATGCTTATACTTACAGCCTTAATAGCGCTTTGTAGAACGGCCTTGTGAAGAAAGCATCAAGAAGGTACTGATGAATGAGGGCAAGGCCAAGAATACGACCACTGAACCTGAACCTAAGATATAAAAATACAGAGTAAATGAAATATAAATCAAGACATTCAGCACAGAAACTTAAACAGGTAGCAGCTGTTCTTTGTTTCTCATGCAGTTTCTTATATTTATTCATTTATCTATCTTTTTCCCCAGCAGACATTTAACATTTTCCCTCACATCTCTGACTCTCTGATCAATAATGGACCTCTCTTTAACCCATCTCCTGCAGTACCCATATGTGCACCTGGCATGATATGCTCTTGCCTGTGCCAAACCAATACATGTTTTCAACATTCAAACTCTGTGATCCTTAGCTGAATATTCTGACGCAAATGTACTCCATCAAACACAATCTTTAGACAGTGAAAACTGTAATACTCTCTCTAGCCTTATCAGAAAAATGCATTATCGATACTCTTTCCACAGTGGGACTTAGAAGGACGTTAGAAGGATGAGTTGACAATGGGTGAGAAACCGAGATTCAAAGAAGATAACTATTGTGGACAATGACATATATTAAAATCATTAACTAAAGCTCAGGGAAACTACTAAGACCACCTTCTTAATGACAATGCTCAGCATTCGCATACTTTATACCTGTGAGAACAACCTCCAGCCCTATTCCAAGTACAGCAGACATACCATAAACAACCCCTATCACCTATTCAAAACTTATTTGTGGAAAAGGAAAAGAAAACATGACACATCCTAAGTGTAAGCACTTAAGCTGACTAACATCACAGTAAAGTTTTACTGAACAAGAGATGAGAATGAGAAACAGATCAAAAAGCTGAGAAATCATTCATTCTATAATGGGAACCAGAGTCAAGACTCTTCCTGCATAAAAATTAAATGGGAATCTCATAAAAAAAAAAAAAAAAAAAAAAAGTAGTGCAAAATTTCCATTTCCATTCAGTCAACTTTCTGCACATGGGACAGTACAACAAGTGCCTAGTTTGTCAAATGAGTCACAAAATAGCACGCCATGGGCCCGGATAGCATTTATATCACCTCAGGAGCTGCCTTGGGGTCCCCTGCATCCAAGAAAGGTGCTTATGGTATGCAGCTGACTGGTAACAGAAGAGTGGTTATATTACTCCCTTACAGCTGTTTCCACAGTAGCAACAAAAGGCAGCTGTTGGATCTAGTTAGGACCTGCTTCACTTCACTTGTGCTGCAGTGCAATGCTTCCAGCAAAAAAGCAATGAAAAAAGGGAGAGCTGACACAATGAAAGCACAGTACAAGCCAGACAGCTCAAATCCCAGAGATGCAGAGCCTGTAATCCATCAGTTTTATAGCACCTTCAGGATCTATAATCAAGTCCATTTGTCCCAAATAATGCATGTTGGCATTTTTAGGTTTGTTCTTCATGGCTCCGTCCTCCCACCCCTAAACGTTTTGAAAATGAATGTCAAATGAAAATATTACTAGCAGTGGGCACTCCTCACAACAACACTCATCCCATGGCTACTCAGCTGTGCAGGAGAGAATTAGAATAAATGAAAGCTGAAAAGAGACTGCCAAGAAAAGTCTCTCTAGCCTGGAAATCTCTGTTAAGAAACTGCTAGAAAGCATGAACAGCATTGGTTTTCTCTTTGCTGCTTGTATCACTTCTTCACATCTGTGTGGCTTTGCTGGTGTTAATGCAAAGCTGACATGAAAGGCTAGCACATCTAGATCAAGGTGTTTATGATCACAAGCATATGTTATGGTAGCTGTTAATGGCAATTTAATTGGAACCAGTGCCTTATGGCAGAACTGTTTCAAACAATCCAGACCACGGGCAAAGTTTCTATATGAAAAGACCAAGACTGGTGGGTCAGTTTAAGCAAACGTAGTCAGAGCAACCCTAGGCTGCAGAGTCCACTCTAAGTGGGGGCCTGAGTGTGGTTCCACAATCCCAGCCCTTGCGATGGTACAGGGCTAACTGGTATGGATGAAGGATGTGAAATAATTAACAAGACATTGCCACTCTTGGCAACACTATCACCTCAGGAGACAGACTGCTGCTCTTCCACCCAAGGGGGCTAAACCAGAGCCTACAAATCCTTTGTTCCTCGCAGCCAGCTTTGGTCTCTTTATAGAGACTTACATAATCAACTTTTTGAGCTGAAAAGCGGTCTAAGAGAAGGTCCTCTGGTCCCCCTGTGCTTTCTGGACGCTGCCTGGGACCATAGGCTTACATCTCTATGATCCAGCAGGCTGAAGGAAATCAACAGGTACCCGTTAGAAAGGAGGCCCTTGCTAAAGTGCTCGCAGGAAAACCATACAGTCTGTTGACATGTGTGTCTGTATAGTCCTTCAAGATGAGACCACTAGCAGCCAAGCATAACAGTACCACCAAATATACATCAAAACTTGTAAAAATTAGCAAGAAGTCTTCAGTGCAGAAAACTTGAGGACAGCAACAAGAAATCGCTTCCTTTAAAAAAAAAAACAGCTAAAACAAAAATAGATCCTTGTGTTTATTTCTTCCTGAAGGATTTAGTGCACAGGTGAAAGTCAGAGATGGGTGAGACAATCCCTTCAAAAAAACAAGTTTTCTTGATGGAATAAGCAGCACAAAGGTAAATCCTGGCTGGAGGGCACATACCTTCCTTCAACCTGACTTGCATACATCTTTCTGAGGAAGTATAAAATGCTTACTCCATTTCTTTCTGGCAGGAAAGATATCTTGAGGGAGGTGAGGAATGCAAATTCTCATTCTATCCTTTTCTTTCAACACCTCTCCCTTTCTGAGACAATCACTGAGTCTGAGTAATGCACTCTAGCAGAGAGGAAGCACAGGAGGGAGTTAATGAACAGGAAACAGTGGAAGGAGAGACAGAATTAATGAGCAGTAGGGCTGCTCTTGTTTGCCTGCCTATTGACACCATTGCTCCACTCAAAAAGGATATTGTGTGCACCTGCTTTCTGGCTTTTAAAAACACCACTCTTTGACCCATTTGCAGGAGTTTCCACATTACCTAGTTAACTCTATTTCTATCTGGAAGCTGCAGGTGCCCCTGAAATGGCCTGTTTTCACAACAGCCTGTTGCAAAATAACAGGCTTGTTCTCCTCAGTGGGACTCTGCATACTTGCCACATCTGCACACACTGAGAGACACTCACATGTTATATCAGGGACTAAGCAATATTTTTTCCTCCAATTGCAGGTGACTCACAGGAAATCTAATTTACTCTGCACCTTATCGTATAGCAGCAGAATAAGGGAAGACCAATAACGACTCTTTGTCACAGGACCCTCTCTTAACTGGCAGAACTAGCACAGCTGTACCTTACATGACAGTCCTTCCTTAGATTCAAATAGGAAATAATATACAAAGTTGTAATCTATGCATACAGTGGAAGAATAGTTTCTGTTTATCATTCTGTACAGGATGCTCTGTGGGCTAAATTAGCTATGACATCACAAACTTTAAATCCTAATAGAGGAAGTATTTTATGGGATGAAAAAGATTGAAAATCTCACAACTCTTATCTCCCTGAAATACATCAGCTGAGTTTAAGTGTGTTCTTCTTGATGCAGTGGCTTGTGCAAAAAATATTCTAAGAAGGCCTTAGAATCATAGAATATCTTGATATGAGAGGGAACCACAAAGAATCATTGAGTCCAACTCCCAGTTCTGCATAAGAACACGCAAATCCAAACCATATGTCTGAGAGTGTTGTCCAAACACTCCTCGGTCTCCAGCAGCTTGGGGCTGTGCCCACTACCCTGGGAGACTGTTCTGGGGCCTGATCACCCTCTGGGGAAAAACAGTTTCCTATCACTCAACCTGAGTCTCTCCTGATGCAGCTCATTCCCTCAGCCTTGTCATTGAGAGAGCAAAGATCAGCACTGTCCCTCCACTCCTCTCACGAGGAGCTGTAGGCTGTAACGAGTCTTCAAATCGGTTTCCTCTTCCCTGGGCTGAAAAAACCAAGGGTCCTCAGCTACTCCTCATCTTGCCTTCCCCTTCAGACCCTCCCTCATCTTCATACCCCATTTGGATGCTCTCTAATAGCTAACGTCCATTTTATTTTGTGGCACCCAAAACTGCAGGCAGCGCTCAAGGTGAGGCTGCACAGCACAGAGCAGAGTGGGACAACACCTTCCCTCATCCAGCTGGCAGTATGGGCCTGACAAACCCCAGAGAACGGTTGGTCCTTTTGGCTGCCAGGGAATGCTGCTGACTCAACTTCAACGTGACATCAATCAGAACCCCTAGATCCCTTTCCACGGGGGTGGTCTTCTTCCTCTTGTACCCTTGTCTGTACATATATTCTGGGTCGCTCTGATTCAAGCGCAGAATCCAGCTATAGTATTTCCACCCTGCTCTAAGGGATGCTTGGCAGGTGTATGAGGCCAGCTCTTCCACAGTGGGAGAGGACCTGATCTCAGTCATTATTAGACATCAGAGAAACTTAAAGGGGAAAATATTTAGAATGGCCCAGTCATAGTTAAGGCTTTAATCTGAAAATTCATCTTATAAGGTGACAGAGAATTAAATTAAGAAACCCAGTTTTGCAGGAAGCCAGGCATCATTGGCTCAGAAACTGTGGCACAGCTTGTTTTAATAGAGATGAAGCCTTCATCATTATGAAGAGCCGTGTGAGTATTCTAAAGGATAGAAACCAGTTATTAAAGGAACACAAAACATGTTCTTATAGCCTAAAATAATGTGACTTGGAATGGAAAATGGACTGATTCATGATTCTCAATTTTGCTGAATTCACCATCACCAGCACTTTTAAAATGAAGAACACTGTTTTCCCTAAAAAATACACTGTATTTTGGGGTAGAAGTAATACAAGACAGCTCTAAGAATGTATTTTTTTTTCAAAAAAAAAAAAAAAAAAAAAAGAGAACAGACGGTTATAGCAACTCTGCCTGGCCTGGTACATCATGAATTTTAAGCAAAACTAGCAGTGTGTCAGGCATATGCACTGGAAGTATGTGTCTATACCCTAGTAGCATACATCCTTGTGTTGTTTCACTGAAGGACATAATCAACATGCCCTGTAATGAGCTATATCTACAGAGCAGTAACCTAGCATGAGATCGGATCATCTTCACAAAACTTGGGCAGAAGACCAAATCCACACCTTCTACCCGCTTCATTAACAAATACCTTTCTTTAGTTTATTTAACCTCTATTCATGGTGACAGAACTTCAAGAACTTTTGAGTGGACTAACGTGACAATATGAAGTGATCTCTTGTAGAAAGGTCAGGCAGACAGTCTGGGACTGCTCTATTTATCCAACTTACATCTACAAATTTTGCAGACTGCTTTTTTGTCGCTATGTCACTGTGGCAAATTTGATCGGCACATCTGCAGGCTCAGAGGTGAATGCTGTGGCATTCCAGTGCCACACCTCTTCGTTTCAGGAATCTGATGAGCTCATGTGTCATTAATACAAAAAGAATGGGCTCTTACAAAGGCCAGGAGACAAAAGTTCATTAAGTCCCAACATATTAAAGACAGAAGGTAAAATCATTCCTAAACTAAGTCCTGAAGGAGAATTCTAAAGGAAGGTGTAACAAGATTGTTGTTGGCTCATTTTCTTACATCTATCCTCAATGTGAAGAATTCTGAGCATAACAAAGATATAATTCTAGGTCATCTCTATGTTGCTTTTCTCATGTTGCACTGAGTAGTTATCCCACGCCTTCTGATGTCTAACACCTCACTGAAGAACTTAACTTGGATCCCCACACACTTATTTTGAAGGAATTAACCAATTTTTCTTCTGTCATCAGGAGAGTTAATAAGAAAACACACAGTCATGGCCTACCAAAGCAACAGATCATTGTTTCCTTTTTGACCTGCTGTGAGTTATATTCTATATACTGAAATACATCTTAAACACATCTCAGATATGTTTAATATTAATTCCATGTTTTCAGACAATTACTGAGTTTTTAAAGGGACCCTCCTTCTTCCTACACTATAAAAGCACAGAAAATTTTGTTAGATAAGGTTGAGCAATTTGGTACGTTTCTACAATGAAATGACGGAGCCAGTAGATAGCAGGAGAGCAGTGGATATTATCCACCTGGACTTCAGTAAGGCCTTTGATACTGTCTCCCATAAGATCCTCATATATTCATATACGTGCTGGATGGAAGACAGTGAGGTGGACTGAAGGCTGACAAGGGATCTTATCAATGCTTATAAATATCGAAAGAGTGGGTGTCAAGCAGATGGGGCAAAGCTTTTTACAGTGGTGTCCAGTGACAGGACAAGAGAAAACAGGCACAAACCAGAACAGAGACCAACCTGAGGAAAAGCTTTACTTTGAGGGTTATAGAGCTTTGGAACAAACTGCTCAGGGAGGCTGTGGAGACTCCTTCTCTGGAGATATTCAAAATCTGCCTGGACACTTACCTCTGCTGGACTCAATGAGCTGAGAGGCCCCTCCTAGCTTCTATGATTATCTGATTCTGTGAATTTTAAAGGAAATTTGTAACACTCATTTAAGAAACTGCTAGGCCTTCTTAAGAAGCCCTGATTGGAAAGCATATGGAAAGTGAGCTGATACAGCAGGTCTGCTTGCAGACTGTCATAAAATACAAGAGGGTGTTCAAAAATGTGTAAAATGCTAACACATCAACTGATAACTGAAAACAGTCATTAAACAAACAACAACAACAAAAATAAAAAAAGAATGGAAATTGATTTTCAGGAATAAAAACAAGCTGGTAGAAATAAAATTCCACTAGTGGTTTAAAATCCTGAGCCAGTAATGCGTCTCTTCAGATGACGACCTACAGTCTTCATTTATATAGTTTTTTTCATCTTGGCATCTGAGTTTCATATAGTGCATGTGTTTCAATAAACTGACCTGTCAATTTATTATTAAACAGTGCAGAAATTTTATGCCCAAACAAGCCAGTGTACTGATGACTCCAATCAGTGCTAGCCCTACTTTTCTCTTCTGGTTCTATCTCCAAATGGAACACAACATTCTATTACTCAGTACTAAAGAGAAACCACAAGAAAGAGAGCTACTGCTTACACATGATGGAAATGTGAACTCTCAGTGTCCTCTTAAGTCTCTGGAGCGCATGTATTCTGAATTAGCAATTAAACCTCAAACCATTAATTTACCAGAAACTGAAAAATAAAGAGGTAAACCTCGTTGCTGCTTTATTTAACCTAATCAAATCCTTCAAAAGTTCTTGTCTCTGACCTAGCTGAGTTGTATTTTCACCCGAATTGTCTTTTCATCTTGTTTATATACCATCCACAAGAAAACTGTTAGGTATGGCTATGACACTAATTGTGTCACAGAGCAAAAAAGCATACCTTCATGAGCGGAGCTGCAGGCTGTTCTACTTAATCCAAAAAAATGATAGGCAAAGTTGATATAGGTAACAAACATTTACAACACACCTTCAAGTTTCTTTACAATACAATCCATCAAACAGTTGCTTCCAGAAGGACTCCCTGGTTTAAGCACACTGTGGCTCCTACTAATTGCTCACACAGAGAAACAGTTACTGCATTTGCATGCACTACCTCTGAGTTAAAAAGCCCTCACAGGACTGGATATGTATGAAGAACCACACCAAGGCACCTGCAGTGGCTCCTTGCACATCAACTGAGCTGCGTTAGAAGTTATTACTGCAGATATAGAATTGAGTAAATCTGTCTCTGGGACCTCCACTGCATGGAGTCATCACAGGTATGACAGCCTTGGTGTCACGGGCTACCCGAGAACCAGAGAATCCAGGCATCTGAAAAGGAAAACTGTCTTCCAGTTCTGCCTTTCAAGCTAACATGGAGATCAGTAAAGTAGACAGACATTCTGTAACATCAAATTTGTGCCACGTGTCATTCTAACAATAGCAAAGATGTTACACAAACTGTAGTATTTTAGAGGATGAGGAATGTGACAGAGTGCTGGAGTGCTTGTCTCTGCTTGCAGAGCTAGCAGGCTCATAAATTACAATGTACAGTTCTCCTCCTTTGGGATAACCCCTCGCAAAAAAAAACCCAAAACCACAAATAAATAAATAAAAAATAAAAGCCTTTGATTTCTTAGTCAAACCTTTTGGAAAAGCTAGGGGGACACTTTGTAAACTTTCAAGTTGGTGAAGTTTTATATACTGCACGATTTCTGTTTGCTTTCCATGGCTTTGCCAGAGGAAACACCATAGATTTAGTCATTTGCCAGACAAGAGAGCCATAAAAGCACAAGCCAAATGACTGCACATTTTCCTTTAATGGCTAACTGAGAATACTGAAGCTACAATAACTGACTTAGTCAAAGGTAGCATATCCTTTCCAGTCTGTCTGGGGTATTGCAGCATAAGAGAGACTGCTTATCATAAACTCACTGGTAAGCACCCAGGAATGTTTACACCATGTTATGAAGCATGACACAGATACCCTTAAGCAAGCTAACTACACACAGGTCATCTGCAGTGCAGACCCATGTGGTTTTACAACTTCAGGTCCAGAAGCTGCACACTGCAGTTGCACCATACTTCGTTTCAGCTAATGATCCCCACCTTTTAGGATAAGGTTCCTCGACTGGATAAGCTAAGAAATGTCTGTGTCAAAATTCAGCCATACAATCAATTGTTTGGTGGTCTGTTTTAGGTCTCACTCTGCAAAACATTGAACACCTTCTTATTAAGACCACTGAAAATTGACATTTCTGATGCAGCGCTAGGAACATGCAGAATGTGGCAGATCTGGACCTTTGTTTGCACTGCTGTTCTCTGAACCCTAAGAAAAGTTTTGACTTTTTCATTATGAATCCTTCCAATACAATAAAATGATTTGAGCTTCTAGTCCACCTTTTCTGGAATGCAAGTAGTGAAACAATGTAAAAAGCTTCCTTCAGCCGAACAGAAGATACTGAACATATATTTCTATATTATTTTTAATAAGCAAATATTATTTCATAGATGGTGGATAGGTCAATATTTTTGTCATCCTCCACAATTTCATGATTTTACTGAGATTTGGAAAAATATTCCCGTCCCAGCTTGGGACCAACTAGCAAACTTAACATTGCCTTTCTCCATATAAATATGTATATTCAGACCAGATAAATGTAAATCTTTCCACTTCCTTCTTTCTGCATTTTAACGTAACAGTTAGCTAACATAGTGAAATGAAAAATGACTGTGAAGGGAAAAATGAAACTCAGCTTTCAGAACAACTCGGGGAAAGAACTACACAAAGTGAAACACCATTTCTACTTAAAAAAAAAAAAACAAAACAACCAAAACAGCAACAAAAACAGCTCAGAGTGATTCACTGAACAGAATTCTGCTTTTGTGGATTTTGCCTTTCTTTGCTCTGCTACATGCAAGGTGGAGACACTATACAGATTTTCATGTGAATACTCCCATCATTGGGCAAATTCAGTAAACAATATTGCAAAAGACTACATGGCCTTAAGCAAGGGGAAAAAAAAACAACTTCCATAAAATCACAAAGAAATATCCTCCAACCAAACTGATTATGAAAGCAGTGCTAGGCAATATGATCCAGAGAATGCAAAAGGAGAAGAGGCTGTAGGAGACAACCCTTTTTTCAACCCTTCTGATACTGCTATCTGGATCTTCAAACAAACTTGAAACCAAGGCACCCGTAAGTGAACTTGCCACCAGTAAATGACAGAAAGCCAAGAATACGATAAATACAAAGCAGAAACTTTACAAAAAGCAAATGAATGCTGTAGGAACTCAGTTAGGGAGAATGCTTTTTTCTCCTTCACTTTGGTTTGCCTTTAATCTTCCAATTCCTCCCGACTTTTAATAAATTATTAACCAGCTGTTTAGACAGGCTCATTGTGATACAGCCATACATCAAACTTAATAGGAAAATCAAAGTTTACTTCAGTATGGAAGGCACTGAGAGAGATCACAGTACAGCAGCAAGAAGGTACTTCAGTAACATACTCTCTTCACAGTGAAATGGTTTTATAAAATGATTTCAGCTATTTATTTTAATATCAACCTTGTCCAGAAGATTTACAATAGTGCTGGAGAACTCATGCAAACGTAATTTATTTAAAGTAAGATATTTCTAGTAATTAAAATTTATAGTGTAATGTAAAATTAAATGCTTTGGTTTTCTATGGTGCCTTTCATCTGTGAATTTCAAAGCAGTTTAGAGCATTAGTAAACATCAAATGGATTTCAAGTTGATTACAGACTAGGAAATTTCTTCAGACTGAAACCGAGGCAAAGGGGTAATGATCTAGCTTTTAAAACCAGCTGAATGTTTCTGGATGCTTACTCTGAGATGCGCTATATCTGATCTGTTTTTCAGAGGATGATTTTTCAGCACTTAGCATAAACAGGTCCCTTAAAGATGACTGTCAAATTGGTCTAAATTCATTACTTCTGCAAATGCAGACCCACATAGCCAATCCATTTGAGTCAAGCCACAAAACTAAATGCAGTGTTTCTGAATCCCTTGACAGAACATGTATGGGGCTATATTCAGGTTACCTGCCACAACATCAGAAATATTAAAGTGATCTATGTTTCACTGAGCCACATGTTCCTCACAGCTACCTTCAATCTGTGGAGAGGAGTACTGGCTATTTTCAGAGCTCCTCTTTGACTACATTCTAGGACGTAGTCACATTCTGAATACAACTCATTTGATCAGGAGGCAATTTGTCATATCCTTTAAAAAGACTTGAAGCAAGTTATTGTCCATGTGGCAGGATTAATAGTGCTTTGTTTCCTTCAGATCTGTCTGATGGCCCTACATTACCACACCACAGTAACTCCGGTGTCTTATACACATCTCTGCCACTGCTTCCCACACTTTGGAGTATCTCCACTTTCTTTCTTCTGCCTTCCCTGAGCATTCACAGTTCTCGCTCACATCTACCAGACAAGATGGTATCGCTGGTTTGTGGACCTCAGCTCACTGGAGCAAGCTGGCCAGCCAAAGGGCCAGGCAGAATAGGCAACTGCTGAGCTCTTCAACTTTACCTAATCACAAGCTTTTCAAAGCTTTCAGGAATTTAGTATCTGTGGGACACTTACCTTCCAAACTGATTAGGAAACTGTCTGATGGACTGGCAGCACAATTGCACAAGGCACAGGGAAATTAGGTTAAGAAAACTAAGCCCTCTAAGTAGGAAGAAATAGCTGAGGTTGAGGCATTCTTGGTAAAACAACATCCTGCATCTTCAGGAACACTTAAGATGGACAGCGATGGCTATAGTTTTTTTTCATTTACACAGAATAAATAGATGGGAAAGTCAGAGTTTGTCTGCAGGTATACCCACACAGCAGGCAAAAGGAGCTTGTTCTACCCATGTGCCTAATTTGCCAGAGCAGGTAAAAGCAATTGAGGCTGCATTCATTTGCTCAGCTCAGTACTGCAGTAAGCACAGCTGGCTTAGGGGGAAGTGAGTACCTGTCTAAATGAAAAGTGGGTGAAACAGGCTTTCATCTGCCTGTAGAAGACCATGTAGACACACACAGAAGTCTTCCGTCTGTTCAGCAGCAAGGATTAGAATATGGGAGGAGCAGACAAAAAGCTGACTATAGGAATTGAAAATCCTGTCCTAAAAGCAGTTCTGAATGAGAATTAAGTTAATGTAGTTAATTAGGACACTGCCATGGTTTTATGATTTTCATTACTGGTATTCCACATCATAACATCATGCAGTGTACTGGGAGTTAAAGAGTTAATGCTCTAGTTCCATGGATCACTGATAGTTCCAGGTATGCCAGTCTCAGAAGAGAAGTACATATCCCAGAGGACTATGCATTTCTGTTTTCCATTCAGAGGGAAAGATAAAACTGTTTGCATATCATGAGACATCCGCTCTTTTCCCTTTCTGCTCATCTACAGTGTGTGCTCCCTAGCAGTCTCGCCTTCAGCATCAGAGTAGGGCCTTCAGTTTTTGGACACTCTCTCAGTTTATTGATTTATTAGCTATAATTCCAATTATACTGTATGATACTGTGTCTTTTGCATTCTGATATCTCCTTTAGAAAATTAACTCTCCTCCTCAGATCAGTGCCACTGTCTTGTTTTTAGGCCCATCTCCCTACCCTTTCCCCTGTCCCCTTTTCCCTTTCCTGGGGTGTGGGTCTGTGGGTTCCCCACCCCATTCGTCACAGAACTGGGCTGAACCAGCTCATAAACCATTGACAGACACCACAGCAAGGAATCAGTCGACAGTTTCTGAGGACCTAAATCACTGGATCTGACTGTAAAGCCATCTTTATGTTGTTCAGTAGGATTCTGCACAAAAACATTTTCAGCCAAAAATCTTCAACTTTCTAACAAATCTCTGCTAAATAAAATGTATTAAACTTCATCTAAAGGGATACCAGGTATGGTTAGCAAGCTGTAAATACCTCCAAGGCAACTGTGATGTTGAGGTATTGCTCTCTGGCTGTATCACAGCAATGTCCATAAATGCCTAATCGTTAAAAAAAAAAAAACATGCTGTCATTAATTTTCTAGGAAAACAGAGTTTCAAGTCAGCATCCATCACATCTCCTAATGAATGTCTGTGAATGATGTTATCTGTTCAGGCCATCTAGTCTTCTGTCCCAGGCTTCCTTTCACATTTCTGGCTGTGGTTCTAAATTTACAAACAAGTAATGAATTAAAAATTCAAAAGTAGAATATTCCAGTTAGATAAAAGAGCAAGCAAGTGACCTGGTGACAGAGTGGGTTGCAGGTGACCATGCTGTGACTACAGTTCTGTGTCTTGAAGATGTGTGCATTACATTATCTTACTGGATTACCCTGAAGGCAGGAGTGCTCTGAGGAAAACTCTAGCTCACTCAGAAGACATGAAAATAGGGATTGGATTTCTGCCTGACCGCAGTTTGTGAACAGTTTTTTGTGAAATGAAAAGACAATGATACTTTTGTTATCACTGTCAGATTAAGTACTCATAGCAGGGAGAGGAAGTTCTCAAGAAAACACAGAACTGTTCTATTCTAAGAAATAGAACTTACATGATTTTATGATGACAGGCAAATATTAAACATCTGAAATGGGCAGTCACAAGAACAAGTGTAACAGTCCTCAGGTATGGTAAAAATTATACAGAAATAACCACTTATATAGAGAGAATATATGTGTACTTTCCTGTGTTTCTTAGCTGGACCAGAGTAGGGAAAAACTATAGAAAATTGTAGATAAAACAAAGGCCTAAAGAAAACCACAGTGCATCACAGCATAGTTAGACAACTTATTCTGTTACAACACAGAGTGAGTGAGATGCACTGAATAGACACTAGCAATTTTCTAGATCTGCTGAAAATGCACCATGAAGACAACCGAGAGAGTAACCACTGGCTCACAGCAGTATTTGAGATTCTGCAAATTCTGAAACTAGATATTCTGTTTCCAGAATTTAGAAACACAATTCCTCCATCTGTGGGTTATTTATTTATTTACTTATTTTTATTTTTTATTTTTTGCTTTAGATGGATTTATCCATCCAACCATTAATTAATTAATTAGTTTTTTTTTTTAAAGGGTAACTCAATATTCAGTCAAATCTTCATTTTCAAAATCAGCGACAGAAACACTCCCCCAGCCTCTTTTAAAATGACTATATGCACAATTTGCACAATCTCAAACAGAAATATCCTCCACCTTTCTTTTCCATCTACTGAACTTAAACTTTAGAAGCACTGATGTTCACAAAAACTGAAATCTGCGATCTTAAGCTTCTGAAGGAGTTATAAAGTTTATGCCCCCAGAAGTCGTGCTCTCCCTTCTAGGGATGGTGATCTATGTTTTCCAGAGAACTGACGCTAAATGTCAACATCTGTCATCTCCCAGCACCCTAGCACACTCTGCAAGATCCCTATTTAAGATTGATTTGAGGAATTTAATAATCCTGAACATCATAAAAGGAAGAAAGCATCAGAGTATCTAAAAAAGTACCGTTGTATACCACCTATTACTGGGTATCCTGCACGCCAGTGCTTCATTGCTATGAGGAATTGAAAGCCAGCCCAAAATCTTTTAAAGGTCTTTTAGTAGAGAGGAAAGCGAGAAGCTAATTTTACAAGCTTTTGGAAACCATTTATTAGCAGGGAAGAACTCAGCAATATGCCAATTAACTGAACCGAACATTACACCTCTACCTTCATTGGGGGTTGTGAGAAAAAAGTTTTGCATTTCTCACTACTCTGTCTCTCAATCTGTTGACCAAAAACCTGAGAGGAATTCTTCAGTGAACTACCTCAATTACCCAAAACACGCGATTGACCAATTGTGAAGATGAGAATATTCATTCCAGGCTAAACCACATCCTTTTTTTCACTAGAGTAAAATACTTAATCTGAAATCATATTTTAACCACTTCTTTGGAGAAAGGTAAACTACCTTTAGTAGGGTTGTAAACAATATTTTAGAAGAGGTTCTTAAATATTCAGGAAAAGAAGTAGGCATGTGACACAGATCTAACAGAATGGCTCATTGCTGGCACAGATTGAAAGCAATTCTTCTGACTATGAACTTCAAGTACAACCTATAGCAAACAAATAAAAATGCATATCATCAAACCTCGTGGGTCTAAAAGTATTTAACTATGTTCTTTCAGATGCGGGAGGATTTAAAATAATTTTCCTGAAGTTTGAAAACGTTCAGCATGCTCATCTGTTAACTGCAGGAAAAAGTCTTATTCAATGGAAGCTTGCAGGAAAGGTGTTAAGTCTCAGTTTCTCCATAAATGAGAAATATTTTCCAGTCATTATGCCTCTTTTTTTACTTGGCATACATACAACTACTCTGCACTTTGATGTGCCCATTTTAGACTCTGAATGCTGTTGAGTAAGGCATGAAATAAGCCATTAAGAGGGGAAGAACTGTAACTTTTAGACCAGAGGGAAAAAAAAGCAGTGTATTTTTCAGTTCTGCCAAAACTTCACATCTTTGCATTTTGTCACGTGCTCTATCTCAAACTTAGCACTGTTCATTTAAAAAGAGAAATTATTAAATAATTCTGAGGGAATTTTTTTACTATGCCATGTCTTTACAGGTCTTGCAGAATTACTTTACAGAAAAAAAAACAACAAAACATGTCAAGGATAGACGCCACACAAATGATAAGCCTCACATCATCAAAAGGCAAACAGTTCAACATATCTGCAAATCTAAAACAAGCGTGGTTGGGATTGACGTTAATCTTCAAGTTCTTAAAAAGACAATCAATCATCTATGAACTTGAGACTCTCAAAGTCAATTCATCCATGTATGGTCGCTGACATCATACCAGTCTCGGAAATGGGAAAATAACCTTAATTTCTTGCAAGTTAGAGGGAGAAGACTCCACTGGAACTATACCAAAAAGTGAATTTAGGAAACAGAAGTTTTATCGCTGACTTGGATGAGAACAAAGCTAGTGAAAGGGTGAGAACTTCAGAAAACTCCATTCCTTGTGAATGCGGGTTAATAGTGTCTCAGAGAAGTCAGCGGACAAAGAGAAAAGATTCTTTCAGTTTTAAAAAGCTTTTTCTAAGCCCCATCTTAGCTGGTGACCAGACTTCTGAGTACAGTCCTGTAGTTACACATGTACAGCTGAGTTCAGTCAACACAGACAACATAACAAACTTGGAATGTCTGCATATCTACAAGCCAGTCGTGAAACTTATCAGGTTAATTATAAACTGCTGGTCTCAGCCAGTTATTTCCATAACAGGTTCAAGGATTATTATATTACCTATATATTACCTATTACTGAGGTCTTAGTGGATTGCTTATCTTTCCCTAGGGTTCTGCAATCTTACCCTACTTACACTACTTTATGTGTAAGCCTCTTTGTTCATAGCATATATTTCACTCTACAGCCCAATGGACTTCATCGCTCTTTCCTTAGGAAAAATAAAACAACTACAACAAACTACAAATACCTTAAGTCTAAACAATATTCTCTATATGAGTAGCCTCTATCTACACATGAAGTTGGAGGAATATGGAGCTAAGTGTTTAACTGCTACTGATTTCTCATTTAAGTAGTAACTGCTATAAAAATAGACATAAGGTATCTTTCTACTTTTTAATATGTCCAGATTACCTACCTCCAGAATCTGCCTCTTCCATGATAAAATCTCTTAATGAGCAGAAGAACAAAATGGGAGTAGAGAACAAATATATACTTTTTGCAGTAGGATGCATCACTTCTGTTAAAAAAACTGAAGCTGAACTTTTTTTCACAGAGACACTATTTACAACAGATAAGAGACAGGACTTATTTCAAATGGGGTAATATGGTATCACCAACCCTGGAGCAACAGGCCTGAGTGCAGTTTGTTCACAGTATGGGCAGAACGATCTTTGGTTCACACTTCCCTAAGAGGTTCTATGACCTGGAATCAAAATGCATCCTCACAAATACAGCCTCTGAAATCAGAAGTTCATGCATGCTGCCTGTTAAGCTGAACAAAGGACAGACTGTATTTTTTTCTTTGAAAACTGTGAAGCCACTATGCAATGTTTAATTAGTAGGGCTGCAGAGGGAGACTGACAAGACTGAAGAACTATTCCACTCTCTTCCTGCTAATGACAGCAGAGAAATAGTCCTAGTGCAAGGATCATTGTTATCATAATGCTCCACAGCTGGAAGTGGCAGTAGAAAAAATAAGTTCAGAAACCATTACTAGAAACTTATCTTTTCTTCCACTGCAAACTTAGTAGAGGTGATGTTTCTTTTTGTTTTTCTTGACTTCCTTTTCTTGACTAAAAATCAAACCAAACAGAACTGTCTGAAAGAATGGAGGGACATGTGCTACTGGAAATCTAAAAGGGACTGAATGGCCTTCCATTAAAAAAAAAAAATTTCTAAGAGGAGTCAGTGAGATTGGACAGACAAAGTAAAACATCGTAAGAACAGACCCATGTTTCAGTACTTCCTTGAAACAACAAGATGCCAGAAGTGACCAAGCACAGGGCTGACAGCCCATGCTTCACTGAACCACACCTGAAACAATCAAAGGGAAAGCAACTACCAAAGGCAGAGAGATCTGGAGGCAGATAGAAAAATAAAAACATCACAATATGCATTCAGAATTTTTGGTAAATAAACAATTTGTTTGTTTTCGCATGTACAAGGTACAGTGCCTACTCTGCTGGCCATGCCATACATGGGCATGGACTCCAGCAGGGAGAAAAGGTGTACTCCTTCCCCTGGGCCTTTTTAAAGGCTTGTAATAGGTGCAGAGCAGCAACAAGTCTCTTAGAGAGCACTGTATAGCTTCCAAGCACCAAGCTGCTTGATTCACTAAAAGACCACGCATGATAATCTTAGCAAAGGATCCAGGAGAGCAGAACCCTTACTCCCATCCTTTTCACATTCACGAAGAAGAACAAAAACATCAAGTCCCAAGTAATACAACTAGAATATCTGATTAACAGTATCCCATCACAATTCCTTTTTCTAACCTTACTATTGTATTTACACTTACACCTTCTCTTTCATCTCCCAGTCTACCTCTCAGTTCTTCCCAACAGCAGCAGTGACACTTGTATGCAGCCTAGTCTAAACTGACACCTTTTGTGTATCTGCACTTCCATTTCTGAATTGCTCTAAAAGGATTGTTCAGTTCTGCATAAAATGTCCTTACCATTCCAAGTGATTTTCAACAAAGGCAGACATGGGACTGATCTGAACAGTGTAAGTGTCATTGGCTGAATACTCAAACAGACCGTAGTAGGGATTGAAGAGCTCCTGAGACAGAAGGAAAAAGAATTCTCGAGAGGGGCCACTGTAGTCCAGCCTGAAAAGGAAAAATTAAAAACACAAAAATGAGACTCATTCACATTTGAGTAGATTTCCTTGTTTTTGCATACACTGGCTGCTAATAACTATCTCTGCACAATGAAGCGTTTCTAACATGATAAAGTTCCTCTCCTAGAACTTGATTCTAGAGCCTAGAGAGCAGAGGGCAAAGACTCTTCTCCCGCTTTTTAGCAAGTGGGTTTGAACTGCCTATGAGCATCTGGGTTCTCAGACAGCTCAGACAGAAGCAAAAATTATCCTACTCCCCCACTCTCAAAGATACAATCTATCCTGTTATGACTTCTTAGAGTATGTGACGTAAAGGTCAATACTGAGGAAGCCCAAGTCTCAGACAAACTCTTTTAAAATGGAACGGTGATTCGTCAGTTATTTCATCCAAGTTCTTCCAGATTTCTTATAGTTTCAAACATAGGTGGCACACTTTAAGTTGTGCTTTGCTATTGCATGATTTTGCTCTGTAGAGTGAGCATTTTTTTCGATTTAAATTTTAAATCCGTTTCCAGTTATCTCAAACTGAAAACAAACAAACAAAAAGCCATCACGAATGAATTAATCTCAATTGTGATGGATTTATTAAGGCGAGCGTTGTTCCTTATACTCAACAAATGTCGAACAAGTTGAAAACTGCAGCTGGATCAAAATGTTTTGTAGTATGTTTCAAGTTATGGAAGCATCATCACAAGAGTTTGAATGACTAGTTTGGGCAACAATAAAGATGACATTGGGCAAGCAGGTCCACCCTTCTCTGCTTTACGTTTGGAGGCTCACTACTGTTCCCCTTCAGCAGCTTTAGATCTGAGATCATGTGAGTAAGACTAAACATATAAAAGCAAAAGGGGATAACCCCACTTGAACTATTAGTGCTAACCACGTAACAGATCTGGTTCAATGGACGCTGTACTGGGCAATCCTGATGATGGCTGGAGTAAAGAACTGTGAACAACACCTGCTTATAATTAGAAACCTCCAGAAAAGACCTTGAATTTCCAGGCAACACATTAACTCATCATAAAGCTTCATAGTTCATTTTCAATGTCATTTTAAATTAGAAACATGCTGAAAGTTCTGACCATACAGCATCATGTGTCCATACAGCATCAACTATTCAGTAGGGAATGGCCAAGTTTGGGAGTCCCTCTAAAAGAACTCATATTAGCATCAAACATCAGAAAGTCAGGAAGAATGTATCTTCTGATGTAAATGAATCAGTAAAAAACGAATGAATTTGCGAATCAGACTGGTTTATAACTTCTCCTGAGGATACTTTGCCACACACAATAAAAGTTTATACAGATGTAGAGAAAATAACATGACTTTGGCCAGTGTAAGCATACCGGAATGCTATTCCAGAAATGCAAAATGAGGTATTTTGCATGTTTATGCTTTACTTGCAAGTCGGTGACAAAATCAGCTGAAAAAGATTACCTCTATTAGATATATTGATTCCACGGAGTATACTAAGTAAGAATTAAAAAAAACACCTTACACTGACCTAACTAAGTAATTCTCTTTAAGATTAATTACTTTTATTTTCCAATGGACCTAATATAATTCTGAACAAACTCAGCTCTTCAGAAGCTCTTCACTTGACATGCTACCTCACAGCTGACAGTTTCAGTGGTTGCTGGACACTGAGAACCCAGAGCTTTACTCTGGTACTCCTGTAATGCAAAACCTATCTTTTGTTTGCTTGTTTTTTGTTTTATTTGTTTGTTTTTAATAAATGAAACTTTACATACAAAGCTATTAAAAATATAATTTCAAGCCTTTGTTACAAGGAACACTGGAAACATGCACAGTGGTTTCTCCACTAAGAAGAATATGGATTAAGCTCCAATTAAAATGTACCTCTTTAGGTGATCTGGGGGAACATTCGAAAGGTTCACTTCAGATTCAGAAACAAAAGGTCAGTGGCTTGCTTTAATCATCTGTGCATAGTTCTGGGGTTTGTAAGGCTGACACAAAGTCTCCTGAGGAAAGATCTTCTCAAGAGAATTCTAATGCTTTCATTTTTCAGCTGGGTGAGCCAAACTGTTATGACTAAACTTTCTCACTTTAGCCAGAAACACGAAGTTCACATGAAATAAAAATGTTGACTGGATGGCACGCAAAGCGAAAACATTTGAAGCAAAACTAAATTCATTTTTTAGAGTAAGGGTAACATAAATGGGTAAAGGCTTCTTCACTAATTTTAATCTTGAGAGTGATTCAATGTATAACCATGGGCCTGTAGTTCAGTTTTGTCTTCCATCCAGTCTAAATATTTATGGCAACAAGGTGACATCACATTTAGCCACTTAAATTAATTTGTCGCTTTAAGTCATCTAAATGCTATAGGAAAATGAAGAATTTTTGCTATTCTGATTTTTAACAAATGTTTGGTCTAATTAAGATGGATCATTAACTCAGAAGTAAATAAAAACTAAAATACAAACAATGCATAAATGAAGGCTCAGCCTCTGTCAACTCTATGTTTTTCAACATAACAGCTACTTCAAACCATTTAGTGGTTCCCTACCCTTCCTCGCCAACAAATGTGATGTAAAGTTTGTTTCGCTGGAGCTCCTTGCGTGAATATGCCATCACCTGGTTGAAGGTGCCTTCCAGCAAGTGGTCACGTCGTATAATTAACCTGCAAACGGAGGCAGAAACAGAGATAGAATGATTGAATCCTGTGTGAGTCTGTAAGCCTGAAGGTAAAGAATAGCGGGTAAAGAAAGAGATTAAATCCCAGAGAAGCTAAACGAAGCTGTGCCCACTGTTGTACATCTACTTGACTAGTATGGGTTTCCAGTGAGTTCTTTCATTAGGCCTTCTGTGTGTTTCAAGTGCAAATTTCTTCACAGAACTGTGATGAGGTTCAAAGTGTTGCTCTACTGCTAACGCCCTCTGCTCTCTGCACTTCCTGCATACAAATTGGTATGGTAGAGGGGTCTGTGAGTTATCTGCATGCATGTGGCCACAGCATTCTGGGACTGGCCCCAGACTCTTCCTGGATTTAATCCAGCGAATGTCTGCGGAATTACTGTTTCTGTAGCAGGGTAAGAAAAGGGAATATCACCCTTTGCTTATCCAACACATCTTTCATTCCCTTGCCAGCTTCTGGAACAACTTAATGAATAGTGCTCGTAACTATCATCTGTGCCAGAAATCTTTCCTGATCATGTAATGGACTTCTTAAGACAAACCCACTGAAATGTGTTTAATTCTGCCTGGGACTCTCTTAGCATTACACTGAAGGGGATAACTAATGGTTAGGACTCCCCAAGTCTGTAAGAATATTTTGATGATGATGCTTGCCTGGAATAAATTGCTTAGTTTTAGGGATTTTTTTTCCCCCATAACAGATGTGATTCAGTAAAAAAGTCAACCTGATGCCCAGGAAATACCTTAGAAACATAGAGTCTTTTAGCCAAGTAGGATGACTCAATCAAATACAAGTAGGTACAGAGTCCCAAGCTAACTACCAATCTGTCTAGGATGCCAACTCCACAGCTACTAAGACAATGACCCCCGAAACATATAAAGAGAGGCAGAAATCTCTCTAGTTCAAATCCACTAGGGCTACCATCACAAAGAACTACCTGAAGTTGAAACCACATAGATGGGATGACTTCTGTAGGGTCATATTCTGGTTCTGAATTATTAATAAGTAGATCCAAAGGATTTGGAGCTGCTCCATTATTACAGTGAAATAGCTGGTAACAATTTATAGTTCACTGCCATGGACAACTGCCTGAACAGATGATTTTCCTACTTGTGAATTATAAGAAGGAATATCAACAACCCTGTTAAACAGGTCGGTGAGAGAATATAAATCTGTAAGACATAAAATTTTTTCACTCTCTTGCAAGATATGCTCTTATCAGATCCTGATGGTTCACATATGAAATCCAATCTCTGATGTGTTTCCCGCTCCCTATCAGTTAGTGCCCTCATTCATGGATAATCATTAAAGACAACGCTAGACCATGTTAGACCATTTGAGTGACTTGTCATAATACTTACTTAATTTTACCTGGACCTTGTCCATATCCTTTGGCTTCAAGTTTTCGATAGAAATTGCGTAGTTTGGCTTCAAAATCTCTCCTGTATGGAGAGGGTGCTCTTGCACTTGCTCGCTGCAGTCCTGGTGGAAAGACAGCATTCTAAACTTCAAGGATTTTTAAATTCTTCCAAATCATGCAGCTGATCTTTCCAGACACAACTTGCTGACACTTTAGGAACTTCTTAAACTAATACATTCAGTATTAATTAATTCTACTCTACCTGGCATTAATAGAGTTCCTATAACTCAGTGATTTTGATGACTTCCAGGACCTGTATCTTCTTCACTAAGAGAACAGTTAAGTTAAGCTGGCATTGTGTGTGCATGCCTTTGTGTTGCCTGAGCCTGTAACTGTGATTGATCTGAATTGAAATGCAGGGATCAGGAAGGCAAGATTGAAAGATTGACATGCATAACTCCCACTCACAGTCCCTGGCATTTGTTTTCTTTTCCTTTTGCACTTTTGAAAGATCTCTCTCCTTTGCATTGTATAGCAGATCTCCTTACTTGGCTGGATTAAACCTCTGGAGCTCAAAGCAGCACTTCTATCTGGAGACTAGCACCCCAGCCAAACTGAGAATCAGGTTTCCCAGAGTTAACCTGACCGTGTATTAAACATTTCCAGTCATCAACACAAAAACCCTTTGTGGTACCAAGAAGGAGTTCCATCAGCAAGAAATGGGACAGTTTCCTATTATGGTTCACACATACAGCAGATTTTCAGTAATTTGGGATCTATTTTGTTTTGAAGTCTGCATTTTTGAAGTGGCTGATTAGTCCTTTTGTTTGAACAAGTGCCATGCCATGGGAAGAAGTCATGGATCATGTCGAAGAATGGATCCATGAAATCCCGTTTTCCTTTCTCATTCAAAAAGACAATATAAACAAGCTCTTTTATGAGAAATATGGCAGAAAGTCCTTCATAGGAAAGAAGAAAAAAACCAAACACACTTAGTGGGAGCACAATGTATGTGATTGCCAGGAGGAAAGCACATTACTAATTCTGTTCAGGTAAAACAGAAAGGAGTATTTACATGCTGTGCAAGGAGATTCCCTTGTGACCCTTTTCTTAGAGTTTTTGTCCGCCATAACATAAGGGAATAGTGGCTCTCAAGGGATATGAAAGCAGTGGAAGGAAAAAGCAAGCAGACAGCACGTTGCCACAAATCAGTATTAGCACTTCTTGTCTTTTCACAAAAACATAGAAAGATCACTGTGTTTCTGTAAGCCAGGTTCTTGCCAAGTATCTAGATTTTGTCTTGCAGGGGAATTGTTTCTGATCTGTCCTGATGTAGAGGAGAGGAGCTACATTTATTTACAGTGATTTTCAAACTCATTTATGACAAAAGGGCATCCTAACAAAACACTGGTTTCTTGGAGACAGGCTCAGCATTTAACTTCTTCACATAAAAGAAAGTCAAGTTTTGCATAGCCACCTCTGAATTTGGACATCTCTTGTCCGATAATTTTGATCAAAATCAGATAATTTAAATGGATGACTTCAAACATCAGCCAAAAATGGATTTCTTCATATCACATTTCTGTAAATTTCTCTCAAAATGACCACTGGACACAGCTGCGCATTGAGACTGCAGTGGGAATTGTAATTCTTGGCAAAATAGAGAAATCAGCTCCTCGAATTTCTATAGCATAAACAATAACTGCAGAGACATACATACCACAGCTGGAAATAACCTTCTCAGACACCATGTCTTTCTGGAAAATATGTTTCCTGTCAAACCTAAGTTCTCAACATGGGAGGTCAAACAGGATGATCAAGATGATTCCATCAGGTCTTAAAATAGATGAGTCTTGGAAAGAGGTGAAGTATTTGGAACATAAACTGGAGGCGAGTTAACTCTATAGGAGTACTGGGAGTACTGAAATAAGCCTTTGATTTGGATGTTGCTCTTTGCTCTTGTCAAAAACATGAATGTGCTTCCACATCAGCAAGTTATATTTGGAGCAAATTATTCTCTTTTTTTCTTAATCCTTTCCAAATATATGAAAAACAGCAAAATGCATTCTTCAGAATGAGCAATTCGGATCTGTGTGCTCTAGCTACTGAATTCCTGATCTGTGTGCTCCAGCTGCTGTTAACATTTCAACAGACATGTAACAGCAATGACGACTGATCCAGCAAAAAAGCAGTGTGGATCAAATTTGGAGTGGGCACTGGAATTAGCAGGTTAACAATTTATGCCGGTTCTCCATCTATTCCTTTGTATTTATTGGAACAAATACCATAACTGCAAGATTTTGAGTTATTTTTTCCATTCCCTTACCTGGAGAATTTTGGGGTGATGAACAAGGTGAGCAGCGAGGGGAGAAACTGTAACCAGGATGGAAAGCTGCCTGGAGTGGTATGTAGGACATGATATCTTCTTCAAAAAGGCTGCATGTAAAAAGTGATAGAGAGAGAGGTTTAGTACACATTCATCACATAAGATAATGCAACATTTTCCATGTAAACTCAAGACAACATGAAAAAGTCTTAAACTGTGCTAAACAGTAGTAGTTAGTACTTAAAAATCAAGCTCCTCAGTCCCAATAAAAGTCTTTTTACCCAAACAACATTTACTGCACTGTACTACAGTGTTTCATTTGTGAGACATGGCTTTGTGTGTATGGACAGCACCACTATACTAAAACTTGCATTTTTATGAGAAGTTACCTTATTTACTTGTACTGTGAAAAAAAGAGGGTTTTTTTCCATTTGAAAAAAAAAAAAACCCACCAACAAATTCAAAATAAAACATTTTAACCTGATTGTTTTTATCTACTTCTTCATGGCAACAGCTGTAATGATCAAGCTGATTGTGGATGGATATTATTGCACTGATGGAGGCTGCCTTCCAGGAATTAAGAATGGAATGACAGACACTGGCTGAATTACTTTGAGTGACTCTCAGTAAAAATGAATCTTAATCTAAGCATAAATGGTCTGGAAGATTTAAAAAAAATCTTTTCAATTATGCTGGGAAAGAGACAGATACTTTCTCTGGTACAACAGACAACAATATTATGCTTTTGATCAAACTGATTACCTCAGAAGAATTACTAAATCTGCATCACAGGACAACTTTTCAAGCCCATGTGTACCCTCTGTCCGAATATAATGGATCTTCTCCCTGAAACATAAATAATATTACTGTCAAGAGGACGAAGAAAAAAAAAGGTGAAGAGCACATGCCACAGTCGAGACATGAGGTAGATATAAAATCATCACTCCTTGGTGTTTTGCCAGTTCCTGTTTCTGTCTTTTCAAAAATGGCAGACATCTTAACTGCCTGATTAATTTGCTAATCACACTAACTAGCAAAAAATAATCTAATCGTATCACTGTTGCCTGATCCTAAAGCTAGAGATATTATACCATATTTTAGAAAGCAAAATAATTATTTTCCTTCTAAGCCCATGTGTAACATTATAGCTACCGTCACTGACAGACAGACTTCTTGTTTAAGGTTACAACCTTAAACCGTATCACCTTTCATTAACAGAATTTCCTGTACCTCTGCCCATTCTAGCTGATAAAAACCACACTAAAATATTCTTGATATCAATTGATAAACACGGTGCATGTATAAAATCATGCATTTTGCTGCATAAAATGAATATTAACAAGGATGGATAGCATGGGATAGGATCCCAAGAGTAGGTCAGACCCATGAAAAACACAGAGCTACATCCCAGTCTGCCAGCATGTTTCTGTAACACTGCAGTATCCAATAATATTTATTGTAAAATCAAGTTAAGAGATTCTATCTCAAGTCAAGGATGTACTTTAGTACCTCTCTGTCTGGGACAGAGTCAAGCCCTGTAAAAGATGGACATATGCCACCTAGGAGTTTGCTTAAGGTCTACTATATGAGCATTAGATAGTAGTTTTGGATTACTTCTAACCTAAGCTACAATCAAAGCAATGACTTGGAGGCAAAGAGCTCAATATTCTGTTACAAATCTCATTATGAGCTGGCTAAGCTGCATAGTCCCTATCACTAGTTAATTTTGTTCTCTGCTCAAAAGGAGATAAAACCATCATCTGTTCTCTGAGAAATGAGAACTCGAATTACAGCTGAGGAAAAAAGACAGTCTGGAATAATTTGATGGTGAAGATAAAAAATCCTCAGTTACAGAAATGTACATCTTGAATACAAGCAAAGTTTTCATTCTTTCTGTCTCAATTTATTTGCATGTATTAATTCCTCCAGGAAGCAAGTCTAATCCTTACACCCAAAGAACCCTTTATCTGGCTCTCATGTGTAAATTATGAGTCAGAAGGACTATCAGCAGAAAGCTGGCTACAAGATCTTGAAGGCTCTTCTGTTGCTCCTTCTTCACTTCTTTACCATGTCCCCACTTGTACTTTCCTCTGTACAGAGCAAACTAAACCATTGGGCCAAACTCTGTATTGGTGTACACTGGTATCGCTGAGACTGACTGACACCAGCTCAGATTCTAGGCCAAAACAATTAATCTAACTTTTGCAATTAGAATGCATTTTAAATTGTACTGGCTTTCAGTTCTGATTTTTTTTTTTTTTTTACACCTAATAGAAAAGAAATGGGTGTAATAAAAACAGAGATGTAATTTAATTACTTAGGAAAGGACTACTTTAAGCTATGAGAAAGAGTAAAGGTAGGAGCACTTCATAATGTTGCTGCTCGTAAAAACTAGAATGACTATGTCCATGGTTTGAGTACAAATCTGACCACAAGGTAAAATCCTACAGAAATTACTGTCTTTTTGCTGCTCACTCCCATTAAGACTATAATGCTATCTTCCGAAAAGCAAGGTGATAACTGTAGATAATTTCTGCTATTTAGTACTACTTAAGAGTGACATTTTTGGATAGGATTCAAGTTCATTCTTTTTTTTTTGCAATAGTTAGTAGAATTTACATTTTACACTACAGTAAATAATTTATGGAACTTGGTGTCAGCAGCGTGGAAACAAAGCAGTACCTGAGTGCATGGTTTCTGGCCAAGCTGGGCTGACGCTCCTGCAGCATCTCAAAAATGTTGGGTTGGCGTAGAAATGCAACAATCTTGTCGTTGTAAGCTAGAAAAGGAAAAAAAGTAATACAGAGGCTTTATTTACCACTGAGGGAGCATTTTGGGCGCTACTGCGAAGATGCAGAGGCACTGATGGCACTGCTAGTGAAACAAGGGATAACATGGAGCTGTGTATGTGATCAACACATTGTGCTGAAATGCCTTTTTGTGAGCTCTGCTTTGGAAAGGGAAACTTGGCTTACCCAGAGGTAATGTCTCATAGTGATGCTGGTTTCGAATAGCTGTTACGAGACTGTTGCCTGGTCTGGCCAACAGAGCAACTCCTCTGTTCCGAGAGACTTCAGAGGCCTACAACAAAGGAGAAAAGGGGAAGAATGGTCAAATGGCAATCGGCAGCACATCAATTAATAAAAATGTGCCTGATCTTTTTTGGTGACTTTCAGAATGGTCCATGACGCTGACTGACTGAGGGATAGAAAGTCTACATGAAAATTCTAGTTTTACACTTCAGTCAGCTTAAAAATATCAGGTAACGTTGTGCTCCCAAAAGAAGGGACACCGTTATCCACAGTAACACACCTCTTCTATGCTACAGTGAAGGCAATGGAATCCAGAAGTAAATGCAGGTTAGTAAAGGCTTTACAGTGATGGTGTTCTCTATAAGTAAAAATAATAACTCTACCATACTACACAGTACCTTGTAACTGTATTTATTGTCAAGATTTTTACAGCAACGTTAATTTGAAAAGAAAAAAAAAAAGAACAGCCCACAACACTGCACGTGTTCTCTCTGTATTGTTGAAAGAATATTTAGTATTGGAATAATACAAGGGAGATATAACTGTGCTGAGCAAAGGTCAGGAAAGGGCTTTTGCCTAACTTGCATAACCAGAAACAGATACTGAATTGTGTATGCTGAAAAAAACTCCCATAATCCGAAAAGTAGATAAATAAAGAGGAATAAAGAGGAAATCTATCACTGCTACTTATTTGAGAGACTTGACTTAAAGAATGCCGCTGTCCTAAACACAGTATCTGGAAGAGGGATTCATTTCAGGAAGGCAGATACATTAGAAGGTGGGAAAACTCTTAGATCTGAGGACACTAAAAGCCTTACAATAACAGCAATTTGTCTTCAGTATGTCGTTACTTGCTATGTAACTATACGTGGGATTGCACAAACTGAACCCACCTCTCGCACATATATGTTCCTCCAAAATGTGGTCACAGGAAAGCCAACAGTTTTTATCACTGCTAAAAATTTGGTGTCAGGACAAGATGTGTATGGATTCCAATTGTCATTCTACTGGGATGATGGCAACTTCCTTCTTGCTGCACAAACTGTAGTACTTGGCAACCAGTTCAGGAAGAAATTGCCCCTACTCCAATATTTTAAATGCTTAGCTCTGCATCCAAGCAAGTAGTGCCAATCCATTTTTAGTACTGTGGCCAAATGCCAGGTCTTCCAGCTGGACATAAATGAAAACTGAGAAGCTAAATGTGACTGGCAAGTTGCCTTTGGAGCACATAAAGAATAAAAAGTTTATGTGTAACAAGATGCCAGTCACTGTACTTCATACTTGACAACACACAGGCTAAACAATAAAAAAAACTTGATGATTTTGATTAAACATACTGTAATTGAAAAACACAAAACTTGTGAAAGTGCACAGTGAACATTTTTATCCATGATTCAGTTATGATTGTGCTTGTACCCATTTTATGCTGGTATACATCAGCTGGCTACAAGAGAGGTATTCCAGTGTTAGGGAGAACAGTCAAGCCTGCAGTTCTTAATGGGCTTAAGTGCTAATCTTGGTCCAATCCCTTTCACTTTTAAAGAACAGGCAATTTATGACTGAACTTTCAGACACATCATATACAGCGTACTAACTGCAATGCAACGAATGCCACAGGGATTGATGCAATTTAAACTGCATCTATGTTTTTGTTAAAAGCTCTATGAGTGTAATGCAAACCTTGGCTGTGAAACCAGTCTTGTCTCCTCCTCAACCCTACTAAGCAACAGCCTTGTGGTGTACTCTGCCCTCACAGGGACACTCTCTAAGTCTTGGCCCAAATACACAACTCCTCTGTGCTGAGCTAAATCTTCTCTCCTTCTTCCTAGGTCTCCATCTCACATCCTCCTCATGGGCCAACAGACACTGTAAGTTTAGCTCAGGCAGCTTTTGCTCTTTGACCCAGGCATCCGATCTGGCAGACACAATGTGGCCTTCATAGCATTCACTCTATGCTGTGGGAGGAGGAGGAGGTGTAGCTGCAAATGTCTCCCTATAATCCATTGCCAGAGTGGGCTTGGAGCTCTTCCGGGCACAGCTGCTCCTCACCTCATGCTTGAAATATAGAAATCCCATGCCCTTGTTGGTACACATAGATATAACGACCAGAAGGTAGGAACAAGGTTAGGGGGAGGGGTAACTGAAGAATTAAAACCCTGTCTCTAACAAAAATAAGCATGATTGTCACATGGCAACTGCAGAGTACCTCTGCACAGCTTGGGGCTGAATTCTCATCTTCCTTATGTCAACTCATTCTGTCTTTTCTGTTTGTTAACCTATCCGAGCTGCCTCAAAGCACACTCCTGAGACAGGGATTTTGAAAGGAAATGTGGATAGAGCTAATGAAGGGAAACCTTCACTCACCTCTTCCCTACTTTGGATTAAAGTCAAACAGAATCCAGTTCTGCAGGTAACTTAGCAGAATAAACTGCACACACTGTGTGGTGCTGTACTTCTCTTTATCACCATCATTAGACATTGCTAATGCTATGTTTGGATCCTAGTCTTTGCTCATTTACACCTCTAAACAACTTTTCTCTGGCAAAACAACAGGAAAAATCCTAGCTGTCTAATTACCTTCTATTTAGTTAGTACTCCTCTTTCCAATCTTCTAGTTAATACAGCGCAATTGATTGCTCCATTTTAGTATTTAATTACACTTGCATAGACTGCTCTGACTTTCTAATCAAATAATTTAATTTAGATTAGTATATTATTCTCCAATTAAAAGAAAATAAATCCTTCTAAAGACTTTGTAATTGGGTTCATCTAATGCAGGGTAAACTGATAGATTTATAGACCGGGTTTAACAGCACTGTAATAGATTCTGAGATCATGCAACCAGAGTGGAGTCTCCAGCTCCATCACAGAGCCTTTCAATGATAAAATATCATTTCCTGGGCTTTATATCACTGCTGGATTTGAGAGCCTCCTGCTGTTTGAGTCCTCCTACTTGCTTTCTGTGGTTTGGGTCAGTAAGGAAAGTTATACTTTCTTATACTGCTACATCTTTGTATATCCTCAGTCTTTCTTACTAATCAGGAACTACTGCCACTTCGTTATGCATGCTTACTTTTCTCTTTTGTCTTTAAACTCTCTACCATTCCATCATAGTGATTTGTACTGCAGAAAAAAAAAATATCAGAGAGAGAATAGAAAGTTTTCATTCAAAAATTAGGTAACCAAGAGTTCCATCAACAACCTTTTCTCTCTAAAAGATTGAAGACCTTAAGGAAGTGCTCATGGAAGCCTCAATAGCATTCTTGTCAAACTAATTAGTATAAAAGCATAAATATTAAAGAATAATTTATGAAATAGATGTTTTCCTGGAAGAGGGAGATGGGGATAATTATATGCAGAAATCTTTTTTTTTTTCCTTAAATAACACAGCCCACTCACCATGTACGGATGAAGTTAGAAGTAGTGGTTTGAGTCTCTGCTTGACCTGTTAGTGGTTGGATAAGCTTTGAAAGCCATAGACAGCCTGAGACAGAAACTGACTGCTTTCTGTTCTCTACTGAGAATGAAATTACTTTGCACAAAGCAAAGCAAACTGCGACATTTGAGAAAACTTACTTTTATGCTTCAAAAAGCATACACTTTTAAAACTGTATACGGAGTATTGAAACAGTTATTTATTTGTGATGCGAGGTATTCAATACCACAGATCGTTAGGCAACAGTCAAGGCCAAGTTTTGATAAACTGGAAAGATTTGTAAGATTCACAGATGTCACAGAAGGGAGAGCCAATGATCACTGTTTGTTACATGATCGCCACAACCTAATCACCGCATTACATTTAGCCAGAGAAATCTGTAATTTGATGGGAAGGCTGTCATAGTTTTATGATTTTTATTACTGGCATTCTACATCGTAACACTGCGTAGTGTACTTTGAGTCAAAGAGTTAATGCTGCAGTTCTGAGGATTGTTGATAGCTCTGGTTACCTGTCCCAGAAGAGAAGAATGAATTACAGCTCCCAAAAGACTTTATTATTCCGTTTCTGTTTTCTGTTCAAGGGAAGGATAAAACTGACTGGGAGTCATGGAACTATCTCTTTCTGCCCGTCTCTGCAATGCATGCACCTTAGTTGTCTCACCTACAGCATTAGAGTAACGTATTCAGTTTTTGGACACTCTCCCATTTTATTTGATTTATCAGCTTCAATTCCAATTGTATCATATTTTGTTACCTCATATTCTGTTATCTTACTTAGTAAATTAGTTTTCTCCCTTAGCTCGTTGCCACTGTTTTCCTCCTTTGGGCCCATCTCCCTACCTTTTCCATACTTCCTTTCCCTTTTTTTTTCCAGGGTCCCTTCCTGCCCATTAGGCACAGAACTAGGACGAACTGGGCTGGAATCATGACAAAGACAAAACTGGCTTTTGCATGGAGTACATCCTTCACAATAGCACTGAGTTTTGGCCTGACAGTATGAACAAACAGAGATGCAATAGCTATGTAGATCAGTTCCTATGGATAACTCTTCTCACTGAACTTCAACTCTGCCTTATTTCAATTAAATTGGTTAGATTTCACTTCCAACATCCAGTTCTTGCAATACCAGTTCTTCGCTAGGTTAATTAGAATTCCAGACGTTATATACATTTTTTTTGTCTACTGCTGAGTACTGTGGCTATAATTTCTTAGAACCATGACCGATTCTTCACGATTACACAATTCAAAGCAATTGACAATTATGTGAAGCTGGGGTATTCCTTTTTTTCCCATTTGGGCTCAGTTATCATAGAATCACAGAATGGCTTGGGTTGGAAGGGATCCCAAGGATCATCAAATTTTCACCCCCCTGCCACATGTAGGGTCACTAACATCCAGATCTGGTACTGCATCAGGTTTCCCAGAGCCCTATACAACCTGGTCTTGAACACTTTCAGGGATGGAGCCTCCGCAGCCTCTCTGGGCAGGCTGTTTCACCACCTCACCACTCTCTCTGTGAAAAACTTCCCCCTGACATCCAATCTAAATCCGTCACTACTTGAGCTTAAAACCATTCCCCCCTTGTAATTTACCTATGATTTTTACCTGCTATTTCACAGAATCATAGAATCACAGAATCACCAAGGTTGGAAAAGACCTGTAAGATCATCCAGTCCAACCATTCACCCATCACCAATAGCTCTCACTAAACCACGTCCCTCAACACAACGTCCAAACATACCTTGAACACCTCCAGGGTCGGTGACTCCATCACCTCCCTGGGAAGCCTATTCCAGTGCCTGACCACTCTTTCAGAGTAGTAGAATTTCGTAAAATCCAGCCTGAATCTCCCCTGGCGCAACTTGAAGGCATTCCCTCTAGTCCTACTTAGATTGCAAAGTCTCTGGGAAGTCCAGAGAAACACTCAGCAACTCCTTTCGGCACTTGGGCAGACTCATTTATGTGTGCAAAAGCTCATTTCTATGCCCTCTCTGGCATTCACAAGGAATCACGACTGAAGCTGCACTGCTCTGCTCTCCTTCCTGCTCATCTGGCATCTGTGTGGTATGCTCAAGATTGGCAGGCATCTTTCTTGGTCCTTCATACCATCTTGGTGACAGATTTCAGAGGCCACACTACCTGCTAAACAAAAAAACCAACTAGACTGAAGATAGTTGAGACACAGCCCGGACAAAGTCCCATGTGTGATCCTACAGATATGATTCCTACATATTGGAAAGTTGGGCAAGGAGGAACCTGATGAGGTTCAACAAGAGTAAGTGTAGAGTCTTGTACCTGGGAAGGAATAACCAGATGCATAGGTTACGCTATGACCTACTGGAGAAGAGCTCTGTGGAGAAGGACCTGGGTGCTTTGGTGGACAACAGGTTGGCCATGAGCCAGCAGTGTGCCCTTGTGTCACAGGTCAATGGAATCTTGTGGTGCATCAAAAAGAACATAGCAGCAGGCCAAGGGAGGTGATCCTCCTCTTCTACTTTGCCCTGGTGAGTCCACATATAGAATACTGTGTCCAGTTCTGGGCTTCCCAGCTCAAAAAAGCCAGGGATCTCCTGGAAGAAGTCCAGTGGAGGGCCACAGTTATGATTAAGGGCCTGGAACATCTCTCATATGAGGAAAGGCTGAGTAATCCGGGTCTGTACAGCCTGTACTGTACAGGCTGTCTGTACAGAAAAGAAGATGGAGGGGTATCTAATTAATGTTTATAAATATCCACAGGCAAATGGATGAGGCCAGGCTCATCTTGGTGCTGTGTTGCAACAGGAGAAGGAGCAATGGTCTAAAACTCAAAACAATTCGAACATAGGAAGTTCCACACAAACATGCGGAATAACTTCTTTAAAGGAAGGGTGATGGAGCACTGGAACAGGTTGCCCAGAGAGGCTGTGGAGTCTCCTTTGATGGAGATATTCAACACCATCCAAACACCTACCTGTGTGACCTATTGTGAGGAACTTGCTTTGTTGAGAGAATTGTATTTGATGATCTCTTGAAGTCCCCCTCCAACCCCTGCAATTCTGTGATTCTGTGATTTATAGGACAAAAGCATATTCAAACATACTGTAAAGAAACAGCATGGAACACGTAGTTTCATGGGCCAAGTTGCAAAGATTTGAATCTTTTCTTCGTAATTGGCTTTCAGGCACTGATCCGAAGTCCTTGAAAATCAATGGTAGGAACAAATATTCCCAGAGGGGAAGCTAATGGCTATGACAAGGGTGCATAAGCACCATGAGACCCAGGCCACTGAGGCAGTGGAAGTACTAACACTCATAGCTGCCTAGACAGAAGATCCTGCTTCATTAGCTAATCATGCCAAATTAGTGCCCTTGATGAAGAGGTTACATGTTTCCTGGGAGTCATTACTTCATTACTCTTTTCACTCTCTTCCCTGTATGTGACATTTCATTTTTGCCAGTCCTGTGACCACTTGCAGAACTGAGTGTACTTCTTGGGTGAGGTTGGCTAAGTAGCTCAGCAGTGTATCTGTCCTTGACTAGAAGAATTTGTAAGCAAGCCTTGGGAAAGTATAAGCAGAAGTATGGGTCATCACATATGTGACTTTCACATTCATATCACTTGAATCAGTCACAATAAAAACATTACAGTGCAGGCTGCTGGCAGAGGAAAGATAGGACTGAAAGACACTGATGCACTTCAATTTCCAGAAAATATTTTGCTGCATTCACACAAAATTTCGAAACTCCAGCAAAGCTACTTACATCATGCCTGCCCTTGGTTCTGAAGTACTGACCTCACACTTCCATGAGCTCTTGATTCTAAGCTCCTTTGCTAGTGGGAAGTGTTCAGACTAGTCCTGCTGCAACAAATTTCAATGTTAATTTCACAAGTACTTCTTCTGATGATTTAGTGCAAGAAGAAGATCCTCTGGCCCTTATACATATCTACTCACATTCAGCCACAATCTTCACAAATCTTCAACTTACAAAGAATCTGATTACTATTACTCTTTCCTTCTTAACTCCATAAAACACAACCAGGATTTATGAACATGCCCCTCTGCCCATGCTACTCAGTGACAGAAGCCATTTCCATGAAACATACAAAAGATTGTTTAGCATGATTTGAAGGCCAGGGAAGCAAACCTTAACATGCCTTACTGCACCTGCTAGGGAGTATGCCACTTCAGAGCACAGTGTCACAGTGGAGAACAAAGAAAGATACAGAGCTGCTGAAGTATACAAGTATGCAAATAATAAGTGGCTTGCCTTTACTAAAGCAAGACAAGGATGTCAAACATGGATTCTTCTTTTAAAATCTGTTTTGCCATCGTTTCACTGTGATTGTTTAGTTCGTTTATTATTTTATTCTGAAAATTGTAAAAATATAAATCCTCACTGTCAGCAAACGCTCACAGAAACACTTCAGAAAGAAAAGAACTCTTCTTTAGAAGATAAAAATCCACAAGAACTTTGTTTCAACACATTTTAAATTGACTGCTGTGAAAAGGGATCAGTGTTGATACTAGCACGGTTACCTCCCCGGCGCTGTAGCTACGAAGTCGCTGAAGATGTTGCCTGTGAGTCAGGTGATTGGGGAGACGACCATTCTGCAGTGGGATCCTGGGATCTATGAATGTGGTAGCACGACTGTTGTGGTCAACGAAGAAAGACTGAAATATACGGGAACAATGCAGAGTGGTTATTTCTGGAAGATAAGCCAACAGTGTGACAGTACTGTGGCAACATACAGTGAAAATAACTAGAAAGTGCATGTCAGAAGTCCCCTGTTAAGGCATAGACCATGGATAGTGTCTGCAAATGACAGGACTTTCTTAGCCAAGTTTAGGACAGCTCTTGGAATATACCTGAAGCTACACAGCTCAAAATTACATGTAGTAGACATGAGACAAACAGGGCAGGAGAGAACAAAATTACTAGGGAACACTGCTCATTGGGTAGCAAAGCCTCACGGAAGCAGACACTAAGCCAAACTTTTCAGTCATGACAGATCTCTATACTCTGGAGGAAACTTTTATTAGTCCAGTACCGCCTTAAATATGGTGTGATATTCCACAGAAAGCTAGAAAGTTACAACTGTGCTCTATAACATTTTTTTCCTGAAGCTTTTTTCTGCTTTTAAAATAGCTCTGCTTGCTGCAGGTGTTGTTTAATTCAAATCTTCACTAGTTTTGAGACAAGAATGAGGGGACCTTCAGTGACCATGTAGAGTGATGTGCTATGTTAAACAAGTGATTTGTTTTCTTGATTCTCTTACCTTGCCCTGCTGGTCAGTTTTTATCTCCCACCCACGTGGAAGCTCTAGTCGGGTGTCAGCAAACATGTTGATAAAATTTACCAGGTCTCTGTTGTGCTGATAGCGCTCAAAATTACGAGCATCTCTACGGATCTTCAGAATCATATGCTTCAAGCAGGTACTGTTAGTGAAGACTCGATAGGCACTCTTTGAAATGGAAAAGTTAGAAAAAAAGGTTCTGATGTCAAAATGACATTTAGCTATTTCTTGGGACATCCGTCCAAAGAACTGAAACACATACTGAGAGAGTTGCATTAAACTGAACAACTATTTTACACAAACATTTAGAAGTAAGAAATATAATCTAGAAAGCCAAACATCCCCCTACACTATGCACAGTTACCCTCCACATAAACTGCTTCATGAAGCACTCCAAAACAACAGTCAGCTGAAACACCACCTACTCATGCTGCATATAGTCGTGCCTATTTTATTTCGTGAAAGAAAGTCTGCTTGTGTGGCTGGATGATCCAAGAAAGGTGCAAAGACTGCTGTGAACATGTATTTCTTTACCATAAAATACATGTGGCAACACTTCTTCTCATCCACAGGCCACTACTCTTGGATCTTTAATCCAGGGAAAAAGTTCAAGGCAGGGTAGGAAACTTTACAGAAAATCTGCATTCCTTCTGAGCATTTCACTAGACAAAAAATAAGTGCACTGGTTACACTGGTCACCCAAAAGGACTGAACTACTCACTAGAGCTTTCATTATACTACATGAAATACTTTCTACAGTCTCTGTCTTCTTGAGCAATTAAGGATCATTGGAGAATTCCTGTCTCCAGTGAAGGGAGTCCCCATGTGTCTATACATAATCTGTCCAGTGAGTCTGGCTCCAAAAGCTTTGAGTTCTCAATTTCTGCGTACTTTTAATGCATTTTTACCACTACAACACAATAAAACATTTTCAAGTATTAGTTTTATTATGTAGGGTTTATAGTTGTGGTAGTGCTGAGAATACTCCTTGCAGCACAAGGTCCTTAATTATGGTAAAACGTTGGTATATGTAGTAAAATCAAGAAGATATCTCTACCCTGAATATGCAACCTGATTATAACTCAGGAAAGCTTTATGGTCACAGATTACTGAGTTCCCAGCAACTCCCTTAGAGAAGTTATATTTTGATCTAATTTCTGATCAATAACTCTGATCAGCACTACAGAAACCAAAAATGTAATGTAGATTTCTCTCTCAGTGGAAATAAAGTATCTGCATAATGAGCGCCTTTCCCTTTTACCTCTAACTGCTGGATAATGTTTTCCAGTCCCAACTTCACTGGTATAATTAATAGCTTGAAATTTTAACAGGGGCATGTGGTTAAAATGTAACAACTGTATCAAGCCAGGAGTTATGTGGGTCATTATTTCTGTGTAAGTGGAATCTATATGACCATTGACAGATGTTTCAACAGATTGTTATGGCTTCCATATTAAAGACAATTTTATAAGCTCAAACTGAAGGCCTCTCTTGACTTTTTTATTTCAGTGAGAAATGAAACTGGTTAAATCGTGAACTGTTTCTTGCACCACCATAGAAACATTTGCTCCTTTTGCAAATAACTATACTGAATGAAAATGACCTTGTTCCCAGACATAAATCATCATTTATCACCCTGACAATGGAAGAAATTATGTGCACTTCATAACATAGCTCAGGTCATGTCAGATGAGTAAAGACATGCCTTCTTTTGTAGGATTTCAAGAGCAATAAACTCTGGCAGAGGCTTGGAGAAGGACAGACGGCTTCAATCCACAATGCATTACAGCCATAACTGGACATTTGTCGTTAACTAAAAACTGTGCTGAGAGAACTCTTAAAGTGCTTCAATTTCTTTTCTTTTCAAAAAGGAAGGACATCCCTATCCAGAAACTGAGCACTTTCCAAAAATTCAGAAGTCATGTGTGCATGCCCAGCTGAACCTGCATTCAAGATAAGGAAACCAAGACTGGAACTTGATAACTGCATCTTCTTTTAAGATTTCCCTACATTATTCCTCATGGTGAACCTACCACTAAACTTTTTCCACTTCATATCAGGTTTGCAACAAAACATACATACTTAACTGTACTGCTACTACTACTAATAATAAAAGACAATTACTTTAATGTTTGAAAATTCATTTTCATTCTTGTTTTCTTTTTTTTGTAAAATAGCTACTCTGACTCAACTCAGTATTTCTTTCGCAGCTTTATGCCTACCTGCTTCTTGAGAGTGCAAACTGGGGTTAATAACTTTTCCCCTTTCTCTGTTGCCCTGAGTGAGGTTCCTCAGGAACATGGCTCCAAAAGTTAACAACCTCACTCACTGCAGGAACGAACAACAGAATCATCAACCTGAAATCACATTCACTGTGCATCCTCCCTGAAGGCCTTGAGCACAGTACTGGGATTCAGAAAAAGCAAATCATAATTACTCACATAGTTTGCATGCAGCACGGTGAAGAACTCAGGATTTGTGATAAACTTCACAGCTGGAGACTGCAGCAATAAGGTGATTTTTTGAGAATTCACAGGAGAAAGGGAACCTTCCCTCCTAATCTCTGGACAGAAACCAAAAGAAGCACAATTTTATTAACAGTGGCAAAGGCAGTCTGTTATCTAGTCTCTACTGAGTGGCTACAGAATTGACAATATAAAAATGTCACCATCCTGCCCGGTGTATGTACTCTTGTGTTTTCAAGACAAGGCTACTGGTAAAACTGTAGGTGTTCTCATGGTTAGTGCTGCCGTGCTCACAGGGCAGGAGCTGGATGCTCCTGGATATTAAAAAACTCTGCATCATATAAACTGCTGACCCAAAACAACAGTTTGACCACAGCAGTTTTTTCAAGCTGACGGTTCAGTTCAGTACTATTACTGATTGGTTCCACCCACTGTCGATTTTAGAGAAAAGAATTCTTTGTCAACATGGAACATTAAGAAAATTCAAGTAGATATGCTGATTCCGTCCCTTTGCCTGCTACTTTACAGAAGGATGGCAAGGAGACACTTATTATAGCAAACATGAAAGACAACCCTAGGTGAGAATAACCCAATAGAAAAGAACTACTTATTTATTTTGGTGGCACGGTTTCTCAAAGCAGGTATCTGTTTTTGGTCTGCAAGTTGCATGGTGATAATTAGTCTGATTGTTGATGTTTCTTATCTGAATAAAACCATCTTAGCTGATGGTTTTGCAATTGCTTTAAAGAAATATGACTGCCACCAAAAAGAGTAGAATATTTCCCTGCCTGTTCCATCCTCCTCTGGATACACATTCTCCTCCTCTCCTTCACATTGGCAGCAGTTCTTGTTTATTTAATGAGCCAAGTGGAAGAATCAATTTGGCTACAAAGAGCTTTAACTACAAGTAAGTTTTCAAACAGATCAGTTCCCTGCTTTGTTATGTGGTGTTGTCATATAGCTAGTGATGACTACAAATACAAGCTGTGCCTCCTTCAGTGGCAGCTCAGACTTCCATCAGCTAATAGCTATCCCAGAACTGTAGACACAAAAAAAAACCCACCCCAAAATATTCCATATTCCATGCCAGGGCCACTGCAGGTGTGACCATACTAAATAATGTGGTAGTGCAGAAACCATGCCCAGGAACAGTAAACTGTAAGGCCCACAGTTTATTACTACAGTGCAGCAAAAATAAAACAGAGCTGTTTTTACCACTACTGCATTGAACAAAAACGTACACCATCTGCATTTTATTTTAAAATTGACCTTTCCTATAGTCCTCAGCACTTCCCAAAACTGAATGCCAACGCTGAGTAGCACTGAACATGCCCTCAATAGCTATTTTCACATACCTGAGCTTGGTTGGGAAGGCTCTGCCTCAGAATCACTTCCTCCTCCAGTGGGAACTCTCTCCACCCTGTTGTTTACTACACCATCATCTTCAGTCCGCTCTGTTGCAATAGTTCGCTGAATATTTTGGTATCTGCATACATTCAGAGAAAGGAACACCGTGCCTTAGTTAACAGAATAGCAATCTGATACTTCCTACCTTGATGATCAGTGCTGTTTTTGAATGATTCCAATACTTCTACCTTCAGAATACTATTTCTATCAGGCTTCTCTTTAAATAATCCATATGTCTGGAACCTAAAAATATTAGCAGATCATGGTTCTTCTCATTTAGTCTTTAGGTAGCATAATCTGTGGTGCACGGAGTACTCTGCAGCCTTGCTTATTACAATATCAAATACATATGTTCAACCCTAAAAAGGTAAAGGATTAAAGCCCTAAAAAGGTAGAAGTGTTCACAATATGGATGATGATACAGCACGGCCATCAGCTGAGCACACTTCTCTTCTGGTAGGCAATATGGAATGCAGCCTAGTAGACTGCATGAACTCAGAGAGCAAGAATTTCATTAAGTTGACCATAGGAAAGGAGAGTAGAATGCAACACATCCTGAGTGAAAAGCATAGGGATGTGTAATGTCCACTCCGGAAAACTAATTGGATTGAGTATTAGCTCACACTGGGTGGTGACCAGCTGAAGAACAAGAGAGAAGAAACAATACAGACATAAGCAAAAAAACAGTGAGAAGGATGACAGAAGTAAATGCTGAATTGAAACCTACAAACACCTTTATACTTTATACACTGTATAATTTCCATATTAATTATGGAACTTACTAGCACATTAATTGATGCTAGTAGGACTAATAATTGTCTTAAGAGATTATCCAAATCTTGAATACTTTACCAGATCAAGAACAAAGTATACACCTGGATGTAGAAATAACCTGGAGTGTTTCAAATATGTACTGTACAAAATAAATTCTAGTTAACTTGTTCACTCACACAGACAGATGAATAAGAGAGATCAAGTTTTCTTTGGTTCTACTAACAAGCAATGAATGTACATGTTTTATATATTCAATAAGAAAACGTATTTTAAATTCAGAGAGAAAGAAAAGAAGGGAAGAAGAAAGAGAAAGGGAAAGAAAGAAAGAAATAGGCCCTGTTAATTAATTTATTAGCTTTTAATTCACTTCCACATTTTTAATCCATTTTTGTGGATTGCATTCCCAAACATATATAAACAAGACCGGCTCTACTGCCTGAATTTAATCTGATCCAACACTGTTTGTTTTCCATTTTTCTGATTTACACTCTTTTTTTCTTTCTTCATCTTATATTCTGACATACAATTTCTAATTACTTTCTATCTCACTCTCTCTTTATTTGTTAATGTATACTTTACTCCAAATAGAAAATTGGTCAGGAGTTAATTCCTTAATGAGACCTGGGATCAGCAAAGACAATGAGGATTTGTTTTTCACACTTTCAACAGACAGTGTCTCCAGGAGCTTACTGCAACTGAACTTTGGGCAGATGAGCTGTAAACAATTAAGAAAAATCAGTTAAGTTTTAATAGATTTACACTAAATGTGCATAGTAGTATTTATATCCTTCAGCATTCAAAAGCACTTGAAACTGCATCATTTGAAAGTTCAATAAAGAACAAATTTAGAGGATTTAAAAAAAAAAGACTGTGTGTGCTATTTTTAAGTCAATACCCATCTTTACAAAGAAATTCTGATATCAGATTTCATAACAGCATGAATTTACCTTAGTTGCTATGTCCCCCTGATTTAGACCTACACTTTACATTTTTATTCACTTGACTGCAGGCAACTTTCCATTCCAGTACTAGAGGAGTTTTACAACACTCACATGCAACAGCAATATACAACTTTTTTAAGGAGTTCATGCAATCAAAGGATATAAGCACATTAATAAAAAAAAACCTTGCAGCTTCAGTTTAATTAGATGGTAGAAAATCCCTACTGGCAAACCTTAAACAGTAATACTAGCTGTATGCCAACCAAAAAATACGTTTTGGAGCTTTCAATACTATAAAACCATCTTATATAAATACCAGAAAATGTCAAAGTAACTGGAGAAAATATTGAAAGGGCAAAAGTTATGGGAATGCCTTTGGAAATTCAGTCTCTTTTCAAAGAGATCCGTCAAAGAAATAACGGTTTAGAAATACCAAACTGAGGCTGTCTTAAATACACAGCTATAACTTCTTGCATTATTTATTACTTTTTAAATTAGTGCAAAAACAAGTCTAGATACACATAAGCTTCAAAAGATCTTCCCAACAGAGCTTGAGCATCAATGGCTATTACCTGCTTTGCTAACAGGTAAGTGTGTCAGGTAGTGCTGAAGAAAATGAGCAAGAGTCTTTAAACTAAAAATTACAATGTCTCCTGCCTAACACCTGGATTCCAGTTTTTCATTCCCCATATTCTCAAGTGGCTAGCACAGCTAATGAGAAGCTTTGAGCACAGAAGGAAAGTAGGATTAGGCTCTTGGGTTTGAACAATCACAGCTATGTTGGGTTGTTTTTTTTTTGAGATATATTTCCAAAGCTTTGTGGCTTTGGCAGAGCTGGAAATACCAGGTTTCCTTGTAATATTTTGGTTTTTCCATTCCCTCCCAGAAATGAAACCAGGAAGCTGAGTAAATCGGTTCAAAAAGAAAAGTGGCCAAGTTTTTTCAAATTAAGCAGTTTTGAGTTCCATTTTGTTTAGAGCAAAAGTTCAGGCTGCTGGTAATTCTATCTGCAAGCCCTGTGTTTGCTCTTGCCTCACCTAAAATGATTTTCAGGTGTGTCTGCTGAAGGCTTTTTCAGACAATGAAGTTTGAAACACAACAGATCAGCATTTCTAAAACGAGTTTTTAAAACAATGCCTACTATAATGCTTTCCAATTACTATTTATGAAAGCTTGTTTTCCTCATAATACATAATTCTGGAGACTCAAAATGTTTGAAATTTGCTTCAGGACAATGATAATTTTATAAATTCTACCAGCCAGGTTGAAAACGCAGAAATCACTTTCCAATTCTGAAATGCCCAACTTGTTTCAACAGAGTATCCAGCATAAGCCTCATTTATCAGAAACTTGGGAAATTCTTGTTCCCAAGTTTTGAAACAACAGGATAGCTCCCTATTCAGTATTTCAAATCAACAGAGGTCTTCAACAGGGAGCAGTGAATCATCAGGTTTTTTTCCTCAGTCCCGATAAGCCATGGCAACTGATGGTTATTCAACTGAGAAGTGGTCTCTGGTTTGATTCAGGTAAAGAGAACTATGCCTCCAGTGAAAATCCTCTATACTTTTGACTCGATAACCAGATTTCTGAATACCAAAAATAGAGAGATTCAATGAAACATGTTAGACCTATTAACACTCAGTTACCAATCCAAACCAATGACATGTCATAATCTTGGAAGGCAGACAACCTACAGGAAAACACAGAAGGAGGCTTGTAGCAAGAGGTCACGAAGTGCCCAATCTGCAGTATCTGAGATAGTTGGTTTATGAATTAATCTGTGTTGGCTGAAAGAACGTTAAACTCCTACAAGCACTCTCACAAACACTTATTTCTGGTCTTGTGCTGCACTTATGCGAGAGTTCAACTTCCAAAACAAAAAGAAAAAATAAATAAATAAGTAAGGCTGATACATATCCATAGCAGAGCTTTCTGTGGCAGATAACTTGCTCAGCAGCAGTCAAATACTCTGAGCTTTCACATAATCCAAACCCCTCTTAAAGACAAATGCAAAATGGCAGAGGAGAGTCATGTAAATCCCTTGGAAAAAATCTAGATTAAACACACACTTTGTGATTTTTTTTTTTTTCAACTATGAACACGTAGCTCGCTGCCTTCTGAGGAAGGCTGTAAGAGAAAAAAGTACATAATACGTGTTATAAAATGCTATCCAAAGTAATAAATTTGGAAGAAAAAAGGATTTTTTACAAGAGTGTGCTGATGGTGTCAACTTTCTGTGTACAACAGAGACTTTAAGAAGACTAACTTTCTCCCCAAAAGTTAAATTAACTTTTCAATTGTCATTCAGAATCCAGTTCTCCTTACATACAGTAACTCCAAAACTATTCTGCACAATGAAAACAATTCTTTGAAACTTGGCATTTTTCTCTCAGCTGCAGATCTTTTTCTTAGCACAAAGAAAAAGACCAAAAATCTTTTGTGGCATTTTAGAAGCTATGATTAGAATACAATTTCAGCTTTGCTTGTCTAGAAAAGAAACCATACCATTATAGTAAGCAGGGAATTAAAAAAAAATCATCTGTAATAAAAATGGAGGATTTTTAACCACATTCAGTCCAAAAAGTGAGCAAGAGAAAGAAACGATAAACAAATCTATTTGTAGACCAGTCAAAGGGAAAACGTGTCCCATGCTAAGGTATATCTGAGCTAACAAAGAATGAACTGACAGATTTACAACACCTAGTAGAATCACAGAATCAGCAAGGTTGGAAAAAACCTACAAGATCATCCAGTCCAACAGTCCATCTATCACCAATCGTTCTCACAAAACCATGTTCCTCAACACAATGTCTAAACATTCCTTCAATGGTCTCCAGGGTCAGTGACTCCACCACCTCCCTGGGCAGCCCATTCCAGCGCCTGATCACTCTTTTGGAGAAGTATTTCCTAGCATCCAGTCTGAATTTCCCCTGGTGCAACTTAAAGCCATTCCCTCTTATCCTATCTCTAGTTACACGAGAGAAGAGGCTGACCCCCAGCTCACTACAACCTCTCTTCAGGTAGTTATAGAGAGCAATAAGGTCTCCCCTGAGCCTCCTCTTCTCCAGACTGAACAATCCCAGCCCCCTCACTTTTCCTCACAAGGCCTGTGCTCCAGACCCCTCACCAGTTTTGTTGTCCTTCTCTGGAAACGCTCCAGGGCCTCAGTATCTTTCTTGCAGTGAGGGGTCCAAAACTGAACACAGTACTTGACCTGGTGCAGCCTGACCGGTGCTGAGTACAGGGGGACAATCACCTCCGCGTTCCTCTTGGCAACACTATTCCTGATACAAGTCATTGGTCTTTTTGTCCACCTGGGCACACTGCTGTAGCGCAACACTAAGATATCTATCTCTATCTGGAAAGACATACAGTTCTATTAGAGCAGTGCTTTGCTCTGGAAAAAGAGACAAATATTTCAGTAGGCCTAACTAGCTTGAGTAGAAATGCTACACTGATATGTAAATACTATTATAATAACGATCAGCTCAGAAACCTCTGTAGCTGCTGCATTGCAGGGCTAGGTACTGAGCTGTGAGTATCACTCTAGGAGATAAATAGAAAAAATAACTCCATCTTTTGGAAGAACACTCCATTCTTTTTTGGGAGTCATTCCAAAGAAATTTTTCAAAAAGCCTCTTCATAGAGTTTGAAAAGTTTTGAAAAATTTTTCACTCAACAGCATCCATCATGCAGGCAAATTTGTGTACTGGATACCTACAGCAGGTACACAAAATCAGAAAGTCATCAGCAACCAGGACAGGAAGATGTGTATTGAACTTGGACAAGGAAAGAAGCTTAGGAAGCCAATGGGAAGCAGTGAGAAAGTAATCATAGAATCACAGAACAGCTTGGGTTGGAAGGGACCCTAAGGATCACCAAGTGCCAACTCCCCTGACACAGGCAGGGCCAACAACTTTTATATCTGTGTGGAAGGTTGTGGATGGGACAGGTTGCCCAGGGCTGCATCCAACCTTGTCTTGAACATCTCTGGGGATAGAGCATTCACAACCTCTCTGGGCAGCCTGTTCCAGCACCTCACCATTCTCTCTGAGAAGAACTTCCCCCTGACATTCAATCTAAACTCATTCACTCTAAATTCATTCTCCCTTGTACCGTCACTATCTACCTGTATAGAAAGTCGATTCTCCTCCTTTTTATAATCCCCTTTTTAAATGTTGAAGGCTACAATGAGGCCTCCATGCAGCCTTCTCTCCTCCAGGAAGGAAACCAGTGGGGCATTGTTAAGAAAAGAGAATGTGGATCTTAGAAGAACACAGACGCAAGTGCTCACCGTCGGTTCAGCTGCTCCATTTGCTGGATAGAGCCAGACCTGTGAATCCCATCTGGTGTTGCTGCAGCTGTGGGGCGCTGCCATGTGGTAGTTCGGTTGACATGGTCAACGTAGAACACCCTCCCGTGGCTATCTATCCGAGCTTCCCAATCTGGGATTGGAAAAAAAAAAAGAAGGGAACATGCCGTCAGTGTGATGTCTTCCAAAAACATTATGTGGGGAAATACATAAACACAGATATATTCACAGAGAGAAGATATACACATGAGATAGATACCATATACATGCCTATATGCGTGCAATGTATGTGTATATATTCAACATATATATTCAAACGCGTATATACACTATGTGCTTGTCTATATGCATACAGTGTATATGCATATACATAAATTTCTCACGCACAGTACATAGGTAGCCTATGGAACTCACCATCATAGACTACAAAAACACACGTTTTAAAGGGCTGGATAATTTTACAATTACTAATACTAGCTGGCTAGATTCATTACAGGTCAGGGCAGCCACAGAGAGCGGACGCTTATCAGAGAAAGATTAAATCTGGGCTAACGTGGCAAACCCATGTTTTCTGTTTTGTTATGTTTCAGAATAAACATGTTACGCATGTTTCTTACAACAATTATAGGCTCCCCTGAAAACTGATCACATCCTGATTGGACATATCCATACAAATCTCTGTAGATATACACAAATGATTTTCATAAATCTACTGTTCTGATGAATGCCAACTTGACTGAAAGTTTACAGCATAATACTGAGCCTTCAGTCACTGTCTCCTTTTAATGTTTAAGTTACTGCAAGATTGAAAACTGAATGTTCTGATGGTTTGTGGAAAATTGTAATATTGATCATAAAAAAAGGTTTGTACAGGGGAAATTCAGAAGTGAATTAGTTAACAAAGCTCCACATTGGATTGCTTGGAATGTATGGAGTAGTGATACAAATTTGACTTGCTAGCTTCATATTTCTACATGATCCATCAGCTGATGACATATTTATGTATAAACACATACTTTCCACATGTGTTTATATACAAGCCTCACTCATATTCATGCACATATGGTAATTACCTTGGGGTGGGGGGTAAAACTATGCGTTATTCCCATACTCTTACTATGACTGCTCTAACTGGGGAGACCATTCCTTCTACATTTTCCTATGATCAAATTTGGGTTCAGCTGGACTTCATTCTTTACATCTCATCTGCTACTACTTCTAAGAGTAGGACTGAAATTGTATTTTTCCTTGCTGTGTCAGGAAACCCGTCCTTCACAAACAGTTTCCCTCTCCAGAACACCAGCCATGGCTAAACTTAGTTCCCAACTCTGGACTGGCCCTATCCTAGTGTAGGCTGTCTTACATCTATGGCTGGTGGCCCACGACACATTAGTTCCAGGAACTTAAAAAGGACACTAAGAGTTCCTGAAGGAACTTCAAAACAGCAAGAGCTTTATACACATGCATTATTTCTTTCAGAGTTGACTGTGTAAGTACTTTGGTAATTATAGGTGCAAAAACTTCGCTAACGCCACATGTACATACATACAGTCTCTCTGTGAACATCACATAATTTTAAGGGGAGGGCTCTCTGGTTCTCCCACTGGGTAAGGTTTCTCAAGGATGTTGTAGCTGTATCAAGAACAAGAACATAGCTTCATGAAAATGATGTCTACAACCAAACAGTGAAAAAGAGTACATCAAGCACAACAGATGCACACTGAATGAAATCAATCTTGACAAGGCAGGTTAAAGGCCAAAGCCTTACCCAGCATGCCATCACTAGGGGTGGGTGTACCACCATGGCCGTTCTGGAGCCATGTACTATCTGCAACATCCTGTACAAGGACATCATCTTGGCCAGATCAAAGGTGAGATGTTGTACCTTAAAATCACTAAGAAGATCTTCATTTTACTTGCTGTCCTAGTCATTACTTCATACTACAGCATACATGTAACAAGCTGAGAATAATAAAGCTCAATGGATAATTAGGAATTTGTATGTAATGCTCACATCCACACTCTTACCAATCTACATAGAAGACAACAATCAATGCTGGTCATACTGATCCGGAGCCTGCTGACAGACACTTAGTACGAATAAAACTATCCAATGACAAAGTAAACCTAGAGTTTCTCATAATCCAGCCCTGTGCACTACTGGCTCCAGAGCCTATCTTGCAGGGTATCTCTAATTAAATGTAATTCAGAGATCCTAAGCTTCAAAGTACAATACTTAGAAATCCAAGAGTAACAGAACTTCTTCAGAGTTTGGAGGTTACAGTGAAAATTTCAGGTCAGAACTGTGCAGACTGGATTACAGTTTCAGGAAGGTTATCTCCGTAGGATGCCTCAGACATTCAGCAGCTTTATGTACAGACACGAACTATCTAACCGTGAGCACTGCTTTATTCGTTGCTGCATGTGTATATGCACCTGAAACCATAGGTTGACACTTGCAGTGGCACTGAAATATTAAGAACTGTGGTCCTAGATAAGAACTGATCCTTGCAACAGCTTTTTAAATCAGCTGACGAGCTATTCTTCTGATCATCTGGGAAAGCTGTTGGAGGGTGGAAGGTACTGGTATTTTGGTTGCACAAAGACGTCAGGTGCACTTTCTGCCTTCTCACAAGACAACCTGTAAGTCATACAAGTCACCGAAGCTGCACACAATACCAGATTTTTGGACAGATGAATAGAATCTGCACAGAGAGATGAACATGCTCACAGGTGAACTGACAGACAGGATTCATCTCTGCTCAAGTCCCTTCATGCTACTTCAGGGCCACAGGTGATCTAGGAAACAGACAATTCTGAGGATTTTTTTATTATTTTATCAGGCAAAATAAAACTGTGACTACAGCAGAGACTAACCTTCATCTAATGTTCACAGCAGTATCATGCTCGTGCACAAAGTGGAGATGGGACAGTACTGGTTTGCTTTCTAGTGATTCCCCTCCATCAGATGAGTCATATTTTGCAACAGCATCTGAAACTGCTCTGATTTATACCAGAAGACACAACCTCCTCTGGCAGGCCCATAATCCTGGAGGGGCAAAGTAAAAAGGCTTTTTTTCCCTTTCCAAGCTCAGCCACACCTTTTGCACAGAGCAGAAGTGAACAAGGCACATGTATTTTTCTCAGCTTCAGTTCTGTAGGGCATGTAGCAGTACTAGCAAACACACACATAATAAGGGGTGAGTATTAATGCCAGCAGAAGGCAATAAAAGCTCTGTGAATTGCCCGTCAGTCTCATGTAAGCTTTAACATTTGAGCTGGTCACTATGACATTCCTACATAAACAATGAATCTGGACTACCTTACTTTCCTAAACAAAGCTGTCTGAAACTAAATTTCCTCCCTGGTATCAACTGTTGTGGGCTTATGATGAAACAAAGTTATTCAGAATACTATTCCAAAGCAAAAAAAGAACTGACCATAGGATTACCCATAGCCAATGTAAAACCAGTCAACAATGATCTTGCAGCAATGACAACATTTTTTCAACAATGTGAAGATGTTAATGTTGCACGTGAGAAGCAAGCCTGGATTGTTCATGTAACTGATGTTTAAAATACAAAGTTTTTTTTCCCTTTTTCCATATTATTCAAGAATTATTTAACTGTGATTAAGAGGCATTAAAGGCACTGAGACAGTGACACTGGATGCTAGAAAAAGAAATATTTATAGATTAAGACTACAGCCTTCCTTTTGAAATTACTTTGAAATCTCTCTGGGAGTATTTAGCACTGCCTTCCTACATGATATTACTTACTTCAACTTTTTTCCCTCATAAAACTAGCTTAATTGAGTCTATTAAAGTCAATATACTTAAGTCTCAAAGCTTTCATACAAAGTCTCAAGCCTTTATAGGTAAAATGATGCTATAAGCAAATGATGCAATAATATCCAAGGGCTATCACTTCTAAACTGTGTTGTCATACACCGCTTTTCGTATCTTTAACCCTTCTTGTAAAAGCACTCAGTGAAAATCAATTGCAGAATTTGCCTTTTAAGGATAATTATAAGGGGAAAAATGAATTGATAATGGACAAATATGGGACATGGATTCACAGTACATTTTGTTTACCTGAGGTGGTGTCCTCAGTATCCTATCATTAAGTCACCTAATTGGAAACGTGCCCTATTCACAAAGCACTGAGGTAAGAGTGGGAGGAAGAAAAATATTTTCCTGTTACAGAGGAAACCATTCCCATTTCATCATTCACTGGCAAGCCACAGTGGGACTCTAATAAGACTTCACTGGGCTGAAGGCATTTGAATCATTCATGCTACTGTGCAGCTGACGCCAGCATGGGGACTACTTTCAGCTTAGGGAATACTGACAGCATGGTTGGTAAATGATGAATTATTTTCCAAGGGCACCACAGGACAAGTTCCCTCCTCGGGCTTTGAAGAGAACAGTGCTTTGTTTACACGCCTGGTTGTTCTTCTGAGGCATTGCACGCTTTGGTTGTAAATCACGTGCTGAAGTTGCAAGTTGATTCGCAGCACGTTGCAGGGCATAGACTGCACTCTGCTGGGCAGTCAGAGCTGCTGTAAAAAGCAGAATAATCCTCTAGGTGAACAAGTGAAAAGGTATTAAGACAAGTGAAAACATCTACCTTAGTAGACACACTGGTAAAAGTCCCGTATTATCAGCCCACTAGTCAGCTACTCTACTTAAAAACCTCTGATTTTTATTCAGCACAACTGCAGACGTCATTACTTCCATGATAAACTTAACATTAAATTGATCAACAAATCCAAAAACATTATGATGGGATCACCATACACGAGCTGCCTTTCCACAATTTAGGCTGGTTTTACTCAGATTTGGACTCGCTATTTGTTCCTGGTGCATCCTGACTGAGTAAAAGTTCAGCTGGACCTGAAAGCAGGGTTGACAGAGCACAGGGAGTGCATCCTAAACTATGTTTGAATTGGGTTACAGAAAAATCTGAAGATAAAATCTACCAAAAAAAAAACCCCAAAAAACCCAAAAAACAGTACTTTGCTCATATACCACGCAAAAGCTTTTCTGTAAGGCTTCCAGCACACCTGACAGACACCTATTCATTCCAATCTCACAACATTGACTGGAATGAGGAAAATACTACTATTTTACATTTTGTGGTGGCTGAAGAAGAGGATGGATCGAGGCAAAGGAATGTTATAGAATTTGTCCAAAATAACATGGCAACACTTGAAGTCAGGGTCAAACATGGGAAACAAAAGACCATATTGCTTGGGTTCTGGAGAAAGTATATACAGAACAGATGGGATCATTTAGAAAGACATACTGACCTCCACACTGTTTGAATTAACAGGAAAGGCAGAAAAAATGTAATAAGTTAAAAAAATGCTAAAGCTTACTTGGTGGAAGAGGCTCATCGATAGTTGGGTAGTGATGATGGTCAGGCCTCAGAGAAGGAAGCTGGCTGACTGGCTGAGAATTATGGAGTAAAGGACAATCACCTACGGACAAGATATTCAAGATATTGACAGTCATTCACTATTTTAACAACGTGGTTAAAAAAATGTGCTACTGTAAAACAAGTGATTATTTTTCACAGAGACTCGCCTCTATTTTAATTACAACTCACACACCAAAGAATTATGAAAATAATGCAGTCAGGCCTCTGGCCTCAGGTTTGAGCCAATGCTAAGCTATTACGGGCCAGATTCTGGACTCATAGACACACAAGTGTAAGCGAGAGAAGAATCAGGCTTGATCTCTGAGAAATACCGTACAGCTCAAGCTTCTCCAGGAATTGGACAGGAACATGCAAAAATCCTGGCTCCAAATTTTCTCATCAGCAGAATATGAGGCTAAAAGCTGCCTTGAATCTTCCTCTGCTTTTCCAAAGGATCAGCAACTGTATAAATAGGTTGGAGCGGCAGAATTATGCAGTCCCTGCAAAGCAGAAGAACAACTCCTTCTACAGGTATTTTCAAAATTCAAAGTGTTCATCTTGGGTGGGAGGAGAGAGAATGAGATAAGGACCAGAAACAGATAGGAGACAGGTGGTAGAAGAGGACAAGATAGTGAAACATAGTCAGGACCTCAGATAAAGAGAGAAGACCTGAGATACAGAAGAAGGAAAGAAGAAGGAAAACTGACACACAGTGGACAGTGCAGAGGTAGTCTTCAGAAAACAGTAATACTGTATATATACTTATATATCTGAATATGAAATAAGTGAAATCTAAGCAAAGGTCCAAACTCATGTTCTTTTGAGAGGAGTAACTTCAGATCCATATATATATATATTTTATAGAATCCTATAAGAAATGAAGAAGTTTACTGTAAGGATGAAAAATTATTCCTCATCTTAGACTTAACTATGAGAACAAGGAAACTGCAAGATAAAAAGAACTCAGATTCCTTCTCATTTAATCTTTAAAACCTTAGAAAACAAGTCTATTCATCCTGCTAACAGACACTTAAAAATTAAAATCAGGCCATTCAGCTGACCCAAACTGTATCTAGCTGGTTTAGCTGTCTTTAATATTAGTCTTTTAATGCCCTGAGAAAGGTAATTAAAAAAAAAAAAATAACACACTGTTACCAAATGCATTAAAAATGCTTGAAAATCATGAAAATTTCTTTAGACAAACAACAGCTACAAGGCGGAAGCTAATTTTGTATAAAACTGAAAAAATCTCACACCATCCAGAAGTGAGAAAAAATACTTGTCAAAAATACTCCCTCTCCTAGGTGCTCTGATGATACCATATGGCATCTTAAATTTCTCCATTAAAACACTTGTGTATAGGCATATCTCACACTCATATCTGCTGTGTGTTTTGAAGAGACAGCAGAGTTATGTAAGTTATTACTCAGTGCTAAAAGTCTACCTCTCATAGCCTTAAAAACTGTGCTGTTTCTACAGGTGTTGTAGCACAATTTACCAGAACATCCATCTATGTTTCTTTACTTACCTCACCACAATTGACTCTCCCCTAGTCATGACAGTTACGCCAGTGGAATCATGGTAGTATCGGTCACCTGGAGTGGATGGAGGTGACCACATCTACTGTATTTGTAACAGCCACCAAACCATGGATCAATGTGCACATTTACTGAAGTACACCCTGGTGATACCAAAAGAGTGCTAAGAACGGGGCTGCCCTTCAGACAGTCTCTCCTTCAGCCAGCCAAAGCAAAGTTGCCGTGCCTTATATAGACTTATGAGACAAAATTTTGTCACCATACTCAGTCCATATGCAGAAGACATCCTCTCCCCAAGACCCCTCTCAAAAGTGCACATGATCCAAAACAACCATCAATTCTGTATGAATGGTCTCATGCACACACACACTCGAGCCCTCCTGGGCATACAAAGACCCTTACCAGCAAGGAAGGGCCACCTTGCTGAGGATTTCTATCTCTGTACTTATGAGAATTAATTGTTTGGGCTAGAACCAAGGGTTTAAGAATCCCCTTACACCTTTCCTTCTGCATGAGCAGAGAAAGATCAGGGTAAATGAAGTGGGAATGGACAACTAAAGGAACAAGGATGCTTTAGCTGGGGTTTCCTAGTTATCGCCAATTATGTTATCCTCTAGGTGCTGCTTATATTTGGTGTCACTTATACCAGGGGACAGCTGACTCAGGATATGGGAATGAAAATTATACCTCTTGACCATAGCAGCCACTGAGGCTTTTACTTCTTCAGTCTGAGAAAAACGATAAGTGAACTGAAGACGAGTAATCAAATCCACCCTTCACGTAACTCCATGCTATTTAAAACAGCTTACAAAAAAAGTATATATTTAATGTTGAGGTTTGGAAAGACTAGGAAAAATATTATCTACATTGTAAAGACAGAAGTGATTTTTTAAATTATATTTTATCCCTAAATAAAGATCTTTGTTGAATATAGTCCAATCTGAGAAAAAAAAAGTATTCTGAGTTGCCCTACGGCCTGTGAAATTTGATGTAAATTTGTTTGATACTTGAGAAATTTGAGTAAACAGGCTTTGTATGATGCAGATAGTTTCATTTCTAACTTGCAAATATTTGCTTTTCTCCAAATACTCCCAAGACTGTGTATGGCTACCAATCGTATACAGACACTGGCCCAGATCCTTAGCTGAAGTAAATCAGCATGTCTGTCCCTTGACAAGCAAAGTCAGTCATCTCACTGTCTAGCAGAGACATGGCAGTACATCAGATATGTGAAATGAAACAATCCCAGGAAATAAGGAATGGATTGGTGGATGCGATAATGCCGGTCTGCCACACAACTTCAGCTAATCTTGATTTTATAATGATGCACGTATATCTACAGGAATCCCTATATACAGATCTCCATCTGTATATGCTGGGATATTTAAAGACAGGCTCAATTATCCAACCCTCCCTGAAATATCACCCAGCTCAGAGCCCCCAAATTTTTATGAAGTAAACAATGAGCTATCTGAAACCTTGATTATCTGATGCCTTTTGTGACATCCAGATAATCAGGGTTGCTTAGTGCATCGATTCTCAGGATCTAACCTTCTCTTCTGCTGCTTGGACCTGCTATTGGGGTGTCTAGACTTTCTGTGGCTATTTGTGGATTTCCACCATGAGCTACTAGTTCATCTGGCCACTGGGAGGAGCCATCCACTTGCTCCCTGTCCAGCTCAGGGCTCTGTACTGAGTCTGGCACCGATTCAAAAGCACTATTCTCCTCCTCCTCATCATCCTGAGAGGAAAAGACTGTGCTCTCAGAAATCTTTGCACTGTCAACAGAGGAGAAGCGGGTATGGCTGGAGAAGCGATTGTTACTGTCATAGCAGGAGGTGCTGTAGCAAGAGGTGCTGTAACAGGAAGTACTGTAGCAGGAGGTACTATAGCAGGAGGGGCTGTAGCAAGAGGTGTCGCACGCCTCACATTCGTTGTCACCATTGGGTCTGGAGCTCGACTCGCTCTCGCTTCCTGTCCTGGGGTGTTCCCCATCCAACAGCCCATCGTTTAAGTCAGAGAGTTGCTCATCCAAGGTCCCGGGAGGCACTGTGCACTGGCTGAAGTTCTCTTCGGCCTCATTTTCTGGAGGAGGCTCTGCTGCCATTGTCTCACTCTCACTGACTGTATCCTTCTGCAGCACCTCTTTGACTGTAGACTCTTCATCGTTCTCCCCACCGTTGCCAGCATCTTGCTCTTCTTCCCCATCACTGCTCATCTGTGCCGAGGGCAGACTGTGCAGCAGGTTGTGGATTCGTATATAGTGAGTGCGAGGGGTCTCCGGCTCACCACAAGCTGAAGCTATAACTGTCTCAAGTTCAGACACAGGCAGGGAGCATGGCCTTGTTTTCCTCTTTGCGGTGGTCCTCAGCTGTAGCTTGCTGTCTTCCTCCTCTTGTGCTGAAGCCCCTTCTTCTTCCTGACTTTTCTCTAGGTCTTTGTCAGCATACACATCTGCACTCACCTCACTGACATCTAAAGTTTCTGCGCTGTTCAACACTCCATCATCTCCCCGAGTACCAGAATTGACTTTGCTATTTTCCCTAACTTCGGTCTCAGGAGGAGACATGCAAGCCAGCAGACCCAGCTGCTCTGTGAGGTCCGTAGCATTTAAAGAAGGCAGCACTTCTCCTCGGAAGGATTCCAAGGGCTCAGGAACTGGCATGGCATCAACCTCCTCATCTCCTGCTAGCTCTTCATTTACGTTGTTCTGGTTGACTTCCCTGGGTGGTTTGACAGCCCCTGGGCTATCAATATTGTTCACACTGTATCCATTTAGCTCTTCTGGAGCTGTATTTTCTGAGGTCACTGTGTTGATGCATGGAGGCTCACCGAGGCTTTCCTCTGTAGGGTTGTTCACAGGACTTTCCTGGAGGTCAACTGGCTCAGGATCTGCACTAATGGAGACCTCTTCATCATCTGTATGAGACAGGAAAAGAAATTACTTACTCTTTCAACACAAAGTGTTGACAGAAACCAGAAGCTTGGCTGCGAGGACAGAGGCATCCACAGCAATCTGAAAAAATTGAAAGTGTCAATTAGAGAGTAAAATGAGTGGGCAACTGAAGAAAGGCTGCTTTTGTTCTAAGCAGCCTTTGTGCAGCAGATTTAATAATCACAGGACTTACTCATGGTGGTAATGTTTATGCAGCACACTGCCTTCCTGCAACATAACCTGAAGGTAACACCTTTCCTGAGAAACTCTCATTTAAGCCAACGAGAATAGGAAGGAGTATCATGGTATTGACAAGGATGCCTTCCCTGATGCTTTAATTACATTTGTCTTGTCATACAGGAGCTGACAAGATTTTACAACAGAGAATTAAACAAATTGCTTTTCAACCCCCTGAAATCTGGAAACCTTTTATTTGATATGATTTCCACCCAGATGCCAGACAACCTGGGCTTTTTGATTCCACCCACCAGTCAAAAGAAAGAAGTCATGTTTTTTCCAGTAAGGGGCAGGTCACAGTAGTAATACAGCTGTTGGCTTGACAATGTGTACCTGAGACAGAATGACTTTAGAGAAGAAAAAAGCCCCTGAGCAATTTTTATCATCTGTTAATTATTTATTATTGAGATGTTCACACAAAATCAAGGTTCAAACTGACACCATCATGACTGAAGGGGAACAATGCATTTACTTAAAAAAAAAAAATAATAACAATAGTCAAAACAAGGAAGTCTTCAATCATCCTTACTATCAGATTATTCATTTGTACTTATAAAATCCTCAAATGTCGATGACTCTACAAATAACAGCCCACCAAGCATTTCCTCAGGACAGATGACAGAGAAGCAGATGGGACCTTAGTTTTTCACCCTCTTCTCTCCAGTGACGCGGGAGACTATATGAAGAAGTCAAGAACAGGAGGACACAGTAACAGCTCTAAGCTAAGGAGAAGTAGAGAAGAAACTGTAACTCACAATGCATTATGTGGGTAGGAGACTATGCACTTTCCTTTGCTCATGACTGTACCTAAAGTCCCAGGGCTGTCAGGAAATAATTTAGACTTCTGTGGAGAAATGAATGCAAAGCCAAAAAAGAGCTAGAAACAGGGTGCTTTAAGACTAAGAATTACCTGGATGAATGGAAGAAGTTATCTCAAATCGGAACTGCAGCTGGCCACTGACATGATCTGTAGGAAGCCTGCGACCGAGAGTGTAGCTTACAACCCTGTCCCTGAAAGAAAACAAATACTGTCACAATAGACTATAACCTACCAAATGTCTGCTGTCCATAGATAAAGCTGCTGTGTCCTACGAAAATACGTAATGAGTTTCAGAGTCTATTCAGCTCAGCCATGAGGGCATGTTGACTTGCATACAAAAGAACAAATGACAGAGAAGGAGAGGACAATGTCTTCAATTACAATGGAACAGCTGAGTCAGTGATTCAGACAGGCTTCTGGGGTACACAAGCACATATGTATATATAGAGAGAAAATGGAGGAAATGGAACTTCTGCAGCATGGGCATGGAAATATCAACATGGGAAGCAAACAACTCCCACTTCAGTTATTGTAACGAGACTTCCTTGCTGACCTGATAGTATCTACCCTTATGTAGAATTTCACATTTCTATATTTCTTTCCCTTCATTATCTGCATAAAATCCAGCTTTCCTGTACTTTCTATCAGAATTCTGGATAGATCAGTCCCCACTTACCACCTTCTCTTTTTCAAGCTGGTTGAACAACTACTCTTCATCTCTTTCCACCCCTCTTACCTCTATGAAGCTGAAATATCAGGAGAACACCTTCCTGACAAGGTTGATCAATGACTCCATTCTGTCCTTGTGCAGGTCCCTCCCTTTGCCACACTTCATCCACCCCTCAGAACAGAATGAAACTACAGAAGAGATTAACTTCCCAGTTGCCCAAAATGAGGCTGAATCAATGTTTGCAAAGCATTTGTTAAGTGCAGAAGGTTCACTGAATAGTAATGTGTATATATCTTTTAAAGAAACATAGTCTCCAGTTGGGCCCAATATATTTACTAGAGTAGTTTCACATGCATTGGAAACTCACATAAATGAGATGATCTCAAGATCTGTATATAATCTTTCTGAATTTGTGGATTCTCATGGTGTTTGCCTGTGGTTTAAAAGCCACTGTGTTAATAAAACTAAGCCAGATCTAAGTACAGGCTGGAGGCACTGCTCTTGGCAAAGTATGTCCTTAGACAGTGTTTTCCATAAGGAAGTAAAATAGGAAGATATAATCAGATGATGATGACAAATCTTTCCACGTTGAGGGAAGCCAATGATACCAGTTACAAAGCTCTACTTTCCCCAAGCTGTTCTTTTCCATCTGGTTTCTAAAAAGCCACTCTATCTTCCCTGCTTGAGATACAGGGATGTAGTTTAGTCCCTTCTGGTAGATTCAGCTGTCAATATCACAGCCAGTTTCTGAACCAGCTGTTCAAAAACACTTCCAACAAGCCCAGCATCCTGCTGTTCAGCTGAACTGAGATCCAATTTTCAGAAATGCCTTCCTGGCAACTGCATCATCTATGCTCTCTTCAGTAGCTTACTTTCTCTCCCTGCTCCTGAAGGTCTAAACCTTAAAGTTCAGAGCAAACTTTCTGGCTTGGTCAGCATGTTATCCATCCATCTCAAGTTGGAGTATGTTACTTTTGCTGCACACACCTTCCCTGGACATTCTTACAATGGGGAAGCAGAGCAGGGCTCCTAATCTGAACTGGATATTCCTTGGCAGCAGGGGAGGGTCAGAAAGATTTGGTCATAGTATGACACATATACTTCTTTCTATAGTATTTCCATTGTGTAAAGGGAGGGGGAACAGATCTGGCAAGAGTTTAGCCCAGAGTTTATACTCTGAAACATGAAAATATCCTGTTGATAACATTAAAACAATGTTTAAATTGAAAATATTGCACTCTCCAGATTCATGGCCAGGATACACACAGAACATTTCTTAAATGCCAGTTCTCTTGTTTCAAAATGCAACAGGCAAGATTACAGACAGAAATCACTGGTTGGTCCGTAGTCCTATAAATTCTAAAAAAAGACTAACACTGTTCATCAGGCAACTCTCAGTTTAATAATGCCCACAAAATATCATTATATAACTATACTGATACATCACCCAGAACTTCAAATTGACAGCACACTCCTTAAACAACTCTAAGTACAAGCAGCAAAATTACCCTATGGCATGTCTTTCCAAGAGGCGCTGAACTGGCATAGAGAGTTTTCCCAGGAAACGCTTGATGATTGGTCGGCTCTTCGCAAATTTGTCTTTAACTTCTATTTCCAGGACATCCGTGGGTAGGGAGACAAAGTTGAACTGCTGCAATAAAAGAAGAGTACAGAACATTGCTGCATCTGATCGGCCTGTGGGAGTCTCTGGCTTTTTCACAGGACAGAAACAGGCCTCGGAACCCAAGGCATAGGTTGGTCTGGAAGCAATCAAGTGAAAACATCCAATACATACTGTGTATTGGAGAATACAAGAATTTCAGATATCCATGTCGTAATAGTAAGCAAAGGCTTGTCTATAGTAAGAAGAGTACATCTATAGGATCTAATGAACTCTGCCCCAGCAGTGATTGTTGATCTAAATGCAACTGGGCAGATGATCTTTTCTCCTTTTTTTCCCACACAAGTTCTAAATACTTTAAATAGCTGCATGTAGTAAGTACAGCAAAACTGGAAACCTGGGGAGATGCTTAGTCAGCATTTTCCTCTTCTAGATTGGCTATTTGTGTCAATTCGGCTGTGCAGCACACCTCACCTATTGAGTAGTGGGGATCTAATGAAGTGAACAACAGCTGATCATATTTTTTAGATACATATTGAAATCTCTCCCACTCCCATCTCTGCCCTAACTTAGAAAGGAACAGCCAGAAAATGTTTACGTGTATCAGACTCCTGATGTGGATCACAATATGAACCCACACAGCTAAACCAGAAGGTAAGCCGTGGCACAGGTTACCATAACCAGTGATACCAGGGAAGATAGGAATGGCAACATCGAAAACTGGTGTTGTTACTAGATGCTTTGAAACATGACAACAACACCTCAGCTGTTATGGTTTTAAGAGCGTCTGTTCTTACTTACATGTAACGTTTCGGCACGTTTTTTAGAGAGTATGTGCATGCAAACATCAGGAAGAAACAACAAGGTGGCATTTTAAGTTTTAATTGCAAGGATTTCTACATGTACGGATTTCAAGCATAGGAGCATTACAGCAACTGGAGATATTAGGGACTCTCCATGGGGAGCTTGTTACTTAGGGAGAACAGTAAAAAGCAAAAATACATTTCTGCTTATCCTTGCATCCTCCTAGATTGCCTAAATTCAGTAGAGACCATGAGCTGGTGACATGTGCTTTAATTCAAACAGATCTATTACTACAAAGATGTTATCAAAGAAAAAGAAGGACCTCTCTGCTGTGCCATGCAAAAGTAGGATATCTGTAAGACTGCTGTTTGTCTAGCTGAGAACTCAGTGTTGAACTGTAAGCTGACTTCTGTACTAAATGAATATTGAGATAGATGAAAGGATTTCCTAGCTTTCTCAGTGCCAGAAATAGCCTATGATAATAACGCTCTGAGTTACTGAGTTCTGGAGTTAAGCCCTATATTGCCATTATCCAATTTCCACAAATGCTGAGTTTGAACAGCTTCATGTGCAGCTAACATGGGCAGGATTACCTGTTAAATAGGTCCTGCAAATAAATAAACAGAGAAACACAATTCAAATAATCTCCGAAGCATTATTTTCTTCCCACTTTCTACACCTCTGAGCATACTACTAAAGAGTCTAAACCCTACAAAAGGGGGAACATTATTTTCTCATGTATATTGAACACTATTACTAAAATAAGCAATATTACCAGTACAGTATGGGTATCTTGGGTGACCACCCATCCATGACACGTACAAGGAAAGCAGAAAACATTCATTTAAGTGAATGAGGTTACTTTAACGTAATGCAATTTGTCATTTAATGAATTTTCCATTATAATTTTGTTGACATCTATATTGTAAAATGATTTCTGTCAGGTAAAGCATGTTCACACACAGAGAAAGAGACTGAACTGTCCATAAGTGGGAATAAAAGTTAATAAACTGCACTTTCCTCTACTACTGATATTCTGTCTTGTGGTACAACTCCTGAAGTAAATCAGAACTTGCATGCACATTTGTTTCAGTAATATCAAGTGAAGCCAAGCCTGGTGGCTCCCTCTTTGTACAAGAAACACACTGACATTTTCCAGAGCACTTGTCAACACCCAAGATGAGAGGACACATGGAACACACTGTGTTGGAATCAACCAGAGGAAACGTCTATTGTTTCCTCAGAAAGCTGTGCCTCTTAGGCATACAAATACAGTGATATCTCATATAATCTGTAAATTGAAACTCTGTTCTGATTTGATCACCTGCCGACCACGCTGCATTTGGGGATATAAGAGACTGGCCTTGGAACAGCTCCTGGTCCATGACCACAGCTCCCACGCACTTCCTCTAAAACAATGTTCTGATACTTTCAAGTTGTGTCTTGAAAGCATAATTAAGTCTTTAAGACCTGAGATGTCCTGTGGCAAATCTCAAAGGATTTACTGTTTGGAAACTAATACAGTTTGAGTTTGAAAATGAGCTCGGATAAATGGGATTAGAGACAGTAGGACAGTGATAATTTTACATAATTTGGTTTTCCATTATCTAGACTTGCTCCCACTGCTTCCATATAGTTTGGTTCATAAAGGACAGGCATTTTCTAGAGGCAGATCCCAAATGTGGATGCTCATGTTTAGGCCATTCACCCTGAAGAGCTTCAAGTAATCCTTGGTTTGCAGAACACACTGGCCACTTGTCCTTTGAAAAATGAAACCCAGCAAAACAAACAAACAAACAAACAGTTTTTAGAAATCAAAAACTGATAAATTGGTTTTCAAAAGTTACCAGTCACTTTTGAAAACATGCAAGTTACTATGATATTTTTAGATCAGACTGTCTTCTTTGGTAGTGGAACCAGATCACTATCAAAGCCTATTTTGTTTCTCTTCACCTTCTTTTCTGAGAATGACAGCCCCTATATCTTAGCCATAAAACGCTGGCTGCTTTTACGCTGTTCAGTGCTTGGCACTCGTGTCCAGAAGAAAAAAGAAACCTGCATTTCATTATCTTATCTAAAATATGAGCACATTTCTGAATGAAACAGTGGACCTTATTACAAAGGACATGGAAAAGGCTCAAGTAAGGCTCTGTGCCTCAGTCCTTACCAGCAAGACCAGCTTTTAGGAATCCTGGGTCCAAGAGACCAGGAGGAAAAGCTAACACACGGAATGTGCACCCTTGGTGGAAGGGGCTCAGGTTAGGGAATCCTTAAGCAAGCTGGGCGTACTTAGGTCCACGATCCTAATGGGATGCCCACAGATGCTGAGGAAGTTGGATGATGTCACTGTGAGGCCAGTATGATAACTGGTAAAAGGTAGGTAAATTAATACATAGGTGACACAAAGCATTAGGCTCTTGGCTTGAAGTTGAATACATGATACAATTAAATAGAATTTATCTGTGATACCCATCATGTCACCGGGATGATATATGAAGAAATAAATCTTAAAAGGCTGAAAATTACTTTTGATGGGTAAAGAAAGATTTAATCATTCAGATGAACATTTCATTAGTGGCTTTTTCATTTCATATACTCTGGAGAAACAATTACATCCTCTAGGTACTCACCACTCTCCACCTTTATTATTCTGCACCCTATCCAAAAATTTCCTGTGCATGTCACTACTGTTCTACACAATGCTACTCATATGAGTAGTGGATAAGTTTGTGGAAAATTCCAGTTTCCTAAACTTACTACAGTACTCCTCAATGACAACACAAAATATTGCAGTGTCACTAGCACAAGGTACAGAGCTCCACTGCTGCTGAAGGGTAAGAAACCCTAGAAACATTTCTAGAGGGTCCTAGCCCAGAAGCAACCACAGTGTTAGAACCTGTGTGGTACCTTATTCTGGCACGGCACAGTGTTTCTTTTCCTACAATAAAAAGAGTGCAATTAAATTGTGCTGCGGTTTTAACATTCCATCCAACTCTTTGCATTGAACTTCTTTAAAGATTGATATGGCCTTGCATATTGACTTACTCATTTTTCCCTCAGATTATCTCACTCTCTTTATTGGGAAAAAAAAAAACAACCCAAAGAATAAAAAAGACCCTTCCCATTTACTTCATGTATTCTACAAAATTCAGAGTTACTGGCTAAGAAACTTGCAAATTTTCTTTGATGACTTAGTTTTGCAAGATGTCTTTCATTTTATAAATGGTTAATTTCAGCCTTAAGACAGTGGACACTTAAAAGAACTCCTGAAAAAACAAAGCACTGACAGTGCTTCAAGAGTCATGATTTTTCTTAATCTCTTATATGTTGTCTACAAGTTCATTAGTATAGAATAAATTGGACTCCTGCAAGTCCTAAAATACAAGATTAGCCAGACCAATAGTCTTGAGGTGAAGAAGATATGATCAGAATGTGTTTCTGGAAGAGTGACAGAATAATCTAGATAATTTTTCTCACTCCTTACACTCACTTCTGAAGGAACTAAAGTTGTCTTGGGCTTCCACACTCCAGTAACCACTGGATACTAAAACAAACTCCAACTTAGAAATTGCAGCTTTTCTGTTTAGACAAACTATGCTTGTTTTACACTTTACGTGGCTATGTGTACTGGAATATCATACACTGAAGCTGCCACTCACAAGGCTTCACTCAGTGCCATGGAAGCCTCTGGCAAAACACTGAATTTAGGATTTGTATTTCATAGCATCTGTGCTGGACTTATGCTTACGTACAAAGTCCTGGCTTGTCTCTGCAGCCAATTATTTTGTATTTGCCAAATGAAGAGGGGAAAAAGGTTACCTAAGTTAAACAACAAAAAATAGATGTTCAATCAGTGTCACATTCCAGTTGTTCTTTTCGTGTTGAACTTCTGATAGAATCATGCATTAATTACATGAAGCATTGGTGGGACTGTCAGCATCTGGATCTAGGCCCTGAATCTGGTCAAAATCAGATAAAATACAACCTGCATCCAGTTTAAAATCATACAATTATTTCAAAAACAGTTAAAGCACTTGGATCAGTGGCAGCCTATTCATACCACCTTGACAGTCTTGCAGCCAGCACCCAGACTCCGTGCTTCTTTCCCTGTCAACTGCAGCACAGAATCCCCCTCTCCCCAAACCACTACTGCTAGCATTTGAACTCCTGAAATCTGTTTCTTTAAATTACCCATTAGAAGAAGGAAATAGTCATGATAATTTATTCAAGTGCAGTTATTTTTCAAAGGTTATGGGTTCTCTGAGGTGCAGACAGTGCAATTTATACATTTGAATATACTTTAATCCTGTTTATCAATTCTGACATAATAACTATTTGTTAAGTGCTCTTGCAACAGAGCACTGAGCACCTCTGCTTACACCCATCAATTAATTCACCAGAGGAATTTAGCTATCTTCAGAATGACAAAGCAGTCACCCAAAACATTATTTTGCATCTCAGCTATAATCTAACAAGATTTGTATAAGCTGAGGAAGAGAAACAACCAGGGAAGCTGCAAGAAGTTTTGATGGTTTGCATCCTCACACTCCTTATTTGTTGTTTCTCTGGCAAGGCAATCTACTCTTCCAGAGCTAGAATTATTGGAGGTGAAATTCAACGTGTCATTTAACAGCTAACAATTCCCACTATTTTAACTACATCGGACAGTTGCAGCTATCAATTCTTACAGTCATCTCACTGCCATTCCTTGAGGCTCTATGCATACTCACTAGTACCAAAGTAACTAAAGCTGAAGAAGCAATTGGTTTTAGCAAACCGCCACAATCAAGAAAGAAATACCACAAACAGATCTCAGGGAAAGTTCACACGGGTTAAGCACTTAATTTGCAATCCCACTGTCAGAATTCACCAGCCAGACTGAGGTATATTAACTACTTCTTAAACCAGTTTGTTTTGTTGCTTAAAATCCTTAGTGATCAGTACTGCTTGCCTGGTCTGTCTATCACTTTCTGCTTGTTAACAAATAAACCTTCTTAAAGGGGATTTATCAAAAGAATGTGACAGAAAATACATGGTCTCAACATGAAAGAATATGCAAGTAGTGTCACTGTTCTTCTAACATCAAAATTAGAAGGATGATGATAAACGTTCACATATCTCAATCCTACCAGATGAACAGAAGATGAACAGAAGCATAGACAAAAAGGCCATTTCCTTAAGAGATTTCTTTACAGTTTACCCCAAAATAGCACGGCAGGACAATTTGCTGACTATGACCTTGCAATTGAGCAAACTGTTAGCAAGCCTGGATAATATGAGGGCTGCTCAAAAGTAATCCCTTCTAGTTTATTATACTGGCCCATAACATCAGTGGTAGATGTTGGTGGTATAGCTGTAGAAGTTAAACCATCCAATATTCCATCACATTTTGTTGCCACATAACAGATGGTGGTAGAGGGGCATCTGAGAAACCAGCATCTGACACAGAAGAGCATACAAAGCAAAGGTATGGAATTTAATTTCTCTGGGAAGAAAAAGCTGACATCCACTGATGCCCGCTGAACGTTTATAGAGATCAAACAGGGGATGTGAGCACAGTGAGGGGGTGGGTGGTACATTTCAGCAGTGGTGACAGTGGGTCTCCGCTGATGCAGGTTTTTACAAATGTAGCATCTGGACTTCTGTTCCTCACTGGCAAAAACACATTGCTCATGGTGGTGCCAATGTTGAAAAACAGTGCTTTGAAGCGACAGTTCTTTATCAAACAGCATTTTTGCACTCTTTGTTATCTGTTGTAGTTTTCACGAAAACAAACTGGATGCATTACTTTCAGAGCAACCCATGTACGTATGTGGTCAAGTCAGATAGGTGACTCAATCATAGAATGGCTCAGGTTAGAAGAGACCTTAAGTTCTAACCTCCCTGCCATGAGCAGTGTCACCAGCCAAGAGATCAGGCTGCCCTGGGCCCTATCCAACCTGGCCTTGAATGCCTCCAGGGATGGGGCATCCACAACATCCTTGGGCAACCTGTTTCAGTATCTCATCACCCCCTGAGTAAAAACAAAAACAACACAAAACTGCCTGGTATCTAATCTAAATCTCCTCTCTTTTAGTTTAACCTTCCATACTGTGCATTCTTCCCAGCAGCAAAAGTTTAAAAATACAAAAACAGAATCTATAAATTACTCTGGGAGGTGTCTCTTGAAGCTAGGCTAGGCTACACTGCAGCTGGAAAAAGCAAAGCCAAAGAGGTTACAGGGGCAACAACCCTACCACTAAGTAGGTCAGCAATGTGACAACCTGGCTGGCTTTTAATCCCCACTCTTTATATTGTTTCTGCTTTATCCACCTGTCATCTAAAATACGTCTACGCCTTCACCTGAAGCTGACATCTAATGACTGAAAAATTCACCCCTCAGCTGTCTACAGCTGCTAACGGATGGCACAGCAATAGTCTTGACAGGTCAGAGGTATCTCCTGCCTGTGCCTGATCAATGAGTATCTGATACAATAGAACTGGTTCAATCTGACACTTAGGGCCAGACATGGGGAAAAGGCTGAGATACGTGTTCTGTCCAATAACAAGAGGAAACCATGAATCTTAGTATCAATATATTAAATGCAGTCACAAAGCCATGCATTGCCTACAACTGTCAACAGTCACTGGCAACAGTTTTGGCTTGTGCCATCCAATTGGTAGAAGGGGGTGGGGGTACTACAGGCAAGGGTGCTTTTGTAATTGCACACCACAATATCCAGCACTTTGGCTTAGCAGAACATGATGTTATGCAGCCATATGTGAAAATACAGAAACGTCACAGGAGGACTCTCAACCACTGTAATATACCACATGGTTTTTAACCTGCTTCACTGAACAGCTCCCACTGAAGGCTCTCACCTCATACTTTGACTACAAGTGTCAAAATGTTGCAATACAACTCATCCCATAGCAAGATATTCCCATTTGGTTATGCCCCCTTGTATAGGGCTATAAAATAGAGCAATAGAAGCATAGCTTTCAGGGTCATTTGTGCTAAACAATATTTAAACAGCCTGAAAAATGAAAACCATTAATGTGACATGACATTGATGAAAAATTGCCTGAGGTATCAATCAGTCTTCTTTTAATGCAGGTGGTTACTTTTTTTCTTTTGCTTTGTAGGATTTTATTTTGTTGAAGTCCTACAGAATTAAGACAACACTCTTGAAAATTCAGAAATGAAAGTAATCAAGAACATACACAGATATAACAGTTCATAGTGATTTCTAAAGTTCTGTTTCCCTGTTTCTGAATTTTTCAAGTTTAGGAGCCAAAACAAATTAGATTCAACAAGAAAGAGAAAGAAACTGAAAAGAAAAAAAAACTTCCAGCTTCTGTTTACATGGGCTATGGTAGAGACTCTTAGGAAAGAATCACAGTTCTGAAATAATACATCACCCCAAGTATATTGGGGAAAAATAACTAGTGATGGAAGCTGTTTATGAAATAACTATGATTTCTCAATTTTTCATTTCAAGTATTCATATTCACCAGTGTTCTGTAAAAGGAGGATGGAAAAAATAGCTACTACCACAATTCAGCAGATGTTTGTAGTTCTTCTCCTCTTGTCCCAAAAAAATATAAAATTGAAGAAGTCTATGAACTTCTGTGCCAGAAATGCCAATGTGGGTCTTTGTAACAAAAACTTCAGAGCAGCTGATGTGTGTTAACTGCTTGTATTTTGGTTGCAGTTTAACATTTCTACATCAGCCAAAGAAAACGATGGATAGCACGTTGAATGACACGTGCACTGTTGTCGACTCCTTATGCACTAAAACTCCATCAACTGAAAGGGAGAAGCAACATGGTTGCAACAAGAAAACCAGAGAACAAACAGAGAAGGTAGAAACCAGCTGTGTGTTTTTCCTTTCCTACAACCATTATTAGGTCATTTCACATTTCTCCTTTTCTCACTGACAAATTCTTTGGAAAAAGAAATGTCAGCCCACAAACTCAGGCCTATCTTATGACCCTTGACATTTAAACAGGGCCACATTCTTTTTTGGGGGTTATTTTATTTTCTGGCAGTGCAAAAAGATCTTGAAGTGAGAGCAAATCACTTTGGCTGTAAGTTGTTTTGGTTAAAAGAAGACTTCCAACCAGTATTGAGCACTCCTAAAAAGATTTTCAGCCTCCATCAGCACAGCTGATGCCCCTTTTCTAATGTGAACAGCTTCTGTCACTTCAGCAGTTTAGTCTGGGCAACAGTGTACAGCAAGATCACAGGCACATCCCGTGTCCTTTGAGCATCAACTTCAGGCATCCATGCTTTGTGAACTCCCACAGTCACACAAACCATACATAACACATAATGTAGCATTTCCTCTCAATACCTGCTCACCTCTGGACTGCTGCCTTATGTACTTCACTGAAACTTTTCTGCCAACAACCTCCAATTCCAGCAACTCTTAACTAGAACTCACCAACTGCCAAACTCACCTGACGCTTAAGGCAGGAAAGAGAACACTGCTTGGCGGACATCGCACAACAGGGCCTTCCACTAAAGCAAGTCCTATAGAAGCCATTTTCTCCCAGACTAGCTCAGAGATGCAATCTCTTCCCCAAAGGTTCATCTGTAGCATAACCTGATGCAATACTTAATTTTTTTGATCCTCCTCCTCAATGTAGGAGTACTCGGTGACTATTCTTTCATCTTCTTCCCCACTCAAACTTCTGTGCCTATGCAGTTTGACCTAATTAATCTTAAACTACTCTGCAATTTACATTTTAATTTGAATAAATCTATTTAGTTACTTATTTACTTCTACTCTTTCCTGCAGTGAAGATATTGGTTTGACAGAAAACATCAGTAAATCAAACTTTTAATGCCAGGTTCCTTTAATTCCAGAGAGATTCCTCATTCTTTGCTGTCTGTTTCCATTCTGGGTGTAATTTAAAAACAGCAGGGAGCAATTGAACTCTAAGATCTCATTAATGCCCACGAAGCCATTCCAATAACAAACAGCAGACTCGAGAGCATTTCTTCAAGGTGATAGGCAAATGTGCCAAGGGCGATTTTAATTTATATTACCACTGACATTTTTCATACACATTATTTGCATTCTATTTTACTTTACATAATGTTTCCTCTCTGCATTCTTACACTCTGACAATCTAGCAGCAATCTTTCACATTATCAGAATATATTTTTCAATTCTGGATTACATTTGTCTTACATAATTAACTTCATAAATGACATCCGCAAAGAACAACCCATCCTGAAAGTTTTAATTTATCATTTGTAGCTATTTAAGCCTTTTGCATTGGCAAGAAGTCATGAAACACACCAAACCCTGTTAGGTCAACAACTAGTTGGATAAGAAAATGCTTATGATAATAATGCACAAGAAAAAGCTTAAAAAGAGGAACAAATCTATAGTCAAAGTTGTTTTCATGTTTTAAGACAACTCTTAGCTCAACACAAACCACTTACCTCTCCTTGCCAGACTGGGTTAACGGTATTGCACATGATCTTAGACCTTTTCTCCTGTCCATGGTGAGGAAGCGCTGGGAAGATGCTGTGTTTTCCAGGCTGGATGGAAATCTTTAGATAGGGATCTGGATTGAAAAACATTCCTTTCTTCAGACCAAAAGCCTGGAAATCTGAAAGAATAAAAATAAGGTAAAATAAACCAATTATTTTTTCACATTAGAAGCAATTCGCTGGAAGGTCAGAAAAAGAAGATAGAAAACTCATGAGCAATTTAGATAGCACTGCCAGAATATAAAAAAAGCCTTATTATATTTGTGAGGTAACATAAGGTCAAATGATAATTTTGTGATTTGGTATTAAATTATTTGGTTAAACTGAAATTCTTACAACCTAATCACACAGAGTAATGTGGCCTCTAAAATAGTGCTTATGGAACTAAATAAAAATGATCTCAGCTAAGCAATAGCTCAATCCAATTCCAGAACATGCACTGAAAGAAATTCATTCATTGTAAACACGGCGATCAGTACTCAATGTATGCCAATTCTACGTATCAATTTTCTACTTCTATGAAAAGCAGCTTTTAGATGACTTCTACTGTATGAGAAACTATTTTACATTTCTTCCCACTTTAAAATGCTTTCTTCCATGCATGGGTTAACTTCTACCTGAACGAATTCAGGAAAACTCACGTATCTAATGTCCAAGCTTTGAGTAAGAATTTCTATCTGCAGAACCCCCTGATAGGGCAGTATGAGTTGTACAAAGAAAATCTCTACGTGCTTACTTTATTATTTACTCATAAGATCCTGAAGAAAGACAAAGTCTATTATGACTTCTTGCTATGAAGTCAATGAAATGCATATCTATAGATATCATTAATTTCGGTTCAACTGCTCATAAACTAAACCTTCTGGCCTTCTCTTTTTCCAGCTGTATCAATAAGATTTCCTTGGAAAAGACAAAGCACTTGCTTTTATTAGTGATTTTAGTAGCCAATTTCTTTCCCACCATTCTTTGCATGGAGGTCTTCCTCCTCTGTTTACAGCTCCACATAGCACTAAAAGTACTGACCTGCATTCTAGCTACTTTCTCTCTCTTGCTGTGTTGAAGAGATGCACAAAGCATTATACAAAAGTATTCCAGAACTGCTTAGAGACATCATTATTCAATTTAAACTTTAGTATTTTGAAATCCTGCCTAAAAAAGTATCTTAAACAGTGCTTTAACTCTCTTCTAACTGAAGAAATCAAAATCACCAAGTTATTCTGACAAGTTAACAGCAGACCACATAAAGCATTCCTTGAAGATATTCTAGATGAATATGAATTTTCATATTGAGCTTCTTACACCAACACCAGCATTTTGTTTTATTTTAGAAATCAAGAACACAATATTCACCAAGTTGCATTTTGCTTTCTTTAGCTATGGTAATAGTGAACACAATAAAGTGTGCGAACTAAAAAGTTAAGTTAATTTTGATTGCATATTCCAACACACAATTTATCTTCAAAAGATATTAGTACTGAAACTGACTGTATTAAAAATCTCATTCTTCTGATATTCTCAAAGAAAGAAAATAGGGGATATCATCACTAACAGCCCATATGAAGGTACTCTGCTGACACCATGTACTACCATGGTTCTAGCAATATTTCTACACAGAGAAAAAGATCTGGTTCAAACTGATAACATGGGTTTCTTTTCTGACTGTGCAATCTCTAAGTTACCAGCACGCACCTAACCTATCAGCCCTGATGAAATCCCTTATGGCAAACTGTTTTCCTTTGGAAGATGTACTGTTAGAAGTGCGTTCCAGAAATAAAAACCAAGATTGCAAAAGCACTATGAATGATAAGGCCAAGCAGAGTAATAGTGTCAGCATGCTAAAATATGAGAGAAGGGAAAGATCTCTCAGATCTTATTTTCTTCCCCTCTGATGTTTCCTCAAAAGATTTGGAAGCTGAAATATTTATTGCTGCATATGTTTCTGACTTTTTTCCTTCAAAGAACAACCATACTATCTTTCTGTGCCACTGTGCAGATACTGAAAGACATGTATCACAAAAAACCCAGCATATTATGAAACCTATCCCTCTTTTCGTTTTGGGGAATAAATGAGTCATGACAGTGAAGGTACTCCTAACCTTACTTAGTTAATCTGATTCTTGTATTTGGATGAGAAAAACATTTTAGCCAAGCACATTAGAAATTTTTGTGCAACATTTTCTTGCTTAGATTGCATAATACAGCAAATAAAGTAAAAAATAGAAGTTTCTGGTATTTTAAACGCCCAGTGCACACAAGGATAGCAAAATTAGATTTCTCAAGTAGAGAAATATCAAATATCTCAAATTCTGAGCACCACGAAAATCAGCATAAAAAAAAATAAAAGCTCAAAGTTGCACCGGTGTATTTACAGAAGAGATCAGTTCAATTTGAAGTGGAACTGATGAATGCTGTAACCACGATACTCAGGTCTACTCCTACCACTGCTGTGTAAGATCTGATCAGAAGAACATCTGTTCCACATTTGCAAATTAAAATATTTCCGTCATTTGTACTGTCTTCAGCAAATGTTCTGAAGATTCTGAATATTTAGGGTTAACTGAACTCAAATCTTGGTTAAAAAAAAATAAATGAATCCAGATGGCTGAGATTTATCTTGCTGTACGTTGCAGCTTTAGTGCACTTCTTGAAATAATACAAGGAAATGCTACTGATGTAACTCACCCATGCTTTTCAAAGGTGTATTTTTAGCCAGTTTACTAAAAAAAGTTGTTGATATACCATATGCCAATTTCCCATTTGTTCATAAATCATACTTTCATATAAAAAAGGTTATACACATCTATCAGTTTGTGAATAGGAGGCACACTCTTTGATGGAAGATGATGGAAGGAAGAAATCCAGGTGCATGGGCAGCAACTGCCAACTCTTCTCATTGCTTCAGGCTTTCATTAATTGCAAGTACGTACATCCTATGCCAGCTAGGCTCACTTTACTATATACTAATGGCTTACACCAACTGCTGCTGATGCTCCCCCTGTGGGAATTACCAATTTGTCCCAATTTCAGGGTCTCCCTTTTGTAAATGCTGATTTCTGGCTATCTTGATGAGACTTAAGGAAGTTCTTCTCTATGTCACTTGCAGAGACATAGCTTCTGCCCCTAAGGAGAGCCATAGACTTCCTAGTCTGCCCTGTAAAGACATCCTGTAAACCCGTTTTCAACACGCATCCCAAACTTTCACTAGTTAGTGAGGAAGACTGTATCTTTGTGGCTATTTGGAAATCAGTGTGTGTTTACTGGGAAAACATGCAACTAGATGGAGATGTTAATCAATTCACAGTTGGAATCTGTGTTTTCCAGGTCTGACTTTGTCTCAATATAAGTGACTAAGCTTCCAAAGGTCAGAGGAGAGATTATGACAAGTCACATTTCATCATGCACAGCAAGGAGATTCTCTGATTATAATGATCAGTAAAACAATTGTGAGAACGATATTTCTGTTCCTTGCAGATGCAGTGAAGTACTGAACTACATCCATATCATAGAAAAGAATGGAGAAAAAGAGTGACAAACAGCATGTGGAAAGGGCTATTTTCTAAGTGAATAATTGTTAGTTTGATCATCAGTCTGTTGGTAGGTAAATTAATGAAGTTCTCTCCAAGAGAAGAAAAGCTTTTGCTAGCACAACTTCTCTGGGCAACCTGTTTCTATGCCTGACCATCCTCTTAGGATAAAGTTCTTTACTCATACCTAATCTAAATCTCCCCTCTCTTAGTTTAAGACCATTCCTTTTTGTCTTACCACTATTTGTCTATGTAAAAAGTCAGCCTGCTTCCTGTTTGTAAGTTTCCATTACATATTGTAAGGCTGCAGTGAGGTCTTCTCAGAGCCTTCTCTTCACCAGCTTGACCAAACCCAGTTCCCTCAGCTTTTCTTCACAGGAGAAACACACCAGCCTTCTGATCATCCTTTCGGCCTTCCCTGGACCTGCTCCAACAGCTCTACATATTTCTTGTGCTAGGGGCTGCAGACATCACTACAAGAACTGCTAATCAGGCTGTCAATTGATAGGTCAAACAAATGTTTCCCTTCTGACTTCCTTTGTAAAATAAAAAGCTGTTCAGCTTATAACATTCAATAACTGTACTTGACCAAGACTAGCAATTCTTTTGACTACCACCATGATAAAGTAACTGTCAAAGTGCTAACACAGTGTTTCTTTTGCAGCATGTTCCACAAAGACTTTTCCCCAAACAAGTATCACCTCTCTGTGAGCATATGCTCACACACTGAGCTACATAAGACATAAAGGTGGTGTCAGAAGAAGGAAAAATAAAACTCATGTCTCAAGATTCAGCAGTAGGCATGGAAGTACCTCCTCTCAGCAATGTGCTTTGAAAGGAATATAAATTTTAGCTACCAGTAGTGTAATAACCTTTCAACAGTGATGGTATAGCAATTTTTCACTTACTTGGAAATACCGAATTTGATTCATGCAGTAGTACATGATAGTAGAACTTACAGTAAGGAAAATGAGCAGAAATTAAGAAGTATTCCAAGTCATATAACACTTCAATAAATCAAATATTAAGGAATTGTAAAAATCTAACAGCAATGTGCAGTGATATGAAGTATTATATCTAACACAGCAAAATATTACAGTGGAATTACAATAAATTACTAACTCAATGACTGAATGGGATTCTACAACTGATGATATGCAAGAGGTTAAACAGATAGCTAAAATGGTTCTGTTCTCAGAAGTCTACAGATCTATAAATAGACTACATTTTCCTTCACAAAAAAAGGATAATGTAGGAGAAATGGCTGGTATCTTTACATAAGGAGGTTCTTAAAGATCTGAGTTCAAAAACAAACTCGCTAAGCAGGATAGATGAGCCTGAACATTTTTGTCAAATGAGACTACCAGATGAAATACTGAAGTCTGTGATAAAGAGGGAAAAGTCATTTTTCTAGAGGAATATGCTAGGAGGGACTATTGAAAGGGTTCTCATTTCTGTGAGGAATAAATAAATTATTCATAAATGGCCAAATAACTATCAAGAAAGAAAGCACAGAAAAAGTCTGAACAGCTACTATGAACAGTTTAACGGCGAGGGATTCATCACTGCAAGCTGTTAGCTACCAAAGCAAAACAACATCTCATCTTCCTCAGAACCAGGCTACATGCCTGCCTTAGACAGTACTGAGCCAATACCAAACAAAGCTTCATACCACAGCTTAAGACTGTGTGTGTTGCACAGGATAACACAGTAGTTAATTTCAAAGACTTTAGACATGTTGACCTAGAGCACTGCAGTACCTAGCCACTGGTGTATTGGAGTGGGAAGCAAGTCACCTCACCTTAGCACAAGCTATGAAAGGTAAAAAAACAAATACGTGAGTGATTAGTAACTTTGAGGTTTATGAAGAACATATTTGGGCAAGTCAGTTTGAGCTGAGGAGGGCAGAAGAAATTTAGCAACTAGAGTTCCTGTTAGAAAATTGGTCACTAGGACTTCAAGAAATGACTAGAAGACAGTACGTTCTACATCCACGCTTTGATCTATCATTTTGTGGTAACTGCAATTTTCAAAATAACTGGAAATAGTAATAGGTACAATAGAGGTTATTTAGATTCTGAATTCCAAAAACTGAAAATTGAAGTTGTCTCAATATGTGCAAGATCTGGCAGGTACAGGAAAAAAAAGCCCAATCACTGAGTGTCATACAAGTATTCAGGTTCACGTTTTGAGTTTGTGACATATGTAAATCTTCTGGTCACATGTTCCAAAAAAAAAAAAAAAAAAACCTAGTAAATAAGCATGAAGCGATACATGAAATAGTCAAGCTTGAAAAAAAGTCATTTAATGTGATATACTGCTAGAAGGTATATCACACAAATATCATAACACTTCCTAAATACACCATCAAAGAAATGGTTCACAGGGCTTTCAGCAAATGTGTTGTATTGCTGCTAAACCATGAACTTTCATGGAAGCACCTGGTACATCGTGGGCAGCTTAGCACATTTCTTCTTTCTGCACATCATACAGGACAGCTTTGACACTGATTATCAGAAGCATTACATCCACTAGTAACTAAATGCAAAGTTGCTGAATAGTTTTCCTTCAAGACTGTTTTCAACCTAAATTAGGCTTGCAATATTTCTCTTAGTACTTCAAAGAAAGTTATAATACAATTGTTTAAAAGACTAAGAAGCCCCATCTCAGGAAATTATCTTCTTTGAGAAGAATGTTTCTAATTAACCAATTAATTTGAATGAACTTTTCATGGGACCAACTCCATCATTAAAGAAGCAAATACTTTTAAACAAAGTCCCTACAGATTTTTTTTGGAGAAGTTAGTGATCTCCTTTTGCTCTGAAGCATCAGTTTCATGGCTTCAATTTGCAGAGATCAGGCAGGGAATGGCCCGAGATAAGCCTTGAGGAGAAGGATTTGGGAGGGTCAGATGAAGAAAGATAAAACAGGAGCCAGCAACATGCACCTGCAGCCCAGAAGGTCAACCACAGCCTGGGTTACATCAAGGAAAACATGACCAGCACGTAGAAGGAGGTTATTCCACCCCTCTGCACTCATGCAACCCTCACTCAAAATACTGCATATAGTTCAGGAGACTGACGCAAGAAGGACATGGAGCTGTTGGAGCGAGTCCAGAGAAAGGCCACAAAGATGTTCAGAGACAGACTGAGATAACCGTGGCTCTCCAGCCTAGAGAAGAAAAGGCTCCATGGGGAAACATCCAGTACCTGAAAGGGGCCTACAGGAAAGCTGGGGAGAGATTTCTTATAAGGGCATGCTTATAAGGGCATGCAGCAACTAAATGAGAGGAAATGGCTTTAATCTGGAAGAGGATAGACTTAGACTAGATATTAACAAGAAATCCTTTACTGTGAAGGTGGTGAGACACTGTCAGAGGCTGCGGATGCCCCCACCCTGGAAGCATTCAAGGCCAGGCTGGATGGGGTTTTGCCATGGGTTTTATGGTTCTTGTTACTGGTATTCCACATTGTAATATCAGGTAGTATACTGGCAGTTAAAGAGTAAACGCTCCAGTGCCATGGACTGTCAATATTTCCAGGTACCCAGTTCTCAAAAGAAGAACTACGTATCTCAGAAGATTTTCACTGATCCACTTCCATTTTTCCTTCAGAGAGAAAGAAAACTAACCCAAAGTCACAAGAGTCCCTTTGCTTTAACTGCTTGACACTGCAGTTGTGTTGTTCCTAGCCATCTTGCCTTCAGTGTTAGAGCAAGGCTTTCAGCTTTTGGAAACTCATTTTATTTGATTTATTAGCTTCAACTCCAATTATACTCTATTATATTCCATTCTGATATATTTAGTAAATTAACTTCCCTCCACAGATCATTGCTGCTGTTTTGTTTATAGGTCCATCTCCCTACCTCCTTTCCCTCCTTTTCCCCTGTTAACCAATAGAATAATATATTCAAAATATTTTAAATGGTACAGTCTTTCTATACTTTGAAAAAAGCCATAATTTAAATGGTTTGGTTTATAAAAGGGCTAACTGAAACAATATTATTTAGCTGTCTCAAATTATTGCTCATGATATCTCTCAGTCTAACAGGCCAAAGAACCTGAGGTATGCTTTTTATTCCGGCCAAGTACGCTTAAGAACATAAAGAAGTGTTAATATTTTTTCTTGATTTCTTTTGAGCTAAATCTATCATTTTCTTTAACAAATGGATGTCACTGGATGCATGTCCATTGTTCAACCTATGAAAAAGCATTGTGTTAAATGGTCTGCACTTAATGTCAGTCTAACTGCCATACAGCATGTATAGCCCCTAAGGAGCCATACTTAGTTATGGGAAATAAATGCAGAAGTCCCAGCTGACTTCAACACAACTTAGAATGAAGCTTGAAATAAGTCATATGGTCAAACCAATTATATAAATGATGCTTGCCTGAATGTAGGGCTTCATACAGAAAAACTTATGCTTGTAAAATTTTTACAAGCATAACTGATGTATAACAAAACCACTCTTTAATATGTGTTATTTTCTCAAAGAACTTCCAAGTCAAGTCTAGCTATTTCGCTTTCTAGTATGGAAGAGACCCTTAGGACATCCCTCTCTTGGGACAGAGGTCTGAAGGGCAAAGGGTCCAGGAAGGCTGGACATTCCTCAAGTAGGAAATTTTAAAGTTGCAGGAGGCGGCCATCCTTGTATGCCATAAGATGAGTCAGTATGGAAGAAGACTGACCTGGTTGGATAGGGAACTTCTGTTGAGACTATGGGGAAAAAAAAAGAATTTACCGCCTTTGGAAGAAAGGGCAGACAATTCAGAAAGAGTGCAAGGATGTTGCTAGGATATGCAGAGTGAAGATCTTGAAGGCAAAAGCCCAGCTAGAGCTTAACCTGGCCATGACTGTGAAAGAAACTATATTTGTAAGAACATTTTCACAACAAAAGTAGGGTCAAGAAGGATCTCCATTCTTTATTGGATGTGGCAGGGAACATTATCACCAAGAATGAGGAGAATGCTGAGGTACTCACTATCTTTTGCTTTTGTCTTCAATAGTTGTAACAGCTATCCTGGGGATACAAGGTCAATGGCATACTAGCTTGTATCAGAAATAGTATAGCCAGCAGGACTAGGAGCTGATCATCCCCTGTACTCAGCACCGGTGAGACCACACCTCAAATGCAGTGCTCGGTTTCGGGCCCCTGACTACAGGAAAGACATTGAGGCCCTGGAGCGTGTCCAAAAAGTGCAACGAAGCTGGTAAAGACTTGTACTCCAGCCCCTTATGAGGAACAGCTGAGGGAACTGGGACTGTTCAGACTGGAGAAGAGGAGGTTCAGGGGAGACCTTATCACTATACAACTACCTAAAAGGAGGTTGTCGTGACTACTGATAGGACAAAAGGTAACGGCCTTAAGTTGCACTAACAGAGGTTAATCTTGGATATTAGGAAAAGCACCTTCTCTGACAGATTGGTCAAGCATTGGAACAAGCTATGCAGGGAAGTGATAGAGCCAGCATGCCTGGAGTTGCTGAAGAAATATTGAAATGTGGCACCTAAGGACACAGTGGTGATGGTTTATGGATGAATTGAGAGATCTTGGAGCTCTTTTCCAACCTAATGATGCTATGATTCCAGGATTGGAAGGGACCTTAAGATCCAATCCCTTTGCCAAGGGCAAAGTTTACATCCAACAGTCAGTCCACATTGCTCAAAGCCCCACTCAATCTGCCCTGTAACACTTACAGGGATGAGATGCTGACAGCTTCTCTGGGTAGCCTGAGTGTGCTTCACCACACTCATGCATAGATAAATACATACATACATACACACATTAAGAGTTTTAATAATTGCAGTTTCCCACTCTCTGGGCTTAAAAATTTCACACTAACAATACCTTACCTGACAATGAAAAGCTTATCAGCCTCCGATTTCCCTGTCCCTGGATTGAATCTTCATTGGTGATGCTTTTAAAAATCTGCTGGAAGAAGAATAAAGATTAGAGGAGTTATCTCTTGGACACAAACTGCTTAGTAACTGACCTTTTTACAAGGTAGCAAAGAATCAATTAGACGACCATTAATCAAAATGGCATTTTCATCTGGGTAACAATTTAACCACCAGTGGCCTAGACTTTCCTGGATGCATTTCACTAAAACAGAATGATACAAAACTATTACTGTAATTTTTCTATGGCAGTCCCTTTTGGGATGAGGAACAATTTATTAAATGAGACAGAAGCAGTGTATAAGGAGCCCTCACATCTATTGAAAACAACCGTCTTTATAACATAATACAGATAGAGTGGGAAATCCTCCTCCACAGTTTATCACACACACTTCTGAGAACTTATACCACTGTGCAAATAACTGCGTATTATAACAGTAAGTACTGAAGAGGGTGAAACTGAAAAAAAATAACAAATCAATAGGTGACTTTTTGAACTCAAAACACACAGGCCAGGTCCACAGACTGAACTTTAATGTTAGGCTGCTGTTACATAAATTAAAACCCAGTTATCTTTCTGGCTGTGATTAAAACTGGGAAACAAGAACACCCCCATCTCAGCATATAATGCTGAATTAAGAACCTGCATCAGCTGGAGGACAGAGTTCTCTCTGCTGCTTCCCTGAACAGAGCAGAAGAAATGACTCCATGAGTCAGGCTCTGAGTTCAGCAGAGTGGTGCTTTTTCTGTCACTACCTCCCACTGACTCCAGAGCCAAACCAAGGGCTGCTCTGCTCCTTGAAAGTCGCAGCTCCTCACCAGGCATGCAAGCAAAAAAGAAAATGAGCATTTATGCAGTAAAATTCCAACTTCTGCCAAAAAACAGTAACTGAAGTCCCACTCAACTGTGACTCATTGCTCAGTGTATTAAATATTGTGCATTCAAGCTTAGCTTAGAAAATAAAGTCTTTGCCTCTCTCCCATATAATGCTGTAGTGGGTTGGAAAGTACTGCAATAATAGAGGGATGGCAAAGGCCTTGGCTACAGCAAGTCAGAATGAGCCCAAATGAAGAAAGTTCTATGGGCAGCCCCCATTGCCTTTTGTCCAGCATGTCCTCTAGTTACATCAGAAGCTGTGACAGTGTTCTTGGCTGGTGAATCCATTGAACTCAAGACAGTGTGTTGGCTTCATCATTTCCCAGTGATGGTAGAAGTTGGTGGCAATAAACACAGTAGGCATGTACAATCCCACATTTAACCACACTCCATATGTCTAACCACACATCTCCTCCCCAGATTTATCGGGTGTTGATAGCCCATTCCTGGGCAGCCCACTGCGCAGCCCAAAGAGAAAGCCACCAGTACACAGCCCAACTATCTGTGCAGATGACTGGCACACCATCATCAGGTTCCTGGGTTACAGACATCCAAACAGTTCACAGTTCTGCTCACTGACTACACCAATTATCCCGCTCCTCTAACCAGATTGTTTCAGTAGAGGCTCTCCACTTGCTCAGGTCACCCTTACTGGACCAATTCATATACAAGGCATCTTCAGAAACGCAATATTTCCCTTCATGAAGAAGGCTCTTCTCCAGTGGAGTGACCATTCTCACTTCTGGTGCACCACTGTGATATCCCGCCAGATGTAGAATCTTCCGGAGCTCTTCCAGAGAAGATGAAGACAGACTACCCCTCTGGCTGATAGGCAACCCACTGTGCCACTGTCTGTGTTTGGCCTCCCTGTCTTAGGAAGGTGGGTCATATCTTTCACCCACCCCAGAATTAGCAAGGTCATCTTAACTACTTCAGATGTTTGAGTTACTGGCTCTACTGCCTGTAGCACTAAGCAGGCAGCCAATTTTTCAACCACTCTATACCTCTTCTGCTCCATGCCAAACCCAAGACCAGAACCCAACTGTAGTTCAAACAGAATTCCCACGCTGCCACAGGACCCAGCCAAACCCATCCTCAGTTGGGCAGACAGCTAGAAGTGTAGGATTGAGTACACCCAGCACCTAAGGCAGTTTAACACCTAATTTCACTCACTGGAAGGTCTCTCGTTCCATTTCCCTCAGTCCCATTTCTGGCCCTTATCTGTCAACACAAACACCACAGCTGCTGCACTAAAAGGGTAAAAAAAAAGGTAAGGCCCAAATACCCCAAAATTCTTGCAGCTGCCTTAGCAAAGAAGGTACTAGGAATACCTGAACTTTACCTATTACTGCACTTTCCTGACCAAAGCACACCCAGGATTTCACCAACACACCTGGTCCATACACCTTCTGTGGGTTTATAGCCCCAACCTCTCTCTCATAAATGAGCAGAGAGAGAATACACTACTCTCTTCTAACACCTGAAGAGAGTCAGATACCAATAAGAGATCATCAATATAACATATGGTTTGAGGCCATTAGGATTATTCTAATCTGCTGGGCCACATACCACTGAGTCACAACATGCTGGCAAAAACAAGTACCCTGATGCAACACTATAACAGGATGGAAAGTACCACAGCAATAGCAGGGTAGCAAAGCCTTCAGTTACAGCAAATGAGAGCAAACCCAAAATCAGCAGCCACTGATAATAAAACACAATTGCTTACCCTCAAAAGGCCTCAGGTACACAAGAATTTCCACCAAGAGGTACCCTCACCTCTACTGCCAACCCTTAAATAAGGTCTGGGAAGGGGTGGATCCTGGCTCCACCCCTTCAGGTCACTCACGTACATTGCATGTACCTATCTCCCCTGGCTTGGCCCTACCTTCCCACTAGGTGCTCAATCACTGCTTCAGACCATGACAGCATTTCTGCTACACCTTCTGGCAGGACCCGAAAGTTCCACCGCCTGCCTCCTGACATGAACACAAATTGATCTTGTGATTCCTCATGAATGGGAATACTGAAGAATGCATCTGCTAAGCCTAGGACACAATGGTAAGTTTCTATACCCCTACTCAATGTGTCTATCAGGGAGGCAATACCGCATACAGCTACATGAATGGACAGTGGGATCGTATTTAATTCTTTGTAATCCACTGTCATTCTCCATGTGCTATATGGGGGAATTATGTGGGCTATGCACAGGTCTTATGATCCTTACTTTTTCTAGCTCCTGCACTGTTTCAGAGATTTCCTCTTGCCCCCCTGGGAGTGTAAAGTAAAGTGTTTAGTATTAGTAACTCGACACAGACTTAGCAAGCAAATAGGCTCATGTTTCACACGGGCTCTTAATATTGCCTGCACTGCCTGGATACTAATACATCTCTTTCTCAGTCCGAAGCCTCCTATGGTCACCTGGAGAGTCAGACCCCATAGAATATCTAGGCCCAGAATATACTCCAAAGACTGGGACAATAGACAGTTTATACTCCCAGGGTGGGAGATGCCCAACCTCCAACTTCAACCATGTCTGGGTTAAAGGGTTGATCTCTCCCCCAAACCCACCAATTATCACCCTATCTCCTTTGAATTTGGGTTGGATTACCATAAATAGTTGAAGTCAACCAATGCCATAATCCACTGTATGTTCTCTCAGGACCGAAAAACTGTCAGTTCAACATAGGAACTTAGATGCAGGGGAAGCATCCCCCATCATGCAAGTAACTGTGCAATTGCCAGTTATTTTTCCTCAGGCGGCTCGGACACAGCAGCCACGGTCACTTGAGGAGGCTTTTTCCTTATATTTAGAACTAGAAAATCTTCCAGGTTCCATGTTGTTGGTATTTCTTCAGTAGTTCTCATCCCTGTCTTCTTGGGGTGATTTTGAAATTTGTAATTGTCCTTCAACTGCCTAGGACATGCTAGAGGAGGACATGATTGGGCTGTTAATCAATTTCAGCAGACTGAACCCCAGACAAGATTCAATCATTAAATATCTGATTTCAGGATACCCATGTAGGTTCCAATCAAGGAGTCTGTGGGGTGGGTCTCCGGCTTTAGTTATGGGGAGGACCTTGGCCCCTTCCAATGTTCAAATACTGCACCTGGTCCAAAGGCACTGTCTCCCCTAGATCAGCCACTCATTGGGTGGTCTGTTGGATGACAGCCTCCAAGGCCACGAGGGGGTTCAGTACGCACACCAGTGTATCATACTGGTGGGAAGCAGCTTGTTCTAATATGAGGTCCCTCATCCCACTGAAACCCTAACCAAGTCTGGACTCTCAAAGGCATCGTCATAAATTGCCTCCTTCATTCCTAATTCCCTAGTATCATTTTGAAGTTCCTCCATTGAGGTCCACAATACAGTATTTATTGGAAAATCACTTCTGCTGGGCCATGTGATTCTACATGCCACCATTATCCATTGAATTAGAGAATAGTTTTTGTCAGTATATATCATAGTCACATATATTCTTTCACTGAGAGCTGGATGTATGGTAATGGATGCCAGTTTAGAAATCTCAGGCCATTAATTAACGCACTTTTGGTCCCCATGTCCCATAATCTCAAGAACCAAGCTGGTATGCTCTCTCGTGGTCTTCACTTAAATTGCTGTAACCGACTGATGAGCTTGGTAGCTGTGTATGGGCGCACGGTTGCATGTAGTGTGGTATGTACAGGGGGCCACTCTTTGGGTGCCAACCCTACCGGTTCTGGATTTTTGTTGTCTTTTGAGTTATTACTAGCCTTATTTCTAGAGGATATGAGGTTCCCAGATCCTCTAACTGGATTTTAGTTTGCCTGGCCTTCTGTTTGTTCTTGGGTTCAACTAGGATCCAAGGATCCTACCTGATCCATGTCCTTTTCCCCTCCTAGTGATGGATCTTAATTTCAAAGGGTAAGCTCCATTTAAAAGTGGGGCAGTTTGCCCTGTCAAAGATGTAATTTTGTTTTCCAATTGTCTAATATGAGCTTTCAAAAGCTTGTTTTTATCTTTTAATTATTCCTCCAAGGAATGTTGTGCATTTACAGGGAGAAGCAGCACCAGATCACAGCTACTGTTCTTTCTTCAGTCATCAAAATGTTTTGTCCTAATTTGTTAAAGAAGTTGGCCATTTTTGAAGGGACTGACTATTCTTCATCAACCCAAGCAGCACTTAGCTACAGGGAACCCAGGGTTTCCCCCAGGAGTTCCAATTTGGGTGTATTGAGGGTCTCAGTGACTATCCAATGCATAACTTTTTTAAGGTAATCCAGTGTAAATTAAGTATCTACCTGGCTCATCAAGCGTAACGCTATAAATGGCATGGAAATAGTAAGGTGGCAAAATCTTAGGGTGGATCCTGGCTCCACCCCTTTCAGTCACTCAGGTACACTGCATGCACCTGAGCTCCCTTGGGTTGGCCCCACCTTCCCACCAGGTGCTCAGTCATTATTTCAGCATTTTTACTGCACCCTTAGAAGCTCAAAACAGAGGAAGGGGTGCTACAGCCTACTGTCAGGGATTAACAATAAGCACAGCTGATGGGTCAAGACACAAGTGCAGCATGGGCAGTAAATGTATAGGGTGAACCAGTCACCACTTAAAAAATAGGCTCTGGTAAACCTGAGTTTTTGCTATAATTGGTTTCTTATAGGCAGTTTAAATGAGGAAATGAGTACTAAGTACAGTCACACTATAAGGAAATTTCACCATGGTATGGATCATGAGGACCATCAGTTAATTGGCTGCAATTACAGCTTCAGAATTCTCAGGTAAACAGGTTTCAATCTATTTATTAAAGCCATCACCGACTTCTGGAACAATACAAATTTTTATCAGCATTATATGTGATACTGAAAATTTTGTGATAAGAACTCCATAACCTTTACTGGCCAAAGTTGTGACTCCGTCGAGAAACGTTTCCTTGTCAAGATGTATTTTTCATACTACTGCATTGGCTGATGTTTATTATATGTTATCCTTTAATGCTTGCTACTTATGGTCTTTGCACAATTTTTTTCCAGGACAGTGCCTGGGCTGATGGACCTAGATATGTGCATATTCACAAACCATGAGCTTTTTTTTTTTTTTAGCCTTTAAATGTTCTTAGATTAGCTGCAGTTTGGTATGAATAGTTTAATGGTCTACATTTTGAACAGACTGGGGTGGAACTGATGGTGTCCTGCAAATACCAGCATATTCAAAAATTAAAAATGTATTGCTGTTAAGGGTCCACTGTTAGTAAAACTATAGCAGGACAACATGGGTCCACCAATAAGCCAGAATTAATTTGAGGGCCCATGTCTGCACCCAGGTGCTGGGAAGCATTCCTGCTTTTTTATTCTGTAGACACGGCAGTTGCACGTATTGGAGTAAGATTTTTAAACTGCAGAATCACAGAATTGTAGGGTTTGGAATGTACCTCAAGAGATCATTAAGTACACCCCCCCCCCAATAAAGTGGGTACCCCACAAAAAGGTCACACAGGTAAGTGTCCAGCTGAATCTTGAATATCTCCATCCGAGGAGACTCCACAACCTCTCTGGGCAGCTTGTTCCAGTGCTCCATCACCCTTTCTGTAAGGAAGTTCTTCTGCACATTTGTGTGGAGCTTCCTGTGTTTGAGTTTTAGACCATCACTACTTGTCCTATTGCTACGCAGCACCAAGAAGAGTCTGGTCTCATCCATTTGCCTGCAGATATTTATAAACATTAATGAGATTCCCCCTCAATCTTCTTTTTCCCCAGGCTGTACATACCCAGGTTACTCAGCCTTTCCTCATATGGGAGATGCTCCTGACCCCGAATCATCTTTGTGGCCCTTTGCTGGACTCCTTTCAGGAGATCCTTGTCTTTTTTTGAACTGGGGATGCCAGAACTGAACGCAGTGTTCTAAATGTGGCCTCACCAGGGCAGGGTAGAGGGGGGAGGACCACCTCCCTCGACCTGCTGGCCACACTCTTTTTAATGCACAGTGACCTTTCTTTTGTCTGCAGCTAGATCAGGTTTGTCAGAGCCCTGTCCAGCCTGACCTTGAATGCCTCCAGGGACGGGGCATACACCACAGATGTAGGCAACCACTTCTAGTACCTCACCACCCCACTGTAAAAATCTTTTCCCTTATATCCAATATGAATCTCTTTTAGTTTGAAATCATTTCCCCTTGTCCTTTCACAACAGACTCCGCTAGAATCTTACAGACTCCACCCCTTGGATACTGAGAGGCCGCTGTGAGGTGTCTCCAGAGCCTTTTAATTCTCCAAACCGAATAGCCTCAGTTCTCTCAGCTCCTGTTTTCACAGAAGTGAGATAACTCACGAAACCTTGAAGAACGCTTTCCAAATGTCAGGAAGTTGGACACTGCTGTACGAGCAGCACACGCAGCCTCACAAGGCTGTCTGGGCACGAGGACCTATGCATGCACAGCCACCCCCAGGGCTCCAGGGCTGAGGAGTGAAGCTGCAAAGGGAAAGCAAGTCTAAACACTAGTACTGCTGTATAACCAAAGCGTGAACTCTGTCGCTTATCCCGGTAGAGCCCGCCGAAAGGCAATTATACCGTCTATTTGACAATGCCTAGCACTTAACCTTAATAATTTTGAAAATGCCACAAGGCATAGCCAACAAAGGGAATGCACACCAGTAACTCTGCAGGGGAGAGAGGCAATGGATGCACCATTAAAGAATTAGGCATACAAGCAGTGCTTTTTCAAACCAAGACCTTAGATGCAGCATTTCCTACTTGCCCCTCAGCTCTCCCAGTTACCGTTCTGCATAGCTCTGTCAGCCCAAATTGAAGTCTCTCTTTCCCTAGCGTCGCAACTAAAAGCCTCAGCTCTGGAGCCTATTCTGCTCACATACACTACACCTTCTCACCTCGGACACAGGTCCCAGAGGCTTGGCATGTGCCCAAGTGGGCTCAAGAGCAGATCCACATCCTCTCTCAAAAGAAAAGACATGTTTATGCATGGACATACCCAGGGAAGAGTGTTACAAATGCTGGGAAAATAGTTTAGTATTGACATTTCAAGGAGTTCAGAGAACCAGTGGGGGAGGAAGAAAAGTTGTACCAACAGCACGGCATGATTTTGCTTGCTGTGTAAGGGAAGCTGAGCATGTAAGACTTCTCCCTGAGCTTTTTGACAGCCAAGGTCATTATGTTTGCCTCACTGCCTAGCTGAAGTTAAGTTTCCAAACCAAAAATCTCAGGAACCTCGAAACAATGTGAAAAGTCTTCCAATGTAAGTCAATTGTTTTTGGGGGGAAAAAGAAAAAAAAAAAATCTTTCAGTTCAGAGTCACCCTTTTTTGATGAAGTATCAGATTCTCCTTGGTAGCAAGAAAAGGCTATGGGCACTCTACAGAGGATAAGCAAGGTAAAGCAGGGAATGAACGTGCTCACAAACCCTCACCAGTAACCACACAGACTGGGATCTGCACAGATGCCTGGGATGGGAAAGTGCATGGTCCTTCTTGCCATTTATCGTGAAAGAAACTCAGACTAATTTTAGCAGCTCCAATAAAATTTCTTTGGGAACTTCATCACTGTAGGTAAACTCTGAATTTTGTCACCAGGAAGTTAAAAAAAGCTCTTATCTTCTCAGCTGCCACTTAAAGCACAGTTAGCTGACAGAACAACGACATTAATCTCGACATCTTACAGACTGAAGTCCTTGGTATGAAAAGGAACAACTGTAATCTTTCCCTATAACTTTGGCTCTTTTATGCCCTTGAAGTGAGAGTTCAGTCTGAATTAGTATATCGTTGTTTATAACGCAATATTTGCATACTGTGCAGCCCAGCCTAATTATTTTAAAAGTCCCAATGTGAAACCCGATCAATATGCTTTTATTACATGCTTCTGTCTTATCTAGACATGCAGAGATGGGATCTGAGTTGCAGTTTCAAACCTTGCTGAATCTCTCAGAAAACAAAGTTTCCTGATCCATATTCAGACCTCCTCCTGCTTTCCTTGCTTGTGATGAGAACCACTGGTATTTCTGTGTGTGCAGTCTAGCAGGAAAAGAAGCATCAGTGCTTCCTTTAAAATATTCTCCATTAAAATATTCTCCATACCCTGAAAAAATTTCTTCCAGCCTAGTACAGAGCTTCCCAGCCACTGAAGCATAGGCAAAAGGCAACCTCCAGAGTATGTCACAGCTATCTCCAAAAGATGCAGAGGTATTCGAGGCCAGATTAAAGCCCCTCATGACTTGCTGAACTCAGGAACAAGTCCACATTTCGTAGTGCTTTTCATTTTCTGAATAGAGAGAAAATAGAAGACAGAAGGAGATGTCTGAAAGCTAAAAATAACAGTGTTTTCCTAGCATCACTTTTCCTTGTGAGTACTTCCTGCAAACGCTGGAGGGAAGTTATGAGACCCTGAATGAGAAAGCAGTCAGGCTTCACACTGCTTGAAAATCCCTCTTGTTTAGCCGTGATAAGTGTTATGGAAAAAAAAAAAAAAGCAACAAACTTGAGAAATCCTACATTATGACAGTTCATCAACTGTTACTGAGGCAAAACTCCAAGTGCATCACTAAAAATTTGTCTAACCAGAAGCTAAGAAACAAAAACTCTGACAGCTAATTAAAAATATCTCCTAAAATACCTTACCCTTCACTGCTTCGTACCCTTCACTCCACCATATATATGGAGGAGTAACACGAACACTCTTGCTCCTGGAAGTAAAGTGGTTTCAGGGCACACCTCAGGTACTTCTATTCAGTTTTCCACTATGATGAAGAAAATATTTTTGAGTAAGAGTGCAATGAGCATGCGGGTTTGGAAGAAGCTGTAAACATATTTGCATGTTTGTCTGGTTTTACAGTAATCTCCTTTTGGGCAGCAGAGTGACTGGTAAAGCACGCTTTACACTGCTCTCTGTGTTACTCTTTGTTGTTATATTGTGTAGCTCCACTTAATAATTTTAAAAGTCCTGATGATGTGAAACAGAATATAATTTTACTGCATGCTTCTACCACATTTAGACATATACAGATAGCAAATATAAGCAAATAGTCCCTTTCCAACAACGCAGCACAGTAAATCACTGTTATTCCTTAGTCTTACAATTTTTTAACACTCTACTCTCCAGAAGGGAGTTGTGTAATGATACAGACAAGAGAATTCAAAAAAGTCAAACAATTTGTCTTTTTCCATAAGGAGAAGAAGCATCTAGTTTAAAAAATTGTACTCTTTGCTAACAATGACAGCACTTGGGTAGCCACAGCTTCTGCTGCAAAACAGTGATAACATCTAATGATCATATTCAATATTCTCACATGGGCAAGCATTTCTTACATTTAAAGGACTGGAAACTAAAGTGGCATTAGAAACACCACTACACTAGCTGCTTGTATTTGTTGATTTTATATGTGATGAACAGTATTGACGTGACCTAATGCTAAATCCAATCAAATTCGAGTTTATAAATATGCTGATTAACATCTAGAATACTTTACACTGACAACACAAATTATTACAGTAGTAGTGTCTAATCGCAGAATTGTAGGGGTTGGAAGGGACCTCTAGAAATCACGTAGTCCAACCCCAATGCAGATTAAATCCTCAGATACTGTACATTTTCAGGGCTCTACACTGCATCACACCACCTATTAGAAAGAGTTTCTCTTAAAAAAAAAGAAAAAAGCAGTTCTAATTATTATCAAATAATTCAGAAGAGCTCATGCTTCTCAGCAGCGCTGTTCCACCTATATAGAAGATGGAGACCTACTGAGAAAGAAACCTAGAGACTATGAAAGTGAAGCAGCAAAATACATTGTTTTATGCACCAGTTCTGACAATCAAATGCAGCAGATTAGAGCCTTGCAAGGAAGACAAGCTGGTGACCTGTGCTTGATTCAAATCACAAGTGAAAAATAGCCTCAACTCAGTCCCTAGCTATTCATCAGCAGGAGAAAAAAAAATAGCACTGGATGTGTCAGAGCAAAGGACATGGTGTTTCAGAGCTGGGTGAAAACACATGGCTGACCAATAACTGCATGTCCTCTCCTTGCCTCAAGCTCCAGTTCTCTGCTCTCTGCTTTTCAAGAGCACTAAATTTGCCTTCAGATTTAAAATAAAATAAGCAGGAGTAATGGCCTGAATATAGTGGTCATAAGGGAAAGAAGAAGCTAATGCTTTGTTCTCCTCTTCCATCTGTTTGCATTTTTCAGTTCATATGAGACATAAGATGGGTCTGGAATTCCCCAGAGAGACGCAGGAGCAGAGCACCAGTTTCCAATCTGCACTTCTTTGCTGGTGTCAGTTTAAATCAGCTTTGAGCTGTTATTTAACAAATGAGCGTGTACATGGCACAGGTGATGAGTTTCTTGAAAAATCACTTTTCCATAGCATAACTCCGTTGGCTTTTATTGTTACCCTCTTGATTTCACTGAATATTAGGACAATCTCCAAAGTGTGAAGTGTCTTTCTACGGTAAATGAATATGAGGCATTGTCCCACAGTCATGCTTCACATTTTACCATCCTCTTCATAATGGGAATTGTCCTTAGTAGATCTGGGTGAATATTCCCATTTTCTCTCAGTGCCGAGTAGAACTGTTTTTGAAAGAAAACTTGACTAATTAAACACATTCTGAATAAGTACTTTTTTTCCCAGAGTCACTCAGCTTCTACTACCTCTTGGGTACACGGGGTGCACTGCAATGTAAGGGCTGAACTGTGGGAAGAGCAAATGGAGATCTGAGCTCCGTGACTGTCACTGACAGAATTATGACCATAATCCCAGGCACTACTTTGAAAATCTAGCCCTAATTAGTGGCAGTGCTTCAGCCTCAACCCTCACTCTGTTAACAGAATTATCCAGCTCTTGAATGCAATGTATTCCATTTATCCTGTTAGCTCATTAAGCCACTGTGCTGGCACTGTAGTATTCTCCTATCAGGTGATTGCAAATCACATGCGGCCAGTTTCTCTATTAGCAGAGCCTAACTCCCTGCTGGCTTCTCTGCAGTTGGCTTGTGTCCCCAAAGGAGTATGACCACACACATGCATAGCCTTTCCTCTCTGTTGTGGGCAGTGCTGTTCCAGCCTTGTAATGTAATGCTTTCTCAATGCTGTTCCTTAATTAAGGGGAGAATTTGCCTTTCTGGAAATATAGCAGTTGCCTTCTGAAAGTAGAAAGCTCTTCTTGTCCCAACTCGCTTCAGTGCTTACTGATTACTTATTTTATTTCCAGGAGACAGAAGATTTTCATTTGAAAATCTTCTCTCCTGGAAGCCTTTGAAGTTAGCAAGAAAGCAGGTAAGCATTTGTTTTGTTTTATTTTGTTTTATCATGGAAAGTGCTGTAAATTCTTTCGGCAGATTCTAGGTAATAAACCCTGGAAGTTAAACTACGTTACAGGATAAAGTTGCTGTTTAGTACTATCAGTACTAAATGGAAAGTCCTCTAGAAGGAAATTATCAGCAAGTTTATGCCAAAAGGTCAGTCAGTGTCAGGTCTCCAAGCCTGCATGAAGATACTTCATATTCTCTATTTGGGTGGAACGCAGTTTTAACGTAACAAGAAGCTACAAGGGGGATGTCAGAATAAACCACTTTCAATTAAAACAAAATTGAGGACTGAGGCAACAAATCAGTACCTTTCACGGAGTCCAATATATTTTTCTTCCTAAATTTTACCAGATTCAGCTTTTTCATTGTTTCAACAGTTCAGCCTAGAAAACATCAGCTATCCTTTGGCAGCAGAGGAAAAGAAGATTAGAGACTTTGATCTTCCTACACTCTTTAAAATTTCATTTAAATAAATTCTTAGATTTTCAGATACTTGAACAGTTGTATGAGCATGTGAGATAGGGTTTAATTTATATTTTCTGGGTTGAGTGCCAGATTACATCTAAGACACAGACATTTTTTCATGATATGTAGTAAACCTCTTGGGGTGAGCTTTCTGCAGCACGTCTCACCAAGTCCTCACTTTGGCTGTGTGTGCTATTTGACACCATCGGATTTTAAGCACTTACAAGTATCTCAGCAAGTTTACAGCAGTCCAAAGGATGCCAGTAGTTTATACCCTGATGCGAAAACCGTACTTTTATAGAAACAAAAGGCTCTTTCCTGCTGTCCTTGCCTCTGGCCTAGTTAGCTGGGAAGAAGGTTCCTTGCAGTCACTAAACAATTTGGTGTTATCCAGAGCTACTGTAATCCAAAAACAAAACACAAACAAACAAACAAACAAAAAACTAAGACAATCTGAGTTTAGGAGCAGATTAACCTCAAGCAGCTGCCCAGTGCACAACAGGGTCACGCCTGTAAACTTAACAGGTCTGTACATAGAGTATTAATGTGCTTAAGCAAAGAACTGTTTGCACATAACATCCTCTAGGAACAACTAAGCAAGCCTGTACAACACTAAATAACTGGGAGCTTCATTATTGATAACCAAGACAAGACCAGTAGGCACTATTTGGATCCTGTAATTCTGCATAAAATTTGCTCCTTTACTCTAACTGCAAACTTCTCAAGAAAGTCTTCTGCTTGTACTGAGAACTAAAATATTGTCACTAACATCTTTCCTTTTTGATCTAAGGAACAAGGACGGTGATGAAAACGTAAGGTGAATATGGTGGAAATACCCTTAATGGCAACACATCCACGATATCTTTGCAAGGCAGGAAACTACTTTAGAGTGCAGTTTGTACTTCACAGCAAGCTCTAGAAACTCCTCACTCTTCTGATGCAGTTTGGGTGGATTAATACATAAAAGTGTAATGCCCACATGTGGTCATACAAGGGTCCAACCCTTCAGTTAAAAAAAGGACCACTCTAGATAAGGTTAGTCAGGGCCCTGTCCTATTTTGGTCTGAGTATCTCCACTGAAGGAGATCCCTAGGCAACCTGTCCTAATGTATAACTACTCTCACAAGGAAGACAAAGTATTCCCAAAGTCTGATTTCTCCTGTTGCAATTTGTGCATATTGCCTGTTGTGTTTTCACCATGCTATGTGGGAAGAGAGTGCCTCCTCCTTCCCTACAACTTCCCGTTGTGTAGTTAAAGGCACCACTAAGATTCCAACAAAGACTCCTCTTCTTAAGACTGCACAAATGCAGCTTGATCTCTGTTACTCCTCATACGTAATAGCAATGACTAATCTGAAAGATAAAGAAAATAGGGGCCAAACTCATCCTGAAAATGACTATGATGGGATGTTATGGTAAAGACATTGGAGGAAGCAACATTTACAAATTCCAACCCCTGATAACAGCTGAGTTAAATACAGCTATTTGGGTACTGCAGCTTCATTAAGGATTTGATGCACACTGGATGCAAAAGACTTTTGAATGTAAAATGATTAAATATGACAGAAGGGGGAAAGGGATGTCAGCTAAATGCAGGAGTGCTGTCACTGCAAAGAAATCATTCACTACTCTATGTATAATGATATAATTATCATAGAAGTTAATAAGTAAATTATATCTTAACAGCAAGAGAGATCTTTCTTTGATGCATGTGTCAGTTTTGATGGAGATCAGTGCAATTGGGGAAATTATTCCTGTAGACCAAGGCAACGCAGAGGTTTGTACCTGTCTTGGTTTCTGCTGGCACAGAGTTAATTTTCTTCATAGTAGCTGGTATGGTGCTGTGTGATTTAGGATGGAAATAATCGGCTCTCTTACACAGAGCCAAGGAGGACTCAGCTTCTCATGCTGCCCTGTCAGCAAAGGAACTGGCATACACAAGGAGCTGGGAGGGGACAGAACCAGGACAGCTGTCCTAAACTGGCCAAAGAGATATTTCATATCATATGGCACCATGCTGAGCTATAAACCTCGAGGAAGGTGGCTGAGGGGGCTGCCATTGCTTGGGGACTGGCTGGGTATTGGATGGTGGTGTGTGGTGTGTGGTGAGCACTCTCTATCACTTGCTTTGTTTAGTTTCATCCTTTTGCTTTTTTTCTTCTTATTAAGTTCTTCTTACCTCAACCCACAAATTCTCTTTCCCAGTCTGACTATGTGAATGTGTGCAAGCACCCGCATGGTGCTGAGCTGCCCACCAGGTAAAACCACAGCCACACCTGTAGTCCTAGTCCCCATCCAGTGGCGTGGAGAAGTACTTGTATGGATGTGATGTGGCTCCCACCTTCTCAAGTAGTGCCCACTACAGCAACTGAAAGAAACTGAACAACATACATGGCTCTTTTGTCTCCCATTTTGGGGCAGCATGTGCTGCCAGTCCAGAATAAAGCACAAAAGGTGATGGTTGAATTCTTCCAAAAGTGGTAAAAGCCACTGACTTTATGGCATTACTATTTCATGCTCTTCTGCTGCAGCAGTACAACATGTCGCAGAACTGCATGGCACAAAAGCAGCCTGTGCTGCCCACCCCAGCAATGACGCATCACTCATGGCAGAGAGTGAGGACATCACGAGACAAAAACTTAGCAGCTTCTTCCCTCTGTTCCTCGCTCCTGAAGGCACAACTGAATAATTAGCTTGTAAGCCTCGAGCATCCTCTCAGTTGTGGCATTACCAAGAAGCTTGAAGACCCACAGCAGAGCGTAGGGAAGCAGCAAAATGGACTTGCAAGATGGGCACCACACAGTTCTGACCAGCTAAACAGAAGATCATTCATGTGTTGGTACCTGAAATAATGTAGTCTATATTTTTTGAACTCAATCACCCAGGGTTGGGAGGGGAGTGTGCGTGATGTTGGTGGTCCTTTGCTAAGGACATGAGCATATGGTCTAATTAATGTGGTTTATACTTACGTAAGTCCTGTTGCATTGCTATAAGGTTATAATGGGCCTCAGTGTAAATAGTAATCATATCCCTGGGATTAGAAAGGGAGTTGCGTGGAAACAACTTAGTATTTACCGTAAGACTTTACAGGTGTAAAAATTTAACCATGCTTTTAAACTGGAAGTTTTAAATAAGGACTGTATAAATACTGTACGTTTTCAGTATGTATGGAAATACCCCTGTCAGAGAACAGGGGAAAACCAGACAGATATTCATTCTAAGTAGAAAATATTTCTCAAGAGATACAAGGAGTAAAATGAACAAGGAATTCAAAATTCTGTTAAAGAAAACCACTCATATATGCTGATATATCAACATACTAACCTATACTGATTTCTCCGCTTGAGCTACTTGTGCTCTTAATCTTTCATACAAGCAATAGCTACAGCAAAAATGATTTATCAAAGCATGCAACATTATATAACTATATTCCATTATCAGAACTACGTGAAGGGAGCTTGATTAGCCTGTCGAGCTCTTAGAAACCAGGAGATGTCAACCTAAAAGATAACCACGAAGCTTTAAGTCTGCCTCTTGATGAGTACAAGTTGTGACACTTCTTTCTTTTTTTAGCTATCTGAAAATAACTAATACAACATTACAGATATATTTTTGTATCACTTGAGGTTTGTGAGAGGTTAAGGATACAACACACAAGATTCAGTCAAGATTCATATGGATTACTAACTTAAAAGCTGATCATGAAAGCTGAACTGGAAATAGATATCTGTAAAATAAGAGTATAAAATGTCAGAGAGGCCATAAAAAGCAGCTAGATGGGAATGACGACTTGCACTGATGTACAAATGAACACACACACTTTGTGGACACTATACTTGAGAGGCAGACATCACACTGATGTGTGCTGAATAACTTTTCAGCTTTCTGTCACGTGCTGGCAGTATTTCCACTGAAACAAGCTGTGAATTATGCCACAGACTTCAAAATGACCTGCAAATCCACAAGTTAAAGATGTGTGCATTTACCTCACATTCATCTCTTCAGTGATGTCTGCTGATTTTATACAGATTATTTGAGAATAGGGGTTATTCCAGGACATATTCTAAGAACTTGTTACTTTTATGAAGGTTGCCAATTTTGAAATTACAATAATATTCTTAATCTCCTTTACACTGGCTGCTGGAAAATACTTGCTTATTGAAAATCCATTCGGCATTAAAGTTAATGACATCTGTCACCTCCAGAAGAGATGAAATGTCATTGTAAGACCGGCCTCAGTGAGGGTTAGTGCAGGCTTCAGATCTGATTTGGCAAGTTTTATGACCTCTTTCTCTCTGCATATCTTGCTGTTTGTCTGGCTGCACTTCTGAGGCAAAGAAATCCTCCCAGAGCTTGCAAAGAGCCGCGGTGGGGAACTGCCAGTTGTTGAAAATTGTGGAGTAAGAGACTAAGCAAGCAGTTGCCCATCTCAGCTTCAGTTCATACCTTGGCTTATACTCAAATCTGAATGATGTGGATGTGTGGAAATGAGAAAAAAGACGTTTTCCTACTTCCCATTTTTCCTCCATTTGTCTCTTTTCCAGTTGGCCACAGAGAATGAAGCATTCTTTAGCTTAGCAATGTGCGTCCCTGCTAAAACTTCTAGTTCATTTGTGAATCTTCTGAGACCTTATTAACATCCCAAAAATTTCTGTCTTCTGAACTGTGCACTGAAGCCTTGTAAACTTACATTTTGCTTTTGCACAGCAATTTCAACACAAATATATTCAGTTTATTTCTCATTTGCATGCCTGAAACATCTCCCTCATACCCATAAACTTACAGGATATGCACCTGACTGCAACCCAAAGCAGAGGGAAGCTTGGTCCATGCGTATCAAGAGTCCCCAGACAGGTACAGAGTGCAGATGAGTCTCCAGTGACTGTGGCTGAGTGCACTAATTTACCTGGACAGACACATCAGTCAGAAACCTTTGCACTGTGTTCTTCAGCATGGCTAAAATTCCCTTATAAATACTCTGCTTTGTCTCATCAGTTAATAAGAATTAACAGCAGATTAAGGGCTATGACAACAACTTTTGGTCACTAAGTGACCACCAGAACGCAAACTTCTTATCAGAATGAAAACGCAGTGCCCTCCCAGAAACACTGAACAGCAGATTACTTTCTGAATCATGGAGTCCAATACACACAGCAAACGGTGTATTTCAACCCTATTGTTTGAGGTTTCTTATCTATTTAACGCTGTTCCTGCATGAAAAGTCTGCTATCTCTGCTGCAATTCCACACAAAACCACATTTTTACTATCCACACTCAAAATATCCTGTCTTGCATTGTTATACAAATACGCAAAGAACTTCCTCAACTAAAGAGTACCAGAGGATATCAGAGTTCCTGAAAATGCTTGCTCACGCATTCCAGAACCGTCTCATTTTGTATTAATAACTGCATGACAGGAGACTCAGATCAAAGCCACGCATCACCTGACACACACATTTCAAAAGCATCTTAGAAGAGCTAGAGTAAAAGGAGACACGGTAGAACTCTTAACAGTGCCAACTGATACAGAGATTGGAGTTAGTTAAGGGCTTCCAATCTCCATCTCCACTAATCCTGGTACACAGAAGACAATGAAACTGAACCATAGGAAATACAAAATTGAGGAAAGCAAAATTCTTTTTCCTTGCAAAGGAAGGGTGAGATTTGTTGCTGCATGGACACAGAAAGGCCAAGTATTTAACAAGACTAAAGAAAAGGGTGATGGATGGCTATCAGGAACATCCATAATTACTACACTAAATGGCAAACAAAACAGGATGCTAAAGCATGACCTAATAAATTGTTCACTAGGTCTGTCCACATTACTGAATTATTGCATGGAACTTTTTTTTTGGGGGGGCAGATTTAACTTGCATCTTTACACACCAAAGCATGTTACCATGTGATGCCACCTAGAATGGGCAACTGTTGAACACATCATGGCCAGCAAAATCATGACGTGGACAAGTGGTCCTGGAAACGCAGTGGGGCACAGCAAAACAAAACCTGTCTCTTTCTGTTAAGTGCCTTATCAATGAGTAATGGAGACATACCCAAATTGGCCTAGAGGATCTTGTGCCCACGCGCTGCAGGATTCTTGTAACTTCCATGGCCCTGAGTGTTGGATGCTGGAGAATACTCGGTCTTGCAGCATTCTTGTTCTTTCTTTCCCTCATTTTAAACTCTAAAAGATCAAAGCATACCAAAGCCAACTGTCTTACACTGTTTTCACAAGGCACGGATGTCATGGATTGAGAAAATCACTATGACTGCAAAACAGCACAGAGATGACTGCACTAGTGCAGTGTGCTGAATAGTCACTGATGTTTTCATTATTTACAAAACTAGAGAAGGAAGCAATATGACGTGCAGACAATTACTACGGCCATTATGTGACCAGAACAAGAGATACCAGAAAGTAAGTGACCAGGAGACAGCAGACTTGTATTAAACCCATTAACAAATAAATAGCGTGTGTTATGATCTTGGTGCTGCTGAAATAAAATCACTCCAGTTCCTCAACTGTCATGCTTTTAATTTCTTCATTTCAACTCTGTGCTGTGCTGTGAGTCCGCTAATTAAACTACTCTACATCCACATTTAGAAGTTCATACAGGATCAGATACTCAGTAAGGTTGAAGTTCACCCAGTGGCTTTTTTTTTTTTCTTCTTCTTCTTGAAACAGTGTGTGCAAGGAAACAAGGGAAACAGGGAGAAGCAAGAAGCCCCAAACTGGTGAAACCAATCTTCAGAGTGGCCAGTGATACTTAGGGGTGGCTCAGAAGCTCCACAATTAGCGCTGCTTAATTAGAGTCCACAAGAGGGCAAGAAGTTGACAATATTTTAATGGCAGATAAGCAACTGGTGTCTTTAACCCTGCCTTCCGTTCTGTCCCTGCTCTCCGCCTCTAACTGCACAACCTCACATTCAGAGTAGCACAGTGGGAGAAAGCTCAATAAATGAAATAATCATTTTTCCTTTATAATTTAACAGATACTAGCTAAAGCGAGCTCTTCCTTGTTTAAATCCATTGCAGCTATGACTGTGGCAGTGCATGAAGTGCAAAATAAAATATATTTTAAAGTTACCAGGTGCTCAGAGATGCTAGCACTGGTAAAAGAGGACTAAAGGATGGGCTCAAGGTAAGTACCCCTGCAACTTCCACTTCTGATCACTCATGTGAGACTTTCAGCACGCTGCACAGGGCAGGCACCTGAACTGCCTGGTCTTTAAGGGCACACAGTGTTTGATACTCCAGAGAATCCTTGGAGGTATTAATGCCATATGCAAGTGATTTAGTGCAGAAAAGGCACCGTGGGGTATTTTGGGCCCATTCCTTGTGTCTTTTGAATCACTTCTGATTTTTGGCACGAAACCTAAACTTGTATTTGGTACTTGTGTTTGAAACTTCAACCCTTTACTGTGGTGATGCAATACACTATGCCTCACCTTTCATGTGAACAGATCAGGAAATTAGAAAGAATACAAAAGTTTAAGTACATCAATGTGCTGGAAAACAGAGATATTCCTCCTGTCTCAGAACAAAAAAAAAGAACATTCATTACAGGTTGCTGCTCAGGAAATCAATGCTGATGTTCACAAATAATATTGTTTGTTCCTCCTCTGCTCAATTTGTTCTTTTTAGGCAAGAAAATCTGAGCACATACCTCTCTCGCAAGTGGTGTCAGTCTTTGATAACATAAACTGGTGATAATAGCAGTTTGAACCACACTGATCTGAAAAAATGGATATCAAGATCAAAGGAAAAAAGCCACAAGGCACACAGAACTGCATCGCTTATCACTTGTTACTTTAGCTACTGACATATCTGAAATTTGTCCCAATACAAATACAATTTGAAGTGACTCTGCTTTCTTCATTCTATCCTGTCTCAAAAGGCTGCTCATTTGGAAGAAAAACCCTAAACTTTTCCAGTAAAAGCAATGGATTTTCAGCATATGCTCCACACCTTTACTGAATCAGGCCATGAAAGTCAGTATTATTAGAGAAGTACTCAGAAGAGGCCTCAGTGTGTGAGTTTTCTGTACATCTAAAGAAAATCTCTTGACAACCATTTCAATTTAAACTGTGAGTTGAGGAAATAAAAGGAAGGAAAAGGTTATTATTTATAATGCAGCGACTATAGTTACACTGCAGTTAGAGACCAATTACACCCTGGTTACGCTTTCTGACTCCACTAATTCATATAAATGCTATGCCTGCTCCATGTCAGGGTAATTGCAGTGTAAATACAACGGGCTTTATGTAGCTGGGTTCTGAAAAAAGTGTCTGTGTTACTGAGGAGGCAATAAGAAATAATTTGGATATGTCATTAACCTTCAAATCCTTTGAAACAGTGCTAATTAGGATATAGAAAATCATAACCAAAAATACAATTACACCGAACTTACAGGCTCAACTGTGTAACTGTTACGAGGCTGCTCACATGACTAAGTATGCCAGAACATAACAGAATATTGCCAAATCAGGCTGTTAAGCACTACCATGGTTTTATAATGAACCAAAGCAGAAGTGAAAAGATGAATTCATGACATTTTTCAGCTGTAGCAAATGTGTTGAGGGTTGTTCTCACACTAAAAATAATTCTCTTCTGTTTTATCAAAAGGGTTCAAGTTCTGCCTGGAAAATCTGTTCTCTAAACACTTGTTAATGAGCCGTTACCTCATGTAAGAGCTAGCATATCTGTTTGGTGCTTTGTGCCCCAGTACCCAATCCTGGAGCACAGCTTTAGGCAGATACTACAATGTGAAGTCTTGAAAACAATGGACTGCTTATGAAAATCTTTCTGGATTGCTCTTGATTGTCTCCTTGCTTTCTTTTTTTAACATCAGCTCTCCAGAACACTTCAAGACAAGTGTAAAATGAGTATGTATAGGACTGCATAACTTGAAAGTGCTAATCTTTCCTACACACACAGTAAATTCTTTGCCAGCTCCCTTCTAAGAGGTACTACTACTCGTTCAGTTACCCCTTATGAGCCACTTAACTCCAGACACCATAAAATTCTTTGATACACTAGTGACCAAGTTGCTCCCTGCATACTTACGGAAAACCAATGACACATAAAGCTTCCTGCTAAATTGCTTGAGTAATTTTGCAGTAAATTTAATAGTTTGTTTAAATCTACAGATTTACGTTCTCATGCTATATTACATATTTGATGTCAGCCCACAACAGTGGCAAAGTACAAGCACATAAGGTGGGAGGGATGTGGACAGCACTGCCTGTACTGTGGATAAAAAAAATCAGAAGAAAACAAAAATGTGCAGATATTTCCAATAGATCAGAAGCATACACAGATCACCTTCTTCCCACACTTTATGGATCAGCTGCCTTTTTTTAGCATTATTCACCTTGAAATCAACAGAGTCAACTCTCTTACAGTAGCTGTTTCTTAGCATACATATTCTGTTAGATTATCTTTTAGACTGGAAGGAGACTACCCTGGCAGACAGCCCTTTGTTTTCCACTTCTGTAATCTACTCTGCCTTCCAGCTGAGCAAGTATTGCCACTTCCAGTCATTTCCCCGGTTGCTTTGCCTTTAATTTTTCATTCCTCATTGACTCCATCTCCTTTACAGGAAATCAAAATGGCAGTTGCATTCAGGGACAGACTGAAATAAAAAAGAACGCACAGCTGGGATTTTAAATCCAGTCTCAGGAAAGAAGAAAGAGGTGGCTGCTTATACATGGAAACTCTTATACAATCTTGGCTTGCTCCTCATCTATGGAAATAAGGCAGAACATTTCATTATCAGCCACTCATTGGCAGCCCATGCTCTGACATGGCAGCACATAATGCAAACATTTACAGCGGGAAGTCCTCAGGAACGATCAGTCACCAGCAAATGGCAGCAGCTCATCAAGCAGTGATTCCTCCTGTGGGCAACCCAGCTGAGGCAGCGTTTCCACACAAATACGACAAAGAGAAGGTCTCTTCCAATTATTAGCTCCAATTTACAAAGCTTTCCCCACGATGCTAAGTGAATTTGACGAGTGCCATCATGATCTATGAGACAAAAATGGTGGCATGAAAGCTCCAGAGATTTGATCAACTGTGACTATTTGCATCTAATTCAGATAGTGAGTGTTCCCAATTTCATGAAGACGTTTGTCCTGAGGCTAAAACACTGATTCTCCACTTACTGTCTTTTAATTGTGATGTCTCTAATTTCTCTTTTTAGGTGGTAAACTCTTAGGGGAAAAGATTGTTCTTTTCATTCAGTACACTGCTGTCGTGCCTGCTTTATTTTACAGTAAAAGAGTCGTGCTCAGGTTAAAACATTTTCATAACCACAGACTTCCCCCCCCAACAAGATGCAATTCCTATTGCTAGAATTAATTGCTGTAACTTGTATTGTTTTTCTACAACAGTATCTGACGTAAAGATGAATTAAAGGTGATACCGTAAGCAACAGAATAGCGGCAAATACAGGAATGTTCCAGATGCCATAACAGTGTTCTTTTCTACTGAGGAAGCTGTTTGGCTCACCCATACCACAGTAATGCTTACGCTTTACAAGTACAAACTACCATGTACAAACCTGCTTTATGGATGTCACTCGTCCAGGTTGTTCCTTTCTGCCAGGATTGCAGGTGCTCCATTTACTGCTATCACCCTCAGGCCTCTACATTGTCCTAAATTCACATTTAGCTTTCACCACGTCAGAATTGGTCAAAGCATACAGCTCTTGGTTCCCAGATATTTAAGCTTGATGATTCATAAGCGATAAAATGTGACAGGACTTTTCACTGACAAATGAACTGCAGGGCATCCTAATCAGCAGGAAAGCAGCTCTAATAACTAGGTTAGAGCGTAAGGAGATAAATTCAAATGGAGCAGAACATCTTTAATAAAAGAAAGGTGAGATGCTACTCAGCCTAAAGCACTATCGGTGCTATACAAAGATACCCAACTAAGAGCATTTTTTTTTCCCTTTAGAAGCAAGTTTCCTTTTAACTGCCTGTTAAATATTGTCTCAGCAGCGTACGAACAAGAATGGCAAACACTTCCAGCCCCCAGCACAACTGTTTCCAACTTCTTTTGTCTTTTCAGTTCCGACGAAGCACAGACAGACAGATAACGTGGGGTTGTTTTTTGTTTTTTTTTTTTTTGATGGTTGTGGCAATGCTTTTAAATCACGGTGGTAGCATCCTGCTGGCTTATGTGCCTGCAGGACTGGACACACACCAAGTAGGCACCCTGCCAGCTGCTGCCCACATCACGGTAGGTGCTTTGCACCTGCAGCCTCAAACAGGACCTGCCTGGGTGGCTGCAGATGCATCTGAGTCTGTGCTAGCAGGGAAAGTGCCGTCCCCAGAAGGTCACCGGTTCCCACGCGCTACTTCTGATCAGGGCACCTGGCTCCTGATCTTTTTCCCAGGCTACACCAAATGAGGTTTGCTTCTGTCAAGCACAGAAAGCCTCATTCCCTCCGTCCCTCTAGTGGAAGCCTGAGTTTCAGGGTGAATTTGTGATGCCATTACTACATTGGTAAAAATTCCCTCCTTCTAGGCAACGAGCTTTAAAAAAACCTTCAGTGCCTAGACCCACAGAAGTTTCTCTACTGAGATTTTCTCCCTGCAAAGCCATTGTTTCTGACAAAACATTAAGGTCGCACAGTCACCACTAAAACTCCCACTGATTGCAGAGGGTAAGTTTCCAGGCGCAGACCAGAGGATTCCCTCTTTGAGCTGAAAATATGTGTAAGAACCCACTCCAGGATCTGAAGAGGCCCTGCTCTGCATCCAGTCCATTCCAGCTTGAGGAGCAGAGCTTTGGCTGGTGCTGCGACAAATGCCATGCGTGGGACCCCGGGGCAGTGCTCGGAATCACTGGAGCAATGAAAACAGCTGAGAGATGTGATGCATCCAGTTTGATCATGGAGGGCCCAGAATGTCAGATCTCACTAGGGTAAGGAGCCTCAGGCCCTCAGACAAGCTATGTGCATGGCACTAGGCTGTCAGCCCTTAACTGATCACACTGAGGAACAGGAGAAACAAAGCAATCTATCACCTCCCTGCTCGGCCGTGCTCAGCTTATCAATTCAAGAAACAGAAAGAAGAGAATGGCCTGCCCCCACTATACTTTCCTGTGGAGTGACTGCAAAGGGGTGGGGAAGGACTCAGTGGCAGGGATAAGGAAAGCTGTGCGTTTACTCTCTAGCTGGTGATGAATGAGCGTAGCAAAATACAGACCAGAAGAGCTGTCGCTTCTTTAGGCAAAGAACTTTCTGATCATTTCCCTAAGCCATTATTTGGAAAAAATATGCTTTGAAACAAGACAGAGCAGGTTATTTTGTGATTTCTTTAACCTCTGTTATTAGCAAAATCATAGTCAAAGGTAAGTGCTTATATGTGTTTGTATTTCTACGGATAATGACCAGTATCTCAGACCCAGTGGCAGCCAGTGCAGAGGCACATGAGAGCCTAGAAAAAGGGTAGGGCTGAGCAAATCCCTTCTTTTTTTTTCATCTATTCGGATAGGCTAACAATATTTTCCAGTGGCGCAGTATCCTGTAAAAAGGGTTGCACATGCACTGCAGAGAGCCAGATGAGCAAAGTCATCTGATAGTGTCAGCAGGGACTGGAGTCTGAAGGATCATACTTAACTGAAGGCCTTCACATATGCAAGAATCTGCCCATTATTTTTCTCTACAGACATGCAGGGCTTTTCACATCTATGGCTTGTATTTTTCTCTTGTGCTCATGGAGCAGGGTCATCCAGGTTAATATTGCATAATCTTCATTGTTATTCCTTTGTTCTTTTTGTTTTCACTGCTTAGTATCTGCCTTACAATGCACCAAATATTTATGTCATACAGCAAACAATGAACAGAAAACAACAGAGAAACCAATGATGCATCTACAACACTGCTGGCCTCTCCAATCTGCAGAGAGAACTGGCAAAGACAGGCTAGCCTGCAAAGCAGAAAGGCAAAAAAAAATCAGAGGAAGATGTGAAGAGAGTGCTACTCCCAAGGACAATGGTTTGACCCTCACGTAGAACATTTATTTGATACTACTTAGTACTGTGTTGTGTCTTTTTTCAGCCATAAACAGCATACTTAGATGAAGATCATAAAATAAGTTTCTGACACAAACCCTCTTCAGCTGAAAGTGAATGGCTGTTTCATTTTATTCCACATATATGAGCAAAGACCTCAGACGAAGAAGTTGGGGAGATTACATATCTGCTTATCACGAAGTGCATGTCTTCTGGCGTTCTTCCATTAATTTAAACATACTGCCAATAGTCAATAATGAAACATCAATACTTCCACACTAAACCTGACAAATTTACTTACATGCTTCAAATTCAGGGCTGAGAAACAGATGTAAATAATGAAAAATAAATATCCTAATCTCTCAGCCTACCGGTATTTACTGCCTTGCTTGGCTGGCTGGGTTTCAGAGAAGACTGAGACTGAATCAATTACCTAGATGGTCCCCCATAAACTGATGGAAATAAACGGCAAGACCTGAGTCAATAAAACACTGAATGCTACAGAGTATTTCAGCATGCCACAAAATAAAAATATCCAAGGGCATGTCATGATGTTCCTCTGAAGATAGAAGAACGGAATTCTCCAGGATCCAGAAGGGGTTAATGGACTCATTCTAAGCATGCAAGAAAGGGTGTAGCAATACACGAATGCCTTTCATTTCTACCAGACACATCAACCCCTACCCAGCATCCAGTTTCCAGCTGTTATTTGAATCAAAAGAAGGTAAACAACAAAAAGTGTCTGCATGCATCAAGAGAGAAAAAATGTAATCCTTCCTGACCCAGATGCAATCAGACAGTCAACATACAGCATATAAGACTTTTCAGCCTTTCTAGAGTTATCAACTTGGGAGCATTAAAAAAAACCAACAAAAAAACAACACCAAACAAATCAATACCAACCAACCAACAACAACAAAAAAAAATCACCCCTAAACTTTTAAAATTTAAGCTTCAGGGATGTCCCCTGAAACTTACGTACAACCATGTGTAAGACTGACTTTTCCTGAACTCAGCTTCCAAAGTAAACAACATCACGACTCTTCCTTCTCTAACGCTAGCTGGACCAAAATTCCTTAGCTCAGTCAGGTCTCTGCCAAGAAGCATCTGGCAGGCAGTGGAAGTTTGTCAACAAGGCCAGATAATTTCTGGACTTCAGCAAGTCTCTCTTCTAAAAATGTTCACTCTCAAGGTGACTAAATTTTCAAAAACCAGACAAGGTATGTAGCTTCTTAGAGCCATGTGAGCTCCAGTGCTTTGCTAAGCTCTAGCAAATCAAAATTGCTCTCAATGAAGCCTCAATCTGACAAAAATGATCTTCATTACTTTGATAGTTCAGGGCCTGAATGCCCACTTCTTGTCACTGACGCTGACTCAGAGACAGCACCATGAAAATGTTCACGTCACAGTTTTGTAAGATGCAGAAAAGAAAACCGCACTTCTTTTCTCAGCATTTATTGTACTTACAACCCAAGGATCCCTAATCCTTTAGAGGTCTTAACCAAGTCTCACAACACTCGGCAGACAGAAGATAACAAAAAGGGATACAGCTAGGACATGGGACTGACCCCACATCACAGAGGATATCTGTGACAGGTTGAGAGAAGAGTCTAAGTTCTTCTGACTTAAAAATACACATCTGAACTGAAAGAATACTCATTCCTCTGTTTCACGGTGCACTTAAGCAAATATTCTGTTTTACTTTCATGTATTATTACACAGAGTTGGCATGGAAGGCAAGGCACAGAAGAGTGACAGTAGGGAAGATAAACAGAAAAGATAGAAGGCTAGCATAACTTACGGGAGCTGCACTGTTTTTCACCGTGACGCTTGGGGTTGTGGCTCGTAGTGCTCCACTCACACCGTGATAGTATTTGAAGCAGATCTTCGTTTCAGCTGAAAAAGAATTATTTTGGATTAGAAGAATTGCCAAGGAGAAATCGTAGAACTGCTTGCAGCAGATAGACATAACAAGGCTCACTCATAAGGCTGGCAAGTAGCTGGATCGCAAGTGGTCCATCTCTGACTGGTAGGCACAACAGGGTACTGCCTGACTCTGATCTTCTGCTTTACCAGAGCAATATTTACAATTCAATTCCTATGACTTGAAACAGCGTAAATCTCAACCTAAGCACCAGTTACGGCAGGCAGACTTCAGAATATATCAGGATCTTTAAGCTACACTAGGAAAAAGAAAAGTAGGGATAAAGAAATCCTCACTGTTCAGATACATCAAACACGAGCACAGGAAGTGAGAAAACTCTTAGGTCAACTTGACTGCATAATTGCTCGCTGACAGGTTTCACCGAGTTTGTTTTGGTCTTGGTTAGAGCAAGGACATATATCTACACAGATTATCAGCTCATACAGTTATTACATAAAAGCATTTTTCAGCAACAGTGTAGTATCACAGTAGACCTCACCTTAACATATTTCCACTGACCTAGAAATACATGGATTTGGTGAGGAACAGAAACAAGACCGTGATCTTGGGCTTATGGCACTGCTTTTCCCACATACACTGATAGTCAGATAAATGCATCAAGTGAAATCCATTTCAGTAACTGTGTCAAGGCACGAAAGAAGTGAAATCACCTTCTTGTTCAGTAAGGATGTTTTCAGCCAACTTCTCCATTAGACCCTAATTACAAATAAACACCACTTGCTAGGATTCTCCATAATCCAACCCCCTAACTCCCCTGGACTGAGTGACCTGCTGGAGCACATCCTGGCTTCCTACCCACCTACAGGCTTGAGTTTTCCCTCCGAGCAAACTAGGATGTGAACTGGGCTGCTGTGTACCCATACACAATCAGAACACAGCAGGTATGTAACAGATATGAGTGTGCTTAAATGAGCATAGTGTTAACATCTTGCAGTTTGAACAGGGGGGAAATGGAAACCTTCAGCAGCTACACTATGCACAGAACCACAGAATAGCTTGGGTTGGAAAGGACCTTAAGGACCATCCAGTTCCAACCTCCCTGCCATGGGCAGGGTTGCCAACCACTACGTCAGGTTGCCCAGGATCCCATCCAACCTGGCTTTGAATGCCTCCAGCAATGGAGCATCTGCAGCTTCTTCTTCTTCCTGTTCCTGTGCCTCTCCACCCTCTGAGTAAAAAAAAATTCCCCTAAATCTAATCTAAATATCCCCTCTATTGTTTTATAACATATTTTATAAACTTATACTATCTGCCCGTGTAAAAAGTCTGTCTTCCTCCTGATTTTAGGGTCCCTTTAAGTATGGGAAGGCCGCAATGAAGTCTCCCTGGTGCCTTCCCTTCCACAAGCTGAACAAGCCCGGCTCCCTCAAACTTTCTTTGTAAGAGAGGTGCTCCATCCCTCTGATCATCTTTCTGGACACCTTTGAGCGTCTGAAGGTGCTTTTCATCAGGTTCTCCTGGACACAAGTGTCTGCAGATGCCAGCGAAGCCCACTGTAATTATGGTCCCTACATACAAAAATAATAAAGGAATGACAGTGTTTCAATGGACAAGTCACATCAGTGTGAGAAAAGATGAGGCAAAGTGAAGAGCTGGGACCCTGGCCATAAATTACACTGCTGTGACTGCTCTTAGGTAGATCCAAAAAATAACTGTGATTAGGGGGCTGGAGCATGTTCCTGAAGAGGACAGGCTGACTATTCAGCCTGGAGAAGACTGAGGTACGTCACATTAATGCTTATAAACATCTAAAGGGTGAGTGCCAAGAGGATGGGGTGAGGCTCTTTGTAGTGTTACCAGTGACAGGACATGGGACAACAGGCACAGACTGGAACACAGGAAGATCTGTTCAAACAGTTGTTGTAGCTCAGATGGATAAAGACCTCCTGGTATCATCCATGACCCTGGATTACAGAACCAGAAGTGCAGCTGACAGCAGACCTGAGCAAGAGACACCTTGGTTGCACCCAGGAGCAGCAGTTGTTTCATACTGCAGCAAAAAAAGCTAGATGAGCTGGTGGAACTGAAAAACTGCAAGTTCAGATTGAATTTTCATGTTGTAATTTTCTCTGCAGGACTTTTAACAGCTCAGCAGCTAAACCGTTTATTCACTGAGCAGACAGTAAAAGTTGATGATAACACAATAGCTAAAATACACAGTTCTCACCAATTATTCAAATCTTAATTTTTGTCTCCCCTGGAGATTTTTAGCTACAGCTTGCGTGGAACAATGAGAGCTAAAATATAGTGGAACTTTTTTTTTTTTTTTTTTTAATTAACTCACGTAGTTAATAAAATCTAACTTCTGGTAGTAGTCTGTATGAAAATGTTCAGACCCCACAGCAAGAAACTTCACCATAGGTTGACAAGTAGGAAATCAGTTATGGTATATGTTGGGACACTAGGGTTTAAAATTATCTATATAATTAAACTAAAAGAATTACAAAGAGAGAGTGTAAGGAAAGGATATATCTTTCTGTATTTTAATATTACTTTCAAGGACGAAGGTTTACTAAGATAACTGAATATGCATTTAGAAAGAATCTATGTGTGTACTGAAGGTTCCTTTCTCCTGAGTTTCACACAAGTAAATCTCGCAAAACGACATGTGACATCTTTATGTGCAAAAATGTCACCTTTTGAGGTTTTGTTTTTGTTGGTTTTTTTGGTCTGAGAGCCATTTTTTCCAAATAATGTGGTTGGTGCCTTCATTTTCACTTCAGTGGTGTCCTAACATTTTAATCTACCTGAAGATTATTCTTGTACAGAATCACCTTACCCTGAATCACCTCTGAAGGATACATTTGCAAAATAAATACAGACATTCAATGGCTTGGTGTCCCTGCATCTGAAATATAGGCAAGGCAGTGACATAAATTTACCTGAATATTATCCAGCTGGCATTAGAACATAATAAGCAAATGTAAGGCTGTTTGCAATGTAGTCTTGTAGATTAGCTTGTTCTGGAATAAAGAGAACCATTTAACTCTGTCCTGTCATTCAAGCTACACTGCACGGTGCAATGGTATTGTCCTGTTAATCCCAGTATAAATAAAGATGTTATTTTCATATCATTAATTATTAATAGTAACTCACTGGATCAGCTAATGAAGTCATGATGTTAAAGTCATGAAGTAATGAAATTAGATTCTCCTTTCAATTCGCATAAATGGCATTTAGATTGGCAAAATTTCCAAGTGATGAGAAATTTAAAGACACTCAAGAATACATAAGGCTTGGTATCTTCATTACATAAATAAAACAGTCCCCAACTGTATGCTTACATCCACACGTAACTCACGGGTGCAGAAAACGCAAAATAAAAGCCACTAAGATCGAGACATGAACCAGACAGAAGAAGAAGCAGTTCTGTTTCCCTCTTTGTACCGCACTCTACAGGTGACAACCTTTCATAGGTGGGTGCTCATGTGGACATGTCAGGGAGCCAGGACATAGCCTAGCTCCAGGCACCACAGAGATTGCTCCACGTTCACATGCAACTTTGACCAGCTGTGCCAGAGAACTCCTCTGCCATGGAGATTCACCCCTCTCAGGAAAAAAATCCAGTCCATGGAAAACTATTTCTCTATTAAAGGCCTGAGTTATCTCCGTTACCAAACCAGTTTTGTGAACTGCCCACAACATTAACTACCAGCTGAACGTTACTCTTCCTAGCGATACTCTATGCTGCTTCCAATATCATCCAGCAGTTGGAAACAACGCACTCGCTATTAAACTGAAGCGAGAGAAGATAAAGCGTAGCAGGGGCATGTGATGAACTGCAGATGGAGATATTGAGGGTTGAAGGCTTCTAACAGGCGTCCTACCAGCCATATCCACCCTTTCTTGTTTCCTGTCAGTGTTATCATTCCTGTTGGTTCATGTGATACGCGTTAAAGCAGTTCAGTTCTTTCGTTAAACTACAGTTCTCAAAACTGCCCTACATCTCTTCCATTTTTCAAAAATTCATGTGCTTTTGTAACCCTCTGTTCCTCACTAGGGCTTAGCTTGCACTAAATATTGACTTAAGTCAATATGACTCAAATACAGTAAGAAACACTGCCAGGATGAAGCAGTTTCCCTCGTCATATTAAAAAACCAAACCAAACCAACCAACCAAACAAACAAAACAACAAGAAAACAAAAATGAAAACAAAAAAAACCCACACATCTCCAAAGCACGCACACACACACATATACAAAAACTCTCCCCCATCTAAATCAGTGTTTTAAAGAAAATCAGCATACTATTCTTTGGAGAGGCAGGGGGTACAAACATGCTTTATCAGTTGGTATTTGATAGGAGTGTGTGTTACATGAGGCATCTCCATAACGTGGCTGTAATTTCCTCTCATGGCTCGTTTTGTTGACATTCGCTACGCATTTCTGAGCACATCTGTCAGGGAAGGAACGTCAGTCTTCAAAATGTTGTGTTTTTTGTGATCAGTTCCATCTATTACTAAAAGAGCTGTTGTTGCTCTTTTGGGCAAACTTTGTGCATAAAAAATGAGAGGTGTCAAACTTCAGTAATGAAAAGGTAGCTGCCCATGGTGTGTGGCGTGGGAACTGAGCAAATCACATCAGAGAGGAAAGCAATTAAGTTATGAGTCATAAAGTTTTCCTCCAAAAAGATCCAGAAGGAGAGAAAATAAATAAATGATACTGTGCTACAATCAGATCACTCAGAGACCATCTTTCATTACAGGGGCTGCAGCTGTCTCCAAAGCAGAGAAAGAATGGGGGTCAGGGAGTCTCTGCAGAACTGGGACCGAACAGAACAGGGAAGCTGGGAGTGGCTTATGAAAAAAACAGGAGAAGGAGTTACAATGGGAAGTCAAAACAGCCATTAGAGGTGCATCAGTAGCAACCTGAAACCCAGAGCACAAGAGCATGTCCTTCATACTTGCAGCATCAACACTTGCTATTGCTTATTTCTGCCCCGTGTGCCTGTTGTTGCTCCATGCAAACAACTTGCTTGAGAAATCTGCCTCCACAACTGCTTATTCCTCATCCTATACCAGAAAATCTGCCCGTTCCAGGAACTGCCGGTCTGATACGTGATGGTGATAATACAGCCTTCAGGCTGTTCTGCTTCAACTTCCTTCAGCTAGGAACTGCATCTGCTCATAGTGGGTGTTGAATAATACAAACTCCTATGAGATTCTGTAGTCCCCCAGTGTTTGGTGTCTAAAGACAATGACAGTTTTAAATCCAGCAAGGCCTAAACATGGATCACAGAATCAGAGAATCAGAGGATGGCTTGGGTTGGAAGTGACCTCAAGGATCCAATCCCCCTGCCACATGCAGGGTTGCCTATCACAAGATCTAGTACAGATCAGATTTCCTAGAACCCCATCCAACCTGTCCTTGAACACATTCAGGGATAGGGTATCCCCAACCTCTCTGGGCAATCTGTTTCAGCACCTCACCACTCTCAGTAAAAAACTTCCCCCTGACATCTAATCTAAATCTCCCTTCCTTTAGTTTTAAACCATATCCTTTTGTCCAGTCATTATCTACCCTTGTGAAAAGTTGATTTCTCTCATGTTTATAGTTCGTTCAATCCCAGCTGCAGAATTTCTTCAACTTTTCTGACAACCTTTTTCCTGTCCTGTTCTAAAATGGACAATTTGAACACAATTTGAAGTACATCTGAACACAGACTTCCAAAATACTGGGGTTTTTTGTTGTTGTTTGTTTGCTTGTTTGTTTGTTTGTTTGTTGAGAAACTGCAAGATACCAGATTATTATAGTGCTACCATGCAAGAAAGAAAAAGGTACCTGGAGGTAAGTTTAACCAGTACATACTGACAATTTCAAGTATAAAGATGCAAGGAAACTGTAAGATCTGAAAATCAAGTAGTATAACTCCAGGAAACTTATCAAGATCAAATTTCAGTCAAAATATCCAAACTTATCAAGGAGAAGAAATGCAGAGTCAGAATAGTCAAATAACCTTAACTCTGCATCAATACAAGATGTATTACTTGAGTAGAAACAGAAATGTTTGAGAAACAGATCAGATTAGATACACTTCATTTCTTCTGCTGAGTTTTTCTTCTTGGTTTTGTCACAGACTGTTATTTCTTCACAAGGCTGCACATTCATGGCTAAATTTATACTCCCTGTAGCAAGAACGCTGATTATCACATATTATGTCATTAATTCTTTGTTTTGTTACTTGTTATCTGTGGGTACTCTCTATTATTGACTATCACTTCTGTTTCCTCTGCTTGACAATTCCATTTAGCAGCTGCCTGCCTCCAAGAACCACAGAGTCACAGTGTATATCTGTACGCTAATATCTAATGGGAAACAATAAATTCCTCACAGTGGCACAGCATCTTCTGTCCTAGCTTTACTTGTTTGTGCCTCCAGAGTTGCAGGTTCCGTGCTGCACTGATTTTGGATCTAGCCACATGCAGTCTACCTCAATTACTATGCAGTTTGCATGAAGTGATACAAGTCTGCTTACTCACAACTGCACTGGGATTAACTGCTGGTACTCAGTAATTTTTCAGGTGCAGACTCCAAAGCACAAGACAGGTGAAGCCATACCATTTTTACTGTCTGCCTCTCACCATGCCATAGGAACATAAAGGTTACCAGGAGTTCCTACCACAGGAAATATAACAAAATGGTTCTGTGAAGAGCATATAAATCTAATTTCAGTAGACTGCTGCTTATGTACTTGCCTCATAAAAACTGCCCTTTCGGCAAGACTCGCTAATAAAAAATGCTACTGGCTGCTCTAGATGTGTGTTTGTACACTCACTGCCAGCACTTGCATACATTTCTTTGCATAAGCAGGGCTCCTAGCATTGCTTATTACTGAAGTTGGTTGACGTGTTCCATTATAATCCCTGTCTTCAGGTGCCTATATGTTTTCAAAGACACGTACATTCTGAATAAAATTTTGCATGCTGGATGTTTGCCTCAGATCTACAGAGTAGCGTGCCAAGAAAATTTCATGCAGGAATTTGTAGTGGTGAGGTTAAGGGAGCACATTTTTTTTTCACTCGTTAAAGATTTCTGATCTTTTTTACTCCCCATGTTAATTTGGTGCACTAGTGAGTTTACCGAGCATTTATCCTTCAGTATTCATGTAAAGGTACATTAAAGGTTAACTAAGGCGTAAGACTCTCAAAAAAAAAATGTGGTTCAATGTGTTCATTTGAGATGTTTTTGATTTCCCCATCTAAATGCCCAGGAAATCCTTGCTGTGCTGAGCATGTTCCAGGCTGGTGGCAAAACACTTTTTCTGCAATGCAGATCTAACCTCTTTCGGGCTGTGCCCCGTCAGGGTGGCTCTCCTGCATGCAGAAGAATCTTGCTGAGTATGTATGAGGAATCTCGCTGTGCCAAGTAGTGTGCAGGAGGAAAACACAAACCCACTGCAGAAGTGCCCATGTTGAAGGAAGAGATGAAGGTAGCAGAGAGGACTAGGAGTGTGGGTGGGGAAGAAGAAACCAGAATAAAAGCAGGTCTGGGAAGCAAAGAAAATAAAAGTGATTTGTGGTGACCATGGGCTTGAATGAAGCAGGAGCTTAAGAGAGAAGATAGCAGAGCAGTTTCACAGGGAACTGGCAATGGGATTTACTGTCAGTCGGCCAGTTCACATGCCGTCTGGGTGGGAAGAGGTGAGAATGCGTTAGAATTTCACAGCCGTCCAGCAGCCCTTGTGGAATACTACTTCATCATGATCAAGTGCCTCTACCGAAGTCCTGTTCGGGCTGGCATTTAGAGCAACAACTGAAGTCAAAACAGGGCGGAGTAAGACCAAGCTTCCTCAGCTCCCCATTACAGGAAAGGTCAGTACCAGAATGGCACTGCTCAGTCACAGCAGCTGAAGATGCAGAATGCTTTTTAGTAAAAAGGTGTTCTAGCCCTTGTATAGCTAGGAAAAGAATCTGAGGTTTGCACGGGTGCATGTTCTCAGACTGTTACTCAGTTCAAGTTTTAGTGCATGACACAGTCAACAGGATTGAAATTCAGTTTGCTCAGGCAGCTCACATCCTTAAAAATGATCATTTCCTCCTAAAATTATTTTATGAAATATGAGATCAGGAGGAAAAAAAATATATATTAAAAAAAGGTCTCAGCTTTGCCATTCCTGGCACTGAGTCATCTGTCATCTTTCATCCCATTGCAACCAACAAACGATTTACTCCGTATTCATAAAGACAGAGGGCCCAGCCCAGAACAGGCAAGAATTTTATATTATTATTTACAGATAAACCCAGCAGTGCTATCTTATCTGCTTTGCCTTTCATGGACTGGTGTAAGGAAAGAACCGACAGGCACCAACCTGAGTGAGTGAGCTGGGTTGTAACAAGTTATCTGCATTTCATCCAGGGAGAGACAAGCTACTTCAGAGAGACATTTGCAAACAGCAAATTTTAAAAGCTGCACTAACACTGAGACTTTAATGAAATTCTGAAGCCTACAGGCATACAGTGTTTTTATGTAAATCAGCTTAACGATGAGTTAAGATCAGCATTAGCAAGTGAGCAACATAACTGAGAAAAACTTGCAATTATCAAAGCATTTTTAACTGTGCGGTAGTTGAGTCCATAACAACTGGAAACCAAGTCTGCTTTCAGATCTTGAAGTGTTAATTCCGGGTAAAATAAAATACACGGTTACCTATCTATGACAGAGATGACGTAAAACAGATTCTGAAATGCAACAGTTATATCTGCTTAACTTCTGAAATTAATATTTCTGGTTTTAAACTGCTTGTCACTTTGGTTACAACTGACTCAATGATTTTCCTATCAAAATTAATTAGTATAGGAAATATCTCTGTATCTACAGAGTTTTTGCTGTCATTGTTATTTGTTCACACTTTAGCACATTCTGACCAAACAACTCACTCTCCTGTTCCTCCTGCCTAGCCAAGTAACTCAGTTCCCCTTTTTGCTCAACCAGTCAAACAGATTCATTGGTTATGAAGGTTTAAACTTAAACAACAACAAGCTTTTGAAAATAGCATGTGGAGACATGATCCATCAAAGAGGAAGAACGAGCAGAGCTGGGATACCTCTCCTTTCCCTATTCCTATTTACGGCCACTGAGTTGTACCAGATGAAGCAAATCCCTCCCCCTGTCCCAGTGTGACAGTGGCATCCTTTAGGCTTCTAGGTACTACGTCTGCCTCAAGTTAATTGCCTCCTGGAGCAGAAGCCTGTGAACCATCAGCTCCTTGTTTTTATCAGGGCAGCAATATTTTAAGGTCTTAATTGAATACCCATGACTGTATTATGCCTTCAGGCACAGCCTTGAACAAGAGATAATTTATGAACTTCAGAAATATCCCTAGGAAGCCGAGTGCCTCAAACACAGCCCCCTACACCACAACAAGTTTTTATTCCCTTTGATCTTGAAATATGAGTGGAGGAAGCATTGCTGCTGATTAACAGAAGTGGAAAATTGCATCATCATTATGATCAATGATTAGTGTTTAGAAAGATGTAAGCCACAAATTTACCCTATGCCTGCTTTGTGAAGGGAGAAAACAGCACGAGAAAGGACACCTCACAACTCCAAACCCAGCCAAGCACAGATATTAGGGTGGACTCACATTTTTGTTTATGTCAGAGACAGTTTAATTTAAGACACTCGCTACAGCATTTCTTGGGCTGGTCTTTGATCATGTCTGATAAGCGTAACTGAATTTCATGTTAGAAACGGAGCAGCATTCCCTTGTGTCAGTTGTTCACATTTTTCCATGAGAGCTGCCTTTGAAGGTATGTGCGTGCCAAAATTGAACCACTATGGAGCTCACCATTTCCCCACTCCTCCTGCACGTTAAGCCCATTCTGTCACTACTCAGCATACTGTTACAGATGGAAGTCCCATCTATTTGTATTTCTAGGTGCTAAACTTTCTTTAGACACTGTCAGAATGGTTTTCAACAACACTTTATTTGTGTTTAGCAGCCATGTTATGCAGTATTAAAATTCCCAGTGCCTACTCCAACCAGGAGCAATGGAAGTCAATAAAGCACCTGTCATGCACTATCCTACAAAGGTAGGCTTGCAATGAACAAATACAAGTGTTACCAGGCAAATATCTTCTGCACTTGAATGTAAAAGCAGAGCCAGCAGCTTAGCACTGTTACTCACAGTATCACAGTAAAGACTGCTTTTCTTATTCTCATACTTTTATCATACTTCTGAATCAGTATGCACACAGTCCTTGCACATCTGAAGATATTTTTAGCCTAATATTTCCATGACAACGAAGGAAGAATGGTCAATTTGAGAAACTGGCTCAATGAAAACTCAAAATGCTGGGAGAAGAAGCTTCTTAGTGGTCAAATTCTATTAGTCACCCACTACACTAAGCACTTTACTTGCTGCTCCTCCTAATCGTCACATATAAAAACTCACTTGGAGTGATAAATACACAGTATGTTATCATACAATAAAGACTGTTCATTTCTGTTGCAGTATGAACACCTTAATGCAAGCAGGAGACAGCAGAAAACTAATAAGAGATCAAAGTTGGGAGCTCACAATTGTTCTGGGAGCTCCAAGCCTGCTTCTGGCTGCAGGTACAAGGAAGAGTGAGATGCTGCAGTACTCTTAGACTATTAGTAATGCACTGCACTTACCAAGAATGTGATAGCAATTACAACTCACATTTTTGATTTTTCGGGCTCTAATACAAAGCAGAACTATTTTCACAGAATATCGGAAGACAATTATTTGCAAAATTTGGAAGACAAAAATGAAGGCAAGTATTCCAGGCACTGGAAATAAATGAAAGGAAAATGTTACAAGGGAAAAGCCCAACAAATGGCCTGCTCCTCTCCTTTCACCTCAGGGTGACTTGATTTTATTTGAAAGGCATCTAATAGTATGTGGTGAGAGTAAGGACAATTGCACCTGGAACTTACACTTCAGCTCTACTGAGAACAAAAGGCAGTTACAGCTTAGCACTGGGGTAAGAGCTATTGAGACCTTTAGCACACTGGTCCTGGACTCCTGGAGCTGCTCTGCAAACATTTTATTCCTTTCACATTACTTTTCTCAACTTTCCAACACTGAACAGTATTAAACAATAAATAAATCTATCACTAAATACCTGTTTCATTATTAAACACAAGTGTGAGGCGAATAGCCCTGCACTATAATTACCAAATGAGCAAAGTTTCCTGAAGGTGTTATTCTGAAAAACAGCACTGTGCAAGGTCTTTTCTTGCTATGCTGAGCCTTACCTGCGAAGGTCCAGTAAGCTTTAACTAAACAGACTTCTGTGTCTTCACAACAGAGAGCAATTCTCTTGTTTACACATCCAAAGCACTTATAGGGTTCATCCACTCAGAACCCTGAACTTTTAATAAAAGCTGCATGTCAGCTACACTGCTGTGGTGTAGCTTTTTTCTCTCCTCCTTCCTTAGTCTTGGAAAGACTTTGTTTTAGAGCAGCAGGGCCTATCCTCCTTCTTTCTGCTGAGAAACTGCAGGCAGAAAAAAAGCGCTCACATCCTTCAGCACTCACAGACTTGTAGTCCACAATGGGTACAAGGGATAAAAACTTGGCCTCCGCCTTTTAGAGCAATGCTGCCGGAATTCCACTCCTAAGCTCGAGAGGGATGGCAATATGCGTGGTGGCATATGCAGGGTCAGGTAGATTTACTCTTTCCAGTGAGGGCTCGTAAAGGAAAAGCAAATTTGAAACTCAGATTACCTGGAGGCACACAGGATATTTGTCTACATGACACACAACCCCTTCTGTAGATTTCTTCTTTCTCTGCAACCGTACAACCCTCACCAATTAGAGGATCTCAGATGCTGACAGCCTACAAAACATTTTGCAGAGAAAAGCCTTTGGCATTCTAGCTTCACACACACTAATCAGTCTCCTTATCATGGTTTCTCTTTCTGTGTCAGCTCACATACTGTCTGCCTGTGGCCACACCCTGCAAGTTTCAAAATCACTGCTGCTTTACATGATGTGTGCATTTGCCACCACCTCTGCGAGGGACAGGAAAAGAGAGTAGGACCCACAGATGACTCAGAGGTGAAGGATTTGTGCAGTACTCCCTCTGTTCCTCCTTTCACAAGTGAAGCTGCTCAGGTCCCTATTTAGAAGGAAAGATAGAGCATCACATCTAGTTCACTTTCTAGGAACTATGATTGTGCTCTACACACAGTTTTATACATTTGTATGCCATTAACAACACCAGTAACTGCCAGTGAGCTTGGTCCTGAGACTCAGCATGCAAAACTCTTTTTCAGGTAAGCAATTTACAGGCAGATCTGCCTAGCAGGAATATGCTGAGTTGTGCCATCTTCTTTTGATTGTAGCTGCATTCACAGATAAGAGATTCTGGAACGTAGTATTGAGCTTCTCTGCTCTCTTCATAAAGACGAGGACAGGCTCATCAAACACTGCTGCTGTTCTGCAGCTTGCCCATACAGTAATCTTCTACAGGAGCACATTTTGACTTTGTCAATTCACTTTACAACTCTTAGACTTTAGAAGCACAAAGCATGCAACTTGGTGCATTTGGTCGAGCCACTCTGATGTGATGGATTTCTTCTGACTTGACACAGCCCCATACGTGGCTGCTCACCCATCCAGGAAACTCTTACTCAGAAAGGCATTTTGTTTAGCTGTTGCTGCTATGGTGCCTATTGTTAATTTCCCAGGGAATTTATACGACAAGGCACAAACTATTAAGAAAGTGCAAAGAAGGCCACGTTATACCTGTCATTATTTTTCACCTTAGAGCCCTATCTGAAAGCTGTTATTGTGACAACTAATTTTTTTCTTTTTAAAATATCAACTTCTGTTCACCACCCGTCTGCAATGTAATAACTGGAGAATAAGACTGCTGCAATCACAAAATGAAACACAGCTTTCCAAAAGCCAGCAATTTCAAAGTATCCTACTTGATACCAATAAGTAAAGGGGACAACGAATGGGTTACACCGTGTTAAAAAATCCTGGCTGAAAAAAGATCAGTGAACCTAATGATGGGAGCACTGGACAACTGCACTATGTTTTCATGCAATAAACTTATGTAACTGTGGGGAAAAAAAAATCACTGTGAACCAGATACTACATTTGTGCAGGTAAAAAAAAAAAACATAATGATATACATGATATAATTGCAATACTACATTTAAACGATCAAGGGGACAAAGAATTGTAAGCAGCATGAGTGAGAGACTGCGGAATTACAAAGGTTTACTCCCTAGCAAAATACATCAAGATGTACACGGGGGGACTGGAAAGAAATGGTCTTTAAATCACTGTTAGTTCCTATTGATTAAAAACTGCTATACAGACAGCAGCATGTCAGTCACTTGAAGACATCTGCCAGGTGGCCGTTGCTTTCTCTCTGGCTTTGTACTTTCATGCTTGGACCCACAGTGAACGTCACAGATGTTTGCTTCACTGGCTGGCACTGACATTTGCAAGCCTTCAGAGCTGCTGCTCTGACAGCAGTAACTCCCAGCTTGCTCAAGCCTATCCAAGCTGAAATTGCTGCAGTCACACAAACAAGTGACACACAAGAAACACTGTTTTATTTTTTTACAGTTAAAGACTCAGGTCTCAAAACACAGCACACTCAGCTCCCACGGAGTTTGCTGCGCTGTGAAAAGGAACCCCTAATGCAAATCCTCAATAGCTCGAGCAAGATCTAACAGATGTTACGTGACAACACACAGTGGGACAGCTACACAGTCCAGACTGCAGATAACCTAGGCTATTTTTAAAACACTTTTTCAGAAATAAGCTTGCAGAGAACCTATGAAAAATCAAAAGCAGAGGCAAAGGACATCTGAAAAAAAAAAAAAAAAAGGAAGAATTAACAGAGGAGGATTTTAGAGTAAATGTGCTTCAAATCACCTGCACATTCACAACATCTACTGTTGCTGATCTGTGGCCAAGTATATACTGTATATCAGCTCTCCCCCAAACTCTGACAGTTACATATATAGATTTAAAGTGCCAAATTTTCAAAGTTGACATTTGCATTCATACCTGCTACAGCCACAAGAAAGTGATTCTAAACCTTTGCATGTCTGTATGCAACATTGCAAAAGGAAAATAATGTGGCTCTTCCCTGCAGTCTGGAAGACAGGACATCCATCTGCTGCCTACACCTGGGGTAAAGCTGGAAATCCTGGGCATCCTGCAGAACCTGGGCCACTGCTTTACTACCTCTAGCAGAAATGCATGGAGTATTCAGCATGTGGGACAAAACGCACTGATGAAAGGAAATCTGGGTTATCTTTGAACTTCTTTGAACCTGCAGCCCAGTCCAAAGGAGATAAGAATGTCAGTGAGACAAATCCTCTCATGAAGTGGTTTTCATAATAGTGGGGCTGTTCTTTGGTCACAGGAGGAAAGAGTGGTCTTCTGTAAAGCAGTGTTCAAGAGGACACTCAGTACAAACCCTAACAAAGCTCATTAGCATCCAGGAGTATCTAGCTCAGCAGCACTTCAATTCCTAACAGGTGTATGTTAAGGCTGCTGAACCTGTCTCTACAGAGGTAAGGCACCACATGCATGCTTCTGTACTGACCTGAAGGGATTGAATCAAGCAGGTCATCAGAGGATTTAGCTCTACTTATTACTTAAGCTGCTGTCAGTCAAGTCACACTGAAATTGAAAAGTGCATTACAAATTTCTTTCAAAGCATTTGTTTGTTCAGATGTTCCCTACACCAGTTTTCTCTTAAATCACAGACAGCTTTGTGCCTCCTGGGCTGTAAGCCTGCCCCTCCCAGAATTAAAAAGCCAGCACGGCATTCAGTCCTGCACTTTGGCACCTTAGTCTGCAATCACAAAGGAAGGAATGGAAAGCCGGACTGAAAGGTGCTGGTCTAACTGGCAGTCTGGAGGTGCCTAGACAGGCACACACAGGAAGGTAGAGGACCCTCTTTGTGGGAGGACAGCTCTTCCAGCATGCAAACCATCACTGAAAATTAACGCAGTTACAGCATGAACAGGCAGAAACACAGAAGGCAATGCAGATTCCTGAACCAAACAGTTCTGTTGATCTGCTGGTGGGGGTTCACCAGCTCCAGGGGAGCTGTCTCCCACCTGCAGAATTTGCAAGCTGCACTCTTGGAATGAATTCCCTTCACTGCGGTGCTCAAACGCATGCCTGTGCCACCGTCCATCTAGCTGTCACAATTCTGCAACTTAAATAGTCTAAAACACAACTCATGCTGCCAAAGTCATACAAACATATTTGCAGGGAACATGCTTTAGTTCACTCACCAGGTCAAAAAGAATCTATATTAAGAAAGTACAGTAAAGCGTGGGGTTTTATTGAAAGTATTTTTTCGTAGTAACCGTCATCATCAAACATGTCTTTTCAGCAGCATTGAGAATAGAAAAACAAAGGTTCTTCTTTCCCGTATTACCTCCAGGAAGTTCGGTCTGAAAAGCAAATACTCAAACTCTCAGCTGCTGTGAACTGGCATTGCTTCCTGCTAATGAATCCGTACTTGTTCATGCACGTAATCTACTGTGTTTCAAAAAGAGGTCCCCTACTTGCATGTCTGCATTCCAGACCTGTAGTCTCAAACAGACTGTGAGGATGCACACATTCATCTCCCAGCTAAGGAGCACATAAGCTGTGCGTTTTCACAGAGGTCTTCAGAAAAAGCATATGCACACGGTCCCCTTGAATGATGCTGCCGCAGACATCCAGCTGCTGGCTGCTATACTAAGAATCCAGAACAGGTAAATGCATTTCCAGTATTGTTTTAAAGTTTATCCAGTTCAGTTTTCCACCTTCTTGTTGCCTTGCGAAATAAACCTACCATAGAGTCACTGTTACAGCCTCGAGGACTTACCTGAAGATATTTTGTTGGCAGATACTTGTTTGAGTCAGCTGCAAGTGTACAGCAATCTTTGTCAGCCTTGACAAGCCATGGTTTCCAAAACAAAAGGTTTTTCAAGGACTAAGTATTTATAGTCCACAGTGTCAAAACAACAACAACAACAAAAATCCTGCTAAATTTGTTTTTAATTTATTATAGCATCTGAACTATTGGCTGCTTGCATGCTAGCTGCTAATAACCTGATTCATCTCTTGTTACAGACAACAGAAAAATTCCAACTGATTTCAGTAGATGGAGACCATAACCACCTCTTATTTTCCTTCCAAAATAGTCACCCAAGCCGTAATTTGTTCATTTCACAACCATACATCACTCCGTCCTTCTCCAAAATATTTCTAAACTTCATGTAGCATTTCTGTTTGAAATAAACCTCCTGCATGCACTACCAGCCAGATTATGTGCTCCACAGTTCATATTACACGCAGGTCAGCTAAATCATTTATATGTGCCAAAGATATATTATTTAGCACTTACATGTATCACAAAAGCAACAAATTTATGAATTTTAGAAAAAGAAATCTTATAAAGCAAAATAAGCTTCTATTTTCCAAACCGTACAAAATCTAAATGGGCTAGTTCAGAAGCAGAAAATTTATCTTTGTGCATATTATATACTTATAGTATATACTGTAAGGCTTCCACTGAGTCATTTTCTAACAGAAGCACAATATGCGAGCTTTTATCTATCATAGTAGTTCAGCACATTCTGTAGAGAAGCAGAAATTACATACAGAGGTTCCTGGTTGCAGTATAAAGGCTGTGCTGGGAGGTCATTATTAACCCAGGGTTCAGGGTTTCACAGCTCAGACATGAAACACCCATGTACCGGTTTTAATTTCAAATTTCATTTCTGAAGCGATTTGTTTAGTTATTTTTCCTTGTTGTTAAAGTGCAAAGAGAAAAAGAGAATTGTCAAATTTTCATGCTTCTCTATGAATGTACAACTAGAGGAATTTATAATTTTAGATCAGCAAATTCTGATAAGTTTTGGTGAAATCCCTATCCTTTTAAAATTAATAGCTAGTTCTCCTGACTTCAGTAGAGAAGGAATTTCAATCTCTAAATACTGTTCAGATCCTGCTGTCCATGGGGCTGCTCTACAGGGACAAATGCCTTCTCCCATTTAACGTATGCTCTTCTTAAGGCTGTTCTGGTTGTAACATAATGCAAAATAGCTCAAACACCACTGAAACACACAAAACAGCAGCTTGAATACATATGAACATGCCCTCTGCATTAGAACACGATTAGTAAAAAAAAAAACATCTTTCAGCTAAATGCAGTCCCACACCTGAGCCCCACACCCTCTCAAATCTCTGGGTAACATGACCTGAAGCAACCCTGTATTTACTTTCCATCAGCCAGCCTCCTCACAGGCAAAGGCTGTCAGAAATAGCACCCAAAAATGAACTAAGCTACCCGGATTGCTGAAATTGATGACAAGGACCAGGGATCAAATGGTGCCTCCAGAAATGGTGTGGGAATGAGAGGCTGCTTCTGGCAGAGGCAGCAAGGACAATGGAAGGGGAGCAAGGTCTTAAATACCACAGATGACTCTGCTGTGGTTGTCTCTGAGCTGCGCCTGAATCCAGAAGTGTGCTAAGTACAGAATATTGCATATTTACATATGTAAATCCAGAAATCTTAGGCAAGCTATGGGAAGGAAACAGTCCTATCTCTCCATGGGATGTATCAGCTTGCGCTAGTTCCCAGAGCTTTCTAGAGTAATCCAGGTTATAAAGTGATTTCAGTAGTGCTTAAAAGGGTGTTCAGTAGGTTGGACAAACACCTAGTTAGTGAAGAGACAAACCAAGACTCTGAAATCTCTATAGGCCCCTGAAACACACTGAGGTGTTCCCACCTGTAGACTTATTTTAAGGGATTTGAGAAAGAGAAGGAGAACTGTAGTCACATACCATAATCCTGCGTGGCCTGTGCTAGACCTATACTGCAGCGTTAAAATTGCTGTGTGCAGAACGATTCTTGTAGGCAGAGGCAGGAGAAAGAGATGTGCACGAGACCTTCTCTTCACAAAAGCAACTTCCCTAAATGTTCTGCCTGCTGGGTTGAGAACTGAGAGTCCTTGCCATGAGCTGCTGGCCCCTCTACTGCAAAAAAATGATACACTTCAGTTGTATAAATGTGCCTGTTCTCTTTGTTTTCACACTCCCTGCTTTCCATGTCTTGTACTGCTGTTAATCAGAAGTCTCTGTCTGGGGGAACACTGCTGGTAAGTTACAACATCCACAGGTAAATTCTGATTTTTTTGGAGTTCTCCAAGGGATGGCAAACATTATCCATGCAAAAGGAAAGGGTCAGGAGAAAAATGTAAGCTATAGCCAAAAAAAGGCCATATTTGAAAATGAAATAAGACTTGTTCCAGTGTGAGGGCAGACAACACTAAAAAAGGTCACCCAAAGGGAAACTTTATTCTTGAAGATATTCAAAACCTTTCTAGGAGATTTCTTGAACAATCTGCTCTAACTGGACCTGCCTTGAACAGACGACCTCCAGAGGCCCATTGCACCCAAAGCTATTCTATGACCGCATTCACAGCTTCCTTACAGTGTAAAGGGATCTGTAAAAGGAAACAAGATTATCAGTATATGCAACCTAATCACATAAAGCTGCCTTAATATGGCCCCTGAGTGAGAAGGCTTCAGACTTGTGGCTGTTATTCGCAGGGATTAGACAAGAGCTGCAAGTGAGCTGTGACAGCTCATCTCACATAAGTAAACACCTCCCTATGCCTCTGCTTCCTACCATCTGAGAAATGAAGAAATACCTGGTAGGTGCACAGGTCCCTCCACCAGATAGAAGGGTCTTGAATAAATACCACTTTCTGCTCTTAAGAGGTCTCACTGCAGCAGCTGCTTTTGACAGAGGAGACTTGTAAAAAATCCGTAGGCAACTTTTAAAGAGAGAACGCGTAATGAAATCAGTATTGATAATTTAATGAAAGGGGAAGAACAGAAAAAAAAACACTGTTATGGAGATTTAATTAGGAAACAAATTCATTTTAAGAAACAAGCGTCTATTTCCAGATTATTTTTTCTAATAAAAACTTGAAGCACTGATAAATGGGAGGAAATTACATTTGCTGTTAACGTGGTAAGGTGAACATCCAAAGAATTGCAAAGGTCAGAGGATAGGTTAGAAGTACAAAACACTATTCTGAGTTTCTCAAGAACCTATAACCAATATTAAAGACCTTTCAAAAAATGGTTCTGCCGTGCAAAAGTGTTCAAAATCAGGAGGGAGACAGTAACTCATCCATGCTGACTTCCTGCTCACTGAGTAAGTCATTCTGGATAGAAAAAAGTACTCTCGGCACCTGGGATTCCTATAGCAGGAATCCTGGATGCCAGGAGTAATATACGGCTAGAATCACTAGGTGGTTAGCAAAAAAAAAAGGCAAATACCAAAAGGCTCCCTGCACTACCTCATAGATAGAATTCTGCTTTCTTCCAGCAGGTAAAACCCTCATGGAAGGTCAAAGACGATTTCGAGTCTACTAAAATTGCCCTAATACCATGTGTAAGTTGGATAAATGTTGCTGTAACCACTACAAGGCACAAGGGACTCTGCAGCTGGTAAAAACTAGGCAATGACACAGCAGAGCTACAATCAAATTTTGATATTACGTGAAGAGATTTATCCCATTTTATACTGTGTCACAATGGTCATTTAAGAAGAGCCCTTCAGATGTTACACCATTGCAGAAAGATATAGAAGAGCCTTTCAACAGATGAGAAGAAAGTTCATTACTTCCATAAAATTAGAAAAATGCTTTTTTTTAGTATTAAAGAATTCCAGGTTTTGTTGTGGTTAATTATTTAAATGGTTAAATTTAACAGGATTAATAATATATATCCGTAAAATCTACCAAAATTATAAATGGTAAATTATTGACAGTGATCTATTCTAAAGAATCTTGTCTTGTCTGGACCTGGGCTCTCTGTGTATGGTTGCATATGAAAGGTGTTGAGCTTGATGGAACACAGTTGCCATGTGCGAGCAGCTCTTACTGATTTCAGTGGGAATTTATTGGCTTGTAGCAGCTTCAGAAACATGTCCAATGGAGGTATTCAAAGGGAGAGCATGGGGCCCTATACAAAAGAGAGGGAATCTATCTTTTGAACATGCGCAATTCCACCAAATTCCCATATGGCACCATCTAACAGAGGCTTGCCAGTATTATTTCACACTGGCAAAGACTGATTCGTGAATCAGAGATGACATTGTAATCTCTTGCTATAAGCAGCAGAATGATTAACAATCGCAAAATATTACCTAAGTTATACGGATCCATTTAAATAAACTTTGAGATTATTTCAGCAGCCAATCTGTGGAATACTAACATGCAAAGTTCAAAGAATCAAAGCAATATCTCTTAGGCATTGTTCAGATACTAAATGAGAATGATCCAATTGCTAGCCACACTGCTGCATTTCGAGACACCCTCTTCATTGCTTCAAGTATACACCTAGACAATACAGAAGTTAAAGGAAAAAAATGCATTGTATGCATGAGTTTTGAAGCTAAAGCAAGCACAATGTGTCTGAGGATATCACTGATGCGATTTATGTGATTTGAAGAGCAAAATAAACATTTATGTGAAACACTGTTTTCAAACTTCAGCACCTACAGTTGGACTCCTGAAGCCCCAAAATAAGCATGTGCTATTCCCTGTGGCATTATGCCAAGCACCTACCTTCTATCTCCAGTGGGACTTAGAGAAAATGAAGCAGAGCAAATCAGAAGTTACAGCTGCCCACAGATTTTAACACAGGGGCATGGAAAGCCCAGGGCATTCCCAGCTCCTGGTAAGATTTGAAGTGAGAATTCTTCCAAGGAACGCACAGTCTCTTTTCAATTTCCTGGCAGTAGCTGAACTGCTGCCTATCCCCATCCCTACCTGTTTCTTGCGAAGGGTGCTAACGACAAGCTCACAGCAAGACAAACACCCACTTGGAAAGAGTGAACTATGGCGATGAAAGAAATAACACTATAAATGAAGGAGAAGAGAACAGAAAAAGGCTGTATTTTTTTGCCCTCTTACTGCCCTATTATTAACTATCTTCCACCCAAGGTCTGAAATCATAGGGTATTGCATCTTCCCAACAGGAGGTACACAGAGTGCCTCAGGTGATACCTTGCACTAGCTTGCAAGTGGGGCCCAGGCCTCTTTGCTACACTCTTTCTGCTTATCAGGTCATTGAGAAGCAACAATATTGGCATCGTACTCTGTTTTACCGAGTTCACTGAGCTCCAGGTGTTCAACACCAGGTAGATCTAGTGGTGGAACTTGCTGCCTGTTGGGGTCACCTGGCAGCACCAGGACAGCAGCACCGTTCTGCCTACATATGAGACAAGGCAAGCTGCAGGGAAATAACAAGGTGGAAAGCAGTTCAGTCTTATGCTCGGTGGGTGAAGCGACCTGATGGGCCTTTGCTACAGGCCGAGGATCAGCTAGGCAAAAGTTGGGCTGTCAGACTGCAAGGGAAATTAGTGCTGTCCCTCACCCTCACAACATCTGGGAAGGTAAAAAAAAAAACAAGTAGATCCAATGTATCCACAGCTGTCTTAAAAAAAGAGAAAACAGAAAAGAACGGAAAAATTCTAGCTCTTTCAGTACTACCTTTTGTCAGGCTTATTACAGAAAGCTATAACAGCCCTACTGACACCCTCTCCTCTTTACAGAAGAATGGGCTCCAGAAGTTACGATCTTTAAAGAACAAAGGGAAGAAAAATGCACTATGTAGTCGTGCACATTTATTTTCAGAGTACAACTTTTAAGTAATTCCCAATAGTGCAGACTGCAAACAGACTAGAGATGGCCTCAAATAGCAGATGAGACACTATGCAGGGAGTGTGGAAACTGAAGTCTTATCTGCAGTTGCAGCTCTTGCACTGGCCGGTCACTTCTTCACTCCATTCCTCTTCTTCCACCTCTCACCTTTAAATCAATCTTCACTTTTTCAACTTTGAAACCTTGCCTTCAAACATTTGTGCTGAACTTAATGCCTTCAAAACCCTGGCCTAAGCTATTACAGAGAGGAAGTACCTCAGCAAATAGGAAAGGATTAAGATCTGCTCTTCACAGGAGACACTAGACATTACTGTATTTGAAAACAACAGCAAAAGTCACCTGAAAGTTAACAAACAAGAATAAATCTGTTGGACCCAAATGCTCCACAACTCAGTGTAATTAGCACTAGAATTGTGATTAAATGTCACTGCCATTCTTCACAATTGCCTCCAGAAACAGAAGGTGTTCAGTCTTGTATGCACCGGTAGAATGGCTGTGCTTCTTCAGGGTAAAGCAGCTGACACATTAAGCTGTGGTCTCAGTTACTGGCAACTACAGCTCTGTGAAGGAACGCTTGCTCTGACTTCAGCATGCCTAGGATGAAGCGCTCTTCATCATTTAAAGCTTTCCAGTTCACCCTGGCAGAACTTACTGCCAGCATAACCAAGCGCTCACTTCAGTCTCAGCTTTAAGCACGTAGAGATTTTGTTAATTTCTTTAAGAACTGCAATGGAAAGCAGAAAGCAGGCAGCATGTGACCAGCCAGGTTGTCCCAGACTAGTGTCACCAAGCACATATGCTGCAACACAAGCATCCACTTCCCCTTCCACAAATAAACAGTCCCCAACTCCACAGTACAAACAAAATATGTCTAAGTGTCAAAAAACGCTGCGGAAACTGAGAGAAAGATGGAGGAAAACCTGATTTGTAAAGTTGCACAGTTATGCTACCACAGGTTGATCAAGTAGGAAGCTGAGAAATAGCTGTCTCCTGTCTTCCTATCTTATGGGGATTGACCTGTACTTCCATTCATGATAGGTTGCTGGCTACAATCCTGGCACTGAAGGACACTGTAAGATTAAAAAACAAAACAAAAAACACAAATAGAAAATGATGGTAAAGATGAAAGGGCTCATCAAAGGACACAAAGCAAAGGGTTCTTGAGGAATCACAGCAGCTCTGAGCTGGGAAATGCCTTCAGTCAGGATCAGACAGTTCTCCTCTCCCAAAGATAAGCCTCAAAGGTAAGTATTAAATCACTACAGGGCTATTGGGATGAGAAAATATGAAAGAGGAATATAAAGAGTGCTATGTGTATATAAGGTGGAAAATAACCACAAAGTATTGAAAAGACTAGTATATGTGCAAGGGGAGATACAAACAGTAAATGTGCCCTTTTAGATACAAATCTCTTTTTTTTCTCTGATACCTCTAACTATTCTGCTATTTAGTTTTATTAACATCACTGAAGATGATACTTTTGCGTTGCTTCGGTTTTATCATCTGTGATCTCCTTAAGCTTAAAGTCCAATTTACTCACACATACTTTCACCAGTGAAGTTTACATGACTCGAGATAGAAAAATTTTAAAAAGGCTTCAGCTTCATTACAGCATTTGTTACTATGACTGCATATCATTTATTTGGAAACCTTTAAGGCTGCTACATCCTTCAGTTATTTGTACTTCAAAAATGGCCTGTAAATCATCTGCATAAGAGAGATTTTCTTGAAGGAGACACAGATAAAAGGGCTGATTGCATACCAGTTTTGGGCTCATCTTTATGTTCATATTCCATAAATACACACATGCGTAGCACATACTGACCATAACCCAGTACATTATTTTCCCTTGATTACTTTTTACCTTCAAGTATACCAGAATCTCTCAGAACTCAAACTTATTTAGTTGAATGCCTTTTTTTACCATGAAATCCCAATTAATTCTCATGTCCAATAGGAATAAGCAACTATTAATCTGATCTTTGAAAGGTCTGTCATATGTTTTTGATAAAAATGCAGCAACAACAGTAATAAATGTAAACAGTCAAGTACTGAATAAGCTTCCACATTTGGAAACTGTTTTCTTGGCTGATAAAATGACCTGCTGAAAGTCCTGTGGGTTAACAGAGGTTGCAGGTATTTGACTATCTTCAATGCAATTCTGAATTGTGTCAAAAATTTTATCATAAGGAGGAAGATTTCTGTTGTGTTAATCTACCACCAGAAAGAAAACATCTCCCAGTCATTCGGGCCTCCACCTTACCCCTAATCCAGGTCCCAGATCATTGCATGCAGATTAGATGGCAGTTTTCTGCCAAATAGAAATGGTATCTCAATAGAGGTTTTAAATTTAATGTCTTCAAGTTACATAGTTACAATGCCATATTTTATTTGCTTGTTAATTTTCAAGAATGAAGGAAAGAAACAATAACTCTACTGGGGAACATTCTGAACAAAACACTTTCAAATATATTATATAAGCCTACTGATTGAAAATACAGAATATTTATGTGTATATACTAGACTTCACTCTTAAAACTTCGCTTTTCATATTAATGGGGATTTCAGTTCTGCAAATCAGCCTATCTTTAATACCTGTGATTTTCAAGTTCACTCAAATACCTCTTCAGTAAGAAAAATCATTCAGAAATGTCCATTAAATTCTTTACTTCAAGTGGCTGGAAACTGCATAATGGTAATTTTCCCAAATGTTGTTGAAAGGCACCCAGTGGGGTATACTAAAGACTAACTGTTGGCAAAAGAAAAGCTTGGACTTCTGAGGTTGGACAGAATGATTCCCATTATCCCTCAATAGGACAGAAACATTACCAGCACTGTGAAATCTTCATACATTCCAAGAACAGATACCAAACTGGTGTGTCTTAAGGTTCTGAGAACTTATAATTTAAAGTTGTGTAAGACTGATTCTTCATTTGGCCATGTTATGATTTACCCTTTATCACTGTACCTGCCAGCTACGATGGGCCAAACACTGCAGTGTATACCGTAACCTTTTCTAAAGCACTGTGTAGTTGATAAACTGCCAGTGCTGACTCACAACGAATACCAAAGTACACATATTTCATGGCAAAAGTAAACTCAGAAATGCAGGGCTACCTTTGTAAGTGAGAGCTACTCTGTTTTATAGAGAATGAATACTAAGCAATACTAAGCATTCCAATCAATACTGAGTTAAAGGTAATATGACATTATGCATAGAAAAACAACACAGACAATAAATTGCTGGGTCTTAGCTATTTGTTATATCCTTTGACCTCTAGTAAATAAAAAAACTAAGTCAGAAAGTGCTTCAGCAACATATCGACAGAAACTAACAATACTCCAGCTGGGGGACTCATTAACACTTACTTACTTATCTTCACGTGCCTTTCCAAATCAACATCACTGGCTATTTTTAGAGACAGAATACCATGTCAGGTTAACTTTTGACCAACATGGCAATTCTTATACTACTGAACATATTTTTGTCCCCAAGGTTGCTTCTGAAAAAAAAGGCAGGTTTCTAAAAGGAGATTGATTTTGACAATCAGTATCTTTCTGATTCCTGAAAATGTCACCACATTCATGTGCTGTGCCAACATAAAAGTAAAATGCAATCTCAGTCTAAAAAAGAAAAGTCTGAAAGAAGGTCGTCTACACAGTTGTCTTTGAATAAAAGTACAGAAAATCATCAGACACTGCAGTTTTTAACATGTTTAATCAGCCCCAGAGCTGTGTAAATTCCTACATAATTCTCAGCAATGAGTAGGAACTCTAAAACTTGCCTTTATATAAATATGATTCATATGCATCAACATTTTTCACTGCGTTCACTTCTCATTTCAGTAGTCAAGCAGCTCTAAGCGTATCTACATGTGCAACTATTTACTACTTCCTACTTCAGTTTCTTCTATTTTAATTCTGGACAGGACAATAATTCGTCCTTGATGGCTGGACTGGTACATAATCTCAGGGCTGAGATTCACAGTTTAATGTTGGCAGCATAACAAATTACCAAGAGGCAGCAACTCATCAAGCGTGAGCTCCCTGCCTACAGTGTAGTATGACTTACTTTTAAGTGTCAGTGAGGGATGGCTATGCCAAGCTGTGTTTTCTCATCTCAGAGCAGGTGAAGAATGTACACAAAATCAATTAACAACAGTTACTATTTCTCAGTTAACAGAGACAACTTATTATGCTGCCATAATTCCTTGTGCACTTGAGTCCTTACCCACCTGAAGAGACTTAAGTATTTCTCACACTGACTCTTTTCTCCTCTGCTGTGGATTAGGAAAGAAAGCTATCAGCAGCCTAGTAACACTTCGGTCTTTTATCAATAAACTGAGACACTAAGGCCTCTTCAAAACCCTATTCTACAATATTTCATCTCCTCCCCACACTTCTTTAACGGTTTAAAGTAAGCAAGATCAGTTTCACAGATTGATAACTGTTAAGATCAAAGCAGCAGTTGCAAATTAATCTTATTTTAAAGGTTAGATCCTATGAAGTAGTTCTGCTCTAAAACTAGCACAACTAAAATCAATGTTCTTGTATATTAAACAATCTCCCAGGAACGTATTTTTCAAAATATAGGATGAAAACTTTCATATCATGCCTTGTATCCAGACGTACAATTTAAATAGTTTCCATTGATTCTTTAAGAATATTCTCAATTTAACTTAAAACTGTGAATTACAGACCATTAGCAATAGCTTCATACTGAGAAGAGAGAATCTGTTTCTAACACTGAATTTCTGTAAAATGTGTGCATGTTGCATCCTTCTTTATGCTTGAGGTCAAAGTCAGAGACAAATGTAATCGAGTATAATTCATATACTTTCTAACTCTTTTAGAATTTAGGTTAAGTCAAAGATTCCATTGATGGCCCTTAAATTCAGACAGTCTTAACGTTACACCTGACTACCACGCAATTTAGATATGCTCACACGACTCCAAATTTTGCTCAGCAGGTGTAGGGCAAATAACCCCCAGAAATAGCACCCAGAAGAAATAGTGCCAAAGCTGATGTATTTTTGATAGGCTTAGGTAGATGGCATACAGATAGTTAATAAGAAAATTAATAAGAAAAGAGTGGCTCACCTTTGAAGATGGTTGAGGCTCACCAAAAACTCCACTAGAGAGGGATCTCCCACCAGAGATCCTTCCCTGGTGGTGGTCAGCCCTTAAATGGGGTCTTGGGAGAGGTGGAGTCAAACTCCACCCCTTCCAATCACACTCACTTGTGCCCCTGCGCTGACCCAGTGCTCGCCTCAGGTGATCAATCAGTGGTTCAGGCCGTGATTCAACAGTTCCCATACAGCAGGCTAAGGTGGATCACTGAAAACATTCAGCACAACTGAAAAAGTGCAACTGTTGAACGCTAGACTTCTTCACATTTGACTCCTTAAGGATAACTATAGCCATTTCCCCTGGATATTTTCTATAAATCTCAGTCCGGTCTTTTCAGTGGCTAATTTCTGCTCACCAAAGAAAAGCATACATTTTTGGGGGGAAATCTGAGACCACAAATTCCATTCACACTAGTGCACAGTAATGATTGAGCTGTCTTTCAGTCAGGGACATGGGATGACAAAGTCTGGAAATGTTGTTCACTTGCCGTAGAGAGTACATAGTTCTTTGGACAAGTGAGTTCAATGTCCATGCATTTTGACCATTAAGGGAGGATTGAGGGGTGGAAAAGTGTTACACTGCATTGCATCAGACACCCTGGGTAATACAGGAATACAGTGAGGAACAATTAATTTGATATCACTGTAATTCTATCAAACTGTAACAACAAGCATTTACAGCAAGTCTAGACAATGACCAGAACTGAATCCTTTTTTGATTTCTGAATCTGTTCCAATCTGGTGGACCTACCATGAGGTTTTCCTAATAAAGACTGTGTTAATCTTCCAGAAATGAGATTATGTCCCAGAGTTATTTTTCTTAGCACTATATTAAAGTAAATGCCACTCACTGCTAATGATAATGTCCAAATAACAGCAAACCGATTTTTTTTTTAATAGCTGTATTTGAAAAGTTAAAACATGTAAGTAAGTCAATATCCACAAAATTTATTTTATTTTCTTGTAGAAGGTATGTTTTTTCTAATTCATAGGACTTTTGAGTTCCTCTTAGTGTGTTCAAAGTAATGGTAACATTTTTGGCCTTTCCTAAATATACTGGGGATACTACTATCATAAGAACAACTTGACAAGGAATGCAATTATCTTTCTGCAATGGCTGAATTTTACTATACTAAAACTGAAAAAATACTTACGCTCCACAAAGTAAGAACTGGCATCAATCTTCCAGACAATCTGACCACGATGAGATCCATTGACTCCACGGTTCTTGTAGTCCAAAAAGTTTTCAGACAAGACTTCATCTATGAACAAAGGAAACAGTATCATCAACTGTTGTGACAATATGCATAGCAGAGAGTCGGGCTAAAAATATGCCTCTGGCTTTGCAGAACATACTACAGCTGCTAGACAGTGTGGCACCACATGTTAAGAAATTCACTTTCTCACTCATTTATATTTTAAATCATTGCAGCTCTTCTTAAAATCACAGCTTTCTGTGGATGTAATTTTGAAAGATACATCACTGTAAAATTCTCAAACAGAGAAAACATCTCTCTTAACATAGATCAATCCCTATCTAATTAAAAATGATGTCTAGACGCTACTCCACCACAACACTACACACTACCAAGAAGAGCCTGGTCTCATTCATGTGCCTTTAGATATTTATAAACATTAATAAGACATCTCTTCAGTCCTCATTTTCCAACACGGGTTACAGCCTTTCCTCATACGGGAGATGTTCCCGGCCCTTAATCATATTTGTGGCTCCCCACTGGACTGCTTCCAGGAAATCCCTGTCATTTTTTAACTGGGGAGCCCAGAACTGGACACAGTACTCTAAACGTGGCCGCACGAGGGAAGAGTAGAGGGGGAGGGTCACCTCCCTTGATCTGCTGGCCATGCTCATTTTCACACACTGCCGGGTACCATTGGCCTTCTTGGCCACAAGGGCACAATGCTGGCTCATAGCCAACCTGTAGTCCACCGGAACGCCCGGGTCCTTCTTTAAAAACATATGAGTGATAACAAAGTGCTGTTCACTTGAAGCTTTTGGGGATACTTTGAGGTTGTCGGACTGATTTTCCGAGATGCCTGTATCAACAAGTAAGCCATAAAAAGCTGCTGACAGCTTTCAGACTGAAGGCTGAGAAAGCAACTGCCTTGCATGCAAAGGGCTGTGTGTAAACAACAGTAGGGCAGGCAGTGAGTCTGAGGAGCAACCTTCTGACTGTACACACTGATTAATATTTAGTCTCAATTCAGACTGTGTCAGCCAACTCTTTTCAAGATAAATCTGCAAGCCCTACCTAGTAGAGAAGGCAGCAAGCATACTGTGTCCTCAAGGTGAGGGTGTGCTTCCTGACAGTCTTTCATTGAACAGCTAAAGTAGCACACAATGAAGGCGGCTCTAATTTTGAACGACTTGTAGAGAGATCCTCTAATCAAGTCAGCCTCGCAGCTGAGAAAGCCCTAGGTGGGTGCTGCAATTCTGTTCCAGATACAATTACATTAATTATTGGTCACAAAAAAAAGAACCTAAGAAAAAACACAATCCCCTAAATCCAGTATTAAAATATATCAACAATAAACACGGCATGAATCACTTCATTATCATACAGATAAATGAAAAACTGAAAAAGATGCCGCCATAATGAAGGACACTGTGTCTGCAGTGATGATGTGACAAGCTGTGGAGCTCCTCAGACCATTTGAGGTAGCTCTGATCAGGCTGCTTGGAGGCATGGAGCAGAACGAGGAGGTGTGGAGACATGAAAGCAGTGCCCAGAGCTACCACGGCCACAGGGCTTCCCATTCCTGCACTCAAGGCGTTACCATGAATGCTGAGTTTGCCACACTGATACGGACACTGAAAAAACCTCCAGAAACAAGACAAGCAGTGCAAAGTAATAAACACATAGCCAGAGAGGTCTGTATCAATGGGCAGGTTTGTCTGTCATATAGAACCAAGCACAGCACTTTCAGGCAGTTGCTGATGGGCGTACAAAGTCAAGACACCTCAAGAGTGAGGTATTATTCAAGTATACATGTGCAAAAAGCGACATATTATTCAACTGTGTAGGAAAGTTAAACAGAGCGGGCTTTTAAATTGAAAAAAACTTCACTTTCACTGAAAGAATAAAGCAGCAGGCAGATACACCAACGTTATTACTTCATTTTTACATAGCTGTGCTATCGAAGGAGGAAGACAAGTGGGCTACCAATAGTGAACTCTATGGTGTTACTCTCTTGAGGGATTTACAAAAGAAAACCTTTTAAAGAGGTTGTTAATGATTGCAATGGATAATTATGAACAACAGTGTTTTCTGCAATACATTTTCTCTTTGCTGACTTGCTAATTGTCAATAATTATTTCACTAACTGAGTCTCTTGCTCTCTGTAAAGTGGAGATTTTTCATCACATTTATAAAGTACTTTCCTGTGGTAACAAAGTGCTTTCAAACTCTGGTACAACTTCTTCATTTGTATTTATAGATGCTTTTGTCTACTTTTAAATATGAAATTACGTATAAATAGGGCAGATAAATATTTTCCTTTGACTACTTCAGTAACGACCACCCTGGATACAGATTATCCATTATTACACACGTTATTCTGGGAGGCAGGAGCACCTGAGAAGATTTAAATGTGTGAGCTGTCCTCCTTGGTCAGGGAAAATGCTTAATACGTAAAGGTGACCATGTATCAAAATGTTGTGCTGAGTTGGAGCCTGGGAACCCTGAGTACATACAGAGGACATCCTTCATCTCGGGCTTGCTGCTCTCTAGCTTCATCTCTTGTGATGTTTATTTGTCATATTTAGATTCAGGAAGCTGCTGGAGAGGCTCCAACGCCTGCCACATTATTAAGATGCATAGATAATTACTGTTTTTTGAGATATACTGTTTCTAAAATATCATTCTTTCTTAAGAAGGCTTAGCTGAGCTAAACTGGGTGGCTTTGCTTAATAAATCACAGACATTTTAGGCCTGAGTTTAGTGGCACAGGAGATCCCAGAATCTGGTTTAAAATTCTGTATTCACACATACTGTCTGTTGAGGCCAGCTGGCTCATACACTGGATGGGTTGTTGTCTGCTTCCCACAGCTGGCATAATGGCAACACAAGCTCTGCGTCACACAGTCTCTCTAATTTGACAGAGATGGCAGGATCTGCCCATACCCAAACCAAATCACATTTGTATTGCGAGCTGAGCCAGAGAGGCTGACTACAGAAAGAAGGAGAACAAAGGAAAAGAAGAAGCAGGCTGCTCTACAGTTAACAGCTAACAGGTGAGAATGTGAGAAAGAAGAAACCAGCTGTTCTCACCAGCAAACTAATGTCTCCACACTGCCTCCTGCCAGGAGGAAGGAATGTTCAGAAAGGACAGTGTCCAAAGGAAGGTCAGATAGCGCAGCGTGAAGGGAAAGGATACAGACATTCACTCACGGGAAGCAACCACTGATGAAATACAGGCTTGGGCAGTAGAAAAGATGCCTAAAGATGAATTTCCAGCATTCTGCAATATGCAGGTCAACCCAAGCAGGAGCAACAGACCCTTTAGGTCCCCCCCCCCAAAACACCATACATTTTGTGCTACAGAAAAAAAAAACAGCATGGTGGTACTGTTTATTTAGCTCTAACAAAATGAAGAAGCATGCTGTCTGAACAGTAAATGATCAGGGCAAGGATGAAAGAAATTTGTATTAAATTTATAATGACAGTAACACATATTTATGAATTTCATGACTTAGAAATCTACTACGTACATCCTTCTTCCAGCCAGATGCAAGCCTTCTTTGTATACTTGGAAAAACTAATTACCTCCCTCTTCCAGAGAAAGAAATCCATATTTTCAGTCCAGTAGAAATTTAAGATAGCTGGGGTTTTTGAGCCAAGCAAAATTTACCTCTAGAAAAATATGCGCAGATCCAAATGGGAAACCTTTCATTTTTTGAATGGATGTATTTTTGAAAGGCGAAAGACAAAGAAATATCTCCTACCAGTAAGAAAATAACAGTAGTTGAAACTGTTCAGGAGACTGCAATGTATGAATACCTCCTATCAATCAGGTTTAGTTGGCAGGTGATACTACTCCAGGCATGCTACTCCTCAGATGTGAACATTTCGTTATGTCTCACGCTGAGAAATAAAATTGTGTATGTAAAATACACAGTTGTCTAGTGTGCTACATATATATGCATATGCTTGGGTATGTGTCTATTTATATACACACATATATAGCAATCATAACACACCATATGTAAGTGTGAAGATGATACAACACAAAAATAGAAATAGGTGTGTGCAAAGTAAAAAAGTATACTTTGTATTTCTACCAATAATTCCTATGACAAAGGAATGGAGCTCCAAAACATGTTGCATCTTAATTCCCAAAGGTAAACGGTGAAATGCCTAATTTCACCTGTAGGCAGAACAAAGAGCAGAGCTAATGCTGCTCCCTCTCGTATATTTCAGCCAGCAGCTAATGGCTTTTGACATTTTTCCAATGAAGCATTGTAATGCATCTCCCTCCCTCTATTTCTGAAATAAGATTAACCTTTACACTAGCTCTCTGCCTAGCTGGCAGTCCCCACTGTAGCCTAGGTTTGGGGCCCACCTGACTAAAAGCAAATGCTCTGCAACAACCGTCAGATCCATGGTTTCATGAGTCCAGATGGAAAATGGGGAGCGCGTTTAGAAAACTGCCCTTTGAACATCGCCTGGAGACGGTGACTTTGCAGGCAGTTGAGGTGGGCTGGAGGGAGTGCTGGCAGAAGGTGCCCTCTGCCTGCCCTGCTCTTGGGCACACAGGTGCCAGCCAGCCAATATGCCTTGATGATATGAAAGGGAAGTGGCTGCAACCTCCAAAGCTGTGTCAGGGCTGGAGCAGAAACAGCCAAGTCTCCAGCACCTCACATATCCCCGGAGGAAAAGGGGAAGGTGATGAATGAGTAGGTGCTGGGCTGCAGAGGCCTGAGAAGCGGACAGAAGGACCGAGGCACTCTAGAGGCAAAGTGCTTTGGGACTGCAGCAATTCTGACAGACTGCTTGTCCTTACTGAAACAAATACCTACAAGCACAGCCTCTACTGCTAAAAATATTCTGCACTGTAACTTCCATGCTGAGATATCTCAACATACTTTACAAGTCCTATCTGTAGCGAGATAAAGAGGTATCACCAAAGAAAGCTATCTTTCAGATGGAAGACAGCAACCAATTGACAAAAAGCATGCTGTTCTTCAGAGGAATTAGGAAAAACTGATAAAAGCCACCCCTCAAAAAGCTCTGTAAAAAATGCCACAGAAACTACATATGCTGTCAACGGGACCTTGGTATTTGAAAGCTTGTCTGAAATTCCCACAGAGAAACAAACAGAGCTGATGCATCTTCCTCAGAAGAACTGAGGTAGTACAAACAGCAGATTGATCCTTTTGGTCAGCTTGGGTTAAGGGGGGAAATGAAAAAACAACGCACCTTCCCAAACAGTATTCTGCTGATAAATATAATTATTCTACCTTTCTAAATTCTCCCAGGACAATAACTACAGAATAACCTGGGCTACATTAAAAAAAAAATAAAATAAAATACTTAACACTAGAGAGGAACACAATGTCAGACAGGTTCCCAAACTTGGTACAGACTCTTATCAATCATTAATTTGATTTAACACTGCATATTACAACACTTGCTTTCTATACACTTAATGCAATTATTGCATAAAAATAGAAACTACACTTCATGTCTTGATCCTTTATGAATAAGAAATGCTGTACTGCTGAAATTACAGAAGGATTTATCGTCCTTAGTTGAACAAATTTTCTTTAGTTCAAAATTTAAAAGTGCTTCTGGTCAGTAAGTATGTCTGTACTATAATCGTATATGAATATACTTAGAAAAATGCTTTTAAAAATGTTTTCTGTACAAAGAAGTCTAACTCTGGTTGATATGTTTTTCAATTTGCATAGAAAGCTGCTGGAAAGGGACATTGTAAAGCACAGAATATCAATAAACTCAAACTACTTTGCAAGATAATACAAGTGTAAGCTGTGGATAAGCTTTCTATTTCTTCTCTTTCTCCTCTTACCACCCAATTTATCATTTGAAGAAGAATGTAAAATGATGATAAGTTTCTTATTTATTGAGATACCACAATAGAAATTCACAAATAATGGCTATAATTATTGGAGTCAATAGGAATATGCCCATTGACTTCAATAGCCATGGGTCTGGCTTTAAATCTGGATCAAAAAAATCACTGTTAATTCACTTGCCAATTTCTTATGCCTTTTTATGTGTGTATAAGGTGAAAATAAAACACTGTTTTGGTAAATGCAGAGCTCATGCAAAATTTAACCTGATGGAATTGTTCCTTTCATTTCAAACTATACACTGCCTTATTGTGTCTCAATTCATAGCATTTTTGGTGATGGCATATTAACATGACAGAAGGACACTGACCAAGCAAGTTACAGTTAGCAACCAATCTCCCATAATTTCTCAGAGAGAAGAGTTCTAGAAAACAAAGACCTAATTCGTCAGTGGTATTGAAAGCTCAGTCCTTTATCTAAGAGCTATGTATGTGCCTTAACTACAGGAGTGGTTCCATTTTAATTCCACAAAAATTACTTTTCTTTAACTGAGTAGGGGGTAAAAAATGCGAACAATGAGTGGAGAGTAGAAATGAGTGAAAGACGCAACAAGAGAAAGACCAGAGGAAAGCCGAGGTAGGAAGAGAAATGATTATACTAAAATGAAAAAAGAGTTGGCAAAATTGCAAGAATTCTTTCTCACCAAGGACAAGATTTGAAGTACACTTTCAGTGCCATTTCAGCTATGTCTGGAATGGAATTTGGCAAGAAAAAAAGTGAAAAGTAACAAGAAGGGATTCTACAGGTACACTGGTCAAAGAGACGGGAGGCAAAGGAGAGTGTATCCCCTCTAATAAATGAAAAGGGAGAACTGGCTTGAACTGACATAGAAAAGGCTGAGGTACTCAAGTTCATCGCCCCAGTCTTCACTGGCACTCAAATTTCTGAAGTCTCTCGTGTCCCTGAACCTTTGAGTGGTTGAGTGAAGGTCAGGAGAGCAGAGACTCCCACAGTGTAAGAGAAAAGCAAGTCCAATATCACTTAAGGAAGGAAGGGCAGCTGATGTCAACTACCTGAACTTCTGCAAGGCCTTTGATATGGCCCCACATCGCATCCTTATCTCTAAATTGGAGAAAGATGAATTTGAAGACTGGACTACTCGATGGATAAAGAATTGGTTGGTCGGTCGCAGAGTGTTGTTGTCAATGGATCTGTGTTCAGGTGGAGGCCAGTCACAATTGTTGTCCCTTAGCGTGAGTTTTCAAACAGGTGCTATTTAACATCTTTATGAGATAGTGGGACTGAGTGCAGCATCAGCAAGTTTCTGGATGACACAAAGCTGAGTAGTATAGCTGATACAACAGGAAGAAGGGACACCATCCAGTGGGACCTGGACAGGCTCAAAGAGTGGGTCTATGAGAGCTTAGTGAGGTTCAACAAGGCCAAGTGCAAGGTGTTGCACTTGGATCATGGCAAGGTACATGTACAGAATGGGACAAGAACTCACTGAAAGCAGCCTTGCAAAGAAGGACTTGAGGTTCCTGGTAGAAGAGAAGTTGGACATGAGTAAACAGTGTGCACCTGCAGCCCTGGACAAGCAATTGTATGCTTGGCTGCACCAACAGAAGGGTGATCAGGCCTTGAGAGGCCCCATCTGAAGTACTGCATTCCAGATCTGGGGACCCCAGAACAAGTAAAACTTAGAACTATTGGGATGGGATTCCTGTGAAGAAAGACTGGGGGCTTATTCAACCTGAATAAGAGAAAGTACAGAGGAGACATCACTGTGGCCGTCTAATACTTAAAAGGAGGGGGAACACAATTTTTATACACTCTGATAGTGGTAGGACAAGGGAGAATTATTTAAAACTAAAAGAGGAGAGATGTAGATTAGAGGTGAGGGGAAATCTTTCATCCAGAGGTTGTTGAGGTGCTGAAACAGGATACCCAAAAAAATTGTAATGCCCCAACCATGAAGGTGTTCAAGGCCAGACTGGATGGAGCTCTGCGCAGCCTGATCTTGTGCCTGATGTAGAGGTTAACAACCATGGCAGGGGGTTGGAACTGGATAATGTTTAAGGACCCATACAACCCAAGTCATTCCATGATTCTATGCCTGTCCCAGATACAGATTTCCAGTGTAATGCTCCCGGAGTTCTAGATTTATGTACAGCAGCAACTGTACTTCAGCTATGCATTGCACAATTTTCTCCACAGTTAATGACGTTCAGTTTTCACACCAAAGTGAAAATGGGAGAGAGGATTCCAAACAAAAATGATCATGACTGCCTGAGTGCATACTGAAATCAGAAGATATGCAACATGAGATACAACATAAAAGAGCTTCTTGTTGTTGATTTTGTGCTTCTTTTTCTTCTGTTTTTAATATACTGACCAGTCCAAAGTTCTTGCAATCAGTGGAAGCCTTGCCAGAAGAATTAGGAAAATGTGTATTAGGAGAAAATGGTGAACTCATAAAATTGCTTAAGGATAATAAAATAAGGGATGTTGCAAGCCCAAAGCAATATAAAGACATTATATAAAGAGACATAAGAATACCTAAAATGTGAACAACAATGGCACTTGTCCAGGGTAACTATGTTCATTAAATAATGGGAGAAATAATTTGCACTACTTAAAAAAAATGGACTTATAGCAATGTTGAAAGACATAATGGCAGACAGCAGATTGAATTGGAGATTATGATCTGATATGGCAGCAAATAAAAAGGAAAAGCTCCGCGTAATTCAAACATGTGCACTGAAACACCATGTTGTAAAGAATCTCTTGAGAATCTGAAGTAATTTTATCTGAAAAATAGCATTCAATTATAAGCTTATTATGAAGCAGAAATTCAGTGAGGAAAAAAATGTCTTTAGGGCTGACAAGATCAATAGATGAGAGAAGATTAAGAAAGCTAATGTAGTCATTACAGTAGTCATGAAGGACTATGAGGATATTCAAATATTATGAACAGTGCATTTAAGTGTTACAAACACTAAGGACTGAGAAGAATGATTTAGTTTGGTTTAGAAAACTAAGATGACATACACATGCTGAACCTTCAAAAAGCACGCAGTTAGTCTGACAACCTGCACAGAACTCTTTTGGTTTAAGCTTTATCTTATTAAGAGTAACATTTGCGCATCCCACTGTTTATGCTGTGATTGAGTCTACTCAATCAACAGTCTGAATTTGCTCTGTGGATCAAGCATTTTCAAGGACTGAGGCCATAAACTGACTTCTTGTGTACCAGTATTCCTGCCTGATTTCTTCAAAAATGTTTTAGTGAGTGGTCATTACTGTCTTAATTATCAGTGTGGTCTGTATAGCACTGTGGGTCCCAGATCACAGAAGCAGTTTTATCCATGGATATAAGGATGCCAGAAATCACAGAGGAAGCCTGATACTGGTATACTCCTTGCCTGTATTATTTCCCTCTCCAGATATTCAAGATGATGGCTGAAGTGAAAGACTCTTCTGCAAACCCACCTGCGAAGTTTCATAATACCACAGCTGTCATTTCATGCAGAAATATTAAAGGAAAACGGGAGTCTTTCGGCACATAGTATACACCTCTCTATCACATATTTCAAGATACAGGAAGGAAAAGAACTGGAAACTACAGGCTTCATTACCATGACTGCCATGACTTGACTGTGCCACAAAACACAATGCCATTGTACTATTACATTTACAGATAATTTTAATATGCTGCTACTAACATTGTTAACAGTAGACAAATATAGACGCAAACCTTGGAAGCACTGACAAGGGATAATGGATCCGAAGCTGTACATGTAGTTAATATGCAGAGATCCTTGACAGCATCTATCCATAAGAGGTGAAACTGAATCAAATGCTAACTGTTAGTGATATACACAGTGGGTCTGGAAATGAAGCACGTTGATTTTGTGGGGCAAAGTGGTCCACTAGATACAGAACTGCTATATACAGAGAACTGATTCAGCCTGAAAAGACAAGTCAGTCCCACAAGATCCAAGAGAGCAACCAGGGGAGCGTGAGCCAGGTGGAAACAAAGAACTGATATGGAATGTACTCTTACCTCCTCTGTTCAGCATTTGTGTAGGTCTTCTACTGTTAAGAGAGGTTTGCTCCTCTAACACATTTTTTTTATTTCCCAAAATAAAGTGCTGTGCTTTGTGAAAGCTGTGCAGCCACTGGACACTGCTGTTTTACAGAGAGCAGAACTGCAGGTGTCAAACAAAACTAAACTTGCTGACATGCTCACAGCAAGTCATGGCAGCTAGCCCCAGCCCAGAGAGACCAACCACAAGATGAGCCACCAAGGAGAAGTAATAAAAAAGAGTGTGATCTGATATTAGGCTGTAAAAGGATCAGAAAGCTGGTAACCCCTGGACAAGCAACATCAACATCATCCAAGCAACAACAAAATTAACTGCTTAGAAGTGGCCATACTGTGAAGTGCTTTGTTTTAGCAGTGCCTGTCTCTCAGAGAGGTGAAGCAACCAGCATGGAAATGCACAGAGTAAGGTGAAGTCAGGGATTAGAGCTGTAATGCAGAGACCCACATTTCCCAGTCTTATATGTACGTTACCACTTCTGTAACATTCTCCATCTCCGCAAGCCACTTGTGACACTCTTTATGTGTGCTGAATGCTTGATAAAATAGCTACACAAACAAATCCTGATCCGAGCCCGGTAGGAAAAATATATGGCTCTTTCCATTTGATTCAGTAGGCAATACTAGCAAACAAGGCCCTCCAAGCTTAAAGTCAATCTGAAAAATGTTTAAATATAAGTTTAAATGATGTTAATGAGACTTCTTGGGTTATGGTGCAATTTGCCTTTCTGGGAGAGAAATAGCATCAAAAGCTAAAACAGGGGAGCAACACAATACTTTAAAGCTACACTTCAGTCATTAGTTAGGTCAAGGTATTTGACCTAATTTACTTACATACATTTGAGAACTACTACTTTGTCAAAAAAACAAATACAGTCACAAAATCAAACCCGACAATATCTGTGAAAGAAAAAAAAAATGTAATGAATAGCCTTTAATAATGCTTTACTTTCCCACAAGGAACTGTCAAAAGAAAAATTACTTGATATAGGTAATATTAGCACTGATCATTTCCTAAAGTCAGTGTGCACACACACTGGAGCAAACTGTTCTTCAAAGTTTGATAAACACTTATCATTAGGTGCTCTGCATCAGATATGGAGATGATGACAGAAGTGAAACCCAGAAGCAGCTAAAATGCTACTGCAGTAATCATAAGATAGCCCTTTCAAGGAGCTGCCAGAAACCCATATTAATTTAACTAAGAGACTCCATGCTGTGGCAAATAGTAACAGTAAAAAAGATAACAGAGGAAAACTGAGATAAGTAAGTGCAAATATTCCATCTGTCCCACAGTATCTTCTAAGTGATAGATCTTAAAAAACACAAAAAAATAAAAATAAAAAAATCACACTATCTTAATTATTCATAACTTTGTTTTGGCTTCATCTTTTTTTTCCAGTGTTTGTTTTCTTTACTCGTGGCTTTTCTGCAAAGAAAACTCATAAATTCCAGAGATTTCTAAATAGAAACAAAGCTGCGTTATCATGTCTGAATTTCTCAGAGAACTCTTTTTCATTATTTACATGTATTCTTGATTGTGGACATGTTTCTGAAAGACTGCTGATAATCAAAATGCTATAGTTCCCTTGAGGAAAACACATGCAAATCTCAGGCAAGCTGTCACAGAATTCAGATGTTCCTGCCTAGCTTTGAGCTGATATATGCTACAATGGGAAGTTAGACCATCTCTAGAGGTCTAGCTTAGCAGGGATGAAATGTAATTCCTGCTCCTGAGGGCACTATATGTCTTAGGCACCCAGAAAGGCTTGTTCTTCAAAGTCGCATATTTTCTGTCATGTTACCATGGCTAATCTTAAATTGCATTAAAGTAATAAGACCTATATTTTAACGGAGTCAACATTTACTAGTCTACTTTCAACTGAAGAGTTTTTCTATTGACCTTCCAACAAAATCAGGCAGGCGTGTATGTTTTCATGCAGTTACAGGGCAGATATCAAAAATATTATTTTTTGGCATGAGATACATAGTCACCATATTTTTACACTGTTTTACATGAGATTAGCTGCCTAGTCAATTTCCTAAGAGCGCAAGCAAGTTAGCTCCAAGAATCAGTTCTAAATTCATCTTTCACCTGCTTCTGCAAAGCCTGTTTCACAGTTGGATATCCTTACAAATCTGCAAATGGACTGAAGGGGAAAAGAACGGACACCTTCATTTTTTGATGAAAGTAACCTTGGCACAAGCGGCCAGAATTTCTCTAAATGGATGACTCCCTTCCTCCTGTTTAACCTTTTAATACCATCACAAAATGCACAATGGTTTCTCTATTAAAACGTATGATCTACACCACCACACTATTTTTGCTTTTTTTTACTTTTCTGGAAATCTTCTTTATCAGCTACATTTCTCCAGTCTTGGAACATTTTTGTTCTGAAGCATGCAGTTTAATTGATATCATTAAAAGGAGCGGTAAACCAACACTCACGTAATATTATTTTGAGAAATTTCCTAGAAAACTGTGATGGGAATGATTAAACTCCTCAGAGATGGGAACTGCGTTTTGTTCTGCTTTTGGTGTAGCCTCTTCCCAGACTGACCAGCAGCTCCCATAAGACAAACAACAATAATAACTCTAAAGCTCCAGCAGATATTTATTGAAAATTGACACTGTGCTGCTTGATACCTCAAGGACACAAATAATTTTGCATTGCTCTCATGACTCACCACAGTACAAAAGTATTGCTACATTCAAACGTTTCAGCTTAAATTTCACAATCACAAAAAGGATCAGGCTGTGGCAGACCAGTGACTGTATTTGTCCAAAAGCAATCCAGTAGTTAACAGTGCTGCTGCACAAATGGTAATAACAAAGAATCATAGACTCAGAATCACTCAGGTTAGAAAAGACCTTAAAGATCATCAAGTCCAACCATTACCTAACCACACTACCCTAACTCTAATAATCTTTCCCTAAATCATGTCCCTGAGCACCACATCCAAACGGGTTTTAAACACATCAAGGGATGGTGACTCAACCACCTCCCTGGGGAGCCTATTCCAGTACTTAACAACCCTGTCTGTAAAGAAGTGTTTCCTGATATCCAACCTAAAATAACTCTGGCGCAACTTAAGGCCATTTCCCCTCATCCTGTCACCAGTGAGAGACCAACCTCACTCTCACTGTAAGCACCTTTCAGATATTGGAAGAGAACAATAAGGTCTCCCCTCAGCCTCCTTTTCCCCAGACTAAACAGCCCCAGTTCCTTCAGTCTCTCCTCGTAGGGCATATTCTCCAAGCCCTTCACAAGCCTCGTTGCCCTTCTTTGGACCTGTAACAACACTAGGTAACAACACTACTCCAAACTGGGAAGAGCTCATACTTTCTTTGGTTCTCCTGATCCAGTGTGGCTGGCTGCTAATTCAAAACATATTTATATATCAGTTTACATCCTGAAAGTCGTATCTGAAAAGCCATGAACACTTTCTTCCTAACAGGAGTGCAGATATGGGAAATCTGTGCAAGTGCACAACACAGATCCAAGCAACAGATGTCTGTATCTCCCACTCCTGTGGATTTATCACAAATGTTGAATGTAGCATGCATCAGGGCTTTATTTCAGGACAGAAGCGTGTTTTTGTAATGACACTTCCCATTGTCCTTCCTTCAGTTCACGTGTGGTGATCACTTCAGGCACATAAACTCTATTCTTGGTGGATCTAAATGGAAATATGCACTGTAACTACTAATGGGCATTTAGTTGACTAGACTGAAGCTGCTCTAAAGACAAGACCCTTGAAATGCATTCATCAGCTGATTGCTTCTGGAGATCCATTTCTCCAGATCTGCTTTACATCAGTAATGTATGACTGTATGTATATACAGTCATTAGAACAGTCACTTTCCAACACTCCAAGATTTTTCCACACCTTACCAGTAGCAAAAAAATAAGTGATTTTCACAGGATCCCACATTCTTTATAGTAACCAAAAAAATATATACCACCGCACATTAGGTTTTGGAAAGGAGGGAGAGGAATGAGTGGAAAGAGTAAAAGAAATTAGGGTGCTCCTGCCTTCTACTTCCTTGATTATTTAGATTGGGAACCTGAGAGGAGACAAAACACCTCCAAAGACACCCAGGGTTAATGGTTCATTTCTTGGGGACTAAAAACAGTAAACATTTTTCATTTGGCAGCAGCATTCATCAGAATGAGCCATTGATTCTTTCCATTAACATCAGGCACTCTGCCAGTAGGAGCAAGGATGCATTTCACAACTTGTACTTCTAGTTTATTAGGGTGCTTTGGGCAACATCATCGATGATAAGTTAAATTATGGAGGAGTATCAGGGAGAGATTTTTATTTCACAGTTAACACCCTGTGTATTCAGGTTACCTATCAAAAAATTTGGGTTCTTCAAAAGGATGTACCTTCAAAAACAATCATTTGAACTCCAAAACCTTGCCTAATGAGTTCATCCAATGTGCAACAGCTCTGTGGACTTTCTGTTGACTCCAGACCACCAGAAGTTGCTCTTTGCCTCTTTTTATAGGAGCAACACAATCCTTCATGAGTTGACTGCAGTACTGCAGAATAGTCATAGTGCCTAGAAACGGGAGTTGCTGTATCTTCTCATCTGCAGTCTTTACTGTAAACACAAGTAATGGCTAAGGCCAACAAACCAAACTGCTTTCAATGATCTGTTTGTAATTCAGTCTGCTTTTAATGTTTTGATTTGTTTTGCTCTTTCCCTGAAATACTTATATTCCAGAAGCCTGCTTTCGAAACAGGTTATTTTATGAGGTTACACAGGGAAAGAAGTACTAAAGCCTGGCTTCCTTCATACCTCACTCCTTTCCCTCCATGTCGCAGGCCATCTTCATTCCCTGTCTCCTAGTCCCACCAATACAGTGAACTCCTTTTCCAATATCTACCACTGTGCCACCAGATCTGCTCCAGTCTCACAACTATTTCCTTCTCACATCTCATACACTGCCAGCATCATTGTTCCCAATATCCTTCATGCAAGACACCAACCCTTTTGATCTTATCCACTAAAGGATTTGAGTAACACGACTGCCCAACTCACAACCTTGTATGCTTTATCTGTTTAGCTTGCTGTCTAGGCAAGATACAACACTGTTATTGGAAGTAAAACACCTCCTTAGTGTTTGGCAGACTTATCCAAACAGATAAGGGCAGCACTTGACCAACATTTCCGTTTGTGGAGTGCACAATTTTCAAATTTCCACAACTTTCCAAATTCACAAACATTTAGAAGTTCACATTAAGACATCTAATCCATAGGGGAACGTGTCTGAAACTGATCCACCATGTTTAAGACTTACCAGATGGCAAAGAATTAATGCAGACTTCAGTCTAGGCAGCAGGACTGACTATTTCCATAGGAATCAAGTTAGGTCAAAATACTTATTTTATATCAAACTGAAACAATTAGATGAATTGAAACCCTTTCTTATTACTCTTATGTGGGGCTGGGCTTTAAACAGATGGAGATGCCAGAAATGTGCCAACGGCTGAATAGATTCCAAAGTGTGAAAGAAAAAAAAAAAAAAAAGAAAAAGTCCTCTGGGACACAACTCCAGACTGCCTCAGTCTATAATTATTATTGTTCATATCAAAATATCTTTTGTCTATACAGGAAAAGGCATACTGCTTCACTGGGGTTTTTCAATGATTTCTATTCTTGACTTATAAAATCTCTCATCTGTCTCAGATTACGCAAGAGGAAACCCTAAAAATACGATGCATTCTTTGTACAGGAGGCATTTTCACAAAATTCAAATGGCTTTAAAGCTGAAGTGCCTTGAAATTTCAAGAAACTGCCAATAGAAAGGATTGTCATATCTCTATTGAGGAGAAAGTCAGAGTCAGGACTGAAACTGAAACTCAGGAGCCAAAGAAATCTTGCAGTATATAAACCCACTTTGAGATTACATTCAGTGGAGCTGTATTAGTTCATCATAACCATTAGCCCTTTAATGTTTACAACCAATAAAGGTAGCAAGAAAAGCAAATGGAAGGTGTAAGAGCAACTTACCTATGAGATACATGCCAATCCAGTCCCCTGCATCCACTTCCTCCTTTATATCCCAGTATATCACTAGGTCCTGTGAGTGCCCAATGGAATAGTAGGAGCTGCTGACCATCAGGGTAGATCGGCTATCTGAAGTGACAAGGTCCGTGTCACTGGTAGACCTAGGAATGGTGACTGTCTCATGGGAACTGTTCCTAATGTCCATGTTATGGAACTGGTCAGGATTATAGCTGTATCTGAGCGGCTCTTTGCAGCGGCGCCGATTTTGTGAGTTCCTAGATGGAGACGCCATGGCTGCCAGGCCCAGGAACCTGTTTTGGTACAGATTCTGTAGAGAAAAAAAGAGAAGGAAGTATTTACAGTATGATTAATATGTCAGTTGTGTCAAAGTTTATGGAAAGTAGCACATCAGAAAGTACGAAGGGAGCACCTGGCACTGACATGAGGCACAAAAAGGTTCAGCAGGAAACAGATATTGCTACTCCAAATTATATTCTTTAATTCTTACCATGAAAACAAGTGCAGAAGTAAGCCATATACCACCAGGCCCAGCTGAAATTGGCTATGTGCAAGGAAACCAATAGCAGCTGGCTTCCCCTAAGTTACTGCATGCATCTAGACACAGACATTGTGACTATCAGTCTGCTAGAGTCATTCTCTTCAGTACCAGGAGGCTTTCTACTTCTGACTCCTGGAGTCAGGCCCTCTTCTCAGTAATTCCTGTTACATTTGCAGAGCAATCCTTTTTAAAGCACAGTCACTCATTTGGCTATTTGGGTTAGATAAGTAAGAACTTTTCCTCCCAGCTTCAGACTGGAGGAGTTAGCATCCTAAAAAGGAGTAATCCCTCGCACCAAAATAAAGATGCCTTTACCTAAGTGTAAATACAAACTAAGTGTTGCAGTGTCTTTCAGTTGTGCTGATGGCTTCGCATGCTATTCTCTTCTCGGTTTTCTTTTTCAATAGACTGTGAAGTACAATGTCCATCCTCTCTGGCAGGGATTTAGGAATGTACCAGCCAAATAATGGGAATGGAGGAGGTTGCTGCAGAGTAGTCACTGTGTTAGCAGTCGAAAAATCATTTAAATTCCAACCTACCCTCTTTCCTCGAGGCAAGACGAGTGACTTGCACAAAGTGCGTCATGGTACATGAATTAAGAGTTCTTGCAAGTTGGTGGATGGAGAATGCTTAAATTCTGACAGGTTACTTTTGATATGAAGACATGCCCTGATACTGATCAAAATACTGGTTATTGCTTCCTTCTGTGTTGTTTGTTTCTTCACTTGGCTTCCTTGCCTTCCCTCTTATCTCCCTGCAGCTCTGCTATTTCAATCACTCAGCTTTTCATTATTCATTAGCTTTCCATTATCCATCTGTTGCCAACCATGCTGTCAAGCTCAGTAGATACAAAACCAGACAACTTTCCAGTATGCTATGAAATGCTTTTTCACATGACCAGAAGTCAAATAATCCTTTTGAACTCGAACAAATTAAGCGGAAGAAAAATCATAGCTCCTTTCTCCAGCCAAGCAGTTATTTAACCCTGCTATCTTCTACGGCTATAGGTAGCACAGAAGAACAACAAGCTCCCAAAAGCAAAATATACATCTATATATTTAATGATACAAATTTTTGAGGAATAATTAAGAGGCCTATTATTATGTCATAGAATTTCACTGCACAAAATGTGTACAAACAGGAAAAAAAAATTTCCAGCATGTTTTTCATTTCAGAATATGCTGTCACTTTGCAGAAATTGCCCTACAATGCTCGCAATCCAATGACCCAAACCCTAACTTACTACATTAAACTGGGTTTATAGGAAAAATAGCTCAAGCAAGGACGCCACATCTTAGTGTGAGTGCTGGCAAGACTGAAGCAAACAATGCAGAAGGCTGTATGAGAAATACAGGAAAATGAGGAAGGAAGTCTGTGGGAGAATGAAGTGCACCATGTTACACTGGATAACTTTTGTTACATACCTGGTGCTGCCTTTTTCTTTACTAACAGTTACATTTATTCATGTTTGAAATGGAAAAGATAGCTCACCTCATGGTACAAAAAACAGTATGCTCTGCAAACAGGAAACGCACCATCTTTACATGAAATAAAAAAACCCTAGAAGATTCTTGCATGCTCTGTGAACAAATTTTAACCTGAGAAGCACTAGAAGCAGTAGAAGTTGTGTATGCACACATACTGGGCTCTCAACAGTAATTTAAATTCATGCAATTTTCTGTCACATTGTGAACAACGCATGTGCTGTCACAACAGCAGCTGAGACAATAATCGCTGATTTTATAACAGCGAGATAGCAACAGGAAGAACTTCAAGCCCTGTCTTATGGATCGGTCTGTATCACTAATACGATTTCCTTGGCTCACAGAGCACAGCCCATTTCCAAGGCAGACACATTGTTTCTGGTGACAAATATTTCCATTTTTGAATGTTAATGGTGCACAGTATTAATTAACTGCATATCTTGAAATTAAATCATAATTAACAAGCATCTAGGTATTTCAGCTTCACCATGAATTAAATCCATTTTAATGAAAATTGTATATTCATTGATATGTTCTAATTCTGTAAGAATGGATTTTATTGTCCACTGGTATGAGTGGTACGAGTGGCGAAACCTGAAAACAACCCGCAAGGCTACAGTCTCCAGAAACCTGAGTCTCCCTTATTTCCAACATTGATTCAATACAAATAATCTAGAAGAAAGAAAATCTCTGAACTGAAAAAAAAAAAAGTCACATAATTAGGACAATATAGTGACACATGATTATCTGGACTAACTGTCATGTATATATCATAAATAATGCCATACATGTGCTACTTTGTGAGTATGAGTAAACAGAACAAAGATCAGGACAAATTCCACATGTGATTACCAGTTTTGCAGCTTTTCCAGGCAACTCTAACGGCATCTGTGTCTGCAAAATGTGCAAGCATCCCCAAAGCCCTGGTGACAGAATACCAACCATAGAAAAAAGCTTTTAAAAAATTAAAGAAAGACCCTCTCTATTCCTTGTGGAAGCAATATGATCCATCATATATACCTGGTATGACAAAAAATAAAGAAATAAAAAGAAGCCTACTTATTTTCAGGGGGTTGAAATTTGTAATTATTCCCTTTATCCCTTAGTGGTGTGTCTAACATTAAGCATATCACACACACTTAGCTACAGACTCATTTTTATTATACAGTGTACAGTGCAAATTATAAAGTGAGAATAGTGAATGATCAAACCACGATCCAACAGCACAATAGAACAGTTTTTCAGATTTTGTTTGAAAAGCGCTCATATTATCACATTTAGATCTACTGTGCATACGATATGCCCACTACGAACTTGTCTTAAGCTGAGGGTGTCAGTATTACCTTGGTGACCAATCTACTGCTCTGCTTGCTTATTTCCTATGTCTGAGCTCACCTAAGACAGAAAGCACAAAGTGACAGGGATAGAGTTTCAGTTCTAACAACGGTGTTCAGTTATTTTTGTGTTCAGCACCTGAAGTAAAAGCTATTAAGGTCTTTCCTTTGACATCTCTCATTTGGACATACATAATAACATCACAGAATCACCAAGGCTAGGAAAGACCTTTAAGATCATCTAGTGCAATCGTCCACCTGTCACCAGTATTTCCCCACTAAACACATCCCCATCAAAAGCGTCCCTCTCGCCAACATCTGAAGGTCTCTTGAACACCTCCAGGGACAGTGACTCAGCCACCTCCCTGAGCAGCCCGTTCCAGTGCCTGATCACTCTTTCAGAGAAAAAAAAAAAAATCATAATGTCAGATGTGAACCTCCCTTGGTACCACTTGAGGCCATTCCCTCTAGTCCTGTCACTAGTTACACAGGAGAAGAGGCCGACCCCCAGCTCACTACAACCTCCCTTCAGGAAGTTGTAGAGAGTGATAAGGTCTCCCCTGAGCCTCCTCTTCTCCAGACTGAACAATCCCAGCTCCCTCAGCCATTCATCTGAATAAGACTTGTGCTCCACACCCCTCATCAGCTCTGTTGCCCTTCTTCGGACACACTCTGGGGCCTCCGTGTCTTTCTTGTAGTTCAGGACCCACAGCTGAACGCACTACTCAAGATGCAGCCTCAGCAGAGCAGAGTACAGGAGGACAATCACCTCTGTGTTCCTCTTGGCAACACTATTTCTGGTACAAGCCAGGATGCCGTTGGCTTTCTTGGCTACCTGAGCACACTGCTGGCACAACACTGGTTGCTGTGACCAAGTGCGAGGACCTGACACTTAGTCCTGTTGAACTTCATCCCGCTGACCTCAGGCCAGAAATCTGTCCTGTCCAGATCCCTCTGAAGGGCCTTCCTACCCCCAGACAGATGATTACTTCCTCCTATTTTAGTGGCATCTCCCAGTTTACTGAGAGCGAACTCAATCCCCTAGTCCAGGTCATCAATAAAGATAGGCAATGGGACAGGCCACAGTACTGACTGCTGGACAGCAGTACTCATGAGCAGTCACCAGCTGGATTTAATTCCGTTCACCATCACAACTAAGATTATGAAAAAGTGGGTTATAGAGATTTTTTAAATTAATGTCCAGTCAAGGCACAGAATTAATATAATCACTGTTGGACAACACATAGGTTCTCCACTGCTATCAGCTCTGCTAGGGTAAATTAGTTTCCTCCAATTAATTCACTAATTAAATGCCTTTTTCATATCAGAAAGAGCCCTTTTGTGCACAGACAGCTCAGCAACAAGCATTTAGCCAAAAATATCCCTGTGACGAATAGAACTAGCTCTGTAAAGTCCTACTGAAAATGAGATTTTTGGAGTATTATCTGTGGGCAGAACCTGCCTCTTATTTACATTACTTGCTCCACCTGACAAACGTCAGATAAAACCAAATTTTAGGGTATTGTTCTTTCGTAGAAATGCAACTCCAACAAGGGAAAGAAGAAAGGTGCATGCAAAGGAAATGACAGATGAGATCTGTAAGGAAAATGGATCTCAAAAAAATGCATGAACAGAAAACTTACGATCAGTAAACACTATAAAAAACGTTTCACAAATTTTACTTCCACGTTCCCTCACTTTCAAACTCATAGCCCCCTGTGCTCCACTGCTGTTCGGCACTGTGCAGCAGAACTGTTGCAAGCGCTGCCTTTCCTTCAGAGCCCCAGAAAACAGCACCACTCCCTCTCCCGAATATCATAATAATCTTTACAGCAAATTTCTCCAAAGGATTCAGAGGTGCCATGCAGCAGTTTCCACTGGAGAGCTAGAGTGCCTCCTGCCTGAGGAGGTGAGGATGTTATTTGGGATTATGTCAGAAGGGTACACGATGCCGCAGCAATACTGAGATAGGTTCTGCAAGGAGCCACCTCTGTTTGTTTCTCAGAAATTTCAAAACTGTCTTTCAGATGCTCAGACTGACAACTAGTTACTTGCTACAAATGCTCTGACAGAGCAGCTGTATCTCCGCAGGTCAGGATGGTGGTCTTTTAATGCCAATAAAAAAGATATTCAGTCTGATGTGACTGAAATACAGTTGGCCACTGGAATAACAGCAGAAGAGGAAACTACAAGGAGACTCTATTAGTCAGCATGACAAAGGGCTCTAACTAAGGGGTATGAAGACATTCAGATGTCTGCAAGCAACACTGAAACCAGGATTCCAAGGGCAAGTACTAAGAAAGATAGTGAGGTAACTCTGTGTGATGGGAAGCCTGGGACACAGCACATTCACCAGTCAGAAAGTTTAACAAGACTGTAGCCAAGTCTGTCATCGTGAGCAAACCGGACATGCAGTTGCCCATTTCCTCGTTTCTCCTCTGGAGATGAAGATTCTTCTGATATGCTTTGCAAATGACAAGTAAAAGACTTTGCGTTGTGTACGACAGACAGGGGAGTCAAGACACAAAAATTAGAGCAGGCTGGTGAAAGACAGAAATTATGACAGCAGATCTCTTACAGTAAATTAAGATCACTTGTATCAAGGAGGATATTGCACAGAAATATAAGGTAGTATCAGTCTCTATTAAGGATTCAACTGGGTGGTCAATTTTAAAAACGATTTTAAAACTCAAGTCGTGGCCCAGGTGTGAACACAGAGCAACACCTCAAAAGCAGGGCACAAAGTCAAGCAGCAAAACAGCACTGCCTATAAGGAGGTGCAAACCTTTAACATCCAGCTGAGCCTACCAAAAGGGCATTCTGCATAGAAAGCTCTTTTACAGGCAACTTCTGCAAAATGAGAAACCCAGCTCTGTTGGATGGAAGAGGAAAGAGGCTGTGTGAAAGCAAAAACACTGAGAATGAATCCCTCCTTATGAAGAACACTGACATTTCCCATCACTGAGGACACAGTACAATCAACCCTGAGATTGGAGACTGCTGTGAAACAAAAGGATTTGGACAGCTCAGAGAACAGGATCAGACCCTTTACTTGAGAGGCACAGGAATGATTTCTCAGAGCTCCAAAGGAATCATTTAATAGCATGACAGTGTTACAGGCTCCCACAAGTCTAATGAAAACCTTTATCCTGCAAGGTATTACAGAGTGTACAGATGAATTCGCTGCTCTTGGGAAGACTGAAACGAAGGAGGGTGCAAATGTTACACAGGGATGCATGCTGTAATAACATCAAAGAACATCTGTCTTAATATTGCACATCTATGGCACACTGTATATATATTTATGTCTATAATAAACACTAATCGGAAATCAAAGCCATTATACATCTGCAGAGGGTCAAATGGGCATTAATAGGTAGTTCATTTTTCCATTTCCTGACCTTTGTGCATTTCCAGTCTAGCTTTACTGCTATGTTAATGCATCCTCTTCCATTTAACTCTGCTTCAGTGATGTGCAAATCATTGTGAAAATCTGAATCAAAATGAAAGAGCTGGCCCCGAGGTCAGACTGGCAAGGTTTGGTGCTGGTGTGTGGGATTGATTCTCTATGCAGGCGTATTAGTCACTGCAGCAAGATCTGGAAGCAAAGAGTCAGAGGTACTCTTAGCATCTACAGAATGCATCCAGTAACTACACTGAACAATTAAGAGCAGTCCAGATTTTCTGAGAGCACTTAAGCAATCTCCTGGGCACAAGTAGATGGAAGTGGAACTACAGGGCAATATAAATTAAGGCAGAAAATTGGAGTTCAGGAAAAGGAAAAAAGTTAAAAATGCTTTTTCTCTTCTCTGTCTGGAAGAAGTAAGAAAGGAGTGCTGTTCAGTGAACTCAGGAGAGCATGCTGAAAGGCACACATACTGCATTTCCAGTTAAATGAGTCTAAGAATTAAGATTTGCATTGTATAACCAAACAAGCTTCTGTGTGAAAATGGCATTTTGCTGTTTTGGGTTTTTTTTTTTTTTACGAGACCCCAAGCTTCTACATTGTAAACTACTTCTGTCACACTGGGAGCAATTAACAACTGCATTCAACAAGTTCCTACAGACACAGTGATAAACCAGTCACGGTTCACTACAAATAGCACTAGGAAGTTTGCAATCAGAATGCAGAGAAGAAGAAAATTAATTTATTAATTTCTCTCAAATTGTTAGCATGAAAACAGTATCATTTTTGCAAATCGGCACAGCAAGATTGAGAAGCAGCCATAAGACTTATGCACTAGAGAAAAAAGAATCTGAAAATATTCCCAACATCTGTAAGAGACATATTCGGGTATGAAACAAAAGCTAGACGTGCAGTATGTCCTCAATGTAGATACTCAAGAAGATAACTGCAAGGAAATAATACAAGGGGCAATATGGTAACATTTTAAACTGTGATAACACTGCGCAGCTTCACTGTTCCTTTCACACTACAAGACGAAAGAAGGAACATTAGAATCTGCTCACATGCTATTATCAAATACTCTGAAGTCCACAGTGCTACCTTTTGCTGGTGTTTTATGACACACAGAACAGGAAATCTGTATTTTGGCTTGGTTTTAAATACCAGCAGCAGGCAGGGAAGTGCCACTACACTGCTAACGGATAAGACAGATGCAGCACAGGGACTGTCTCTCTCCAGAGAGAGATGAAGCACTCACCTAGTAGGGGAATGCAGCCCCTTCCTAACAGCTATCCCCATGTCCATCAGCTCCAGCTTTACAGCCACAGCCCGTGTGACTGCAGTGCCAAAGACAAAATATCACTGCTTCTCATCTTTTCAAACACAAGGAGAATATTTGCACACAGTAATCACTTCAAGTAAAAAACACACGATCATCACTCGGTACCAAGAAGTTTGTTTGATCTGCTATTTGAAGTAAAGAAGCACAGCCTCAGCAGAGTTGTCCAAAAGACTCTGTGTGCCTCATAAGAGCTGATTATTTTTTTGTCCAATCACTCTACCCATCAGATCTAGCTGGATTTCTCTGGTCTCCAAGGAACTCTGTATATTCTCAAGGGGTTCAAGAGGAAAGAGGTAAGAACAGGGAGATTGCACTCCTTTGCAGGCTGAAATTGCTGCTCTTCTATGAAATGAGTAACTGGTGTTCGTACTGAGAGTTCTGAGAAACCCGAACCACACTGCTTCAGGTTCCACACAATACAATAACAACCACTTACCTGAAGGACTTTCGTAACTGGTGGCTGCATCTCGTCCAGTATATACCCCGCTCAAAATACCACGGTCATTAAAAGCACTCACAGTGCCCCAGATTCACCCAATTCCAACTAAGCACCTAAGTCACTAATTTAGGGACTTTCCACATAGGCAGAGGCAAGAGACAGGTCTCCTCCTAGAAAAGACTGAGACCAGAAAAGGTTTTCCCTAGGATTATCCAGCTCCGCCTCTCTTCACCTGTTCAGAGAGCCTGTGACTGGTGGGATCCCACATTATGTCAGATGGGACAGAGTAAGATCCATGTATAAACATTTTGAGCTCTAAGACTTTATAAAGACATAAATGGGCAAAGCATTCCTGAGCGTGTCTTCTAAGTACACATAGGCAGGTGAAATAGAAACACATAGATTCATAGATTCATAGATTCATTAGGTTGGAAAGGACCTACAAGATCATCTAGTCCAACCATCCTCACACCACCATCCCTACCCTTCAAGCTACTAAATCAAATCCCTTAGCACCTCACTATCTGATTATTTAAGAATACTTTGGCTTTCTAGGCAACAGTATAAAATTACTGCAATGTAGATGGTACTTTTGGGGAAAGAAAAAAATGACCTAATAAAAAAAAAAAATTCTCAGCATACCACAAACGCTGCTTGTATAGATCTTCTAAAAAATGTAATGCCAGTAAATATAGCTGAGGTTTACAGGAAAAGCCATGAAGAAATGTTGCAAAATTTAGAAGAATATGAAGGAAATGATGCAGAGTAAATGCGAGCTGTGGAAGGATATCCAGTAACATACCACATTTCCCAGAAATGTCAGCTACATTCATCTCTCTGCTTACAAGTGGCCCCACATTTCCCAACTCAGGAGTCCAAAGACTCTTCTGAACACTTTTTGCTGAAAAAAGCCTTAATTTCTTATGGTGTGTGAGATTTAAAAATCCCAACATTCCCTGACATTAGGGCTATAGTATACCTTTCACCCCAAGTGTTCACTAAAATATAAAGCTTGTGTTATTTCTGTACTGCATACTGCTACCAGAGAGAAGGAAAAAGGAAGCAAGTCAAATGTATTGTATCAATCTTAGGCAGGACGTATTGTTTGTAAAATTCACACACACAAAAAAAAGGCAACAAAAAACAACTAAGCCCAGATACTGTATGTTTGAAATATTGATTATCCCCCCTACAGAAACAAGCATGAATCTCTGCACACCAAAGGTTTGTGAAGGTGCATACTGAAGAAGGATTTATCCTGCAAAGCTTGTACCTACCACGTACTGTTTCCACCAGTGACACTTCTCTCTCTGCCCACTCTGCACAACACAAAGGAATGGATCCATTCACGTGTCCCAAGGTATCCATCACTGCCATTAGTTGCAAAATCCCCACACACATTATTCCCTGCAAAAAAGGGTGAAGGGCTTCCCTCCTCTCTCCCTTGACTCTAGGCTGCCAGCAAGGTCCCCCCTCCTCTGCCGTGTCCATAAATGACTGCGTGTCTTTCTTGGATTCTTCCCTTTCTTGTCTTGTAATTCTCAAAACATCTCTCCTCTTCCTCACTTGGTAATATGACCATCTTTTTCTCACTCCTAGACAGGAAGGGACAGTGCATATGGCTGCTGTACAGCCGTAATACAGGCACTGGTATCCATGTGGGGACAATGAATACAATAGCCAGGGGGGATGACAAGCAACTCTTCATTCCTGGATCCTTCCAGGTGACCACGGTTGCAGACTCCCCACTCCACAGCAAAGAGCATTTTAAATCTCAGTTCATTCATTGCCTCTACACTCTGTTATGCTTCTAACCCCCATATTCGTTTCTTTTTAAGAGGAAAGCGATCTGAAGTGTCAGCTTCTTAATCCCCTAAGGCTGAGAGGCAAGGCAGAGGCAGGTAGGCCTGAGCAGGCTGCTGGGTATTAATGCCTACATCGACTACTTCTTTGATCCACAGACAGCAAACCAGGCACCAGCTTGCTGGGCACGCCCTCAGCTCCATCTTCCACCTTTCAATGGAAATTAATTGTCCACGGAGATCCCATGTTATGCTATCTCCAGACAAATGAAGAAATGCCATCGCCGAGTGTGCTTGATGTTGCATCCAATGAAATTAAAGGCAAAACCCCCTCTGATGTCAGTGTGGAACAAGGTGACTTTGCAAAACAAAGCAACATCCACACAGTTCTCAACAGCTGCAGCAAAGTTTCACAACTTTAAGGGCAGCTCCACAACTGGATTATCAGAACTTCACGTTTTAACTAAAGCACTTCAAATGTTACCAACCATGCCATCACCTATTTGTTGGAAAATGCACCAAGCACACAGAGCAAAAAAATTGCCTGTTAGGACTCAGATCACAGAATCAAATCCTTTGTCTGAGAGGGCTGTCCAAGTGCTTCTCGAGCTCTGGCAGACTTGTGGCCATGACCCCAGGGAGCCTGTTCTACCTAAGTTACTTGATATTACAGGTTTTTTAAAAAACAAAAATCTATCCTAAGAGATGTTTTGAGCTGATCAGGACTTCTAATTTTGCACTGAAAAACTCTAAAGGAAAATACATCTATGCCTAGTAATTCCTCTGATCCAGTATTTTGTTCCTAAAAATAATCCTGATTCCACTGAGAACTTTTAATATTGCTGACAAACCACAAAGCAAAGTTTAAAAGGTGAGACTGCTCTGCTTCTGGACAGGTGGAACTAGTCTAGATATTTACTTCCACCACAGATACCTACTTACTGCTTCATCTCAATTAAAGGTTGCTTATGTTTTGATTGTATAAATCGTAATAAATTGTTCTTATAATTGTATTCCTGAGAAAGAAAAGAAATGGAGCAAAGAATCCCAAGAGGAAGCAAGTCATTCTGGTATTACAGTCTCTAGCCTGAGAATAAGATTCAAATTTTACAAAGAGAAAATGTGAGTTCTTCAAAAAGGGCTCAAAAATCAGCTTATATGAGGGAACAGCAGCTGTGTTCAGCGACCCTGCTTTCCTCTCAAAAGACAGCCCCAAGCTACATGCCAGCCACTGCCATCACAAAGAGAAACTGGACACGCACTATGAGAAAGTGCAAGGGTTGTCACAAGGTCGAGTTCTGAACTTCAGCCACCCTTAATCTGCTGCTGGTACGCCTCTAACACAGTAATTAAGATATTAATATGCCGTATCACAAAATCTTGTCTGTGGTCATATGTCTGTTCAAATTATCGTGGTAGGTTCTAATTTCCTTTTTCATTTTACTCTACCAGTCATAAACCCGAGTTCTGAAAGAAAGATTGACAGTCATACGGCCCATCATAGCAGCCACACTAACAATGACATCTCACAGAATTTCTTGCTGTAGGACCTGGCTCCAGTCTGATCAGACCCTGAAAACTGTCTAGTGTCTAATTTTGTGCACAGATCAATTGAGAACTGTTTGGTCCGTGTCTCATCCTTTAAAATTAATATTGGTTCTTGTCCTACAATTCATAGAAGTTGACATTGAGCCTGGACTTAGTAAAACTGGAATGTCAGAGAGGTTAAAATTTGGCTTTTGATCAGGGAAGCAGTTCTCAAACACTACAAAAATTCATTTTTGTTGAAGACCCGTGAACAGAAAATACACTAATTTGAGAAGTTTATCACTTGCAATGCATTAGCTAACAGACCACATACTAAAGTCTCTAGTAGGAGTTCTTCAGTATTAGTGATAAGTAGTTCACTACTGTGTTTTTCTAACCTCTAACTGGAAGAAGATTATTTCTATTGAAGACATTCAGGTATCATTTGGAGAGCGTTCACAGAAACAAAAACAAACCAACAGAGGAATTAATGAAGTATTTTCCTGCAGCGCTGTTATCTTCACCACCAAATCTCTGCCAAAATCCTATATTTTCCTGTCTGTTCCTCTGCAAAAAAAAAATAAAAATAAAAATAAAAAAATCCCACAACATCTCAAGAAAGATCCAGATAACCCTGGCAGCTGAAGCTGGTAGTAGGCCTGCCTTGCCCTGCCCTACATGGTTCTACCACGTCTCCCCAGCCACTCAGACCTTGAAGAATCTCAATTATCTCAGACTGCTACTCCTCTCTCCGCTGCTTGAAATTAGCCAACGGCTTCAGAAGTAATTAGTTATGGGAGTGACAGACAGACAGGGAGTGCAATCACAGGAGCCTTATCAGCCTGGGAAACCAGCCTATACAAATTGTAGTCAGGCTCACAAGTTTAACTGATTACTCACACAAGGGAATTTACTCATGTGTGCACGTCTGCAGAAATAGGTGCTGGGGTTGGTTACAAGCTGTTATAAAAATGCAACAGAAGCCAAATCAAAGTGACTTTGTAGGAGCAGGATTTGACCTAAAATCTAACACAGCGCTACATCCTTTCCAGCTCCATTCTTCCTAATTAGTTTTTCACATACAGAGTTCAATGATTATCCTCACGCAGGTAGGAAACTTTAATTACGAGTGAAATGAAGTGCATGTGTATGATAAACTTCCAGCTTCCTAGTAAATCTGTTGTGATTTTTTTTATCCAGTGATAAAGGGGGCATCGAGCTTGCAATTTTTCTTCAAGAAGAAATACACAGAAATGAAAACTTAGTGTCATGAATTCACATTACAAGGTAAAAAAAAAAAACTCATTTACATTTATATTTTTTAAATCCCAATTCAATTGTAGAACATAATCATGTAAGAGTCAGAGATTATGTATTTGACAAAGCTTTCGCTGTGTATAGTAGAATAATGCCTTTCAATATGCTGTAAATTGTTTAAAATTAAACAAACATTCGCTGATTTTAATTAGTTGTATCACACAGAATCTCACAAACTAATGGAATTTTTCAGATGGTTTCTCTGTTGGCTTTGAAGAGACGGACCACATATTGAGAAGAGACTTAAATTCACAATGAAAACGCTTGCACACACCAAAAAAAATAACACTGGGATGTCACACAAGGCAAAGCTGCAAAATACTATGGATCCAATGTAGGTGTCCACTTCGAAAATTCCAAATGCAAATTAACAGCATATTTACCTTTTACAAATAAATACGTAAATAAATAAATACAGAACCAACCCACAATTATGAAGCCTTTTATTTCAGGTTTTTAGGAGGCCCACGAGCTTCCAGCTGACAACAGCTGATTCGATACAAGGTTTTAAGGCAACATCACAACTTCAGAGACACGGTGCATAGTTTGTTTCTGATGTTGTTAGGGTACCATTCTGTGGTACAGACAGCAGCTCATGCACATGGGCACGGATCCACACCTGACATTTTAGTTGTTCTGCACTGAAATATTCCCTGAATGTTTCAGGCTTTGCATCAGATCCTGACCCACTAAGCCACTTAGGACACTTTTCCTTAGTACATAAAGTAAGGAAGCCCTTCATCTTCACAGCCCTCCAGCTGAGTGGTATAATGGAAAGAACGGCAGACTTTTATCACCAAATTTCACGGCAAGTACTCTCCTTCTGATCAGTCAAATGCTAGTGGTGTCTGGTTGTGCTGTTTTTTAATGCGTGTCTTGCTGTCTGCTGGTGCCCCTCATCCCCCCTTGCAAGACTGGCAGATAATAAGCAAATAAGAGAGAATCCTTCCTTCAATTAAACTAGTGCTGAAAATAGGATCTGACGTAAACAGGAAGAGGGAATTGTGCCAGAAATTAATCTATTTCTTAATTTTTCCATCAGGACACAACTCTCATCCTAGCCAATATTTATGCTACTCTAATTAAAGACATTACGAGAGCAAGAGCTCAGGCTCCCCACCCACCTCTCCTCATCCCCCTGCAGTTTTGTCCAGCTGCTGTCTCTGCCTGCATCCTAACTCCCAGCTGAGGGCCTGGGAGAAAGCCTAGTGCTTTCCTTCACACGTGCAGGTTGCTAAATATGCTAAATGTTTAGATTTTGGTGGATCTGCTATCTCTTCTGCCAATCAGACAAAGTTATGAGAAGCTATCATTAGCAAATACTGTGTATGTTTTTACAGCATAAAATTAAGCAGTTGCAAAATGCCTTACTTTTGATCTGTGGGAAGGCTCATGGCATGAAAATAGCATTCAAGTATGGATTCACCTACATCTGCTTTTTTATAATAAAGAAAAATTTGTGTAACTGATGTTGGCTTTTTAATTATTAATTTTTTTAATTATTTATTTATATTGCTTAAAAGCCACACTGCAGAAGAACATTTTGAAGAGTTTCTCCATGTTGAAGAACCCCGGGGAGCAATTCTACACCAACAGTGTTTCACTTAGGAATACGAATATATCTCTTTACTACAGCTAACTTACCTGATTAAAAGCATGACCTCCCCATGTGATTATTATTATTATTATTGTTTCTTCTTAATTTTAATAAACCATTGCTTTGCATTTTAATATAAAAAGGACATGCTATAATAGTCACAACTAGACTGAACATGAAATGTGTACAAAAGCTTATTTTTTTAAGAAACCTATCAGTGTAAACATCCCTCCCTAATGAAGAATTAAGTTCAATTCAAAAGGTCAACATACTGTTCCCTGTCTCATGTAGAGAAGATCTTTTCTAAAAACAAGCAATGTCTTGCAGGAGCTAGTGACAGCCATCTATGAGAGCACCAACTTCTTTTTGAGACCTTATTTTGCTTGTGCCACAGCACTTTTTCCATTGCATTTTCACCGTCTTCAGTCTTCTACAGCTTCTGAGGAAATCTGGGCGCTTACATTAAGAGATTAACTTCTCTGTACCACTTACGTAGTTAAGGGAGAGAAAAGAGCGCTCTCAAACACCAAGAGGAGTGTAACTGTGCTCTGCTGACTGTGTACATTGGGAAGATAGCATATGGAGCTAAATTAGGTGCTTGAACGCAGACCTGTGATAGTGCTGAGGCTCCTCTAGAAGTTTGGAATGGTCCTGCACCTGGCAAGTCTTCAAACTGCTAACAAATACTGGCATTTAGCTCAAATCTCTATGTGCAACTCAAACAAGGGGTCATCCATAAGGTCAGCTGTGTACTATGCAGGTACATACTGTTCAATTGCTAAAGACCACATTGAGCTTTTTTTTTTTTTTTTTTAGTTTTCCTAAAGTAGTCCATGCGAAGAGAGGGAACAAAATTTTCTTCCCAGTTATGAGGAGAAGAAAAAAGAACAGCTGGAAATACTGTTGCAAGTTTGGCTCAATGTGTTTTCCACGCAGGGTGAAAGAACAGAGGAGGTAGGGCAAGGAACTGGGGAATGACTCTTCCATTTTTGTTGTTTGTTTTTTTTTTAAGTATTTTTTTCCCCCTCTAGCTATAGGGGAGAGTGGTAGAAACTGACAAAGCTGCAGATTCAGTTAATGAGTGTTGTTCCATAAAAAGTTCTGTGATGCATCTAACATACAGCCAGCCCTTTGTGATAAGGGCCTGTGAGCTGCATCACTCAGACAAGGCTGAGTACAGCTGTCCTCAGACTGGGAACTGGACAGAGAAAGCACCCCAGCCAGATGGATGCACTGTAGCGAGTAGTCAGTGTCTTCTTCCTACTGTTGTTAGTTACTGCAATATCTTCAGCTACCTACTTCCAACAGGAATCTTGGTAGAAGCTAATACAACCTCCAGGATTTCCTCTGTGCTGCATGTAAGGGCCCACATTTGCTATGATGTGTGAGCAGCACTGAGAGCTGCTCTTGTTCAAAAGTTGGGAAAGTTTATCACTGTAGGTGAACTTCGAAACACTGCAACATAGATCCTTCTGGTACCCAAGTGAGAAAAGCATTTTGCTCTTCACTTTTCAAATGTATAACAGAATCTGTTTTGTTAACAGAACTGCTTTTCAATTCTTTCTGCTATTAAGGGCGTCCTTCAATTGCATCTTCGTGGATATTTACCGGAGATGACTTACTGCAATGTCCACCTCTTGAGGGAAGATAACCCTCCAGGGTGGAATGTGACGGATAATCCATGTTAGCTCCCAAAGCAATGTGACCTGAGACCTTAGCTGTTAACAAACACCAGGGGAGCCTGCAATGCCAACGCTGAGAAGAAACCAACACAGAACGTGGAGTGGGGTGGAAGCCCCGTGGCCAAACCAGGGCTGTGGACTTGATGATACTGTTGGGACTGATAAACTACCTCGTTGCTGTTGCCCTGAGTTGGTCCAGAGCCAGCAGTTTTCCAACTTCCAGTCAAAAACATTATGTTCCCTAAGTAAACTTTCCAAAATAAAGGTATGTTTGACTAGAGTCACTCAAGCTCCACCTGAAACTAAGAAAATAGTGTAAAAATGGCTCAAGAGAGAGGAAATGGGAGAGGAGATAAAATTGCAAGACAGTGCTGACTTTTGGGGTCATTCAGCAGGCTGAGTCCCTCTTCTACCCTCATTGGAATGCCAACTGGATAAGATTTTTCTAATTTTAGAAATCCCTATAGATTTGTTCCATCATTTAATGCAGTTGCAGTTAGCTGTATTATTCATGATCCTGGTTAATCTTGCACGCACCAACAATTCGAAAGAATCTGTAATCTGCTGCTTTAATAAACCACACTGTTTACTAATCTAGCCATGAGAGTTCTTGTTGGGCCCAGCCAAGTTTCTAAAGGGTGGTCACGAGGGTCCATCTGAATGCTGCTAGATGAACTGGGCAGTGTGCTGTTGGTGAACGCATAATCGTGGCAGTTCATATACTGAACATGACCGGACTTACAGTGCCACCTTGGGCATCACCAGAATCCAAGCACAGCCACCCCCAACCCCTGTGACGTCTGAGGACAAGACGGAACACAAGGGGGCTTATTTTCTGCTAAATTTCTTTGCCCTTTTCAAGCAACACCCTTTAGTTAGGAAAGAACATGCTTTCCTACAATGAACAGAAACTTCTCTTTCAGGGGGATATTTTATTTAAGTTTTGGACAGCAGTCAAATTGAAATCCTTTTATCTTTTCTTTCTTTTTTTCTCCCCAGAGTAATGGAAAAAAAAAAACCAAACAACCCTACTAAATCCTCTGGATTACATCATGCAGTAATTTCAAACTTCATACTGTTGGCACGTGGAGCTTCAGGTGGTAAACAGTTTTCAGAAGCTAGAACATTCAAGTATTACTTTTCACCAAAAGCAGCGTTCTTTCCATGACTCTCCAACACATTTTGAGATGTATAGCACATACTTCTGGGAAAACTTAGATGTACATGTGTACAATATCACTGGGCTTACAGCTATGAAGGGGAGGTAAAAGGAGGAGTGCTGTTGAACACTGTCATAAAAATTCACAGTTGTTGTTGTCTTGTTGCACAAATTTTCCACGCTATAACAGTACCGCTGAAGTTGCACACAGGCAAAAGAGCCAGTGACAGAAACTCTCACTAGCTGCTACACGGTGCAAAATTCAATATAAAAAGGATACATCCTTATGAATCTGGAAGAATATAACAACCTATTACATACATGGCTGTTCACAGAATTCCTGTTCTTCACAGAATTAAGGTTATTTTGTGGATTAGTAACGAAGAAAAATGTAGAAACAAATAACACAAACAAAAACCCCCAACCATAACAACATTTCAGTGACAGAAATAATACTTGATAAGCTTTAATGCACATTCTGGCTCTCTTTGATAATGCATGGCAATTTAGAGAACTAAGCTGTGCAGGAAGATGCATACGGCAGCAGTGTTTTATGCATGCAGATCATCTCACAGGTCCCCTAGAAGTGGTTAGTGACAGTCAGACATTCCCGCAGCTCACACATTAGTGTCTACTGTGATGGCTGATTTGTGTCTTGACGATTCCAAATTAATTCATGGTTAAAAGCTGCAGCTTTCAGGAAATGCCTTGTGAAGGTGAGTGGTTGATGCATTCTGTGCTTTGCCTATGCATAAACACGTGCAACTGAAACATTACGGTTGCCTGCTGCTCCCAGGACCTCCTTGCTAGGATCTTAAGACAATTACCATGTCTTGAGCGGATACTGGGCAGGTCATGTTAAACACAAAACTAAAACAACACTGATATCAGATGGTTACTTAAGTTCAGAAACAAAACGGAAACAAGAGAAAAGATCACTTCAAATGAAGTTTGGTTGGACATGTTGAAAAGATGCTCAAATTACCTGAACTGCTTTGTTTTATCTTAAACATGGACCAGGGGCAGCTGCAATGAGCTCTGAGCTTTGGCACATTCCATTATGAATGATAGTGAATTTATAATGGAATGGTATGGATGGGTTTTATAATCAGAAAAACACACTGACCTTAACACTACACAGGTGGAGCAGCATAATGACCCGCCAATTGTAAGCGCATCAATTCCTGGGGAAAAGTTCAATGAGGTTAACTTAGCATGTATCCCATAACCAACATAAGCGACATTTAAAAACACCGTTCTTCTACCCAAACTGTCTTTGCCAACATTGTATTAATTGTCTTGATTCACTGTTCAGCACTCAGTTAACTACTCTTAACCACGGTAACAGTGGACAACAGTATTCTTTGATACACCAGGATGTTGTCATGCACTTCAACACTGAAATATACGTGGTTAAAAAATAAGGACGGGATTAACTACGGTAAATTTTGCAGACTGTACAGAATTAGTTATCATATTTATTTAACTCAAGAAGCACCTGAAAGAGAACAAGAAGCAGCAGCCTGGGTACAACAAAAGACACCATCAGCGGATTTTCAGCTTCATCATAACATTGTCACATTAAAGGAGCTTAGATAGGTGGCAGCCAACTAGCAATTCTGTTTCCCATCATTCATTGATATTCTTGTATATCTGCAAAGGAAGTTAATTTCAATGTGATGTACTTGAGCAGATGTGGGATCCCATAATTTTAGTCGTTCAAGATCGGACCACAAAATAGCAAGTGAACCTCTACTTCTCTAATTAACCTCAATTACCACTTCAAAACCCCACATAGCACAAAACTGTACAGCAAGAAGTGACAGAACAAGGAAGGAAACTCCAGTCTGAATCAGGGAAGCTAATCAGCAAGGACAGAAGGCTTTTGAAACACGCAGTAATACAAATTTTCAACACAAAAAATGTGAAAGTTGTCCACGATTCATCTCCAGGAGCATTTATAGTCTGTACTTTTAGTTAATTCTCTCTGCTTATCTTCCGTGACTGAGTACTCTAACATTTTACAACTTAGCAGCTGCACTAGCAGAGAAAGCTCCTCAGCAACAAGATGGTCAAATGCTCCATGTTTCAGAGAAACAAGGAATTGCATAGATTGGAAAAGACTTTCTAAGTCCAACCGTCAACCTGACCTGACAAGTACTATCACAAACCATATCCCTCAGTGCCATGTCCACATGTCTCTTAAATACTTGCAGGGATGAGGACTCCACCACTGCCCTGGGCAGCCCATCCCAACACTTGACCCTCATGTCTATGAAGAAATTCTTCCCAAAGTCCATTTAAACCTCCCCTGATACAACCTGAGACTGTTGCCTTATCACTTATCACCCAAAAAAAGAGACTAGCACTCTGTCATCCCACTCTAAAATTCATTCTCATCAGCAATATCCACTATGTACTCAACAACAGCTAAGAAGACAGAAAAGACAGAAATCTTGTAACAATGTGATGAAAACCACTAAAACTGTTAATTCAGCAACAGTATAAAAACGAACAAGACAATGAAAAGTGAAAGGAAAGGTAGGATACTTAGGTCCACTATGTGGAAACATTCTGTTCCAAAAACTCATAAAATAAAACAATGCCACTTGATTAGATTAGATTTTCAAAACACACAGTAGCTTAATGCAAAGTGAAAGTGCATGTTGTGTTTTCATCTCCCTTTACTCTTCAGAAGACACTAAATCTCATCAACATAATCCATTTTATTTCCATGCTGACAAACTACCTACAACTCGGTCACTTTTGTGTTTACTGAAAAAGTGTATTTACATTGGAGATACAAGGGCTGCTCTGAAAGTAGTGCCTTCTATTTTATTACGTCAGCCTTTGACGTCAGAGGTGGATGTTGGTTGTAAGGCAGTAGGGAGTTGAATCTTCCCACCAATACTCTATTACATCTTGTTGCTGTGTGACAGATGGCAGCAGAGGGGCAGTCTGACAAAATAACATCTAACATGGAAGTGTGTACGAAACAAAGGCATGTCAGTGAATTCCTCAATGTGGAAAAAATGACACCTATTGACATTCATGGACATTTGCTGAACACTTACAGAGACCAAACAGAGTGAGGTATGGGGTGGTGCGTTTCAGCAGAGGCAACATCGACAACAGATCATCTCTGCTGCTGAGTTTTACAAGCTCAGCAAGCAGGCTCTTGCTCACCAATAGCAAAGAAACAAAGATAAGGGGTGGTGACAATGTTGGGAAAAAAAAAAAAAGTGTTTTGTAGCTGTGAATTTTCCCTTTCAAACAGTGTTTTTATGTTCTTTGTATCTCTTGTAGTTTCCACGGAAATAAATGAAAGGCATTACTTTCAGAGCAACCCTCATAAAACAGGTTGACCCCACAGTTGGATGAAGTCTTTGGAGAGGATCTCAGAGACCTTCGTCCACGTGCGCACTGCTTTCAGTGGCCTATGAGGAGTAGATGTGATGTAAAAACCCTTCCAAACAACCAGGAACAATGCACCACCTCTTACCACCACAGTTGCTACGTATTTTTTTCAGCCACACAAAAGCTCAATTTAGACCTAATAGTTACTTGGGAAAAAAAACCACATTTCCCTTTCTACCCAGATTTTGATTCATCCTACATAAAGCATTTCATTAAACACAGGTAATGAGAAACAAACAAACAAACAACCACCTCAAAGCCAGCCAGAGCACCCCAGCAGGTAACGCAGACTGGGGATGCTACATGACCCAAGCACCCCAAAGCTCTGGAGGGAGGCAGAGATCCCAGCCCTGGCTTGTTTACAGCAGACAATACAGCCCAGATGTGTTGCAATTGATTAGTTTTCTATCCTTGTCCTCAAAGCATCTCAGCATTGCACACCTCAAGCTGCTGAATTTGTGTACGGGAAGCAAGAATAGCAGAAGAGTCACAGAAAGCAATTCTTGCACTTACTGAGGCAGGTTATGTTGCGATGCCTTCACACGCTGCAGCCAGAATAAAAATCTCACTCAGGGCTTGTAGTGTGGCCAGGGAATGCTCCAGCCCTTGTCACTGCTCATGCTCACACATGCACTGTGGGCAGCAAAACATGTCCCAGTGTCACACTGCAGCCAGGGCGCTGCCCAGCCGTGGGTGTGCGAGATGCACGCGTGTCTGTGTGCTCCAGCTTCAGTAGCAATGGACAGCAGAAGTGCTCTCTGACCTGTGAGTAGATTTACTCCGGGTCTCCACTTTGTTAAAGCAGTGCTTCAGGACTATAATTAGGGTTGGATGAATTGAAGAGCCTTTTGGCCACACAGAACATAACCACTCAGACAAAACACTACTTTCTGGATTTCCTTGCTGACTGTCCTTGTTCACCCGTGAGTTCCTGTCTTTACATTCAGCTTGCAAATTCTCTGGTGCTTCCGCTCAGTTTTCATGTGGCACTCAGTTCAGCATTTACCCTGCCCTTCTCAGCCCATCGTGGGCTCTGCCAGATGCTACTGTAATAAACAAAACAAAACAAAACATTTATTTCAGTAAATGCACACATAGGCACCGAATCTTAAGGGTCTGGAAAAGCAGCAGGACCTGAGTGTTTCCAAATAGTGGACCGAGGTATCTCAGCCAGGACAAAGATGAGGGAGGGACACTGAAGAACAGAAGAGTTGCACTGTGTGTGTGGCAGGACTACTTGCAGCCTGAGCAACCATTCATTTCCCAGCTGAGAACAATGCAGGTCTTCAACAAAGCCACTCCTGTATCCTGAGAATAAGTAGTTTCTTCTGAGCTCTCCAAACGAGATGAGAGTAAAGTGACAAGTAGAGAGGAGAGTGCCCTAGGCAGCAGAGTTTTCCTAACCCATTTCTCCTGGGAACCCTGGGGAGTTCAAGTTCATTCAGTCAGTATTTACTCCCTCTCTCATCATTTCTGTTTTTATCTCCCTCACCTCTTCTACCACCTTCTCCTTCATCACCCATCACTTAACATTAGTTTCTTGTTTGCTATCCAGCTCAGACAAGCCCAGCTGTGCCTCAACACCACTCTCTCCCTCCCAGCTTTATCTCCTTTGTCTCTGCTGTTAGAGTATTTCCCTTTTTCTTCCTCCACTTCTCATTTCCAACTGCCTTGTACCTTTCTGCACAGAAGCAGTTGCCAGTCCCTGCAGCTAATGTTTGACCCTCACCCCGGCCTCTTAAGCTGTATCAGAACAGCTTCTGGATGCTCTGCTCATCATCCAAGCTTATTAGCATCTTTAATGCAAACCAAGCCTTGCCTGAAGTGGTCCTTAGGCTTACATCCTGCTGCTACCTGGCACCTTCAAATGCCTACTCAGAATCATCTTTTTTTTTAGGAAATAAAAATATAAACCCTTGATCCTGGTGAAGTTGACACGCAAACAACTAAAATCACTACTTATTTTACGTGTACACACAACTACCCATACGCAATTACATTTCCACAGTATCCTTGTCCCTCTTATCCTCTGCTCTTATTTATTTTTAATATATTTCTATATTGCTTGCACTTAGCTTCTGAACTGCTCAGTGCCTTGGGGCAGCCAGTACAGTAATTAGCACAAGCAACCTGCAAGCACAGTGTGCTGTACTGGTTAATGACAACACAGTCTGTGCATGAAAACCCATCCAAGACAAAAAAAATTATTTCACCAGTGGTCAGCGCTTTGTTGCTAGAGTCAGGGAGTGCTTGTGCTCAGCTCCCTGTGGGCTTGATCTGCCTCCAGCACTGGGCTGATGTGGCACTGCAGACAGCAACTCAAGCACTGAAACACTGCAGCCATGTTACCAACAATATTAACAACCGCGTTAACAGTAACAAAAAAGCAGATATGCTATTCTTTTTTCTTTTTCTTTTTTTTTCCCATACGGATATAGATATGCTCTTCTGTTTCTCTTGATACTTTGCCTCGCCCCCCTGCATCAGTTTCAATATGTCATTAATTAACAGTTGCCTGCTGCATGCTTTATGCATCGTCTTTCCTTTGAAGGGATCAGAATGACAGTTAAGAGATCAGAGTGAGTTTTTTAGACCTCCTCAGATAGCTGGATATTAGAAAGGTTTTTCTATAAAGATCAAACAAACAAAAAAAAAAGAAGCGGTACTTATACTGGAAGTGTTTGCTCTTTCTGTCTCAACAAATAAAAGCATGTAAAAAAAAATTTGTATTTTTCAATTTTGCTGCACTATTTTCACACATCCATCTACAGAAGGAAAAATATGAAATCCCTCAGAAGAGATGCTTAGCCCCGTGACTGCAAGCCAAATCTTAACAAATTACCAACTGTCGCACAAAACGGCACAAAAATCAGTCATTTTCTGTAGGAAAAAAAAAAAAAAAGTAAAGTCATTAAGAAAAAGAATTAATATGCTAATTGAGGATTTAAATTGCATGGATATGAACCTCAGTTGCCTGAAATCTGGCTGAAAATCAGTTACATCTGTTGTAGAATGAACTTTAGCTTTCTAAAGCAAAGTAAGACAAAAGATCTGTACATGTTAATGTAAAATAAAATATCTGATTGTTCTACATCGCAAAAATTAATGAGGTAACAACAACCTCATGCCATATTCAGGGGAGATCTTCCATCTACTACTCTGTTCATCTACAACACTGTTCTCAATTTGTAACCCCGTCTTGGAAAGCATCAGATAGCTGTATCAACAAATAGCTGACATTATTCAAAATGCTGATACATTAAAATGTGGTTTAGAAGCAGGTCCCGAACCAAGACCATCCATGTAGCAAGGAGACGCATGAGCATGGAACAAAGAACATGATTTCTGCCGCCAACATGGTGAATCTTGGAGACAGCCATCCATCAAATGCTTGAGAGGAAGGAAGACTGAAGAGACGGTATGTACTGCGGTAGTAAACCACGGTCACAGGACAAACTGAGTCCAACTGTTAGTCCAATTTTGTACAGATATTGTGGGAAGGAAGAGTTTTTAAAAGGAGGCAATGAAACCTGAATGATGAAGCGTTCCATTTATTTGCCAAGGTAGGACTGCAAGGAGGAGGCTGTGAAGATTTACTGAAGATGGGGCACGCACTGCAGGTATGTTGGCAATGAAGTCTGATCAACAGTGAAACTAAGCACCTGTTGTGGATGGGAAGAGGGCAGGAACAGTGTTCGCCAGTTGTGAATTACTCTGATGGTGTACATTTGTTGTGTGATACACTCTGCAGAAATGGGAGCCAGCAAAGCAAAAACAGGAGGGAGAAAGAGAGAATATACCACTGAAGAAATGTGTTTGGTAGCTAGAGGATCCTTCCAGTAGTGTTGTGAATATATAAAAAGTGAGGATTATCTAGTCTAACAAAGTCCATTGCAGCAGCCAAAGTCCCAGGGAATGAAACACTGAACCATGAATGAGCTCTAGAAAGCCTCTTCTCCTACAGAACCAATTTCAACCAGTCTAGTTCCAGCCTCATTTCCATTCCCCAGAAGGATCCAGTTCCTAAAAAGCACAAAATCCATCTTGATTTAGTGGGCTTCTGGAAAATGGGTCTCCTCAGCAACTTATCCTTCCTTTTCCACATTTTGCCAGGCTACTCAGAAAACTTCTTTGCAATATACATGACACTGTGGCTATTGACAATGAAAACTAAAGCAAGATGGCATTACTGCAGCAATAGGATAAGTCTAAGTTCGGGTTATCCTCAATTCTAGTTATCCTCTTCTCATGTGTGGTGAAATAAGGCATATACTCACTTGTACCTAGTATTTTGGTTAGCAGTGGCATTTTCTTTCTGTTATTAAGGAAATTTCACGCTGATGGCAGGAGTCAACGGTCCAACAACCAGGCACAAATACCTCTACACCCCCTCCCAGAGCACTGCCACTAACAGAAAACATTTTACTCGATGAGGCTGAAATTTGCACAACACCACATCTTCAGACAGATAGAGTAATTTCTTGTCGCTCCACTGGCTCCAATATCTTATAATTAACAACTGGTTGAAGGGCCTGGCCTCAAGTCTTCAGTCTCCCTCTGACAATCACAATTTTCCCAGTGATGTGGATACTTGGCAGTACACTGACTTAAACAGAAAAACAGTTTAACACAGTCTGTCAGCCACTTGTGAAATGAAGTTGGATCTGAACTGCCATCCTAGAGGATCAGTGGAATACTAATGTCGGCAGATAAATTAATGCTTGCTAAATGGAGTTTACCACTGAACGCACTGTAAATATCACACACAAGGAAACCTGACTCATTTCTCAAAGAAACAAACATGATATCATACACAAGGAAACCAGACTCATTTTCCAAAGAAACAAACATGAGTAAAGAGTAAGTACTTGCATCCTTTATCCTGATGCCTTTAAAACCCTGTATTTGCAAACTCAATGTTAGGGTCTGTCTAGAAGCATCCTTTTGCAAGAGTGTGGAGACGATGGAACAAAGAGAGTTGAAAAAAGCAACACACATGACAGCCACGCAGTAAACTATTATGGTATTTTCTATGAGTAGGACCTTAAATCCATTAGACTTGCAGCAGGAAAAGGTACAAGACAGAAAACTTTATTTAGTACTGCCTAAATGCCATTATTCCTTGCTGACTACAACAAGCCACTAAAGCTTATGTCTGCAAAGCAGCATGCTTTGAGTGTAACAAATTGCTGTTGTACATCTCTGGAGCTGGCAATCTCCTCAACTTATCTGATGAATTGTGACACAGAAACATCCAACTATCTATTACTAGCACCAGAAATATCTTCCCCTAATTGCTCAGTGCAATGACTACTATCTACAAACTACAGCTTACATTTAATTGTCAAAAAAAGGGGAAAAAAGAAAGCAAGCCCAGCAATAACAAGCTTCTGCTCTTAACAGATAAATGCTACACCCTTTGGCTCATTTCTAAACCCCTGTAAATCTTAATGCTGTGCTCTCCTAACCATTGATGAAGGCTCGGTACCCCTATTATTTCAGTGGAGTTAATGTGCTTCCATTTCATCCTATTTTCGCTACAGATATAATAAGCCACAATAGCAAACTGGTACTTACTATGCCAAAAAATGAATTTATTCTGAATTAAATGAGTTTTTTTTTTTGGATAGTTCACTGCAAAACATGGAATTTACGGTAAAGATATGATGTTTGTGGGTGGGATACACTATATAACAGGATTTTGAAAGTTCTGGGCCAGGATATGATATGCTAGACTTTTATTTGCTTCTGTATAAACATACCGGTGAAAGTTAACACAACAGCATCTCCCAGGATCATATTTAGAATTGTACCATTCACTCCTCCAAACTGATATCCACAGACCATGGTCCAAGTTGTTAATGGAAAATACATAAAGGAAAAGACTGAAAAATTTATTTCCTCCTTGGAGAAACAGAAAGTCCTAAATGAGAAGCATTACTTTTAGCCAGTGGTTGGCTTCAGCTTGACCAAGTAAATGCCTTGGGTAGAGACCTCATCCTGGGGACAAGTAGGTAACTGGTGCCAGCTCTGCAGTTACCAGGAAGTTCAGCATCTCAACAAGCTGGTATTTCCTACACAAATAAAAGGCAACTCCATAATGATTACAGGACACAAATAATCACTAAGTTATGTAGCAGTTCACTTCCACAACATTTCAAGTTTACTATAGGTGAAAGAGATTTTTATACCAAGTAAAAGTGATAAATAGGATAATGAAGCAGACAGGAAGATAGCAGAAGACACTAGTAGACAAGAGCTGGAACAGAGGAAACATTCACCAGAGGAAGAAGAGCTTATTTCCACAGAAATAGCCACTAGGAAAAAAGGGAACAACCCAGCATGTCCTGCCTAGGCCATGAACCTTACACTCTTTACCATGCAACATTTTTTAATGGAAAGAGCAAGATGAAGTACAATTTGAAAAAAAGGGTCACTTGGATAATTCCCATCCAAACTGGGTTAGATTGCCAATGTTTCACATTCACAAGGTATTTAATAAGGTCTTAAATACATGAACTGGATGAGAAATGGTTACTTCCAATTGATTATGTCCTCTTGTTTTTAATAGGACCTAGGAAGTAATAGTGTGAAATTTCTCTACTGCTCAAGTTGCATATTTACTTCTAAGGTAAAACACTGACTGCATTAATTACACCTCACTTCCCCATTAGTTTTGCCCTATAAAAAGGGACAGTAGATTAAATTTTAAAAAAGTAAAAATCAAAGCCAAGTCTTAATGCCACAACTGTCAACGATGTCGATTTTCTTTCTCTTTTAAAAACTGAAACAAACTCTTTTAGACAAGTAGACCAATAGAGAAAGATATCTGTGAGAGAATGTTTCTGTCTCTGCTTTCCATATCCCTATTTTCCATCCTGGACTAAGAATGTGGGGCTAAGTCACAAAACCATTCAAGGATAAATAATCTTTTCTAAAGCAAGTTACATAATTGACTACAAATAATCATTTCTGTAACCCTGGGAACTTAAAGGTTACTCTTACCCCAATACAATATGCAAATACTAATGAATTTATTTTTATGTGGAGGAACTGATCAATTTCCACTTTTCCTGTCCCTCACCTTGCTTAAGATCACTTCTATATATAACACATCTGCAGAGCCATCAGGAACCCTGTAGAAGTTTCTTATAAACACAAAGTTTGTTTTTGCAAATTAACAAAAGCATTTAAAAACGTGATTAAAAAACCCTTCTGTATACTCAGTTTTGGGTAACATTAGTGGCTAAAGTAACAGGATCAGTATTCCATTTGATGCCAAGATTTCATGCAGAATCACTTGATCCTATTAGAACATTAACTACTACATGATAAAAAATAAAGATCAGATTCAAAATTCTAACTTCTTTGTATTGACTCAAGCAGGAGTTAACCTCCCTGTTCTTAATAAAACTCATTAATTAATAAGATCACTTCCTAGTTTTGGTGTGCTCTTCTGTTATTTTGGTACACTTTTTACTGCATCAAATCGTCTTTTTAGGATAGCTGAGTGCTCTTTCCTCTTCTGACATTAAAAAGGTCTGAAAGTCTGTGGTGTGACTTAAAAACGTGGTTGGAACTGTCCTCCAGCCATAGAAAATATAGTTAGGTCTCTGCCTTGTGCAATTGGTCTGATTCCAAACACCAAATCTGTTAGAACCAAGGTGAGTTTCATCCCTAGGAACATGTCCCCTGCGTCACCATGAGCAGTGAGGACAGATGGGACTGAGGGACTACACCTGTGCCCTGCGGATGCACACTGCAGATGAACAACTCAGTCACAATTTTTGTCCACCTAACAGACTGGGATCCCAAGTAGTGGAAGATGCTTAGTATGAAAGGGATGCAATGCCTGGGAGGTTTTAAAACCAGAAGGCAGTGTTTTGCCCCCTGTTCCTCCAGCACTTCTCTTCAAGCCTGGCCACTCGACTTGACACAAGACATCAGGCATGCTTGTGGAATGCTGTGCAGAACGTCAGGATCTCACCCCTGGGGCTCACAGTGGCTGGCAGCTATTATGACTCTTAAAGTGTACGCTGTCATCCTGGGGGCTCTGAACAGAAGTGGCTGTCTCCTGGAAGCAGTTCATCTCCTCATTTGCACAGTCCTTCCTCACACAGCCTGGAGTGGAGGAGACTGAGATGAAGAGGTGCTTGGGGCATCTGCATCTATTCCATGCTACGCAGCCCAGCCTGTTTCCTGACATTACACATGCACCAAATTTATGCTGATCAGCCCTACTTGATGTACCAGCCTCTAATCTCCAACGTACATATTTACCTGATGGGTGTGACTGTTGCAGCTACGTAGGGCTTTTAGCTATAACAGCCTCTGCAGAATGCACTCTGCAGAGGGGGGTATTTTTAACGCATATTACATTATTATAAATAGACCAAGAGCGAAATTCTGGAACTAGCTCATGGTATTAATTTTAATTTAGTTTGGGCCTGATTCCAAATGGGTGACTATGCATGCAAACATTTGTCTGAATGTACAATTGGCCGTTATGAACACAAAATTATTTCTTGTGCTCACGCATGCATAATTTACATGCACTTATTTAGATGCCAAAGTAATTCCCTAGCAGAATTCCAGCCATCAGATTTAACTTGAAGACTGATGTTCAAAAATCAATCAATAAATTAATACGTAAAGAAATCACAGTTGTGTTCTCTTCAGCCACACAAAAAGGAAGTAACTGAGAAATTCACTGCTGCTTCTGTAACTAAAAAAACTCCATTATAAACCTATCATTTTCAGCTGACTGTTGGTTTACCTCACCCCTACTCCAATCCCTCGGTTATTTTCCCCCATGCTGTTTAATTTCTATTTCTATATTGTGGCATATAAGCACAGTCATCCATCAAAAATAATCATCACAAAAGGAACGCAGCTAAGCAGTATGTTTTCTATCAGGCATATTCGAGTTTTATGCTTAATGCACAAAAATCCAAAGTCCTCTCAGGAACCAGTAGTTGGCTTTGCAGTTTTGAAGTGAAATACCAAAGAAGTGAATCCAATGAACCATGAGTAGACTATGAATCATATTCTAAATCAAGAAAAATGTTAGGCGAATTCTGCTGATGAGCAAACAAAGTGGAATTATTTCTCTCCAGGTAATTCTCATGCTGAAGTTTTCTCTGTATTATTTCCAAAATAAATGAATAAACATTGACTAAGCATTTGTTTAACAAGCAGCCTTGGAATGTTTCATTTACTCCTAAGATCATACAAAAATCATGAATAATCATCACCGAGTACGTATTAGTGAGAAGTATTCCTAGAAACAGGATCTATGCCAACAAACAGACTTATCTTTCCACACACTCTAGTCTTCACCTACCTGTTGCTGCACTAATTTCCCCTTTTTGGTCACTTTTGTTTGAATGGGGAAAGAGATATTTTTTAAGTTTTAAGATAATTTTATGGGAATTCTGTATCATGGAAGGCATGAGGATATTTACGTTGTTATATAAAGGTTCACTTCTATCTGCTGGAGCATTCGTTTCCTTAAATTACAACTCTCTTAAGTCACACATTCAAGATGATAACTTGTCGTTCAAAGACTGTTCATTCCATCCAGCAAACTTGTTCCTGACTATAGTTCAGGTACCAAAATATTATCTGGGACTTTGCATGTCTCTTTCACTGTCTTTTGTTAGTGTTCACTGGGATCAGAAATCACTCAGAAACATGCTGGCACAAACTCTATGCAACTAGCAGAGGTGAAAATGACCGGACCAAAACCAAAGACTTAACTGTTCCAGTTCCGCAAATTAAAGCTGTATGAATAAAACTGCAGAAGACAATGACATTATACATGTGGTTGTAATCTAGCTTGCATTTGAGAATTCAACCAACGTTATCTGTTAGTGTGTAACTTGAGGGAACTGGTAGACAATGGGACATTCTATGATTTTGGGTGCCGGAAGATTTGCTCTGCATTTCATCCTTTTTAAAGAAAAGAGTAACTTAAGTAAGATCGTATTTATGGAAACTTAAAAGATAAAGCAATGCACACTGCATGAATTTTGAGTCAGTTTTCCCATCACAGAACACTTCCGAGTGTTTTACCTTGACTGACTGACACATCTCACTATGTCTAGCAATTCTTCCAGCCAACATCATGTTTTTTGTGTGAAAATACGACCCTTAGGTCTTATGCAGGTTTCACAATGGAAAGGATTTTAGAAGTGAACAAGACAGCACTGCAGAACCATGCAGCAGCTTGTCTACTTCAGAGGTTAAATCAACTTTAAAAATTCACTTTTTAAGCAAACCTTAATGGAATCTCAGATATAGCAAAGACTACCTCAAGTACATTATCTAAGTGGATTTGCTACTTCAGAAAAGGTTTCAAATACATTTTTTAATTGGAAGTTTTAATCAAAGCATTGCATAGATCACACAACCAGTTCACAGGATTCTGTCCTCTGCAGTGAATGTATGATGAAGACTTTTTCAACGAGGTGTCAAAATGTAAGCACAACATGCTTACTGTAAATTCTAATACATTAACAGACATCTTTGAGACCTGCTTGGTAAGGCATTTTTTAAAAAATTACACCCAAAATAACATTTGAGAAAACATATACAAATGCATTTTCGTAAGGTACTGTTAAACAGCAGAATAGCCAGTTATGAGATTTCAAACAATATGGAAAGTACGCAGTTTAAATAACATGTGGCTATAAAAAGGCACTAACATGCACTGAAGCACAGTGGCCAGTCTACCCACTATGCCACACCAGTTTTACAGCCGCCTAGGGAATCGAAGCAATAACATTAGCTAGGCAGTGATGCAATGAAATAGGGAATCAGATCCATTCTAGCAGAAGGTAAAATGAGCACTGATTTTTCCAAAGGCTAAAACTCCATGTTTTTTTCCTCATAACATTTTTTAATTACTTATTAATTTATTATGAATAGCTATAAGGAATGAAACTCTAAAGCATTCATTAAGCATACAGACATCAAAGAGTCTCCTTTTGGCAAAAAGTATCCAAACTTATTCGTTAAGCAACTTTTGCATTTTCTCTACCAGTAGTTGTATTTTAAGACCAAGCTTAGGAATGATAAATGGCTGGAGAAAAAAGGAAACATCTCCCTTCAGATTTAATCAGATTGTGATAATCTTAGACTCCTAAATTCTAAAGCAGAAAACAGTAGTGACATCCAGAAGCAGTAGCTAGGATTAGGACCCCAAAGTAGGAGTTACAAAACCACTCAGAGAAAACATCTGCTCAGAAATGCTTAACTGCAAAAGACAGAAAAGGGAAATGTGCATTATTACCCTTACTTCATCTGTGGTGAACTGAACATAGCATCCATGCACACCATGCTAATTTGATACCCTGCACTTGTCATTTAATCACCAATCCATTGCCTTTGCTCTAAGATTGTCCTTAGTATCTTCTGAAATATTTCTTCACTCTGAATTATGAGAGCTCTGACCTCTAAAGGTAGTAGCAGAAACCTTGCCAGGAAGCAGCATATATCCAAAAGATAACTGTGATAAAAGAATGACACGAAATAAAACAAACAACCTCAACAATGCTCCCCCCCAGAAAAATATTACTTGGTCATGCAAGTCATGGAAATTCTTTTTATCCTCTAAACGCTTTTATATTTGTAATCGCTGAAACCACAAAGTATTTTCAAGACATTTATTCATCTTTCGAAAAGGTCATTTACTCATAAGTGCTATAAGCAGAGAGTGAAGAATGGTTCTGTTTTTCCAGGCTTAGTTCAAAATCTCTTCTGACCACTTAATAGTCATCCTCCTCTGATGTATGTCTTTGATAATGCCATCACACACTTATCACTTCTCAGCATCACGTGCTCTCACTGTGCCAGCAGAGTGGATTCTAGCTCCCAACATCAACCCTGAGGATCAGCTCTATATTCAAATCTGGATAACATTTTCAAGCTGTGACAGATCCTTCCTTACATTTTACAAACTACAATAAATTGCAGTTAATTAAGCTACTCAAAAAAACTACTTACTACTGTCGGAATCCAGCTAAGGAAATCTCCTTATTTCTCATGACAAAATCCATCAAGTCAATAACAGCCTCCCCTTGGAAAGTCACCTGCAAGCTCCTTGACACCAATCACACCCTGCAAATGCTTGGCTGAGATTAGAAAAATAGGGCTTTTAAAATGAATTAATAAATAAATGAACAAACAAACAAACAAACAAACAAACAAACAAACAAACAAACATATATGTATACTCAAAGGCTGCTTCTTTTTGATGTTAGAAATACCTTACAAGACATACTTGATGTCACAGCCCTTGGCCAACCCTCCAAGTTACTACAACCAAGGTAAGAATGCTCAGTATCACACTGGTCCAGATGAAACTGAACATGGTGAGGGGTGTGAAAAAGAAGGGATTCTATAGGTTCAGAAGAGACAGGCCAAGGAGTGTGTACCTGCCTGAATAAATGAGAAGGGAAAACCAGCTTCAACATACACAGAGAAAGCTGAGTTACCCAATGAGTTCTTTACCTCAAGTCTTCATTGGCAGTCAGGCTTCTCCTGCCTCTCATGTCTCTGAATGTTCAGAAGGGAGTCAGGGGAGCAAAATCCCTCCCTTCTGAAGGATGGAGCAAGTCTGAGAGCACTTCATGAGACTGAATGTGTGCAACTCCATGAAACTGGACAACATTCATTCCAGGATCTTGAAGGAACTACCTGATGTGGTTGGCAAGGCACTCTCCATCATTCGCCAGAAAGTCATGGCTAACAGGCAAAGTCTGCAGTGACTGGAAAGGGCAAACTTTTTCACAAAGTGTAATTGATGTCATCTACTTCTGCAAGACCTTTGATACAGTTCCCCATTACATCCTCATTTCTAACAGAGATGGATTTGAAGAATGAACTATTTGATGGATAAGGAATAGGTTGGATAGCTGCAGCCAAAGGGTTGTGGTCCATGGCTCTGTGTCCAGATGTCCAGGTGCAGGCTGGTCATCAGTGGTGACCCAAGGGGTCCATCTTGGGACTGATGCACTTCAACATCTTTATCAATGACTTCAATTATGGGATCGGTTGCATCCTCACCAAGTTTGCAGACTACAAGCTTAGTAGTACAGCTCATACAATACAAGAAAGAGATGTCATCCAAAGAGATCGGGACAGGCTTGAGAAGTGGGCCCACATGAACCTAATGAGGTTCAACAAGGCCAAGTGCAAGGTGTTGCACTTGGGTTGTGGCAGACCCAAGTATGTCTACAGACTGGGAGAAGAGTTCATTGAGAGCAGCCCTGAGGAGAAGGACTTGGCGAGGTACAGATGGATAAAAAATGGGACATGAGCCAGCAGTTTGCTCTTCCAGCTCAGAAGGTTAACAGTATCCTGACCCTCACTGCAGCCTCCTAGTACTTGAGGGGAGATTATAAGCAGAAGGAAGACAGACTTTTAATGCAGCGTAATAACGACAGAACAAAAGGGAAGATTTAGGTTAGATATTAGGAGGACATTTTTTACTCAGCATGATCCAACCGGTGGAACCCTGCCCATGGCAGGGAGGTTGGAACTAAACAATCTTTAAGATCCCTTCCAGCTATTCATTGAGAGAGAGTTCTCCCAACCAAGAATTTAGTTACTGTCATCTAATTTCACTCTAAAAATTAGAAATCTATCCAAGGAAATAGGAGACTGGACTGAAAAATACAAAACGGAGGAAAGAAAAGGTGTGACCTCACCCAGAATAAGGCCCCTTTAAAGGACTTAGCCAGAGAAATACATGGTTTCTTCATCTTAAAGACAAAAACGCTTCCATGTCCCACATGCAGTAGCTCTGAACAAGGACATAAGGACTTAACTACCGAGTTTAGATGCCTCCATACTTCAGGTAGCAACCAAATACGCACAGTTTCTTGCTACTATGAGCCTGGACACAGGCAACTCAATTGCAGACAGAGTCAGCTTCAACTACATTTAAACTTTTTCATTTGCAAGCTCAATAATCTGAAGTAGCCTTTTGTAGTAACTGAATTTATCTCCAAGGCCTGGTTCTGCACAACAGCTCAGGTCTACCTCCAGACATGCCACACGCCAATTGAATTCAACTGCTCATGCACTATTCCTGGTATAGATGCAGCAGAAGATTGATCACAGAATCACAGGATCACAGAACAGCTTAGGTTGGAAGGAACCTTAAAGATCATTTAGTTCCAACCCCCAGCCAGAGGCAAAGCTGCTCATCACTAGATCAGGCTGCCAGGATCCCATCCAACCTGGCCTCAAATACCTCCAGGGATGGGGCATCCAAAACTTCTCTGAGAAATCTGTTCCACTGACTCACCATCCTCTGAGTAAAAAATTTCCTCCTGACATTTAAAGCCATTCCCCCTTGTCCTATCACTATCATACCGTGTAAAAAGTTGGTCCTGCTCCCCCTTGTAAGCTCCCTTTGAGTACTGGAAGACTGCAACGAAATGTCACCAAGAACCTTCTGTTCTCCAAGCAAGACAAGCCCAACTCCCTTAACCTTTCTTGATAGAGAGTTGCTCCAGCCCTTCAGTCATCTTTGTGGCTCTCCTCTGGACCCACTCCAACAGGTCCACATCCTTCCCATTCCTGGAGCCCCAGGCTTGGATGCAGTACTCCAGATGGGGCCTTATGAGTGCAGAGCAGAGGAAGGCAACCAGTTCCCTCTCCCTTCTGGCCATCTATCTTTTGATGCAGCTCAGCGTACTCTTGGCCTTTTGGGCTGCAAAAGAACACTGCTAGCTCATGACCAGATTTTTGTCCATCAGAACTTCCCAAGTCTCCCTCCGCAGGGCTGCTCTCAATGAGCTCTTCGTCCAGTATGATCCTATGAGATGCCCGCCACAGTCTTCACACGACTCAATTAAAACTCCTAACAAGAAGATCTGTAGTTCTGAGCCTGGCTCAGCTCTGAAGCAGGGCAATGATAGGAGCAAACAGCAATTTTGCACGGGCCCCAGCATTTCATTAGAGGGTGGAGCTTACAGCATCTGAAGGCATGGACTCAGATGTGTGAACGATCCAAATCCTTCACTGCAGGTTCTAACATCCCTTATATACATCCACAAGCTCTCTCCTGTAACTTTCCACCCACCCCAAAATGTCAACAGAACACTTAACAAGCCTCCCTCATGCCTAGGCACCAACTGCCCACACAAGCGCTCATCCAGTCAGAACCACAGGTTGCTTCTATTCACGAGCTTCTTCTCCAGTCAGGGTCATCACCACGCGAAGATTACGCACCTCATTTGTCCTCTGCTCATCTCCTGGAGCCAGCCTTTGTTCTCAGTGTCCCCTTCTACACCCTGTCAAACTTGTTTTTCAGCCTCTACTCAGAACGTTCTCTTGAACCCCCGCAGGAGCTGGGTACACCCAGCAGCCTCTGAGCCAGACCAGCTTCATGCACGGCAGTGAGCACAAGCTGGCTGCTCTTGTATGTCTGCCTTTAAATCAGGATGTGCATCCTGCATCGAGAGTAAAACTCAGAAGTCAAAAGAAGTGAGAAGCTATAAGATCCCTGAATAAGAGATCACAGTGAATTTCCCCCACACTTTCTCCTGCAGAAATACTGAGGATTCATGGAGGATTAACCAATCCCACAACAACAACAACAATCAGCAACCAGTCAGTTGGTCTTTCAGTAGATCCTAGTTTCCCTGTGACCCAGGCTGCTGCAGCTGGCCATCACACCTCATCTCCCTGTACTACCTTCATTCACCTCCAAATGACACCAAATAAATCCTCAAGGCCTATCTTCAAGCAGTGTGGCGCAGAAAATTTGTAAAGATGAATGAAGCCGGCTCTCTGCTTTCTCCTATCATAGTTCATAAAGCAGATGTTTTGATCATCACCTTATACGATGCAATGGTGCACTACAGGAAAAAAAAAAAATTGTTCTGATGCTTTCCCATGCCCTTACCATGGCTTTGTTTCCCAGAATATTTTTTAAAAGGGTACACCGTCTTCATTAGTAGAAGCTTTGCATCCAGCATTTTACAGGGAAGATGCCACAACAAGGATGACCCCACTTTGCAAGGAATGACAATATTTGCAGAAAAAAGAAACAGTAAGGAAAAGAGACAAGGGCTTGATGATTAGAAAATAACAAAAAGAAGTACAAGATGGTATTGATCTGGCCATATGGATACAGGTATAAGGAACTGTATATGGAGATTCCTAAGAGGGGGACTCAGTTTTATTTAACATCTTTGTTACTAATCAAGCTGACAGGCAGTAAGCACATTCCTTCACTCTGCAGATCTCTAACTGAGAGGTGCAATGAACACTGGAGTGCAGATGTTCTAAAGGACGCACACCTAAACTTGAGGGTAAGCACATTCATTTCAGTGTTTTTAGAAATTCTAAAGCTATATGCCCTTGTGAGGATCAGAGTTTTCTATCAGTGGATTTACTCAGGACCAAGGGGTTAACACACACTTAACATGATCAACTAAAGAGTCTTAGCAACAGCTGGATCTTAAGTCCCTTGAAAGAATAAAGACTTGATCCATGGTCTTTAGACAGGCCTCCAATAAAATCCACAAGGGAAGGTTAATACTTCAGATGGAAAATAAACCACACAGCAGAAGAGCCAACACTTCAGCTCCTTCAGGTTGGACAAAGCGTTATAAAATATGCTGAGGGTAATGGCAGGGAAAAATATCTTGGACTGAGATTGAGATAGATGAGAATCTGTACAGTCATTTTCATTACTGATGTGTTTGATTATCAGCTTAAAATGAGTAAGCCCAGACAGATCATTTTTGTACCTTTAAATAACTTGCCTTAAGAAAAAAGTGATAATGCTCTGAAAGTGGTATTTTCTTTATAATAAGAGCATGAGTTGCAAAGCACCAGCTACAGCTTGCAAATATGGGAACTATGTTTTTAATAGCCTCATAGAGTCACAGAACACCGAGTTTGAAGGGAATTACAATGATCATGCAGTCCAACTCCTGGCTCCACCAGGACCACCCAACACTCAAACCCTATGTCTCAGTGTGTTATCCATACGCTCCCTGAACTCCAGCAGCTTGGAGGCAGGACCACCACCCTGGGAAAGCTGTTCCAGCATCCCAGCACTCTGGTGAAGAATATTTTCCCAATATGCAGCCTGCCCCTCCCCTGACACAGCTCCATGCAGTCCCGTCAGGCCCTGTGGCTGTCACACAGAGCAGAGCTCAGCGCTGCCCCTCCGCTCCCTGTGAGAGCTGCAGCCACCATCAGGCCTCCCCTCAGCTCCTCTGCTCTGCTCTGAGCAAACACAGGGACCTAAGCCATCATACATCTTGCTCTCTAGACCCTTCCCCATCGTCAAAGCCCTCCCTTGAACATTCTCTCGTAGTGTTGTGCCCTTCTTGTATCACAACATCCAAAACTGCATACAGTACTCAAAGCGAGGCTGCCAAATAACTATAATTTCAGACATAAACACAAACAAGAAGAAGAGAAGAAAAAGTAAGTTTTAGCCAGACATCTAGATACAAGCCACAAATGTCTGATCCAGCTCAAAACTTACTCTCTGAGCATTCAGGTCTTACCCTTATGAACCATCCATCATATCCAAAGCAGAAAAACCTCATAAGACAGAGTTTAGATTCTATCTTCACTATTCATTCAATATTGAAATTCTAGACTCCACAGACCGTCTGCCTGCAGGAGAAAAGTTGATGTTAAGTGACATCTAAGAACAGACATCAGACATCATCCGCCTCTAAGAACTGACTAGACATTTTCATATTGCCCCGTGTCAGTAACAAAAGGTACACAGTAAAACCACACAAGCACAAACGCTAGAAAGTAAGTGAAGTAAATGGAGATATCTAACTCCATTTTGAGCCTGAATAGCTGAGATAAGTAGAAAATTCAAGTAACGCATTCAGCCACCAGACACAGATATTCTCTTAACCATGCAGGCTTACCAAATGGGTCGCACGCCAGAATGGACACAAAGCTATGGGAAAGAGATTTTTTTCAAAGCGAACGATAACAGAAGCAGAGCGACTACATAAGGAAGAACTGCAGAGTTTTTGTAGCAGTGTATTAGTACATCCTTAGCTGCTTTGTCATGTTTCACGCAGGACTGATTCGCCTAAATGTCTCATTGTCTGCTGGCAGGGCATGGAGCGGCTTGTTTAAAAAGAAACACAGAATGACAGCCTTCTGCAGGGAGACAGCTGTTAGTACCACAAAACCTCCCACTTGCTAAAGGGAGCAAACATACAGCGTGTCAGCTTCTAGTTAGAAACCTTCCCCTAGTTTTTACCCTGAAAATGTTGACTGCCTGTTGTTCATCCTTTCTTCCTGAAGCAAGAGATAAAGTGTTTTTCTTTCCACAACAGCACAAAGCTACTGTAGTGCAACAAGTGTATATAAGACATCTTGGCTGGCACTAGCTCTTGCCTAGTATTCAAATCCTTACTTGCATGAGCATAGCATGTCCAACAGCCACGTTATTATACACACACATATATATATACAGACTCCAGTTTTCTGGTGAGTGATCAGATAGAGGCTATCGATCCCTTGGATTCCTAAAGCACTGCCTGCAAGAACACTTGTGCCTCACAGAAGAAAATCCACATTGTGACTTCAAACATGTATATATATATATATATTAACATATATATATTTATAAAATATAAAACGACACTGAGGACCCTCTGGCGACATTGAGACTGTATATCTCAGTGAGATGGCATGCAACAGTCCCACTCGGTCCCATTGTCTAGTTCATCTCTTTTCCCTAATATGAAATTCTTAAGCCTTTGTCTTGTATCAAGCCCGGCCCATGCCAAATTACAGATTTGCTGCAGACTACTCCATTCAGCAAACCAACTGCTCACCAACTGAAAAGGATGGAAGTGTGCAGACCTGCTCTGCTTTGGCTATATCATGCTCCAAACCTGGTAAAAAAGCAGGTGTTTTGCACAGCTGAAAAACTGCATTTGAATGGGATCTCTTAAGAGTGTTAGCTTACCATTTCTTAGAAAGTACTGCTTTTATGTAAACTAATATTGGTCAGGAATTCAGCTGTAATTTCTGGTAATTCTCACAACTCTCATGTTTTATAAACACACTGTATTTATAGCAAAATTCACAATTCACAGTTGACAAAAACCCTACGAATTATCTGGCCTAAGGCAGGTCTCATTGTCTTACACACTATATTACAGGACGTGCAATAGATAGCTCCTCTTAGACTAGTGTGCTCAGAAACAAAGCCAAAACCTCTAAAGGTGCAGACTAACTCAGGTCTGATGAATCAAATACAGTTATTCCAACCTACAGCTGCTTGTGATTTGGTCAACTGATGTAATGAGCTGTTCCATCAATTACAGATCTCCAGGATAAAAACGATGAAACATGGTCTGGAGAATCAGATATGTTTCTCTCTTCTTAATAACCTAAAAGTAGATGTTCATAATAGTGTCCCTTTGAAAAAAACTGGATGGCTTCAGAACACAAAGCATTTAATTTCATCCTTAACATAACTCACCAAGACAAAAGAATAAAGCAGTAACTATTGTAGGACAACTCCACCAGCAAAAAAAGGCTTTAGATGGAGCATACTAACTAAATTAGAAGGAATTATTTATTTTCCTTCTGACCATGAAATTTTTCCCTAAGCCTCCTAAACACCACAACACCAAGTTGCACAATTATGACAGTAGGAGTGAACATGTTTAGAAAATGACTCAACCTAGCTCACAATACATAACTCAGCAATATGAAGAAAGAACTAGAACAAGCACAGGAGGGTTCATATTTGACCAGTACAGGAGGTCAAACTGTGATTAGACAGCACAGCATCTATCTTAAAAATTCACATATCACATTTTGAGAAAGACCTCTGCATTGATGTCTTGACAAATACTAGAAAGTTTTAGTGTACTTTGTATGACCCCTAAAAGGCTTTTGTCTGCTAACTCAACCTGTTTTATTATGAAAAAGCAACACTGTAGGAGATCTTAGTAGTGATGAATGTTCTTTGTGCTGAAAAAAAGAAAAAAAAAAGAAAAAGAAAAGAAAAGAAAAAGAAAAGAAAAGAAAAAGAAAAAGAAAAGAAAAAAAGAAAAGAAAAGAAAAGAAAGGAAAGGAAAGGAAAGGAGAGGAGAGGGGAGCGGAGGGGAGGGGAGGGGAGGGGAGGGGAGGGGAGGGGAGGGGAGGGGAGGGGAGGGGAGGGGAGGGGAGGGGAGGGGAGGGGAGGGGAGGGGAGGGGAGGGGAGGGGAGGGGAGGGGAGGGGAGGGGAGGCGAGGGGAGGGGAGGGGAGGCGAGGCGAGGCGAGGCGAGGCGAGGCGAGGCGAGGCGAGGCGAGGCGAGGCGAGGCGAGGCGAGGCGAGGCGAGGCGAGGAGAGGAGAGGAGAGGAGAGGAGAGGAGAGGAGAGGAGAGGAGAGGAGAGGAGAGGAGAGGAGAGGAGAGGAGAGGAGAGGAGAGGAGAGGAGAGGAGAGGAGAGGAGAGGAGAGGAGAGGAGAGGAGAGGAGAGGAGAGGAGAGGAGAGGAGAGGAGAGGAGAGGAAAAGAAAAGAAAAGAAAAGAAAAGAAAAGAAAAGAAAAGAAAAGAAAAGAAAAGAAAAGAAAAGAAAAGAAAAGAAAAGAAAAGAAAAGAAAAGAAAAGAAAAGAAAAGAAAAGAAAAGAAAAGAAAAGAAAAGAAAAGAAAAGAAAAGAAAAGAAAAGAAAAGAAAAGAAAAGAAAAGAAAAGAAAAGAAAGAAAAAAAGACTACATTACTAATGTGACGGATAAGTTCACTTACAAGAGCAAGGAACCTGGTACAATCAGCACCAAATCAGACAGTAACTTCTCTGAAAAATACATCTCTCTGCACTACGTGAATATGAGCCACATCATTTCAGCAACACTCTACTGGAATGGAAAAGGGAACCCTGGCTTGCAGAACAGCTGGTGGTAAACATCAGGTCTCCAGCTTGAGCATTTGGTTTTTGGACTTCAGTCCAGTTTCCTCCTCTACTCTTATGGATTTGCAACCACCAACATCTAACTTCATACAGTAGTACAGTTAACATCAAGTTCCTTCTCAGCCACTGCAGTTGAACCTGTTTCACTACTGATAAAATATCTAAATGTCAACAGAAAGGAAAAGCAAGAAACTCAAACTCTTAAAACCAGCTCTGAGGGTGCTCACTTGTCAAGCATGGTGCTACAGTCTTGCTTTCTGCTCTAATCACAACCAGTTGCTGAAAACGGTGCAATATATTTTATTTTGGGTTAAGTGAAAATTTACGTGGAACAAGAAGAGAAAAATTTTATATTTAGCATAATACAAACTAAGCTTTTTGGTTTTCTTGTTTAGTGTTATTATTTGATACATCACCTCTAGTTCTTGTACCCAACATACACAAATGTCAACACATGTCACGCTGATCAGAGGCACTCACTCATCTTGTTGTAGCCCCTGAAACAGCTCTGAATCACTGTCTTTACAACAAGATAGGTATTCTTATAAATCCTTGTTTCACCAGACCACCTCAAATCTGTTATAAATACAAGCAGCAAAACTGAAAACGTACATGAAACAGTACTTACAGATAACAAAGAAAGAGCTGCTCCTCAGTTTGGGGAACACTGCACATGAAAGAATAGCCTGTGTTAAAAAATGCTTTGATAATTCATACCAGGAATTATGCCTATTTCCAGTAACAAAAACATACTGCCTTGTTCTTCACCCAGAAGAGAATTCAATGTGTAAAATACAAGCACAACAGGAAAAGTCAGTTCATGTTCAGGTAAGTCTTTGTGTTGGCCACCTGCCCAAGTGGACTTAGTAAATCTGAGGTCACGATTCCAACTCTGATGAGTTTTGCAATATTTCATACACACCTCAGTACAGCCAAATTGGCACTGAATTATATACAGTGGACAGATGAGGCAAACATCCAAGCTCCATTTGACATTGAAATTTTCTATACCAAGCACATTTAGAAAGCTGAGCTTTAGATCCAAATATTTGTTACTCGTTGTTTCTCACTTGGGAGTACAAACACTACTTCTCACAATCGCTTACAAATTAATTGAACCATACTAATGTATATGCACCTATTACATGACTTGTTATTTTCATTGTCTCCATAATAAATGAGACAATCACTAATCATCAACATTCACTAACAGAATCAGAACATAGTGGGTTTTTTTTGTCACACAACATACACACGTGAGTAGTCAGAAAAATAAGTATAAGGCTCTGATTGCAGCACCTTAAATGAACTTGATAATTAATACCTGATCCTTAGGAAAGTAAATCTGCCATTTGTCTTGTAGTACTGACTCAGACGTCCTCCTAAGGAATTAAGTAACACATCGCAATCACTAGGTCACTCTCAACTTAACAGTGCAATTTTCATCTTTACTGATTTTTCCTTTCATTTCTTTCATTTCCTTTAATCCTTATGTAAATACTTATTTCTGGGTAACTGATTTCCACGTTAGGAGAAAAACAGCAGCAAGAGCAGGCAAGACAATAACTGCAAACTAAAAAAAGAAAAACCTCCAATCTGTATCTTGAAGTACCTCCAAGACAGACTTCTCTTTCTTAAAATCTATTTTAAAAGCATCAGTGTTTGTTTTTATTTGGTATTTAAAAAGAAAATATTAGTTAAAAAAAACTGAACCTTTACATTATACAGAAGAAGCAAAGGACTTCAGGTAACAAGTTCCCTTATCATAAATAAAACTTTGTGGTGTCTCACAGCGATTCACAGCCTCCCCATTAAAATTTCAACGCGGTAAACCCAGATGTCCTTCTGACTTGCAGCATCTGAAATCCTCCACTCTCCTCGCTGTATGGAGAAGGTTATTCTTCTAAAAAAGAAAGCTTTACTCTGTTCAACATTTTCATCAATGGCTTTGATGAGGGGATAGAGTCCACCCTCAGCAAGTTTGCTGATGATACAAAGCTGCGAGGAACGGCTGACACGCCAGAAGGCTGTGCTGCCATTCAGCGAGACCTGGACAGGATGGAGAGTTGGGCAGAGAGGAAACAAATGAGGTTTAACAAGAGCAAGTGTAGAGTCTCACACCTAGGGAGGAATAACCGCGTGCACAGGTACAGGTTGGGGGATGATCTGCTGGAGAGGAGCTCTGAGGAGAGGGACGTGGGGATCCTGGTGGACTACAGGCTGGCCATGAGCCAGCAGTGTGCCCTGGTGGACAAGAAGGCCAGTGGAACCTGGGGTGCATTAAGAAGAGCATGGGCAGCAGGTCGAGGGAGGTGATCCTTCCCCTCTACTTGTTGCCTTTCAAAGGCGTGGTGGCCCTTCTCGGGAACGGCACGGCAGCCAACCCCAGGCTGCTCGGTCCATCTGCTCGCAGACACCAATGTGGTGGACGGCAAATGGCATTTATCAGCGGGCTACACGGTACTTTTATAACCTAAGGTTACAACGTTGTCTCTGCCTACTTACACCACGAACTAAGGCTGAGAGGTGGCCCTATCTTCCCGTACAGCACGGTATCTTCTGTCCGCCAAAACCCTGACCACAACACTGCTCTGCCCTGGTGAGGCCTCACCTGGAGCACTGTGTCCAGTTCTGGGCTCCTCGGTACAAAAAAGACCGGGATCTCCTGAAAAGAGTCCAGCAGAGGGCCACAAAGATGATAAAAGGCATGGAACACCTCCCTTATGAGGAAAGGCTGAGAGACCTGGGTCTGTTCAGCCTTGAAAAAAGAAGACCCAAAGGGGATCCGATCTACATCTATAAATATCTAAGGAGCGGGAGGCAAAGGGACGAGGCTGGGCTCTTCTCAGCAGTGTGTGGTGACGGGATGAGGGGAAATGACTGCAATCTGAACCATAGGAAGTTCTGCACAGATGTGCATGGGAACTTCACAGTGCAGTGACGGAGCACTGGCACAGGCTGCACAGAGAGGTGGTGGAGTCTCCTTCTCTGGAGATGTTCAAAACCCACCTGGATGCCTACCTGTGCAACCTGGGCTAGAGAGCCTACTTTGGCAGAGGGGTAGGGCTAGATGATCTCTGGAGGTCCCTTCCAACCCCTAAAATTCTATCATTCTATTCTTCTAAATATGTCTGGAGCAAGACTTCTGCATAAACTCATCATGTGCCCAATTATATCTCCAACCCCTTCAGCTCATTGAGGGGACATACTCTAGGTCACAACATGGTATGACAGCTCATGTTTTCTAACCATTATCATCTAACAACTCATATACCAAGAAATACCAAAAACCAGCATGGATCTCAATATGACCGGCACATACAGACAAATATTCCACTGAAAACAATAGAAGTCATATCTATGGGGAGTTGAATCCTGTGGTGTGCAACTCCATCATAAGCGAGGAGAGAGAAAGACAGAAATTCTGATTTAATAAAATTAAACATAAATTAGTGGCACAGGCAGATATTAATGGCGCACAGAAGCTGGGTGCTTAGTCCTGGCACACAGTATTTTCACTTATTTTGCTAATAATTATCTAGATGCTTTTCTCAAAAATAAATAATAAATAAATAACACAAAAAAAAAAAAAAAAACAAAAAAGGGAATGCAGATTACAATTTAACAAATATCACTGACGGAACAATCTTTCCTAAAGGTAAAAGCCACTGGATTAAATTTCTATTCCAACACACTCAGATACTTTTTTACTGGTCACCACAAGAAGCTCATGAGTGTTTAATAGCTGTATTTGTTACACCTTTCAGGCTGAGTGCTGCTTTCTTTCTTACAGGTAGCAGCTATATACTTACACAGCTATCTCATCTTCCACAAATCTCTGCCAGCCTCTTCCTGAGATGCATTTTACCTGCCTTCATATCAGATCATAGATTCTCTAAGGGCAAGGAGAAAAGAAGTAGTCTGGGCACACTGTGTGTTATCACATTCAAAATGATAAGGCAAAAGCACGAATGGAGCTGCAAAGAGCTCTATGGCAGATTGCTGCCAAACTGAAAGAACAAGCTATCTAGAGATACTGACTGCCCAAGTGTTATCAATGACCAGAGCCTATGTGACATTCACACTTGTAGGAGAGTCCAGGACTGATACTAAAGGTAAGGTGCTTCAGTTTGATTACAAGTCAATTAGAGTGTCCTGTAATGAAATTTGACAAGATTGCTGTCAATTTGATTACTTTGTGTGGTTTTGTTAATACTGCCTATTAAGATTTGGGAAAATATGGTGAATGTATTAAATCTTCTGTTAATGTTTTGTCTTCCAAAGAAATCATAGAATCATAGAATATCCTGAGTTGGAAGGGACCTGTTAAATCCTACTCCGGGCTCCACGGAGAACTATCCAATGACCATATGTCTGAGAGCATTGTCTAGATGTATCCTGAACCTCAGCAAGCTCAGTGCCATGACCACTTACCTAGGGAACCTCAGTGCCATGACCGCTTACCTAGGGAACCTATTCCAGTGCCTGACCACACCCTGCTGAAGAATTTTCTCCTGATACTCAACCTGACTTCCTCTGGTTGAGAGAGGAGATCAGCACCTGCCCCTCCACTATGCATCACGAGGAGGCTGCAGGATGCCATGAGTTCTCCCTTCGGTCTCCTCTTACCTAAGCTGAACAAACCATGCTGCTCCTCATGCACTGTCGCCTCTTGACCCTTCATCATCTTTGTAGCCCTCCTCTAGACACTCAAATAGCTTCATGCCCTTCTTGTACCGTGGTGCCCAACACTGCACACAGTACTCACGGTGAGGCCTTACCAGTGCAGTGTAGAGCAGGACAGTCACTTACACTGACTGGTTAGTAATGATGTGCTTGATGCACCCCAGAAAACAGTTGGTCTCCCTGGCTGCCTGGTCACACTGCTGGCTCTTGTTCAACTTGTCCCACTTCAGTGGGAAAAATGTCCAGCGTCTCATCTCCCAGTCTGTATGTATAGCCAAGGTGCAAAACCCAGCACTTGGTCTTGTTAAACTTCATGAGGTTGGTGACTGCCCAGATCTCTAGTCTGTCCAGATATCTTTGCAAGGCCGCTTCAGCCCCAAAAGAACCAACAGCTTTTCCCAAATTAGTTTCATCAGGAAACTTGCTCAAAATACCTTCTAGTCTGACATGCACATTATTTATGAAAACATTAAAAAGAAATGGAGCCCTGAGGAGCCCCACTGATGACCAGCCGCCAGCCTGATAACAGAATCATAGACTCATAGAATTAAAGAATGACCTAGGTTGAAAAGGACCTTAAAGATCATTAAGTTTCAACCCCCCTCTGCTGTGGGCAGGGTTGTCAGCCACTAGTCCAGGCTGCCCAGAGCCACATCCAGCCTTGATCTGGGCCTGATACATCAGCCATTTGCTCACCCATTGCATTATGTTTTTGTCTGCCTGCCTGCTGGACATTTTGTTCGGAAATATCCTCAAATAACTGAAATCGCAATTTTTGCAAAAATGCCATGTCTAATTCAAACAGCTGTGACAATAGTAATATCACATCATCACATTTATGACTGGCAGCCACAAATTGCACTTGTCAAGGAGATATGCCTCAGTATGGAAACTTCAGTTTGTGGGAAATATGATAGTGAGGAATGTGAAAGAGGAGAAAGGAAAGAGGGAAAAAGTCGAAAAATGTAACTGTAATTGAATAAATAAAAAAAGACATGAAGAGTTATTGGGCAATACAGACCTGAAGTTCCTGATCCACAGTGTACTGCAAGCTGGGAGAGTGCACTGGCAAAAAACGTCTACTAGCCTGTGATGTTTCCATCTTTCATTAACTATAATATTTGCTCAGGAGAGACAGGAGCTGCAGAAGGACCTTTGCTTCGATCCACTGCAGCTGCACATTTACATGAGCAACTTCATTATTACAGACCATGCTGACTACTATAACTATTATTAAATGTACACAAACGTCTGATTTTTGATTGCTCAAACCTTGGACTACTGTAGAGTAGCTCATGAAAGCAAGCAACTAAGTCCTTGGAGATTTTTTTCGACAGCTTGAGGAATAGCATCATGCATTAGTTTTGCATACGTAGTCAGGGACTGTAAACGGTGCAAGCACAAAGCCCACAGTTTTATTTTATTTTTTTTCAGGAGCTCTAATATACAGCTACCATACATAGATAAGTATTCACAGAATTAACAAATATGACTAATACGTATGTTTACATAATATAATTCTACATATTTGCACACATATGCATACGTATGCATTTGTGGTCCCAGTAAAAAGGGGCCATTTTCAAAAAGCACTCAGCACTTTACCAAGAACTCCTCACAGGGAAGTCATGAGTATAAAATACATCTCACCTAGTGGCAACGCTCTTAAGCCAGTCGTTCATAAAATCCCACTCATAATTTGCACTCAATACTCAAAATCTCAGCAAAAATCTACTTTTGCCTCCCAAATATGTCCACAAGTATCCATCTGTTCTGTATTCCTCAATTATTTTTGTCCAAATAAATACGGCACATGCAGGAAAATATAATCCACTGGCAAATTAATATCATGCTCTATTAATTGGAACAATTTCTGGGAAACAAACGGAGGGGATGTTTAAGGGACATTCAGAAAGTTTCCTACATAAACATACAGCCTGTGAAGCAGTTCTGATCGAATGGATTTGAAGTACCGGGCCCTGCCATGTCTTACAAATCTTGCTGTTCTAAATGACTCCAACTTTTAACTTCTGGTATGGACCGGGGATGGTGTCACCAAATGTTCAAGAATGGCCGGCATCAAGGACGAAGGAACGTGCACATCTCCTGTGCAACAACCCCAGGGGAACAGCAGGGTAGAGGCACCCGCTCAGGAGTACTTGTCCTTCTAAGTCTACCAGGCACACTGCTGTCAGTCAGAATCAGGCCTCACGTCGCTGTAGCAAACACACTGAAGAGTCACTGGTTATCAGCAGATGATTAGCTCCATCCTTTGAGGGCACAAAGCAATGTTTTCACCCTCCTGGCTCCCTTCACCAGCTCCTGCCACAGCGAGAAGTTGCTGTGTGGGCACTGCCTTTTAATTAAAAGCCTTGTTATGCTCTGCGCAGTGCTTATTTTTAAAGTAGTGCATGAAATGAAAAAGGAATATCTTCCAGCACAATATATTCCTAGGAGCCTCTGATAATTAGGGCAGTCACTTAATTTTCGCATTTTGGCTTCTGCTGGGTTATGTGCCAATTAGGAAGCCGCTGTGACGTTCGTGCCTCCCTAATTCTTTTACCCCTTTCTTAAAAATTCATGCAGCTAATGTACAGCTGCCTGCAAGTCCCATCGATATTACAACACACATGAAATATTAAAATGCCCATACAGAAGTATTACATAAGCTGTAGCCAATTCGCCAGCACTAAACTGTGTCTCTTTAACCTGCTGATCCTTGTGCATTGCACCTCCCACTTGATGCCCAGCTCTGGTATGATATGGTTTTAGGACAAACCCCAGCAGGAGCTCAGCCTGCAGAGATGGAGGGCTTCAGCTGAGCCCTTGGCACTAGCCCTGGGACATGCAGAGGAGCTGCCTCTCAGCACCCTACACTAGGCACAGAAGCAGGGCAACACCCGGCTCTTTGAGATCAAGTGAAGTTCAGTGCTGTACCTAACTACACACTGACTTTTTAAGCAGCCCAGCCCAAGCCTTGTGCTTAATCACAGGCAGAAGTTCAGCTGACTCGATGAGGGTTGATTCTAGCTGCCTCAGTGAGCTTTTCTTTGAAACTGAACCACCCCTGGAATATCCCGCTTGCTTTCATCTCTGATTAGTACAAAACTTTAAAATATCATTACCTTCCACAGAATATAGCATTTAGAAAGCACAAGGTTCACATTCAGCATCTCCCATCTGAATTTTGTGCCCTGGACTAAATACGTAAGTTGTAATTTCAACTGGTGGGACATTAAATTGAATTGGTTCTAAATTAGCCCCAAGGCCATGTACAATACCACAGTCTCACAACAGCATCTCCTGACCCTGTCCATCCCCCAGTGTCTGCATCTCCCTGCCAAGTTACCTGCTGTACTATGCTTGGACAGTGGGCGGTCCCGTGGGATGCAACTGGGTCCTGTTCAGCTGCACAACACAGGGGAAGCTCCGTCTCACCAAAAGGGTTTTCTGCAAAATCAATTTCTGTATGCCTCCCTGGGTAGATATTTCAGAAGAATATGCAAAAAGAATTAAGATTTCAGATGTGGTAAAAGTCGTACAAAGAGAAATTATTTAAATGGTTGACTACACCACAAATGAAAAATGCCTGCTATGATCTTCATCCTCAGGGCGCTACAATTTTGCTCTAGATTTCAGATTTCTATTACTTCTGTACACATTTCAGGCGACGATCAAATAACCTCTTTACTCTGTTGATAAAAGAATTTACGGGACCCAGTACTTCTGGTTCATCACTCCTTCTTGTGGCTCTTCTTCGTATTCCTCTTCCAAAACCTTTTCTGAACCATGGGCAGAAGAAAAGGGCACAACACAGGAAGTGCTGGTAGACTTCTGTATGTCGGATGGTTTTTTTTCCTACTTACCATCATTTCTGCAGACCTCAACTCAGTGTCTCAGTCAAAACATGCAGCAGCAAAGGAAATGTCTCATAGTAGTCTAAGCACATTACATCAATTCTATAACTTTTCTTAACCAGGCTTAAAAAGTCATAAAAGAAAAGCAAAAAAGGCCAGTCTGACATGATTTGTTTTTTTCATATTAATTCCCCCATAACCTAGCTCTCATTATGCTACTCCCCCATTGCAGCTGTAACAATCACATCCTAGGCACTCCATAATTTTCTTGGGACAAATGACAGGTAATGGACAAATAATTATACTGGTTGTACCACACATCCTTCCTAAATACCTACGAAACAGTCATTTTCTCTACAGTTCTCCAGGATTCTAATGTGTATTGAAAAAAAGTACATTAGTGGCCTACAGAATGCCTTGATAAGGTCTCTACAACTATCAAATACATCTCTCTGAATCTGATGATTTTCCAAACTTTAATTTAGAGTTTCTATTTTTTCTCTCCCATCCAGTAACATATAAGCAATACATCTAAAAGACACACAAGACAGTAGCTTCAACTTAATGCTGAGGTAAAAAACGTTTTGATCTAGATAAAGGAAACTATTATGATTTAACTGCAAACATCAGAAATCAAAGTACATTCCACCTCCCACCCCCCAGTAGTAAAATATTCTTGAGGAAAAGTTATCTTCTGTGGATATACTGATTTTCCTACTGAAAAACAACTGCAGATGAAAATTCCAGACTATCTCTGTTCCTAAAATAACAGTTGCATGTACATGATCTATGCAGCCTAGGTTTTTTATCTATAACTTCCTACTTTTTCTTACAACTCATCTATATTTAAACTTTAAATGTTCTCTTGTGTATTTGGAGATCATCTAGAAGCGGAATCTGTATGACATCTTTTAAGCATTACAAATCTTTTTTTTTCCAGGTATCTTCCCTGCCTTTGGCTGACCTTAGCATCATCCCTTTTTCATTTATCATACGATACTTGTGTTTGGTGCCTTCCAGAAAGGATTATCACATTGCTCTGGCCACCTCCCAATACGAATCAGTGAAAATTCTTTAGAATGCTTTTAGTTTTTGAGAAATGTTCCCATTGTTTGTTCCTGTGGCTAAAAATAAAAACTGCTGTCAAACACTGAAAGGTAGAATCAATACAGAATTTTCGTTCTCCCTGCTCCTGCACTGCACAGAACTGTGGATAGCCTGAACAAAAAAGTTAAGACATATAATGGGCTGCTCCAAGGGAATGTAGCTCACTTGAGAAGGGGGAAGGAAAAAACACAGCAGATGTTCCAAGAATGTCTCAGAGTATCAAGAGCAAGTGAAAGGAGACAGAATGTGGGGCTGAGCTGCATAAACAATGACTCCAGATTTACAGGTTAATCTTAAACATGTTCTCTAGGAAGAATGTGTGGAAGGAGCCCAGGGTTCACGTGAAGAGTGACTTGAACAACAGAACATACACGTGACTCCATGTTCTGGTGGTTACACACTATGAAAGCATTACAAGTTGTCTGGAATAGATGAGCACCAGATTTGCCTCCACCCATTACCATCTGATTCTTTAGCACAGTAAAATAGAAACAATTAGGCTTCTAATGTGACAAGATAACTTTATCATATTCCTCAGATGAAGACAGTACAGAATACAAACAGCAGCTTTACCTATACAGTTCTTTTCTTAATGATTTAAGTGGGTTTTGAACAGCTCAAATCCCTGACAGAACCAAGAGAACTGCCTGCAGCATTACCTTTTCAGACTGATGTACCAGCGTTTGCAGTTGACTGCAGGGATACAGCTACTCGCTTTCTTCATCTTCCCAGTTAAACTGGTGAAAAAAAATCTATATACAAAAAACCACAGAGTAGACACAGAGTGGGACATAAACACATTGGCAACTCCAGTCCCAAGCTGAAGCATGCATTTTGCACTGCCAATCCTGTACTTGCTGGGATAGATTAGGCTGGGAACAGGTACAGTGCCTGAGCGTACACCATTTCTCCAATGACTCCTGCAGTACCAGCTGTGCTGCTGCTGTTACTTCCAGCAGCACCTGGCAAAAGCCATCTCAGGTGTGTCTTTAAAAGCTTCAATCCAAGCAGTCCACACAGTGTGCACAACTCCCATTGCTAACTGAAATCCTTTGTCATCATTTAAACTACTTCGTTCTCTCATCTAACTCTTCAGATTAAATTTTTTCCACAACTTAAATATATCCTCAACACTAATATCTCTATTTGGCAATCTCATAATTCGTGAAGTAACAATCACATTTATTTTAGTAACCCTTAGAAAGGAATCACAGAATCATAGAGTCATAGAATGGCCTGGGTTGAAAAGGACCTCAAAGATCACTGAATTTCAACCCCCCTTCCATGGGCAGGGTTGCCAACCACTAGACCAGGCTGCCCAGAGCCACATCCTTGAATGCCTCCAGGGATTGGGCATCCACAACCTCTCTGGACAACCCGTTCCTGTGTGGCACCATCCTTTGAGTGAAAAACTTCCTCCTAATATCTAACCTAAATCTCCCCTGTCTTAGTTCAAAACCATTTCCCCTTTTCCTATCCCCAATCAACCCATGTAAACAGTTAATCCCCCTCCTGTTTATATGCTCCTTTCAAGTACTGGAAGGCTACAATGAGGTCTCCCCAGTGCCTTCTCTTCTCCAAGCTAAACAAGCCCAGCTCCCTCAACCTTTCCTCATAGGAGAGATGCTCCAGCCCTCTGTCAATCTTTGTGGCCCTCCTCTGAACCCATTCCAAGAGTTCCGCTTCCTTCTTGTTCTAGGGGCCCCAGGTCTCAGTAGTACTCCAGATGGGGCCTCACAAGAGCTGAGTAAAAGGGGACAATCACCTCCCTCTCCCAGCTGCCCCCCCCTTTATTAATGCAGCCCAGGATACAGTTGGCCTTCCAGGATGCAAGCGCTCAGAAAAAAAAAAATCCAACTTGCATTGGAAACCAACAACATTTGCAAAAGAAGTAAATTTCAAAATTTGAGGGATCACTTCAGTTTGCATTGAAAGAAAAAAAATCTAACCATGCACTTCAGTATATTATAAGGAACATAACCTAGACAGCTTGACTAACCATCCATTCTGCTTGGTCTACATTTTTCAGTAGAGATAAATAAAATTGGAAGGTTTATTATTGCCAGCATCTGTGTTTAGGTTTCCTTCCCTTAATCTTTCTGAGAGTAGTGCAGATATTTTGGAAGATGAAGGCAATTAAAATATGCTGCCTAGAGACTTCAGGAGAAATGCACGATAAATAGGTTAGCTATTCCCTCTGGTGTACTGATCACGATAGTTCAAAAAAGGCAGGAAGAAGAAGCAGAAAAATAAAAATGTTAAAAAGTGATTTATAAAGTCCAGCGATAGGAAGAGAAGGAATGTAAAACTGGATGACTTAATAACCAACTATCCCTAATTGCAATTTCACTAGCACCAGAAAAAAACTGTATAACTTACCACCAATAACCACATCTCTGTCTTGAGTCATGAAACAGCCTCCTGTTTCAAGAGGTCTGGAAAATGTCACTTTGTCAGATGATAATTACTCCCTGGGGATGATCTATTTTCTCAACCAAGAATTCAGCATTGCTGCCCACCTACTGGGTAAATAAAGGACTACAATAGCACATCAAGCTGCTGTTCCTCATGACTGCTCAGACTGCCTGCAAGGCTCCAAGGATGCACATCTGGGATGTCTTCCTGGTACCTGACCAATTTTGTGTATTCTGTCATACATCTAGGTACCCTCCCCACAACATCTGTAAAATAACAGGCTCAGAGCAGTGCTGGGAAGCTACACACAATGAACAGCAGATAAGAGCTGGGACAGCAATGGGCCACTCTGCAAAGAAATCTCATTCTACAGCTGCTTCACTTTGCGTTATTAGAGTGTCTCTAATTTTGGCATATATATTAAGTCCATGCTGTTGACAAACTTCCTAACATCTCCCTTGCTACGTCACATCCTTTTGATATTCTTTCTCGCCAAAATAGCTCGGGAGCTTGCATCAGAAATAGAGTTGCCAGCAGGAGCAGGGAAGCGATGATCCTTTTGTACTCAGATCTGATGAGGCTGCACCTAAGAGTACTGCGTCTGGTTTGGGATCCCTCACTACAAGAAAGACAGCAAGCCATTGGAGCACATCCAGAGCAGGGCAACAAAGCTGGTGAATGAGGAGCAGCTGAGAGAACTGGGATTGTTCAGTCTGGAGAAGAGAAGGCTCAGGGGAGACCTTATTGCTCTCTACAGCTGCCTGAAAGGAGGTTGTGGTGAGGTGGATGTTGGCCTCTTCTCCTCTGTAATGAGCAGTAGGGTGAGAGGTAATGGCTTCAAGTTGTGCCAGAGAAGGTTCAGGTTGGATATTAAGAAAAATTTCTTCTCTGAAAGTGTAGTGAAGCTTGTAGTGAAGTGGAAGAGGCTGCCTAGGAAAGCAGTTGAGTCATCATCCCTGAAGGTGTTCTGCAATTGTGTAAATGTGGCACACAAAGACATGGTTTAGTTGCCATCATCGTGATGCGCTGATGATTGGACTTGATGATCTCAAAGGGTCTTTTCCAACCTTAATTTTTCTATGATTCTATAGTCTGGGGGTAGAATTTTACACAAGCTCAGTTGTGAAACGGGAAGTGAATTTCACGGGTTTACTGATGTGGCGCATGCCTCACATGCATTACCTTGGAACTAAGAAGAAAAGAAACAAAAACATTGCAAAGAAGCATTCCACAAGAAGGAAAGCCTAAGTGCAAGTCTAAAATAAAATGTCTTCATAGATCACCTTGCTGAATTCTACCGGAATCAGAAGCAAAACACACTAGTAAAATATTAACTCCTTTCTCTGTTTTAACTTACACGACAGAAGGTGTGTACAGTGGAATAACTCACTGTTTTGATAAAAAAGGAAGCTCTCCAGCAAAGCAGTAAATGATTCTACAACTCTATGATTCTATTTGTTTAATAACGGTAAATGGAGCATCACAGAAATGCACGTCCTCTGTGTGTCTACTGTAAGATAGACAAGCCCTGAGGTTGCTCATTATTATTCTCCATGCTGCTTCTGATGAACGGATCTATGCACTCACTTTCCATTGGCTTAATCAAGGATTCTCTATGATATGCAATTAATCTTTAATATGAAAGTAATTAGGGAGAAGACACAGGAAACACAGCTGAACATCCTGACCACTGAAAACCAGATTAAGGAATTACTCAAAGCCCATTTTCTTGGTATTGAATTTTTAGATTTGCAAATCCCATGATATATGAAAGCTCAATGAAACAAGTTTATTTTTACAACCCACGGCACAGTTCGACAGCTTTCATTCAGATCAGTACGTTGGTAGTTCTTCAGCAGCGTGCACACACTGCAATCTGAACACTCAGAGGCAAAGCAGAAGAAAGCAAGGTATTACCACAACTCACAGAAAGGTATTGGGAAAACATACTGAAATCGTAATACTCCCAAGAGCTAATTTCTCAGCAGTTTTGGACACTGAGAGGAAACAAAAATCTGCAAGACAATCCTTTTCCTCCTGCAACTTAACATCTTCATGGGACCTGATGGGATGCATCACAGAGTGCTGAAGAAATCAGGGCTGTTACAGCTGGATGCCTTTCAACAATTTATCAAAGGTTGTGGGAGTCTGGGAAGGTCCCTACCTGCTGACTGGAAGTTAGCCAACCCAGCTACAAAAAGGACATGAAGAGAAGAGTTAGGAAACTACAGCCTGTTACTCCAACCTCAGTACCTGAAAGAGTTATGGAGATTACGCTGGGGGATAGTGAATGCCACTTAAAGAACAACGCTGTTATCAGGCAGTCAACACGAGCTCAGGAAGGAGAAGTCCAGCTTTAGCAAACAGATCTCCTTCTCTAAGTGCATGGTGCACGAACGGGAGGCAGTGGAAGTCATCCTTCCAGATTTTAGTAAAGCCTTTCGTATCACCCCTCACAGCACCCTTCTGGAGAACTTATCCAGCTGTGACATAAACATGCTTATCTCTCCTGAGAGATAAACTGTCTTGACCGCAGAGCTCAAAGGGTCATAATGAATGGGGCTACATCTGGCTGGCAATCAGTCACCAGTAGCTGCTCACCAGCAGTGTTCCCCAGGCTCAATTCTAGGGCTGATGACACTAAATAGAGAGGTAATGCTTACTCCCTGGAAGACCAAGAGTCCTTACAGCAGGATCTAGGTGCATTGGAGCATTTGATGATCAGCAACAGCATGGAGTACAACCAAGGAAAATCCTGAGTCCCACACCTGGGACAGAGAGATGACACAGGCACAGATGGGAGATAAATGGCTGGAGAGTGGCTCAGCAGAGAGGGACCTGGGTGTACTCGTGACAGCAGGCCATCCCATCTTCACATAAATCTCACATGAAATACAGCATAATACAAAACTGGATGGGAATTTCTTTGAAATCATAAGAACGATGGTGGCCTTGTATTTCTTAACAAGGGCAAACATGAATATTTAAGTGAATTCTGACTTCTTTCTAATCATTTTAACCTAATCTCCAACGTAGCCAAAGAGCACTCATCCAAAAGAAAAGCACGTTTCCGATGACATAAATGCAATCTTCTCCATGCATGTGGAGGTGCACACCTTTCAGAGTACAGATGTTCACAGTCCAAAATTCAGCATGCACCATCGAATACAGTGATTTATGCTTGACCACACTACCAAAGCATTCCATTCCAAGCCCTCTGCACTATCAACTACAATTTCACATTAGGTTGTCAGTGGTAGCCAGATAAATATATAGGACAGGAAAAGCTGACTTCTAGTTTCCTGACTAGATTGCACACAATCTAAGGAGTAAATTATTCTCCTTTTTACCTGTAATCCCTGCACTGTAAAACCCTACTGTATGGATTATATTCAGTCTATAAGAGAAAGACCCTCCAGGGATTGTAGCCCTTACTCATATTTTCCCATGTGCCTTCCCAGTGCCATTATCTTGAAAGATAAGTAACTAATTAACTGCTTTTCCAAATATCAGCAGTTTCAGAAAGCATCTCTGGATGAAACCAAATACACGTGTTTAAACATTTTCCTGAATTCAGACCATTACCAAAGGAACCAGGCTTTATTTTACACGTGTAGTTTAAATGCCTTAATTAACCAACTCTACACAGCCACAGCCTCCTTCCAGGGACTGAACAGGGACAGAACCCAGCTTTCTCTCACAACACCTAGAGGAATTTAATTACCTCCTCAACTTCGGCCCCTATGTCAACTCCAATGATCTGATCAATGGAGTCAAAAGCAACAGGGGAGGGATGATAGGAAAGAGACAAAGAGAAATCAGAACAGAAGAATGTTATTCTGTAAGACTCATTTCCTTAGAAAATGAGGCTAAAGAAGTATCATTGGACAAAAGACTTGTGACAGCAAATCACTTCCCTACTCATGTGCAGGAACGCAGCTGGGTAGCACAGTAATTGTGGACAAATTTAGATTTTGAAATGGTGTGCTATATAACAAAAAGAAAAGCAACTTGCAAGAAGCCATTATATTGCCCAACTTCTTTCCATGCCCCTCCCATTGCCCTTTTTAATTTTAACTGTGGTGAAGGTTTGCTCCAACAGTGGGTTTCTCCTTTTGTTTGACGCCATCCTAAAGTTGTAGGTCTGTTTGTGAAATATGTTGCCATGGGAACTAATGTGTGCTGCCATGGAGATCATGTCAAACCCAGCCTAACATCTCTGCAGACTCAGGAATGAAAGAAGATAAACTGGGGAGGAGAAATTCTTCCTTGAAAACTGAATGCTATGAAATACCAGCAAATATAACAGAAGAAGTTACAAAAATCGAGGTCATTACTAAGCTATCAAAATTTACTAATAATTCACATAGTGCTCTCTGAGATGTCACTTTGTTTTTAATGACGTTCTCGGAAGGAGGGCAGCAAAATTTTTCAAGGTGATGAACAACATATGTGAAAATCTAATTGATTCATTCTTAGACTATCTGGGTACCAACATATGCCAGCCCAACTATTTTTCCAAACCAAATAAATTTAAACAGCATGGGAGAGGGAAAAAAGACTACTAACTGCAATGAGTTGCAAAAACTGCATAAAATGCATATGCTTAATAAGATGACTGAATTAAAAAATGATCCATAACATATGCATGTAATTAGATTAAGACCTCAACTAAGGAGACAACTAAGAAACTGAAGATCAGCTCTAAATAAAGTAAATAAAAAATCACCTAGGTCTCTTTTTGAAGTAAATGGTGGATACAGAAAATCTTGCATTCATTTCCTGCACCCTAAAACCCTGCTATTTATTTCTCCTGCATTCTTTAAATGAAAGAAGCAGTTGTAACTAAAAGCCACCACTAAATTACTTTAAGGACTTATGAAGTATCTTAAATCCTCCCAGTAGCCAAATCCTAAGTATTTAGGCTCCCTGAACAAAATCTGATAGACAAACTGTCCTTAAGCCCATTCAAATTAAATTTCAGTAGAATCTCTCCAATCACTTTGCATAGTTTTCTTGCTTCAAAATTAAACATATATTCAAACCTTTGCCAGGTTATGGAGAAAACAAGTTTATTGGTTCATGGAACAACTTGAATCACTGAGAAAACACAATGCTTAAAGATCCTTCTTGAATAGCAGTCCCGCCCTGAATTAATGTTAAATCTTGTCTAATGAAATATCTATCATGTTTTAAGCAAGATACAGCACATCTCCTTCTATTAATATCAGTTATCCACATTCATTGCTTCGGCACTGGCAATCTGCAGCCTCATGCTCTCTCCTGCACAGATATTTCTGTATTTTATAAACGTACTTTTAAGAAAACTACTACAAGCGATTTAAAATTTAACCAGTTGATTTTCTGCAAAAGAAGCAGAAATAAATACTGAAAATATGAAGAAGCATGTTTGCTCGCTCACGCTTATAGTCTTCAGAAAACAAAAGTCACAGCAGTGAAAACTTCACAGATCCATCAGTCCAAAGTTATTGTCAGAGAAAACACAGATTCAGCAAGACAGGTTTCAGACAGCTGGATAACTCCACAGAGGCTGCTGAAACCTGAAATCCTATGAGACCTATGTCTTCTTCGATACAGAGTGCATTCCAAATGTGTTTTCCACAAACGGATATATATGATCAACACTTCTAACACACAGGCAGAAAAACTATCTGATAAATCAAATTGCAAGGCACGAAACAGTGTTTTCAGGGTTTTAGGAACACGTAAACTAGAAAAAGCCACTAAGCACCACTGTACAAAATAAAAAGTAAGAAAGTGTTTTGGTAATCATACAGCAATAAAATGACTTTTAGTAACTAAATTCAATTTTGGCAAGAAATAACTTTCTGTAAGTAACATACATTTTAGACAAGAATAAATTTTAAAATTCATAGACATAGCTCACAAACTTTTTTTTTTTTTTTTTTCTTTTTTAAAAAAAGCAACACAAAACCTTTTAAAATTGGGTTAGTGTCCTTTGGCAACCCTCTCCAAAACAGCCAGGATCTAACACTCACAGTCACGGAGACTGGTTGAAATCTTCCCACACACCTGTACTAAGATGCCCTCATTTTCTGAGGTGCTTCCCTTTTGACTGTTTCATTTCACACATCTACGCTGTACTGATGAACAGGAATGTAGAAAACAGCGTTCAAAGCTTCCCATCTAAAAAGATCTTTCTTTTCAACAGATGGGCAAAGGTAGATTATAAAACTACAGAACTTCATTTTAACCATATAATGAATAAAATTAAGTTTACGCTATATATTCCATGTTCTTCTCAGTCTCATTGGTTTGGGTACAAATGCATGAGGTTCTGAGGGATGACGTTCACCTGTAGTAACAGTACTTCTTCTCTTCAGGCACAAAGTAAATAACAGGGAAAAACACTCCATGCTCTTTCCTCAGCTCGTGCTGCTGCACCAATCACAGGACTGCCTGGCACACAATGCACCTGACCAGTTCATTAATTTTATGTATCTTGTGGTAGAACTCAGGGAACACACTCACACACACACAAAAAACAGTTTCTTAGCTGCTGCTTTTTTCTTCTTCCCAGACTATGAATTTGTACAATCTCGTTACTTAGACTTCAGATATACCCAGACACCTCTCCAGGTCACAAAGGCAAACTCAGAGCCAGCCCAGAGATTGCAAAGTCTAGACAAAGGAATAAGCAGGGCCTGGACTATAACCCCTCTGGCAAGCATTTACTTTGATGAGAGATCCCAAGAGCTCTTATAGCAGGCCAAATCCAAAAAGAACATCAAGAGATTGGGGACGGGATGTAACAAGAAAAAGATTCATCAAGAAAAAATCGCTTCAAACCAATTTAATTTCCTCCTGCAGCAAAGTAATAGTTTCTGTGGCTACAGGAAAAAAGAAAAAAAAAAAAAAGGGCACAAATACATAATATCTTCAAATAAGGTTTTGGATATGATCTCACGCAATAAACCTACAAGAAAGTTTTGAAAAGATGATCTAGGTGAAATTAACTCAGGCTACATGGAAAACTCAGCGAGTAGTACCCAGTCAGCAGCTACCACTGGTTCTCCAAGAGCCTGTAGCACATGCTCGGTAGATCCTGTGGGCTGCCCCTGCTCAGTGGTTTCTTTAACTGGATGGCAAAGTAGGAGTAGGCTTTAACTGAACTAGGCTTGAATTCTTCAGACAAAACAGCGCAACAAACACGGCAAATATGTTGCAGGACAGAATCCAATATGATCTTAAACTGGAGAAAAAAACAGAAGAGGAGTTCAAAGCTGTACACAAGAAGCTGAAGTAATTGGATGAATACAACTAAAAGTACCCCTAGCAAGGTAGGAATCTTGTGGGAGCGGAATCATTGGTAAGACTCGAGTCAGAGACAAGCTATGGAGCAAGAGACAGAAGAGCAGGTTGGAACAAAGAGGGCTGTGGCCTGCATAACACTAGAACTCATCCTCCCACTCTAATGAGCGTTAGCAAAGCTTGAGCTGCACTACTACAGCTTCTCCTGGACACTACGTTCAAAGAAACTGGCACTGGTTAGAAAAAAAATGAAGTTAGAAAGAATGCAGGTAGAGTGAGAGGAATGGTTTAAATGACACGGTTTAGTGTTCACGATGCTACTGCAAAGAAGAAAATACTCTCTTTGTGCCCACATTAGACAAGATGAGAAGCAATGGGATTGATTATATGGCAAGAATCAGTGTCAGACATTATGAAAAACTCCTTAATGATATCAGGGAAGCTCAGATACATATTTTGACAAGAGTCTGTGAAATCCTCATCCTGAGAAGCATTTGAGAGTAGCTACACTGAGTTCCCTGGGAGCACTGCAGCTACCACTGCTCCTGCCTCTACAGATCACGTCCAGCTCTATTAGTTCTGTCCTCTCCCACAGCAGACATTTGTGCTCTATAAAACCTATTTCCCCACTGCATCTCTAGTAAGGACTCATCCATAGGTACCACATTTCCAAAAAAAATATAAAAATAAATTTAAAAAGTCAACAGAAAGCATAATGGCATTTACCATAGGAAGAAAAAGAAAAAAAAAAAAGAAAAAAAAAAAGGATGCTAATTTCTTGGAGTGATTTTTTAAATCCAGGGAAGATGAAGTAAGGCTGTAAAGTCATAGCTACTTTGCATTAAAAGATGGTAGAAGTGGTACTGTAATGATGAACAAGATGTCCCTTCCTCTTTCATAAGGGCAGGCCAGAAAATTATAACAACTCCATTTTAACATGTAGCCACTTTAAATATGACTTTTAACCAAAAGATAAGCAAACAAAAGTCAAGCAAGATAACTACTAGCGGACAGAATTTGTTTCCTTACAACTGCAAAATTACACATGGCAACGAAGTAATTGAACGTGGGAGTGTTTTTCCAATTGGCATTTTCTATTATTTGCACACCTCTTAGTAAGGTTTAGAGAAGACGCTGGGACACAACAAGATATGACAGTTGCTTTAACTTCTTGTCAAATTCCTCTTCTATTTTCACCTGCAATGAAAGATATGGCACAAAAGCAATGACAGGTACCCTCTTTTATCATGTGATAAGGGAGAAAAAAATCACTTACCCAAGTCAGCCTTTAGTTTAATGCAAAACTGATTATGGAAGCAGTAGTCACTCAGACCAAAGGGTTAAATAATGCTTTTGCTAGCCATTAAACTAATGGTGAGATCGAGGGAATGCCTCAGTAATTGCTGAAACAGATCCAGGCAGTGTGCCGGGCACAAGAGCAACTGCCTAGCCCTCATAGCAGTGACTGCCGACTTACTAAATCACGTTATTGCAGAAACCGTGCCCCACCTTTCAGCCTTTATCTGCTGAACATTATTCTCCTAGTTTATTTAAGATCCCATGAGTCAAATGAATTTCAAAAGCATTGCCTAGGTGAGTACAGGGTCAAGTACCGTACGTTCCTTCCTCCTCCATTCATATCCTTTTTCCGCTGTTTCCCCATTTGATTCTCAGCACTGAACCATGAAACTCTCCTCCCCTCTACAGCTGAGTGTGAATCTGAATGCACCGTCCCAACACCCAGCTCTTCACTCTACACTTCAGAGTGGACAGTGGACAGCTCCTCATCATGCCCCTACTAGGCCTCGGGCATCAGGAACCCACCTAATTAACAGCTTTTGCTGCTTCCTCACTGTCTACCGTCACACAGAGCTATGTGCATCACAGCTGGCCTTCTGCACACTGATAGCTGCCCTCTCAACTCCTGTCAAGAACAGGCCGCATTCAGTGGGTGCATGGGCCACCACATAGGTGGAGAAATGACCTCATCAATTCAATGCAACATGAGCCTACCGAAGCACTGATGAACTTGCCAGCTCTGCTCCAGATGCAGCCTTATGTGCGGATGGCATGGCTGCTGAACAGCTCTTCAACAAATGCTATGCACTAGTCTGCAACTCTCTTCTACCTGCTAGAAGCAGCCAGTGCCTCTGAGTTGCAACCGAGGAGAAGTGTGAGCAAGGGCTAGAGCGTGGCCACAGGCCCCTGCCAGTCCACTCTAAGGAACTTGTATGCCATCCTACAGGCCAGACGTGCTCCCTTCAGCACTGAAGTTAGACAGAAACCTTCAGCAGCAGGGTAAACATCACTACAAGACACTCTGTGAAGCATCCTACCTTCCAGTCTGAGTACGCTGTGCAACCTCTTACTGATGGGCAAATGCTGCGAACAAATTTCTCCCTCATCTATTGCCTTTTTGGCAATCCACAATGGGTCACTCTTAATGCAATTTCATCTTCTTAATTAAATCTTCTCTGAGGTATCATCGTGAGGTATCATCATTTCCCTTTGCTTCCATTATTTAATATTTCAGAGTAGAGAAAGTTTCATCCTGCTTTCAAGGCTTAGAAAGTTTCTCTCTTGATTAACCTTAAGAGATTAACAGATCTTTCTTTTCAAGCAAATAACATTCATGTTTGTTGAACAAACAACATATAAAAAGGCCACATAACAAGGTGTGGGAAAACTAAGAGAAAAGCTGAAACACAGTCAAGAAATGAAAAGAAAAACTAAGAAGAATAAACGAAAAGAAAAAGTTTCTCACCATCTCAAACCATACAGAATAGAATTTTTTTGTAAAAACAAAAGGAGAAAGACCCCCTAAATCTAATTGCCTTCCAGTGGGAGCAGCATGTTAGTGAGGTTAATAAAAATCAATGCTTTTCCGAGTGCTGAGGTACCTGATCAAAGTCAAGGAAAAATCTGTTTTTCTGTTCAGAACTACATCTCCGACTAGCACATACTGAAAGACTTCGAACTATGAACCCTGCAAGCACACTGATTCCATAAGAGAAAAACTCAAAACCACAAGTCCTGAAAATTCCTATATTGTAAGGGAGTCTAACTTCTGGTTTTTCAGTGCTTATGGACAGGAATACTGGCTCAATATGCACTTATTCTTTATGCTCTCCAAAAACGTTGTCTTACATAGTTACACGCTGGTGATTATGAATCAACCTCTATTGCTTCTGACATTCTTCACTGACTGAAGTATTATTATGCAGCTCCTCTGCTAAAGCAAAAGTAAACTGCCCAGAAAGATAGATGTGAATGATGTACCTCAAATACAAAACACTAGTATGAACTGATGCAGAAATACTAACCAGCAGTTCCAGTCCTCTGCTGCCACAGACAACCCTATAGTAGGTATAAGGTGAGATCTATATTACCTGTTTTTTGTTTTTGGTTTGCTTAAGTTTGCATTCAGGCTCTCTCTTGATGGAAGAGTACTGACATAGGAAAATCCAACTTGTCTTAAAGTAGAGAATGGTCCATTCCAAGCCTCTCTCCTCACTACAAAGTCCAGATATCTGACAGTCAGAAGATGGCTCAATTTTAGACAACTACAGTGATGTGAGATGCATGTAATCCAATGGAGAGAGAAGGACCTTCGGAATATCCACCATAAAGGACAGGACACCTTAGCAGCCTTTAGCAGATACAACAGCTCAAATGAACAACTTGATCCACGTGAAAACCTCAGGCTGGAAACTTCACTGACATTTTCTACACTGTGAAAGATTTAAAAATCATATCACCTAATAATAAGACAAAGTAAAAAATGTCATAAACATCAGAAATGGTTGTTTACCAAATGTCTAACATTAGAGACAATTTTGTGAGATGCAAGGTGTGATAGCACTGTGCTACAAAATCATCCAGTCATTGTCTGTACACTAAAGAACAGAAAAAATTATATAGACAAGATAAATACAGAAACAACAGCTCACAGACATAATTGTATAGTCATTTTGAAGCAGTAAACATTTGGAAAGGATCTGAAGGATAAAAGTTAGTAAGCTTCTCAGCCTTTTACCACACTACTGGTAGAAAGAGAGTGCCTCAGTCATGTTAATTATCAAGCAAAAGAAGAAACAGAATGCACGAGAACATGTATCTTAGAATCTGCAGAATTCAGTAGATCCATGAAGATAGAAACAGGAAAAATAGATTCAAAAATTTACCTAAGATAAAATGGAACAGAAGAGATAAAGACACTGATAGTAAAAAAGAATGGAGATTACCAAGTTACAGGCAAAATGTTTTGCAATAAAGATCATCAGAAAGTTATGTTATCAATGATAATATGACAAAAAGAGATGAATTTGGTCTGATAAAGTCAAAGACACATACCAAGACTTTAAGTTCAAAGTTTAAATATGGTGGGCTGGAGAAAAAAGAAAGGAGGAAGCAGATAAGGGGTTCTCATAAGAGAGCTGGATCCAGATGACATAGCAGTGAGACATGACTACCTGGGAGGCACACAGCTAGAAGAAAATTGCACCTCAGGGGTTGGAATTAGAAGTACAAGAATGGATTTAGAGAGTTAATGCAAAAGCAGTACCTGAAAAAGAAGAGCATATGATTTAAAGGTAACAAATCAAACAAAACAGAAGAGGAAGTGTACACAGACACCAAAGATGAAGACCAAACAGAAGACTAAGAGAAGATTTAGAAAAGGAGATAAGAACAAAGACATGGGACAGCTTATACATAGAAAACAATACCTGTGCCAGGATATAACAGTGGTTTACAGAATCACAAGTGGAAAAGAGAATGGAGGCAAAGTGATCATTCACCTCCTCTTTCAGTACAAGAAGGAGGGGGCATCAAAGGAAGGCAACAGAATTCAGGCTCACAACAGACTAAAGGAGGTGGTTCTTAATGTGATGGATGTGTAGTTGAGCTGTGAAATTCATTTTAACTTTATTATAAAAGCACATACGTTCAAAGAAAAGCTGGAGGTGATTCTTGGTGCAGGTCTTTACTAAACAGTACAAAAAACAGAAACACCCAGTTCTGCACGTGAGTAGAAAATGGTTAGGATTGAGGGTAAGGAAACAATAAAGAGAATTTATTTTCTCATGGCAGACAAAAATGTTTGCTATGTTCCCTAAATGTTCTCCTTTAGACACAATAGAGATAATTCTATACTGACCTTTTCTTTGACCCTCTGTAATCATTCATACACTGGGTTACACCAGTTTCTCAGTGACGTCTTCATTTTAGTGTAATCCCTGCCAAAATGCCATCTCAATTGCTACAGTTTCTCGGCAAGTCTTTACTCTTAGGTGTCCAGAACTTTTCATAGGTGACTACAGTCACGAACACTTTAAGCCAGCATACAATGACAAGAAGAAATACCATGCCTCCCTCCATCTTTCTTCTGTCTACTTGCACTGACGTAACTGTTCTTCAAACACTCAAATTTCATCTAGGTTATAATCACATGACTTAAAATAACAGACTACTTCTTGCCTGGGTCAGTTCTCTGATGCAGCCCTCTACATGGCTATACAAATGCATGTGTCCTGTCACAGTGAAATGAATCATGTGCCAGAAAGAGTGGCTGGAAAAGCAGCAAAATGCACTGGGATTATTTAGCCTGAAGATGAGAAGGCTCAGGGGCAACCTTATCAGTGTAGATAGTGCACTGGAGAGAGTGAGGAAGATAAAGCAAGGCTCTTCTCAGTTGTGCCCAGTGACAAGACAAAAGGCAATGAGCACAAACTGAAATAGAGACAATTCTTCTTAAACATAGGAAAGAACTTTAGGCCCACAAGAACACAGGTTACAGAAGTGTCACATTGTAATTGCTATTCTGTTATCTAGGAGGAGGTAGGAAGGGTCAGATCCCAGCTAGAAAAAAGCATTTAAGTTCGTTCTTAAGATTCAGAGTCTACAAACTGAAGTGACAATCTCAGAAAGATTCCTGTTTTCAACCATGGAGTGCAAGACACTTTAAAGGAAAATAGAAAGAATTTTTCAAACTTTTATTATTTTTCAGACGTAATACTCAGCAACCAACTCTCAGCCACAAAGAACATTAAGTACAGTTTTAAGTCTTCTGCTATTCCTCTTTTGTTTTGCCCATGGGCAGATAAAAAGTTTGACACTTCCAAGTTTTGTCCAGATGATATGGCTACCTGGAGCTGTGGAGCCAGTAACCCTCATAGCAGGGAACCTCACCCATCACCCAACAGAAGGAGTATAGGGCAAGGGAAGATTGAAGGGGATTTGTACGTGCACCACACAAGGCAAGTGTTAGCAAAGACATACAAGAAATAGGTAAACTGAACAGAATGAGAAATATTATCAGGGTAACAAAAAAAAAAATAGACAAAAAAACACAACAAAACATTAACCTTCTATTTCTTCATTTTACTTGGAAGACAATGAAGCTACTATGTTATTGCTGCACAGTGTGGTCTGCACAAGGAGCCACTCAGTTGTTGAACTAATGCACTGTTGAGTGTTCATACTAAGAAAAATGCACTTTCCACCTTCATGTTTCAACAGACTAAGCAGCCAGAGGATGGGCTTCCAACTCACCTGAGCAACCCACAGATCAAATCATTAAAAAGGTCTTTGCAGGAATAAGACAAATCACCACAAAAGGAGAGAAAGGAAAAGCTCCTGAAACAGTAAGACTTTAATCGAAGCCACCATTTTTCTATTCATTGCACTAATGCCTGATTTCACTGCCACGGGAGAAGGAAAGCCAAAATAGAACACAGCTTTCCCTCATTAATGTCACTTTTGAATGACCTGGTGCAGAGAGTTTGCCTTCGTTGTACCTTAGCAAATGAGGCCAGCAGTATCAAAGTACAGGCCTTTCTGCAACTAAAAATAAGATCATCTCGCAACTGAAAACAGACAGACCTAAACAGTAAAACTGTGCTTAACTTGCACCAGCTTAAGTTTGAAGCTCAAATATTTTATAGGCTTGCTACTGAGAGAATAGACATCAGTTACAATAGCTCTAGAAAAGGTGTTTTTGATGAGGAAGGAAGTAGAGGTAATGACAGGAGGAAAAAAAAAATTGCTCCCAGCACCCTGAAGAGGAAGAAAAGAAAAAAGAATCCTGCTAATGTGTGTCTCTGTCCAACATAAAGAATTTTTTCACAGTTATTTTAAGGACTCATGGCCAAATGTATCCTTTCTGCAATGTCAGTGGTTTAAACGGACACAGCGTAGCCGTGAGATCGGCCCCAGGCTTCCATGAAGTAAATACAATGGGATGACAAGGGTGATGTGCTAGAGACAGGAGATAAGTTTTTAAGAAGCAGCTCTACGAAGCAGAGTAGGTCAAACCTCCTTTTCTGCACAGTAGTAAATCAAAACATTTTGCAGTTTTCCTGAAAGCTGGAGTGTAACAACAACCACCTCGTCACACCTCCATCTCTGATCTCCCCCAACTGGGTCTGATCATTAAACAAGGCTGCAGGGCTCCAGATCCTCTGAACAGCTGCCAGCCACAGCACAAACACATTCTCCCAAGGCACATTTTGATTCTGTTTAAAACAGCATTTTTATTTTATTTTATTTTTTACAGAAAACCATTCCACTGGCAAATTTTCATGCAGAAGTACTTAACATGCCACCCCTCCTGCCATACGCGTAAGTACCAGAACTACTTGAAGAAAGTAATTACGTTTCTTGTTCACACTTCATTGGATGCTTCTACCAGGTTTCCAGTCTTTTCTTTGCTGGGAGAGGGAGAAACCAACAAAAGGGCCATCAAAACTAGGGTGATCCAACCTAAGTAGATGCAAGGAAAAAGAATATCTTTTAAAGGCGGCTTGGTAGCCTCAGGGAGGCTTGCATGGAGAGGAAATCAGCTCTGTACTGGAGCAGCCAGCCTTTGAAAATGTACACAATTACACTGTGTTTCTAGCTGCTACATGACAGGAGTTCAATGTACAACTGAAGAAGGATGTGCAGTGGGGGGCTGGGGGGGTGGTCTCTTGTTTCCAGCAAACAACTCCCTGGTGCAGCACCAATCCAAGCAGGTTGTGTGCGCTCAGCCCGGCTGCCGAAGGCTGGCTGGAGGCCCTGAATCACTCCAAAGCTGAGAAGATTAGCCAGGACACCACTGCGGGAACACAAAGCGTGCGTGGCAAGTGGTGCTTGGTTAGGGGTCTGTGAGAAAACCTACCCCATGCCAGGCCTCTGTGGCCTAAAACATGATATTCCTCCTCCAAGGTCATTATATAAGAATGATTCCTCATTAAGACTTGATACCTCGAGCGGATCTAGAACTTGACTGCTAACTTAAGCACACACACACACACACACACACAAAAAGTTTACTAATCCCTGCTTCAAGAAAATTCCTAACAATCAGAAGTAAAAGCTCTGAGAGAAAGCTAACTGACTTTTCTGAATCGTTTATCATTCTCATAAACAACTTCAGTTTTACCCGTGTTTCTCTGAGAAATTCTTGATGTGCATTGAGCCTGGCTGAGACCTCTTCAGCTGCAAAGCCTCCTTCCTACCCCATCCCCTAGTAGAGACTGGGGACAAAGGATCAGGGGAAGAAATTATGAAAAGTCAATGGTTGGGGCTGAGAGGTACAGCAGGGAAGAATCTTCTGACCCCTGCTTTACACATTAACAGTGCTTAGAGACCTATGGTTCTGCTCCCAGGCATCCTAAAATCACCTCAGTCCTGATACCCCACACCCTATTTAGCGCATAAAATACATGAACAAGCACTGGCACCAGAAACTCCCCCTCCACCCATTAAATCAGACTTACACTTCCTCTTGCTCTCTGGCTGAATGAATCTTTGAATCTTGTATGCAGACCACAGCGATTGACCAGATGGGCATAAATTCTTGCCCCATACTCATACACACTGGAGAAGCTTCCTGCCTATTAGGACACATTCCTGGAAAGTCACACATCTGTGTTTGATCTTAAGGTGCGTGACAGAACGGCAGATATGCAGCAGCATGCTGTTTTTACCTACGTTATGCTAGAACTAAAAGCCTTGGGGAACACCAAGCAGAAGCCCCGTTGCTGTAAGCCAGCAGCACGCAGACAATACAAACTCCTGTAGTATGCCTACTTTTAGGGCAGTGCTGCTTAAAACATGGCTGTAATACCCCGGACGTAAGCTGGTGAGCTCGCTACATCATGTCACACAGACACAGTAACTTAGATCTTCATTTGTTTACAGCTCTCTTTCCACTTCTGTTTCAGGGTGCAGCCGTCCCTCTCAGGGTCACACAGGAATGAGCTATTATTCAGATCATCAGTATCGTATTTATATCCCTTTTGGTCCAGGTAGTTAAAGGAGATGAACTTTGTTTCCCAGTGAGTTATCGGTAAGCCATCACACACATTGATCTCCTGCCCATCTCTCAGAGCTATTACAAGGGGGTCACAAGTCAGCCAAACACATTATCCACCATGAACGTTCTTGAGCTACTAGCAGATCCAGCACTAATCAGCAGGCTCCTGCTTACGCATCCAGCTCTGTGGCCTGCCCTTGCTGAGCCTAAGAGTTGCCTGCACGCAAGCCCTGAGCCTGCTGCCACCACCATCCCAAGGCAAGCTAGGCAAGCTGTCTTTCCAGTGTCCCTGGGACTCCCTAGGCAGGTAACACCACACACACACACACACAGATGCAAGAACTAGGTTGAGAAAAATAGATCAAAGCAGACATATATTTAACTTGATAGTCCAAACCACAACTATACTGTACTGATAAATCATTATACATGCAAAATCCACATTTTATAACCACTAGGATGACACTCTTCTGTAAATAATGTGATGTGATCAAATTATTTTAAGCGAACTGAGACTCTGCTGGAAGCATTAATATTCCCACATCCAAAAGTGGGCTTAGACATACCACCTCTGCCTCAAAATATCACATATATCCTTTTTCTCTGAACAAACAACTTCTTTCCGCCACCTCTTTCGGGCAGTCACTTCTTAACTACAGCTTTAGACATCTTTTGTTTTGTTCTTCCAGCACGGCAATGGGAGAAAGTGGTAGCTTCCACAGGGAGCCTGGTCTGGGCTGCTGCCCCTGTCCCAGGCTTCAGAAAGCCACTTCTGCAGGCAGGCTAGGTGTCACAGTATCCAGCATGGGCAGAAATGCAAGGAAAGGAGAAAGGGCACAAGGTCGGTCTAGCCCTTTCTGGAACTTCTGCAGCGACTTCCTTGGGCTCGTGCTGATTTCCAAGCTGGACAAGATGCTATAGCTGATGTATAGAGGAAGTCACCATGCATGTCTGACAAACAAATCTAGCAACCGATCCTTAAATGTGATTCCTAAAAGGCACTGGCTGCTTCCATCCATCTCCTAAGTCCATCCCCAGCGAAACCTTAGCAGCACAAAGAGCAAGATGAATCTACAGAAGCACCCAGAACATTTCACCACGCCTTTGATAGTTTTCCTGTATTTTTTCTTCAGCGTGATTGCTTGTTGATTTTGTTCACGTATCTCAACCTTTACGATTCCCTATTTACCAACAATAAACTCCTTATAACACTAGTTTTAGAGCGTCCTATACAAGCACTCTCTCTGCATCTATTCCTGATGTATACACAGTTGAGCACAGAAACATACAAAGGCATTTCAGCCTTCATGTACTTCTGTTTAGGCAAGACATTTTTAATTTGGAATATCCCAATTGTTCAATACAGACACTAAGGCTTTTTTTTAATACTCCTTGCTATTACACGCAGAGCATTAGCATGAGCTGTGAACACACACTCTCACTGTCCAAGCTGTACACTGGCCCAGGAACCACTGTGTGTGTAGCAAGGCATGCTGGACAGAATAACAATGCTTTGCAACTACCAGATCTTGCAGAGTGGGAAGGGCAGAAGGAAGTGGGAAGAGAAGGTGAGAAGGAAGCTGTTAAAGAGAATGGAAAACGGATGGGCAGAGAGCGAGTCTGAAAAATCGTCAAAGAGGTTTGCTTTGAGAATGACAGTTCTGAGGATGATAATCACGAAGGAATACAATGTCAAATTTCAGGAGCAGATAGTAATTCTGTGTCAATAGGTGGTCTCCTGGATCTACAGAAGAAATTCTGCCTTCAGTCAGGTGTGAAATACTGTTCTTTAATAGGAGCTTTGCTCACGTAATAATGAATGAATGCACTTCTTTCAGGTGTAAAACATAATCTGTGAGCAACGTTAAGAAGTGGAAACAAAAAATGAGTAAATCAGCCTAACTCTTATAAGCCACCATAGCGATAGGTCTTGGAAAAGGAGTTCTGCCACAGGGCACAGTGCTTATATGCTGGAATTCTTTTCTAGACTAACAAAAAGAAGGAAAACCAGCTCAGCTCATTATCCCTAATAGCTAGTCTGGATACTAACTCCTGTAGTTGTTTCTACTCTAGCCTGGTGCTAGAATGATGAGAATGAAATGTCAGTGGCTCATACTGCAAATATGCAGTTTCCCTATAATACTCAGCTCTGTTAAAAAAAAAAATAAAAATCCTCAACACCCCCAGAAAAAAAAAAAAAAAAAAAACAACCAAACACCACCAACAACAACAAACACATAAACACACGTATCATAAAAGGCCAGATGGTACTCCCCTTGAGCTTTCAATAACTTTGGCAGGAGCTTTATTCACTTTCAGATCAAAGAATATGCCTCAATAATTCTTGTATTTGTCTCAGGTCTCTACTGTGACCCTGAGTATGTATTTCTGAATCGTGGAATCAACCTCAGGTTGATTAAAAGGGCATAGTGGAGTCAAATGAAGTAACTTAAGTTCATGACAATATCCCACTCTTCATTCTTACGTAGCTTCCACAGACCTATAAACAAGGCAGTGGATTTAATGGCTAAAAGGCCTTTCACTAATCTGCAACAGCATAACCTTGGAAATGTATGTTCCAACTCCACGATGAAATACTTCATCCACTTCCCCCTCCCCTCTTTCCACCTTAAGCACAGCTAAACCTCACTATTAAAAATAAGATGCTGTCAGAGAGTAAATCTATTGTCTTCTTCAGACAATCACGCAGCTGCACACAAAAAGTGTACATTTTTATTAAAAATACACAGCATCTTTTTTTCTTTTCACACATCATTAAAGACACTTGACAAATAACCCAACGTTTGATAGATGCTCTGCACTGGAACGTGAATTGCAGAAGTTTAAATTTTCCTGAGGTTGCTGTATCAGGCACAAGACTTAGTCACAAATAGTGCCGTCAGTGTTGACAGGGCCCAGGTTGGAAAGGAAATCACTAAGCTGCCCAAGGGACCACTAAGGCCCATGGGGTGATCTCATCCACCCCACTATTGTGTCAAGCACTTGCAAGCAGCAGCCCCCCCCCATGTCTAGCAGGAAGGAAGACTGAAGCTCGGACTGTTCAGGTGCTGCTTTACAGCAGGTGCCCAGCTCTCAAGCAAAGCCAGACTATCCCCAACTTCGTTGCTTCTTACCTAGCTCAGCAAAGTTCACGCCAAATGCGTTCTGCTGATGAAGAGACAGGCTTCGGCACGATGGTTTGTTTCAGGGAGAAGCAGGATGCATGGCAACACCTTTTAAGACCAAGAGAACAGCTCCTTGAGGTGTCTGCTTCGTGCAGCCAGGCACTCAGAGGAGATTCACCACCACATGGGAGAGAACTTGTCTGACAGTCCCTGCAAACACTCCCCATTGCTTGCCCTCCTCTCTCTGCCCCTTAGGAAAAAGCACACAATTTCTTGTTCCACCTCCTCTGCTGCCACATGTCTGGGAGGAGTATCCACCTGGCTTCCACTGCAGAACGCGTGTTGTGGGTAGCACATCAGCTCTTCCCAAGCTCACAGGATGCCATTCTCAGCAGTACGTGGAGATGCGTGAAAGCACTTTGCCAGTAACAAAACAGTGCGCTCCTCCCTTCTGTACAACAATAGCTCTTTTGAACCAGACATTCTGGGACCTGAGAAACCTGATTCACCTAATTGAGGGTGCACGCGGCAGACATCTTCTTATGGTATGGAAAAATTAATTACAACACATGACAGACTTCAGTCCTCGTGTTCGAGAGCTCATTAACAAAACTACTATAAGAGGTACTAATAGAAACAAACGCGTTTAACATCACAGACTTCCCAGATGACTCTTGCTATGGAGATGGATGACAGTCACCTTTAAATTCCACACTGACTACGCTGAAGCAATTACCTGCTTATTTTTAGAACACGATCCATTTTAAACACAAGTGATTTACTCCAAGAAATGTTTTCTGCTGTATCACTACTTTATGGGTTAAGAGCTCTCAAATTTAAATGGCTTTAAATTCTGGGACAAACGGTTGCTTTTTTTTTTTTTTTTTCCTTTTTCTTTTCCCTCTAGACATCGGATGGGAATTTTAATTCAGGCTTAAAACCAAACAAACGCTGGTCTTCAGTAAGCATCTGCAGAGAAATATAAAAATATCTGGGAAGTGTGAAAACGAGCGCCTGTTTTGCTAAACGCATGAAATGAAACCTCAGCTGAGGGCTCAGCAGCAGCATTCTGATTGCTGCGCACGTGCTCTTTTCCAAGTCCTCCTGCTCTGCAGCAGGGGAAGGCTGCCTGTCCACATCCACAGAGAACTCTGTGACGTGATGAGCTCATGGGTCCCACAGGGAGCCCAGAACTGATTGTTTCCTTTGACGTTTCAAACCCCAGCATGAGGGTTTCCCTCTTCTTTTAAACGTCTAAAGGAGCAACCTATTTTACTGCTTCTTCCAGTCAACTCAAGGCTTATCTTCTTTGTAGGCAATGGTCTGGACAGGAGGATGAGGGGCTGGGAAGAAGCCCAAGCTGCTGCTCTCATGGAAAATGAGGCTGGGGTGGAGAGTAAGGGGAGTACTATGAAGCAAAGGTTTCTCCTGTTGCTCCCTCTGGAGGGAGAGTACAAGCAGGAGCTGCCCCAGGCACTGTGGTGGGGAACCAGGTCCCAGGCTCAGCTATTGCTTGGCTCCTGCTTTCTTCTGAAGGGAGCACGCTTCTGGGCCACAGCCTTTCCCCTGCCCCAGCAGTTTGACACTCGTGACAACTACACACCTATACTGCCTGCAGCCTGGACCAGTCTTACCAGTCTGAGGAAGCTATGAACATCCCAGATGAGAAGGGAACTCCACCTTGCCAAGGGACAGCCCAAGCACCTCCAGAGAGGCAGCCCTGCCTTGGAGAACCTAAACATCCCACTCCAGAGCTGACACTGCAGTATCCTACCATACCTTTGCTATTAAGAAAAACCGGGACTGATTCAAAGTCCATTTTACAGCTACAAGTCTTCTTCATTCATTCCGAACATCTTGCTGAACTCAAAATTCAGCTGGAAAACATCAAATGGGGTAGGCGGCTTTCACTTTTCCCTATGTTGCATGCCCCCAAACCATCATAAGCATACCATGAGAAACCAAAACATTTACTTATGTCTGAGGGCAAATGCAGAAGTATTTAAAATTTGGCCTTACACTTTATTAGAATTAATATTCATCAAACCTGAGACCAGGGGAGATTTGCTTCTAAGGAATTAAACCAAGCCCCTGCAGTGCTTGCCACTGCAGAATTACAACAGCACATGAAACCTCACAAGAGAAACCGGTGAAAAAGAAAAGCCTTCAACAGGAGTAAAACTGACTCATCCCTTTATTGCCAACACCGAGAAAGCTGCTCAGCGTAAACAAACAGCAGGCATCCTGAAGAAAATAGGAAGTCACAATTTCTTTTAAAGTGAATATGCAGATAGTCAAGCTGGAAGGAGTGGGACCATCCTGCAGCTACTCTGGACCTAAAGGAAGTGGCTGGCAATGGTGAAGATTCCAGGAGCGACAAGGCCACCAGGGACCTGGCAGCAGGCAGAAAGCTGCTAACAGCCTGCTCACTGAGAGCTCCTCACTACACAGGCTGAAGAGGTGCAGCTGCAGGAGATGCAGGGAAGCCACATGTACATTTGGATTTTGAAGACTCTGCTGCTCTGGGTGATCTTCATAAGGCACTTTGTCTGAGCTGGCTAACATTCGCTCTGAGAGAGAACCAGAGGACTTGTACAAGTGTCGAGCACTGTGCCCTGTCTGCTGGGGTCTACAAAGACTGTAAGCTCTGCCTGCTGACACCAGTCCTATAAGTATCCCTAAGTGTGAGGAAACTAAGTAGGTTAAGACTTTGGCATCAGAGAGTCTTGGGAGGAAAATAAGGAAAGTCGCTGAAAACAAGTCAGATTCCCTGGCAAAGTCCACCATGACCAATTAAGGTACTCTGAAGTAACTGTTTTGTTACTTAGTAAAAGCCCTTTGTTTGAACTTTACCTAACAGGTGTGATTAATGAGGAAGTTGTACTGTTAGAATTTGTGGGTTTTTTTTTTTGTTTTTTTTTTTTAAAGCAGCTTTTACCAGAGTTAAAACCACACAGGCAACCTTAATCCCTACATCCTTCAGTCTGAGATCTCCGGCAGTTTCAAAGCATGGGTAGCATCACCTCTCTGTTACAACAGCTCCTGGCCTGACACTGTTCAATACCACGGCACTCCCAGCTTGAATCTCTCCCACAGTATCAGAACCACACCTTTCAGGGTACCTCAGAAAATAGCTAACAAGCCACATCTCGCTTCGGCCCTTATTTAAGCCATTGCATTGTTTGCACGAGGGCTATTCACAAAAAGAGGCAAAAAGAAGCATTCAGCAGTGCCATGAATGAACACGGTTCAACGTCAGAGGAAGCACGTGCAGAACTCCATGAAGCTTCTCAGGGATCATCTTGTGACTGCAAAGAATGCTACGCTGAGCGCCACCTGTACAAAATACAAACCACAGAGCGATACGCTGCTTTGTTTACTAACAGCCTTCAGCCAATTATTTATTGGAACGTGATAAGTACCACACTGTTTATCAAAATGCATTTAAAAAACAGAGCGTACAGATTTTGAATCCGTTGCTTGGGATGTTCTGAATCTGAGTGGGTGGTCTGCTTTCAAATTGCTGCCGCTTTCAGGTATTTATAGCTCCTGATAAAGTCCCCAAGTGCATTTTGTGCTTTGGCCCACTCCAGTTTCACACAAGCACGCTTACAAGAAAGAGCTGACTGATACCAAAGAGGCTGGGCTCAGGGCACACACTAAGCCAGCTGTGCAACACTGCACGTATGACACGAGCAATACAACATGCCACAGCCACTGAGTCATGTGCCTCACAATGCCGGCCACTGGAGCGACCACTGACCACTCTGAGTTGACTCCTGCTCACCCTGCTCAGACCAGTGAGAAAACTGAACATGCGTTTCTTCCACAGGGACAGGTACCCTTTTTCACCCGCAATGGACTGAGCCTGCATCACAGGAGGAGTTCTGTTTTGGCAAAGCGCACGCTGCTTTTTACATCTACTCCTGGTTCCAGCGTGAAAATCAACACTGCACCTGCGGTGCCCAAATAGGTCTGCATGACAGAGACAGAAGCAGGGAGAGCAGCCAGAATACACACGGCACTCCGCTTCTTCATAAACACACGTACTACATAAGAGAAACGATGATCCCTTCTTACTGGAAAATCCAGATTTCCAAAAGGAATCCCCAGGCTAAATTATTCTAATAACCGCAATCCTAAGCGTGAGCGCCAATCAGAGAGGCGCAGCTGACCACCCGCTATGTGTCATCCCCCCCATCCCCAGGCAGTGCCCTGTCCGGGTGGTGGGGTGTCCCCGTGGGCTGGGTGCCCCTGGAACGGGATGGCAGTGCTGCTGGGTGTGCTGGACAACCTCCCTACGCACTTCTGCTGAGTGCAGCATAAAACATACAAATAGAAAAACAGCACTACTGCAGCTCTGAACAGCGGGATGCAAAAATCTAAGCCCAGGCCAAGTCATTCCTTCTTCAAGTATAAAGAAAAACACACGGCGGACAAAGCGAGAGACAACACATCGCACATGCCCGTTTCGGTGCAAATCCGTTTTCTGTGAAGGTGCAAAACGCGAGGAGCATTACCTGACAATGCTTAGAGGCTAGGGCAACGTTCCCGACGTACTTATAGGAATTTTATTTAATCGCTGCCGAAAAAAAAAAAAAGCGGTTACGTAATAAGGCAGCAAGCGAAAATATGAAATCGTAAGGCTAGATTACAGCAGAAGGGGAGGAGGGGGAAAAAAAAAAAAAAAAAAAAAAGGCAGTTTGCTGCTTAAATTTTGGTGCATTGTCAGGGAGCCAAAAAAACCAGATCCGGGGGGGGGGGGGGGGGGGGGTTTGTTCTCCTAAAGGGCAGAGCCACGAGCACGGCAGACCCCGCGCGGGACTCCCCGCAGCCGCACCGTGCAGCCGACGCGCGGCGGGAGCTCCGCTGGCAGCGCTGCGCGGGCAGGCCGGCGCCCGGCAGATGCTCCACGGAGAACAACACCACGCCGCCGCCCCCCGGACACACACACACACACACACACACACATCCGCGTACACGCGAGTGCCCGCCGCTCGCAGCCGGCTCCCCGCAGCACCGCCGCTCTCTCGGCACAAAGGTGCCCGGCACGGATCCCCCCCCCCCCCCCACACACACCCCACCCGCAGGCCGCCGCCCCTCCATCCCCGCGGGAAGGGCCGCCCCGGCCTCCCTTACCTGGACAATGCCGGCCTGGGCGCAGCTCATGCTCCCCCGGCAGCGCGGCCGGCGGGGCTCACATCCCACACGTGCCCTCCGTCAGTCAGCTCCCCGCGCCGGGCAGCGCTGCCCGCGTGTCAGCCCCCGCCGAAGCTCACCATAGTCCAGCAGCACCGGCCGCAACGCCCGCTACGCCGCCGCGCTCCCTCCTCCCCCTCCCCGCCAGCCTCCTCCCACCCCGCCGCCTGTCGCCGGGTACCGGGCTCGCGGAGCCACCCACACGCCGCGGCGGGCGCCCGGCAGCCCGGCCCGCCCCTCGCCTCCGCCCCGGGGCCGCCTGGGGACGGACGCCAGCGGCCCCTGGGGGTGGTGGCCCGAAGCCGGGACCCCGCGCACCTCTGGGTCCGCTCAGCCCGTCGCCCCTCGTGCAGCCCCGGCGCCGAGGGAGGTAACGGTGTGTGCGATAGAAACACGGATCTTCTTCCCTTCTCGCCCCCCTCCCGCAGGCCTGCAGCCCTCCTGCTGATCCCCCCCCCCCCCCCCCGCCTGGTAGCACGGACTCTGGGGTGGCGGCTGACGTCGTCCTCCTCACACGCCAAAGGACGCGTACCCCCGCAGCTGAAACTCTGCGGGGAGCTGACGCCACCGACCCAAGCCCCCCAGAGGGATTCCCCAGCTTCCACTCCCCTTGCTTTCTCCTCCTGGACAAAGAAACCCGCAGACCTACAGCTGCCGAGAGAGGGAGTTTCAAAACACGGCTGCCACACGCGCGTTTCTCCCACGGGTCTTGCGTTTGTACTCGCACCGATCCCCGGCTCACCGAAAACAGAGCAGGAGCGCTGCTGTGGGCTGCGGCAGCTTGCACCGCGCTGTGCTCGCTGCCTGCGCCCGGCTGGCGGAGGGGCTGAACACCAGCTCCAGGCGTCAGCTGGAGGACAGCAAACGCAGCGCAGCCCTGCGAACTCCTGCTCAGACGCCCGCCGGATTTTTGCGGACGCCTTTAGGTAGAAATGGCATCTTGCAACCGTGCCGTTGGAGTGGATCTGCTCCCTCCTCCACGCTATTAAATTTGTCTTTTTTTTTTTTTTTTTTTTTTCCCAAGGGTCTTCCAGCTCACAAGCACAGGCAATGATAAAAAAAAAAAATAAACGCTCGTTCCCAGTAACGTCGCAGAATTGAAGCTGGGTTTGCTTCTAGAAGCACGTTTCCACCCCCACGCTCACACAAATTTCTTTGGAAATACAGATTTACCATGCTCGGCACAAACCCAAGAAATACTTTACCTCTAATTTTCTAATCGATCGACACGCTTTGAGACAAATAAAATATTTGCAGGCTTATTGTGGCCTCTTATTTCCACTTGATCCCTCCCATCTTCCTGAAGAAAAAAAAAACCAAATTGGGAAGGAAAACGGGTATATCACTATGCTGGTGAAAGAAATCCTCCTGTGATCAGAACTCCCAGCACCGGGCTGCTTCACTGGTGAGCCAGAGTAGAGAAGAATCCATTACAAAACCACATCAGCTCCTCCATGGGATCAAGACAGACCAAGAGACAAATGGGGCCGCTTGGGAAAATCACATCATTTCAGCACACACCTGTGTGCAGACGTGTTTCTGCGGGTGTTTGACAAACTCGGTGTGTTCAGGCAAGCGCAGTGCCTCTCTTCATCTAGTGAAGCTGCCCGCTGCTCATGGGCTGCTAGTGATCTGTAGGAGACCTTGATCCGGACACGACAACTTCAACTGCTCCTGGTAGGCAGGTGCTTTTGCTCTGGCAACTTGAAAGTCTTCAGAAGAAGGAACAGAAGAAAAACCTCTTTAAGAACCCCTTTAAGAAGGCTGGGCACATGCTTTTCTCCTGACTAGCTACCACCTCTGCTTTCCTTCTAGACTGAAAATAACACCCTGAATCTCCTACAGAAGCAGCAATTTTAGATTGCCCTTTGCTGGAGTCTGAGTAAAACAGGAGAGGTTAAAATTAAGATCAGGAGGCAAACTGCGTATTCCATACCCACCTCCTGTAGGTGGGCATTCAAATTATGAACAGAAGATAAATGCGCTTCTGTGGCAAATGATTCAGAATGTAAACCTGGCTTTTATAAAGGACCTTTTTTCTCTTGTTCCTCAAAAGAAGGAAGTGGTGCACACTGGAATTCAAGGGGCTTCCATTGTAACTTTACATTTACTGAAAATTTACTGCATAAGCAGCTTTGAAATTGAACTGAACTTTGGCGTTTCAGATGTTTATCTATATTATAAACATTTTACATGCCTACCTGTTTATACACTCCCTAAACTCCCACGGACTAAATCTAATAGCTGGTTTTGCTGCAGGGTGACAGTTTTTTTTTTGTCTTTTCAGCTGTAAGATAAGGCTTGCTTGCAGACAGTGTGAGGTGAAGATGATCTGGGCAGCCAATGTGACTGAGTCATATGTCTGTGTTTTACAGGGAGGTAGCAGAAATGTTGGCAGCTAAGAGTAGTCCTGCAGAATCATGAAATAAGGTCAAGAGAGAAACTGGTGGAGTAAGAAAAAGCAAGATGAAACAAATGTATCTTTCCATACCAAATATTTCTGAGGGGCCTATGTGTTTAAGTTCTGAGTTTTTGCAGGACGAATCTCATTGCACTTCCAAAATCTACCATTCTGGTGGCTCCTTTGTGCCTGGTATTTATCAGAGCAAGCCCTTAGTATAGTCTTGTGTTTGAGCAAAGAGTTTGCAGTAATTCTCAAAGTGGTTTGATCAGAGAAGTACTCAACTGAGAAATTTCAGCTATTCTTAGCAAATATCACGTACATCTACATCTGGAAAAACAGACAAATACAACAGTTGTTTTGCTATAGTCAAACTGCTAGTGTCCTCATTAAATTTTATTGGATAAAACTAGGTTTTTATTAGCAAAGCAACTGCCACTGAGCTGATATAACATGGCATTTCTAGCTGCTGGACTTATTTATGACCACACGGCATCCTTATATCTGGCTCACGTGACTTCTCATTACAAATTACTTGCTTTGTTGGGACTCAGAACTCCATTACGGACTTCAAAACACAGAGATTGTCTTTACAAGGGCACTTAGCTGATGCTGTCTAATATCTATTACTGTATTTTGCCTTACACAGATGGGATTGCTCGTATCTCAGCTGAATGCTCGTCTGTGATGTAGGTACGAGGACTTCAGGCTCTGTCAACAGAGTGCTTTCTTTAAACAGCTCCTGGGCACAAATTGTCATTGTCTTCCTTCCTGACAAGCCCAGATCTGAACATTTGGGACAGGCCATGACAGTCTGTCTTCTAAAAGATGATCAAGGATTATAATTGCTGAGAATTCACAAGGGACAAACCAGGAATGATCCCTGATTCCAGCAGGACAGCAATCCCTGTAGCTAACCATTGCCCTCCTTTACAGGAAGGGTAATATGTTGTGCAGCATCCTGATCTCCATTCCTGTTTCAACCTGCATGTACAGATTCATTTATTTATTTGTTTGTTTGTTTGTTTGTTTATTTTGCATGGATACTGAATTATTAGAGCATGGGTATGTATTCAGAAGATGAGTGAGTTCTTGCTGAAAGAGGATACTTGTGGTTTTGCTCTGCATCTGATTCCTGATCTTGTGATTCTGCCCCTTCCTTCATGCCAGCCCAGGTATTCACCTGGTCCTTCAGTAATTTAGTTTAGCTCATTAATCTAGAACAGAGTTATTCCGTTTTTCTGGGTTAATTTTTTAAGCTGAACTGGTGTCAGGCCAACATCTCCCTCTAATACATTGGTGAGAGAGGTGAAATCATTTGGCAAGCAAGGAGAAAAAAAGTTAATTTTTTACAGGGCAATTAACCCCACTAGATCACTTCAGCCTTCTCATGGAACCTCTCTCAGACCGAACAGATTCAAGCTCAAGACAAGCAGTGAGATTCCTCCTAGGTGATGAAAGCCAGAATTGTTGCATTCTCAGTAGGGTGGTGAAGATATTTCCACTGTCTGCATCTAGACCTTGGAAAATTTTTGAAGGTGCCAAATAGTTGATTATTTTGGCCTCTCTCTCACCAAAGGTTCCCAGACAAATTGTTAGTAATTTACATTTTTCTCAACACTGGCCCACCACTGAGTAGCAGGCCTGTTCTGACTATGTTGGAGAGAACTGAAGAGTTCATCGTCCACTGTCACTTGGCTGATAATTCCACAGCAACAGAGGACTGAATTAACAGATGAAGACAGATGGGTTTATGGAGTGGGGAGGGACTGAGAGAGAGGTTATACTGAGAGAGCAGAAGGATTGGAAAAAGATCAACCAAAAATGGGCCAGCATGGTAGGCCATATGTCTCTTCTAAACATTTTTTCTGCTCCTGTTGTTTGATTGTCACAATGCTTCATAGCTATCTATTGTCTTCTTTGGAGATTTTGGTGGTTTACGGCTTTTTGTTTTCTTTTTTTTTTTTTTTTTCTGTAGTTGGCAGTGCTTCCAAAAATCAAAACAAGCAACATCACCACCACTCCATTTTGTATCAGGTTTTCTACATATATATATATATAAATTACAATAATATGAACACAGCTCCAGCATGCACAGCTCCAGGGCCACGCTCAGTATTTCTGCAGTGTCACATCTACCTCCCCACACAAATACTGTGAGTGCAAGTCTGACATGAGTTAATTTGCCACTGTCTTCTTTCATTTGTCAATTAATTCTACTAATAAAAGGAAAAGAAGTGGATACGCACTTAAACAACATATTTCTTCCAATTGCAGCCAAAATAACCTACTGTGAAATATTTTCATCATTCAGGACAGATGACCTGAATATTTGATACTCAGCCCTCTGCAATATTTCTGACAGTCTTTGGTATCAACCGTGTGCTGAATTTAAACTCAGGCCAGTAACAAAATGGCAGCTTGATTCTCAATCCCAAAGCCGGCAGAATTAAACTAAGCAGTGTTACGCTGAAAGGCCTATTTTCTTTTCACTCCAAAAATACCAGTTTTCTCTTCCTTTGCTTATTGATTTAAAAGGACACCAAGTAGAGCAAGGCAGTGAGATACAATATATCTCCCAAAGAAGTCCTTTGATTGTTCATAGCCGTGCTCCCTCCATTCCTTGTCATTGCTCTCCCAGCTCTTCTAGCCTGTCACAAAAGCCTCACATGTGAACGTGCTGTTCTTTACTATCAGCTTTTTTGGTTCTTCTTCCTGATGTTCCTGCAGTTACAGTGATTCCTTTCAGGCCTCAGCCCTCAGACTAACACCTGTAATCACACAAACTTTAAAACCTGCCACCACATTACTGTTCCTGCTGGACACAAGAAGCTGTTACCTCATATACATAACTTGCCCACCTCTGGCTTTCAGCTTCAAGAAACAACTGTGACAGGTGTGATCTGGGAAGACCAAAGGGCAAAAATTTACAAAAATTATACCTAGCAGCTTGCAGGGTCTAGTTAGGTTTACAGTGTACCTTGCTGCCTTTAAGTGCTTACATGTCATCCAGTCTCTAGTTGCAACCAAGTCAATGTACACATGGAATTATTGCTATAGATAAATCTCTATAGTTTTAAAATGCAGTTTTTGCATGGTTGTTTATCTTTCTTAAGTTGCTTAAATTACCTAGGGGTGTTTTTTTAGTTCCAGCACAAATTTTAGCAGTTTTAAGTTTAGAGGTCAGCCTGAAAAAAACCCAAGTAGTTCTTTTACATTCAGTGATTACTACACGCTTTCAGCAGTTTGACTTTGTCTTAGCAGCACGTTAGCAGTCTCAGTAAAAGCTAGTGACTAGGAGAAAACAGCTGAGTTACAGTTGTACCTAAAATAGATGTGTGTGGTATATACAGCTGGAAAATACATAAAACATACATAAAACAGAAACATCAGGTCTTATTGCATGTACCCAACTGCAGTACAAACTGAGTTCTCATGAACAGATGAGAAACAGCAGCACAATATAGGCCTCATTAATTCTGTGTGACTTGAATTACACCTGGGATTCCTTCTCTATTTATGTTAGGCATCTTTAAAGCCTATCTGTTTTCTGAAGCACAGTTGCAGTAGAAGTTCACATTCATAACTCCTGGTTACACCTGTGGTAAAATTTAAGAGAATTCCCTCCTCGCTTGGCAGCTCTACCTCCAGCCCCAGACCAGGGAATTAAAAGGGGTTCATGTTTGGCTCATGCAGTACTAGCGGTGATGATTCTCTATGGGGAACTCGGCAAATGAGCTGTTAGTAATGCACCAGCTGAACTGCAATTGTCTCTGCAAAGCTAACAGGAGTAAAAAGCAATAAAAACTGTTTTGACACTGTTGTTGGCAGATGTGACTGACTACATGTACTGTTCTGTTGAGTAAGTAGGAGTCACAGACATTACATCTTAGACCAAACCATGCAGAGTTTGAAATGGAAGAGGCAGGGACAGAATTTTGGAAGAAAATACAGAAGCAGCTGAAGTCCTCTCTGTGAGCCACGAGCATAGGGCAGCACCTAGGAATTCTTTCTCTAAGCCCTGTAAACCAGTCCTAGTGGTATGTCAGTTTCTCTGCAGACTACCAAGAAACCACTAGAAATTACAACACAGTGTAGGGGCCTTTTATTATGTGCAGCTATAGAAAGATTGTTCCAAGGTTTTCTTCCTCTTCTCAACAGGGGCACATGACCCTGTTGAGAAAATTTCTGCTCAAAATAGGCTTGCTCAATTATCTTTATCCCAAAAAGATACAAAGGAGTTTTAAGCTTGCTTTATTTGAATAAAGTGAGAGTCTACTCCCCTGTAGACTCTCCTGTAGGATTTCCCGTGTAGGGTTTCTCAGAGTACTGGAGGCACAGTCCCCTTTTTATCCTGACTTCCCAACCACACTGTCTCTCCTCCTGTCTTCATTGTCTGAAGTAGGTTACAGACTTCCCGATTTTTTAATGCATATTCCTCCTTGTTTGTGACCACCCTGTCTGTTATACATCACATGTACAATTAACTCTATGTCACTTAGGGCGTAGAAGTTAATATTAATTGCCATATTAAGCCTGCGCAGTAAGTTTAAAGTTCATAAGTTGAAGTTGTCAATCTACCATCGTAGCTTCTTCTGGTCCCAACTGTTCTTCCTTCTGATAAACCTTATTTGGTGAGAGTACAATTATTCAACTGAAAAGGAATTTGCAAGCCTCTGCACAATTTGCAAGGACACTGGTCACCTTGTTTGCAAACTCCTTTTATCTCAACCTGTTCATTTCTTGCATAAAGAGAAGGAATGGTCTATAGAGGGCATGACCAATTTGCAGCCCATCACAACCCATACTGTGGTCAGACCTGTGCTCCATGCCATCATGGCCATCCTCCTCAGAGTATCCAAACATGATTGAGCTTGAGTGAATCAGACCCACACAACTAACGAGAAATCATCTGAGCATGCCATCTGCACCAGAGACCTTCACAAAAAAAAGTGTGAGTCAAAGAGAGAAAAGCTGTGAATTAGCTATGAGAGAACATCTGTCCCTGTTAGTCCACTGGACTGCTTAATAGTTGCTACTGCCTCCTGCTTTCCTTCACCTGATGTAGGGTCTGAGTACTTTCAGGCTTCTTGGGGTACGTAGCGGCCAACTGATGGGGGACTGCCACATCTGTGTTCCTCACCTTAAGTTCTGTACTCAAGACCCTCTTCCAGAGATTGCAAAAGATCAAATCAGTCCAAACGTTCTCTAGAGGCATGACTGATATCCAGCTATTCTTTGTGCAGTGCCACGGAGGGCCTGGCTTCCCCTTCAATTATCCATTCCATGGCCATGGAGAGAACGGACTGAGGACAGCAAACCATAATCGACCTTCTCAGAGTGGAAAACCCCACCACCAGGTCCCAAGGACCTCACAGGCCTTCAGAGGACCACCCTTGCTGTGCAAGTAACAGCCACCCATAGGACAGTGGGCCCACCTCTCTCCTCCCTCTCCCTCTCTCCCTCTCCTTTGGAGGTCAAGGCAGAAGGGGTGCCACCTTCACATGCTCCATGGGCAGAAGTGAGGGATGAGAAAGGACAGCCAATGCAACCCCTGAAACTCAGCAGTTTATAATGACTGCATCTCCAATGGCTGCCTGGGGGGTGTCAGTATTATTCGCCCCTTCTCTGCTGCTGTCTGGCACCAGGATGGTTCCTCTCTGAGCAGTTGCAAAGTGGCTGAGAAGTCCCTTCCCTGACCCTCTTGATACATTCTTGCAGCTGTCTCACAGCATGGGCTTTAGGCCCCAGCTCCCAGCTGCCATGTTTTGGTCGCCATGGGACACTCAGAATCCTATTGCCATGGCCACCTTCTGTTCCAAGCCCTAAAAATACAGGGACTCTGCATTCAGAATCCCCACAACTGAGCAGAAAGATCCAGTGGCAGTTGTTCTCTCTGGAAGTTGTTTTTCTTTGGAAGACAGAGGATGCAGCAGCCACCTTTCAAGAAGAGGTGACTGAGGAAATGGGCAGTGAAATCAAGCCCATGGAGGTGGACCTGTCTGACAGTGATAGAGAGCCCATGGGGGTGGATCCGCCTCCAGAGGATGACCTGATGGACGTGGACCCACCTTCATCAGAGCACACTGTTCACCATGACATCACAGTCAGGCTGACCAGAAAGAGATGGCACCCCAGAGATCTCAGGGGCACTGGGATCTGCTCACTGCCCTCCAAACAGCCACCTCAGTGCCGGTGCTGATCCTCCCATCCTGTAAGTTTACTACTGGCTGAGAAAGCCCCAACTCAGGGTCATCCTGTAGGCTCACATGGAGCCTCCATTTCCTGGTATTCTTCTTTCACAGCCAAGGCTCCTATGAACCCCTCCTTCTCATCCCCCTCGTCGTCCCTGCCCAGGACCTCTCATCTCTCCTTCACTAAGTCCTGAGGAAGAGAACGGGGCAGGGTCTGTCATCCCCTAAGCTGCCATGCAGGGGCAACAGGAGGAGTCCACTGGAGAGATCTGAACTCCCAGAGGCCTCAAACGTTCCAGGATCACAAGGATTCTCTAAGTTTACTGTTAGCTGGGAGAATCCCAACTCAGAGCTGTCCTGTGGGCTTCTTTGTATCTGTTGTAGTTTCCAAGGAAATAAATAGGAAGCATTCCTTTTGGAGTGACCTACATACTTCAGATATAGCCGAAGACAATTCCTCTTCACTCATTGCAGCCTAAGTAAGCGAAAACATTGAGCACCCATGGTCTGTACTGTGGTCTCCTCTCCCACATCTGTTTTCATTTTTACGAGAGCTAAAAAGATTGCACTGCAGCAACCTACTTGAAGTCTAGTGAAAGTTTCTGTTCTCCTGTCAGCAAGTTTTTGCATAAAGGACAAAAAACTTTAAGTACCTGGAGGAGGTCTGAGTGCACAGTCAAAATGGCACCTGGTCGGAAAAGGAGACTTGGTCCATAAATGACGTTAGAAGACAACTGACACATGATCAGAAAGAATGTTCTAAGAACACTGGACTTCCAAAGCTTGAATGTATTTGTTCCAAAGTGGCTCTGTTTCTGATATCATTCATGTTTAAAAACATTTTAAATTGCAGTTGAAATGAACATTATCCCTGTAGGGCCCTGAAAACCAGATGCTGTTGCATATTCAGAATAATCCATTCAGGCCAGAATCTGACAGTAGTTATTACGAAAACAAATCAGTACCAAATTTCAGCATTACTTTGCTCGAGATAACGTATACGCTGGAATAGATTCTTAATTCCTACATGAGCACCCATTCTTACTGCTCATGCACTAAGTTCACATTTTTGCTTTTAATACATAAGCTGTAAGTAACAACTAACGTTTCTTAATTTTTTTTTTTCTTTTAAAACCTAAAAAAATTCATTCTCAAGCCATTAATATCTCACAGGCGCTGTACTTCCGAGCAGGGAGAAGGAAGTAGCTGAGAGGAGGATGTCTGGCTTCACTATAATCAGTAATTTTCAATAGAGTTTGTACTTGTCTGGCTGCAGATGAATTTGTGTTGTATATATAATCAAAGTATTTAAAAAAGAGGTAGGAAATAACAGTATCCACAGTTATCCAGAGCTGTCTGGCTAGTGTCTATGTAAACCCAAGTTCCCTGTCGATTCCATGGGCTCACTCAGTTTTGATCTGTATCAAAATTTCCAAGGGTGGCACGTGTGTGTTCTCAGCTGTGCTTTTAGTACAGCAAAATTTTCTCCTACAACACTTGCTCAGCCACAATCTGTTGTCCTAGGACACAAGTTTTCCTGCTTACAGATTCATGTTTCTCATTGCCAGTGCAAGTTCCTACTCCCGGGAAGTCAGGGGGAGATAACAGGAACAACTTCTGCTAAATTATATGCCATTGGCAGACTTCCTTTGCCAAACTGTTTAAATCCTATGTCTGACAGAAGGCTGTAACATCACTTTTGAAAATGTCTTCTACCAAAAATAACACTGTACCAAAAATAAAACTAAGAATGCAACATCCCTTTTATTCTTAGTGCTAGCTGAGACACCCTGCCTGATGTTCAAGCACTTCTGGATAATAGTGCAAGAGCCTTAGGACAAGAGTTATTTTTACTGTGGCTGCTTTTAATAGTGTAGGCGATATTTTTAGTTTTACTGTACTATACTATTTAAAGTTATATTCTTTTAAAATAGCCTCAGCAGTAACAGGCTTCATGTTTAAAAAAAAAAAAAAAAAAGTGAGTTAAACTTAACACTCAGTATTTATATAAATCTGATGCATTATTACAAAACGTACTTTACATACATTATTCTCACAAATTTCTAGTTCAGTTAAAGTCATAATTTTCAGCTGTTATGCAAAATTATGGTTTCTGACACCTTTCACAAATCTAAACAAGCAAACCGAAAACAAGAGGAAAATTGCAATGTCTTGCTAAAGAATCCTATAATGATTTTGGCCAATATCCACTGTCAAAAAAAGAAATTATTCTCTTTCTACAACACTGTAAGAGATATTGGAATACGGTCCCATAGGGAAACTGATAGTTTCACTCACAGCTGGAGGAGTGGAGGCTACTGCAAGCAGAAGGCTATTGTTTACTGACCCTGGGTAGTTGGAGTCAGATTCTGGCCGTGTCAGACTTCCTGCATAGCTTTGGGTAAATACTTTAATCTACCTGCTGTGTCTGTTCCTTATGTGCAAAACTGAAAATACTGCTTTACCCACAGAAAGGTCACTAAGCAATAAACCAGAAAGGCTTGTGAGAATGTCAGGTCACATGCATTTTATGAATGGTAGGAATCACAGAAGTGTTCAGACAGACTGGACAAGACAGAAGTGCACAACAGCACAGGAAATGAGTATTAATAAGGTAAACAGTTTAATTAGTTTTGTGGGACAGAATGAGCCTCTTGCTTTTCAATGTCTGAAAATAATCAACAAATTATTTGTAGGCTGAAGACAAGCTATGCTTAATCCTGCATGTTTAAATTAATGCTGAAAAAGATATTATATACTGAAGAATGTTTTAGGTCTCTAGTGTTCTTGAGGTAAAAAATTATGAAATATCCCAGATAAAAGATTACTTCATAAATTCGCAGGGTATTTCCAAGTATCTCTGAAGAAAACAAATGACAGGTACAAGCTGTAGTATTGTAATGGGAAAATGTGAAAACTATTTTTCTCAGTTTTCAAGTGGTAGACCCCTTGTCAGGATAGTGAATTCAGAATTACATAGTTAAAACCTCTTTTATTTGTGGGGTTTCTCAGATATGGCTAGTTGTATTAAAGAACAACCAGTAAGTAGAAAATCTTTGAGAAGTGAAGGATTGAATTTGAAAAATTCTCTGTTTTCTGTTGCAGTATTTGAGTTTTTCCAATCGACAAAGAATTACAAATACAAAAAATAAAAAAAATAAAAAAATAAAAAAATAAAAAAAACCCTCAGATATAAAAAGAGGAGTCACCAACCCTGAGATGTGATCTTCATCTGAAAGTTATGGACTGTTTCCTGTATTGGGCAGGGCGCAATAGTGCAACATTTGTAAGCTAGGCAAGTTGAGCACAGGGGTAGAATTATTCTCTTTTCTTTGGTATGTAACCAAATAGAAATCTTAAAGTCATGCAGCAGGACGACTGCTTATAGTAAAGCAACTTGTCAGTGGAATTGCTTTTATTTCCTTTGCACTGTTTTGTTTAAAATTGTTGATTCTTCTGCTTAGTATGATTTGATTTCCATCTGTATGGAAAATACGGCCAGAAGGGATCAGACCAAAGGTCAAAGGTAGTTTCAGACCATTGTCAGGAGAAGATATACAAAAAGAACAGAGCAAACATGCAGTACAGACCATTACACTTCATGATACAGTGATACAATTTGATAGGTCATTTATGTTTGTATAGAAATCTTGAAGCATCTTCACAGATGTAGGGGCTTTTTTCCATCCAGTGCCTGCAAGTCTGTGCATCCTTCCCACAAGGACAAAGGTGTTGCCATAATCACTAGAACTGTCTGTTAGAATGGACTCTAAAAGGTCATCTAGTCCAACTTCCCTGCAATGAACAGGGACACCTACAGCTAGACCAGGTTGCTCAGAACTGGTCCAGCCTGACCTTGAATGTCTACCTCTCTGGGCAACCTGCTCCAGTGCCACACCACCCTTACTGCTGAAAAACTTCATTATGTCCAATTTAAATCTGCTCTCTTTTAGTTTGAAACCGTTTCCCCTTGTCTTACTATCAAAGACCTCACTAAAGAGTCTGTTCCCCTCCTTCTTATAGCTCTTCTTTAGATATTGAAAAGGCCACACTCAGCTCTCCCCAGAGCCTTCTCTTCTCCAGGCTGAACAGCTCCAACTCTCTCAACCTGTCCATGTAGGAAAAGGATTTGCATCCTTTGGATCATTTTTGTTTCCCATCTCTGGGTGCACTCTAGTAGATCCATATCTCTCCTGTACTGAAGACTTCACGTCTGAACACAGTCCTCCAAATGAGGTCTCTGTGGATAGAGAGTAGAGGGGCAGGATCACCTCCCTTGCCCTGCTGACCACACCTCTTTTGATGCAGCCCAGGATACAGTTGTCTTTCTGGGCTGTGAGGGCACACTGCTGGCTCACATCCGGCTTGCTATCCACCAGCACCTCAAGTCCTTTTCGGCTCCATCCTTACATCCCCCAGTTTGTACTGATAGCAGAGGTTGCTATGGCCTGAGTTCAAGATCTTGCACTTGGATTTATTGAACTTCATGATGTTCACCTAGATCCACAGCTCAAGCCTGTCTAGGTCTCTATGAATCCTATTCCTCTGGTGCATCAACTACATCACACAGCTTGATGTCATCTACAAATTTGCTAAAGCTGCTCTCAGTTCCCCTGTTGATATCATTTACAAAGATGTTAAAGAGCACTGGCCCCTGTACTGACCCCTGAGGGACATCACTTGTCACTGATCTCCATCTGGACATTGAGCCATTGACTCTCTTGGTACAATCACACAACCAGTTCCTCACCCACTGAACAGTCCACCCATCAAATCCATATATTTCCAATTTGGAGAGAAGAATGTTATGGGAGACCGCATCAAAAGCTTTACTGAGGTCCAGATAGATGGCAACAATCATTACCTTGCCTACTGACACAGTTACACCGTCAAAAAAGGGACGAGGACAATCAGGCAGGACCTGCCCTTTGTGTAGCCATTCTGGTTATCCTATATCGCCTCCCTTACTTCTATATGATGCCTTAGCATGGCTTCCAGGAGGATCTTTTCCATGATCTTCCCTGGCTCTGAGGCTGACAGGTTGGTAGTTCCCTGGGTCATCCTTCTTAAAACGAGTGTTCTGTTGTCTTTTTTCAAGTCACCAGGAGCTTCACATGATAATTCCCTTCTTCCTATAGACATTCCCCTAATGTTTTGTGGAGAAGATACAGCAGATCTCCAAGGGCTCCCTCAAGTCCTGATATTCCTCTAGACTAGTACCAATGCAGAATGTTTGCAGATGGTTGCCTTTCTTTCCACTGCAGAATTCTTTTCTCTAAGACAGAATCCTGGAGAGTTTTCAACATGAAAAGCTCTACAGCAAGGATTTAATAGATCCAAACCAGGAATCATTGGAATTATAGTATGTCCAGGACATCAGAAAATTTTCACAGGTCAGGTCTGAGTAGCTGAGCTATTGGTAGTAGATAACAGGAAGAGGGGGGAAGAGAGAAAACCCTTTCAGTACAATCCTGTTCAATTTAATGCACTGCATTCTGAATAGAAATTTCTCCTTGTAGTGAGTTATTTTTCAGTTTGTCTGTATGTATGTGTATTTATATGAAACCTTTTTTAACTTAGGAAATTATGGAAAATACCGAAGACCTTTTTTCAAGTCTTAGTTTATTTTGCAGGAAACATTTTATGTACATTCTGTGTATGTTCTCCTAAACAGAGTTGTTTGTATAATCCATTGTTGTTACTATTCAATCTGCTATGTCTCATAATACTCTCCTAATCAGGAAGTGTCCTATTTTATGATTAATCCAGAGGAGATACGTGGAATTACTTTATATGAAGTACATTTTTCTTAATCCTGTCTCAAAACTGCTTTAAAAATATATAACAATTAAAAAATAAAGGAAGTGAATAAAGCTTAAGATTCAAGACCATCGTGTTCAAGGCTTATTTTGCATGGCTTGATAGTCTTATTTTGGTTTTGACATACACTTTGGATTATGCTGTCTTTAAGTACTTCAGTGCTTGTTTTACAACTTTCATAATGGATTCTGAAAAGATAAGTTAGTGAAGTAGGGAAACTGGAAGCATTTTGATATTTAAACATCAGAATTTTAAAACTTTCTTTGGTCCAGAGGAAAATACCTAGGCTTAGGATAATTTTATTGTTCAATAACTTGATTTTTTAAAGGCTTCTCATAAGCATGGGCAAATAACTAAGCCTGAAGAACTACGTCTAAACATGCACTGTTAGAGAAAAGTTGAACATAAAACACTGACACTGGTTACTGATCTTCTTTCTAATTTATTTTCCTGATTATATAGGATTGCAGCTACAGCTCAAGTTTCAGTGTATCAACAGGTTTGAATTGACTCCATTGACATCTCATCTATTGACAGACTCCGGGTCACAGTAAAGCAGCCACTGACATTTCCTACTTGCGTGTTGACACAGTTCTTACACTTCATCTGTTCTAGAAAACAACTGTAACAAACTAGCAATTGTTCTTTGTAAGAACTGTCCTTGAGAAATAGCTATGGTGCAAAAGCAGTGAGAGTAGCACAGTGAGGAAATGGAGAATGTGTAATAATGAAGCTAGGACGCTTTTTCTCTGAAGTTCAGAGCAACTTGTGCCAAAAAAAACCTGATTTTTTAAGCAATCTCAATTACTGCTGACTTGCTTCAGAACCTGTCAATTCAATAAGCAACGAAGGGATGCTTGGAGAGGAGTGTAGTATTCACAGTCTTTTCTCGAGACTTTGAGTCATAGGTATGGAGCAGAAAGAGCAATTCATCAGGCTGAATGAGGAAGCATTCAAGTGACCCTATTCATGCTTGGAAAACCTGCATACATTTGGAGTTACGTTACAGAGGGTCAGGAAGCAAAGAGTCAAGAGTACACTGAAGTACATAGTAAACGTTGCTGTCATTGAGCTTTCTGACTCAGCAGGGATATGTGCTGATGATTACACTGCAGAATTTCCTCAATTACCGTGTAGGTTTGAATGAGTTAATGAGAAACTGAATGGGCATCAGTGACATTCAGTTTGAGCAAAAAAAACCCAGCCTTGATGCATCCACTATTTCCATCCTGATCGTTCCCTCTACAGATCCCTCCCTCCCCTCCTTGTAAGCAGTTAAAATGTTTTGAGTTTCTCGAGCTGACTTTTCAGAGTTGTAGTCTAGGTAGAGAAATACATTAAAGACAACAGTTGTCAGTTTCCAGTGAATATGGTCAAGTAGGTTTCAACAGGAACCAACAAATGAGGATATAATCATCTATTAACAGGTGTAGAATTTAACAGTCTTCTTTTGATCATTAGGTTTACATTTGAGGGTAAGGAAGAATAGGTGTTTGGGAACACCTGCTACTGTTCTCCTGTCAGATAATCAGCTGGGGATTAGGATGAACTTTGTTAAAGAGATTACACCAGGAACCTGTTTCCTCCTGCTAGAATGGCATTACAATAAGTGTAGGCAGATGATTTGAGCTCTGTGTACCTGAAAAGTTTGATTCCAGAGCAGTCTCTCCCGAACACCGTGTTCTGCCATCCTTCAGATGGATTAAAAATATTTGTCAGAAAGGTGCCCATCCTGTGCTGATGCAGAAACAAGATCCATAGTCTAAGCACTCAGAGCTTCCTGACATTCATCGTAAATATTTTTGGCCCTTTCACAGAAAACAAAACAAACAAACAAAAAAACACCCAGGTGTCATCTAGGTCTAAAGCTTTCTTATTCTTGCTTTGATACACATTAGCCTAAATGAAATGCCCCTAAAACTTAATGCTAAGATGTTAATGTTTCAGTAGCTGCTCAAGGCTGAGGAACTGAGCATTTCAGATAAAAATACTAGTTGGTGCAAGTTTATTCGTGCTGGATAAGGTGGAACAGAAGTACAGAACAGTATAAGCTATTCCACAGAGCCTTAAGACAATGGGTAACTGTGAAGGGAGGGTGAAAAACAGTAATGTGAAGTTTGGTTAGCAGTGAGACAATCAAAGCCTCCTTACTGTAAATGACTGTGCTGAGGCATACACTGCAGCCAGTGTACACAATGTTGACAATGTGCTCTGTCTCTCAACATTTGGAGATCTAATTCTAGCTTGCAATATGATGTAGTATTGCAAGAGGCTGTAAAAAATGTTGAAATAAAACCAAATCCTACAGCAGTTTAGTGAGATAAGTCCTTCACTGATGCCAGTGGTACTTCCAATGTAGTTGAGTGGGATTTAGCCTAGTAGAGATGCTCTGAAGAACAGCACTGCTACAGCAGCTGGGACTTAAAATACCATCGGAATAGATAAAGAAATACAGGAGACCTTCAGTTTTGCATTTGTTTTGCAGGTTACATTAAAGCAGTATGTTAGTCTGTTTGGGAATTTGCAACGTCCTAAATACTGTTCATGGTAACCAATTTATAATTCTTAACTCTGCTGCTGAAGTATATACATCACAGAGACCCCATCAATATTTGTTAGTTTGCTCTTACTAGATTATCCAAGACACGGTTTTGTCACTTCTCTAGCTTAATTTGATGGAAATGCAATTTTCTTCCACCAATCTTACTACTGACACATAAAATAATGGATCATAAGATTACTTTAATACATTTGTCATAATGTATACTACAACCACTCAGTCAGAGAAAATTATACAGACAGTCTGAAAGTCTGCAGTAGCTTCTGTGATCACCAGCTAGAAAAAAAATCCCAACTGGTGTTTTTAAGTGATTTTTCCACAATGTGTGTCCATCCTTGTCACCCTTAAAGTCTTAATCTCAGTTTCTTCAGTCTTTATCTCAGTTTCTCAGGAAGCAAGCCTGGATTTTGCCTTTTTCTCATGCCCATTTCTTTAGAAGACTAACATACTTGAAAGTAGAGTGCGCTACATTTTGAGGATGCAGATAGAACCCACTTGCCCCACATTCAGTGCTTTCCATACAAGCTAAACAACTGAGGATGTCAGCAGCTGCTTTGCAAACCCACACCATACGGAATATTCTGTATGAAAAACTGAACACAGGTTTGGATTCTCCTGCTCAGATTTGTTCTTCCTTAAGTTTAGCAGGGTGCTCAGCACTACAAGAGCCCACAGCTGCCCTTGCTCCACTACAGCTCCACCAGCTCTGCAGAGTCATTACAAAATGCTCTTTTCATCATATTTTGGTGCATCCAGATAGTTTAGTGCACAGGTAGAGCAGATCCCAGTTTATCTGGAGAGGGCTAAGCAGCTGGACTGGCATTTAGTTTTACCTAGTTTAAGCACAGACTCCAGTATTTGGGGTACAAGGTTGTTAAGGATATTCAGGTACAAAACTAGTTGATACAAAGGCAAGTAAATTTTGCCTTATCTGGAATGGATTCAGCTCTTGTGCAACAGTGTCTTTCATAGCTCATAGAATCCATCCTTCTCAGGATGAACCACAAGCATTATGCAGTCCCCATCCTTCTGGGAATACTAAGACATGTTTCAAAAAACTAAAAACATTTATTTAAACATTTCTTGTCAACATAACACGTTACATGACAAGGCAATGCATACTTTCAGAATGCAGCACAGGTGTAGGTACAGCCTAGCTGGGTTATATATAAAAGCTAGTATAGATAGAGGGTTGAAAGATAAGTACAGTCAGCGAGCCAGATCATCTCCTCAAAGCCTTATAAAAGGAAGATATCTGATCTGTTTGTCCCATCATTAGAAGTCTTTCATGGATCATAAACTCTAATTCATTTTCCCAAAACAAACTGTCTAAGCAAAAATCTGTGGTGTAAAGAGAAATGTGCTACTTCTCTTCAGCATCTTCATAAATGACAGGCTCATGACACCAAGCTGAGTGGTGTGGTTGACACATTAGAAGGAAGTGATGCCATCCAGAAAGACCTTAACAAACGTGAAAGATGGGCCTGTGTGAACCTCACAAGGTTCAACATAGAAAAGTGCAAGGTTTTGCACCTGGGCTGGAGTAATCCTAGGTATGTAAACAGACTGGGAGAAGAATTCCTTGGGAGTAGCCCTGCAGAGAAGGAGCAGGGGTCCAGGTAGATGAAAAACCAAACATGAGCCAGCAGTGTGCTCTTGCAGCTCAGAAGGCCAATGGTATCCTGAGCTCCATCAGAAGAGGGGTGGCCAGCAGGGACAGGGCGGTGATTGTCCCTCTCTACTCTGCCCTTGTGAGGCCCTATCTGGAGTACTGCATCCAGGTCTGGGGCTCCCAACACAGGAAAGAGGTGGAGCTGTTGGAGAGGATCCAGAGGAGAGCCACAAAGATTATCAGAAGTCTGAAGCACCTTCCCTACAACAGCGGGCTGAGGGAAAAGGGCTTGTTCAGCCTGATGAAGAGAAGGCTGCAAGACGACCTTATTGCAGCCTCCCAGTATTTAAAGGGGGATTATAAAGAGGAGGGGAATCAACTTTTTACTCAGGTGATAGGACAAGAGGGAATTGTTTTAAGCTCAAGGAGGGAAGGTTTAGAGTGGAAGTCGGGGAAATTATTCACAGAGAGAGTGTTGAAGTGCTGGAACAGACTGCCCAGAGAGGCTGTGGATTCCCCATCCCTGGAGATATTTAAGACCAGGTTAGATGGAGCCCTGGGCAGAGGGGTTGGAACTTGATGATCCTTGGAGTCCTTTCCAACCCAAGCAATTATATGATTCCATTAACAATACCTAGAACTGCAAATAGCTTTGAGCACCACGTTCAGGGAGTAGAAAGCCTGAAATCATCAGTTCTCAAGAATCTCAAAAAATGCCATAGCTCATCCATCTCCAGAATTACATAAAATGCTCATTGAAAGCCTGGTTTGAAAGGAACATTAAATCTCACCTAGTTCCAACCTTCTGCCATGGGCAGGGTTCCACTCACTAGACCAGACTGGGCCTCATCCAACCTGGCCTTGAACACCTTCAAGGATGGGGCCTCCAGAGCTTTCCTAGACAGCCTTTTCCAATGCTTCCCCACCCTCATAATAAATAATTTCTTCCTAACATCTAATCTAAATCTACCCTCTTTCAGTTTAAAGCCTTTGTGTCTTAGCCTGTCACTACATGCCGTTGTAAACAGTGCCTCCTCAGCTTTCCTGTAGACCCCCTGTAGATACTGGAAGGCCACAATGAGGTATCCCCAAAGCTTTCTCTTATCCTGGCTTAACAACCCAAAATCTCTCATCCTGTCCTAATAGAAGTGCTCCAGTTCTCTATCCATTTCTGTGGCCTCCCAGTGACCCACTGCACCAGGTCCATGTCCTTCTTGTAGTGAGGGCCCTAGAACTAAATGCAGCCTTCTTGGAAGTAAGACAGAGATTAGGGCATCCATACCACTACAGTGTATGAAGAATTAATGGAATCTTGGATGAGATCAGCTTTCTAAGCTCTTGGAATTGGAACTCTACGTTCCATGCCTGAATAAATTTGGATGCAGCCATAACACTACCACATTTATTGTTTCTTACAGCAGCTGAAGTAGGTTTTGCCCAGTCACTGCCTACAAAAGGTATACGCACACGAAAGAATCACAAATGTTTTGATGAGAGCTGCTGTCACAAGTTCTTCTCATGCCTTTGAGCCATACCATTAGCTCCAGGATAAACATTTTTCAGAGCACTAAGATATAACCCACACATCTGCACAGCGTCCTGTGTGCTACCACTCAGAAATCCCATCCCTCTTCAGGAAAATTCTTTTTGAAACCCCTCGTCCCTGAAGACTTCCTCATGGCCAAGTGGAGTAGGATGTGCAGTCACTAAGACGACTCTGCCCTTGCCATAAGTATGTCTACTTGCAAAATTGACAGGCATTCTGTTGAAATAGCACTAAAAAGCAATGTGTGGTGTCCTAACTTTTTGGACTTTTCCTGCTCCGCCTTCTTGATGGATGTGGCATTTCATCAGATTTTAGTGGAGTTGACACTGCTTATTTCAGAACAGCATTAACTAGCTGGAAAGCAGTATCTTGTCATCAGAATTTACAATTGTGCTCTTCTATAAAAACAAGTACATAGAACAATAACTTTTCCAGTGATTTTAGCAAATGATTTTGAATATCTTCTGAGAGATACTTTTAAGGAGTGCTTTCAGCTGAGCACTGCAACATTCAGCACTGAATGTAAGATACAGAGGTACTGAAACAGACACTTCTGGAAACAGAAGCCATCTGAAAACCACCCACCATCTTAATCACTTGCAGATGATACATCACGTTATTTCCATCTTTAGACAACTTCTATTACTTTCCATACATTTCAGACATTTGCAATGCTGCTTCATTGCCTGTAATAAGTCTTACCAATCTCCCTGCAGGCATCCTAGCTGGCAATGAAAATGATTTTGCTTGGGTGCATGGAAAGGTAGGATTAAATGACTCCTTCCTTAGCATCACTTATCTTGCTTGGACGGCAGTTGGTGGAAAAGTGTAGTTTAGATAATCAGTAGATTAGATTCTCACCTCCATTAGCCTAGCACTGTCTCATATTACCTGAGGCAGATTTGTAGTGGTTGCAGAAGAGCTCAATGACTTTTTAACAATACATATTGTTAACGTGGGATGGATTGATACAGCTAGAGCCCACTGCTGATTTGAAAAGAAAATGTAGCAGCAGTAAGTGTTGTTTGATTAAACATACAAGTGCAAGGTTAAAGAATTACATTTGTTTGACTGCCACTTTGTCTTCAGTATTGTAATCTTGTTTTCTTCAGCATGAGGCTTTGTTTCTGGTCATGTCTGAAAATATGCAATCCCCAAAGCATTGCTTCCTGGAATAAAAGCATAGCTGTGTATGACAGTGACCTTTTTGTGGCTTTCATAGTACTGACAGTAGCTGCGAGCTTCCAAAAGTGTTCTGTGTTTTTTGTTTTTGTTTTTTTTTGTTGTTTTTTTTTGTTTTTTTTTTTGCAGTTCAAGAGTTCCAACTCAGTTTTTAGGCACAAGAAGTTAATTAATAAAAATAGAACTTACATGGTCACTTATGCAACTCTTTTTGGAAGCTTTTGTGTTAGTCTTTTTTCCATAAGATTTATTCTGACATCTGTTGTTATCAGTGGGAGCTAATTGATGGCTGGGGTGGGGGGGGGGATGGGGCTAGTTCAGAATTCAGTTGCAGAAGATCTCATCCTTTAAGAGGTTCAAGTAAGATTAGGCTGAGAGGAAGCCACTATAAAAAGTGCCCACTTTTTAGGTGGCAATTAGGAATGGAACGGAGACAGCTACTTTTTCTACAACCTAAAAAGTATAGCCACACTTACAACTGTTCCTTAAAAAGAAAAAAATCTTCACATTTCTCCACCTTCTCCAAGGTACATTTTCCTTTCCTGAAAACTTCCTTTGCTCTAAGCATCAAAATGATGCCAATATATAGAAAAATTGCACTTAAAGATGGTGAAGATTGGGAATAACAGGGCTGACCTAGCCCTGGATGCAAAGTACACAGAGTTAGTGATAGCAAAGAGAGAAGAGTACAGCAATTTAAAAGCAGTAGAATTCTGATAGCACAAAAAAGTTTTACTGAGAAATCCAGAAGAGTTGCCTGGAAAACTGTTATGATGGCTTGTGCATGTTGGGACTATTCTGCAAATGGTTCATTGATTTTAATGGAATTAATGAGAAATATTACCCAAGGATCTATTCTTTTACCTTGAATTAAATAGAGGATTCAAGTAAAGTGATTACGATTCAGATGCAGACTCTGTGGGATACCTGGCCTGTATATATAGAATTAGAGACAATGCAGACCAAATCCATTTTCAAGAACAGATAATTGCATTTAGAAATCACATTTAAAACAAGTTTTTCAGGAAACTGTTTTTATTGGCAAAGGAAATACTTAAGAGGAAATATTTAAGAAATATATATCCAATCCAAACATGCCTCCATTACAAGCTGAGTTGCTGCAAGGGTAAGCCACACATCAGAGAAGCAGAAAAACAAATAGCATCTTGGACTGCTTTCAGCTCTGAGTAGGTACAAGTTCACTCCATCTCCCATGCAATACTGCTGAAGGCAGTTTCCAATAATTCACTTGCCAGTGAAACATGTGATGAAATGTTCACATGGTCAGTTAAGTTCATATGTGCTGATCTATTCCTCTACATATATTCTAACACTTGAGGAAAAAAACAAACATCTCATCTGACCTGCATAACAGGTCATAGGACTTCACTGAATTACTTCAAGTTTGAATTCAAAGTTTGAACTTCATTCATTTTTCACTGAAAATAAATCCCAAACAACTGAATCCCCAACAGTCTAAGTGGTGATAGTAGTAGCCTCTTGGTATCAGAAGTATTCAGAATCAGAATTCATTTAGCCACTGCTATTTGTTATTGCTCTTTTTCATCAGATTAAATTATTCTCTCATTCTAGTTTTGGCTCCAGTTAACTTTTGCTAAACAGAAGAGACTAAGCTCCAGGAGTCTTAATTTTTACCCCTTTAATCACTAATCTTCCAGTTCTTCAGCATCTTTTGGAAGGGCATCCTAGGTTTTGACATGCTTGAATGGCAGGAACACCCTTGCCAGCATAGCAGCTGCTCTACCCTCACTGAAGAGTCCTTGATTTTACTGTTATTTTTCAGGCAAGCTGAAGCAGCTATTTTGATAGCAGCAGCTGAAGCTTGCCTTCAGCTGGTTGAACTTTTCACACCCTGCACAGCAGCAGCTCCAGTTCATTACTTCCGAGGCTGTTGGAACACCATGGTGAGCCTGATTCCCTGCTCAGTGCTAGCTTTCCCAGAGTGTATCAGGGTTATCTAATCCATGCACCAGCTGCTGATGACCAGTAACTCATCCCTAGCAAAAAATAAGGACCAAACAAACACAGCTTCTCAAAACACTCTGACTTCTACCAGCATCTGGTTTAGCTACTGTCAGTACTGATACCTGCTTCTGCAACCTTTGCTGAATTGTATGGCTGACAGCTCAAGATTCACCTTTCTGTTCTTTACTGTGGAAAGACAGAGAAAGAAATATCTTTACTCTCCCATTTTAAATCTATTTTATGCTGATATCTACATGTCATTAAGCAATAACAACTAGAAATTGTAATATATATACGCACTGGAGTGACAGAGTGGATAAAAGTAAATCACATTTTAAAATTCTCTTGAGGACAACTCTGTAGCCTTCAAAAAGGCAGCCAGATTAAGCACAGGAAAAAAAATTCATAAGTGGTACTGAAGAGAATGATTAAGTTGCCTGCTTGTTTTAATCTGAGTTGAAGTTTAGAACAATCCTTCTAAAACGTAAGAAAACAAACTGCATATTCTTTCCATTTTACCAGATTCCTATGAAAATGATGCTGAAGCACTTGAATAAGCTTAGAATGTTTCAGCATGAAGTCTCCTTTAGCACTGGGCTAGATGCATACATGATCAAAGGTGGAGTCATAGGGGAGAAAGCACATACTAGTTTAGAATAGCTATTTGATGTAAACATGAAGATGAGGCTCGTATTATTGGTAATCAGTACATTCATAAAATGCAGATCTCCTTTTTATCTGCCACATGTCTGAACTCTGCTCAGAAATACCACCCGTTTTTTAAAAAAGATGGCTGAGATATGAAAAGAAATTCAAGCACTACAGCTACAACACCAGATTACTTCATTCAAGTGTTGCTGGTTGTGAGCACCATGGATTTCTCCAGTAGACTTTCTGCTATTACAAAAGCCATGTATAGAGGTTTACTGGATGCAGCTCTTAACATAAACGATTTAAACCCTAACGATTGCCTCTTATGAGGAAACCTTATCTACTTTACTAGTTTTGAATCAACAGACAACGTTTAACCTAAATCAGCAACTTTAAAAGCATCTGGTTTTGAACTAGATTGATGGTAACATATCCTTGAGGGAAATTTACACAGTCACAGATTTTAGGAGAGCAGGAAGTGTTCAGGGAGAGGAGCGTGCAGTAGTAACATCCTTGAGCTCAAGTATGCAGTAACAGCCCATGCTTACAAGGAAAGAGCAGAAATCCAGCAGAAGAGGTTTTATCTCCATTACCGGAAATTTTAATATTACTTCCAGGATGAAGTTCTGCATTACTGAGCATCTGCAACTCAGGCCAACCTTTGGGCTGTAAACCAAGACAGCTCAGCAGGAAGGGAAGGATCACCTAATACTATAACTCTTTACTTAATCTGTGGATTCCTTCTTGTGCCTTCTAGGAGCACCTCAGAAATTTGCACCTTCATCTACTGCTTCCTTCTTCTAGCCACAAGATTTAGTCAAATCTAACCTAGTGGAAGTCATTCAAAAAATCATTTTTAAAATATATACTCACAAACATATGTATTTTAAGTCCTGACCTGAGTACAGCTTGCTTGGCTATCTATGACTCACGTTCAAATCAAGGCTTATTGCTTAGTAAATGTCATAATGTTGACATTTGTCATAACTTATTGCTCATATTTCTCTCCCACAATCACCTCTTTCCCTATTTTTCACAAAAGGGAGAAAACACCTTTTAGAGAATGGAGAGTTGTGGCTATGATTGCACTAGAAATATCAGCCTGTTAGGATAAGGACAGCACCTAAGCTGCAGGGATTAGTCCTAAACCTAACACATCCTTTGCACCTCCAAGTTAAATACAATTGTTTTAGTTGGAAAGAACCTACGTGGATCACTGAGTACTAGAATCATAGAATCACCAAGGCTGGAATAGACCTACAAGATCATCCAGTCCAATTGTCCACCAAGGATGCCATTGGCCTTCTTGGCCAGCTGGGCACACTGCCAGCTCATGTTCAGGTAAACATCAACCAGCACCCCCAAGTCCATTTCCTCTACACAGTCTTGCAGCCACTCGGCTTCAAGCCTGTAGCACGGCCTGGGGTTGTTTTGGCCAAAGTGCAAAACTTGACACTTGCTTTTGCTGAACTTCATCCCACTGGCCTCAGCCCAGCAACCCAGCCTCTTCACATCCCTCTCTACAGCCTTGCTACCCCCAGGCAGATTTACACTTCCTCTCAGCTTGGTGCCATCTGCAGACTTACTGAGGATGCATTCAATGCCCTCATCCAGGTCAGCAATAAAGATTTTGAACAGAACAGTCCCCAGTACTGACCCCTGGGGAGCACCACTCACGGCTGAACACCAGCTGAATTTAACTCCATTCACCACCACACTCCAGACCTGGGCCCTCCAGCCAGTTCCTTACCCAGTGAGGAGTGTACCTGTTCATGCTATGTGCTGCCAGCTTCTGTAGGAGAATACTGAGGGGAACAGTGTCGAAGGCTCTGCTGAAGTCTAGGTAGACTGTGTCAACAGCCATTCCCTCATCCACCAATTTGTCACTCATTCACAGGAGATCAAGTCAGTCATAGAAGGAGATCACTACTGTTGGATACTACCATCATTCTACTTTGGGCTGGCCCAAAGTTAAAACTTACAATTAAGAGCATAATCCACATTTCCTCTTAAACACAGAAGGCATGGGATATCAACCAATCTCTTAGTAAAAAAGAGAAAGGCAATTTGCCTCCGTTGCACAGACCATTGTTTGTAAACCTCAGTTTGCCACACTAATTCACCATCTATCTAGCAAAAGCTTTTGTGTTCAAGAGTAGTAAGGATGTTCCTTTTCCCTTCTAAAGAAAGGTGAATTCAAGATCAAGGTTATACCCCTCCAGGTTTTATTCTGTGAAATTGAACTTCATTGAACAGACTTAAGAAGACCTTATAAAATAATGACCAAAACATTTCAGTTGTCTTAACAGCAGACAAAGAACAAACACAGATTGCACCCTTGCAGCATGAAAACATGAAACCAAGTTTACAACAGGAAAATGTTAAATGGGAGAAAACAAGTTTGTTAATCACATTTAATGAAGTAGAAGTTTGATTCAAAAGAGATACAGAGCATGTAGCCAGCTAACAAATGGATCACGGGCAATAGATCTCAGTATTTTTCTATTAGAATAAAATGGAATATCAAAGTATTGTCAAATCAGACATTAAAAAATATTACTAAGATTTAAAAATTATTAAATTCAAAATTTTAAGATAATTAATTATCCATGTACATGATTTTTAAGAATACTTATCCACAAGTATAACTGACATAAATTATGGCTACAGGTTTTCCAGTATGAACACCAGGCCACTGGACCACAGGATACTATGGAAGTACCTGAATGAACAACTAAAAGATAAGGAGCAGAAGCATTAGGTAGAAAGACCCAGAGGCATTTGTGCTCTCCCTTCCTAAAGCCTAACATTCCCTCCAGGTAAAACAGAGTTTCCTGTGGCAGAGATGTGGATAGAGTGCCAGCAGCCTCAAAAAGTGTTTCTGCATCCCAGAAGTGCGTGTGACTAGTTGGAAGGCATCTCATGAGATGCAAAGAAAAAAGCCTATGTTAAAAATAGCTTCTAAAGCCAAGCTGCAAGGAGGTTTAAGTAGATTTAAGATCTATTTAAAAAGCCTACTGGGTGCATCCCCTACATGTATGTCAAATACTTCAAAGGCACTGTAAAATATATTGCCTTTTTCCAGTACAACCTCTCCAGTCTCATTAAAGCCTCTTCAAATTTTACATTTCGGAATTTCATAGGCACAAAAGTTTAGGAAACACCACTTCTGATGCATGCAGATTGTGTCTAAGCTAACTCACTTGGACAGCTTTACTGTTCTATGCTTGGAGCTATAGTTACCTACTCACATATCCAGTTTGTATTGGTGAGGTTGACTTGGAGTTTTCAAGTCCTTAATATTTGCAGTTTTTATTAAAGCCACATCTCTTGCTCTGAAAATATCACCTTTGTTTTAATTTATTTCTGCTCTTACTGCAGGAGAGAAAGAAAGAGGTACAAGACAAATGAGAAAATCTGAAACCTCTGAAACCTTAAGTTCAACAAAACTAGAATGGAGGAAAATAGTGTATATTTTTAAAATCACTCATGATTTCTGGAGCTGACTCAGTTTTCACAAGTCCTTGATTTATCAGTACTTTGACAGTCCTGTTTCATTTTTACTATCTGAAAGGAAAGAGGAACTCCTGGAGAGCCTTTTGATGTTTAACTAGATTTCCTCGAAGTATTCCCTTTCCCTTTCAACTCTGGATGTTACTTCTTGTGATTAGTCAGAAAAGCAGACAAACACAACTTATCATCCCCTGAACTCTAGCTTGATCCCTACAGAAACTAGGTCAGTAGGGAACCAGCACCTGGGCTCTTTCTGGTCTAGCTCCATCACCCCCTTCTACCCAGCCCCAGGGCTCTTCCTGGGACTTACTGATCTCTCTCCCCTTACTAGGATGAGCAGGAACACTTGCCACACTGTCCGCTTCCAGATGCTTCTCTGAAAGATTAATCTAGATTTACTGCCTTGAATCAGTCTTTACATTACCCACAGTGAATGTCCCTAGATTTTGAGGATACTATGGGATGCCCTCTATACCAATACAGGATACTCTATCCCACTCATGTCCAACCAAAGATTGGTGCACTGTTAACCCTATCTGAGCTGAAAGAAGAGCACAGTGCAGTGCTAGCTCAAGTTGTGGAAAATAAGTATATAGATTTAGATACATGTAAAGCTAATGATGGTGACAACATTGAAAAATAGTCCTTTGAAGCTCAGAATGTGCTCTATTAAAAAGTGTTATTGTGCTCTTTGTATCTGTTGCTTCCATGGAAATAAATAGGAAGCATTACTTTTGGAGCAGTCTAAGCATATACAGCCCAACACAGTTCCTCTTCACTCAGTGCAACGAAGGCAAGCCGAGAAGTTGGACACTTATGCTCTATCCCATCCTTATCTCTTTGAGATTCTGATAAAACAATTTAACTAGCAGAATAAGTTCTCACCACAGCTGTAATGGCTGCCCAAGTAAGCAAGAATAACACAGAGGAATACAATCAGCCTGAAGCAGCTCCTCCATAACTGGTCTGCAGAGCTGCTTAATACAGCTGAGGAATAAAGCCCCAACTGTATGTTTTGCACGGGAGTTATACCAATAAGTTCAGCAAGGACAAATTATTCCACAAGTTAACATACAGAATTCAGCACATCTGAGCTGAAATGATACCTCTGGCTGCTAATACAGTGGCAACATTAAGAAAAACAAGTGAAATTATAAGAGCCCTGGACCTGAAATTAGAAAGAGCAATCTGAGTCAGAGCTGTTCTTTTTACTACTGAGCTCTGCTTGGGCAGAGTTCTCCACACTTGGGTAATTTAACAAGAAATGTCATGCAGTTTTCTGGCAACTACTCACCTTTCATTTAGGAAAATAAATACAACACTTCCTGATGAGTAATTATGTCATAAAACAATGAATTCAAAGTGAAATAATCCCCTTAATTTCACAGGAATTACTAGACTATTCTAATCCATATATGTAACAAAATCAGTTATGGGTTTGGTGTTTCTGTTGTTTTGGTTTGGTTTTTTTTCTGGGGGAGGGGCGGAGGTGTGGGGAAGGGGGAGTGGAGGGAGAAAAGGAGGAGGTGTGAGTTTCCTACAGTAAGAAACCATCAGAACAGAAAAGAAAATATCCATCAAGATTCAGTGAAGTTCACAGAGGGATATCTTTCTTGATCACCTTCTTTGCGGTCAGGGTCTCTCTGCCAGCATTTCCAAATCAAACTTTTTGTATTACATTTCATTCATAAGCATCCGCTCATTCCTGATCACACCACCACTCATGAAGTTTCTTCTCTTCCCAAACATGGATAACATTGAATTATTTTTCAAAATCTTTATTTATTAATTTTGAAGTTCCTCCTCTACAAACGTAAAGCTGGCCATACGTCTGTGAAGTTGCATTTAGTAGCAAAAGGAGTTGTGGTAAAGTGGATTTTAAAACATGCACTTTTTACTAAAAGTTTTCTTCTCCTTTTCCTTGTTCTCCTTTGCTTCCCAAGATTTCACAGCAAGACACAGCTTGCATACTTAGTATTACTATATTAAAGTAAGGAAAAAAAAAAATCATTCAATCTCCCTCAGTAACTGCTACAAAAATATCTTAAGAGCCAACAAGCAGTTAATTTAAGATATAATATCATTTTCCAAATGTGTAATCAGGACATGTATCATTTTTTCCACTCTAAAACCGTGATTTGTGAAATGACAATGAGATGTTTTGTCAGAAAGCACATGTTCTCTGCCTTGGGGGGGTGAAAATGCAGCATCATCCTGAGAGTTGACTCTAACACTGCTTTAGTGTTACAAGTACCCCCTGTGGATCAGGCTCTCCCTCCCTGTTGCATGGTACGTGTGATGATTGGTGTTCTGGTTCTGAGGCCTCTCCCAAGCTAACTCCACTTCATCAGATCTCCTCTTGACTCTTCCCCAGAAGACTAAATTTTGGGGACAAAGTTTTGTTTTGCAACAGAGTTCTAGTAAAAGAGCAGTGTTCCTGTTGAGGATAATTGCCCTACAGAACAAAATCCCTCCATTTTTCCAGGCACCCACCTCTAACACTAAAAAGCTCACGAGAGGAAGGTGGAAATGTATTTTCTTAAGCCTTGTACAGCAGCAGAACTGGTTACTGTATTTACACAGAGACCCACAGAAATTATAAATCACTTATTGCCACTGGTAACATACAGGGGTCTTGAACCACAAAACCCTCTGTTTGGTTTAGCTGTCAATGCTCACATAGATTTTCCAGGCGGTATTCAGTCCAAGATATGGACTCAGACTGCTCTCAGAAATCATGCCTGAGCTGAGCACAGAAACAACTATTTGTCCCTACAGCCCCCTACAGCTTCCACTTCAACGCAAAGCCTTCCCTCTGCTCATCCTTCCAGGACTTCACATAACTCATTTAGATGATACTTTAATGTCTGTCCTAAGAGAGCATTGACAAAGGTACTGCAAAAACATCCACTGAAACAAGCATAGGCCAGACAGAAAAAGATGCTCATTGAAGCAGAATGAAATGCCTAACCAATATTTTATTTGGCTGTAAAAACAGCCATAGACCATAGAAAGTTATACTCAGCTCCAAACTGGTGGGAATATAAAACTGTCTAGAATATGACTTCTAACATATGACTTAGAAAGTGAGCTGCTTTTGTTATGTACCTAAAGCCTAATTTTGGACAGATCTAGCATCACAGCAGTCACCTCAGCTCAAGGATGAAAGCATGCCTGGTGCAAGTGTCCAATGAACGATGTCTGCAGCACACTGACAATTTTTAAATAACAAGATGCCTTTGGTTTCTGTTTCCTGTTTCCTGCTTAACCTGGTTCTGGCATTGCTTCACTTCAGTGAGGAGCTGTCAGAGGGCTGCCTACTGGTCAGCGACAGAATACTTGGGACATCTTCACTAGATGTACATCTGGAATAAGCAGGACACCACTCTCACATAGGAAACAGAATATCCGGAATAGGAAGGGACCCACAAAGATCTACTGACTTCACAGAGGATCACCCAAAAAATAAAAAAAACATAAAAAAAATTAGACCATATGTCTGAGAGTGTTGCATAGATGCTTTTTCAACTCCAGCAAGCTCCATGAGTTCTCCCTTCAAGTCTCCTCTTATCTAAGCTGAACAAACCATGGAACTTCAGCCACTCCTCACACACATTCCCCCTCTACACCTTTCTCCTAGTAGCCTTCCTCTGGACACTAATAGCTTTACATCATTTTCGTACTGTGGTGCCCAAAACTGCACACAATACTTGAAGTGAAATCACACCAATGTCATGTAGAGCAAAGCAGTCACTTCCTTTGATTGGCTAGTAGTGATGTGTGCTTGATGCACCCTAGGATATGGCTTATCTTCCTGACTGCCTGGGCACATTATTTATTCATATTTAAATTGCTATTGACCAAGAGCCCCAAATCCATTTCAGTGGGGCAACTCTTCAGTGCCTCATCCCCCAGTCTGTACATGTAGCCAAGGTTGCCCCTTCCCAGGCACAGAACACAGCGCTTGCTCTTGTTAAATTTAATGTGGCTGATGATCGCCCAGCTCTCTAATTTGTCCAGATCTCTTTGCAATGCCTCCCAAACTTCAACAAAGTCAACAACTCCTCCTAATTTAGTACCATTGTTCAAAACACCAAGTCCTACATCCAATCATTTATGAAAACATTAAAGAGAACTATCCCTAAAATGGAGTCCTGGAGAGCCCCACTAGTGACTGGCTGCCAGCCTGATGCAAATCCATTTACTATATGGACACTTTGGGCCCAAGCCATCAGCTCACCCATTGCTTCATGTTTTTGTCTAGCCATGTGGTGAACATAGGAGGTTACTGTGAAAAACAGTATTTAAAGTTTTACTGAAACCCAAGAAGGTAACATCAGCTGGCTTCACTTGGTCAACTAGATGGGAGAACTTCTCCTGAAAGGAAATTAAGTTAGTTAACTTAGGACCTTCTCCTCATTATCTTATGTTGGCTGTAACCAATGACCACACTGTCCTTCAGGTGTCCTTCAATGTCCCAGCATAATTTTCTCCATAATTCTACTATGCAATGAAGTGAGACTGACAGGCCTGTAATTAGCAGGTTCCTCTTTCATGCCTCTCTTGAGAACTTGAACGATGATTCCCAGATTCTAGTCAAGAGGGACCTCTCCAGATTTCCAAAACCATTGAAAAATAATTGGAGAGAGGTATTAATGGTCATTAAGATGACCATTCTCATCAAGTAACAACACAATTCTAGTTTTACTCTTGTTGTTAAGACTTAATAAAAAAACAAAACAACAAACAAACAAAACACCCTCTTTGTTGTCACCCATAGTTTCAGCCAGCTTCAACTCTGAACTTCAGTTGCTTGAATTTTCTCCCTAAAAAAGGCAAACAGTATCCCTATAGGTTTTACATGTTGCCTGACCTCAGTTTCAACAGCCATGCTCATTCTTTTTTCTCTTAATCTGTAGAAGATTCTTGCTCAGTGAAGTCAGCCTTCTACCCTGCCTGCTTTAATTCCAACATTTTTAAGTTGTCCATTCCTGTGCTCTTAAGAGGTGGTACTTAAAAAGTGACCAGCACTGGTGGATCCCAACATGTTCAAAAGCAGTTTTCCAGGAGACCATAATAACTAGTTCCCTGGCTGGCCTGAAATCTAATTTTTCCATATCAAAGGTTGATGTTTTCACGGCAGATTTCCTCCTATCGGTGAAAATCTTAGACACCACTTCATGGTTACTATGGCCACCAATTGCTATTTACACACAAAACCTCTGTTAACAAGCAGCACATCTATGAGGGCATCTTTCCTCATCAGTTCCCTTAGTACCTCTACCAGGAAGAGGTCATCAAAGTGTTTTAAGAATCTCATGGACCTCTGTGCATTAGCCTGTGTGGTGCTCTCAGGTAACATCTGGGAAGGGGGGGATTGGTCTAGAGGACTCTCAATTTCTTAAAGGCTAATTAATTCATCAGTGTTGTCACCATGGCCAGGTGATCTACAGTAGATTCCCACAACAAATTTCTATATACATCAACTGTATTTTTAAACATTAAGTACTTCATTAAACATAACCAAATAGAACATTTATTCCCCTAATTCACACTACTAATGAGGTAATCCACTAGCAATATTACAGTGAGTAAACCTACCGCTACAGCACCATTTGCAGGGAAATCCTAAAGAGTTTGGGAGAGGGAAGGAAGAGGCACTCAGTGCTCACAAAAGCACTTGTCTCTCCTCTGATCAATAAGTGACAGAAAATTTAATTCAATACAGTATCTCTCTATTGTAGATTGATAGGTCCAACTGCATTGTCAGATTAAGCACACACATTAAGATGCCCACATTTGCATGGGTTGATTGTGATAGGACAAGGGTAATGATTTTAAACTAAGACAGAGGAGATTTAGATTATATGTTAGGAGGAAGTTCTTCATTCAGAGGGTGGTGACCAGGTTGCCCAGAGAGGTTGTGGATGCCCCATCCCTGGAGGCATTCAAGGCAAGGCTGGATGTGGCTCTGGGCAGTCTGGTCTAGTGGTTGGTGATACTGTCCACAGCAGGGGGTTTGAAACTAGATGTTTTTTGAGGTCCTTTTCAATCCAGGCCTGCCTATGATTCTACAGTGCCAAACTTAACCAGGAGGGATGACATGGACATATCCTATCTCTGCCCTTACTCTTGGCAGAAGACAGGACAGATGGACAAAGCAATAGTATGTTTGATGGCCACAGCAAATCTACATCTATGAGGCCTAACAAAGATTAAGAATCATCACAAAAGCTTCTCAGAAGGAACTGAATATTATAGTACAGAAGGGCTATCTGCTCTTATATTTATCAGCTGAAAGGCACACAAAATCCAGGTATAATTAAACTAGACATAAGAACTAGCAAACGTGAATACAGAACAGATAGCTTTTAAATAACAGCTGTCATAGTTCAGAGTCACAGATTTTGCACCTACCTGAAAACATGAGTGGGAATTAAAGCTACACAAGTAGAACATAAGTCTATTCAGGCCTAGCATACAGGTACAGTTATCATACCTAATTTTCTATTAGTACCAGTTGCTACACTAGGACTTGTAACAGATTAGCATACCTTAAAAGTGCAATCTAAATTCGCATGAGTGCTAGATGGTATTTCTTGTATATGTTTATACATATTTTTATGGAGTAGATATCCAAAACTCAACTTCTATACTATCATAGCTGTAGGCTCCCAGCATCATGAATAAAGTTCATAGAAGTTTTACAGGGCTCTTTCCTAGAAATACTACTCCTCAAGTCTGTTCTATCTTAGTGAAAGTAGATAATAACCATACCCTGGAGCAACAAACAGCCAGGCACGTCAACTGTCTAGTTACTAGCAGTGTTTGTGATTTGCCTAGCTTCACAGGAGCATGATTTCAGATGTTATAAGGCAGATTCTGTGAAGACTTCGGTGCAAGAGTAGCCACACAGCTCCCCTGTGCCTTTATCCTCCTGACTGAACATGACCCAGCAGAAGAGAAAGCAGTCACTGCTTTACTGAAACAGGGAGAGCTGTGGGGTTGAAGTTCGTTAGCTCTGAGGAAGTCCTGCAACACCATCCCAAGCTGTGCCACCACAGTCCTGACACCAGCAAATGCTAAACAACAACGTCTGTTCCACTCAAGGGTAGGCGCTCTTTAGTCCTACTGGCATCTGCACAATATTACAGCTAAGTCAATTACTTGTCAGAATCACCTTTGACGTACAACCTGGATTTCACCATTTCTTTTCCAGATTCAGAGTTCCTGGGTTTCTCCCAGTGAAGCGTAGCCTACACTTACGGTTACAGTTTCAGACCAATCACTTAGACCACTTAGAAATCTAAGTCAAATACAGGCCTCTCTACTCAGCAACAGAGCAGTTAAATGCTTTGGTTGTGGCCTGGTCACGTCAGTAAGTTTCTGCAGGATTAAACCATAAACATTATGTTACAGAGAAGAAACTAAAGCCCACGACCCACTTTCTTTGCCATTAAGCGGGTAAAACAGCAGGGAATTATATCTGAACTTGCTCCCATTCAGAAAATATCTTGTACCTTATCTCTGAATGGGGAGAGCAAGTCATTCATTTTAGGATCTGAACTCTGTGATCATCACAGACTTTCTGTATGACCTCAGGCAGCTCACTAATGTCTTCCCATGCCTGAATGCACACACAAGTAAAATGAGATCTGATTTGAAATCTATGGATAGGAAGATATGCCTGTGGAAAGCACTGAGCAACAGTTAACAGTTCTGAACAAGGCCCTGGAAGCACATAATGAATGCAGCCTGCTCCCTTAGATTATACCAAGTTGATACTTGCTCTGCACTTTTCCTATATCCACCACGTGCAACTGTCTAGAAATACTACAAGTTTTCCTAATGAGTTCAGCCTTACAGAACACCCATGAACAAGGAGCTCAATTTTGTTCTTGCAAAAAAATTGAGAGATACTAGACCACTTGTAAAAGATTACAAAATAAAGCTATGTAAGACAGAAAAGCACACCAGATACGAAAACCCTGTCTGTAGTAAGGTCTCTAGCAGAGTTCTTACAACTCTCAGTGAGGGGCAAGATCCTTAAAAGCCTTTACAAACCATTTCAGTGCTCAGCATCTCATAGAGATTACTAGAGCCTGAGCAGTATGATTTCTTTTGAGATCTACAGACATTTAGTGTTTTATACTGTCTTCAGAAACACATCAGTGGCGGAGGCACTGTTACCTACCTCTAACATATGGAGTCTTCTTTGAAGTGGTAAAGCAAATTCCTGAATATACTCAAGGTTGACTCTTAGCTTCATTTAATTCAATTATTTAGTTCTCTTTTTACTGTATTACCATGTTGTAAAAGAATTTAGGCGCAGGTGGTCTTTCAATAGTTATTTCCTCAGTTTCTTCTTAAAGAGACTGTTTTCTCAGATTAACTTCAAGGAAAGCAGGCTGGCCCAATGTCCCAATTTAATTGTATAGTTCTTTTGAATTACTACTTGCAGAAGCAGCAGCTATGAAATTAATAAATTCAGAAAATCATGGAATAACTACAGGCTTTCTGAAGAACAGCATGAATGATTCATTGCTTTAGTTAAACTACTTATCATTAGCACAAGAAGCAAAAAAAATAAAAAAAGCAGCAGCTGGTACTTTAAAATCTTAAGAAAAAATGCAGAAGAGAAGGCAACATTTGGTCTCTTGGGAAAGAAACTTGACTGTAGTGTTCCCTCCTTTAAGGATTCAACTTCTAAAACTCCAAGAGTAAGAAAACATACACTCTTCTGGGAATGTCTAACTCTGCATTCTTTTGATAAGGCAAGCTTTTTATTTCATTTGGGTTAAATTGGGGAGTTAAAAAACCACACATCACATTTCCACTCTACTACTTTAAAATGTAGCATGTAGGTTCAAAGAAGGAAAAGCAATCACTCAGAATCTTCCAGGACCTTTCAGAATAGAATGCATCAGAAAGCCATTAAATATATGCTCAATACCCTAGCAACTTAGCAGAAAAAACATTGGAGGCTATAAAACCACTGAAATATTTATGCAGCCACAGTTTTGAAAACAAAGAAATTTTCTCCTAATGATCCTGAAGTGAACCCATTCTAGTGACTAACAATCTGGGGGAATAAATCCTCCTAGGATGCAGCACCCATCCAGATATGCTAACTACTCACACAACTGGAAGTTACATTTCTTTATCACATTCAAGAATTAAATTCTGAGTAAAACAAACAACAACAAAAAATCAGCATTTACATCTTTTATTGTTGCTCTAGGAGAAAATGGAAGGGCATTAATATATACTTTATTTTTTATCTCCTTTTTTTAAGAGGAGTTAAAATATGTTCAGAGCAGGCTTCAAACAAAAGCCTGAACAAAGAGAAAGTTTAACTGAGAGGTCTAGGAGACATAAAAGCCACAAGATGTTAAAACTCAAGTGAGTTAGCAAGCATCCACTATTAATTAAGTGCTTTGTTTCAAATACTAGAGCGTGGTAACCTGTTGTCAAAATACTGCTATCTAAATTTATCATAGTCATTTAACAGAAAATGATTTTCTATTAATGAGATTAAGCATCTATAATGAAATTACATAATTCTGCATTTATTCCTCTTTAGAAATAGACCAGATGCCAATAGTTGATTTGTTCATCTATACCCTTCTCAGTAGTCATTCAAAATCCATTTCATTTGACCTAGACCACATTTGTAATTCACAAATAGCTTCTAGACACTTGCTTCTAAAATTGTTACTTGTCTGCTAAACTTGGTTACATTGCTCAGATATTTCTTAAACATTAAAGATGAGAGGTGATTTACGTCTTCAAAAATTCTCTGCTTGGGAAAACAGACTAAACCAGAAGTCACAGACTTCCAAGAATACTCCTTGTGCAAAGAATCACATCCTCATTGAAGCTGATAAAGACTCTACACCAAAATGCAAGAAGTTATACGAAATGTATTTCTTACCTTAAATGCTAGCTTGTCACAAAACAAGAAAAATCCAAGTGCAAGACTGGTTGACCCAAGTTACTCAGGTACTAACTGTACGGATGGTATGCTGTGACTCAGGCTAAATGCCCCTCTCACCTTGCATGCTGTTTGACCACATACAGGTATACACAGCCCTAGATAAACACAAAGGCTGGGTAAGCATATTGTGAGACACATCCAAACTACTCATGTGCGTCCAGGTATGTTGAGCAGCCTACCAGAGAACAGCAAAGAAAAAAAAAACCTAGAGCTGAGCATGTCCTCTGAGAGCATGATCGTGCAACTGATAGAGCCCATAAGCACTGTAAAGGGCACAAGGATATGAACAGGCCCTGACTCCCCTCAAAAAGAAGAGCCAGAGTTAGAGAGGGAGTTGAAAGGTCAGCCCCATATCTGTCAAGGACACAAAGCAGAAGCAGATATGTAAAAAGAAAAAAAAGGTTTACCCAAGCCTGAGCTTAAGTGAGTCTACTAGGCCAATGGACACAGGGGAGGTCCAGGTAGAGCTGGTCAAGTCCATCAACACTAATTGGTGCCGCCAGAGCTCCTCCTTCAGCCATTCTAAATTTGCTTTTACTGTCTTTTCTGCTTTTATTACTCCATAAAGTCCTGTCTTCTGTCTCAGTTGCTTTTTCTATCTTATCTTTCTACAGAAATTGTTTGATTACTCTTCTCCCTGTTATCTAACCATTTGCTAACTCTTTGTCTTTCTGAGGTGGAGGGAGAGGGAAAGCATGTTTTTCCATAATAATTTGAAGATGGATGCATTACAAATGTGTACAAATATTGTATGATATTTTGTTCCTTCTAATAGTTTGAGAGCACTTGGAATTTTTTTATTTTAGTCATTATTGAATGCTGTCATATCATTTTGGTTGGTTTATAACTAAATAATACAAATCTGTAGGGTTTTTTTTTGTATGATCATTTTTTTTAATGCATAAAGCTAGGACTGCTTTACTTCCCCTGATACTGAATTCTATCTGCCCTTCCTTGCTGTTTTGAACAGTATTTTGAGATTCTACTGCCTGTCTGCTCAATTAGCTTTTGTCTTTCCTACCCTGGTTAATTCAGGATCCTTGGCAATGTGGGTTCCCTGGCTACGCAGTTTGTTTCACGCTGTATCTTCCTTCCAGGCTATACAGGCTAGAGAGGGCTTCTTGATAAGCATGCTTTTTAAGATGGTTGTAAGAAGTTTCTTGATTTGACTCCCAGTCCCAGTGAGGCTCTGTGGGTATCCCAGCATGCTGCAGGCCTGGCAGCAATAGGTACAGTGCAGATGGGAGTGATACGACACAGAGCAGGTAGAGATGGGAGGGCACGCATAAAAGGCCATAGCGTCTTTGCTCCTTACTGCATTAATCTGCCTCAGTATTGTTGCCATTTCTGCAGAAATGGCTGGCAGGCAGAGGTATAGGAAGGAGACCATTCTGAGCTCTGGTTTATATAGCAAAAGTCTGAAAAACCATTGCCTGCTATTGATCTCTATCCCAGTAGCCATTTTCCTGCAGCAGGGGAAAATAAAGCAGTGTGATTCCCGACATACACACATAGATACTTCTGTACTTGAAAGTTTTAAGTTTGACTTAAAAAGGACTTACTTCCTGTACCCTGGAGTAAGCAAGTTCTGTCTTCCACTCTCACCCTTCAGACTTTTATCCTTTTGCCTTTTTCTTTCAGTGTTTGCTTTTACAGATCTGTCTCCTTGCTGAGTTATCTAACCAACGCGCACAAATTTTGGCTTGTGTAGGCAGCCCACTCTCCACCCAGGTATCAGTGTGAAAGCACTGTTACCCTCTAAGCTTTCACATCTTCTCTTTCAGATGGGAATTCATCCAGGGATAACATCCTCTGGCAGGAACGAAGCACAGTCCTACCTCCCAGGCTTTTCATTTGTCCATGCAGCGTAGTAGGCTGTGTTAATGCTGCATTAGGAATCGTTATCATCCTCCCTCGGTTTCCTAAGTCTTTGAAGGTAGATGCAAGAAAAAGAATATTTCCCTGAAGCTCTCGTTTGCTCTTGCTTCTTGGAATTTGAATTCTTTTGCCTGGATAGCCCACCTTCCTCCCTATCCCTAGAAAACAACTGCTGAATACTATCTTCTCACCAAAGGTTGCTGAGTACCAGCCCTGTTCAAGATACATAGTCCCTAAGCAGGCTGCTGGCTACAGCTGACTGGCTACCAACCCTGTAATTTACAATTTGCAGTCAAGCATACTGCCAGGCAACAAAGAAAACATCACGTTAATCTTGACCCCTTCCCCCTGCCCCTACATCCAGCCTAGCAGAAAAAATAAATATTCTATCCTTAGAAAAAGTCCCATAGAGACTTTGTTGCCTCTCCTAGTCACTTCCTTCTCCTCTGGAAAAGCCACTGCATGACATTGTTAATAATTCTGCAGAAGCACACATGCTGGCATGGCTATTGGCAGCTACACCAAAGTACGGAAAGACCTTCTAAATATGTATTATTTCTTTACTCATGTTTAGTGGTTTAAATGTTCATAAGCAATAAATAAATAAAAAATTGTCTATGAACAGCCAAGCAAAGAGGTGCTGGGACTAGATCTTACCGAAGGGATTTTCAAGAGTTAATGTCTGGAGAATCAAACAATAGACAGATTTTGTGTAGCTGAAGATAAAGTGGTGTGTGTAGAACTAGGCAGTACAAGCGTTACATCTAAAGTGATGAGCTCTGTGGTGATGCTTGTCCATTAGAAAGAGACCTTGGGATTATGAAGGTAGTTCTATATTGCCTGCTTTGGCAGGGGGGGTTGGACTAGATGATCTCTAGAGGTCCTTTCCAACCCCTGTATTTCTGTGATCTTACACATGGGGAGTAGAAAGCTGTTTTGCTACTTCACCCTATAATCATAATTCTTAGATGGTCCTACCGAAGCACAACAAATTGATGCTGATGATGTGAAGGTACATAGAATGAAAACAGTCAGAAAGTCACAGGCTGAAAAAGGTAATGTTAATGTGCTCCTGCTCTACCAGCTCTCATGCAGTGCAGTCCTGCCACGAGGATGAGTTAGTAGCTCATTTGCTTAACTGGTAATCATAAATCTCTCCTCAATGGTCATTGATTTCCCAATCCCAGCAATGGCATTTTTTTTTTAATAGCACACGTGCTCACACACCAGGATTTCTTTATTTCAAAAAGAAACTTCAGGATAAGGAAATCGTACAGAATCTCAGTCTTCATTACCCTTGTTTATTTATTTTGCTTTTTTCAAAGTTGTATGTGATGTACCTGTTGAATAGACTACCTCCCCATCTAAACTGATACACTTCTCTACCCCTTTTGGCAGAACACTACGGTATACATACAAGAGGCTTTCAGTACAGAAAATTTTAAATGTATTTATTCTCAAGAATGTCCCAGGTGCTTAAAACAGTCTTTTTTCTTTCACAAATTGCCTGGCATTTAAGAAACACTTATCTTCTAGTAGAAAGTAGCTACTATCACTACTGAAAGTTTGTTTTTGCTTTTCTACTCAGAAATGGCAGGAGAAGGACTGGAAACACAACTCAAACAGAGCATCCATTGTTATATTTACATCTTTCATCAGTAAGAATGTCTCCAATTAATTAAAACTTTTCTTTTAAAGAACAAAACTATTAACAATTATTAACTATTAACAAATACCATCAATCTGGTTTAGAAAGTTTAGAAAGTTTGCCCTGAAATTGTCATCCCTGAGATTTTAGCTTTTGATCAGGCATTTTAACTTTGATTTTTGCAGTCTCATTAGCAATGAGATTCTTTGCTGACAGGAATCCTGAATAGCTGAGAAATGACTCTGCGTGCGTCTTACTGGCAGCCAACAGTAGTGGTATTTGTAGTAGCCACTACAAGAATAGAGAGAGCACACTGCAGCTGATCTGCCCCTTCAGTATGGAAGCTCACTGTTAGGATGGGTGCAGAGAAGAGAATGAGGAGTACAAGAGCATTCTCTTTATTTACTGAGAAACGGTAAAGCAGTACCATTTCTGAGGAGCTTAATGTCCTCAGTGACAGACGCCCAAGCAGCAGATATTAGCTCTCAACACATTACCTCTGAACAAACAACCAGGTGGTAATTTCTCTGACAGAATATGTTCATCTCCGTTGTTCATTTGCTGAGTGAGCTGTCAGAAATGTAGCCCTCTGATGCTGTGAGTTGTGCCAAGTCAAAACAGTCTTGTGCACCAGTATGAAAGGGAGAAGTATTTTCTTGGCCTTCTGTTTTTTGATAGTTATTTATTTCACTATATTCCATAAATGTTTAGTGATGTGCAGGCTAGTTTACACACAACCTGTGGCACATCAAGACCCATCAAATCAGGTGTGAAGGTCAGGCTATAAACACTTGCAGACAGTTCTTGAGTTGATACAGAGGTAAATATAAGGATGGTTCTGTGGGCAGATAACAAGAGAGAAAAATAACAGAGCAGAGACCATACAGAACATTCAGAGTTCTTACTACTTTTTTAAAACTAAGATTGCTGTTTGTTAATTGAGAACACAATCCTGTGTGCATACAATACCTTCCAAGAGGTGTTGAGCTCATCACCACTGCTGTTCTACCCAAGCTTCTCTCAGTTAAGATCTTTGGAAGTGAAGGATGTGAAATCTCAGGAGACTAAAAAGGAGCAAAGTTTATTCCTGTGAGAAGGAAAATGCCACAAAAACTGTCCTTCAGGGATGTCAGGGTAAAGCTGTGGAGAGGCTTGGATCCAAAAATGAGTCCTGTTGCTTATATCTCATAGCAAAATAATATTAAAGTACTGGTTTAATGCTGATACATTTTCAAATTAAGAAAACATGACTAGTTCTAGTTCTTCAAGCAGAAATCCCAAAATTGTCTGCATAAGATTTTCCTAAAAGCATCTAACTTATCAAGCTAGCTAAAGATATCAGATGACCCTTAAATATTTACATAAAACTTGAAAGTCATATTATACCTTTGAAACTTCCAGGACTCTACTGTCACTGCCCCCCTGTTACAAGAAAAACAACCTTCAGGACTTAAATATCAGATATACCAGTGTGATTCTGACCCAACCTATTCATCTTAAATTCAGTCAGATGAATTGCAGCACAACCACTTGCAAGTTTACTCTTTGCTTTCCAGGATTAAAGAAATATATAGTGCAAGACATTATGAATCGGTTAAAGTGAATTTATTTTTTTATACTGACAGCCTGTTTCCCTTTAGTCTTCAAGTGAAACGACAAAGACTCTATGTTTCTGTTTTCTATAGGGCTGTCTGTTTCACCTAAGGACAAAAAACATCCTAGTTTGTGGATAAATCAGTAGCATATTTGATTGAGACAAATCTCAGCCTGAATGGTAGGTTCTTGCCTTCTATTGTCTCCCTCAAAGTAAGATCTGCTATGTAATTCCAAGCAAATCACTTAACCTAGACCCCCTCCTTCATCTCCTACCCCACTAAACCTTAATCATACCTGCATCTCCCTATCACAAACTGCCACTGAAATCCCAAATTTATTTTTGTGTTTATTCAGCCTTACCTAAAAACCTTTTAAAAGAAGCACAAAGATTTTAAAACTCTCTGACAAGAAGCAAGGAAATGGTAAATTATTGTTTGTAATTGAAGACCAATTTATAACTGTTTTATTTGCAATTGTGAGCATGTGCATTTACATTCCTCAGCCTATTACACTATATTATTAGCACAAGCATGCAATGCCATGGCAACTGGCTGCAAGAACAACAGGGCTCATAACTAAAACAAGCCTGCGTGTGTACACAAACGAATGTATGGGATTAATACTGAAGATTAAGTGTCATCAGTAACAGTATATGGTGATATTATGATAACTGGGTTCTCATTTATTCAAAATCAAAAAAAAAAGAATTACACAAATACAGTACCAGTAAATTCAAAGCACAGGGAAACAGCCATCTCCTTCAACAAAAGACTCTGTTACGGTTTCATATCCCTTCCTTTGCTCTTTTAAGCAGCCATATAGTTTTCCAGGGTGGAACTTAATGCCTAGCATAGTGTTCTCCTCAGCGACCGATAACACTTTGAAGGTAACTTCCTTCAGCTTACATGCACCTGCAGTGTATTTGTGTTTGCCTTTATGCTGAAGTAAAGATTATCAGGAAGAAAATCAGAAAGAGAGGTGTGAAGGAAGGGCTTGTGCTTCTGAGCCTGGAAGGTCATTTCTGTATCAATACAGTCAGCAGGCATATTGCCATTCTTTTCCTGTGCAAATGTGAAGAGGGATTTCTTCTGTCTTCCACTCCCATTAGAGTGGGTGTGCTTTCAGCCAGCAGCACTGCACCAAGGGGCACGTATTCACAAAGCCTCTGTGTGTTTCTTAGCTGCTCCTAAGCCACTTAGAGTTCATGGCTAGTGCTCTAAGCCTTCACTCTTCTGAGAAACATAGCCTGCAGAGGGCAAGGGTGGTAAGGCTATAGACAGCTCATTGAGCAGTGTCCTTGCACACACTCCCATCAGCAAGAAGCAGCCTGAAAATCACAGCAAGCAACAGTGATGAAGACAGTGAACACCTCCTCAGCATCTCAATTTGGCACAAGGAAGAACTAGAGGCTGCGGCTTGAGCAGGATCACAGAATGAGGATTGTTGGGAGCTCACTGTAGCATGAAAGCCTGCAGTTATCTGGATGGGTATGCCAAGTGTTTTCATATGGCTGATTATTTTTTAATCAAAATGCTGATTTCTTTTCCATCACTCCTGGGGATGATCAGAATGCCCATAAAAAGTACTGACATTGCTAGGGACTGGAGGCTTCTAATTTATGCCCAATATCAAGCACAGCATGATTTATCATACCTCGCAAACACGTGTTTCTAGACCTGTCTATAATAATTGTCTTCATTCCCCACCAATTCCTTTCATACTAGGCTGCTACACAAAAATTTTCAGTGCACATTTTGAAGAAGGGGCATTTCACTACTTAAAATATGAAAGTGGTCCCCAGTTTCTCCAGGACTAGTCATCTATTAAAAATGTTTAACTTGCATCATGATGAACTCCATTCAAAACTGTAGATTCAAAGACCAAATTTTAGATTTCCATATTTAGAGCTCATGAAGTCAATATTTTTGTACATTTTCTTCCATTTTGCAGATTTTCTCTATTTTTAATAGAGAATTTTGAGATGTTTTCCCTTTTTTCATGATGCAAGAGGTCACGATGCAGCAGTTCCCATACAGCATCCTTATGCCATGAGCATCCTGGCTCAAGTCAGTGGATCTGTTGAGGGAGGTTGGCATAGGTGGTTTGTTCTGTAAAACGACAGCTCCAGATGCCAACTGTGAGGCTCTAGGGGCTTGAGTGTCTGCTGCCAAGCTCTAGTGTTGTTTAACAAACAGGGTTTGTCTGAGAAAATTCTAAGAGAAATCTGACTTTATGCTTTGGAACTGTGTGCCCCGGCCAAGTTCCTTAACTGTGCCTTTGTGGGGCTGACACTCAGCAGAAATGTGGTCTATCTCACATACTCATGAGTTACAGCCAGCTCAGTCCTACCTCTCAAATCCAGCTCACATTCTGAGTAGATGTTGTATCTCAACATCAGTGTGTTTAACCACTAGTGTTACTTCAGCATAGCAACATGAATTTCTGCTAGCAGGGAAACTGCCAACACAGAACAGAGAAGGAATGTGCAGATTATGACAAGGAAGAGTATATTTTACATAGAAGGCACTGCAGGTACAAAGAGAAGGCCTGTTTCCTGGCCTCCTTCTGTCCACATACAATAAAACTGGTCAGCAAGAGACAGAAATGCCATGCAGACAGCTCCAAACTAGCTGCTGTCACATGCCTTGTATTTATAGTAGTTTACTTTGGCAATGTAGTCTTTCATCTAGCCTTATGTAGAAGGCTGAAAGGAACAGAATCATAATGAATATACAGCCACATACAGGGATGCTCTGATCCTTTCCTTATGAATATACTATGCAAGTTACCTTTGCTACAAGTGCATTTAAAAAAAAAAAAAACAACCACATTATGTTTCACCAATTTTGCAATCTAACAAATCAGAACTGACAGTAGTTCTCATCAGCCTACCTTCCAACCAGAAATGAAGCAATAGTGTATTTCAAGTTCTGTGAAAGGAAAACAGTGCCCTTATTAATGACTGTGTGCTCTAAGATGGGTACCAGTTCAAGTCATTTTTTTTTCTCTGAAATGAGTCTTGACATGATATTAAGCCATACACTTGGTAGCAAATGATGGCTGGATTACGTCCTAAAAAAGCTGCTAATTTTAGAGTGTCTTTGTCATGGTTTGAACTAAGAATTACCATGAAACTGGGAGTACAGAAACAACAGCTAGGAGAGGAGGAGGAGGTGGAAAGTGTATGTCATGTCCAGCTTCAGCCAATAGTGTCAGGCTTTAAAATTAGGACAAAAGTTAGAGTGAAGGCAGAGCTGACATTGTAAGATATGCTGCTGCTGCCCTTATCCAAAGGGAAGTTATCACAAATTTACATAAAAATAGGAAGTCTGACTTTGCAGATACACTACTGTCCTGAGAATTGGGCTAATAAATTGGACCATAGGTTTCCTGAGCTTCTTTGGACAAGACAGCTTTGTGCACACTTTTTCAACATCACACCTGCACTGCAAGGATCCTACTTCTCTGTCTCAGAATTTTAAGATTGGGACAGGGTTTTTTGCACACGTGGTCCAAAAGTCCTGGGGAGAAGGACTCCTGGATGGCAGATTAGAGCTTAAGTGACTGAGAGTGGGGAGAGGGAACTTGCCACTGTGCAGTAACATAGCTACCAGTAAAATGAGGAGCTTTCCAGGGTTGTATTTCAACAGGTGGTTCAAAAACACCTTTTGGGGTGCCTCAGAATAATGATACTCTGAGGGTACTACAATAGCAAAGGTCAGCCAAGACATTTTTCAACCTTGTTCTCCATATCAGTTATATTTTGCTGCAGCATCCCAAGTTTTGGCATAGGGAAAGTCGGCAACCATAACGCAGATATTGATGTAGCACCCATCATTGCACAACTGATTGTCTAGAGGTATAAAAAAGGTGGGATCTGAAGAAGGAAATAATATACTTTACTAACCCAAGGTTGTGGAAGTAGAGCAAAAAACATGTCAACTTCCAAACACTGAATTCCACAGCATAATCATCTCCATCAGCTTCCTTAGGGCTATAAAATACTGCAGCAGACTGCATGGCAGCAAAAACTTGGACAACCAGTTAGAATCGTTGATGTGCATGACCAATCATTTCTCTAAAACTAGTTACAAATAAAGGATAGAGAATTGGTGGAATTCCTCTTCTTTGAGTACAAGGGCATACGGCTTCTGTGATAGAAAATGTTGCATTGTGGGAGCCCTGTTGAAGCAAATTAATGACTTTGCATTGAGTTTAGTAGCTGTGCATAAAACAAATCTCATAAAATGCATTACCTCTACTTAGATGATCAAACTCTCACATGTGTATTCTATGAAAGCCTACATATTTTTTTATTACTAAAGGCCATGTGTCAAAGGACTATTCAGGTAAGAAGAGTATTTCAGGTAGGGGAAAGATGAATTCTCCCATCTGGGGCTAGGAAAATGGGTTTACAAACAGCTGTATCTTGAAAAAATTACTAATGAATTGAAAGGAACGTGGTTTTAATTTCTTTCCCCTCTTGCAGGGTTTCATATAAATTGAATAGAGGTGAGAATGAAATTAAACCTACATTAAGGATCTTGCTGTGGACACTGGAAGTGTTATTAACCTCATAACCAAACATGCAGGTTTTCATACCAGTGCCCAAGCAAAGGGATCAAAGTAATTTACCTAATTAAAACCTGAAACTTGACAACTTTTTACTTTCGTTAAATTCATGAGCACTCAAAGCACCTCATAGTCAGTTTCAGTAGCGAAATTGCCTCAGGACATAAAAAGCTTTTTAAGAGTCATAGGCAAGACAGCTTTGAAATTCCAAGCTGCCCCATAAAAAAAGAACAAAGTGGATGTAAAGCCAAACATTTCTGCATCTTCTATTTTTGTCTCTTACTTTCAGTTCAACTGGATGTAATGTTTGGCTCTCCTTCTTTGTACAATCCCCTAAAATCCTGAACTGTATGACATGGAAATTTATATTTCTTCTGGACTGTTCTTTTATACAGAGCTTCTAGCATTGCCCAGTTAAGGTTGACTGACACTTTGAATTATAAAACATACTTGCTCCCAGCTTTGCCCAAAATTACCCATTTAGAGTGATACTGCCTCTACTGAATGTTTGCCTCAGGTTGATTACTTTTAACGATAAAAAATCTAAAATCAGTCCAAATGATTAATCTGTTTCTTAAGAAAATACTGAAAAAGATACTGTCTCGGACATCAGAGGAGTACAATTAGTGTATTTTTTTTTTCTTTGAAATCCTACTGTGACTTGCTATTTTGAATCAGAAAATCGAAGTTTGGCAGAGAGAGCTTTTGAGACAGGCAAAGAAAGAGAACCTGGCCAGGTTTCAGGTGTAAAGAAATTATCATTTCAGAAGTTCAGATTACTATATATTACACTCCTGATTGAACATGCAGTGCCTACACATACAGCCAAGCTGCCCAAGAGCCATCGTGCTGGAGGATTACTAGGGAAGAACAGGTCTTTCCCATACATCCAAGCTGTTATGGAGATGAGCAGTGGAGCAGAGCCTGGGCACACTAGGAGCTCAAAGGAAGGAGCCATCTCAGATGGCAGATATTCAGATGACAGTGTCAAACCAAATCAGGTAGCAGGAAGAGGACTGTACTAAAATAAGGAGTGAAATGAAGGCTAGGAAAGACAATCGTTTAAAATAATGTGTAAAACTAGTCAGGAAGGCTTGGGCTAGAAGGCACAGCCAATCTGAGTGGCTGAGGACATCTGGAAGATGGAGAGGAAGGAGACTGAACCTGAAGCTGTGTTGGGACTGTGGCTAATAGCAAAGAGAATGAGAGATTAGTACTCAAACAAGTCATCAGGTTTCTGTTGTTCATAGTTTAACTGAGTTTGGATCAATTTTCTAAAGGACTGTGAAGGACGTGCCACCTCCTCACAAATCTCACTCCCCTACTCCAGAAAGTAAGCCTGCAGCAGCTGGCCAAAATGCCTGCAGTATCTTCATGGAGTATAGTATATATTTGCTATGTTGTCAGTAATCTTATTGTGTCCCTGAAAAATAACGCTATCAAAGATTCCCCAGCAAAGGCTATCTTAAATCATGCATTGAAAGACCTGTATGAGAAGTTCCATCTCTGGTTTCCTAAGCACTACCGTAATAAAAACTCATTGTAATACGCCCATTTTGTTCTTGCCACACTGCTAATTTGACCTAAAGGTGTGGGAACATAAGCATAGGTTACCATTCTGAACTCTGATCACCATGAAAATTTACTGCACTTTGAATTAAAATTTATTTTTTCCATCTTCCAGCACCACTTTCAGGCACAGTATGCCCACTTAGTGAGTCCATGTATGGAAACTGTTGAATCACGGCCTGAACCACTGATTGATCACCTGAGGCGAGCACGGAGTCAGCTGCAGGGGCACAGGTGAAGGCAATGCACCTGTGTGATTGGAAGGGGTGGAGTCTGGCTCCACCTCTCCCAGACCCCATTTAAGGGCTGACCACCACCAGGGAAGGATCTCTGGTTGGAGATCCCTCCCTAGTGGAGTTATCAGCAAGCCTCGACCATCTTCAAAGGTGAGCCACTCTTTCCTTCTTTGTATACTGTATCTGTATACCATCTACTTAAGCCCATCTAAAATAAGCCCATCTAAAATATACCATCTTTGGCACTATTTCTTTTGGGTGCTATTCTTGGGGGTTATTAGCCCTACAATCCATACACCAATTGTATTTTAGTTTGCTTTGCCTTTTTAAGAAGCTTGCTCTCCCTGCTCTTTAGCAGCACAACTATACAATTTACACTAGAGAAGTCGATGAATCACTTTCCTTACTCCGTATCAACAGATCTGTAACTACATTTCCATAAACCTTTTAAAGATGTATGATTCATTGTATCATTAAGCCCAGGTCACTTAAACATTTGTTACTCCATTTGTGGGAAAGAGGAGATTACTGTTACACTTATATCAAATAGTTTCACCCCCCATAGGATAGGCCTATAATCTCTGCAGTGCAAGGGAACCTCCTTTCAAGTCATGATAATTACCAACAACACAGTTTTAATAGACAAAATGTGTGGTCATGAACAGAATCTGAAGTCATATGGTAGGCATATGACAATTTCTGGCAGGAGAGTGGTGTGTTTTAATTGCCTTTGTTTTCTTCATCCCTAAAAAATTTTGGTAATTCATGGACAAAAAAAGCAAAAATCTTACATCTCCTTTAGACAGCCTAGGAGCTTCTTTCACCCTAAGCCCATTCATGTGATGGGTTTTTTGACACCATTTTGTACTGTTTTTGAACAAATTTATGTAATACAATCTTCCTGTCATTGTTTGCTACCTTCAGACCATTTGAGGTTTTAATAAAGATGTACTTCAAAAAAAGCATCGTGTAGAGGCTTGTGGGTACAAATTTTTAAAGACAGATTAAAACAAAAAGCTAGAACTTTAGAATGAGCTGATATTAAAGGAAGTAATATTTCAAATTTTCAGAAAATAGAGCTCAATTGCATGGTTCCCAGATACCTTTGGGCAATTTCTCAACCCAAAGAAGTTACTCCCTGGCACAGATTTCTAGGAAATTAAAACAAAATGGGCCATTGGATACTTTTTCTTCAGGGGCTCCTGTACAATAAATACAAGTATTCCCCGTTCTGCGGAAAGAAGCAGGTGGATGTGGATGCACATCCCTGTGTCTTTTGATGTCATAGTTACAGTACTCTGCTGAACTGAATTTGTTTCACATTGACATGGGGTAAGATTATCAACTAGATGATAGCCAGCAGGCACTCAAGTTATGCCAGCCATCCCTCATTAGCAGCTTCTGAATGATTGAACCAGAGGAATGTATTTCCAAGGTGATGAAAATCTTTAAAAATATATGAAAAGTGATAAGCATAAGGTAAAGCTGAGAGCCTGAAATCAGTGACCCACTGAGGGGAAAGTGCAGCATGTGTTTGTCCTTGATGCCCAGAGAAATGAATGCCGGGCACAGGGAAAACATGGGGCATGCACATGGCCCCTGGATCCTGGTGGGGACAAAGCAATGTTATTGGCAAGGGAGAAGAGGAAAGAACTTTAAGAGAAAGCTAAAGGATTGAAACCCACAGGAATTTTGGCTGCTTGATCTCCATGGCTAACAGAACTGCTTGTTTTTCATTTACAGGTTAACTCATCTCTGTGTTTTCCAAGAGTTAAAAAAAAAAAAAAAAACATGGAATGAGGTATTCATGGAAGGATGTGCACTGTACATGAATGTGAGACTTATGGAGGCACGATGTGCTAGAAATCTCTCAGAGGTTAAGAAAATGTTTGCTCTGTATTTAGTACTTGTCTCTCTCTAGAAACGTCTGGCTAAAAGTAAGAATAGTTTGTCTAAATCCTTTGTAAACATCTCAGACTAATCTGAAGTATGATAATTCTCTCCTTCAAATCCTTCTCATGACATTCATAACCAAGAACTCAGGTCCTGAGGAGGAATACTGCACAAGATAGTCAAAGCAATTTAGTAAGATTACACTGGGACTTCCTTTATGAACGCTTGTCTTTCAGTAGCTTCACTAATAGTGTCCTAGCTTGTCTCCCCCATAGACAAGTTATTTTTTTCAGAGATAAAAGCAGTGGATTACTTATTGACTGATGACCCAATTTAGTTTTGCCTTTCGCTTATTTTTAGCTGTTTCACCATGATAATGCAAAGAAAATAAATTAAATGTGACTTTTTGGATTCTCTTAGGTCATTTCTGAAGTAAGATAATGATGAGCTTCATTCTCTAACTAGGGAAGACTACACCAAGTCCCCATGCAGGTGCAAGCCTTTGCTTTAGTAGCTTTTACACCGTAAGAAAAGGCGTACCAGACAGTCATTCTCAATTCTATAACACTTTCATAACTGAGCTTTACCTCTTCCTAGCCAAGTGCCTGGTTAATCACAGTAATCTCTGGTGAAATGTGCACTTCTCCGTACAAAGATTTTGTTAGGATATTATTAAACTGTTTAGAGGTTCTGGTCATAAATACTTGTAACTAGACCAGAGTGTCCGTTTGCCAGACTCATTATTTTGCTGCTACAGTCACCAGGTATTAGGCTTTCAAGAGGGATATTGTCTAACAGTGCTACCCAAAACCTAAGTGTTTTGTGGTACTGCAGTGTTGTACAATAGTACATTTATGTTAGGGACACATATGGTATTTTCACAATGCGTAGCTGAATGGTCTATTTGAAACAACCAGCATTCTGCCTTACAACCTTCTCTGCTGTACAGTAATACATCATAACAACACAGGAAATGTTTGCCTTTCTCTCATACTCAGAAATGCTCTCTGTTTTTCTTCATGGTCAAAACATCCTCATTATTTTACCTATATGGGATTAAGATTAAGTGCAAGATACTTCTGCTAATTTACGCAGGTTTAATCCCACTGATCACCTTCTTCCACCTACCAGTTGTCATTTATTTCAAAATAAAAACTATTAAGCAAAGTCAACTTCGCTCCCATTCCATTCATCAGGAAACATTCAGGACTCCCAAGATTGAGTTCATACAGTTACCCACTTAAAAAGTCTGTTCAAAACAAAGGTATGTATGTCTGCTAACATCTGTTACTTCCTCTTCACCCTGACTGTATGGAATCATTGTGGTCCACTGTGGCCCGAAAACAGAAGATAATAATTACTATGAAATTCTTCTCTAGTTAAGGGAAATAAATAAAATAAAAGCAACCAAAGAATACTACTCCTTTTTTTAATAACTTTCTGATCCTTCCCCAAAATTTCCATGACTTCACAATTGGCACTAGACCAGAAAGTACATCAATCAATACCCTTAAATCACCAAAGACATATATATATTTTATTTTTTTTCTCCGCTGACCTTGAAATTCAAAGACTCTTACTCAAATCTGGTTTCTACTGTGGTGAGACAAATTGAAGTGAGAGATTCAGAAAAAAAGCGCACCTCCTCTGTGAAAGCCATCCACTCTAAAGACCATCCTGGAAATAGTGCATGAGTTATGGTACAGCAGTGAAGGAACTGAATCAGTTTTCAATGCCTGAAATTTTTTAGAACATCTGATCCAGATACAGTTTCCTTAAAAATCTCTGGCCAAATCTTTGTCTACCTGCAATGCGGACTTACAGTGGTAGTAAATATAGGACACAGGAGTGTAAAACAATCTCCAGATTTTGTACCATTCCTTCAGTTATTTGGGACACAGCCTACCCACAAACTTGATTCAGTATCTTCTAAAATTTTTCTGATGGAAAAAATTAGTCTTGTGTGAATTTAAGCCAACTGAGCCAGTACTTTAATAACCAGTGAATTACCTTCTGAATATTTAGGAATATACCATGGCGCATAGATTTATTATAATTGCACATAATTATAATATGTATGATTATAATCAGATCAACACCTACTCCAGACATGATCATGCAACATCTATACAGTGTATCAATTATGTTTCTACTGTGGAACTTCCATAACTTGACTGTTTATGGACATTCTGTGTTTAAATGGGAGAACATTTAACTATTGCTTTTAGACTATAGATATCTAAGTCATGCAGTATGGTTCTGGAAGTCAGGCGAGCAATTGGTTGACAGATCAGACTAAAAAGGTTAGAGTTACCTCAGGCTGACAGCCAGTCATTAGTGGCATTCCACATTACTCCATTTTGGGGCCAAGTCTCTTCAGTGTTTTCATCAGTGACTTGGATACAGGACTTTAAGGAATATTAAGCAAGCCTGTGGATAATACTAAATTGGGAGGTGTTGTTTGTCTTGCAGAGAGATCTTAAAGTAGAGAGTTGGACCACATGAAGTTTAACAAGAGCACCTGAAATGCTGTAACCCTGGCTATATTTACAGACTGTGGGATGAGGAGCTGGAGAAGAGCCCCAATGGAAAGGGTTCTGAACATTCTGGTTGATGGCAAGGGGAACATGAGCCAGCAGTGTGCCCTGGCTAAAAGGGCCAATTGTATCATGTGTGCATCAGGCCCACACTGCCAGTTGAGTGATGGAAGGTGTCCTGTTCTGCTCTCCTCTGATGCTTACTAGAGGGTTGTTGGGCCCTGGAACAGACTTCCCAGGGCTGTTGACTGCTGAAGTTCCGGAAATATTTGAACAACCCTCTCAGACACAGAGTTTGAATTTTGCATGGTCCTATATAAAAGCAAGAGTTGAACTCAGTGATGCTTGTGGGTCACTTCTACCTCAGTATATTTTATTAATCCAGGATTCCATGAAAACACTCCAGACTCCTTTACTTGAAAAAGCCATGCAAACAAGTGATCCCCTACCAGAATCAGAAGTCTTTCCCATAGACAGCAAGAAGTAGGCATGATTTCTGGGAGTGGCAGAGAAGGATAAACCAAACTGTGTAAGCTCGGGCATGAATGCCAGACTGCCACTGCACATCTGCATTAATGTTTGCTATAAAAAAGACATCACTGAGAGAAACAAACACGAAAATCTCCCTAATGGCAGCTGCGTGCATGCCATTTCTCTTCTAGCTGGTGAAGATGGTCTTTTTCTGATACCTGAGGAAATGGTCAAATCTCATCTCTGCTCAAAAAGCATTGGTGGGGAAGAGTATTGCTTTGGCATCAGGATGGGAGCAGTTAAATTCACTTTGCTACTGCAGAAAGGAAGGCAGCTATGCGATTGCTGTGGCTGCTCTGTGCACAGGGCAAGCAAGTGGCTCTTGTCAGGCCTTAGTGAGATCCTGAAAGTGAATGCCAGCTTCTTCTGGCTCCTGATGTTCAAACAGATCGTGAAACTGAGGCCTTCTTACCACCCAGGCTCCTACGTAGCCTGGAGAGAGTGCTGAAGAGACAAAGAAAGGGCCACAAGTGCTTGTTGCATGAATTTGGATAAACTTAATTTCTTCCCATTTCCTTCTTCTCCCTTTTGTTCCTCAAATGTTTTAACAGCATTAATTAGGACAGTGCCAGTGGGAATCGAAAGGCTTAACATCTTAACATTATCTTAGCATAAGCCAAGTGCTGTTACTTTGATGCCAAACCCATGAAATAATAGCAGCCCAGGGTGAAAAAAAGTGTCACAAGATTAAGTAAACTCTCTGAAACACTGCTCTAAAAACTATACAAAACAGGCTGATATTAGGTTGCTTCAAAACCAATGCCTTTTATTTATTTCCACGGAAACCACAACAGATACAAGGAGTACAATAACACTATTTCATAGAGCAAATTCTCAGCTACAAAAAAAATATATATATATAATATATATATATAAATATAATATATATATATATATATTTTTGCAACATAGTCGCCAACATTAGCTATGCATTTTTGCCAGCAATGAACAAGAGAGCCTGTGCCATTCTTGTAAAAATCTGTACAAGGGGAGGTGGATTACTGTTGCTGTCACCACTGCTGAAACACACCACCCACTCCCTCACTGTGCTCACAGCCACTGCTTGGTCTCCATAAGTGGTCAGCAAATGTCAGTGAATGTCAATGGGAGCAGTTTTTTTTCTGCATGGAAGAGTTCAGTGACACACCTTTGCTTCACACATACTCCCGTGTCAGACACCTTTTTGTGTCTTAACTGTTCCTCCGCTGACATCTGCCACATGGTAACAAAATGTGAAATACTGGTGGAAAGGTTTAACCCCTGCTGCCATATCAACAACTGCCTCTGACATTGTGCTCAACCTCATAAAATGGAAGACGTTACTTTCAGAGCAGCCTTCACACTTGGGGAGTCTACACCTGTCTCTCCTTTGTAATAGCCTTGCCATATAAACTACTGCTTGCCGTTGCCTGATTGGAGTATGAGCCAGTCAAGCAAAAGGTACTGCTTCAGAAGCTCTAATTTGCTAGTGTCTCCACCATTCCTCTAATACACCAACACTTACGTTGCTTCTTTTAAAATTACCACTTTGATCACTAAGGATCCTGAATGAAAAGTGAAGACAGACACTCACAAACATAAATAAATAAATAAATAAAGATTAAATAAAAGTAACGACACTGTTTTTTCCTTGTAATAATTATATTAAAGAATATATTCAGTCGTAGAGCATAAAATATCAATAAAGAAGTTTATAAGAAAATAACTGACTACAACGTTAATATTATCGTATCTGAAATAGATCCTCTGTACCAACTTTTCATATCGACATCTTCACCTGATTTTTCCCCTTTCTATTGTTTCATTCTGGACACACTGCAACATCCTATCCTAACAGACATGTAGTTCACCTGCCCTGGTACCCTCTCTCTTTTCCCCTCATGCTGGCAGCACCACACTCTCTCACAGGCGTGAAATTTTTTAACCCTCATCTCACACTGAAAGGATCACATGAGACACTATAGTCTATTTGGCTTTCTTTCCTGTTTAGAAGGGAGTCCTGTGAGCTGAAGCTTGCTCTAGAATCTATGTGTTTTAACATCAACTCAGCAATTGGCCATTAAATGAATTGGAAACACTGCTGTTGCGAGACTTTACAGAAGCATGGAGCTCATAGAGTGCAGCCAGATGATTTGACTCTTCTGGTCTTACTTTAAATTTATCATGACTGTACTGCACCACAGGCTGTATAAAAGACAATCTGAGGGCCTCTAGTTTAAATTGAGTGGTTTTTCTTAGTGCATAATCGTGACATTCTTAGTTACTCTGAAGACAGCAGGACACACATGCTGCTGAATATTTTCACAATTTGTCCAAGGAATACTGTCAATTACAGCTGAAAACTCCTCTCTCTGCTATTTTCTGCATCCATCTCCTGCACACTGGCTGGCCAGCACTGTATGCAATGCAGAGTTCAATTAACACAACGAAAAATGCATCTTGGATTAAACCTGAGCAGTAGTTTTGACCTTAGCATCTGACCCATAACAAAATGAACAGAGCTCCTTTAGAAAGAGGATAGAAAATTTATTTGTAAGCATAATAATTGGCTCATTTACCCTCTTCTTCCCTAAGTTCTGCAAACACAGTCTGACTGTGAAATCCATCGTGAAATCCTCACGCGCTGCACTCAGGGAAGGGAGAGATGGGAGAACATCCTTTCATTCCCTAAATTAAAAGCAGCATTTGAATTAGCGCCTGCCTCCCCCTCCCTCCTACCCCCTCAGCATCACTGCTGCCCTGCATAGCGTGTGACCAAGCTGGATGCATCTAAACAATAGGCCCATACAGATGATTCACAATCATTGCCTGGTTGAGTTGGGATCTGTCTTCTCAGCACCTGCTGCAGCTGAAGCCCCCATCTGTGCTCCCTGGAGAGCTATGACATGTCCGTACTTAATGTGCTTGGTGTCACTGCACTTCCTGAGCTCTTGTTTCATACCAATGAAAGAGAATTTGGGGACAAGAGGTTGGTGGGAGCGACGAGACTCGCAAAAACGCACATGCATAAAGAGCGTGAGCTTTAATTAGAAAATGGGTCAGGGGCACTGACACTGTGGGCAAACACTTGGTGCAGCGCAGAAGTAATTGGTTGCACAAATCTCTGCTGCTGACAGAATCTTCAACACCTATTATCCAGAGTGCTCCACAAAAAATAAACAGATCTTGTGCTTGTGAAAGGAGCCGGAAAGCTTCATTTTCATTTCTCTCTATTCAGGCTGATCAGTGACAAGGAAGGAAGAAGTAAGGGCACGCCCTCTTCAACCACTCTTGTCCCACTCGCTCTCTCCACTTAGTGCTCCATCTTCTGTTCCAAATAAAACCGCTTGCTCCTCCCAAACTATCAGCTTATTTTGTTAAAGGTCTGTCATGTGTTTTTTTCTGTTTCCCCCCACTGCCATCACTTTATTGTTACAGGTTTCATCATTCCCATTCGTTACTACAGCTATACCTGCAGGCTGTGCTGAGAGGTAGGAGGATGAAGCCTTGTTTTTATTTCTCTGTATGTTCACGTACAGGGAACATACAGAATCAGGCCCAAATGTGAGTTGACCACTCCGTACTAAAGGTGCAAAACAGCAGTAAGAAACCCAGAATCTTCTCTTTGACACTAGTTATTTCCTGTCACTGTCCAAAAACAAAAGCAAACCCAAAACCAAATACAACTTGCCTATTATTTCTATCTCAGGGACTCTTAACTGCTTTTCACAAGCAGACAGGGAGTCAGTCTTAGTAAATAAAAGCTTGAAATTGAGGGTAGCCATGAATAGATTGTACACACATTTTAAAACATCCATAGCACTGAAAAATAGTACAGTGTAAATAAAGTTATCAGCTACCAGATGTCACATCCTGCCACCCTTATTCATAGTGAGTGAGCCAAACCCTCAGACGAGGACCTTTCTCATGCTTTAACAGGTCTGATTTTTTATTTTATCAGTACAAATCAGGAGCAACTGCCATGACGATGCAGGACAATACCAGTTTCCATTAGATCAAATGTACTTGGAAATGGAATTCTGGATTTACACAATTAAATTCCACATCTCCTCCAGTATTTTAGATAAATTACAAATATAGTATTATATGGAAAACTACAGTTTCACGTAGGATATAAAATTTCAAAGATTTGCTTGGATTTTTTTTTTTTCAGATGTACATAATATTTGCAAATAGGCACAAAAATCCCTGTCCTGTTTTCTGCCTTCGGCTTACACTTCAGGAATAATAATAAAATTTGACTACTCACCTGGGATCTGCTCTACCACCTGCTAAAACATACAGCAACCTTTCCTTTCATATCAGTAAGCCCTAACTCAGCTCCTGTTGCACCAAATGTCAGGTTTGGAAATATTAGGGGTTTCCTAAAGGTCACACATTGAATTTGGAAGAGTCCAAAGGAAAGCTCAATGGCCTGGGCTGCCCGTTCTTTGTCTCAGCATTGCAGTGCAGTATTGTGTTCTGTGTAAGGGCACGGAAGGTCCCATTTACATCCTTCTGCTCTTTGGTTTTAAGTTATTTCTTTATTCTGCAAGCAAATTCTCTTTCCTAGGCTAATAATGGGCGTCCCATAAAAGCCACAGTACCCCAAACTGCAGAGATAGTCACACACGTGCAGAGGTGCACAGTATGGTACGTTAGGGTTTGTAACCGTGGAAAGCAATGTTTTGTTGTGGTGATGCTGCACACTGCTATGAGAGCACTGTCACTCACTCGTATGCTACAATTCTAATGTTTATGCTTACTGCGTACATACTCATTAACTTCTGTTAACTGTTGAAATGAGCACTGCTCACAAACACCCTTCCCAGTGCAGCAAATCCCACAACTAGGACTGGAGATTTTAACAGAGACTATTGCAACAAGCTGCAGCAGTTGTCTGTGGGTGCCCTTGTTCATGTGTGGGGCCATTGTCCTGGTACGAACTATTCCATCTTGATTAACTCGCAGATTATATTACTTCAATACTAAAAAAGCTGAGTTCATGCTGTCAATTACATTTTCAAAGCCACTTTATGTTATTTGAGATAAGAGCTGAGCACATAATGCAAAACCACAAAAGTGCTTTTTTGGCATTCTTTAACTGAGGAAGAAATGACTAAACTAATTCAAGGTTGTTGTAACCATCCTCAGACTAAATTTCATCCCAGGGAAAGGTTATAATTACTATTTGCCTTTTGGGAAAAAAAGAAAAAAAAGCTTATTTTAAGAAGCTAATAAGACCTTTATCAGAAGTAGTAGTCACTGTAACACCATTCTCCCAATAGCACGCAAAGAAGGAAGATATCTAGTGACTAGAACACAGAAAGAGGAAATCTGGACAATTCAGCCAGTCCTTTGTTCTGATACTGACATATAGTTTGGCCTCAGGAAAGCCCAGGGAAGTTGGTAGAAGTATTTTCTTTGACTTTATTTTCTTTGAATGAGAATTTTCAACACCCTGTATGCGTGCTCAGCTGAACTCTTTGTAAAATGGAGATTCTGAATACTCACAGAAATCTATTGATCAACCTTTGCAAAACACTTTGTAATCTTTTTTGGAAGACTGCTTGATAATTATTGTATACACCAAGTGATATATATAGGAGTATAGGTATCAATATCTAAATATATAGGCATTCTTCTCTCTGAAACATTTCCAGATAAATAATTGATGTTGTTTTTTTAAAAGCATATATGCTTTCATTGATAAATAAGTAAATACTTAAGCCTACTTTTATCTGCAAGGCCACTTTAAAGCTACATGGAAAAACATAAAAGACAACTATGTCATATCCCAGTGGGTCAATTCCATACCCACTCTGAAGTGACTTATTGCAGGCTGTCACCAGCACGTTTTTCCTACATGCATCCATGTGCTCGCAGTAGTGCCTGTGCACCTTGAAATCTCACTCTTTCCCTTCCTCAGGAAGCTTTACAGAAGTATCTGCTCCTTCTGTAGCTACATGGTGGCAGCAGTGCTTGGGCTGGCACAAAAGGGTTTCAGAAATGTGTGGTCAGGGCAGAAAGCAGGATGCCAGCAGCCTGACACGAAAGGCACAGCTCTACATCAACCCTTGCATCAACCTCTATCTCCTATGGTGACTTCAGAACTAGGAGAGGAGTTGAGGCCCATTGCATGTGGGATCTGTAATCTCTAAAATGTTACACCACCAGTTCCTCCCCCTCTGCTGCAAACCAGCTTCCGAGCAGAGCAGGTCTGCCTGACAGCTCTGTTGCAGCCCATTCCCATTTCTCTATGGTGCGTGGGAGCTTTCAGCATTACTATGTGAAATCCATCACCGAGTACAAACACCACATGGAGGAATGGCAACATGAGACAAGTGTAAAAGCTGTCTGTGCTGAGAGCCCAAATACACTCACAAGCCTTGATACAGATTTGAAAAGTAAAATTAAAAGAAGGGCTCATTTTGCCAGACAAATGAAGAGAAGTTATCCTGGAAGCATGTGTTGTATTTATAGTAAGGGGTAACATCTCTGAGGACTGACAAATACTGAGAAGAAAACAATGCAGAGCAGTGTGACTATTAGTAATAAATTTTAACTCTTAGTCAGCCAGTTCACTCAGATTTCTTTGCTTCTCCTGTCAAAACAGCAGAGCAAAGCATGCTGACAGCTTCCATAAATAGCAGAGATTTAAATAATTTATCAGCAGGCAAACGGGATGCACATTTATACAGAATCTGAGCAACTCCCTCGCTAGCTTTTGCAGCCTGAGTTAGATGAATGCATTTCACTGTAGGCATCAGTCAGCTCCAACATAAAAGAGAAAAACAAGAGCACAAAATCAAAGGCAGCAGTTTTGTCTGGAGTTTTACGCAAGGGACCAGAACTTCCCTGATTCTTAAAACTGACTTTGGCATTCACTAAACTTCTTGTTTGCACAATGCAGATAACTATGTTTCTCATTTGAAGAGCCCTCCTGCATATGGAGAGAATGAATCACAACCACAGAATCATAGGGGTTGGAAGAGTCCTCTAGAGATCATCCAGTACAACCCCCTGCTAAAGGAAGTTACTGTAGAGTACAGCGAGCACTTGGTATAAAAGGCAAGCCTGATGTAGAGGCTGCCACCAATTTGTATTGCATCCAAACCAGAACAGGCAACACTCTCAAAGTTTCAGAAAGTGTAAACAGTTCACTGAAGAGGGGTTATTGCAAACTATTTATTTTCCCAAAAGTATCACCGTTACAAAGGAAAATCACATAATAATGAATGGTGACAGAGGCCTGAGCTGGAGCCCAAATACATGCAGAGAAGGACTGTATGCTCACTGACTAAGGGGTTGTGGCATCAGCAAGAGATGACTGTGATCTTGCTAACTCTCACTGTAAAAATTCAAGCACCATGAAAGTCCAGCAGGGATTTGTGCCTGGCCTCCCTGCAAGACTTGGAGCACAGAATGAGGCTTTGGTTGGGGTGTGGTGTGGGGCTGCTAGCAGCAGTTCTTGGTGCCCGTCCCACAGCATCACCAGCATTTCCCCTGACCCTGCTTGGCTTGGGCAGCTGGTGCTGCGCAGGGTGCATTTGTAGAAGCAGAGGAAAGTGATATAGGGACATGACCCCTGGGGAGGCTGGTGATGAGCTCTGAGGAGAGGTACCTGGGTGTACTGGTGGAAGACAGGCTGGCCATGAGCCAGCAGTGTGCCCTGGTGGACAAGAAGGCCAATGGAAACTGGGGTGCATTAAGAAGAGCATGGGCAGCAGGTCGAGGGAGGTCATCCTCCCCCTCTACTGTGCCCTGGTGAGGCCTCACCTGGAGTATTGTACACAGTTCTGGGCTCCCCGGCACAAAAAGACCGGGATCTCCTTCAAAGAGTCCAGCAGAGGGACACAAAAATAAAGGCTGTGGAACACCTTCCTTATGAGGAAAGGCTGAGAGACCTGGGTCTATGTTCAGCCTTGAAAAAAGACTCAGAGGGAATCTGATCCACATGTATAAATAGCTAAGGAAAGGGAGGAAAAGGGACAAGGCTGGACTCTTCTCAGCAGTGTGTGGTGATAGGATGAGGGGAAATGGTACAAACTGAAGCATAGGAAGTTCTGCACAAATGTGTGTGGGAACTTCTTCACAGCGCAGTGATGGAGCACTGGCACAGGCTGCACAGAGAGGTGATGGAGTCTCCTTCTCTGGAGATGTTCCAGACCCGCCAGGACGCCTACCTGTACAACCTGGGCTAGGGAGCTGCTTTGGCAGGGGGGTTGGACTCCATGATCTCTTGAGATCCCGTCCAACCCCTACAGTTCTGTGATTCTGTGAAAAAGAGCAAGGGCTAGGAAGGTCTCCTGCTGAGAGACCAGGGCATTTCTCTGCCTGCTCCTGGGTCAGTGAGAGACTGTGATTTCTCTCTTTGGCAGTCTGCAACACCTTCTGCCCACTGCAGCACAAGTGAGGGGAGCAACTTCCCAATCTCTGCTCTCCCTAGCACAGCCCAGGGCCATGAAAGTCAAATCAGACTAGACCTGCCATTATTGTGGGCAAAGACAGGATGATTCTGCCTATTGATGCCATCTCCCCCAGCTTTGATATGGCAGTGTGTTCCGGTGGGCAATGAAGCCAAGTTGTGCCATATGCAGGCACAACAAAACAAGCATCCAGTACTGATGTCAGATAACAATTGTCTTGAGTTTCCTGTCCCACAGCCACCAGAACATTCAGATGGTAGCCTATAGGATGAGCAGGGGCTTGCAGACCCTGTGCTCATCACTCCTGAGCACAACTTCCCACGTGAGGTCTGTGCTGCCTTTTTCCAAGAATATCCATGAGACCTCGAGCCTCTGCTCCAATGGCTCCAAGAAGAGATCAAGAAGATCTCTGGTGATGTGAGGTGGAACATCTCTGCAGCACCACGGTGGGCTTCTTTTGTTCACAGGTGCTCAACCAGGTGGCCTTAATGTGGCTGTTCTTCAAAGACCTCATGGTGCCCTTTGTGAAGAGGCTCATCACCACTGTTGCAGTCCTGCATGGCCCAGAGACCCACCATCAGTAGGACTAATGGGACAGCCATGCTGCAAAAGGACAGGAGGACAGCCCCATGTCCACCCTCAGCTCTGCTACCTCCTCCCTTCAGGAGCCTTCTGCCTCAGGTCTGGGCCACACCACCAGCCCTGCAGACCCTAGTGCCTAGGAGCTCTCCAGCGTCCTTTGTGGGGATCCTGGGTACCACGACACTGCCATTGCGTGCTTGGATGAGGAGTCACAGGAAAAGCAGGTGGAGGCAGTGGACCTCTCGTATGGGGGGTCCCTGTTGCTCCCCAAAGAGGAAAGACAGCAGCAGCCCCTAGGACTTACGTTCACCCCACAAGAGATGGCCCTGGTGGTGGGGATAGGCCAGTACCCCCACTGCCAAGCCAGAGCACAGCACAGGCAGACTGGAAGGTGAACACCAACTTCTCAGTCTGCTTCTGTGAGAAAAATTTAAAAATAAAAGAAAGAAAGAGTTTCTGAATTAATGACAAGGCAGTTTGTGCTGCTGCCCCTTCTCCCTCTTCTCGTCCTGGAGGAGGCCATAGAAAGATTCTAAGTTTATTTCTATGATCAGAAACCAGCCAGTCATGACAATGCTAATAAAATAAGCGTGGGCCCCAATAAACAGAAGGTAGAACTCACATCATTCTAATAATGAGCTAATAATCACAACTAGGCTAATTTCCTCTCATAGTGCCAAGATCCAGGCCACAAACAATTAACTTTAGTTCAATTTTAGCTAATTGATCTGTGATTTCATCTTCTCTTTAGACTTCAGACTAGTTAGTCTGAAGTTAAAAACTATTTTATCTTGACTACATTCAGATGAGACAACTCTGATTTGAGCTACTAACTGAGTAGCAGATTTTAAAATCCTGTTCAAGGCAAATCCAAAAGGTAAGAGAAATCTTCCCTAATGGACAAATGCCAACTAACCCAATGCTTATCTTTCTGTACTAAAACACACTGAAACTTTCGCTTACAATTTTTCTCTACAAGAATTTTTTTATAAGTTCAGAATCAGTTTTTATGAGCTATTTGCTTGTCACTTTCATCTTGTGCCTTCAGAGCTGAGTGAATTGATTTATGTCTGTCCTTTTATTTGTAACTGAAAATTTACCGCTACTCATGGCTAACACAAAAAACAAATACAAAATGCTCACTTTTTGAGCATCTTCTTAGAAATTTTTTCTTCCCCTACATGTCTTTTTTCACCCAACTGAAAGGAACACTTCATTATAAAAACTGAAGTAGTTAAGAGTTTGGAATCTAGAGTCTAAAGACCAACTTAATATTGTTAAGTATATCAAAAGTGTTACCAAAAAAGTTGATTGCAAGCTTGCAGTCTACACACAGGAATTCAACCACCCACTTTCAATGCATTAAATGCTTCTGCTAGGTTGATTACATATCAGTTTTTCTTACAGAAAGTAAACAGAGCCCCATCACTACATTAATTAGTAGAACAGGTGGGAATAGAAGATTATTTCAAAGCTGAAGTATCATTTGTCAGCACCTGATATACTGTGGTAAATGATATTAGCGCACTCTAATAGATTATCTGTACCAGGAAATATATGGAACTGGACATTGTGGTTTAGTAGTTTTGCAGGTGTAAATGAATGGACAGAAGATTAAGCAATGGAGTACAAAAGGTCTTTAAAATTCTGCGTAAGTGTACGGGACAATCAGTCCACAATATCTATCTAGTCTGAATGTTAGTGGTGAATTTTCCCCCAGTAATTCAAATTACTACTAGAATCAAAATGTTGATAAATAGCCGAAGATTTGGGGAAGTTCCGTAAAACAAAGACAGCTAAGAGTAACAAGCAGTAAAATTAAATATAGGGAATATCTGCGGCTGCTGTGGGAAGTAAAATGAAAATGAGTGATGTGAAGGTTGCCCAGAACTTATACTCACTTATAGCCTATAGGAGACTCCTATGTCAAGTTTAAAGACACCAACGATCTCATATCTCAGATGTTCAAAGCAAGAAAATAAATAAGAAATTTATTCATTTTTAGGGAACTCTGAAAGAAGAGCTGGGGCAAGACACTGTTTCTTGAAGTGACAGTCAGATTAATTTGGAAAGAAGCAAAGTGTTTGTAACGAGGGACAGGCTTAGAGCCCAATGCTCATCAATTTTAAAATATAGGAAAATGTTACATATAGCTATGCATGAAATTAGGTAAATGTGTTGAAATGCGGAAAAAGCGTATCACAGTTTCCACAAAACCACTCTTCATGCAACGCCTAACCCTGCAGATGACTAAGGATGACTGTTGTCTGGCCCCATAGACTTGTACACATTCAGTCTCACGAGGCGATCTCAGACTCACTCTTTTTTACAGTGTGAGAGATTTTGCTCCCTCCCCCTGTCTAAAGGTTCAGGGAATGACACAAGAGGCTTGGGAAACTTCTTGTCTGCCCATAAAGACTGAGGCAAAGAACTTACTGAGCACCTCAGCCTTTCCACTTCTGTTGTAACCAGTTCTCCCTCTTCATTTATCAGAGGACATGTCCTTGGCCTGTCTCTTCTGACCAGTATGCCTGTAGAATCCCTTAGTTTTATTTTTCACAAACATACCGTGCATCTGTCTGCATTATCTGCTGGGCTCAAACCAGGGGCTGCATTTTCCACGCATGGACTCCCCTGCACTACTGAGAATGTGCACAGAGGACATCACCTCAGTGATTTAGGGTATTCGTCCAGAAAGCTCCAGGAATCAGCACACAGTTTTGGACTTTGGGAGACATAGACTGACTATTTTAGGTGGAGAAAGGTTTTGAATACACAGCTGATGTGCTAACAGCTGTTGAGTGCATGGAGATGACACAGTGCCAGTTCCTTCTCTGGACAGTTACTGGAACAAAGCTTACTGAGATATTCCAGACTTCTGCTAAAGCTGAGGTAGTTGTCAACAGACAAGAAAAGAAAATAGATGTTACAAATCTTATTTGTATAAGGATCTGAATATCCTCTATATTACACAATTCAGCAAAAGAGTTGCCACATAAAAAAATAAAAATAAAAAATGTTTCAAGAACATAAAAGGTCCCCTAGCAAATTAGCAAGCCTAATGGGCAAGGAACCAGCATAGTCCTTGAACACATACAAATATCTGTAGCAATCAATGTGACTTTGCTTCTGCTTAACGTTAAGCAAATGCTTCTGTGTCTCAGGGACTAAATTTTCCTCTTGCAAACAACACTATGGTAATCAATACAAAACAGAAAGAAATATAGGGTACAAGATGGGTCATTTCTACAAAATAACCTTACTATCTGAAAGTGAGTGCCTGAATATTCAAGAAAAATGAGTTGAGCAGAATGTGCATTCGCATTGAGAAAATCTATTACTTATTCAGTAGCAAATGCATTAAGGATATCATCACAAGCAGTAGCGTTGCCAAGTACTATTAAGAAGTTGTGCTTTGAGTCAGGCTGCTGCTCATAATTTATTAAATGAATGCCTCTCTCTTCATTCCAGCATAGATTGATTCCCAAGGTGGTGATGTTAAGTATGACTGGGTGTTGTTTTTTTGTTTTTTGTTTTTTTCTGTGGGACTCCTTTCCAAACAGTAACAGTTTATATTTGCTTTGTGCACTGGGGAAAACAGTGCCTGATGTTGATGCCCATAGCACATTACAGGCATGCTGCACAGCCATTCCCATGCTCCCTCTGGGACCTGGGAGAGTTCATCCTCCAATGGGTGCTGCAGGAGCAGCAACCTTTTCCAAAAATGCCAGCTGATGTGCTGTTGGTCTCCTCACTAGCAATGCCAGAGAGCTGGGGGATGACAACTCCCACAGAGCATCACATCCAACCTGGGTCCATTCAGGTGCATAGCACAACCCAAAATCTCCACACCAAATCCACAGAATGTAGCAGTGTCTCTCTATCCCACAATGACGTTTTTCCTCTTTTTTTTTTTTTCCACGACTATTTGGAACAGGTATAGACCAGCATACCAGAACAGCACTGACACAGGAGTCACTACAGCTGCTGTAATATGTACAGAGCAAGAATTCCCCTTGGCTGGAAGAGCCCTTAGGCAGCTGCAACCCGCTGAACTTACATTTCTTTTAGCACTAAGGAGCCTGTGCAAAATAGCATCTGGGTATCCAAGATCAGACCTTTCCAAAGATAACATCCTATCATTTCCAGTAACTATTTCTACAAGTTTTGTTACTTGTCTGCACGTGATAATGTACCACGGTCCCCATGGAAGAGGGGACAAAATCTGAAGTACCATGTTAGCAGCTCTGTCTGTCTTTCCCAGTTGATTAACCAGCTGGGTTAACTTCTCTGGCATCCTAGATAAATCCTAGATAAAAGTGGGGATTTCCCCCACTTGCCCAGAGAGCACATGCTGTGATGCATTGCCATAAACCTGGTAACACCTCTTAGAAGTCACCACTGTAATCCCCAGCAATCTCAAAATCAGTTACAAAGATGAGCTGAAACAAAGTGGTCTCCATTTATTTCGAGCGGATCAGCCACTGTAACTCGAATTATGCTGACTGGGAATTCTGTCAGTTACCTCAAAGGCCTGCCCAGCCTCAAAGATGAACTTGTTTCTCAGCTCTTGAGGTTCTGCTTTGATCTCAAGTTGAGGATTGCTACCAAGACCATGAAACAGAACTCTGCACCTCTGCTCTGTGTTTTGCTAGGATACACCAGCAATATCAGTATGGAAAGCCTCATATAAATCCCATAATTAGCAGATACACACATATTATTCTGCTTTTCTTCCTTGGAAAAAATGCGTTTCTCCTTTTCCAACTCAAAACACAACACGATAAATTATTAAACTAGAGATTTAGACAGCTACATTACTTCCACATCTTTGCACATATAAAAATCTGACAACAGAATTCTCTAAGAGCAAAGATGCTTTTTTTTTTTTTTTTTTTGTCCCTCAGTTTCTACCAAAAAAGGTCAGTTTTTCATGCAAGCCACATAACCAGCTCGGTTGTTTTGATTATGCATTTCTGAGCTTTCACGATGCTGGCACCTGTGGGAAAAGTTCACTGAATCTGGAAAAGAGAATAGAGATCTATGTTGGTGGAAAGAGGGCTGGCTGGAAGCTATATTTTGTTTCTCCTTTTTCTCTGTTTTTTAAAAATAGAACAAAACCTCAGTGGAGACCTAAGACTTGAAAATATTACTGCAAGAATGCAGGAAGCAGAGACAAAAGGATACGTTCTATATTCTCACTCATTGAGCAAGAGGCACATCTTTTCTTTGGGATGAATTCCTGTGAAAAATAAAACTTTGGGATTGATGCAACCTGGATAAAAGGCAGGGGACTTCTCTTTTTGCTTTGCTCATTACTGCTGGCAACATTTTCATCAAGGGTTCAGAAGCTTGCAAGACAGGTGTGTCAGATCAAATCCTTCTTTCCAAAATTAACATGCTGACAAAAACAAAGTGGGAGATGAGATACTGATGTGATTGTGCCTCAGTAGAGGACAGCACTTCCCCCTTCTGCTGAGATTGTCTCTCAGTGGGAGCTACTGCTTCTTGTAAAGGTCTCCCACAAAGAGATGCTGGTCTTCTTCAAAATCTGCCAGTGTGCAGTTTGGATACCATGCCTAGGGTGCAGACACCTCAGCTTTGATGAAAGTGCAAGGGCACATTTACAGTGTTCACCATTCCATATGTATGAGAACTGTTGAATCACAGCCTGAACCACTGATTGATCACCTGAGGCAAGCACTGGGTCAGCTGCAGGAGCACAGGTGAAGGCAATTCACCTGTGTGACCAGAAGGGGTGGAGTCTGGCTCAGTGGGAAGTGACTTGAGTGTCTCATCTTTCATTACATGTCTTCAGCTGCTCTCTGCTCATCCTCTCTGTTATATTCAGTATCCTTTTTTGGCTTACCTATCCTTCCTGATCCAACATAAGTCTTCTTACCACTGCAGTACTTGATTTCCTCACAATTCTTGGAGCCTTTCTGACCTGCAATATATTTGGCAGTTGGCTAGATATAAGCCAACACGTGGCTTTTGTCTAGTCTAGCTTTGAGGGGGAGGCCAACAGTACAGTAACAAAGTACAGTGGCTCTTGTAAATGCAGCTTGTTTCTGTTTTATCTCAAGATGGAGAATTAAAGAATGTAAGCTTATCACAAAAGGAACGGAGGATAATTTTGGATGAGAGAGAGTTAAGGACGTAATTTAGTTCATTTGGGAAACCTGTCTAACTGTCCAAAGCACTGAGCACATTCGTTTTCAAGACTTTTGTGTTCTCTTATGCAAAAGAAATTCTAGTTCTGCCAAATGGTTAGAGGTGATGTAGGGAACCTCGTATTTGTTTCTTTTTGATGTTATTCTTCACCTTGAGAAGTTCCCAGGACCCTTGCTAGCATTTACAATATGATATCTGTCTTCGTATACCTTGGGAGAAAAATTGAACCCGCTCCTGTTTCACCTGCCTCTTAATTGCCTTTGGCAACATTAGATCTTTTCTTTGTCAAGCTGTAATACAGGCATATCTAAGACCATAGGATAAATGCTTAAAAAGTTAACATGAGCAGTTTCCTAAGAGGATCTGGAATGAACAAAAACAATTTGTTGAATGCTTCAGTTGTCCAAAATAAAATCCAAGTCACAGAGTCAGAAAATATTGAGTCAAAAGGTACTCACAAGAACTATCAACTCCAACTCCTGGCTCCACACAGAACTACCCAAAATTCAAACCCTATGTCTGAGAGCACTGTCCAAACACTTCCTGAACTCCAGCAAGTTTGTTTACATGACCACTTCCCTGGGGAGCCTGTTCTAGTACCTGGCCACCCTCTGGTGAAGAACCTTTTCCTAATATTCTTCCTGACTCTTCCCTGATGCAGTTTTATGCTGTTCCTTCAGGTCCTGTAGCTGTCACCACAGAGAATATATCAGCACTACCCCTCTGTTTCCCATGTGAGGAAGCTGTAGGCTATCAGGCAGCCTCCCGTTAGTTTCCTCTTCTTTGGGGGAACAAACCAAGGGACATCAAATTGCTTCTCATACATCTTGCCCTCTAGACCCTTTACCAACTTTGTAGACTGTCTCCTTGGACACTCTGGTTTTATGTCCTTCTTATATCGTGGGGCTCAAAACTACACACATAAACTTACATGCATTTCAGCTGGAGTGAAAATCGGAATTGGCTGGGAGTTTATCATTAGTGCAGTCATGTTCCTACAGCTCAGGGCTCCAGGAGTCTCAGAGTCTATCATCTGTGTTGATGACGGATACAAAGAAGGCACTGAACATCTCTGCGTTGTCTACCTGCAGGCTGGTTTTGGTGTCTCTGCACACCTCTAGACTAGTATCAACATACTGTTAAGCTCTAGCTTCTTAACCCAACCAAGAAACCAAGCATATTGATTTTATTGATTTTAACGATTTTATTTAAAACTATTTTTCATCTCACTTTTTTTTTTTTTGTAAGCACTGATGCAAATAAGAACACTTCCTGAACATATTAACACTGCAAAAGCGCAGCTAGAAGAATGAACTTAGAATCACAGAATCGCATAGGTTGGGGAACCTCTTAAAGTTCACCAAATCCAACCATCAACCTGATCTGCTAAGTCCCATCACAAACCATGTCCCTTCTGTCCCCACAAAGCATGGACACTTGGACTGTTGTCCAAATACTTCTTGAATTCTAGCATGAACCTTTTTCTAATGTCTAACTGTTGCCTGGAGTCTTATGTCCTTCATCCACAGGGGGAAGGGGCAAAGGCATGTAGATGGACATCTCCAATCAGCTGACCCAAGAAATTAAATAAATTGTTTTGGAACTAAGGAAAATTGAGCTGATTGTGTTGGTGTTTCTGGTGAGAGTTTGCTGCGCCTGTGATTCTATGGTACGAGAAGGTCCAAACACAATCCCTTCTCCAGAGTGCTTCCAGTGTTTTACTTAAATGCCTCATATAGATGGAGATTATAGTGACTACTGAACTGTCCCCTAGACTAACAGGAACAGAAATCCCTTCTCAGTTACTCCACAGTATCTTTGCTCCCATTTGTTCCTGCTCTTTTGAGAAGGCAATTGAACAGAACACACATTTAGAGGAATATTTGTCAATGCTTTGTGTTAGATTAATTGAATCATAGAATGGCTTGTGTCGGAAAAAACCTTCATAAATCATCCAATCTGCCCCTCCCTCACCCAAGCTGCCCTTGATCACTTGCACTTCTGGGGCATCCACGGTTTTCTGGGCAGTTTATTCCACTACCTTTTTCCTTCAGTTTAAACCCTTCCCTCTTCTCATGTCACTACAGGCTCTGGAGAAATTTATTTCTCCATCTTTCTTACAAGCACCCATTGTGTATCAAAAGGCTGTAATAATCTCCATAATTTTACCAGGCTCTGCAGTGAGACTGATGAGCATGTAATTACTGGGGTCTACTTTCTTGCCCTTCTTGAAAACTGGGACAATCTTTGCCAGCTTCCAGTTGACTGGCACCTCTCCATATTCCCAAGACCATTCAAAACAAATTGAAAGACTTCTTGCAATGACATCAGATAGCTCTTTGAATACCCAGGCATTAATCCCATTGGGCCCCATAGATTATATGCATCTAGCTGGAGCAGACCTAGATGGAAAAGTTCAGATGTACCCTGCAGCCTGAGGCCTGGATGGCTGTGCATTCCCTTGGTAGCTCTGTCTGTGTACTTGTTTCAGTTCCCACAGCTGGAGTGGACACAGGGGTGCAGGTGATTGACCTTTCTGCCTGCTGGATACCACAACCAGAGCTCCCTACACACAGGGTATGAGCACTATTTTAATTGACAGAAAATTAAATAAGCAAATGGAGATTATAAACGAAATTTGCAATGCAACCTATACATTTGAATACATTTTCCTATTTATTCTACTGTTCTCTGAATTTGTTTCCTTATTGGTTTAAGTTCTGAAATATTTTGTCTCATTATGCTCTCTCAGCTACGCATCCTTTCACTTCTGCCTTCCTCTTGTGTTTATAGATTTCCACAGGGCTTCTCCCAAGCACAGGAGATTTGTTTCTTTTGGATATTAAACAAGACTAGGAACTGGAATGTGACTGGGATCACACTAGAATATAGGGTCAAATGGTGTGTGAATTCTTCTTCAATTTCATAGGTAAAAAGAAGGCTGCACCCAAGCAAACAGACAAATGAATGGTCCTTGTTTTTCTTCCATAAGCCACTGTTTTATGAAGGGAAGGCTATACCAGCAGTACATTATTAACGCAATCTTTCTTTCTCTCCAGTGGAGGAAAAAAAAAAAGAGAGAGAAGGATGTAAAAATGAAAGAGTCAACCGAAACTAAATAAGTAGTAAAAATGATGCAGAAGAAAATGGAAATTTCCTGGGAAATGTCAACTCCTATCAACTGTATGATGCAAATCAGAAATGTACATATTTATGTAGCTTAGGTTTTTCTCCCATAGGAGCTGAAAGAATAGAGATCACCATCACGACTTCATCACATCCTAGTTCCCAGCTTTGGAACTATTACATCCCAGAATTAAAGCAGTTACTTACTAGACTAAATAAAATCTGGGAAACCTGATTTCCACAGCTGGATTATATCTTTTTAGGATACAGTAAGGCAGTCAAGATAAGCCAAAGTTTTTCAAAGACAAAGTCCACCTAAAATAACCTTTCGTCCTTGTTAGACCTAATCTTGCAAAGCTGAATTATATCTTTGTCACAACTGAAGTCACAGCCCAGAGCTGTTCTATACACAGGACAAAAATGTTATCTCCTTATCTCCACCTTAAACGAGCTTCAAGCAACCAGGAAAGCAGTTTCACTGTCTGTATTAATATTTGCAGCACAGTGCCTGCTGAAATTTCTGGTACAATATGTCAATATTTACCAGAGCTGTACCTAGGGTAAATATTCAAATAGGAACTCACCCCTGCTGCTGCAGAAGATAAAGGAATGGCAGATAAGAGCTTTTCCTCCTTGTAGTGTCACAAGTTGGTCACCTTTCATACAGCTGGGTAGTTTTGGTGAAGACTTACCACCCACATTCACAACTACTGCTGTGATACATCAGCTATTTTGCAGAGGAATAATGAGTGGGTTCTGGGCATCTAATTTAGTTATGACATTCATTTCATAGTAAAACATCACTTTTTTTTTCTTTTTCATTGGTTGGATGCTTTGTTCACTGGTATGTTCACAGGCTCCCATCTACTATTGCCGCTTTGATTACAATTTCAGTAATTCAGTCTGCAGTTGCTTAATCTTCCTAGCTAAATTATTAAGTAGAAGAGTGGGGGGAAAAATGTACAAGTGAGAACCTGAGGAAGAGTGCTCTAGGAATGAAGCAAGGTCTGAGCACACATATCATCAAGGACAGCAAGTACTGAAGCAATTCTCCATCTGAACTTAATCTCACATCTCCAAACACAAAAGACTTCTTTCCCGTTCTCCTCACTCTTGTCTCTTTGCTCCGTATTTATACTTTCCATCATCTTTCCTGAAGATGATCTTTTGGATGGCTGTGTGGAAAAATACAGACCTAAACAGGCATGTGGCTGGTGAGAAAGGGCTCATGTTAGCTTGGGAACACAAAATTGCCTCTAGCTTCTGCATGCACCTGGAAGAAACTTGTTTCTGAGAATCTGCTCTGCAGATGTAACTAAGCCTACTTGCTTTCTGTGGATGACCTTGTTTGTTCTTATACATGATGCTTTATTGACTCCTGCTGTTTTCTATCTATATAAATAGCCATGGTGCTAAGGGATGGTGCAGATATCTTGCCAGCCAGCTACCACTGGTAATGAGGACTCAGCATGTCCAGCCACTCCTGGTAGCATGAGTACATCTCTATTGAACTAATGAATATTAACTTGCCTCCGTGTACCTTCTTTGAGATCAGTAAACTTTACACAGAACTGCTGGCACTTTTACACTACTGCTCACTGACTTTTAATATGCTGAATGGAAATGTCAGGTTACAAGCACATTTCAAGGCAAGACCTCAGAAGAACAAGGGAAGTTATGTTTTCGGGAGCTAGGAAAGAGAGCAAGGTATCTTCAGTAGGAGTAAGGGAAAGAGTTTTACACAACAGCTAAAGAAGAAAAAGCTCCCCAGAAGAAAGTATGGGAAGGAGGAACAGCTCACAAATGGATCAGAGGTGTGAGAATAGCAAAACAAAGCTGACAGATTCATTGATATGCTTCCCATATTTATCCACATTTCTGCTTATTGATTTGTTACAAGGTCACCCACTTACAAAGAATTTCTGAGCACGGCAATTAAGTAATTAATTTATCTGCTTGAGAGTTGTTTAGCCCATAACAGGTCTTAATATTTTAAGACTATTTTCCCTATTTAGAAGAATGTATGGAATATGTGTGAGTATATAATAGGGAAAAAAACTTACCCCTTAAGGAATGGAGTGTGCTAATTAAAGAACATCTCATCTACTGATACAATATTAAAAAAGTAATTTATTACAAAATACTGCTTTCTGCTGTCTTGAAGAAAATCAGCGCACAAATTAATTGCAAAAGTAATGCAGGTACATGACAAAGCAAGCAAAAGTACGAGATAAAAGTCCATCATAGGTGGTGGTGGTCCAGAACCAACAGTCTGAGTTCTCTTGCACAGCCCTGTGAGATCATTGTGCTCACAAGATCTCTGCACTTATGATGAGATCTCTGTTTTCCCTGTAGAGTACCAGCACTGAGCACTCTCCAGCTGTTCATTTCCCTTCCCCCTCTATACACATTTCCATACTGCTGCTTTTCTGATAATCCCCTGTGGTCTAGGGACTTCCTCTGTAGCTAAAATAAGGTATAAAGCCATATTAGTCTCACCATAATGAGTGATGTGTCAGACCTCTACATTTATATGCTGCTACTGTCTTTTCCAGCTGATCAGAAACAGCAAAATGTTGATATATGTATTCTTTGGTAAGTAAATGGAGGACTCGCCTTAGCATGAGCACGTCATTGCTGATAGTGTTGAATATTGTTCCCACTGGAGCTGTGTAGCCACAAAGCATTCTTTTGTAAGGGGATGAATTTCACAAAAGTACAATGTCCTTTTCTTTAAAGGAAAATACAAACAGGAAAGAAAAAATCAAAAGGGTTCTCAAAAGCACTTGACAAAGATCTCTGCTTAAATGACTTCCACAATGTCAGTGCTCTGGAAAAAATCAAAATGCTTTTTGTCTATAAAGATTCCTGGTGGGGGAACTGAGTAAGAGTGTGGCAGATACTATTTTCAGAGACAACTGCAGATAGAAGAAGGCTTCATACACATTATGTCAGTGCAACTCTGCTGAAAAGGTACAGAGAGTCCTTCACTTCTACTGACTATCCTGGGGTCTGAATGCTAAAAGCAATTTGCACCAAGCTGTTCACCAGTTCTCGAGCTTTGGCTGAATTTGCTGCTTTACTGGAAGAAGACGGGATGAGATCAGAAATTGTACCAGTCCACGATTACAAACCTAAAATGGAAGAAATATGAGAATACAGTTTAACCTCTGCCCTGCATGAATATTTTTATTGCTAAATCTGGAAGTACAATTAACCTTGGTATTTCAACCAGCTGTAGGACAGCTGGAAACATGGAATCAAGCTTACCCTGCTGTAAGTTGCTTATATCCATGACCTTACCAAACGTGAAATTAGCCGCAAGGCCATACACAGAAAATTGAAGGAGGGTGTCAAGAAAATTGGTCTTTATAAACTTAAAAAGTTATTTCTAAGAGAAGTGTCCAACAATTTGCAGTTCTGTAAAATTCCAAATGGGAAAAGAGATTAGATGTGGAAGTCAGAAGGAATGCCAAAGATCTGCATATTTTGGCAGCAGGGTAAGGAACACAGGGAAGTTAACATGACCAAATTATTATACAAATTTCTAGACATTCCAGCACTGCAGAAGGAATTGCCTCATGAATGGAATCCAGGAAAGCGGAATACCAGGAGGTCCAGGGAAAACAGTAGGTGGTAGTTCCTGCAGCAGGAACAAAACTGGCCTATCAAACATTCCCCCCACACTCCTGTCATGTTTCACTGACGCAAGAAGTACGGTATGCTTCAGATAGTTTAAATGTAAAAATATCAGTTCCGTATCCACTCCTGTAAGGTCACCGAAGTGTATAAGGGAGAACTGCTTCCTGCTGCATTTCATCTTTCATATCTTGGCACAGATCCATGAATCTTTTATGCCTGGTGTAATTCAAACCAACCATGGATGGTGATGGTTTATAAGAGGAAAAGAGATGCTGCGATTTACAGTTGCTCTTAGCAAGGGGTTGCTTCTGTGCTTTCTACCTCTTCAGGTCCCCAGGTTAGAGTCAACAAACATCCTCTGACTGCAGGGGTTAAGGGTTAGGGTTAAGGTTAGGGCTAGGGGTTAAGTGAGGGTGAGGGTAGGGTTAGGTTCTCTTAACATTCAGGAGCTACCATGAGTGGCACAGTCATGAAAATACACAGGCCCCACAGAGGCACGAATCTGTTGCCATTGATTGCTTACAGCCAAACCAAGATGTGGTTTGTGCCATGCACATGAGGCTTTGTGCTTGCTTGTTTCACAGCAGTCAGGGGGAATCCACTATTTTTCAGGACTATTCCTCTGAGGCTCTGAGTGTAGAGCTGCTCCTAGTGTTTCTGAGTTGTGCAGCCCAGAGAGTGGGGAGATGTTTTTTGTGATGACATGCCTCAGCAGTAGGCTAAGCATATTTATTTCTAGAGGGGATTCCTCTAGACTTTTTCATAAAGTGAAGTGGGAACCAGTGTCAAATACCAAAAACGGGCTTCACAAGAAATACCCAGTTACCCGATAAGGCAAAATTCTGTGTGCACTCGTCTTTTCTGTTTGTGATGTCCGTATCTTTATTCTTGTGATCTTGAGAATATAGATGGCTTAGAAAAAAGGTTCCTGACAAAGCTCCTTGTGTGGGTGTAGGGGTGGGTGCCTTGAAATTGATATTTTCCCCATTCTGTAGGTGAAAAAGAGGTGCAAATAAATGGAGGCAAGTTTCTTCAGTTACTGACAACATGCGCCCTGAGGACCATGGTTTATCATAACCTCTTAAGGGAAGATACTCAGTAGGGAAATGTTAGTTTCACAGAATCATAGAGTGGCCTGGGTTGAAAAGGACCTCAAAGATCACCTAGTTTCAATCCCCCCTGCCATGGGCAGGGTCACCAACCACTAGAGCAGGCTGCCCAGAGCCACATCCAGCCTGGCCTTGAATGCCACCAGGGATGGGGCATCCACAACCTCTCTGGGCAACCTGTTCCTGTGCGTCACCGCCACCTGAGTGAAATGAGGTCTCTCCAGAGCCTTCTCTTCTCCAAACTAAACAAGTCCAGTTCCCTTAACCTTTCTTCATAGGAGAGGTGCTCCAGCTCTCTGATCTTTGTGGCCCTCATCTGAACCTATTCCAAGAGCTCTGCATCTTTCTTGTGCTGGGGGCCCCAGGCCTGGATGCAGTACTCCAGATGGGGCCTCACAAGAGCTGAGTAGAAGGGGATTATAACCTCCCTCTCCCTTGCAGCCCAGGATATAGCTGGCCTTCCAGGCTGCAAGAACACACTGCTGGCTCATGTCCAGATTCTCATCCACCAGAACCACCAAGTCCTTCTCCGCAGGTCTGCTCTCCAGGAGTTCTTCCCCCAGTCTGTATAAATACCTGCGATTGCCCCAGCCCAAGTGCAACACCTTTCATGTGGCCTTGTCGAACCTCATTAGGTTTTCATGGACCCACTTCTCCAGCCTGTCCAGGTCCCCCTGGATGGCTTCCCTTCCCTCCAGTGTATTGACTGCACCAGTCAGCTTGGTGTTGGCTGCAAATTTGCTGAGGGTGCACTTGATTCCATCACCTATGTCACTGATAAAGATGTTGATGAGCACCGGTCCCAAGACCGACCATTCATGACTGGCTTCCACCCAGACACAGAACCATTGATCACACCCCTTTGGCTGCAACCAGCCAGCCAGTTCCTAGTCCATCAAACAGTACATTTTTCAAATCCACATCTCTCTAATTGAGAGAGGAGGATGTAGTGAGGCACCATGCTAAACGCTTTGCAGAAGTCCAGGTAGATGACATCTGTCCACCAATGATGTCACTCCATCATAGAAGGCCACAAGATTGGTCAGGCAACATCTGCCCTTGGTGAAGCCACACTGGCTGTCTTGGACTGCCTCTTCATCTCGTAAGTGCCTTAACCTGGTAACCAGGAGGATCTGCTCCTTGATCTTTCCAGATGCAGTTTCTATGACTTGAAACTATAGATTTTACTTTAGAAGTAGGAACCTTGTATCACATACAGTACATTACAGCTTTTTCTACTGCTTGCACTTTGCACTATTAAAGTGAACCACTAGTGGTCATGATTAACACCATCTGCACATGTAAAAATGTAATTCTGTAGCATGCACAAATGCCTGACAGAGCTCTCTGCACCCCTGAATTCAGCAAGAAGCTTTTATCTTTATATTTCAATTCCACAGGCTGGACCTTTCATGAACAGCAAACAAAACATATTCATCACTCATCATCACTTTTCCAATTCAAGTTTATCTTTGGAAAAAAAAGAATGCTGCTGAGAGCCTCAGTTTTTCCTTTACGTCCATATCCATGTCAATGGATATGAACTGGCAGAGATGGATATGGAGTCCTTCTTTTTGCCTCCTTCATGAGGTGCTATGCTCCTGATACAGATAAAATTCCTTAAAATCCTATTAACAAAGCTAATGTCTATGCTCTTGGGAAGATACAGTCATTAAAATCAGGGTCATTACAACCAGGCTCATTACAACATCAATAAACTGGAAAGAATTAAATTACTCTTGATCAAGAGTACATATTCTCAATTGATTGCCTGTTGAATGATATAACCTAAGCAACAGATTCAGGGATCTCAGCATCTGCCATATCAGCAAGATGAGGCAGATACACTCTGGTGGCCTGAAAGCAATGTACATCTCTTTAAATTACAAAGAACAGTGTAGAAATGATTGCAAATTCTCTTCCTTCAGAGGGAAAATGTTATCTTTGAGTCTTTCAGAAGTGATCTAGACCAACTATGTGCACTTTGCTACTGCTGTTTTTGCTAGTTAAAAAACTTTTATGTTCCTGCCTCCACCTTGTGCTGTTTCTATTTTTTTTTACATTAGATAGAATGTCTCGTCTAAATGAGGCATCTTATTCCTGAACCAAGGGAATCAAACCTGTGGAAGATAAATCTTTTACTTCTAGGAGTACACTTACTTTTAGATATCATACATTGAATTCTTGGTGACAGATTCTGCTGTTGTTGTTCTGCTGAGTCATACTCTTATGCATAATCCCACTGAAAGGAGTGAGTCCTCCTGTAGGGTAAGACGCTCTACTACAGAAATGATTGACTCTGGTCCTAGTATGCTTCCTGCAAAAACTGTGCTGTTTTCAATTAGTTTCTCAAATGAAAGGAGAAAATTGGAGAAAACACTTGGAAATAAACCCAGTTTTCAGCATATCTGAAAAGCTCTGGGTAGAGGCACTCACAGGCTTATGTCCTAAGAAAGGTTTAGATACAGAGCACATTTCCAGCAGTTTACATTATCAAAATACAAACTTGTCTATTCTAATCACCACTGCAGGTGATAGTTATTATTTATTGGTTAACCTATGACACAGCACAGCATAGAAGAGGCCAATGATTTGCAAGCAGCTTCAGTTCCTTCCTCTGCCTTTGACAATTTTTACCTGCTCTTTCTGCGCCTCAACTTGCAACCTATCAATGGGAATAACGCAATTTAGCTGCTGACATCAAATGCTAACATGAAGGTGATGCATGATGAAGGAATGCTATTTACTATTCCATTCATTTTCACAGCACTGCCATCTATTTCCACAGTGTCGCGTGCATGAGTACTTTGCAGATAGTCACTCAGCTGCATCACAGAGGCATGATTCCTATGGCAACTCCTCTTACGCTCTTCCTATTACACATGCATCAAGAGAATCCTTCTTACTTGTACACACTCACCAGTGACTGTACCCTTTTGGTCTTAACTCTGAATGTAGTCCCTCATATTCCTTCCTCCATTCTTCTTTTCATACAATCTTTGCAGTAACTTATCATGAGCTGGACATAAACATCTGAGAAGGAGTGACCTGGGGCCAAAGAAATTCAAATATGTCAGGCCAACGGCATCCTGGCCTGCAGCAGAAATGGTGTGGCCAGCAGGAGCAGGGAGGTAATCATCCCACTGTTCTCAGCACTGGTGAGGCCACACCTCGAGTATTGCATTCAGTTTTGGGCCCCTCACTACAAGAAAGACATTGAGGCCCTGGAACGTGCGCAGAGAAGGGCAATGAAACCGGTGAGGGGTCTGAAGCACAAGTCCTAGGAGGAGACGCTGAGGGAGCTGGAATTGTTTAGTCTGTAGAATAGGAGGCTCAGGGGAGACCTCACTGCACGGTACCACTTCCTAAAGGGAGGTTGTGATGAGGAGGGGTTTGGCCTCTTCTCCCAGGCAACAAACAGGACCCAAGGAAATGTCCACAAGTTGTAATGGAGTAGGTTTAGACTGGACATAAGGAAAAACTTTCTCTCTCAGAAAGTGGCCAGGCACTGGAATGTCCTGCCCAGGGAGGTGGTGGAGTCACCGTCCCTGGCAGTGTTCAAGAGGCGTCTGGATGAGGAGCTACGAGAAATGGTTTAGTATCTTGTGGTAATAATGGTAATGGGTGGATGGTTGGACAAGATGATCCAGTAGGTCCTTTCCAACCTTGTGAATCTATGATGATTCTCCTGAACTCCTAAAGGATTACATTCTTAATTCATGAATAATATTATCCAAAGGACTATGGCATAGGTGGACACATGGGCTCAAGTAGTGCATCAAGATGGGTATTGGTAACAGAAAGGCTTAATTTTTTCTATTTTGATTTCAATTAAAAATGCTTTCATGATCTCAGTAAATTACTTTCTAAAACAACACGTGGGTGCTATAGACCCTACCTCTCTCAGTTACTTGGAATTACGATTTCCCTTAGCAGAAATTCTATTGAAATCAATGGCATTGTTAACATCATGGTATGGTGTGGACCATAAAGATGAATGAGTGGGAACTTCAAATCTCAATATATTTAGAATGAACTTTTCCTACAGGACTGGTCTGTCCATTTGGAGCCTTAAGTTACACATCTAATCTTTAAAACCACTATTCTTTGTATTTAACAGTTAATCTCAGATTATAAAATGAAACATTAATCTCTCCAACAGCCTAATACACTCTATACCTATACTACAACAGAGAACAGAGCCGTAAGCCAAATTGCTATACAAGCAGATGGATCTGTGTGATGGGACTGGGAATAGAAGTAATATTAGCATAGATTGGCAATAGATGTAAATCTATATCTGCTCCACAAGTAGGGATGGATTGTTCTTTCTACAACATGACATACCGTTTTTAATGCATACTATTTCTCTACAGATGCACAAGTTGTTTCCTGCATTGAGGACAAATAAACAGAACAACTTTATATCCTTGTGTAGTGAAAAGCTAAAGAATAATCATTTTCAGAACCACTTTTTGTAGACTGTGAGCCCTTTCAAGAACCAAACAGAAAAAGACAAATGCTTACGTACTGAAGATTGCTTCAAAAGTAATGCCTCCTATTTATGTCTGTGGAAACTTCAACAGATTCAAAGAGCACAATAACACTGTTCTCAGCTATAAAGCACTCTTTTTCAACATACTCACCACCACTAGCCATATATTTTCACCAGTGATGATGTTGCAAGCTGTTCTAATCCCTCCGAATTATGATTTGGAGCAGAGTCAAGGTGTTGACTGAGCAAGAGTATGCCTTTATTTATGAAAAGATGGGAGAGCTTTACCTCTCTTTCTGCTTTGTGTCTGCAATTTACAAGTTGATCCTTATAACTTTACAAATTCAAAGCTGTTATACCTTGAAATTGATTGGAATGCCATCAGACCCATTACTTGTGTGACTTTCTAGCTGCATAAATAAAATGTCATATGACTGAACATACAAGAAGTACGGAGGAACACAATTAAAATCCCATCTGCAATTCCCCACCATCTTATTAGAGCAACTGATAAGTAAAATCACGATTTTAAATAAACCAGCCAGCAAAGAGCAGAAGTACAGAGATATACATAAAATCTAGTACATTGATTTTCAGTATAGATCTCACTCAATTCAGTCGGGACAATGAATTACAATAGATTAGCCCTTGTCCCATGAAAACTATCACATTATAATTTTTCCTTGTCAAATTTAGTTTATTTGCAAATCATTTACTCATACAGATGCAAATTTCTTAACATTTGTCTTTGACTGTATCCCATCAGAAAGCTACGCTCCTCTGCCACCTAGTGTTTTAAAGTAGATTGGGTACATACTTCCTCCTCTTGCTAATACAACGTCTTCTACAGAACTTAACTTCTATTAAAATTTCAGTGATAAAGGGGAAATTAAAGAGAAACTTGGTTTATCAAACAGTTCTTCACTGCCAGAGATCACCGTTATACATGTAGACCTTAGTACAATGCGAAACTGTTGAACAACTTACATCCTTGTATTTTTGGACAGTACGTGATCTTCCTCATTCCTTCCAACATCTGAAATAGCATCCTTTTTACATCCAGTGCTTAGAGGGAAACAACAACAACAACACATACGTACACGTAACCCAGTTTTACAGCTGCTAAGAAAGCCTTATTGCTTATTTATTATTCTCTCAGACTTCCCCTCTGCTGCCATACGTCACATGGTAGAGAAATGGAATGGAAAGTTGGTGGGAACATTCACCCTCAGCTGCTGTACCACCACCTCTCACATCATGAGCTAGCGTAATAAAATAGGAAGCCTTACTTTTGGTGTAGCACTCATTAAAAGATATTCAAAAGACTGCTGGAAATGGCATGAGCTGCACAGGTTTCCTACTGATTCCAAATCATTGAACAGAATGATTTCAGATCATATCGAAGATGAATACCTCCTGAACATATTAATACTGCAAAGGTACAGGTAGAAGAGTGAACTTAGAATCATAGAATCATGTAGCTTGGGGAAGTCCTTCTAGATCACCAAGTCCAACCATCAACCTGATCTGCTGAGTCTCATTACAAACCATGTCCCTTAGTGTCACATCCACACATCTCTTGAACACCTCCAGCGATGAGCACTCCACCACTGCCCTGGGCAGCCCATCCCAATGCTCGACCATCATACCCATGAAGAAATTCTTCCAAATGTTCAATTAAAGCTCCTCTTGCACTGTCTGAGACTGCAGCCTCACATCTTATCACTTGTAACCTCAAAAAAGAGACCAGCAGCCCCCTTGCAGCAACCTCCTTTTAGGTACACTGAGAGAGTGAGGATTCTCTTGGGCTCCTCTTCCCAACCCCATTTCCTCCATTTCCCCCCCATAACTCTTGTTTCCCAGTTCATTTATCAGCTTCACTGCTCTTTTTTGTGCATGCTCAAGCAACTCAAGATCCTTCTTGTAACAAGGAGCCCAAAACCGGGCATAATGCTTGAGGTGCAGTCTCACCAGTGCTACGTACAAAGTGACAATGGCTCCCATGGTCATGCTGGCCACACTATTTCTGATGCAGGCCAAGATGCCCTGCCCATAGAATATCCTGATTTAAAGGGACCCATAAGGATCACTAAGTCCAACACCTGGCTCCGCACAGAACCAACCAAAATTCAAATCACATTCAAATTCCATTCACGCTTCCCTTCCCCACCATGGACAGGAGCACGTTTCTCCAGATGAGGGTGCTCCAAAGTCCCACCCGCGGTGCCTTGAGCAGTTCCACTGACGGGGCATCCACAGCTTTCCTGGGCAACCTCTTCCACTGCCTCACCACCCTCCTCACAGCGAAGGATTTCTTCCTTACATCCAACCCACGTAAATATAGCCTCTTCCTTTTTAAACCATGGGTCTTCAAGTTTTTGGTTTGCCTGGGCCACACTGAGTGGAGCTGAGTGTGCACCAAAAGTAATGCCTCCTATTCATTTCTTTGGAAGTTTCAACAGATGCATAGAGCATCGTAACATTATTTGATATAGCAAATTCTCAGCTACAAAACACTATTTTTCAGCATCGTTATCAACGCTGTCTATGCACATTTGCCAGTGATGGACAAGAGTCTGCACGACACGTTCACAAAGAACTGCACCAGCAGAGGCGAACTTCCGTCTGTGTTGCCACTGCTGAAACACATCGTGTTCACATCCTCTGTTTGGTCTCCATTTGTTCAGCAAGCATCCATCCAGAAACAAAGAACAGATAGGACCAAGACAAATCCTCTCTGGACAAATGTAAAAGGACACATTGTTTGCTTGGATGCTGTCAACTGATTTGCCTCAATAAACGCACTTATCTTACTCATTACTTCCACGGACTACGGAGGACATTTAACATCACCGCTAACATCTGTTCTTACTTTCCTGCCAGTTATGTAGCAGGATACAGAAAACAGAGAGAGAAAAGCAGACCTGAAGCATCATAGCACATCCTAGTTGTATAGGAACCGCTGAATCACGGCCTGAACCACTGATGGAGCTCCTGAAGGAAAGATCTGGTCAGCTCTGGGAGCACAGGCAAAGGTGATTCGCCTGTGCAATGGGACTCACACCTCATTTAAGGGTTGACTGCCACCGAGCCAGGAAGGTATGCTGTTCTTTGCAGTTTTCTAAGCACAAACTAACCATCCAGACTACAGAATGGGAATGGCCGCGAATAATCAGCTTTGATACTTCAACAACTTACAGATTTCCGATCACTTCATTACTCCACTGAAGTAATCACAGCAGACTCATGCTCACTAACAAGCGAGAGATAACCTACCGTTTAGTGATGAAAAAGAGCAAACATCACTTGACAGCTGCTGTCTCACCCAAAAATAGGAATCTTTGAAGATTTCCAACAGCAGTACTGTGGAGCTATCTATGCAGATCCTATTAATGGAAATTACCACATAACCACATCCAACAGCCAAAACTGGAAAGCAGATTTATTTAGGAATCTTTTTATATGACATATTTTTGTCATTTATATGACATATATTTTGTCATTTATATGACATATATTTTATATGTCATTGTTTTTCCTTTGTTAATAGTAACTAAAAAAAAAAAAAGTAATTTACAAAAACAGCATACATTAACATACAAAGTAATTACTTTACTATATGTAGATGTCCAACTAGACTGATCCCAGCTTCTCTTTAATTGCTGACAGCTATGACAGGTACATCACCGAGAAGCACTGCCCACTGCATGCTACAGAAGCAATACACAACATGAAACGTGATCTGAGCTTCCCAAAAGTTCACGTGTCTTCAGAATCAGCACTGATTGTTTTCCTGGTTTTGTTCATTCTTGAAAAACATGCTCTGTCTTGCCATTAGTTTTGAAAAAACCAAGAAGGACGCTTCCTGGCTCTCTCAATGATCCGTTTGCCTTCATCTTTTTCTGTGGGCTTTTCTCCATCATAAAGGACTGCAGTCTCTACAGTAGGAGCATTAAATGGCCCTCCTTCCTTTTTACCAATTTCCTTCCGTATCTGTTGAGTCTCTGCTTTGACTTTAGCATAACAGTGACCACAAAGGACGTGCTTCAGTTTCAAGTTTCCACACTGGGGGCAAACATCTATGTTCCTCTGGAAAAAAAAAAAAAAAAAAAAAAAAGACAGTGGAAAATGGGAAATTCTGTAATTTGAGCCATGAATCAATCAATAAAAAACAGGGAGCAGCTGCAAACTACTAAGAAACACTAAATGAAATACCAGGGAAATTCACTTGACTTTTCAGAACTTGTTCTTCTACTAACGCCTGTCTTTGGTAATGTATTTCTCTATCAATTGCTGATTACTACAATAAGCCCCCAGGAAGAAGAGATCTTTCCCATTCATACTAGGTGCGCAGCTAGAATCCACATTCTGTTGACTTCCACGCAAGCTGTCACCTTTTAGCCACAGTCTGCCCACACACACACGATTACAACGCGCCTGGAAGACTGCGATGCCTTTTAAACTTGTTCACAAACAAACTGCAGGACGCTTTTTCAAGGCAGTTTGTAACCATTCTCCAGGGCGAGCTCAGGTATCGCCATCACCTTGACCGGTATGAGCCTGCTGGGATCCCTCCGCCTGCAGCGGTTCACCTCGATGCTGCGCCTTTTCTTCGGCGCCGCCATCCACACGACGCTGCCGAGGGGGCCCGGCCCGTCTCCGCTGCCCGCGCTGCCCGCTGCCGGCTCCGGCAGACAAGCGGGGGCCCGGAGGGCCGCCACCAGCCCTGCAAGGGAACAGAACTCGTTACCGCCGTCCTCCCTCGACCGCCTGAGGGCCAACGTGGGCCGCCCGTCTCGGCCTACCCCACAGCGGGCTCTGTAGCCCGCAGACGGCCGGCAGGACGCCGCGCTCCAGCCGCTGCCAGCAGCGCTGAAGGAGAACGCGGATCGGCGGCGCCAAGCGCAACACCGCGGCCGCCATGCCCACACGGAGAGCGGCCGCCATGCCCACACGGAGAGCGGCCGCCGTGCCCACACGGAGAGCGGCCGCCGTGCCCACACGGAGAGCGGCCGCCGTGCCCACACGGAGAGCGGCCGCCGTGCCCACACGGAGAGCGGCCGCCCGCAGCCTCCTGTGGACGGGCGCGCAGCACCTCGGCTCCCAGCACCCCTTGCGGCTACCGGCACGCTCCGGCGGCAGCGGGAGGGACAGCCTCCAACTCCCGCCGTACCTCAGGGCGGATCTCCTGGCCAATCGCGTCCCTGGCGGGCTCGGCGCTCTCCCCTTGTGGCCCAATCAACGCGTCCTCGCGCGGGAGGAGGGCGGGGCGATCGGGCAGATCGCGCCTGCGCAGAGACAGCTGGCGAGGAGAGCTCCGCGGCTGCTTCCAAAATGGCGGAGCGCGGTTACAGCTTCTCTCTCACCACCTTCAGGTGCCTGGCGGGAGGGAGCGGGCCGCGGCTCCGGGCCCTCAGCGGGCAGGCTTACGGCCGACGAGGGGAACGGTGCGCTGTCTGCTAGGAGCGGCCGTCCGGCGCGGGGGAGGCCCGAGGAGGGGACTTTGCAGAGTCATCGCGCCCCGGGAGCCGGGCCCGAGCGCGCTGCCGCTGCCGGGGACGGGCGTGAGGGAGGGCCGGGGGCTGCCTTCAAACGGCCCGAAGGAGCACGCGGTGCTCCCCGCCTCTTCCAGCAGGGTCGGGCCGTGCCCCCCGTGCCAGTGTCTGGGGGCTCACGGCCTGCCCGAGGGGCTCACGGGGACGCTGAGGGTTCGCTGCAGGGCGGGCTTTTGCTGGTGTGTGGGTGACAAGAAGCCGTCCGGCGAGCTCCCGGTAAAACTGGCACGGCTTTATTTCGCTTTGTGCCGTGCTTTGCAGGCAGGCGGTGCTCTCCGGTCGTTTTCTGTCGCGCGCAGCCTGGATGCAGCATGGTTGCGTGCACCCAATGCGCTGTTGGGAGTTAAAGTGTTAATCCTAATACGCCGGCTTCAGGTGAAATCAGGGAAAAGGAAAATATTTTTCGGGTTTTACTTATTTACTTATTAACGAAGGCGCTAAACTCTCAAGGATTATATTCTGAAGCTTCGAAAAGAGAAACTGAAAGTAAGAGTCTGCTGGCTTCGGTAGGTTGGCTACTTAATCTCAGGGTAGTGCTGTGTAACAGAAATCGCAAAGCACTTCTCTGAAGTGATGCTGCAGTTAAGCAAATGAGGCAGTACGAGAGGAATCTTCTTAATGGTAGAATTCAGCTGAATATGCCCACTTTGCTCACCGGAGTGAGTTCTTCATTAGCTCTTTCCTAATGGAATTACAGTTTTTGTGTACTTTGCAAAGCGCTAATACTATGAAACTTTTTGGGTTTGTATTCATGTAAGAGAGGTAACAACTACTTATTTTCTTACTTTCCCATGTTCACTTGTCCTGCGTTCTGAGAATCACTTATTTTAGTTTGTGCTAGCTTTTACATTATTTCGCTGTTGTTCTGGGTATTTTGATTCTCGTGCATGAAACTACGGATTTGCTTGTTTTCGTTGATGATCATTAAAGCAAGATGCAGGAATACTTGGAGGTGAAATGGGATATTTGCATCTTGTGTTGTTGGACTTATCAGTGAAAAAGAATAGCAGTGGTTTACTTCTGTCTTTCAACAGTGAGCTTCACTGTTTAAAAAACTTTTGCAAAACACATATATACACCACTTCTGTAGAAATCCATGACGTGCTCTAAAGATTCCCTCGCTGAATAGGGAACTTGGTTTAAATGATTCAGAGCTGGAGAGCTGCACTGCAATCAGATCTAATCCTATCCAAGAAGCATTAGTTTTCAGTGATGTCACAGACAGGTATCACAGCAGCACCACACAGCAATAAGTTCTGGGCTATATCACTCTGGTTCTTTTAAAATCTTCAGATTCTTTTTTAATTGTGATTAGAGGATGTAGATTAAAGAGATTAAAAAGGAAGTTAAGATCAGATTGATGCGTATTTGAGCATATCGGAATTGTGTCAGGCTTACTTCTGCCTTTTCCTTTTCAGTCCTTCTGGGAAACTTGTTCAGATTGAGTATGCTTTGGCTGCAGTGGCTGCAGGAGCTCCATCGGTTGGGATTAAAGGTTTGTTCAGATCATAACTGCACAAGTGAAAGACTTGAGTATCATAAAGAAGGAGGGGAACATAGAGGTCCTTCTGAGAAGAAGAAAGTTGCGAGGGTGATTTTGGAGACACAAGTAGGAAGAAAACACCTTTTGGTTGGAGTGTTATTGTTACTTAAGAAAATAAGTCTAGATATCTTTCCATGTATATAAATACTTATTTCAACTGCTCAGTTATTAATATATACTTGAGAAGATGTAAAATGGGATTATAAGAGCTGTGTGGTTATTTAAAATGGGGAACAATATGCTGGGTGGATTCATCAAGGATCTCTTTAACATGATTGTAAACTTGAAGAGATTTTTAAAAACGGAGGAGCAAAATTATTTGTTCCTTCAAATTTGTTCTGTACGTCTACTGCTTTCTATAAGTGTAGCTTAATATACAATAAATCTTTTTCTTTTCTAGCTGCAAATGGAGTGGTGTTAGCAACGGAAAAGAAGCAGAAATCCATTCTTTATGATGAAAGGAGCGTCCATAAAGTAGAACCAATTACCAAACATATAGGTTTAGTGTACAGTGGTATGGGTCCAGACTACAGGTATTAAAAAACAATTGTTTGTTCATCATTTAGATACATTTTTCTGTATGTTTAGTGTAATAGTCTGTTACACAGTGCATGAGATCTTCTTTCTCTGTAACATTGTCATAATATTAATTACCTTGGTAAATAATACTCTATCTTAAAAATGAGTGTGAGATGAAGAGCAATGAATTCAATCTCAGCTTCTGTTTTTCAGAGTACTTCAGGGAGTACTGAGTTGATAACTCTCTATTATCTTATGTTTCCATACGCCGGTTTGATGTCAGAAGTGTAATTCCTTTGCGTAGTGATTATTAACAGTTTTCAGCTAAAATTGTAGCAAAGAGTTGCATTTCTAATATGATAATGTCGTCTCTGTTTTTAGAGTACTTGTCCACAGAGCACGGAAGCTGGCCCAGCAATATTTCTTGGTTTATCATGAGCCCATTCCAACAGCTCAGCTAGTACAAAGAATTGCTTCTGTGATGCAGGAGTATACGCAGTCTGGGTATGTGGTTTTCTGAAGTCTGAAGGCAGTTAGAAAGGTCGAGTATGACAGCTACCTGGTGATTAATATTTAATGTCAGAAATGCAGATTTTTTTTCACTGTAAAATGCTCACAGAAGGTGGGCGAGTGGGAGGACTGCTAGCTGGCAGTGGGTGAGATAGTTATCATATCTTGATTAGGTTGACTAGTCATTCATGATAACAGCTCTGTGCTGGTGGGAGGCCTTTGGGGAAGTTTACTGCATCCAAAGTAATTCAGCTTTGGTGTTTAGTTGAATAAATTCATGAATTCTGCATGCCAACGCTGAACCTTTGTTTGATTGTTTATTTTGTGTGGTTTTGTTGCTTTTTTTTGTATGTAGAGGTGTTCGTCCATTTGGTGTCTCACTGCTAATATGTGGCTGGAATGAGGGGCGGCCCTATTTATTTCAGTCAGATCCATCTGTAAGTATCTTACATTTGTAAGTTCTACTGTTACTTTAAAATACCTAAAACTTCGTATGTGCTCGTGAAATACTTTCTGTTATTTGAGGAATCTGGAGCTAGAAGAAAAGATTCCTTAGCCAGAATTCAGAAGTCGGAATGATCTGTGCTGTGAGCATGCCTGGAGTTTTAGCTGCTGTGCCAGAGGAGATGTGGGAAGTGGGTGGCACCTGCTTGCTTATTCTGTGCCTCCATATTTATGGGCAGCATGAGGAATGGCAGCAGTTTTTGAAGGACATCACCACCCTTTTTCATCTCTTCCCACCTGCTTGGTAGTGAGAGCAGCAGTCATTCTGGCATTCTGCAGCAGGTACCAAGAAAAAATATTTAACCACTTATGCAGCTCAAATAGTTATTCCCCAAGCTGTAGGAAAATTAGGCCAAAATCTTGCTCCAGTGTGAAATGCAATGCAAGTGCTTTCATATTTAATGGCAGTGGTTAATTTACATGAGTTTATTTGCTGTGTTAGAGCAGTGCTTCTACTAAAATTTACCTGTTGATGCCTGTGTGAGTTATAAGACTTCTCATGAATGTAAAAATTGGTTACTCTCGTGGTCTTCAATAAGCTTCACAAACGTGAGTTGCTACATGATGGTTGAATGTAAAAAGCAAAATGCAGTTGCCTGGTGTAAGGCATCTCGATAGAAGTACAGCATTGGTGTGATGGTCTTTATGCCGTAGGACCAAAAGCTAAATACCTTAGTAATAGCTAAGATAAATCAGATGGCTGATTTACAGCAAGTCTTTCAAAATGTGTAGATAAACCTGTATTTATTTGTGTATATATAAACACACACATATAAACGTACATATATATTTATATGTATTCATAATATTTACACATGAGTTGAGGTTTGTGTAAGAACTGATTGTTCATTCTCAAACGCAAGCATAGAGATTCTGTTCAAGGAGTCAGTCCAAATTAAAACTATACCAATGACGTACTAAATTTGTTTGTCAGAGTAGTGGGAGGCCCAATTTATCAGCGAGGCCCAATAAAGATGTTTTGCAAATTTTCACAGCAAAATGTTTTCATATCAAATTAGTCTGAATGTGACCCAAAATAATCTCACGTGTTGTCATAACATTTAGTGTTTTCGTAACGGCTTCTGTGCAAATAACTGAATATGTAATGTTTGACTGAAACAATAGGTTGATTCTGGAGATATTCAGGAGCCGCCTGGACACCTGGCTGTGCAACCTGGTCTAGGGAGCCTGCTTTGGTTTTTGGGGGGGGTAGGATTACATCATTAGAGTTCTAGAGGTCCATTCCAACCCCTGCAGTTATGTGATTCTGCGTTGCTTTTACAGGGAGCTTATTTTGCCTGGAAAGCAACAGCGATGGGAAAAAACTACGTTAATGGGAAAACATTCCTTGAGAAAAGGTAGTGTATTTCAAATATGTCCAGAAGAGTACTCTTTTTTTTCCAGGTTTCAGATAAAAAAAAGTCAGAAAAAGAAAATTATACTTTTGAGTTATCAGTACAAAGATATAAAATACTTACAATGTGATGTTTCTAATTACCGTATTGAATGTGTACATTATGTTTGCTTTACTAAACACTGATTTTTGTATATACGATAAATTAATCCAGTGCAGTAAGCAGTATGTTTAATATATTTGCAAAAATATTTTTCTACACAGTATCAGCAGTGGTAGTGAAATTTTAATTACAGTAATGATTTTGAATATTAATATAGCAGTTCTTGCGAATGTTCGTATTAAAAATATGGAGATTTTCATAGTGTTTGGGTTTCTAGAGGTTCTAGACTTAGTAGGATTCAGAAACATTGTACTGTGCTGAAATACGTGATCTTTTTGCAGATACAATGAAGATTTGGAGCTTGAAGATGCCATTCATACAGCTATCTTAACATTAAAGGTTAGCAGAACATCTAAAGAATATGTTATCTTACTGTTGCAACTATCACTGAAATGATTCACGGAACTGTGTTTTCTTTAATAGGAGAGCTTTGAAGGGCAAATGACAGAAGACAACATCGAAGTTGGCATCTGTAATGAAGCTGGTTTCAGGAGGCTAACTCCAACTGAGGTTAAGGACTACTTGGCTGCAATAGCCTAGTCTAAACCAAGCAAGACTGTGTGAATTCACACTAAGGTCTTTTTAATTTTGGGCTCCTTAAATGTTTTTCTTTGCTGTTTTTGCATACTTATTTCTACATGGTTTGTCTGACAGATTTTTTAAATATTATGGATGGAAATGCAACAGTCCTAATATTGTAATAAATCAAATCTTAATAATACAGTTAATTCTTTCCCTTGATACGTGGAAAGTTTGTACACAAAATACTGTACAAAATATAAAGTTATAATGAACACACAAAAAGGCAAAAGAATAAAATTTGAAGGCCACTGTTTTGGGGGAAAGTGTCTGCGTGTCTTTTTATTCATAGGTCGTTTGTTGATCCGATGTCTTCATTGTTGAGGTACAATTTTTCCACGTGAGCCGTGGTGAACAGATGTTAGACCTTCTTTAAAAGAACTTCTGAATGTACAAGACAGTTTTTTCACTTTGGCATTTTGTGTAATTGTGAAGTAACTCATAAAAACGCGTTGCTGTGGTGTAAAACATGTACTTCCATAGAGATGCATAACGGTCTTCCATTTGGGGCACGAACTGTGTCCTAATTGAACAGCTCTGCTTCTGAGTGTCTAGAATTGTTTTAGTCTTTGTGTCTTATGAGTTTGTTTTCTGTAGTCAGTGGCTTTTATGATCCTAGAAATTGAAATTCCTCAGTCCTGAAATGCTGTTAGGAATAATGGAAACAATCACTACAGCCAGAACATAAATGCATTTACCAGTACCATTAGCAATCAGTAGGAATAGGATGTAGAGAGCAAAATGAGAATATGTACTGTAATTACTTCATTCTTTGATTTGTGATGAAGTACTTTTCAACAGGCAAGATAACTGTAACAGAACAGTAATGAAAGAGCACTTAACTTATGTATTGCTACACTTAAAGGTGCACAACTAGATACTTGAACATAATTGCCTGTGGGTGTATGTACCATTAGTTTGTTGTGGATATTTTTTGGTTTTTGTTTTTTTTTAATGCGTTTAGTGTCTGTAAAGTTACGTAGAAACTGCACAAAAGAAAGAGGCAAAATGTACTTCTTGTAAAGCAGAAATCTCATCTGGAGCCACTGAAAAGTTAGTGATAATGAGACGGAAACTAGGATAGTTTATCAGTCGGCTTGGACGTTAATAAAGCTATACGGGAGCAGCCAGACAGGTTAGGTGTTAGCCAGCCATAACCAAATAAGAAAATAATAAGTCCAAAGAAAGCGACATATAAGCTAATTGATCTTTTCTATGTCTGTCTTCTAGTGTTTCATGTTATCATTAGGCAAATAAGAATCTCTTAAGCGTACCACAAAGTGAAGTTTTATTTCGTAATGTCAGAAATAAAAATTATGTTCAAATGGTTCTTTTAAGACTGCTCCAGATCACTTTTTGAGTGTTTTTTTTTTTTACTCTAAAAACCAATTCATATTCTTCTTAGAGAGAACTAAGCATCTAGGAACTGAAAACAGAAGCTCTATGTTACTAGTTTTTAATACGTATCCAGAATTATCATTCAGAAGAGTGCGATTCTACCTGAATATTTGCATTCAGTCTAATTGCCATGTTATATAAATATTTAAATAGAGTTTTGTGTGCCAAAAAACTAAAAAAGCAGGTAGGTTCTTAAGAGAAAGATTAGCATGAACAACAGGTTAGTCGCATCCTCTACTAGAAAGATTAGTGAAGAATGCCCTATGAAATGTAGCTGAAACCAAAGTATTTAACTCCCAAGTTGGTAATAGTAGGGCAAATGAAAAATCTTTTAAGGTATTCATGCTTTTTGGGTGGGTGGTGATTTTTTGTGTGTGTGTATAGTTTTAAGTGAACAGCTTCTTCCCCCTGTAGAAAATTGCTCATTTTATAGGTGTGAAGAAATGTGAAAGCTCGTGCCTTTAATTTTTCACGTGGTTTAATGATGCAGTAACTTCTGTGTCAGAGAATATAGGGACTCCAAATGTGCAATAAAGCGACTACAAGTTGAGACAGGTCAAAAAGAGGCTTTATTAACTATGATCATAGCACGAGAACATTCAGACAGCATCTCCCCCTCTTTTCTCCCCTTGAGTGATTGCAAAGATGGGTCCTATATACTGTTTCAGAAGAAGGAAAAAAAGTCATTCTTCCAGTGCTGGCAAAGCCAGCTGTCCGGCCTTGAGCAAGATGGACTGCAAACAATCATTTATAATCGTGCATATTTTGACGTGACCAGGTATCTGGGAGGGATGGAGCCAAGTAGCGTCTTAACTCAGAGTTCTAAGAAGGAATCATTGAATGTGTGCCAGTGTGGAGAGGTGGGTCTTGGTGGAGCCTGGAGGAGCGGTGTACCCTGTATAACCTTTGCTCAGAGGTAGGGAGTGAGAAACTGTATGGGAACTGTTGAATCACGGCCTGAACCACTGATGGATCACCTGAGGTGAGCACTGGGTCAGCTGCAGGAGCACAGGTGAAGGCAATGCACCTGTGTGACCAGAAGGGGTGGAGTCTGGCTCCACCTCTCCCAGACCTCATTTAAGGGCTGACCAGCACTGGGGAAGGATCTCTTGTTGGGGATCTCTCCCCTGTGGAGTTCTGGGTGAGCCCTTCCTTATTTACTGGTTGTCTTTATACCATCTGGGTAAGCTGTACAAAATATACCCTTCACTGTATTGTATGGGTAGTGTTCTTTTTGGGTATTCACTCTACAGAGCACAATGTATGATTTGATTATTGCTATTTTCTCTCGAGAGCAAACAGAAGTATTCATAGAAAAAGATAAGAACATTATCACTAGGCTAGTATACCTCCGTGGCAAACGAGCAAGTCTGAAAGACGATGAGTCCCAGGTTTTCTGTGAGAACACTTCTCTCAGTTTTACTCTGAGGTATGATCTCAGAGCCTGAGTCATTTCTGTGGTAAGCGTTTCTCCTTGGTTCACATGAAATGGACAGAAAATAACAGTTCATTGTCAGCTGTGGTCATTCTGATAAGCCACAGTTTGTAGTTGAGAATAAAGGGGCAGGCTGAAGCCCTAACGTTCTCTAATAGCTGTATTCCCTCAGAAAATCAAAGTTGATTGTATCTGGGGTAAGTTGAAAGCACAGGCATAATATTTTGAATTCAGGTTTTATTTAGGTTGTTTGTTTGTTTTAGTAACGGGTGTTTTGATGTTGGTATTAACACTGTTCCAATAAGGAGGGTGGTGTGACTCCGAGACTGGGGTTTTTCTGCTGCTTTAGTAGCTTAATTCTTGACACTGAGTAACATCGTAGTCCTACTCAGATAACTGCAGTTCTACAGTAGTGACTAAATTTTATCCGCTATTTAAGCGGAACCTTTAAAATGCAAGAAATTAATTTACGTTTTTTCCATTCTAAGTCAGTGGAGTTTAAGAAATAGTCATTTTAATTTGTAGATATATTTCTCAGAGGATAACATCAACAGAGCAGCAAACTACATAGGGGTTGTGTTTATTTTCATAAATTGTGTTGTATTAGCTTGGTTTATATTTTATAAAACCTAACTCAGTGCATAGTCAAGGGGAACAGAGTGGACAGAATTCATTCATATGAAGCGGTGAAATACAAGTGCACGATTTAAAACTGACTATGAAGTATGAGATTCATTTATCTTGTCTCTAATCAGTCACCTGAAGAAGAGATGCTGATCACAATGCAGACAACATGCTTTGATTTAGATTTGTCTTAGAAGATGCTGGGCTCTGAGGAAATCCAGACAGCGTGACATCAATGTGAGCACAGAATCCTTGGGCTTTACTTCACTGGTAGGATCAAGATCTCAGAGGACCGTGGTACTATTGAATGCTATCAGCAGTTCAGCGGGACTGTCAGATAAAGCAGAAGTGGTGGAAGTTACAGGTGCGGCAAGCCCTTTACAGCATGCTTTCAGCTTCCTAGTGCTTGTGAAATCAACCACTAGAAAGGGCTGCTTGCTATGAAAACCCACAGTGAAATTCAGCGGCAGCAGCTGGGGAGAAGGCAAGCATCCTTCTTGCTGCAGCACAAGAAGAGGCCAGAGGCTGCTGGCCCAGATGCGACGACGCTCTAGCCGTGCCAGGAGAGCAGAAAGTTGATGCAAACACAACAACCGCTCCGCAGAAGCTGAAATCTGCTTTCCTCTGGGAAAAGAACCCAAATTAAAAAAGTGTAAAAAAAAAAAAAAAAAAAAAAAAAGATTGTTGCAAGATGAAGAGATGATGAAAAGATGAAATTCACGCTTTTGGAGGACTCCCCCACGCCCCCGTCCTCCGTAGCGCAGCGCACATTTGGAGGCGGGCTGGGCCGAGCCGACCGCAGCACCGCCCGGGGGAAGGCCGCTGCCGCCGGGGCGCGGCGGGGAGGGCGGAGAGCACGGAGCGGCTCGGCTCGGGTGGTGAGCGTGAATGGGGTTGGGCGCGCTCTCGCAGCCGCCGGGAGGAAAGGGGAGCCGAAGCCGGGTCCCGAGGGCGTGCGGGCCGTGCTGAGGGCGAGGCGGGGGTACAGCCGGGGCTGCGCGGGGACGCGCGCCGAGCACGCGTTGCCCGCGCTCAAAATGGCGCCGCGCTGACGCGGTGGAGGGGAGAGGAGCCGGGTGAAATGGTGCGCTGAGGGCCGCCCCGGAGCTGCGGCACCGCGCTCGCCCGCTTCTTTGAGGGGGTGTTTTGCGTTGCTTCCAGGAGCGCTGCTGCTTCGGGCGCCTCGCGGGTAACAGTGGGGGTCACCCGCTGAAAAGCTGGGCTGGGTTGGCGGGCTTACTTTTCCTGTAAGAACTTAAACTGGGCTTCATCCCGCGGTCTTAGCGTTCTTGTAAAAGTTGGAGCCGCTGTGGGGAGAGATGCCGAGGTAGTAACTGCGAGGTTTTACTCGTTCCTCTGCATACGGGAGTCATCTTCGGCTTCCTGCTGAAAGTAAAGTATGCAGCGTGCTGCCGTTCCTGTACTAACCGCAGAACGTAAGCTGCTGCCGTGGGATGTGACGTGGCACTGCCTGGCTCAGCACCCTGCCTGCCCTCGGACTCGGCTCGTGGCAGCGGAGCTCACTGGGCGAGGATGTCAGATGCAGCAGCTTGCCAGCACCTCAGAAACACACGCTCTGTGCCTCCTGGCTGCAGAAGGGAAAGTGAGGGCTGGAGGTTGTGGGAGGTGGGTGCCCCTTCACAGATGTGCTTGAAGCGTCGCTAATGAAGTGTGAGGTTTCTTGCTCTGACTGAGGAACCCTGAAGGTGCAGTTCTGTGATCGCTGGGTTAGAAATGCTCTGCGCTGATACCCAAGAGCTGCCCCAGCAAGGTGCCGAGCAAAAAGCAGTGCCTGCTAGTGCCCACGAGCTCTGGCTGCGCAGAGTGACTGTGGAGGGCAAGAGATATCAAAGCAAAAAATCGCAGAAGGCGTGAGCTATATTTAATTCTGTGGCACCAGAGCCAAAAGTGAGTCCTGCTGTCCAGGCACTGACAGGAGAAAGATTCACTTTGGGCAGTGAGGACTTGTGCCTGCTTGGTTGGGATTTTGAGAGGAAAGGACCTTTAGTTCCTAGTTTTCTCCAAAGTGCAGTTAGATAAAAATCACAGGAACATCTGTTATACTTGTAGCTGGGAGTGCAGATGGATGAATTTCACTTCTCTACAGTGGCAATTTACTGAGTGTCTTTAAAAATTGCATTTTTTTTTTCTGATATACTTAATTCTACATTTTTCAAATCATTCAGTTAGGCAATTCATTATGCTCAAGGAGATGTACTAAGTAGTATCGATGCAGAGAAATGTGTTTATCTGATGCTGCACAATAAATCTCTCATGAACATGCTTTAGCAGAGGGTTGGACTTGATGATCCCTAGAGGTCCCTTCCAACCCCTGTGATTTTGTGGTGAAGCTAGAGAACATAGAGATTTCCAGATCTTCCTGGCCCTGGAATTATAGTTTGTTACAATGCTGTGTAACGTTGAAATTTATCCACAGGGGTGTTAGTAGCTCATTCAGGGGACTGTGTAGTGTAAGTTGGAGAGGACAGAGGCGTGCTACTCAGAATTGTAAAATATAATGGGCATTTTATATACTATATAAAATAACTGCTGCAAAGCAGACTTAGTGATTTACATGTATTTATAGGCATGGTGGATGACTAATTTTATAATGATAATGTGGTCTGAGGGAGGGGAAAGATTTGCATATGGCCTTAAGAGGATTTCTAATTTTCCTCTGAATGGCAACATCTGCAAATCAACTTTGGGAGCTGAGATCTCTCCAAGCGATTGGCTCTGTGAGAGGCTCGGATGTGAGGGAAAAGATACACAATCTTACGAGGTGTCTGTGGAGACTTGAGGTCTGTTGTTCTTCCTTACTGAGATCTGAGATCGTAGGCTTTAGGTTGTGTTTGCAGAGGTGAAGGCTTTGGTGGGGCTCGTGCTGAGGTTCCTGATGCCTGTGCCTTACTGTACAGGTAGCTGTTCCACTAAATCTGCGATGAAGTTACAGTGTGTACTGTTGCAATTACCTTCTGACTGTCTTTATTCTTAGCTGTGTCCTAACAATCTTATCCTTTGTTTTCATCTAATAGGAATAATGTTTCCAACATGTCTGTGCAGTCTCTGCTTTGTGAAAGAATTGCTGTTGCCGAAGAATTGATCAAGAGAGCAGAAGCCCTTTCCAAGTACCAGAAGAGGAGAATAGAAGGTGGGGCGAAACTGTGTGGCAAACTGAAGGCTGAGTTAAACTTCTTACGCAAAGTGGAGTCAGGGAAGGTGGTCATTAAAGAATCCCATCTGCAGAGTACAAACCTCACCCATCTCCAAGCTGTTGTCCAGTCAGCAGAGAACCTAGAGGATGTAGTCAGTGTCCTCCATGTCTTTGCTTATGAGGACAGGTTTGGAAATAAACAGACACTGGTAGTAGACGTTGTGGCAAATGGAGGTCACACGTGGGTGAAGGCCATTGGTCGGAAGGCTGAAGCCCTGCATAACATCTGGCTGGGGAGGGGCCAGTATGGTGACAAAAGCGTCATTGAGCAGGCAGAGGACTTCCTGCAGGCAAGCCGTCAGCAGCCAGTGGAGTACAGCAATCCCCACATAATATTTGCCTTCTACAACAGCGTGTCCAGTCCTATGGCAGAGAGACTCAAGGAGATGGGGATATCTGTGCGAGGAGACGTCGTTGCAGTGAACTCACTAGTAGAACCGTCTGTGGAAAACCAGCACCCAAGTGCCAGTGAATCAGATGAAGAAGGCCTTGAATTGCAGGTGACCAGAGTAGATCGGGAGAATTTAGTGACCAGCATTGCTTTTCCTACACAGATCAAAGTAAACGTTTGCAATAGGGTGAACTTGGATATCACTACGTTAATAACCTATGTCTCTGCTCTGAGTTATGGTGGCTGCTACTTCGTCTTCAAAGAAAAAGTGCTAACAGAGCAAGCGGCTCAAGAGAGGAGGGAGAGAGTCCTGCCTCAGCTGGAGGAGTTCATGGAGGGGAAGGAGCTCTTTGCATGCGAATCTGCTGTCAGAGATTTTCAGTCAATCTTGGAGACGCTGGGAGGGCCTGGGGAGAAAGAGCGAGCTGCATTGCTTGTTAAAAGAATTACTGTGGTCCCAGATCAGCCGTCTGACCGTGCCTTACGATTAGTGGCTAGTTCAAAAATCAACAGCCGTTCTCTAACCATTTTTGGGACAGGAGACTCTTTAAAAGCCATCACCATGACTGCCAATAGTGGTTTTGTGAGGGCAGCTGCTAACCAAGGTGTCAAGTTCAGTGTTTTTGTTCATCAGCCGAGAGCGCTGACAGAAAGCAAAGAATCTGTTGCCACAGCTTTACCTAAGGGCTGCCTGCACCATAACGGACTGTAATTAGTTGAAGGAATTTGTCTTTGAATATTGCTTATCCTTCAGCGGAAATGTTTGGAGAAACAAGAGAGTCATAACAATACATTTTCTGGTTGTGTAACAGTGAGAACAGAAACTGGAGCAATCCCCAGGAGACTTGCAGTGTCTTTATTCGATTTTGGATTTTTGTTCAACTGTTAATTTGTTCACTAAAATAATAAGATTTCACTGAAAATTGTTAACCGTCACAGTATATTAATTGTACCCATCCCCATTAAAACATTCAGTTAAAGCACAGTTGCCTTTGCACGCTTGTCATTTTTGGCCTTTTCAGGGAGGGTAAAGGACTTCAGAGTTTATTTCTGTGGAAAGTGTATCTTTTATTTCACCGGTCCTGTTCAACTGAATTCTTTGACTCAGAGGTGTATTGTATAGAGAGCTGTGCCCTTCTGGGTCTGTCCTATTTCACATGAACAGAAACCAACTTAAGCTTTTCTTTTACTGAAAAGAGTCTCTGTATGTGTACAGTGTTGGACTGAACTGGCTAAAAAGTGTTAAAATTCTCAGAAAAATTAGCCACAATAGCAGTTTTATCGTCAGTAGCATGTTGTGTCCCTCAGGCCAACTGCCAGTGCTGGGCAGCCAGCAGAAGTTGACAAAGGATATAAATCTTTTTCCATTTTTTCCTGGCCTTCAAGTACAAAGCCTTGCTGGGCGTAAAACTGAGCTTGACATTTCAGATAATAGAATCCTCCTAAACTGAGCCAGCACCCAGGTGTTCTGGTACTAGAAATCACTGCTGAAAGTTCATGTGAACTTGCATTTGGCCCTGTTGCTTGTGGGGTATTTGAAACAGAAGTCTGTTTTTTAGCTGCTGTTGTAATCACTGGTTTTACTCAGAGTAGAATAAGTGTATGCTTTGTTTTTTTTTTTGTTTTTTTTTTTGTTGTTCAGGGAATAGGTGCTGTTTTAGAAGTCTTTCTCATGTTTTTCTGATTGCTGTAATGTTAGTGCCATCTTTGTTAACAATTTGCCTCAGGTTCCCAGTGGAAGATACTGAGATACCAGAGTGAACCTCTTGGCCCTGAACTATGCATGTTTGATTCAGTGAAGGAGAGACTGACTATTTTAGAGGCTGTTGTTGAACAAAATGTAGTGCAGCTTATGGTTGAGGCAGATGATGTTCTCTCACCACTCCAACTCCAGATTTCCTTCTGCATTAAGAAGTAGGTTCAGAGCTGCCTGTAGCCATCATCTCTGCCTTTTTCTCACTGTCTCCAGTGCCCTGGTACACTCCAGCAGTGGTGTAAGGGTACTGGCACATCAGCAAAACCACTCTGTCTGAGTCTTCCAGTCAAGTAAGCACCAAGAGCTTACTTTTTGTGGATGTGACTCTTGCCGGGGTCTGAATTTACTGTAAATTTTTGAGTCACCTGTGTCCATGTGCTTTGTAATGAGCTTTTTGGAATGCAGAGGGCAGTCTGTTCTTCTGCAGGTGTTCAGTTTCACCTGCCTCTGGTCTCAGCCAGTCATAGGGTAAGTCACGTGGTTTCAGTTAAGACAGGGGGAAGCAGGATCTTATTATTTTGCTCCTTCAGTCTCTGGTCCACTACCTGCAGTTCTGCAGTTCCATGGATATCCCTTTGCTGAGTTGTTCTCACAAAGCCTCTAAGGAACTGGGTACTGTGCAACACCTCTGCTGCACGATGTCGTTAAAAACACTGAGCCTTACGTCTTCTAAGCCATTTCTGCCTTCAGAGGTGTTTGTTGGTCAAACAGAACTGACGTGCTCTGCTGGCAGACTGTAAGAATTGTTACACAAGGTGAATCCTGAGACTGAATGCTGGTTTGAGACTAAAATGTATTTCGATTTAACATTTAGTGGGGTTTTGTTGTTATTGTTGTTTTCCCTGATCGCTTTCTAAGGTACTAGTGATCAACTAATATTGAAGGTTAACTGTGTTTTGGTTTGGTTGCATTTGAAGATCTCCTATTTAGTCTTACAGAGCACTGGGGGTTGGACTCTCCCTGTTACAACTTTACACGTGAATAGTTAGAAGGAACAAATTATGCTTGAAACACGTTTGAAAAAATGGAAAATCTAGGACTGCTTATCTTCCAATATCAGGATATAGAAATTTCTCTCTCTGTTTTTGATTATTGTTTTGGTTTTTTTCCATGAAAACTTCTGGTGAACCTTTGGCACTTTTTTTTTTCCTCCTTTTTCAATTGACGTTAATTCTGTATGGTTCCAGAGTCTCTGAGGAGAGTCTGTTTTCTTTAGCACCTCACCTGCTCTGTTGGCCACAACAGTAACAATACCAAGCAAGGAATGCTGCAATTAATGCTGGCCAGTGGAAAGTACATGGGTATTATATGAGAAATAAATGGGTAAGTAATAATATGTTCATGTGTCTAATTTATGTTGTTACATGCAGTTTTATCAGAAGTAAACTTATTCTCTGGCGCATCTGTGTGCATTTAAAATTAGCAGATAAGTGACTTGTTAGTGGTTGTGCTTGTAAGCCATGGAATCCCTCAAATACAGTTTTGCATGTTGCAGCCATGGTTGTGTCCTAATACTGTTCACCATTGCATAGTCTATATTCTAAGGCAGGATAATGGGCTAAAGAATGTCTTGTCTTCAGACTGAGGATATGATGCCTTCATCTGACTACTTTAAGTCTGCTGAAGCCTCATGAAGCTGGTCTGAAAAGACTTCCACAATTCTGTTCCTAATAGGAACATGTAGGCATGTTCACAACAGTAATAAAGACAGAAAAAAAAAAACAAGGATTAGTCTTCTGAAATGAGTTTGAGAGGAGACCTAGGAAACAGTGCCCTATGACTTTTTTGATCAGTATTTTCATTCTTAAGTGAATCAAGGAAAGGGTTTACAATAATGACAAGGCATATATTTGCACTAGTGTCCTTTATTTTGTGTTACCATGCAAGCAAAACAGCACAGGTTACCTGTGATCTAGTTAAACTGTTAAAGCAAGCAAGAATTAGACAGGGTTCCTGGGCTATTTTCCTACAAGCTGTAGTTTCACAGTGAGATGGAGAGAATTCTGCCCTTCCATCCAGCTTGCTGCAGTTAACATCTGTGTGCTCATTAGTCGTAGCATCAGCTCTGCAGGTAAGAGTAACTGTTGCTTTTCCATCGGGATATAATGCTGCAGTTTACTCTGGAGTAAAAAAAAGACAGTGAGTGACAGAACAGCTCAGAGCTGTGACTTTGAGACTTTGCAAATTATTTATTGTGAACACCACGGGAATTAAGATTGTTTCTACACAAACTACTGTATTTACTAAAGAACACACAAAAGCCTCGGGACTTCATGGGTGAGAAGATCCTTACGTCCATTTAAAAGATGCTCACTTTCAGTGCTTTATATAAGACATAGCTCAGTTTTTATTTTTAACAAACAAAAAAAAAACATAAGGATTAACAGTGTCTGGTAGTGAAGCTCCCTTCCTTTATTCATTACTGAAGCTGAGTGCATGATAAAACAGCTCACTATGGTAATGAGAAAGCATGGAAATGCAAGGCACAGCAGTTTACATTACAGTGAAGATATGGAAATCTAGACTGTAAAGGAGACAGTAGGTTTGATTGCACTACCAAATGATAGTGCTTGATAGTAACTCCTGACTCAGGTTCCTTACATTCGTTTAGGGAAGAGTTTAAGGTCACAACAGTGCACTGTTGTTAAAGGTGGTGAGGGTGATGGTTTACAGAGTTTGGAAGTTTTACCCTAGTGCTCCTTTTTGATGTCTGTGGTAGTAGAGCTGGCTGATATCACAGAACTGTAGGGGTTGGAAGGGACCTCTAGAGATGATGAAGTTCAACCCCCCTGCCAAAGCAGCTCCCTAGCCCAGGTTGCACAGGTAGGCGTCCAGGCAGGTCTTGAACGTCTCCAGAGAAGGAGACTCCACCACCTCTCTGTGCAGCCTGTACCAGTGCAATATCATGGATTGTTCCATTTTCAAAAATCACACTGAATGTGATTATTAAAACTTCCAAATTATCCTAATGCGGGCATTGTCCAAAACACCACTGAAGTAAAAGGAAGAAACAAAGCAGAAACATTTCAAAGGGAATTTTTTAAGAGAAATATTCTAAAGGTCAGAGGATTACTTGGGTTGGAGGATCAACAAGCAAGATCAAGTTCCAACCCCCAGGTAAGATTGGGTAAGATTGCCATCCACTGGATCAAGTTGATCTGGTAAGGGTAGAGCTTTTGTCCTACAGTGCTCTTTGGCTGGTGTACTGCACCTTGTGAGTGAGAGATCTTTGTGAATTGATATAACAGAACCTATACTTGTTAGCTGTTCTTTGTTTTTCTTCTGTAGAAGATAGTTTATCTCTACAGAGCTGAGGCTCACCAGTGAGATCTCACTCAAGCAAACCGCAGGTCTTTTAACAGTAACACTCCACCTATGTTCTTCCATGCTAAAAATGCATAAGTACTGATATAGCCCACAAGAGTAACCTCTTTCATGAAGAGGGGAGGTAAAACCTCCTTACTTTACACTCACACACAGTAACAAAAGCTGTCTGTGGGATTCTATCTTTCCTCTTCCATTGCTAGCAATTTTTTAATGGTTTGGAATAAAAAGAACAGAAGGTGCTAGAGCTCTGGCATGCCAGAGATGGTCAGGAGTAGACTACATGGAAAAGCACTGTCTTATGCTTGTTTATTTGTCTGTGTTCTCTTCTGTTAGTGAATTAAAGATGAAAGTACTGGAGTGGCAAAAATAAGTGAGCTAACAATAACAGAACAATCAAAGACAAAATGGGTCTTACCAGGTAGTGCAGTGGCTGGTTTCTGGGTTGGTTCTTTGTTTGACTCCGCACTTGAGTTAATGGTGGTTTCAGTACTTGGCTCTCCACTTATCTCCCAAGTGGCCTGTTCACCTTCCTGTACTCCAGTGTTCCCAGTTAGCTCCATGCCTTCCTCTTTGTATGGGTCTCTGCTGCATTCCACAGGGAACTCGCTGCTTGGCTGCGTGCTGAGGTCACTGCTTTGCTCCACGCTCGTTTCCTCAAGCACAGGGGTAACAGGTGTGCCTGTTAAAAAAAAAAAAAAAAACAAAAAAAACACAACAAAACAGAAAGGAATATACATGGATGAAGAGGATTGTGGAAAAACCCAGGTTCTTCTAGGGTTGTGTGAATATCTGCATAGTTGCTTTTGTGGATCAGAGATCCCAAGCACGAATTTGAGAAGAGAGTTAAATCTGGGAGTAAATCCACTCTGGAATGTGAATCTCAATTCAAATTTAGGAAGATTGTTTTACCAGTGTTTGACTCACCTTGCACCTTTAGCAGATTGACCAGAATCAGAGCCAGCACCACTGAAAAGATTGCCATCTTCTTCAGCATGGTGACCTAAATGTCACGCTAAGCACGTGTGTTTGGAGCAAAAAATGGAGTACTTCACTGAGAGAAAGCCCTGGCTATTTAAAGGTAAGCCTTTACCTCTGTACGCTTTCGTATCTCCCTGAAAATACCAGGTTGGAAAAAAAAAGAAGTCCAAATTACATTCCTAAAATGAGTTTAGGGCTTGTCAGGGACTGTCATTGGTCAGTTCCTGGTCCTTGCTACAGGAAAAGATGACCTTTTCTGTAAGCGGCATAGGACACTATGGGCTGAGGGGTGGGATGGTGGTAGCCAGGGCCCCAGGAGGTTGTGACACTGATAACGGTGTCACTGTGTGCTTCTGGTAGGGCTGGTTTCTCAAGGCAATTCATTTTGATGGTTTTGAATGAAGACCTCTAAAAATCCTTTGATGTGACACTGAAGAAATTAAATGCACCTCACACTAACAGGTGAAAGGTGAAGGGTGACTAAAGAACATGGCAGCTGGCTTCTGTGTGTAAGGAAACAACAGTGGTGCTAAAGAACAGTGAAGTTTTGAATAAGACTGGGTTGGAACACTTTCCTTTTTCATTCTGTGTTTCTGCTTTGCACTTCCAGCCTGTGGTATCTTAGGGGCTATCTCAGCCCCAGAGTAAATGCATTTTCAGTGTTCGGACTGTATGATGCAAATCTCCAGGGAGGAACCAGCTTTTTTGTGTGGTTGGCCCTTCTGTATGATTGGAGCAGTTTCTGATACAGAAGAAATGCTGTTTGTGTGTAGGCAGGTCCCCATGGCCTTCCCCATCCCTCCTCACCACCACTGCTGGTCGTGGCAAGACACTCACTGGCTGCGGCAGGAGTAGCAAGGTCAGTGATGTTTCAGCAGTGCTCAGACAGCAGCAGACCTCGGGCCTGTGTGGTTGGTTTTCTTGTGATTCTGATCTGCAGCTGTGCGCCTGGTTCTGCATCTTACATTTGTGAGTGGTACCGTTGCTATAACTAGCCACTCTGCAATAATTAGCATAAGTAGGCTCACGTCAAATCACTATAAAGGAATTCAGGATCTGACTCTTCAAGATATATTTTTTTTTTCCTCCTTCCATGATTTCACTTGTTTAATATTGCATCAACTTAGTTCTTCAGCACTGTGTTTCTTTCAAGTTTCTTCCACCTCTGGGGTTTGCCTGAGGCATTATTCTTCTAATCAAGCTTCTAATGGAACAACAGAAGGGTGGTGGGTTTTTTTTTTTTTTTTTTGTTTCTTTTTCTTTTCTTGACATAGAAAAGAAAAGCTGGTACCCACAAACATCTACAGGTGGATGACTACTGCAGGTTTCACTTGCACTGCCAGTTTCAGTTCGTGCATAACTTCCATGTGATTGGAAGAATTTGTCCAAGACTCATCTGTAAGAGGCATGATATAGGTCAGAAATCTCCAGATTATTGTTTGTAAGCAGCAGGAATCTTCAGTACAGGACTTCCTCCAGCTGCCCCACTGAATGCTTTTCCTAACACAGCTGTCTTCGAGAGCTGGTGTGCATGCTATTTCTGGAGGCAAAGCAAACATCATGCTGATACTTTCATTCCTACTGAATTAACACCGTGTAAGGAAAGAGGAATTGTCATGTTACTCCCACAGTGGATCTCAAAATTTTTCTATTAGTTTTTCAAGCTATTTCTCTTACTATGAGTGAAATGAAATGCTGAGGTTAAAGGATCAGAGACTCTTCCAAGGCTCGCTGAGCAAAATTTCCCATCTTATCTTATCTCTACTGCTTGGTTCTTTGTTACAGTTTCTAACAAACTGAAGGAAGCGAATGTAAGCATTTTTAGGCAGAGTTGCAGTTTGTTGTTAGATCCATTGGCTGCTCACTGTTGTCAGTCACATTGTTGCAGCTTACATTCCGAGTAGAAGTTCTTGCTGTCTTTTTTCTGAGGACTAGTGTGGAGGCCTGTCACCATTCAGCACTTTCAGCTACCTGAAAGTCAATGCACCTAGCATTGCTGAAAGAATCTACGAATTAGATGAGATTCCTGCAGAATAAATAATGTTGAGGCTTATTGCATTTGGCATGCCTTTTTTTTTTTTTTCTTTTTGTCAAAAGGCCTCATTCCATAAGGCAAGTTACATGTACAGAGAGGCTACATCCTGGAAAGGTCTCTCTCCAACTTTTTCCCTCCTCAATTATCAGAGTGTAGTCCTTAATCAAAATATTAATGTCTATTGTAGAATATAGCCTACTTCCTGTAAAGAAATGAATAAATGTTTATTTCAGGAATACAATCCCTTTCTATGAAGGAAGGAAACTTTCAGAAGCCCAGCCTGTTTACTGTATCAAAAAGAAAGATACGCTATTGGCTTATTGTTTGGATTTCCACGAGGAAAAACGTGCCAGGTTCTAAAAGACTGACTAATGCCATGGATAAAAACATAACCAGAGACTGTGGCTTGATGCCAATCGGAAAGTTAATGATTTAAGCACCTGTCACTCATCTTAGTAAGTGGGAAATGAGTTATACCTAAGAACCTAATAAACTAACAAAAAAATTAAAATAAAAAATTGATTATCCAGTGGTGCCATGTAGTCGTTTGAGTCTCAGTCGACCAGATTGTGTTGTTATTTATCTCTTAGAAATAATTAAATATGTTTTCGTACTGTGGAAATGGATCCCCACCTTCCTCTAGGGATGATGACAGATAGTTGGTTTTGTCATTAAAATGCTGGAGGTTACAGCATACCCAGTCCATTTGCACAACCAGCTCAGACACTGTTAAGTTCAGTTATGTAAAGCAGATTAAAGAGATCTTCAGATGAACAAATGGTATTACTGGATATTTAAGAACATGAGGAACCTTGAGAGATCTCCAGTCCAGTCTTCTGATCAAAACAGGGTCACCTAGCTCATACAAATTTACTCAGGGCTTACCCATGTTCAGAGTCTCCCATTTTTCAGCTTATGCCTGTTATCTCTTATTCTCCCACTTGTTACTGCTGTCAAGTCTGGCTTCTTTCCTTGATAAATGGTTGGGAGGCTGACAACTTACTTACAGGTGTTTATTTACACATTATCTGGGCACTTATTTTTACCTTTCCCTGGGCATCAGTTTGTGACTGCCTTTGTAAACAGGACTCTAGGCTAGGTGGATCAATGATCTGACTGGATTACGTGGACTTATTCACTAGCATCCTTTGGTGGATTAGCCCAAGAGGGAAATGATGTGAATCCAAATTTGTGTGTCTGGAATAGCTGCAGAACATTTAGAACCAAATACAGCTGGTATTTTCATTACTATGTGAACAATAGGCAAATTCTCCTTTGTAAAGCATTGCAGAGCACTTCAGGCATAAAACGTATTTTTAAGGTTTTGATATCTTACCAAAGGAAACAGATTGGAAGATTGTTTAATTTACAGGAGTAGACTTTATTGTTTTTATTGTTAAAGATCTATGAGGTTGGATAAGTTAGAAACTACGGTTGTAAAAACAAGCCATTTCTATGTTAGCAGGAAGAACCAGATTTTCTGGGAAGGTGAAGGATGCAAAGACTTTTGTTCTTTTCATGTGAGCTGTTGTTGTAAATGCCCTAGGGCATCTTCTGACAGATAGAACTATTTGTGTTTTGGGAAAAAGATTTATGGTAGTTTCCCTTTGGGTACTTCATTTGTATTTTGCAAAGAGGTTTTCTTTTCATGGGATTTAGTTTGACATAAAAGGAGAAGTGAAGATCCTCTTTCTTCAGAGCTTAATTCCACAGAAAGAAAAACACATTTTGCAGCATTCTCATTTTGTTCCAGTTTTTCAGTAAGGCAGATCTTGGCCTTCTCGTGAGAATCTGGGGAGTATATGAAGTCAGGATGTTTTGTGTTTAAATAAGGATAGACTGAGCTACACTTCTGAAGCTCTAAGTATGACTAAGAATGATGTTCTGTGTGCTGTGCTTCATGCCGGAGTTTCATTGCTATTTGGGTCTCAGCCACTTTTTTCTTTCCCAGAAGTCCAGTATAACTTACGAAGTGAATAAATTTTTCTCATTTCACAGGTGGGGATAAACAAGGCTGAGTGAATGGTATCGTGGTGCCTCTCAGTAAGGTCTCTAAATGACACTTTTATCTTCATTTTCTGGGAAAAGGAGGTCATGAGAGAGAAAGATGAGATGTGATGGAAAGTTAAGATACTTGTGGTAGATTGGGAGGAGCTGGTGTTTTGGGAATGTTCTCTTTGTAGGTCAGAGTTGAAACAGGTCCTCCTGTCCTCACTTGAGCCGTAAGCAAATTTGGGGCTCACTCTTATCACAGGGAGGGTAAGGAAGCCATGATATTGGACAACTTACTTAAAGGGAACGCTTTTTTTAGTCCCTATTAATGAGGTGTTTGGGAAGGCCCAAGTCCTGTGTTTGTTTCTGATTCCTGTAGGTGTTATTTTGGTTGTCTAATTCTCTCCAGCATCATTGAGTGCTTTGGGAATCCTGCTTCATTTTCAGCCTCCGATGACAGCAATTTCCATGATGGAAAAATGAATGAAATAATTGAGAGGTTAACCCATGACTCATGTCCAATAGCAAAGTGGAGATCAGCTGCAAAAATCAACTTTTATCTTTGCAGAAAAGCTGTCAGAAACCACTCAGCTTGTGTTTTCATTTTTAAAGACGCTTCAGGTCTGCCTTTGATGCCTAATGGAGTTAGCAGCTATATACTTGGGTGTACCTAAGTTGCCCTTAGCATAGAGCCCAAGGATTGTCGCATATGAAAAGCAAAAGGGAACATTAGCTTTGTTTACAGTTTGTGCTCCTTGAGGACCACTGGATCTTTCTTCATAGCGGTTAGATAAAAATGCCTTGAAGCGGGTTTGTTTCGGGTGGATACAGTTACTTCCACTTAAAACAACCCTTGTGTGGCAAGGAAAACTGGATGTACTGGCTTTATCAGCTCAGAGGTACACTGTGTAAGAACATCCAGATGCTCAGATAAGGCCGTTTTAAGCCACTTCAGTGTGTAGAAGAGACTAATCTGATTCTGTTTTCTTTAATGGACATCTCCTAAGAATGTTTTTTGCAGCTTCCAAAGAGAGTTGTCTGCTTTCTGTTAAACAGCCAGTTACCGTGACACCTGCTTGTTAGATAATATAGCCTCTTGTAAAGTAATGTTATTAGGTAAATGTAACAAAAATGCTGTAGTTGAATGAAAGGCAGTTCCTATAAACCTGTGAAGATAGAGGAGGTGCCTTATACCTTGCCTTTCTGCTTTGACTTTCACAGACTCAAGGATTAGTTGAGGTGGGAAGGGGTCTCTGGAGTCCATCTGTTCCAACTCCTGCTCAGGCAGAGACGCTCGGAGTATGGTGCCTACGACCAGGCAGCTTTTGAATCCCTCCGAGGAGGGAGACTCCACAAATACCCTGGGGAAACTGGTGCCCATGCTCAGTTTCCTTCCTAGTAAGAAGTATTTCCTGTCCGGAAAGAACCTCCTGTGTTCCGTTCTGTGGCTGCTGCCTCTTGTTCTGGCAACAGACACCACTGAAAATAGCCTGACTCTGTCTTCTTTTTGCACCCTTCCTCCAGGGATTTATACATGTTGATAACATATTCTTCGAGCCTTCTCTTCTCCAGACTGAGCAGTCCCAGCTCTCAGCCTTTCCTCATCATCCCGTCGTCATCCTCACAGCTAACATGGTAAACTGGGAGCAGAATGAAACCATGTAGGCTTTGATTGCTCTGTGGAAACAATCAGAAACCTCCTTTTTTTTTTTTTTTTTTTGCTTAATCAGTATGCTTTTGATTTCCTCTTTATTGCAATGTGAACCGAAAGAGCAGAAGTTCAAGCACCTGATTCTTCAGTTTTTCTACCATTTATTTGGAGGTACTCCAATTTTGGCTGTTTAAGCAAATTCGTCTGTCTGTCGTATTTAGAATATATATTTGAATTCTTAGAACTGTACATATATAAAGTCCTGCTCTATCATTTACTGGATGTAGAAGCTGGACGGTGTATATACTCCTTTCTTTGTCTGCATTAAGACAAATTGGCAGTAATTAGTCCAAATGGCAGTTTGCAATGGTTTTCTATGGGAGAAAGACAGGCAAAGAGAATTAGCTGATGCGTTCATTCAACAGAGTGTTTAGTAGGAGATGCAAGATATTTTTCCTGCATTTATCAACGTAATTCTCATGTTTATCTTTGTGTTCTTGTTCCAACAGCATTCCATCCTTTCTGCTTTTCCTTTATGTATTTATTTCTCCCATCATCGTTCTCTAAATGTGTATTTGTTACTGTTTCATAGTACAGCTGTAATATCCTTTCCACTGAGTTGTCTGAACAAAGTGAGGAAGGAAGCTCACCTAAACTTTGCAGGATGAATTGGATAGAGGTATTTTATCCATAAAACTTTAGGCTTTCATCTTTCTGCCAGCAGGTAAAAATGCTTACTTAGAGGTAAGAGGCCCCTACTTGGCCTTTGAGATCTCCTGCTTACCAGGTAGCATATTTGACCCTGTAATGCTGTGGCTTCCCACCGCCACTGTGAGCCTTTCTGGAGTGGAGTTGCATGGTGCAGGGATGCATCAGAAAGGTATTTAGTGTAATAACTTAATCCTAGTAGGTTCTGAGGAAGTGGGAGAAGACTGCAGAGGCGCTCTGTATCTTCTGCAGAGCAATGGAAGACACGCCCCACTTTAGCAAATGCTTTCTCAGAATGCTTCAAGTTTCTATAACTATTGATCCCTTCTAACATTTTGTATGGCAAACAGAGTGGCAGAAATATTAATGCAGCACAACATTACTTGCAAGTATATCTCTTCTGTTTATAAGAAAGGAAAGAAACAAATCTACAGTATGCTTTAAAAAGGCAGCAGAATGAAGTCACAGACTTCATGCACAGGACAGTGTTTCCTGTACAAGGCAAATTGCACCTTGTTATAAATTGTTTTCCTTTTTATTATAGAATTCAGTATTATGAGGGCTGCTCGTAAAGCTTCCTATTTTATTACACTGGTCCACAACATCAGAGGCTGATGTTGGTAGTGTATTGATAGGGATTGAGCCTTCCTGCCAATACTGTTATAGTTTGTTGATGTGTGACGTAGTCTGACAAATTGGCATCTGACATGGAAGCTGAAACAGTGTGAGGCTGAAGGTCACAGTTTACTGGACTGCATTATTACTGGTGATGAAACATAGAGTCACCACTACGACCTGCAAGCAAAATGTCAGTTCACGTGAATTCTCCATCAAAGTTCATGAAGCAGCACTCAGTGGGTAAAGAGATGTGCATTGCCCTTTGGAATAGGAAAGGGACGATCCTTCTGGATTTCCTGGAATCTGGACAAACCTTCAACTCCAACTGCTACATTGCCATGCGGACTAAAGGCTCAAACTTCCAGAGTCAGGCTGGAGAAGAAGACAACCTTTCTCATGGAACATGATAATGCCAGGCCCCATGCCAGTGTGAAGGTCATGGAGCATGTTGTCAATCTTGGCTGGACAAGACTGACTGGACCCTTCTCATCAGGGTGTTTTTATAAGATGTCCATCTTCAAGACACTGCTCTGACTTGTACTATATTCCAGAAAGTAACTTTCTTTTGGGAGGAGGAGGGGCATTTCAATAAAGGCATCAAGTATGACCTCTTTTGGGAAGTTTACAAAAATGGCTGTGGTAAGGCAACAACAGGTTCTGTACACGGCTGAGATCTACCTATTTCATATTGTCTGATGTAGATCGGCATAAATAAGGCTTTCAGTGGGACTGCCATTGCTTTTTCCTGCCTTAAATGTACATATTGGTTATGTCAGTCTTGATTCTTGAAATGCTTTTGTTACTATTTGCCTACGGTCAGTAGAGAGGTGGATTGCACAGCTCATAAATTTTGCTCTCATCCCTTAGAGAAGTCAGATGTGTTTTTAATTTTCAGTGGAGCCAGTTTTCAGGTGAAACACTTTCCCACTGGAAACATTCATTTGCCAGCATCGAAGCATTCAGTGCTGTTGTGCTATTCTGTCAAAAAACATTTGATGGATACCAAGGACACCGCAACAAATAACTGAGAACATTTGAAGTGGAAAAGAGAAAAGGCACACTATTTTGTAAGAGCCTTTGGGGAGGAGTAACGAACCAAGAGAACAAATGGTTTTTCAGATGGAATGTGATAGGTGTATGTAAGGTATTGCATGATCTGATTGGGATAGCTTGGGGGCTGCATACAGTCATTCAGGAAAATCTCCTCCAGGTAATATTTCTTGGCATTACTTTTTATTTCACCCTGGAGGCAGAGAAGGCTGGGGAAAAAATGATATTTCAGGATTTCTTATTCTTTCAATTTTTACCACTTGTCTTCAGATTTTATTTTATTTCTGATCAGAAATAAATGGAATCAAAGATCATAGCAATATTTAGATAGAAGGCACTGTTTTTATACCTAGAGCTCTTGGAGATGCAGTGCAGAGGTTTATTCCCTCCCACTGGATCAGAAGATGGACTGGGTTATTGGCCGTGGAAAGTTAAAACTGCTTCAGCACAGTGTAAATGACACTGCTTCACTTCCACACAGTGTTATTTTTGTTTGTTTTCACTATCCAAATCCGTATGAATTGACAGTAAATTTCCCCCAAGCTAAATCCGTTTCACTCGCAGTGGTCATTAGTAAGCAATCTCTGTCTTTTTCTCAGTCCAAAGATTGTATTATTCCCAGTTTTACTTCTCTCTGTTTCTGTGAGGTGTGGAGACTGAGTGAGCAGTTGGGTGGCAGTTGGACTGTTTGCCACTGTCAGTCCACCAAAAAAGCCAAAACGTTTCTCAAGAACAACATCTGCTGTATTATTCCTTTGTCTTCAGTCTGCTCACAGAGGAGCAGGGGCAGATAAAAGTTTTACAGTCTGATCTACACACTAGTGACACCAAGAAGGGTTTGTCTATCTCAGGCCCTTCCTATTCTCCATTGGTCACGTCCAGTTTTTCTACTTAGAGATGTTAAATCAGGAAAAGAAATACTGTGCAGATTTGCACTGCGGTATGAACCCTCTCTAGGTGGTTGACGTGTATTCCTCTAGAACCCAGCTTTCTTTCCCAGAGGCTCTACTGAAACTTCTTTTACCCCTGCATTGTGGGCAGTGATTTTGCTTCTAAACTCCAACATTAATTCCAAGATGCTGCGGGTAGCAATCCCACACATCCCTATAATTGACTGCTTGTTCCCACCCTGCAGCTTTCGTCTTTGTGACATTTGTGTGGCTATGCAGTTGTGATCTGTTGCTAACCAGTAAAGCACCATTAGCCCAACAGCTAGGGCTTCTTTTGAAAGAAAGCATTAGGGTCTGTAAGCATTGAGGAAGAAATACTCTATGACTTAAAATTAGGTATCGCTTAAGTAGACAGGAGAGCTGCGATTAGCTGCTCCTTTTAATGAGACTTGAAACTAAGCCCCTGTAATGAGGCATTTGTCTAACGTATATGTAAGTGCTTTATGAGAAAATCCTTATGGATATTGCTGTGTGTGTGGTGCTGAAAGAGTTAAGAGGAAACAGTCTTCATTTTTGCGCAGCCTGGCAGCACCTATTACCAAAGATAAAAGCACCCCTCAGCACAAACAAGCTGCAAAATATATCTGAAAATAAATTCTTTATTGCCGATTGTCATTACAAATTTATTTTCAAATACATTTTTCAGTTTTCTCATGCTGAGAAGCCCTTTTATCTTTGGAAATTCCAGACGGTGGGGCTGGACAAAATAAGTAGTTTTTTTTAAATAAAGTAAAAAAAATTGGAGAAGGATTATATCTTTCACAGATTATGATATTTCTATGCGTTTCTCATCAAACCCCAACTCTCCAGGGACTCTCAGATTTGCATGAGGTCTCCAGCTCCTAGGTTTTGCATCTGGATATGTGACTGCACTAATGAAAGATCTTATTGTTTACATTTGCCATTACTGGTACTCGGTTCAACTTGGCCACACATACATAAAAGACGACCAAAGCTGCTGATTAGGATGATAGGTAACGTGGTGGGTTGATGTGTCACGGCTCAGCCCTGACACATACGTTCAAACTCAGCAGTCCTAGCTATATCTCTTATGATTTGTTAGCAACCTCTTGACAAGGAGCTAAGCACCAGAGCTGGCTATAATGTGGGTGTGGAAGTGGAGTTTAGTTTTCTGTATTTATCTCCATTTCCATAATTTTCTTTTTGATAGTATCAATTGCTAAGCATGCTTAAAATCTTGTTAATCCTGCTCATGTTGAAAAATTATGAATTCCTTTTTTTCTTCCCCAGAATTACAATACAAAATTCTAGACGTTTTCAGCAACTTTGAAGAACAAGTGAATCTGAAGAAACTACTTGTGGTGTTGGCTTCTAGAGGGCTCCAGCCCAGCAGCCTTGCTGGTTCATGGACATCTGGAGAATATTTGAGTCCCCACAAAGTCAGGTTTGTCATTCAAATGTTTAATCTGCTAAATCTTTTTTTTCTTTTTCTTTTTTCTTTTTCCCTTGCAGCTCTACAGAAAGACATTCTTGTCTGTACTTGGACCTATTTCTTTTGGGCCGAAACCACGGATACCATTCTAATTTTACTGAATTCTTGGCAGGACTAGAGAGGAATTTGTCAAATATTCATTGGGAAATATCCCCAGATAAGAAGAAAACAATAGGTACTAAGAGATTCAGTATCTCACTCCTGAATAGGACGTAGTTATGTGTTAATGGCACCAGTATTTCAACAGAAATAGACATTTAACTTGGGCAAACAGGAGAGAATAGGCACTATTAGTTCTTATCTCCCATCAAGTACGTTACAAACGTCATTTCTTTTACAGTATCAAACAGTAGGAATTTTGACACTGGCCCTTCAGTCTTCTTCATATTATGTTTAAAAGAAAAAAAAAAAAAAAACCTATGGATATTTTTTTTCCTGTGAAGACTTACCAGCCATAACACTATTTTGGTATTTCTCAATGAAATCCACCATGTAGAGGTAACAATCCAACAAGGAATTTATTTCTGATACTGTGCTGACCTCTAGAGATAGCAAACATGGTAACCATTTTTGAAGTGGAACTGAAGGTTTGGATGTAGGGTGGCAATTCTAGTTGAGCTCTAAAAGCCCGATTTAAATCCCTATAAAGTGTAATTTGAAATTATCCCACATCACTGGTGTCACTCAGGGGTTGGTCTGACAGTATGTTTGTAAGTAGATAAATCAAAAGAAGTGCTCCTAAAAAAGGTAGTCCCGCTTCCCCTGTTTCCCATCATCAGAGGCATGTTTTCACTCCTGCCCTAGTGCAAAGCAGTCTTCTCCAGCGAAGTGATGGAAGCACATAGGTCAGACATGGATGCTATTTCCTCAAAAGGGACGGCAGCCAGCCATGAAGATGTTGCAGCATTACTGTTAAATTGCAAACTCCATCAAGCAAGTATGAGCAAGGGGTAGGTTTAATTAAGACGATTTTCTTATTTTGTTCATTTGCTTTCAGTGTCTTTAAAGCTGCCCATTACATCTGCTCTAGTCCTTTGTAGATCAGAGACCTTACATCTAGAAAACACAATTTTGGAGGGGAGCATTATGCAGACTAATTCTGTAATGAATATTTATATAAATGGAAACTGCCCTGGTAATACGCTGGGAGAACTGTAGTTTTTATTTGATACTTATAAGTTAGGATTTATCCAAAGCAGTAGAGACTTCCTGCCTTTCCCATTTCAGGTTGATTTGAAACTGTTTTTTTTTTCTATACTTTTTCAGTGTCAGTGTCCAGCTCGCTCCCTATTCGGCTCTCCTGAAGGTGCCCAAATTTAACTCTTCACTCTTGCTGTTACTCTCCTTTTAAAAGATGATCTTGGTAAATGTGAGCCAGTTGAACTTTACTCTGCTGTCAAGTCAGAGATATACTGATAATGTCTTTTGTATCTATCAGCAGATCTCTAGCTTTCTGTTGACCAGATTCCTTGCTCAAAGCTAATGACAGACAAGGAGAAAGAGTCTCTAAGCAATGGAGGGGACGGGACATTGTAGCCACAGACTCATGCGAACCAGGAGAAGAGAAGGGAAATCAGGAACTCTTGGTAATGGAGTCCTAAGACAGTACAACAGAAGAAATTGAAAAAGTTGAGTACAGCAAGGACGGGAGGAGGAGTAAGTGAGAGCCCATCCAGGGCAGGTGTGGGAACTGGCCGTAGGGAAGTAGGTGGATATGAAGAAATTAGGAAAGAATAACAACCTATCTCTGGAGATATTCAAAACTCACGTGGACACTATCCATTGTAGTCTACTTTAGGGAACCTGTTTTAGCGGGGGGGTTGAAATAGATGATCTCCAGAGGTCCACTCCAACCCCTATGGTTCTGTGATTCTATCCCCGAACCATGTTCTCACGGCTGTTCTTGAATTGGGTGTTTCCAGAGCACCTGTCTACCTCCCAGGAGCAATGGTGATAAAAGCCCTGAGTGAAAGCAGTTTAATGAATATGAGATGAGATTTTCCCCTGTCAGAGCCCTGCCATTTGTGAGGAAAGGCCCTGGAGGAGACTGACACATGAGCTTCCCAGAGAGGTGATGTGAGATGGATATTACTTGAGAAAACTGTTCTTATCACAGACTTGGTATGGTCAGAAGTAGGAGCTTCCAACAGAGGGGACAACTGAGTCTTAAAGATTGCCTTGATTCCCATCATAAGATGTAAATTTCAGGCATTGTAGGGAAACAGGAGGACCTGGGATACAGATAGAGGGCTTTTTTCCTTCTCCCTGATCATTATGATAACAGCAATGACAAAAAACAAAACGAAACAAAACCAAGCAAAAAAAACCAAAACAAAAAACAAACAAACAAACAAACAAAAAAACCCACAAAGCCTACAGGATCATTCAATTCCTTCCAGAATTCCAGTCGTACATTTCAGCAGACAGGAAAAAATGAGCCAGCAGAATTTTTATTAATAGTGATAACATTAGTTAGGAACTTGGTTTAGAGTTCCTTGGTTATATTTATCTAGTGCTGGAAACTACGGGGAACTCTCACCCTAAACATTGATTTCTGCATAAGCCTGGATTAACTGTGTTCCACTGAATGCTTTTTGTGATCCCTTCTGTGCTCATGGCCACAATTGGAGGGCTCTGATCTTTTCTCCAAGAAGTCTATCCTCTTTTTTTCTAGATTTCTGTCCACTTTGCTGCTTGGCATTAAGCAGCTCACTTTCCCTCAGTTTTTCCTCATACTCTTGCTGCATCCACCTCTATATATGACAATCTAATTGGGACTTTTCTTGTGATGTAACTGGAGAGTGCCAAGGGCAAGGAGTCATCTAGCATCAGCTGGGTCTTTTCAGGTCATTGGTTCCCAGACAGGATTGAGGGCAGGAAGCTCACTGTACCTGGCTTGCTGGTCACCTTGGCTTCATGTCAGAATCCTCAAATTTTGATAGGGCAGATTACTATTTGCTAATCAGCAGGATGAAAGCCAAAGATGGATGAATGGGGGATGCTGTCTAGTGGGTGGTAATAACATTAGAAAGCGAAGGCTTGCCACATCACAACCAAAAGAACAGTGAATGTTTCTCTGATTAGGGGTGTGTAACTTTGTTAGCTCCTTCATTACAGTGCCTGTAGTTGCTAAATGTAGACTACTTACTTCAGACTGGATTATTTTCAATTTAAATAAAATGCATAGATGCTTTCATTCTCCAGAAACTGTGAGAAAGCCCTGACTCCTTTTCAGTCCAAAAAGCAATATGGATTACAATTACTGTATATTTTTTTTTCCAGCAGAACCCAAGTTTTGTTTGCATTCCTGCCCTACTCCAAAATAATAAATTCCTCTCCGGTTAAGATAACAATCTATAGCCGTGGTCATACAGATGTATGTGCACTGTGGTATTAAACTCCAGCTGTATTAAAGAAAATCTTCATTGGAGCAGGTTTCCGCCTGAAAAGGTTGTTCTTCTTAAGAAATGTAAATTATTGAAAGATGAAGGTTCAGCTTCTAGCAGTCCCACCTGCCATTCAGGAAGTGTCTGTTTTCAGAAGGAATTCCTAGGAGGGAGGAAATTCCCCACAGATTAGGGAGGATTTTTTGTATAAGACTGTTTTGATTTGTATAAGGTATTTTTCATGTCACTGAAGAAATCCCAGCCAAATAGAAATTTTTTTCTTTTTGGTCTGCTTAACTCAGGAGAAGTGTTCCAGGAATTGTCACCACTAAGGCTATTTCTTAACGATGTAACTCTCCAACAGTTGCTTTTAGATATTAAGAAAAATGAAGAATAAAAAGCTAGAGAAAACCCTCATTTCTGTGCTTAGGACATCTACTAACTTAAAAACAGAAATAAAAATACAAGTCTGTTGGGCAGACACTGTGGGACGTGCTGCCTGAAGCCCAGGTCCACACGCTGTATATGGAAGTGGGACCAGCGGACTGTGGCAGCACATAGAGGCTCTCCCCCTGCTCAGTTTTTCTCCCTGAAAACACTTTCTGACTACATTGGGAAAAAAATAAAATAAAATAAAATAAAATACAGCAGTTTGGACTTGGGGAAGTGACACTTCAGTCAAAATCCGGAAGAGGGAGCCCTCCATCAAAGTAAGGCTCTGAACTGGATCACGACCAAGATTCACAGAAGTTTCCACTTTCTTTTCCACCTGCTTATAAATCACTCAGTGGAATTTCTAGCCTGTCTGCCTGTTCTTTAAAGACTAACAGCTCACAGTGCCTAGCTTTAAACAATATCATTCAATAGCTGACATGCATGTGTGAGATTTTTTTAAAGCTCTGGCTGGACGTATCAGATCTGGAACTCAGTACCTATTATCCCAAAATGCAAAGCATCTTTTTGTTCGTGCTCTGTTTATCGTAAAGCAGGTCCTGATATTGACTTGGTGCAAAGCTTTCTTTTGCTTTAAGGAAGTCTGCGGTCATTAGCCTTGTTCCTGCTTGGCGGAAGCTGGGGATATTTGATGAAAGATGGAGCAGGCCCTTTACTGTAACAGATGAAGCTTTTGCAGAAATCTCCCTCAGATCCACAGAACGAGTATTAGCTCTGAGCGAGACTCAGGTTTTGCAGCTAAATGACTTTTCTGGATACTGTGTGTTGTTTGTAATGTGTGCTTATTTAGCCTACCCATACAGCCCCACATGTCCAGAAGATTTTCCTGCTTGTACTTTCACCCTGGGTGTAATGGACACGTTAGAGAAGGTTTGGGGTCCACCCATCTGGTATCCAACACCAGTTCGATGTTGCTGGTGTTTCTGCATATTTCCTCTTGCCTACGCAAGTAACAAGCACAATCTGCCTTATTGTTGATGTTCTCCTGATGATGGTTTCATACTTCGGGGAAGAGTTTTATCTGCCTTCTGCTCTTCTACTTAGCTAAAGTGTCTTTTAATTAAAAAAAAAAAAATCAGTCAAAAGCTAAGGCAAACAGGTCTTCAAATGTGTCCTCTGTTCCTTCTGTCCTTCTCCACTGCCTCCTGTAATTCACGGTGAAATCTAGATATCAAAATCCCTTTGGGACTTATTTTGTAAATACCTAAGTGTAGCTGAGAATAGCTCCTGGGTTTCTGTAATTCTCCCACATTACTACAGTACTCCTCTGGACTTGACCAGTGTGACACAAAGGCATGAATTTTGCTTAGAAAGTAAATCCCATTACCTTTGTCCTCAATGCTATTGGGAAGACAGTGACATCCCTTGATAGGACAGGATTTGAGGAAGTAGCAGAAGAGGGTGATTAGGCCGTAAAAAAATCCATGGCTGTAGATACAGTGTCTTTTACAGGGGTACTAGGTAACTTTCTATTCCTTCCCTTTTACTCTTTCTCTTTTTTTTTTTTTTTTTTTTTTTCCCATCACGAGTATGAACAAAGCATTCAGCTTTTCATATACCTTCCCAGGGTTGGTACCCTAGTTATCTGGGCTATGTTTTGTCCCTTGGTATACATTTGAACTAATATCACTTAGCACTGAATAGCCACTGCAGTCACAACGATAAAGTGAAACATATTGATGAAGTATATACTACGTGGAAAAATCTAATTAAAATGATGGAACTGGCTGGGTTCTTGGAAATTAAGCTTTCAGTATGTTTGTTACCCCGTATTATATCCACATGGTGAATGCAGTGTTCGATGCTTACACAGTGACTCGTTCGTGCTGTATTGAACAGGACACTAAAGTAAGCATATTTCAAGCACTCTAAGTGATTTCCTCAGGTTTCTGAAATATACATATGTTTCAGTTCAGAACTGTGTGCTATGAACATCCAAGGGACCTTTAAGATCATCTAGTTCCAACCCCCCTGCTACAGGCAGGGTCACTTCCCTCTACACCAGGCTGCTCAAAGCCCCATCCAGCCTGGACCTGAATACTTCCAGGGAGGGGGCTTCCACAGCCTTACTGGGCAACCTGTTCCAGTGTCTCACCAGACTCACAGTAAAGAATTTCTTCCTGACACCTAGTCTAAATCTACCCTCTTCCAGTTTGAAATAATTTTCTCTCATCCTGTCTTCTAATGCCCTTATAGAAGTCTCTCCCTACCTTTCATGTAGGCCCCCTTCAAGTACTGGAAGGCTGCTGTAAGGTTCTCCCAGAGCCTTTTCTTCTCTAGGCTGAAAAGCCCACGCTCTTTCAGCCTGTCCTTGTAGGGGAGGTACTCCAGCCCTCTGAATGTACTTGTGGCCCTCCTCCGGACCTGCTCCAGCAGCTCCATGTCCTTCTCGTGTTGGGGGCCCCAGAAGTGGACGCAGTACTCCAGGTGGGGTCTCATGAGAGTAGAGGGGCTAAATCACCTCCCTCGACTTGCTGGTCATGCTTCTTGATGCAACCCAGGATATGGTTGGCCTTCTGGGCTTCAAGCACGCGCTGCTGACTCATGTTGAATCTTTTCATCAACCAACACTTCCAAATCCTTCTCCTTGGGCTGCTCTCAAGCCATTCTCTGCCTGACCTGTATCTGTGCTTGAGATTGCCCCAACCCAGGTGCAAGACCTTACACCTGAAGATTCTATGAATTTGGAGAAGTCTTCTGGGTATATTTTGAGGATGAAGGCACTGTGGCTGCTAATTGGATAAGTTACAGCCGTCCTGAGGTCTGTATGTTATCCGTGGGAAGGCAGTATGGATAAGTTACTTCTCTTCTTGTCCCCCTGCCAACACACAAGGTTAGACAGGCAAATTGCCTTCCCCTTGGGTCTGAGTGCCGGAAGGTGAGATCGGGCTGTCAGATTACTTTCTGCTGGAAGGTGAAATTATATTGGTAAATTAGATACCTTCCTGCTGCTGGAAAGAGGACTTGAATGGGAATACCAGCAGCCTGAGCTTGTGTTCGTGTTGGGTAAGGTTGCTGCCAGCCAGGAGGTGGATGGACAGTGGGCAATATCATGGCTTGTAAGCCATGTTTTGCCTTCCAGGCCAGAGAAGCATAATAAGAAAGGCTACAGTTCCTGTACTTTCACACTGACGTTTGTTTTTTTTTAATAAAGCTCAGTGTAATTAAAAAAGACCTTAAATCAAATCAGTTCTATAACAGAGCTCACAGGATGACTGCAGTTAATGCCCTTAAAATAACACAGTAATAAAAGAAAAAGTCTCCTACTGCCCAAAGACAACCAGTTAACTTCCTTTTTATGAAACTGTAGGTCTTTTTATTAGGCTACAAAACTGTTTCAACAAATGAAAACCAAATGTGTAAAAAATGTGAGCTTTTTTCTTTAAATTCTCATGCTAAAATAGCAAAAGCCACTGAGCTCTTCAAGTGAAGATCTGCCTCGGTCTCTCCCACAGGCTGTCTCATGCTTTTGAGAGAGAATACAGGGCACATCTATTGAGCAAAGCGCTGCATCGTGCTGTTAGATAGAGGATCTATACAGTAACTGCACTGGAGAGATTAAGAAGCCATTCAGTATGCAACTATTCATAGTACCGAACCCCGAGATATGCAAAGCGTTATTATGCAACTCAGATTGGCACATGTTGTGTTCTCCAGCCCCAAATAGTTGCTATTGTGGAGACAGCCTATTTTAATATTCACATGCAAAAGCTTTCAGCACGTACTGAACCTGTGCCCTCTCTTGTAATAGTATTCATTCTAGCGCTTAACAGACATGAAGCCAAAAACAGCCCTGCTATAAATGAGTGCATCTCCTATTGAGATCAATAAGAATTGCACTTGCTTATACTGGGGCTGAATTTTTGCCTGTAAATTGCAAACAGTTCCGCCACGGATGGAAAATATATTAACCTTCTGTGAACGTAAACTTGGTGTGTCATCTGTAGGGTTTTACTTTCCAGCGATTACTTCCTAACTGGAGAACAATTACATTTCAAGTGGGAAATGTTTCAGTAACAGATCTCCATGTACCACCTGAACACGCTTATGTCTTGGCCTCAGCAAAAACAATTCATGTATAATTGTCGTGGTCTAGGCACTTAGGTCTTGAATTTTGACAAGCTCCTTGGAAAGACTTCAGGACAGGCTGTTTTGGCCAAGAGAAAACACTAAGTGAGACTTTAATAAGACGTGTTTTTCTGTGAAATAAACATAATAAGCAAAATGCTTACTTTTCTCTATTTATCCAGTGAGTTGCTGAAGACTTCCACTGGAAACAATCTCATCTGGCCCGTGTTTCACTCGAAGGCCAAATTCCTACTTGTGTGCTCACCTCACCTTGCAGATCGTACCTTGTGCCAAAACCCATTAAGATACAAAAGGTTACAGTTCAGAGATACAGTTCAGGTTCCTCAATGTCCTTGGGGCTGCATTTGGGCCACACTGAATTTTGAAACTGGCACAAGTTCAGTCACCAGCTTTTAAATTTCCTTCTGCACCACCTTCTGCCTCATGCTCCACGAGGAGAGTGCTTCTGGAGGATAAATAGCCATGGAAATTCCTGAGGAAACCATTCATTTTTTTTTTTTAGATATCAGACACTGGTGTGAAAGGTCCACAGAAATTTTCTTTTCACTCCTCATGCCATACGAGTAAACAAATATTGTGAGGTCTGCGGCAAAATCAAGCCGACACAGAGGATAACGTGCTCTACCTTAAAAATGAAAGTACTTGGAGAACATGATGCCACATTTGAGGAAAATAAACAATCTTGCATTTAAATCAGATAGAATAACACAGCTTTCAGAGGTTACACACAGATCCTTAATGTAAAATTGTTTCTGAATATTAAGTCTTTAACAGTGCTCACCTTCAGTGCAGTTGCCTCTTAAAGGAGTAGAGATTATATATATTCCACCTTGTTTTCTATGGAATGATGTATGACATTTGGTCAAATGCATTGTGCTCTCAGGATAAATTATAAAGTACTTAAATGTGTTTCATTACACATTATACTTCATCTTCAGGCAAAAATGTGTTTTGTCAAAATATTGATTTGTATTATCAGGACACGTTGTATAAAATCCAAGACTGAATTTCATTCTGGAGAGCTGTGCAATTTGTCTAACCATTCCAAGGAAAAAGGACAACCAATACATATGAGGAACTGTGTTGGTGAAATGAATTTTAATCATGTTTATCATCCTTCCAGATACACTGTACAATGGGATTTGATAAATTTCACTCCCTAGACCTCAGTCTGATGGCTGATGAGATAGGAATGTTACAATGTCCCAGTGGCATCGAGCTGGATTCCTGCTCTTAATAGGGTGCTGATAATATAGACACTGGTAATTTATCTGTTACTTAAGAAAAATTAAATCAGATTCTGTGAAAGGAAGCAAACCAAATAAATGAATATAGGTGAGAATGAATGTAGACTCATCCTGGAGTAGACTCAGTGTCTAGAGGTTTTAAGGTCTAATGTAAGAATTTGAAGGATTGTTTTTTCTTTCCATCTCATGTTAAAAACGGAGAGTCACAAAACATGGAGTCTCTCAGGCTTTTTTTTTTTTTTTTCCTTTCTTTTTCTTTTCTGCAGATATTCCATATGACCTTGGTAAGCTGAATGAGGATGATTCTGCCCTGGTAGTCAATGGGCTGCATTCTTCAAAGAGAGAAGAACTAAAGCTGCATCCTTCCTATCTCTTCTCTTGTAAAAAGAAGCAGACGGTGCACTCCTGCCTTCTTGGGGTGCAGCAAAGCTAGGTCACCTGATATTTGCAAATATTGCGGTGTCAAAATGTGAGCTTCTGCTTGCATCTGCTTATGCTTTCAAGAGCAAGTTCTTTGCTCTGGCTGTGGGTTACCCACCAGAGGGCAATATCACTCTCACACATGAAAAATGATGCATACACTGTTATCCAAAACTTGCCAAAAGCAGGAGTGATCTTTTCTTTGGCCTTTACAGCTCTCTTTAAATGCACATTTTTACTATATTTCAATATTAGCCCTGAAATGAAATGGGAGTGTGATGGTGCTCCCAGGGTATTATTGGCAGCTAGCCTTAGGCAAAAGCTTCAAAACCTTCTAGTTCTGGCTAGAAACACAATAACAATTTTTTTTGTTGTTGTTATTGGTTGATACAGTGCTAATATCCTTAGCAGCTGTGACTATCTGCAGTGCTTTGCGAGCTGCATGGCTTTGGTTTACTTTTATCACTTTTATCTGTTTTTCTGATGTGCAGCCCAGGGGTGTTTGAGGAGTGTGTCGCAGGCTGTCAGAAAGAAAGACATCCAATGGATCCTGACCTCGGGAAGGACTTTGCCTTCTCTGGGGATACTGATGGAACCTTCGTGCTATTGCCACTCAATTTGGCGCCGTGTTCAGACACTGTGGGTGAAGGCATGGCTGGCGCTGGGTCACCCAGGGCTCCTGGTTATTCCCAACATGAGGCACAGAACTGCTTGTGCTGTTCCCTCAGTGACGGAATTTTTGCCTTGTGGGACATCCCAACGAAAAATTCAGTCAAATCTTTTAGAGTGCTTAAAGTGAAGGAGAGGATTGTAATAAATCTTTGCAGGATCACAGGTCTCGATGATGTTAAAGTGGGCAGCCCTGAAAACAGGAATATTTGTACACAGCTTAACTGATTGATAGGAAGCCTGCCTTTCAGATATCGTGGTCTGCAAGGGAAATGCCTTCCAGAGAAAAACTTAAAAGAACTCTGGAGGTCAATCCCACTTACCTTTACTGCACTTACAGTTTGGGGAAATACAGTATTTTAAACCGATTCCGTGAGTTATTGCATTTTAACTCCTGATGCTTGGATATTTGTGATTAGCCAGACACTAGAGATGACAGACAGTGATATTTAGTTCACTGTGAGGCAAAAGGAGCAAACTGCAGTTGTTTTTCTATTAAGCTTTACCCTCCAAGGAGTGAAAAAACAAACACACAGAAACAGTAGTATATAAACTTGAAATTCCCTTGGTGAGGTAACGGCTCCCCCAGGATACTTATCGGAGTGGTAGCAATTGTATTGGATGGGATACTGGGTTGATTTTCTTCCAGTTTTTGTTTATGAAACAATATCCTTAGATTAATTTAGCATTTCTCCTAGATATTGTTAATAAAAGCTGTGACTACATATGTAAAGGCAGAGTACATGGTAATTACATCGTGAGCCTCTAGGTCCATCACTGCATAGGTGACAGGGAAGGTTTTTGTGGAATTTGGGTGTGTTTCTGGGTGATGTCTGCACAAGCTTTGTTTTTTGAATTGTAGTGGGAGACGTGCCATTGTTTTACCAGCTGTATGGAGAAGCCTGTCCAGCCCAAAACAGAAGCCAAGGCATTTAATAGAAACTTCACACTAAAATGGCTGGGGTTTGCCTGCTTGCATGAATAAGTTTTCTTCCAGATTCAGTAGATGTAGGGAGGCAGCAGAATTTGTGTGGAACATACTCCGCTAAGAGGAGAAAGCAGGGAATTGTTCTCTGAGACTGAAGTATGTTTAAATTCCCCACTAGCACAGTTCTTGTGAACACACTGGATTTAGCAGTTCAGGTCTATGAGAAGGATTTGTACCATGAAACACACTGCAGTCAGAGGAGGTGCTGGGAGGTCTGTGTCATTCCTGCATTAAGGTGAGGGCAACAGCCTTTGTGGGATCTTGGGGTGACATGGCTGTGACTTCTGCAAGCAGCTGTGAGTGCAGACTAGCTCATGGTTGGGACTGCACTGTATCCCTTTGACATGTATGT